>JAQFVV010000024.1:7150309-8512724 GCA_028023455.1 Epiperipatus broadwayi | reverse complement strand
GGTCTCCATAAATTGATGTATCAATCTATTTAAAAAATTTTAAATTTAAGATATATTTAGCTATATGATTTTAATTTTGTTGTATAACAATCTTTTAAAAGTGTAATTAAAGTAATTCATGAGTATTTGATATGTAAAAATTGTGCTGATGTTTGAGAGAGACATTTCAATGGGAATGATAATAGTATATGGTTGGGAAAACTGGCCATAAGCAATACTGCATTAATAAATTTAATAAATAAATGTTTAAAGTTAAAGTTTTAAAAGACAAGTTAAAATTAAATGCATATATTTATTTGTTGATAAAGATTAAAATTTAATAAATGAATATAAATATTTTAATTATTAGTATTACATGATAGAAGATTGATATTTGATTTAAATAATATCGAATTATTATTTTAAAAGCTGTTATAATATATTATTTATTTTAAAAAATATTTATTTTTAAAAAATGAATTGTTAGTTTATTTTTAGATTATTACAAGCGTCTGTAGCTCTGTTGTAAAAACAGATGTTAATTAAACACGTACACACATGCTTGGGAGTATTTTAGTAAAGTTGCAAAGCTATTTTAAAAAATTCTGTTATAAAATTTATAAATATTATTTTGGCTATCATGAAATAAAAATAAAGATAATTAATGTGAAATATTAAATCTGATTTTTAAAATATTGCTTAAAAGCATAACGAATAAAAATAGACTTAATTTATTTATAAAAATAATCTTATAAAAGTTAAACGTGAAATAAAATAAGAAAGTATATTTTAAAAAAATGTTTAATGGATTTAAATAAACGATAAAGATTGATTTAAGAATTTAATAATGTGATAAATAATAAATATTAAAAAAGTCATTATTTATTTTTAATTCTGTCTTGTTGGTGAAATATGTAAATAAGCTAGCAAGTCGATTGTTTAATTCACCAATCAAGCGGGAGTTTTCTTCCGGTATAAAACCAAGGTTCAATTGTTCGGAGGGGACTTGTGATTGAAATTCTTAAAGTAAAAGGTGCTATTAAAAATAGCTAAGTGATTATAGACGCTCTTAAAATCGTTTTAAAATTATAAGAGAGTAGTTTTTTTTAAAATAATTTATAAAAGTTACCGATAAATATGCAGTGTTAATTTATTGTAGTTCCCTATTGATCGTTTCCTTATTGAAGCTCAATTTACTATCAAATAATCATGAGGACATCATATAAGCATAAAATGTGTTGGAGACTTTATACTGAAAATTTAACAAACGCTGGATTGACTAGCAGAGTTATTAAATGCCTAACAGTAATACGTTGGACTTTGTATAAATTTAAAAGCTAATGTAGTTAATTTTTTATAAAATAGATATTTGAAAAAAATGAGAAATACTTCTTTATGAAGCAAGTATTTGTATATTCTAAATTTAAATATATCTTGGTAAAGATATAATATGTAACAGTAAGTGTATAAATATTTGCCTTGTTAAGTCTTTATGGTTTAAAAGACTAAATTCTGACAATTTTAAAAGGCAAATAAATTGGAGATTTAATAAGTAAAGAAACACTTATAAGTAAAAATTATTGTATTAAAGTCTGAACGCTGGTCGTACAAAAGACTTTAAAAGTAATCTTACCTCAATATCTGTTACGGAATGCGCAAATAAATTACATGTGGATATCCAAATCAAATCAATTAAAATAATTAAACCAGAACTTTGTAAATTATAGACTAATTCTAAAAAATAATAACTTTTAAATAATAATATTTTTCCTTAAGAAGAAATGAATTCGGATTTCATAAACTATTTTAATTATTATTTTATTTTATGATGGAACTGACTTTGACTTTTATTTTTATTTTTTTTTTAAAAAAGAACGTTTTCATTTATTCCATAAAAACTTTTAAAAAAACACGTGATGTACCGGAAAAGGAAGTAATGTTTGGTGAAAATTTGTGCCTAGGAAAAAGAACAATATAGTGAAGAAGACACCGTTGGATGTTATGTAATATGTCTTAATTATTAACTAACATAAATATTTAATTAATTATTGATTTATTAAAGATAGGAAAGGTACATTTACATTTTTTTTTAAAAAATAATAACTAAATACTAATATAACTTTTATTGCATAAAGTTTATTTTATAATTATACAACACGTAATATTTTAAAGAATAATTGTTGAGTGTAAATGTGAAATTATTTTGTATAACTGAAAATCTTGGAGGACATCATGTGACGGACTGTACATTGAAGTATCATTTATGGTAAAAATTGTGTAATAATAATAATAATTTGATGCATTTACTATGTTTTCTTTAGATCAACCAAATGTTATATGATTATTGAATGAATGTATTAATGTTTAAATAATATACACGCATAATATTAATAATAGCAGTTTTATTTTAATATGCATATTTTAAATTGATGATGTAAATTTAATACAACGTAATATGATACCCTAGAAATAATTATATGATTCTTTCGTGAATGAATTTCAATGTTTCTGTTCCAATATTAGAAATCAGATTTATTATACTAGTGTAAGTTATTTATTTTTTTTCTTTTAAAGTTAGTAAGAAGTATATAAAGTCTATATTTTATTTTTTTATTTTTATTAGATAAGTAAGTTAATTTTACATAGAAATATATATCTTGATTGAAGGCTTATTGTAGATAGAGGATGAGGTATAAGAGAGTTTGGATCGTTATTATTTTATTTTGAAATTGGTCATTTGTTTTTTTTCTGAAATTAAATAAGGTTAAAATGACTTTTGTAGATAGAAGTTTTATTAGGAAGGAAATAGGAATAACAAGTAAAAGTATAATAATTAAAATGGAAAAGAATCATAGAATTTTATTTAACATTATACTTTATAAAAGTTGAAATTATTGAATAATTTTAAAATATAATTTTTTTTAAAAGTACATATACGTATTGCATATTTTAATAAGACATGTAGTATGACATTATATCGGAATGAAATAAACAGTGACAGTCAATAATTGTTATTATACTACAAAGTTATATCAGTTGATACATTAATTAATATTTGAGTCATACTGATAATAAATGTAATACAGCCTTATACATTATAATATAAATAACAGTAGGACTTATGTGAAATAGCATTTTTAATTATTAAAGTTTGTTTATTTACATACATGCTACATGAATGATATCTTACATAAAACCTTTTCTTATATTAATTGACAACAAATGATGTTTGTTAAAATTAAAGTCATAAACTTAATTAAATGTTATTGATAGAACATTTAATAAATGTATAAATTATCTACTTATGGTTATGGAAATAATAACAGTGTAAAAATCTTGTATTATTATTTTTCTTATTTTTGTTATTTTTCTTTAGTTCCATTTAAATGTAAATAATGTAAATAAATTTGTTAAGTTGTTTAAAAGATGTGTTGAATTCATTATTTTACACCACAGCATTTGACAACAGATAATTTGGATAAACATAATATTTGCACAATATGAACTTATTATTATTATTATTTTAGAAAGAAACACAATATTTTCTTAATATAATTTATAGAAATTGATTGACATTAACATATAATATTACAATGGTCATAAGGTAATTATAATGCACAGTATAAGAGTATAATACTATTTATTGCCACAAATTGTTGAATTATAAGATTTTGGTTTATTTTAAAATTAAGATACTATATGGAAATGAAGACATGTATATGATTTACTTATTTTCTTAATGATTAAAAGTATAACCCAATAGATAAGATTAAGATATACCCTAAAGATTATTATTGTTAGTGATTATTATTAGAATAAGTTAGGTGTATTTAAGTTTGATATTAAATCCCTTATCATTCTTATCTACATGAATTATTATTACTTGAGATAATTCGAAGAACCTGAGATCGTTTAATTATATTTTCCTTAACAAAAGATTGAGATTTATTTATCTATTATTATTAAAGATAATTCATTTATAAAAGTCATAAGAGTGCTGTAGAGTTAGGAATGAGATAATGAAGAAGTAATAGTATTCTTATGCCATTGAGACAGTGTCTTGGAAAGACATTGACTCAATGTAAATCTGATTACCAATTGTAACTTCACTTCACAGTCTCATGATTTTAATTAAATACATATTTAATTAGTACATTATATTGAACTATATTAATCTGATATGTTATAATATTATAAAAATATATTAAAATAGTTGTACATATTTTAGCTGAGCATAATGATTTAATTGAGCTAGTCCTATTTTAAATTATATCATAAATCGAGAAGTGAGGGTACAATATATACAATTTGATTGAAATAAATTATTGATATATCTTGTTAAAATAGCGTAACCTTTTACTTTTGGAAGCCTATATCTATTTAATACATTTTAAAACTGATATTCACTTGTTCTTTAAAATGGCCATGTTCGGAAATTAAAATACTGCATAATGTCTCATTAAACTTGCATATTTCAATTTTACATAAGTAAACTTTGATATATTTATCTTATAAATAAAATTTTGATACTTTTTTAAAAAAAAAAGTAAATTGTTATATATCATTGTGAATCTACTGTAGTAGGTGATTCTCTTTCTATTTTTAAATTTAATAAATTTAAAATATTTTGAATGAATAAAAACTAGCCATCTAGATATTCACAATATCCCCCATATTACATTATATATTCATTATTCAGTATTAACACGTGAAAATATTTTTAATCACTCAAGATAAATTTTTAAAATTTCTTTTGGCTTTTAGATTTAATTTAATAAAAATTGATTTTACAGATTTAATATCTGGAATTTTAACTTAAGATCTCTAATGATATTTTTTGAGATTTGATTAATCTATTCTCAATAATCCATTTTTCATTGAAATTATTTGTTATGATATAGCAATTTGTTTTGATAATACTTTATAATTTTACTAGCTGGTATTTTATTGTCACCATCCTTCAACTGATTATTATTATTTCATTTATTGGACATATTTATATTATGTCCATTGCATATAGCTTGCAATTTTCACTTACAATGCTTATTATTCTTTAGACTAAAAACATTAGGGCTAATTAAATAAATGAATTACATTTCTTTATATAATTTCATTTATATAACTATTTCATGAATGAACAAGTTGAATAATTGTCATGGCCAATTTCATGCACTGTCAGCAGTTATGCATGTCTTTTACCACGTTTCAGAATTCCAAACTATATAGTACAGTATTAGTTATCCACATGCACATATTATAAATAACTCATAAACAGATTTAGGCAAATGGTAAAGCCACAAGATAAGAATTGATAATACCAAAAATTTATTGATTGGAATACATGCTTAAAAGCTTTATAATAATGTGATATCCTTGAGCATTAGAAGTTAATTATTGAAGATGTATGATCAGTATGAATAGTCTCGCAACATTAACAGACAGACATTTCCTACACATATACTAACATTATACATCTATCAGATCATGAACATTTTTAGTATTCTTCTCTTCCCTTTCAAACTTCTTTTGAAAAGGGTTTTAGGAGCCTTGTGTTATAAATGCTTTTGATTCCCTTCCCACCATCCAAACAGAATGCAGTATAACCTTGCTGTCATTTTATAGTGGTTCTCATACAAGTTTTAGAATTTTTTATGAGTACTATCAAGATAGTTTACTTGCAATTTTTTGATTAACATTAGATCACTGCTTTGTGATAAATAATTATTGATATATATATATATATATCCTATCTCCACCAATTTCTAAAAGAGCAACCATAACAATTTTTTCCTCTCATATCATTAGTAATAAAGTTTTAAAAAGAATAAAGCTATGTTTTCCAATTTACAGACAAAAATATGCAAATGCAATGAATTCATTCATTGTCCAATTGATAGAATTTACCACTTATTGCAGCTGGTTAATTCATCCTTGATGTTTACAGTTAATGTAACCAGACTAACATCCAGCTTCAGAATAATTTATTCCCATGAGTTAAATTAGGGATTCTATATTGATACATATATCAAATTAATTGTTTTGTTATTTAAATTATACCAGGTTGTGGAATAAACTAATTCCTATACTCATAAAAACATTTAATCAATATTTTGAAATAATTCATAAATATATTCTTATGCAACATCACTACAACAAATATTATTATAATAATAGATATTCCATATTTAATTTAATAAACAAATATGTGAATGTACATACACAATAATATATACATACAAAAATACAATAAGATTAAGAATAATACATATGGTTATTAATAAGCAGATATCAGTAGATTTTAAATTAAATCCATAAAGATAGAATAATAAACTAAATTAATTTGATTATCAGTATGACTTAATGCTAAAGCATTATGAATTTAAATAAAATGAAAGGTAGATTTTAATATGATTTATGTTAAAAAGATAGAATAAACTGTGACGTCAATGGTAAATTTTTAGCAAAGAAGATTATTACTGCTTGGTTTCTCTAATCTGTTGTCCAATTATCTTAATCTGTCTGCTGTTAGAGAAATTATTATATATAATAAAATTAGTAATTTTTATAATCAAAATTGCTTTCTAAAAAGTTTGATATTTTATATCAATGTGAAGGTGACAGGTCTCTTTGTCTATGAAAAACCACTCTTACTTTGCTCTTATTAAAAATGAGAAAATAATACAGTAAATCTGTTATTAAAAAGTGTTGATAAGCATTAAGAAAATTTAAACATTTCAGAGATTTAGAAAGTATTGTCATTTAAATTGCTTATTTCTTTTCTTGAATTCTAAGTAAGTTTTAAGAAAAAGATAAAGTAAAGGCTGGGCAAATTATAAATACATCAGAACTAGAAAGGGTAATGTTTCTAAATAAATGTTAGTACTCCAGTATACAAATATATCGATATAACTTGTATAATATCTTTTAATATATAATTTATTTGTTATCAATCAAAAAAAAAAGTTATACAATAATCTTTTAATTACATAATGCTACAGGTTTATACATTTTAACAGTGTAATTATCAATGGAATTTTAATTAATGGGAGACAAATATAAATTGTCAATAGGATGACAAATTATCACAGATGATATGTTAATAAATTGCTTGTTTAGAGTACACTACCACACAGTTCACTCCACATTTCTTCAGACAAAGATTAAACTTATAAAGGGTATTTGCCTGCTATTAAAAATACAAACAAATATTTAGAGACAAAGAATGTTTGAAATAATCTCATTAAAATTGTTGCACTGAATGTTTTGTGCATAGTTGGTGGCAAATTCTAGAGAAAAAATTTTAAATATCAAAATATTCAATATTTTCAATTCACAGTTCATATCTAAGAAATTAGATGACTTACCAAAAACAAATTAGTATCCCATATGGATTAGCTTGGTATTAATTACTTGGATACCAAATTACAAAGCAATTCTATTGAATTTAAATGTATCAAATTTCAATTTTAAAATTTCATTCTAACTTAAAAGATCAAAAGTTTACAAATTAACATACCAACAAACAAATCAATTTTCCAACTTCAATGTTGCATATAGTATATTACCTAACATAAATAGACTATTTAATAATTCTAAAAAGCACTGATAAGGAGCAGAAAATATAATATATAAAATCATTTGCCTTTGCAGGACTATATTAATGAGTCTCAGATTTAAAAATATCAATTATTATAGGAGAGTTAACACACACAAAGAAACAATGCTCAAACATCTAATTTTTAATGATCATAAACTTAAATGTAATAGACAATTTGTATTCAATTTTAATAAAAAAAAATATTATATGAAGAGAAAAATAACTTTAAAAAGGGATAAAAGAAACTATTTTTATTAATAGAAAAAATAAGACTAATATGAAATAGTGCATTATGGAAGGTAAAGTATCTATTTTATGTATGAATATAAATGATAATGATTACATGACAGAAATTAAAACTGATTCTATAATTTATTTATTATTTAATGTTCAAACTAAAATATTTTCCTGATCTCAGAACAGCTAAAAAAAAATTACATAAAAAATATGCCACAAGTCTATCAAGAATATTATAAAATTTTACGAAAGTATTGGTTTATGAATTTATCTACTGTAAATTTGAAAAAAAATCATAACAGTAATACATAAACAAAATTTCAACACTGAACTCCAAGTCACTACTGATAATGATCTGCTGGATCATTTTTTCTCTTTGATGTTATGGAACTAAATCATCCAAATTTTCCTTAAATAATTTACTTCTCCAATTTTTTAAGTCTTAATTGCAGTTTTAAGTATTATTTATACTATTTTCTTTTCAGTTTGTAAAATATAATACAAATTTTAAGGAATATCATATCACAGTTGCACAAAATTTCATGTTACACTTACACTTCAGATAGAATTGGATACATTTTCATAAAAAAATTGGTTTCTTTTATTTTATTTATATTAGAATATATTACAAATTTATACTTAAATATTTTTAAATAATCTATTTTTATATTAGTATATTTGTACAATTAAAGTAGAGGAAAAACATTTAACTGTCAGATTTTTATTTACTTGCAAATTATACTATTTTTTATTACATACTCCTAGACTTCTGTTATCATTTCATGAGAGAAAACTCACTTATGATCATCATTTATATATTAAAAAAACTATTGTATAATTTTATTAGTTTAAAATTTAATTAGTATTTATTACTATATTTTTATTTATTACTATATTATTATATAATTACTGGATAATAAACAAACCTTTCACAGTTGAATAATAATTTAACTTAAGGCATAAAGAAAGGAAATATCTTTCATTTATTAGTAGAATAGTGATTTTACTTATTCACATACTGATTAAAATTGGAAAAATAATCTGTAAATGTGATCATTAAAAAAAATGCACTCTCATACTTCCAACAAAAAATTTATAATTTTTCACTATATGCATAAATCAAGTTAAACAAAATGATATCAAAGAGACTACTTAAATAAGTTGAGAAATGTCTGTATAATGTGTAATTTGGCCTCATGTCATAGTGAATTAACTTTGCGGACACCATGACTAGATTTCATGATCAAAGCAATTTAAGAAGTTTTTCAGATAATTATAAAAACTGGGTAGAGACATGATTTTTTAATGTAATTCCAAACTAACCTAGCTCCTCTGAACTGATATTTAAAAGTTTGAATATTGTTATTTATTTGAAACAAAGCAGCATGTTGATGGAAAAAGCAGGATGATAATGTGAGGCACAATCTTAAACTTTTATGGCCTATATTGAGAAGCAAATGATGATAAATGAAAATAAGTAGATCCAGATATTTAATCATTCACTTACTTTCTTTTGTAAAGATGTCAAAAATAATTAATATATTGAACCAGATGCTTTATCTGTTTCAAAAGTTCTATCGCGAAATTAAAACAAAGTTTTAATTTTATAAAGTTTTAAATGAAAATGATTTAAAAGTTTTATATATATATATTTTATGTGTTAAGAGTACCTGCAAAAACGCACATACTCGTTTTTATTTTAAAATTCTGCGATTTTTAGTTGCAATAGATTTTAGTTTAAAATCTATTTTCTTTTGACATTTTTGTTTTATCTATTTGTAAAAACATTTTAATTTAAAAGTTTTAATCCTTTTGGAAAAAGCATTTTAATTTTGGAAAGTTTTATTCGCATTCCTGTTTCTTTTATTGTAATCTATTTTTAATTTATTTTTAAAAATAAGCGGAGTTATTCTTGCATTTGTTTTTTTTTGTTTTTTAAATTAAATTTGGATGAGCCCTGATCAGATGTTTTTAATTAAGAGAGAGATGGAGATTTGCCCTGGCCAAAAACTTCTAATTAAAGATGATATGGGAGATAAAAGGGCACATAAATAGCCCAGGGTTTTGGACTGATTATTATTCAGCTTATTATTATTCTGCTCATTATGAGTATTGATTCAGCTTCTTAGTACACTGCTTATGATACCTATTTGAATTATTTTGCTGTCTTATATTTTAAAGTTTGCTGTCCATGTCATTATACCACCATTGCTAATATTATCTTTTGGCTGTCTGCTAATAGGAAATTCTTCTGATAACATACTACTGACTATTATTTGTTAAATAGTGATCATCTCTACAGAATGCCATAACATGCAGTGCTAAATCAACCTAAAGATGGTCTCCGTATCCTGAATTGTTCCTTCAAGATCATGTCTTAAAAGCCTAGATCAGAACTGATCGAAAAATTGCCTCCACACTCCCTACCAAAGGAAATATAATTCAAAAGTCTTTATGATGGACTCGAGTTAGGAAGAACTTTGTGTATCCCATTGGAAGAAATCCATAGGACTTAACATTAGACCTCGAGGTAGATTTTCATATTATAACCAGGGCTTAAATCTCATGTTTAAATCTCTGTTAAAGTCTCAGTTAAATCTTAAAAGAAACCTGCCTTTATTATAAGTTTTGAATATTCCTTTAATATTTTAATAATTTTATGTGTTTTCTTATTGTTGTATATAGTGGAGTCTTAGTTTTAAGACTCTATATTTTTACATTTATTTATCTGGAAGTGTATTGTGAGTTCTTATTTTATATACTTAATGTTTTCCTCTTTTGTATTACTAACCCTTGATAAATGCTTTGGTAGACATTTGTAATTTTCTTTTAACTCACCCGTCCTTTTTTTTCTTTATAATTAAGTTAGTCAATCTTGGTTTGCATTTCCTGCAAACCAAAATCTTTTGGCTAGCGGTGTATCAAGTATATTGTTCTGTTTTTCCTAAATCAGAAATTTTGTTTTCTTCTATTTAAGATAATGGTAAAATTGTAATTGGTATTTTTTTTTGACCATACAAGCCACTTGATGGCATTGTCGCTAGCCAAAACCACATTAATATGCCATTTCTGAAGTCATTTAAGTTTGCTAGCAAAACCGCTTTATGAGGCCCTTTAAATTTGCATGTAAAACTGCCTTTACATAACCTATATTGGCTAGTTTAATGCGATTTGCAAATTTATCGCAACTCTCATGTGGCTAGCAAAATATGCCTAGCATAGTACATCTTACAACATTTGGTTTGACTATTTCTTCAAACATTAGAATTGGTATGTTTTTTATGGTATCATTTATGAGTATGTTTTTTTAAATGTCAGTGTTAATTAAAAATACTGATGGAAAATTGTGTGCTTTGCACATGAACTGTCTTAAAATTTGTTTTTAATAATTGGCATTTTCTTTTTTTTTTTGGAACAAAGTTAGGAATGTTGTATTTTTGTTTGGAAAGGGTATTGTCAAGCACAATTTTAGTATATATTGTGAATCATCATGCTCTTTTCAAGAAAACTGTATTGTTTATCTAAATGGCATCTTCTGCCCATGGGCCTTAGCTAATTTCCAATGACAAAAAAGGAGGTGGTGTTATTTTTGCAGGATAAAAACATTATACCCTCTGTTAAAAAATGCATTTGTGGATGAGACATGTTGTTAAGGAAAGTGCAAATGTACATCTTCGAATGTGTGTTAACATCCTGCTGTCAAAGGTGTTCCATACATAAGCGCAAACATGGTTCGGGGGTTCTAAAATACCTCTTGTGAAAGCATTGAGGCTTGCATATTTGTTGAGCCATGATGAACTAACCATCAAAAGGGCCAGCGAAGAATGGAACTATCCATCTCTGCTGTCATCAAGTGGATGTGCATGCTTTGTGAGCTCTGCAGAGAAAGTCTTTCATCTGTTCCCTGCCGTCAAATCAGAGGAACAGGCTGTATTGTTGAGATAGATGAAACTATGTTTTCAAAGAGAAAAAAACATCAGGGTCGAATGCTTCTGCAGCAATGGATTTTTGGTGGTATGTGTAAAGAGACAATTGAATGTTTTGTTGTTGCAGTTCCATCACATTCTGCCAAAAACGTTTTAAAGTACATCGTAGAAAACATTAAACCTGGCTCCACAATCTTCTCTGATTATTGAAAGGAATACTGAACCACTGATCTTGAGGCTGCTTGCTCCAAACATCTCCAAGTAAATCATAAATACAATTTTGTAGACCCCACAACAGGCACACATATCCAAAACGTTGAGCCTCTGTGGGAATTGTTGAAGTGGAAAAATCGAAGACAGCGAGGCATGCTTCGTCATCTCATAAACGAGTACTTGTCAAATTTATGTGGAGGCATCTTTTTGTATCTATTCTTAAAGAAATGGGTTATTAATGAATGATGTGGAGAGTTCTTTTATTTTTTGGCAATATTTTTTGTGGGTTATTTGAAGTTCACTTTAGTTTTTGTTATTCAAATGTTTGTAAATATTAACATTAAAATTTATTAATGTTTATTGAAAGAATAAAAGTTTTAATTTTTTTAAATAATTGGGATTTGTATTTTTTTATTTCTTTTTCAAGTCATGAAAGAGATGTTTTTTTCCTATAATTTATGAACTACTTTTAAAATAAATAAAACATTTTAATTATGCAGTAACAAGAAGCTAATTTTGCTGTTTTTTTTTTAAAAAACAAACAAACATGAAAAATAATTTAATTAGACCCAAAGTAGTCCATAAAAGAAATAAAAATAATATTTTTTTAAAAAAGAAAATTACGCCAAAAAAAGTTTTAAAAATAGATCAATTAAAAAAAAAAAAAGGCAATCCAAAATTTAAGAATAATTTAATTAAGCCAAAACAAGTCATAAAATAAAGAAAAGAATCACATATGATATTTTTAAAAAAGGAAATTAGCCAAAAAAAGTTTTAAAAATAGGTCAATCAAAAAAAGACAATCCAAAAATTAGGAATCATTTAATTAGGCCAAACGAGGTCATAAAATAAGCAAAAGAATCACATATGACATTTTTAAAAAAGTAAATTACGCAAAATATTTGTACTTTAATAACGCGAAATATTTAAATTTAATAACATGGAAAATTGTAATTTAATAACGTGGAATAGGCCAGGAATAAAATATTTATGCATATTAAACAGTATAAAGGGCCATCAAGTGACTTGTATGGTCAAAAAAATAACTACCTCATAATCTTTTCTTGTTCTACTCCTCTTGTCTTGTATTGGAATCAATCTTGATGATCTTGAATGTGGTCATTCATGAGATGTTCTGCAGACATATGACATTCTTGGTCGCGATGTTCCTTTTCTGGACAAAGAAAAGCTTGCTTATACTGTTTCATTGTATTCACTACAAGACCCCCTTTGTTTAAAATCTCTAAATAGGGAAACTGGATTTTGTTTTTGTAGACCACTGACAGGAAGATATTATAAATCCCCTTTTAATTTTTGTGTGGGAAAATGAACTAATCTGCCACGGTGTTTAATGTTATGACTCTCATACACTCTCTGATAAATATGCTAGAGAAATCTTGAACAATCTTTCATACTTTGTTTGTCTGGGATTTATTATTGTAAATTTAATAAACTATGAAATTGTTTATAATTACTTAGGCTAACATTTGTCTCTGTGTTCTTCCTCAATTGCCTGAACTAAAGATCTTTTTCTTTCCCCGAGTCTAGCTGGTAGCATTCATCATCATTAAGTCTTGATCACCATAAATTAAATTTTCTAGGTAGTTAGTGACCTAGTGATGCCCTCAATGATCAAAAGAAGTGAAGAAGTGACCAATACAATATATGTAATATTTGAATAGCTGTTTTGCTTGATAGTTCATAAAAAGTTTAATGGGTTGATTCTTTGTAGCTTATTATTCGTGCGTTGCAGCTGACTGGTTGAAATTTTGTTTTCTTTTTCAAATTGGTCATCAACAAAAATCCCAGCATTCATTGTTGCTTGATTCCATCATTAAAATGATATATCACACTGTAAAATCAGATAAAATTTGAATTTTTTATTAATATTTTTATTTACAAGTGTGTTTAATTTTTTTATTTTCTGGTCAATTGACTAATTTACATAAGAACAATAAAGGCAGAAAACATTTATTGGCCTCATTATCTAACTCAAGTGGATTAAAAATAAGCTGATATTCGCATTCAAGGCTCTACAATGGATTGTAAACATAATCGCGGAATATCGTAAGTATACAATTTTAATTTTTTTGAATCATGTTTTAAATTTTTTTTAATTATTTGATAAATGATATAATTTATTAATTTGCATTTGTATTGGTGTTTGTAGTATATAAATTATATAATATTAAATCATTTATGTTCTTTATTATACAGTATATAAATTTGTATTCAAATATAACAAAAATGGTTTTTGTACAGTATAATTTTGTCTCTGATCCAAGTTTGAAGCAACCTTATTTTATAGACATAATAATTCTCAAAAGGTTTAATAATTTATTACTATGTTTATACTTGTATTATTGTGTTTGTGTTTGCTCTTGCATCATGTTTGTATAACAAATAATGATTTACATATATAGAGCAGTGCAATGTAAATTTTAAAAACTGATAATCAAATGTACAGAAAGGTTGTAGATTGCAGTTGATAAAGCAATCACAAAATTTACTGGGCATAGAACCATGTGAAAATATAAACACTTAAAACCAATAAAGAGAGATTTCAAATGGTGTGTGTGTAGTGGTAGCCACAATGGTTATGCATATACCACATGGAATTGTATGCAGGCAAAGAATCAAATTCTGATTCTTGCCTATGCCTTGATACTCATACTGTGGAGTCAGTAGTTTTGCCACATCTTGTATCACATTATTTTCAAGTTTATAATTAGCAAATGAGCTATATGCAAATAAATTATATCTCTGTGGGACAATAAATATAACAAGATAGCATCACTGGGGTGCATAAAGAATATAAACATCACTGATGTACACAAAAAAATATAAAATGAAGAGATGAAACTCATTTTATCAGTGATACAGACAGTAGCCAACAATTTCTAGTTTTAGATAGACAAAAATCTAATTGCTACGATGACAAATGCATGTCTACCTTCTGGAAATGTTTGCTTTGTAACTTTTAATAGGATAAATCTTTTTCTTATAGACGTCTTTGAGACTTGTCAACTTTTGGGGTACAAGTTAAAAAAGAATTTTAATCGAATATTTTAGGAGATTCTGAAGCTATGCATTTAAAGATAATTTTGTGAGGAAAACAAAGAAATTATCAATGAAGATGTAATTTAAACTTAGTTAATGATAAATTAGAAATTATGAACAAACAATAAAGTAATAATTGTGTCGGATGTTGAAATTTCTTTTTTTCCTTATTTTTTAAATGGTTATCACTATTTGTCTTAGACTTATTGTTTTCCTTAGTTTTTCTAATTTCTATCAATGTAAAGTTTTTTGCTCTAACATTACTAAAACTGAAGTTATTGTAAAATTGTGTCTCAGGTCAGTTTTTAAAAAAATTCAATATGGCGCCTGGAACCATACCAGTAAGCAATGGAATCATCATAGAACCACATATTCCAGAATCTGATACTTTACCCCTACACTAAACTCCACAGGACATTAATATATATATATAATTCAGATGATCGATTCTTTAACATACATTTATTAAGTGTGGATAATATGGTTTATATAGATAAATATTAATACTATTTTAAAATTAAAAATCTATTTATAAAACATCTTTCTATTTACAAATCAAATAAAGTTAGTAAAGAAGGATAAGTGGCAATAAAATATATTTTAACAGAACAAAAATTCTAATTTTCTTCAAACAATACTTTTTAAAAAAAAAAAAAAATTTCTATACTTAAATCTAATAATAATCTTAAATAGATATTCAAATTCTTTTATTTAAAAACTTCACTTTGTAAAACAAATCGTAATTAAAATATATTTTAATAATTATTTTATTGTCAAAAATTCAAAGTAATAAATGTATGCGCTAAAATGGCAGATTTTATAATTAAAAAAAACTCTTAATGCAAAGTATTAGGTTGCCAATGCTGTTAATTTATAAGTGCAATTATTATAATTTATTCTTAAATTAAGATCTCTCTCTCTTTGTTTCTGTATTTTTTTAAAATATTATAAATGTAAAAACAACAGGTAGACTTTTATTAAAGCATTTTATTATTGTAATTTATATTCTTTAAATCTTACACTAACTAAATACAGTAATTTTTACTGAAGACTAGAATTATTGTATAATTTGACAAGCATATCAATCAATGTCAAAATACTTATCTAAGTACATCCCCCTTTCTTTATTTTAGTAGAAACAATACATATATTAAAATCCTACTTTACTATTAAATAAACAAGAATTTTGGTTTAATATTATTTTAACTTTTTTGAGAGAATTTATTAATTCTCATTTAATTTGATAAATATATTTGGGCAACAGTGCATTGTTATTTATAAGTAATTTATTAATAGGTAAAATATAAATATAAGCATCGAAACAAAATAAATATTAACATATAAATATATAAACTATTTACAATTCATTATTCAATATATACATTTAATGAACTATGAATATATAAAATTTTAATAATATTAATAAATATAAAAATCGGTAGGTAAAAAGATTTATCATGGCTTCAATGGCGACATCTAGAGCCCAACCTTGAAACCAATAATAAAAATACGATTTTTAAAAAATTCAATTCACAACAAAGAGATAAATAATATTCTGTCAAATTTAATAAATAATCACAATCTTAAAGATAAAATATTAAAGTAATAAAGTAAATAATAGAAAGTATTGTAAAAGATATGGGTGGTCGTCCCTGTGGTGAACATGAGGTGATGTCTCATCATCATCAATCTCAAGTAAACAAAATATAAAATTAAAATTTACAAAAAGTATATATTTATTTAAGATATTAAAATAAGAATATTAAATAAAAATATATTAATATTAAAGTAATGTTTAATATCAAAAAATATATATAAACAATTTTGTATATTAAAGAGAGCATGAAATCAAGAGATCTCTATGAGAAATCAGCCCAGGTAGAAGAGATCAGTTAACTCCTTAAAGCAACTACAAGTATTGTAACAATCAAGTTTGTACATCCATGGAACAGAATCAAAAGTCCAAGCAAAGAGACCAAAGATGACCAGTATGAGATGATTTTGCTACTGATCACGCTTCAACTCATTCACCAATACTCCAAGACTCACTACCCTATGGATGACACGCTTGAGAGTACATTTGCATGACCTTTCTTCACGGCTGGCATAAATCAGGGAGAAACATAACACTCACGTTTAAAGTGCACTTATTAAATTGACTAAATGTATTATATAATTAATTAAGATTTAATTGTTAATGCATATATTCTTAAATACATATTTTATAAACAACTAGGGTTGAATTGAATTAAATGAATAACGAGACAGAGAATGAAATGAATTAATTTAACTATATATATTTACTTATAATTGATAAATAAAGAATAACAAAATATATATAATATTAGCATATTAAATGCACACAGGCATTATACCAAATGAGAAGAGGGCTTAATCACTCTCCTCTTACAGATCAATTATGTTGATGTTTATATAATTAATTAATAAAGCATTACATGAGATGAGGATTAACTTGCTCTCATCTTACGGATCAATTATAGAGACATGTATACATAATCACTACATTATGTCTATAAAATTATGCCAATTCCTATCTTTAGAATTGTGATTGTTATTTTATAAGTGATTGTACTAGACCTTGATCAACAATTAATTATGCATTTTATTATTAACTACATATTTATATCTAAAAGATGAACCTATAATCCAGCTCAAACAACATAGAATGAACTTAGCTTTCAAGAATTAGCTTCTGACTAATGGTGAATATTATATTACAAGGAGGTAGAGTTGGCTGCTCCAGATTTGCCAACATGCTATGGCACAGGCAAATAATAATAATAAAAGTCACTCTGTGGATGGATTAGTGAGTCAAGGGTTCTTGTGACAAACACCGGTGCCCTGGGACCGAACTTCATGCTGCTTGAGAAACAAAACATTTAGTTCAAAGTGGCAGAGTGAACTTACTTGTTAGCCTGGTCTTAAACTCAGGGATCACTAATGCACTATCCTATAAAGGAAGATTTGCTGGATTAACCATGGCTCCAATCTTAATAAGAGAAATATGCAGCAAAGTATAAAATATTTGAATAAAGAATCTCATCTGCCAAGCAATAGATGTATTACATATTTAATATTATATGTACTAAGATAATAGCTTAATTAGCTTAATCAACAGGAGCCAACTTTTATGTAGCTTCATAATATGTATTGAAATGGAAACCTTCCATTCCCTTTCCGTTTCACCAACAACCTAATGACCTACTTGTCTGATCTAGTTTCGAACCTATTTTAAAAGTCAAAATATTATAAATTCAAGAGCAGTTAAATTCACTATCATGGCCGCCTGAATGGCATTAATTCATTTACATGTGAAGGTACGCTATAGTTAGACAGGATTGATAAAATTATAACGTAGAAATGTTTATAATTTGTTATAAAATATTTTATTAATTTATAAGTCAATTCTGAATTTTATATTTGTACTACATTCATATGTGGATGAATAATCTAATCTATATAAGAGTGACGTGAAGATAAAATATATTTTAAGGTTTATTAAAAAAAATTATATCAAATATTTTTATTTTTGAAAAATGGTTTTCTGATATTTAATATAAATAACAAAATAAAGATTTGTTTAAAATCTGTCAAAATTATTTTCTAAATAAAAAAAAAGTATTTTAAAAGAAAAGTTTTTTTTGTAAACAAGAAAGTAAATGGTGACCACACCTGCATTGGGCAAAACTAAAAAGCTATTTTTACTAATTAAAGTTGTTTACAGAAAGAAAAGACTTTACCATAAATCAGGAAACTGTTACTATCTGCTAAGCCGTATAAATTAATAACACCTAAAAATATGATTGAAAAGTTGGAATTCAAGTATATAATTTATATATATTTAATTAAATTTTTAAAGCTAATGAAATTTTAACACCTCAGAGACATTACCAATAGATCGAATGGTTTATTTAATTAAAAACCATTTGGTCCTGAGGCAAACAGAATTCTTGAAGGTGTTATGGCTTAGGAGATAGAAGGTATAACTAGGCTATATTTTTAAGCTCAAAAAAAAAAAAAGAAGAGAAGCCATTTTTGAGGAAATATTGCATTAGAAGTTATGTCAGCTATTAATTGTGCGATGCCCTGCTAAGAAAGGAGAATTTTGCTATTTTTCTCCGTCATGGAAATGTCTAAGTTTGGTCCATCCAAGGCCACCACAAAAACCAACATGCAGCCAGAATAATCCTAACTGAACAAATTCAAAAGAAAGATGTCATAAGTTGCCAAAGAAACTCACCTTCACTCCAGCCATTCAAGCCATGTAAATACCGGTAAAAACTTAAATTAAAACTGCAGAATTCTGTGTTAATCCTTATTAATTATTCTTTTAGTTAGCTAACTATATATCTCAATGTAACTATTTTAAATGTAAATTATTCATGTTGAACATATTTCTAAAATTTCTACTGCTAATTTTGTTAATGTTCAGAGAGTTTAAATTCTACCTTATAGTAATATTTTAAAAGGGGATATCAAAGACCCTACTTTTCTAATTTCTATTATTGAACTCAATATTTACTGTGTTAAATTAATCAATGCGTTATATTTATTTTTCCTTTATTTTGCTTATTCTAATTAATAATTATGCTTTTACTTTGAAACAGCGAACACTTAATTTCCAAATATTTTCATGAAGATATTTATTTCAAATCTTCATATTATTTGATATTATAGTGTCATTTGCTGTGTGCTGTTTCAAAATCCTATTTTAAGCAATAGCGACCCTCCTGTGCTCATTATTTTATAAGTATTAATGATGTAAATTTTAAATGTGGCTCGGAAATTCAAAATGTGCAATGTTTAATTAATCTTAAATTAGAGTAACCTCGAGTGTATTCATGAGTGTATTTACCTATAAATTTATTTCGTAAATCCCTTAAATATACTTTCCCTCCTTATGAGTTTTATTAGCAGTACATAACCTAATAGTCTGAACGAGGTAAAATAAAGTTTATATATATATATCTCCTGTCAGTAGCATATGTTTCTCTCATGCTACCTAAGAGTTGGTTCGTGGATAAAGCTGATAATCTATTGCTCACATACATTATAGTCTTAAATTTATATACAATATCCTTTGGTTTGGTGGATGGGATCTCTTATCCATAAATAATTCTCGTTTTGCTGCTTTATTATATAGGTATCTAAGATGGAGCCACGGTGAATCCAGCCATCTTCTTTCTTCGGGTCATGCAGTTGCTAAGCCTGAGCTAAAGGCCAGGTAGGCATATAAATCCCCTGCCTCTTATGAACCAAATAAAGGTTCCTTACCCGCAGCATAACGATCGGTTCCAAGGTATCGGGACTCGGCACAAGAACTCTTTGATATTTCTATCCATCTGCAGAGCAACTTTTATTATTATATTTATCTGTGCATAGCACATTTGGTAAAATCTTATAACCAATTATACCTCTTTAATATTTATTCTTCAGCATTTTCTGAAGTATTTTTGAATACCGGTTCGATCTAAAGTTATTTGGGTTGGTTTATATGCCCACTATTAAAATGTGTAATAACTAAAATGCATAGTTAAGTTACTCCAGGTTTAGTCTAATTATCTAATAGCCACAAATAGAAAATGGCATAATTATTAGATATAATATCTTGATCATTCTGAAATATACGCTTACAAATTTATTCATTGTAGCCAAACTTGTTGTATTAGAGCATAAATGATTGTTCTGCCAATATGCTTATAATTCATATGTAACAAAATCTGTTTTAAAGTCAATCAAATGCCTGCAGGCAATCCCATTTAAATAGTTATATATATTTTTTCGTTATGGTATATTATTTATAATGGTCAATAAATGTCATTTTAAATTAAATCAATCCAATTCATTAATTGATCGTAGCTATTCATTAGTGAAGCCCCCCCCCCCATTAATTAAATATATTAGATTTTGTCATGGGAATGTCTCTAGTATTTAAATTTGATTATATATATATGTTTAGTCCATGAGCACATTGTCTTCTCCACTCTGCTAGTGGGCCAGACTTAAGAATTAATTTGCACATGCCATCACTGTGATGTTATCTATTAGGTGTTTGATGTGGGGCTTAGAGAGTGGGTTTGAATCCAGGTTGGTCCCTGACCTAAATCTCGGGCTTGACTGGGTTTGAGGTACATTCTTGGTAGTTCCAGCTCATGTTAGATGGATAAACATGTTTTGACCAGTACAGTATATGCTATATATCTCTTTACTTTATCCTGTTCAATCTATATATATGCTATTTATCATTTAATGACCATCTAAGGAGGGAAGTATATTTCAGTGGACTTAGAAAATATATTAACAAGCAAATATACTTAGAAATGTCTTCAAGGTTAGTTCAATACTTATTATAAGATAAATTTAAGACTGGGATTAAATGATTAAAAACAAGCCTCATTATAAATTAGATCAATAAATAATTAACAATAATAACAAGTGCAGAATGAATCATTATTATAGCATAGGATTTCGAAACTGTGCAGGAAAGATAATACTATGAAAATAATTATACAAAGATATTAAAATATTATCTTTAAAAGGTATTAAAATTAAGTGCTTGCTGTTTTGAGGCATGGAAAACATTAAATTCATTTCTTAATAGAAAAGAAATTAGACAGTAGTCAGGTCATTTATATTACTTTATAGATTAGGTAATTTAAGTAAAATTTAAAATATTATTATTTTAACATTAAGGAAGGATTTTAACATTTAATTACATTTAGTTACTTTCAGCTAGCTTGAGATTTAAGTTTTAGAAGTTAAATAAGAGTTTCACAGAGATCTGCAGTTTTTAAATTAATTGACCAATTATGATTCAACTGGAAATGCAGGTACTGGAATTGCAGGTTTGGTGAGCTTCTTTCTTGGATGGCTTATAGCATCGTCTTCTTTGTTAGGCTAGGCTATGGATCTTCTTATGGCAGTGTTCTGGTTGTTCAAGCATGGAATGGTATTGAGTCATTGCCAACTTGGGCAATTATTTGAACATTAATTTGGATGCACCAGCTTAAATGCTAATCCTTTAGAATACATAAGAATCAAAACAATAATGCTGGCCACAGTACCATTAATGTATTGGCCATCTATAAACTTAATTTCTAATAGTCTAAACTAAAATAAAAGCTAGTGCATGAGCTTTAAAGAGTATTCTCTTTTCCACCAGGATGATGATTGATCATCTCTGGATGCCCAAAAGCACTAAATAAACATCCCTATTTATATATCAGCCATTATACACAAATCTAGCTCAGAAGACAAGCTCTATTACTGTAAAATATTTAGAACCACTGGAATAGTTTTCATAATTGAACACAAGTTTATTAACAATAAAAAATGGTATTAAGGTCTAGAATAAGGCTATGCATATCAATTAAACTTTTTTATTTTGATTAACATACAATAATAACAAATTATCACATTGTGATTTACATATAAGTGATTTACAAAATTACTATATGCAATTCATTACATTATGATTTACATGATTAATGCATTAGATTTACTTAAAACCAATTCAACACACAGGCACATGGCTTGATATAAAATGAACATTTTTGAATTGACAATTAACAAAAAATAATTAAAATTTTACATATTAGTGTCTATCTGATACACATTGCTATTTGCAATACAATTGACATATATATACACATACATGTGTGTGCAATTTCTGAACATATTTGTCTTACTACAAAATAAATTTTAGTTGTTACTTTCAAATGACACAAAACACATGGGTTTACATATATGTCCCAATAGGTTTACTCAAAACACACACATATTTATAATCTGTGCACATATGTGCTGTACAATAATTGATTAATGATATAAATGAATTTCATTTCTATCATATTTGATAATAGCAAAAACTCATTTTCTTTTTATAGGTTAAGATTTAATATATATGGGTGTGCATGTATTCTCATACTGATGTTTACCCATTTTAATTTGTTACAATAATATTATATTTTCATAAATGATTCAATATTAAAAGTACATAAAGTTCATTTGTTATCTTAATAAAAAGTTTTACTCTTTCATGATTACAGTTTTGTTGTTTTCTTTTTTTTTTTTAAAAAAGTCAGTTTTCAAACAGTAACTGTTTTGATTGATCAACACATTTTAAAATGTCTCTTTTTCTTTTATGGTCTAAAAGATTTTCTGGAAATCTTTTTTTTTCTTTTAAAATATAAATTTTTAAATATTCTTCTATATATGTCGCATGATCATAGGTTGACTTTTAATTATAAGGTTTTTTATTAATTTTAAAATTATAGATTTAAATCTTTTTTTTCCTCCTTTAATAAATAATTTTAAACTAATATCATTATATAACTATCAGTTATAAAAATGACATTTTACTAAAGAAATTATTTAAAATTTCATTATTATATATAACACTACTCACTACCAGCTAGCTGTTCACATGTTTATCTGTGCTTCTCTGCCTTTAGATCCATCACCATATGTACAATTACTTCTTCAGAAACTGATGGTTTCTCTTGATGGGGACCAGTCCCGGTCATTGTCAGCATCAGGAAAATATAATTCAGGTAATTTGTTGGCATGCCATGATCTTTTTTTTGTCTAGGGCTTGATGAGCTTCAGACCAAAAACTGTTTTCCAGAACACTATTAAGGCTATGAATTTCAACACAAAGAAGTTGGCCATTTTCCTCCATGTGAATTCAAACTCCACCATTGTACTCCTAGACTGCTGCTGGATCTCCTGCCTTGATTTCAGTTATATACATGGGAGCTCTGTATAAATCTGACAGCCATCTCTCTGGCCAGCTAAAACCAACTGCTGCAAACTTCAACAAGTTGCAACAAAATATTAAAACCAGACTTTGCAGCTAACTCTTAACCAACTACTTCTCAAAAAAACCTATCCAGACTTGCAGCAGGCCAACTTGGTCTTCTGCTTCTCAAAAATTTAAACCAAACTCGTCTGACAAGCTCTTACAAAAACTACAATCAAGACTTTGCAGCTGGCCTATTTGGCTACTGCTTCCAAAATATTAAAACCACTCTTCTGGTCAGCCTTTCATAAACTGCAAGCCAAAACTGAACTGATATTTGTTATCAGTTCTTTTATAGAATCATCTGAGGTAACAACAACACTAATTTAAAAACTTATTTTTTCTTACCTCTCTTGATTGGAAACAATCTTAATCCCTCCAGAAGCACTTTTAATTAAAAAGCTGCATTTGGAAATCTTATCAAAGAATTTTAAAATAGATAATAGAAATGCATACAAGCATTAATTAAAAAGTGGATATTTTATACAAGTTTAATTAAAAGATTTCAAAAATAAACCCTGCTTGTTTTTAAATTTCAAAATCATAGTAATAATAATACAATATTAATATTTATTCAGACCTTTTTAAATATTTAATTTTATAATAAAATTCTGTTTGAAATTGAGTTATTTAACCTTTTACGGTCATTATTATTCCAAGTGAAATGTAGAAAATATCTACAAAAAGTTTTTAATGTTTATTTCTACTTTCCTTTCCTTTATATATATATATATATGCACACACACAACTATGTTGCTGTGTGCCATGTAACTCAACTGGTTCCAATACATCCTTTATCATCTGTAGTCCTTTTAATCAAATGCATGGAAAAAATATCATTTCAATATTAATGTGTCAAATGCACACCCACATATATAATAATACAAAAACTGTCAGATAATGAAAATTATTCTTCACGTGTAAAGTTTAATGTTTTTTTAATTTTAGGTACTCTGATTATCATACTTTATATGTGAAGAATAATACATATATATATATACAAAAGAATGCTAATGATCCATCTATTATTCACTATCATGGCTCATTCAACATGTCTGACAAATTATTTCCACATTAAATGTCATCATAACCATTTTTCCTTTTATAATTGCAGACTTACACTTTAACTTATTTTATCATTAAATGAACATTTAATAATATATATTTACATAATATTTCTGAATAAATTAATACTAATATATATTTTTAAAATTAAAAAAAAAACCCAATAATGACTAAATTAGTATATTTGATTAACATGCACTTGAATTTCTTATGTCTAGTAGTTTGTTGATTCAGCACAACTGCCTTGCACTTGCAGACAGTTGCCCAAGTTGCGGGTCATCCTGGCTGATGCTATGACACTTTAAAAAAAAAACAGCCTAGTAATTTGTGACTTATTTTGTTTTTAATTTTTCTATAAAATAGCAAATCGAAAAAAAAATCTTTCAGAAGATACAGATTGTTATTTTTGAGGCAAAAAAAAAAAAAAATCAAATTTTAATCACTAAATATTTTAATTTAACTTTGTCAATGATTAGGATATTATTGTGAGAAGAAAAAAACTTGAAATATTGTTGTTGTTTTTTTTTTTTTGTTTATTTATAAAGATATAAAAATAAAATTTTTATACAATATTGCAATTAAGTTATTGTTATTAGTTATTATACCTTCATGGACTGGAATGTAAAGCTATAAAATATGTAATATTGCTATAATTATGTAAATATAAAACAACTGGATCTTTACATATGAGTATCTTCTTAAGGGTACAATACTTTTATAATGACAATGTGAAAATATTAAAAAAAATAATCATTTAAATTTAACCTTGAATGCTATTCAATTTGATTTCTTTTAATTTCTGACAAACATTCAGTGCTACCTAATGTTTCTACTATCAACAATGTGGCTAATCAAGATTGTATTACAAACATAAAATCGAATCATTAAGCCAAAGTATCTAAATACCTGCAAATAAATAATGCATAATTTAAATAAAACATATAAATTTAAACAAGGCAAAACTCTCCACACAGTAGTGCCACCCTTTGCCAACCATAGATGGTGATCATGTGATATAAATTTACAAAATATCTATTAAATACTCAAACAATTTTGAAATGTTCCTTTATGTCTTTGAATAGCTTGACTATTGAGTCTTCACTGCCTCAAGATGCAACTTAACTGTGGTTTACACAAAGTTCTATTGTGCATTTCTCTATTTATTTACATTTATATATACTTTAAATTGATATAATCATTTCACATGTTTATAGTTCTTCATTATTTCATAGCAAGTAGAGATATAAGTTAGACAAAGCAAAAGAAGAATAAAGCCATTTGACTATAATAATAAAAATAACTTGGGACACTCTATCAGCACAATATAAAGGCATTGGAAAAGTTTCATTTAAGGATGCTCGGTAAAATTTTAAAAATGTGATGGCAAGGTCATAAAACCAATCAATATAGTCTTCTGATTGCTGAATGTGATACTAGTGAATCCACTATTATAAAATCACACCTTTATTAGATTGGCTATGTAAAACAAATGAACAAATTTAAAATATCATCTACAGTTCATAATTTTCCATATCTATAAATGAATACACCAAACTTCTTTTTAAAACTTGTTTTTTTATATGATTATTATAAAAATAAAACTACACACCAAAGTTTTGACTATTTTATATTATAGTCTTTTTGAAGAAACACTAAAAAATAAAAATGCAAATGTATAATAATAAATATAAATATCACCTATTCCAAACAAATCCAAAAACATTAAAAAATACTAAAAAAGTCTCTTTACCTCAACATCTTTTTTATTGCACAAACAATCTCAAAACTTTATCAAATTTTTTATATGTATATACTCATCCAGAAATACCCTAAAAACATTTAATTAACAAATCTAGATTTAATGAGGTAAAAATAATTTTTTAGTATTTCTTACTGTTTTTGGATTTGTTTGGAATATGTGATATTTATATTTATTATTAAATATTTATATTTTTATTTTTAGTGTTCCTTGAAACATTGGTGTGTAATTTACTTTTTTTATAATAATAACATAAAAAAATATTCATTTATATAAAACAAATGAACAATGGAAGACTTCCTAGAAGGTGTTTTGAATTTTGTAGAAGAACTTTATTTTTAATTAGACATAGTATTGAAGCATTTCAGAAAAAAAAAGTTTTCTACTACAAAATGTCACAAAATAACAAGCAATCAGGAAACTGGACCATTATGTTCTATGTATGGTTTACGGATTGATTTGTATAGTCGCCACAACTCATTTTTGGAGTTGTTTTTTTTTTTCCTCCATCTTTTTTTTTATTATTTTGAATTGGAATGACCATGCCCATTTTTGAGTGGCTATTTACTATTGTTATAAAAATATATTTTAAGAATTCTTTAAAATATTATATAATGGTAAATTTTAATACTGTGTAATTTTAAATTTCATATATATTGCTTACAATAACTCCCCTCATATGTACTTTAATACAAATTTTTTTTTAGTATAATTCCTTTATTTTCCTGAAGATAACTCCAAATTTGAATAGAGGTGAGAGGGGGGAGGACATTATTTTTATAGGAGTATTATTACTAATAAAAGATAAGTGTGTGCATATATATTTATAGGAATTATATAGGCATATGAGTAGAGGTTTGAATAAAAAATAAAATTAAAATAGTATTAGTTTATAGGATTATTAATAATAAATATATAAAAGGTTTAATGTGTGGGTGTAGGTAAAAACTTGTAAATATCTTATATATATATTGTAACAGAATATAATATCCCGTCACATTATTTTAAAATTAAAATAAAAGACCATAAATAAAAATTGATTTATTAAAAAGAAAAAAAAAACTTAATTTAAAAACTGTTTAACGTATATATAGATCGCATGATGGACAACTTTAAAAACTTTTAAAAAATAAAAATATTTGAAAGTAATTTTTTTTGTAAAAAGTAAAGATATAAAGATTGATATTTTAAAAATAGAAATAATGTTGATTTCTATAGTCTTAGAAAATGGAAATGATTGTCTTATTAATTAAATGATTGTTCAAAAGCAAACTACCTCGTGAGGCATGTAAAATAAATTAAATGGTCAGATAAGAGAATACAAAGGAATTAAATGACCAATCCAAACACGAAAATGACAGCACGGACCATAACTGAAACACGAATGGATTAGTGACGTCTTGCTCGTTGAATCTCAAGATCTAATGATAAGAGACTAATAAAAATATAAAAGCCAAATTATTATTATAATTGTTATCTTAGAGCTGACTATGAATAGATCGTTATAACTAGCTATATTGCAGATTTTCACGATGTGGAAGTCTGCAATAAATTTAATTTTCCGGACAACCAGCTGAGGCCTCTGGATGACAGTTCCTGACCAAATGCATGGCAAGTCGCAGTTTTATTTCAAAGAAGGACAAAATCTACGAAAGTGATCACGAAGATGGACTTCTCAATCTATTAAATCCGTAAAGTATGAACTATTGTATCTATCTAATAACTTTCCTAAAATTGCAAGTAATTAATAACTGAAAATAAGAACTCTTATCTGACTTAAAGAATGCAAATTCAATTATTGATATTTTTTTATGTAGATGTTTAAGCAATCATTTCCAGTTCATTTTTTTGTGTGTGTATTATGTTTTAACTAAAATGTATTAAATTTAAAGTTGGGTGTAGATAGCTGCATGGATAAAGATTAATAACTATGTTTAAATTCGTTTATGTTTAATTTAACAGATTTTAATTTCAGGCTATTTGTTTTGTGGTTGTGTCAGTGCTAGTGGAGAGATATATAGACGTTTATATTAATGTAATGTGAAGCGTGTTTAGCATACAGGGCAACGTGCCCAACTGAATGCATGACCCCAAAGAGGCAGTCATATCGTTGAAAATGGTCGCAGATGTATTTCCTGCACCATTGACCCCTCCTAGCTCTATGGACAGGGATTTATAAGACGGCAGAAAGACCGCTTTCCCCCATACGTAGCACTCTTTAAAAAAAATTTATATACATGATTCCTTAGTCAGACAGAGGCACTTTCCTGATCTAGACCTGGATCATTTCCTTCAAATAATATCACGCTGCCAGATGCACATTCCTGTGGCGTGATTTTATGCTAGCATCTTCGTATTGCATTGATTGCTACTATATATCTGGAAGCAGGCATTGGGTTGACTACAAACTTTTAGTCTGAGATTGAATGAATGTTTTGATAAGTTTTAAGTGAAAAAAAAAACTATGTAGACTATCTATGCTCGACATGCTAAAGTAAAATATAATTTAAATATCCATCTGTGCGATCTATTTAAAATAGTAATTTAAATTTAAAAAAAAAAAATATTAATGTTAAAATCTAAAAATAAATTTAATCTTCAATTTTAAATGTGCGTTAATAAAAATCTATTTGTGTGTTAATTACTGGCAGTGGCTTCTTTTATTTTATTGTTCTAAATATTTAATATATACTTCGAGAGAATAGAAATCTATTGAAACTTATAAATGTTTTAAAATCTCTGCTACTCTATGAGCTAGTGACCTTGGGCAAACGATCGGAATCCAAATATATAAATTAAAATAAAAAAAAAAATTTTTTTTAAACTTAACGTACCTGCCTACTATATAAATTTTCTAGGTTCAAATGCCTAGTGGCGCCCTGTAGTGCAGATTACGTGAAGTCTCCTTCTCCCCCGATCGTTAAAATGGTCTCCCAACGTGGCACGATCTTTTAATAAACCACGAGTGCCCTGAGAATTTTAAAAAATAAATCATGCCAGTAAGATTTTTCTTTAAAAATGAGTATATATATTTGTGTATTAACGTAATGTTATAGTCCGATATTAATAAACCACGAGTACCTATGAAGCCAATAATATTTTTTATGAAATAAGTATATATTTTTTGTATTAACATATAGTTATAGTCCGATATTTAATAAACCACGAGTACCTTGAAAATGAAGCCCGTAATAATTTTTCTGAAATGAGTATAGATATATGTTTTGTATTAACGTAAAGTTATAGTTTGAATTTTGTGTAAAAAGTACTGCCAGAAAGAAAATTGCGCATATGTAGAAATAAATGCGAGGAATAAAATGTAATAATTAATATAAATCATAATTTAAAAAAAAAAAAAGTCTAAAATCACGTAACTTCTTTGACTTGCCTAAGTTAAAAATGAAATGTAGGGAAAAGGGAACTATTGAGGGAGGAGGTGTAATCTCAGCTGGGGTGAAAAGGAAAGAATAGTCAGCATTTCTTTTTTGTAATTACTAACAAAGTTATGTCTTTTCATTAATAACCAAAGTTTTGTCCTTTTAAAAAAAAATTAGTATAATCAATTTGTGTAACGTCATTACTAACACTAAGTAAATTCTTTTTTTTTTTTTTAATGTTTTTGTTTTTTGACGAAGTTTACTGATATGTAACGGAATATAATATCCCGTCACATTATTTTAAAATTAAAATAAAAGACCATAAATAAAAATTGATTTATTAAAAAGAAAAAAAAAAACTTAATTTAAAAACTGTTTAACGTATATATAGATCGCATGATGGACAACTTTAAAAACTTTTAAAAAATAAAAATATTTGAAAGTAATTTTTTTTGTAAAAAGTAAAGATATAAAGATTGATATTTTAAAAATAGAAATAATGTTGATTTCTATAGTCTTAGAAAATGGAAATGATTGTCTTATTAATTAAATGATTGTTCAAAAGCAAACTACCTCGTGAGGCATGTAAAATAAATTAAATGGTCAGATAAGAGAATACAAAGGAATTAAATGACCAATCCAAACACGAAAATGACAGCACGGACCATAACTGAAACACGAATGGATTAGTGACGTCTTGCTCGTTGAATCTCAAGATCTAATGATAAGAGACTAATAAAAATATAAAAGCCAAATTATTATTATAATTGTTATCTTAGAGCTGACTATGAATAGATCGTTATAACTAGCTATATTGCAGATTTTCACGATGTGGAAGTCTGCAATAAATTTAATTTTCCGGACAACCAGCTGAGGCCTCTGGATGACAGTTCCTGACCAAATGCATGGCAAGTCGCAGTTTTATTTCAAAGAAGGACAAAATCTATGAAAGTGATCACGAAGATGGACTTCTCAATCTATTAAATCCGTAAAGTATGAACTATTGTATCTATCTAATAACTTTCCTAAAATTGCAAGTAATTAATAACTGAAAATAAGAACTCTTATCTGACTTAAAGAATGCAAATTCAATTATTGATATTTTTTATGTAGATGTTTAAGCAATCATTTCCAGTTCATTTTTTTGTGTGTGTATTATGTTTTAACTAAAATGTATTAAATTTAAAGTTGGGTGTAGATAGCTGCATGGATAAAGATTAATAACTATGTTTAAATTCGTTTATGTTTAATTTAACAGATTTTAATTTCAGGCTATTTGTTTTGTGGTTGTGTCAGTGCTAGTGGAGAGATATATAGACGTTTATATTAATGTAATGTGAAGCGTGTTTAGCATACAGGGCAACGTGCCCAACTGAATGCATGACCCCAAAGAGGCAGTCATATCGTTGAAAATGGTCGCAGATGTATTTCCTGCACCATTGACCCCTCCTAGCTCTATGGACAGGGATTTATAAGACGGCAGAAAGACCGCTTTCCCCCATACGTAGCACTCTTTAAAAAAAATTTATATACATGATTCCTTAGTCAGACAGAGGCACTTTCCTGATCTAGACCTGGATCATTTCCTTCAAATAATATCACGCTGCCAGATGCACATTCCTGTGGCGTGATTTTATGCTAGCATCTTCGTATTGCATTGATTGCTACTATATATCTGGAAGCAGGCATTGGGTTGACTACAAACTTTTAGTCTGAGATTGAATGAATGTTTTGATAAGTTTTTAAGTGAAAAAAAAAACTATGTAGACTATCTATGCTCGACATGCTAAAGTAAAATATAATTTAAATATCCATCTGTGCGATCTATTTAAAATAGTAATTTAAATTTAAAAAAAAAATATTAATGTTAAAATCTAAAAATAAATTTAATCTTCAATTTTAAATGTGCGTTAATAAAAATCTATTTGTGTGTTAATTACTGGCAGTGGCTTCTTTTATTTTATTGTTCTAAATATTTAATATATACTTCGAGAGAATAGAAATCTATTGAAACTTATAAATGTTTAAAATCTCTGCTACTCTATGAGCTAGTGACCTTGGGCAAACGATCGGAATCCAAATATATAAATTAAAATAAAAAAATTTTTTTTTTAAAACTTAACGTACCTGCCTACTATATAAATTTTCTAGGTTCAAATGCCTAGTGGCGCCCTGTAGTGCAGATTATGTGAAGTCTCCTTCCCCCCCGATCGTTAAAATATAAAGGTTTGTAAAATTAAAATTTTTCAAATAGAATTAAAAGTTAAGGAAATTGATAATAGAGAGAGTTGTATTAAAGGAGGCAATATAAAAAGAAGATAAGAAATTTAAAAAAGTCAGTTATTTTAAAAGGTAGAGGAGGTTAACAATGAATAGGGGAATTATTAAAGAAAATAAAATAAAAATTATTAATAAAAAATAAGATTAGAAATGATAAAAGTTAAATTTATAGGTATTAAAATAAAAAATAAAAGATGATAAAATATATTAAATAATAATGTAACATGATAGAAAGGAAGAAAAGATGAAGGATAAAAAGTAGAAAATAAAAGTAAAATTGATAAAGTAATAAAGGGTAGTTTTTTTTTTAAAAAAAAATCAAAATAAAATAGGTTTTTTAAAAAAATAATAATATAAAAATTGTGTATTCGATGTTTTTTGTATATATTTTATTTATATATGTATTTTTGTATGTAGATTATATATGTGTATGTATATATATATATGGATTTTGTATATGTATAGGTATATATGCATATGTATGTTTTAAGGATATGTATGTATATATTTTTGATATACATATGTATGTATGTATATATATTTTTGATATACATATGTATGTATTTATATATATATATGAAGTAATCATAAGTTTATATCATTCAATATTGTAACTCTGATGAAGACAACAGGACAGTCAAAACTGTCAGGAAAATAAAGGAATTATATTAAAAAAAATTTTGCATTCAAGTGTATATGAAGGGAGTTATTGTAAGCAATATATATGAATATATGAAGGAATGCAAAAAAAGTAAAAGAGAAGAATAAAAATATACATCTAATTTTAAATTCAATTGTTAAAAATGTAATAACAATAATATATGATTAATATTTTAAACTTATAAGATACTTAATAAAAGATTATTAATTTATATATGCACAGTAAACCAAGTATTATAATTGACAATATTTGAAAAAAAAAGAACCTCATCTCAGGAATTTGTCTCCATGTTCTAAAAATTGATAAGGAATTAGAATGTTTGTCGCTTTTAAAATGGCTATAATTAAAATGTCTGATATGGATTTTATTCCAATGGCTGACTGAAATATACAAGATCCCTAGATATGTGAATCAACTTATAGGGGAATGTCCAAAATTCATTAGGAATAAAATATTATGAATTATTTTATCCTCTACAATAACTTGACAAATGGAATAAAAAATTATATAAACTAGGAATTGTCAGTATTTAATGTGATAAATAGAAATCAATTTAAACAAATAAAAGAATAAAGGATTTGCAATCAACATCTAGAATATATACCAGAGCTCCGAAATAAATAATTTGGGAATATCTTATATTTATGACTACAAGCTTATTTAAATTAATATTGAGTGCTTTATTTGTGCATAAGTTACGAGTAAACTGTGTATACAAACTGTTTAAAATTTACAAAAGAATGTTCGGGATTAAAACATATATATTTATTATTTATTGTTTGTTTCAATAATATACTTTATTGTACGAATTAGATTACATGAATTTGTTGTTAACCAAAGTTACATTGTTGGAAATACATGGTTTAAAACTATATAGCTTTAGAGCAAACAGAAAGAATAATTAAAGAAAGGGATATGTTATACAAACAACAACAAAATAGTTGTTCTTGTTACAGAAAAGTCATAATTTGTTTTTTAGGTTATGTTTTGTTTCAGGTTTTTAATTGTGACCATGTAGCAGCAAATATATCTGGGTGTGCAATTTTGCCATCTCTGGCCTTTAATTGTTCGAGCTTCTTTGAGAATGTGGCTGGGTGCTTTGTGGTATTGTCTCCAAGGCAGAAAGTACATCTGGTGCACCAGAAGCTATATAAACAAAAATTGCTGCACGAGCTGCTGGTATTGAGCCTTTACTGAGTACCTCTAATAGGTTATTAAGTGTGATGTTATTTTGTCTATATGTGTTAATCATAATTTCTCGGGTATTTGTTAGACCTATGCAGGTGTGAAATAGGTGCTGTTGTGTTTCTTCTTCCCTGTGGCACAGGGAACAAACAGCATCAATTTTGTTGTAAAATCTGCGGTATTTAAGGAAATAGGAGGTAGGTAGAGCATGAAGATTTACCTTTAAAAGAAAGTCATAAATGCTGCATATTTTATAATAATAACTAAATAATTTTAAATATTTATGGTTTAAATAATATTTAGTTTTGTTATGACAATGATGAAAGCTTCATGGAAATTTACTAATTTTCGACACAATTAAAAGAATATATTATTTGCCATTTAAATAAAAGAATGTAGGATGAGGTTGAATAAACAAACTAGCATTATTTGACAGTGTAAATGATCTGAATTTAAATAATTGCTAATAACTTTATAGAATCTTGTTACAAAATAATACAATTTAATTAATTTAAATGCATGGAATTATTTTTTATTCTTTTATGAAGATGTTGAGTGTGAGATATGTATGTACCCTAATATGTTTTAAATATAATCAATATCAATAATGGGCATGAAGTTATTAAAATTATTAAAGTCCAAAATAAGGATCTGTGTATATTGTTTTGTTTTGAGTATATAGATGCAGATGTGGAATTTGTGCTTATTTATATTGAAATAATGATACGTAAGCTCATAGATATGCATTCCTGTTTTACATATCCCCATTGTTTTTTTATATTTTGATATTTTGGACATTGCAGTTGAAATCCTGGCATATGATGATTAGTTTGATAGATATTAGCATGTATTTACATAATTATCTTTTAAGGGTGCAGACAGGCCTATTAAAAGATACTTATCATTGTTATGACCTATTAGGAGGATACCAGTTACATATGCCTGATATTTTAGATGTTATGATTTATATCAATGTATTTTACATATCTTATTATTGCCTCTTTATAAGGACTGAATGTATGATCTAATCATGAGTGATAATATTACTGTTGATAATAGAGTTGATATTATTTGCAGAGAACACATATATAATGTAACAAAATATTTTGTGAGCATAGCTCACAACTCCATATATATACTAGACCATTGGTTTAAAACACGATGAATCTGATTCTATGAAATAAATGATATCATGCACATTCATATTTAAATGATGTATTGAAGTATAATAAGTAATATTATCAGTATAAAAATAGGATTACAAAATAGTAATAAAATTTATATAAACTAGATATGAAGTTTTTATGATAAAATAACTAATAGAGTCTAATAGAATTATATTTGAATAATTATAAAAATGTGATATTTGGTTTATAAACTGTTGAATGCATCATGAATACTCCTCTCACATATGAATTAGTTTTTTTAACTTTGACCTTACCAATGTGAGAAGCAAACCATTCTTTTCATTGTTGAATTATTATTATGCTTATGTGTTAATAAATATGTTAATGTTTTTATTTGATGGTTATCTTTTCACTCAGACCATTACAATACATATACACATATAAGTAAGATGTGGAAATGATTCAGTTAAAAGTTTATATCAGTTAAAATCCAAAATGTTTTCAAGAGATGCTTAACTTATCATTAATTTTATTTAACACTTATACATTTTATTCATAGATACTTCCAAAATCATAAAGATTCATTGTAATAAATATATATGACTGAAAATATTTTAACATGCTAAATGTTGAATTACATTAAATATAAATTATATAAGAAAACAAGTAAAATATTTTTATACAGATGCAGAGATTAATAAAAATTAATTTCTTATTTATGTTTTATATTGTAAAAGGTATTTTTGCTATTCCTCATAAACTTTTTAAAACAATCATTAGAAAAGAGCTTTAATGTACTGAGCTATTATTTAACAAATACAAAACAATGTCATTGCTGTTCCCATCCTTTTTAATATATGTATGGAATGTAAACATCATGCAGATGAATTGGACAAAGGAATTCATTATGTTACTTTTAGAATTTGTTTTAGATTGACTACTTCAAATAGATCTTGAAATGATATATACTTTCAAACATATGATTGGTCCATAATTTCATCTTCTTATTATCAAATATTATAAGATGGACTTAATTATATCTTAAAATAATTGTAAAAATTTTAGTGAATATTGTCATGTGCAATAAATCGAATATAATTTTTAAATACAATTAAGTACTGTATGTTTTTATTTTTAGTTTTTGGATTTTCTTACACATTATACTTTTCAGTGAATTACAGTAAATTCATGCATAAAAGATCTTTATGATTTTTGTTGCATGAGAAAGATGTTAACTGAAGCAGATTATAAGTTTTATTATTGTACATGGTTAAAAACAGTATTGTTCCGAAGCAGTTGATATAAAGTTTTAAAAAGAAAAGATCATGTCCAACCTAATTCAAAAATGAATTGAAAATTGATAGCAGCATCATGAAATGAGTTCATCTTTATTTCTTATTCAATGACACATTTAGAAGGACCAAAATGGAATAAAGTAACTACATATTCTCACAGTCACTGCATTGAAAACTCTCACTTTAGAAATATCACTACTATTGTTTGAATAGATTTTTTTTCTCAATTTTCCCAATTGTAATTTTATTTAATGTCTTATGCGAGTTTATTTTTGAAAAATTTGGAAGAATCTCTGTGAAAGGGGTGAATATAGGACAGTATGAGGGGATTTCTTATACTGTGCAATTTGCTAAGATTTGTTGAGTTTTATGAAGAAAACCTTTGCAATTGGAAATTCTTTTAGATTGTTAATGTTCAAAATATTCTGAGAAATAATGATATAATCTACATATAATATCAATTTAATTCAATGCCCAGAATATGGATATAGAGATTTTAAAGAAGATTTCAAATCTTTTGAACAAGAGTCAATGTATATCCATTACATCAATCTGAAATTATGAAGATGTGCATATAATTTTTAAACACAATGTTTATTAGATATTTAATTTACAGTGGCTGTGTGATAATAAAAAAAAGGATTTTGTCTAGTTACACAAAAAGTAATTTGTCAAATACACAATTGGGCTAAAGATAGTTTAAGTACAATTTTAAATTATTTCTTGAGGATTATTCACAGGAACATTTTAAAATTAACTGAAAAATTGTGGACAAATTTGAATACAAAATATAATACTGTACACTTAATTTAGAAAGAAAAAAATCAATTGTTTGAAATCATATATGGTTGTAGAAAGCACCATGAAGTATGGATTTTTATATTCAAAACCTGATCATGTATAATTGTTGATATATGATTAAAAGATAGTAAAATTTGTGATTAGATTATTTATCCCAAGCCGTAAAATTTTCTTGTATTACAAATAGAGAGATATAATATTTATAACAGGCAGAATTATTACAAGAAGCAAATTTTTATTTTAACTCAGGGAATATAAATCCAACAACAGGGAACTCATATTTTGGATCAATATTTCCATTAAATAATAATAATAAAATATTGTAAATGTGTGAAATATAAGCTTTAGCATGACAATGAATCAACATTAGTATTAATAATACAAAAATTTGACTTAAGCTCCTTATTCTTCTAACATAGATAGGTATTTCTGGTAGAATTGTTCAGTTTTTTTTAAATAAATTAATGGAGATAGCAGATACTTACTGAAAAAGTTCTTTTCACTTTTTCCAGAGCATCTATTGCAAGCTTGAATAATCAAGGTTTTACATTAAACATGTATTATTACATATTCAATTCTATGTTAGATTTCCAAAGCACTCTCATTTTTTAAAATTCATATTATAAACTATCCCCAGTGCAAAAATTTCAAATACTCTTTCCTTATTCATACATTAGAACTAAAAGCCAGCTCTCATCAAGTAAGCTAGAGTTTTTGGAATTCTTGAATTCCACATTAAAAAATATAGTCTGATTTTATATCCATATCTTTAAGCTAGTTTCTGATTTAGGATCTTCATAAGTCCGAGTTTTTAGATCTAATCCACTTAAAAATTATGAAGTTAATAGCTTAAAATTCACAAGATTTCAAATTTCAAAATCAAATAATTTTGCTTGTATTTTATTCTTAGTTTATTTTCATATGTCACACTTTTTTTCAGATTCATAGACTCAGTAATAAGAATTGTGTAGCACATGGGAGGAATGATGGAGTAGAAATTATTATTAATTAAATTTTTAACAATATACCAAAAGTAAATTTGCATTATGAAATATATTTTATATGACCAATATTTATAGTTTCATGAAGCAAATTAGTTGAGACCGAATTCAAAGATGATTGAACAAGACAGTGAAGGTAACAGTTATCCTGGTTTACTTATGTAAAAACCTTAAGATTAAAAAAAAAAAAAAGTCAATTAATGAGTGCAAGATTGGATACAAAAAAAAAAAACAACAACAGAGAAATAAGGTGATTCCATTGGATCTATAAAATGTTAAACACTTTGTTTTTGGAAAAAAAAAGGAAATTAGTAGAAACTATGCTGAAGTTGCTAAAAACAATTATATAACTATATTTTTAAGTTTCTAGCAAATAATATGATTAACTGCTGCTATAAATTTTCCTTGCCTACAGAATATATTGAAATACAAAAAAAAAAAATATTAAGAAAGATCATACCTTGTATCTCTATGTATGTAAATTCTTTATAATATCATTTATATTTTTGTTAATTATTTTTAGTGCAATCTAATAAACTTTATTCCAACTACCCAGTAGTCTTCTTCAGAATTACAATATTCAAATACATATATGAACATACAATTAATACTTATTTATTTATAATAATTATTTAACACATTATATATAAATATGTATGCATAGCTGTATAGTCATGTGTATTTAAATATTGTAGCTCTGATGAAGATAGCTGGGTATTTGAAAACTGTACACAAATATAAAAGAAGAAATTTCATTTTATTAGATTGCATTGTTAAGTGATTAATGAAGATGTAGATTCTTTCTCTGATGGCACTTATTATTAAAGCTTGTTTGGAGCTAGTGGTAAGCTCCATCTAGTGAACATTTTAGCACAAGTTTAAAGGCAAGTTGCACAATTTGTGACTTGTTTTATTAATTATTATAAATGTACCCTTGAAGACTTTTGCGAAGTAATATTGCTTTAGCTATTAATATATGGTGAAACTGAACTGAGTTCAGATCCATATAGCTATCTGGTTTGTAAAGCTAGATTTGAAGAAATTTACGTTTCTGAAAAATTTGAGTTTTCAAACTGATAGTAACATATTAAATAAGTGCTCTGAGTTGGAGTTTTAGGTCTAGTTTCTGAAATCCTAACTCTTCACTGAGGTGAGCCATTAAGCTCGAAACCAATTGGTCTGGAGATGAGGATAGTATGATAGAGATTTTGATTTTTTTCTCTGTTGGCACTTATTATTAAAGCTTGTTTGGAGCTAGTGGTAAGCTCCATCTAGTGAACATTTTAGCACAAGCTTAAAGGCAAGTTGCACAATTTGTGACTTGTTTTATTAATTATTATTATATAGATATATCAATGCATAAAAAAAACAAAAAGCAGTAAGAAATTATAATACTTCCAGAAAAAGTTATATCAATTCTTCTGAAAGTGCCTTTCTCTGTAGTATAAATATATATGTAGATTTCTTGAAAGTATACATTTCATTCTTTTCTTCTCCAAAACATGTAAAAAATAATTGTTATTAATTAGTAATTCTCAAGAGATATTTTTGATGGTTATAAGAATGGCACAAGAATTAGCTGTTAGATATACAATTTCTCTTTTATTAAAAAGTTTACTAATAATAAGTATAATTAGGCAGAATTTATAGAACACAAAATAGAAAGAAATAAAGCTTAAGTCTGTTGAAAAACATAACAATATCGTATAAAAATTCTAAGAATTAATATTATCTGACTGCATAATGGCCATATTTCGATAATGGAGCAATGAGAACTGCTACTTAAATCAATATAACAAATAATCTCTTTTCTATTTACTAAATATGTCCTATAACTCCAATTGCACATGTATTAAACTTTTATAACTGTCCACATTTATCAAATTATGAAATATTAAATATTAGATAAAGAAAAGAAGTAATTATATCATATTTTCTTTTAGAAATTGACAATTATAAAAATGTTTATTTTTACATAAAATATTTTTGAAATACAAGCATAATTCATATACTTGCAGTTTGAATGTAATATAGAGGATATGAACACAGACTTTCAAGCTCCAGTTCAGCTATCCACTCAAAATCTGTGTTCAAAACCCCTATATTACATAAAATATGAAACTAGTAAGTTTTCTCAAACTATTAATTAATATATTGTAATGGATGTTAAGACACCATTACAAAAATTATACTTTTATAGGGGTAAAGAAAAGAAAATAGATTTTTATTTAAGATTTCATTAGTAAAACTTGATTAAAAGTTTTTTTTAATGCTTGTACTAATATATATGTATGTGCGTGGGAATTATATTTTAATACCACAGTTATATTTGGTTTTTAATTTTGATTTTAAAAAAGAAGGAAAACTAAGATTACTTTTTTGTTAAATTTATGTAAAAGTAAAGTGTACAAATAGATTGCTTTACAGATTTGGGATTTATATTGATAAGAATAATTAAAAAAGAAAGAAAACAAAAAGAAAAGAATTTTTCATTAGTTGGTTCCTAGATCTGTAAAGGGCAATTTATTTCATTAATTAGATAACTATTATTAACTAGATAGAGAATTTTTTTTAATTTTAATTAAAAAAAAAAAGTTTTGTAATTAGGAGATATGATTCAGATAACAAGTTCTAATCAGGCCTTCAGATTATCTTAGAAAAGCTAGAATACTTGCATCAGCTAGTATACTTGCACCAGCGCAAAGAGACAGACACGAACTCTGACAGGAGAATTGCACGATTCCTGACAAAATACTTGGAAAGAACGATTCCTGCACATTCTGAAAGCTGATCCAGTAATTATTCTACCTAGAATGAACATTAAACCTACAGCAAGAATATTTTCTTTACCATGATGTGCTAAGCTTCTCGCCAGGACAGGTTCGGACGTCCTGTGTCTCCATTAACTGCCTACAATGCCATAAGAACCGGCTCCAAAAAAACCACTAACCAACTCGCCCAAGCCTACCGTCAGTGAATCCAGAGCAACGGACTAACCTAAGAAGTCTAGTGCACTAGCATTGAAATAAATTATTAAGGTACCTTACATTTTTGCAATTTAAATAATGTTGTCTTAGATTTGTTCCCTTTTGTTTTTTAAATATAAATGTTTTTCAAATTGTATCTTATGTAATTCGATTTCTGTGTGCTTGATATTTTTTTTTTTAACGAGTGCTAGTTTCAAACCTATTACTGTCCATCCTATTTAAGTCTTAGTAAGATAGTAGTTTATTTATAATCTCACATCCCTTTTATTATAGAAAGCAGTCTGGATATTACAGACTATTTTAATTGACTTCTGGCTCATGACCCATTTTATTATTAGTTCTACTTATGTCGTGAAACTTTATTTATAATAGACTATTTTTATTTCTTCAAGCTTCCAATTCATTTTTATTAGGGGCACGTACGATCGTTTTAACCCTCTCAATAGGTAGATCGTGAGCTCCTAGCCTGTCTCACTCAGAGGGAGGTCAATCGATTGAAAGTAATAACTTTTAACACTCTTTTTATTATTACTATTAATGTTTTGGAAGCTAGCTTCGTATTTCTTCTGTTTCGACATAAATCTCTTTTCCTAACTATGGGTTATAAGCAGGAAGCTAACCTCCCTTGTCTGGCGTGAGATCACTGTATACTTACTAATACTTCTGCTACTGCCAGTATTTTGCACTCTTTCACGCACAGGAAATCGCTCTCAAAGCCATATAAATATTTTAGTTCAATTTTGATGAATGTATGTGTAAGACATATTTTAAGTGTGCTTTAACGATTATTATTTAGATTTATGTTTATTTAATCATACTTTTAATAAAATTATTTATTTATTCATTTACTTAGTTGATTTTTTTTTCTGTTGCTACCTTTCCAACTCACTGAACAACATAGATCTCATTTGCTTGATTGAGCTAGTCCGGCGCATTCGATTCGCAATGCTATCCTGTAACCCCTTAAAAATAAATGTCTAGTGATGTGATGTATTTGGCTTCTCCTTAAACGAAGTCAAGAATATCTCAGCAACTATGCCCAGATAAACCTGTTAGCCACTTTATTTTCCATTCCCCACTCTAAGTCTTCCCATATTCTGCCCCATCCCATTTCCACAACATAATCTTTGTCAACTCTATGGCCTTAAAATCTAAATCCCCTTTATCTTTTCGCAAACCCAGCATAAAAACTACTAACTCACTTTCTGTATTGTCACTTTGTTCATACCTATTCTCCCATAACTTCATTATCTGTACCCTTTCTGCTTTCAAGCATTTGCATTCAATCAACAGACGCCTAATATTTTCTATACCTTCCTTACACAATTTGCACGCTAAATCACCCATAGTTTTCCATTTACATGTATACTCTCTTGTTGCTATAGATCCCGTTCGAGCCTTAAACAATAAACTACTTTCCTTACTATTATCATAAATTAACTCGCTTCCAATATTCTGTTTACTTCTATATATATTTTAACTCTTCTTACCCTCCATACTACTTCTCCATCTCTCCAACTCCCTATTTTTTATTAATGCTTCAATTCTTTTATCCCATTCCTTACCATTATAACACTCAACAATCCTCCTAACACAATCACCCCACCTTTTATACAAGTATACTGATATAAATTCTTTATCCAAATCTTTTGCATACCGCATTACCTTTCTCATCCATCTTGTTACCTGCCCTTTACTCATAACCCAATTAAACACTATTTTGGCTATTCTTTTACTATCCATAAACTGCAACCTACCAAACATTTTCATTTTACTTTTTGCATCTCTCATATAGAAACTTGACCATCCCATTTCTCCTTGAATTGCCTCCTTTGCTGTCCACATCTCTGCATCTAATGCATGTCTTCCTACTTCCCTTTGTACTTTCTCTAAATAATCTAAAATCCTTTTACTAACACATAATGCATCATTACCATATGTTAACCCTGCTACTGCAACTCCCTTCCATACAATTCTAGCTACATCATGTTTATTATATAAAAATACTGTTAGTTTCTTTACCAAACCTTTTCTTTTCTTTGCTTCATTTACCAATTTTTCCTCCCATTTAACCAAGCTATTTTCCTGATTACATAAGATGATTCCCAAATACCTATATCTATCCACCACACTTAACTTTATATCCCCCAATAAAAAAACTACATCCTCTCTTTCCCCAGTATTAACCATCATTATATTTGATTTTTCTTCACTAAATTTAATCCCCATCTCTTTACCCACCCTTGCACATGTCCTCAACATAATATCCATATCTTCTCTTCTTTCTGCACATAAAAAGATATCATCTGCAAAAAAAAAGACCCGACAAAGTATATACTCCTTTGCCACCTATTAATGGTATCTCTACCCCTCTTCCTAGTCTTTCTATTGCTTTTTCCATTTCACTCAAAAACAACAAAAACAAAATCGGTGACATAGGGCATCCTTGCCTTAATCCCATTCCATTTTTAACTTTAACTGATTCTATAGCCCCTAATTGGTAAGTATAATAATTATTTTCATATAATTTCTTAATAATATTTACTAAAGCTTCATCCATTCCCAAATTGCCTAATCTTACCCATAATCTATTTCTATTTACTCTATCATATGCTTTCTCTATATCTATAAAACTCATATATAATGATCTACCTGAATTCTTACTCATCTCCATAAGTTGTGTAACTACAAACAAACTATCTCCTATACGCCTATCTGACCTAAAACCTCCTTGCATTTCCCCCACTACATTATTCTCTTCCATCTATTTTACAACTCTTCCAGCTACCATATATGCGAAAACTTTATATAAAACTGATGTTACCGCTATCGGTCTATAATTATTTAATTTTCTATGATCCTTACCCTTTCCTTTAAATAATAATCTTATTCTTGTATTACTCCATCTACCCGGAAAAACTGTCTTCTGCGCCATCTTATTAAAACATGATAATAACTTTGCTTTTGCTCTATGCCCTAAATTCATTACCATCTCTGCTGCCCATCCATCTAAACCTCTCGCCTTTCCACTTTTCAATCTCTTTCCTGCCTCATTCAATTCATTTTTTGTGAACCTAATATTCCCACTACTAACTGATTTCATGTTTTCTATCATTAATTCCTTCACATCTAACATCTTTTCTATATCCATTACATATCTATTTAAGATTTTCTCTAGCTTGCCTCTAGAGCTACATTCTATTCCCTCATCATCTATTAATACTCTCTCTCTTTCCCCTACATGTCTCCTTTTAATGTAATTCCAAAATTTTTTACTCCCATCTCTTCCCCTTTTATTAATATCCTCCAACAATTTATTATTTAACTTCATCCTCTCTCTATAATTATCCATTTTAGCTAGCTTCTTCTTTTCTAAGTACTTTCCCCATTTAACATTAATATTTTCACTTTCTTCATTCTCAATAGCACACTTATATTCTCTGCATGCTTTTTTCCCTCTCTTTTACACTTTTACTGACTCTCATTTTTTTATTACTTTTATTCTTCAACATATTCTCGACTAAAACCCTATTTGCCACTTTTTCTACTTCACCACACCAGTCCTTATACTCATCCCCAACCAACTGCTCCATGGTTTCTTCAACTTTTATTTTATATTCTTCCAACTTATTCTTATCATTCACTCTCCATCTACATCTTTCACTATTATTTCTACCTTTATTTCTATCCTCCATCACATTACTAACCATTTCTATTACAATAAAGTTATGATCACTATTACACACTCTCTCTTCATTATCAAACACCTTAATTTTTCGTATTTTATTCATTCCCTCTTTCTCTACTAATACATAATCTATTGTGTGAAATACATTATTCCTAGACCATGTGTATTGTCCATCATATACATTTGATAAATTCCCAATGCTCAAATTAACTCTTTGACAAAATTCCTTCAAAAACTGACCATTCTTATTATCTACATCATCAATTTCTTCAATATGCCCATTCATATCCCCTATAACCATTATTCTCTTCCCCTTTTCTTTAAAACTCTGTATATCCTTAATTAGGCATTCATATATACTATTGTTCCACTCCATTACAGTTTGACTATCTCCAGTGGCGATATACACTATAGCCACCATCCATTCTTGTCTACCCAACCTTATTTCAAACCACAAATGTTCTTGACATTTAACAGTATTTAAATTTTTTTTCGATATAACACCTATACCACCACCCCTTTTTTCTTTTTCTTTTCTGTTTATACCCTGCCATACTACCTCTTCCAAAATAGGTTCTTCTTCTTCTCTTAGATGAGTTTCCACTACTGCTAATACCTCAAGACCTTCATTTTCAATTGCTTTATTTAATTCCAGCCATTTTTCTGGTCTCCTACCATCTTGCATATTCAAAAACCCAATTTTAACAATTTCTTCTTTCCTAACTACTCTTTTATAAATTCTTTTGCTTCCTTCTTCTCCATTACGTTTATAACAAACTTTCTTACCACTAATCTTACAAAACCATTCCCTCTCCACATCTACACTTATATCTAAATCAACCATCTTTTGCTTATTTCTTATATCCCCTCCATTCTTCTTCTTTTTGATAATATTACAATTTAAAAGCCCACCCCCCTTTAAAGGTTTCCCGAATTATATTCTTTAAATATAAGACTCCCTAAAACTTCACTTCCTTGTTTTCCTAAGTGCAAACCATCTTTACTATACAACTCCCTCTTTCCAATAAACCAATCCCATACATCCACAAACACAACATTATTTCTCTCACACAATTTTTTCACTCTCTCATTTATAGAACATGCCCTTTCTAATAAATGCCTCTTATCAAATCTTGGTAATAGTCCCACTACTCCTATTCTTCCTTTAATCTCTCTCAAATTCCTAATCAATTCTACATACTCATCCATTACTTTCTCTGATAGCTCTAACAAATTATTAGTCCCTACCATTACAAATACATCTCTACTACCTTGCTTTCTTACTTTATCTGTCACATCCCTAATTTTTGCTCCAGGCAAACATATTCTAACATACCTGCTTCTATTTTCTCTTGCAATTATATCCCCACATTCTCTTATTAGTGAATATCCTATCAATACTGCCTCATAATCTACTTTTTCTACTCCATCTTTAACCTTTTCTACCACCTTCTGAATTTCCTTATCCATTTCTTCCTTATCATTTTTACTCAATAATTCCTTTATCTCCTCACACTTCGTCTCTAACAATTTTAACTTCACTTCTACATCCTTCATTTCTTCCTCTATCTTACTAATTCTCTGTCTAACCATCTCCATTGCATTACTACTTCCTTCACCCATATTTTCTGACACTCCACTAAAACCATACTCTGTCCTATCTTTCTTAACTACATTTTGCTCCCTCTCCTCTGACTTTCTCTCTAGACTACCTACACTTAAAAACCACTTTCTCACCTCTTTAATCACATTTACACACTGACTACATATCCAGAAACCTGTTACATCCTTCCTATTCTTATTCAAACATTTCAAATGATACACCTCAGCACACACTGTACACTTTACTACTGCGCGTCTAACTCCATTTCTGTCGATCGTATATACATTGTGCCACACAAATGGAATCCATATTTTTATTTTTCAAATCACCTATTCTATATTTGACTTTATAATATCTCTACTATTCTTCAAACACCCTTATACTGAAAAATAAAAAAAACTTTTTTACTTTTTCCCAAGCTTGATCAAACCACAACCACGTGTTTACTAATGTTAGGCCTTTTATCTCAAAATAAATGCCAATTTTAAAATTTTAAAAACTCTCAGTAACAAACTTAACTAAAACGAATTAAACTTACATACAATTTTTTATAAATACCTCTTTATAATACCTCACCTAGTCTTCAAACACACTTATACAGAAAAATAAAACTTTTTTACTTTTCCCAAACCTGATCAAAACTATACCCAGTGTCTTCTAATGTTAGGCCTCCCAAACAAACATTACCTTTTTTCTCAAACCAAATACCTATTTTAAATTCAAAAAAACCTTCAGTAACAAACTTAACTAAGACAAATTAAACTTAGATACAACTTTTTTATAAATATCCTTATGCCATCACACATTCAACAGGAACAACTTTTTTTTAAAAAAAAAAAAACTTCTAACCTAAAATGGCGAACGAAAATCTTTCAGACAGTTAAACACAAAAATTTTCAATCTTTCAAATAACTCACTCTCTCGATCACAATTTTACTCTCATTCACAATAATTGTTTTTTATCTGACTGCTCTCAAAAGATCAATCTCGCAACGTAAAGAAAAACAGAACTAAAACAAATTTTAAAAATATCCAAAATTTCAGACTAGTGGCGCCCTGGCGGTCAGTTTATGCGAGTCTAAAGCTTTTGTCCGGTATATAGGATAGTAATTTTTGGCGCAACCAAACATGGGAGCCGATATTAAAACTTTACATGAGATGTTTTGTTCGGATGGTTGGGAAAAATAAACAGAAATGGTAGGCGAAAATAGGTGAAATAAAGTTAGTGGTAGAATAGAAGTTGATGGAAAGATGCAGGTAGTTTCGGATCTGTCCGTATTTAATGTTTTGATATTCAAAAAGAGTTTATTAATTAGTTCAACGTTCGTAAAGTTTTTTAAAAAAAGTAAAGAGTTTAAGTTTGCTTTGTAAAAATAAAATAAAGTTAGCTGTTGAAGATTAAAAAAAAAAACCATTAATAAACAGATTTAAAAGAAAAGTTCCGTTGGTAATTTGAAAAAAATAATTAGATTGCATCAGGGCTAAGTTTATTTTGAAAATGGAAGCTAAAGAAGAAAACGATAGGGAGGTAGGTTGGGAAGAGAGCCCAGTTTCATTTAAACACCCCCAGACAGTAGAAAAAGAAGAGAGCGAGACACAGACGATGATGAAGATGATGATAGAGTTGATAATAGAAATGAAACAAACTCAGCAAGCCGAGATAAAAGAAATACGACAGGAGTTGCTGGAAATGAAACAAAATATAACAAAACAAAATATAGAAATAAAACGGAGTCAACAAACAATACTGGAGGAGCTGAGAGCAGAAATGAAAGGAATGAGACAGGAAATATTGAAGAAAGTCGACAAAAATCAGGCAGCTATAGAAGTCATAGAGAAAGATAGGAATAAGGAGGTTCAGGAAGTTGAAATAGTAAAGGAAGAGATGAAAGAAGTAAAAGATGAATTAAAACAGGATAGCGTTAGAACAGACAAGGTAGAAATAGAGATAGAAGTTGGTAGAGATTGGGTGCAGATAGGTGGTGAGATAGAAAATGCAGATCAAAAGACAGAGAATAACGTAAAAGAGTTTCTGCAAGAAACTAAAAATAAATTGGTTAAAATAACTAGTGGTTGTGAATATGAATTTAAAAAAAGAGAGTTAAGAAAAAAGTTAAGGAGTATGATTTTAAGGCAGAGATAAAAGCTATCTATAGAGCAATTTTATTTGAAAAGACTATAGAAGAGGGATTCGTTCCATTTGTTATTAATGAGGCGGTCTGTACTAAAATGGGACACATTGAACAAATATATTTTGCTCGGCTAAAGAGTCGTAAGATATACGAGCTACAAGATAAAACAGAACGAGAAAGAGACAAGGCAATAAATTATAAGCGAAGGACAGACAAAAGGGGGAAAGGAACATAGATTAGAGAGGCAGTAAGAATAAAGAAAGAACGGCCTGACCGAGCGTAAGTGATATTGATCGGAGGTCCTGCTAAAAAAAAAAAAAAAAAAACTCAATGGATTTGTAATTGGACTACGAGTTGAGAATAGAAATTTATTTCGACGTAGGTGATAAGCCTGAATGAATTTTGTAAATAATATTATATAATTACAACTATATATGTGTGTGATAAACAATATTACATTTTGATATTTTGAATTATGTTCGTTTTTATTTAATAAAAAGTATAGTGGCTATTGTAATTGTATTACTTTGTTGTAAATAGTTATTTTAATAGATCGCCAGTATATTCCTGAAAATTTATGTTACTTACAAATGATTTAAAATAGTATTCGTTAGGGTAGTCGGACGGATTTGATTTTTTTTTTAAAGTGAAAACAAACTTAGAGAAAACTGGTTAGTGGTAGGCAGAGCAAAGTCAGCTAAGTTTTTTTTTTTTTTTGTGATGACGGAGAGGCAGCTGTAATGGATGTTAAGACACCATTACAAAAATTATACTTTTATAGGGGTAAAGAAAAGAAAATAGATTTTTATTTAAGATTTCATTAGTAAAACTTGATTAAAAGTTTTTTTTAATGCTTGTACTAATATATATGTATGTGCATGGGAATTATATTTTAATACCACAGTTATATTTGGTTTTTAATTTTGATTTTAAAAAAAAGAAAACTAAGATTACTTTTTTGTTAAATTTATGTAAAAGTAAAGTGTACAAATAGATTGCTTTACAGATTTGGGATTTATATTGATAAGAATAATTAAAAAAGAAAAGAATTTTTCATTAGTTGGTTCCTAGATCTGTAAAGGGCAATTTATTTCGTTAATTAGATAACTATTGTTAGCTAGATAGAGAATTTTTTAATTTTAATTAAAAAGTTAAAAAGTTTTGTAATTAGGAGATATGATCCAGATAACAAGTTCTAATCAGGCCTTCAGATTATCTTAGAAAAGCTAGAATACCTGCATCAGCTAGTATACTTGCACCAGCGCAAAGAGACAGACACCAACTCCGACAGAAGAATTGCACGATTCCTGCCAAAATATTTTGGAAAGAACGATTCCTGCATATTCTGAAAGCTGATCCAGTAATTATTCTACCTAGAATGAACATTAAACCTACAGCAAGAATATTTTCTTTACCATGATGTGCTAAGCTTATCGCCAGGACAGGTTCGGACGTCCTGTGTCTCCATTAACTGCCTACAATGCCATAAGAACCGGCTCCAAAGAAACCACTAACCAACTCGCCCAAGCCTACCGTCAGTGAATCCAGAGCAACGGACTAACCTAAGAAGTCTAGTGCACTAGCATTGAAATAAATTATTAAGGTACCTTACATTTTTGCAATTTAAATAATGTTGTCTTAGATTTGTTCCCTTTTGTTTTTTAAATATAAATGTTTTTCAAGTTGTATCTTATGTAATTCGATTTCTGTGTGCTTGATATTTTTTTTTTTAACGAGTGCTAGTTTCAAACCTATTACTGTCCATCCTATTTAAGTCTTAGTAAGTAAGATAGTAGTTTATTTATAATCTCACATCCCTTTTATTATAGAAAGCAGTCTGGATATTACAGACTATTTTAATTGACTTCTAGCTCGTGACCCATTTTATTATTAGTTCTACTTATGTCGTGAAACTTTATTTATAATAGACTATTAAGAAATATAATAGTTCTTAGTTTTATTTCTTCAAGCTTCCAATTCGTTTATTAGGGGCACGTACGATCGTTTTAACCCTCTCAATAGGTAGATCGTGAGCTCCTAGCCTGTCTCACTCAGAGGGAGGTCAATCGATTGAAAGTAATAACTTTCAACACTCTTTTTATTATTATTAATGTTTTGGAAGCTACTTTCTTATTTCTTAGACTATTAAGAAATATAATAGTTCTTAGTTTTATTTCTTCAAACTTCCAATTCGTTTATTAGGGCCACATACAATCGTTTTAACCCTCTCAATAGGTAGATTGTGAGCTCCTAGCCTGTCTCACTCAGAGGGAGGTCAATCAATTGAAAGTAATAACTTTTAACACTCTTTTTATTATTATTATTAATGTTTTGGAAGCTACCTTCGTATTTCTTCTGTTTCGACATAAATCTCTTTTCCTAACTATGGGTTATAAGCAGGAAGCTAACCTCCCTTGTCTGGCGTGAGATCACTGTATACTTACTAATACTTCTGCTACTGCCAGTATTTTGCACTCTTTCACGCACAGGAAATCGCTCTCAAAGCCATATAAATATTTTAGTTCAATTTTGACGAATGTACGTGTAGTAAATATTTTAAGTGTGCTTTAACGATTATTATTTAGATTTATGTTTATTTAATCATACTTTTAATAAAATTATTTATTTATTCATTTACTTAGTTGATTTTGTTTTCTGTTGCTACCTTTCCAACTCACTGAACAAAACATAGATCTCATTTGCTTGATTGAGCTAGTCCGGCGCATTCGATTCACATATCCTGTAACCCCTTAAAAATAAATGTCTAGTTCCAAATTTCGGACTAGTGGCGCCCTGGCGGTCAGTTTATGCGAGTCTAAAGCTTTTGTCCGGTATAATATATTAAGGCTATAACCTTAAGACTAATGAAAAAGAATATGAATCCCATTCTTAAGTTTCACATAAGCAACTGGGAAAAGACTTTTCAGAGTTTCATCAATATTAGAGAAACTGTGACAGTTATCAATAACTTATTAGATATTAAATAAAAAATTCATTACTTAAAACAACAGATGAAAAAAGATAAAATTCATGAATAGATATATATTTAATTTTTATTAGATATTTACTTTTAATAACCAAATAAAATTAATACCAAATACTAAAAAAAAAAAATCACACAAATTATTATTCTGATACATTAAACATTTTTACAATATTATTATATTAAATTAAAATAGAAAAAATTAAACTAAACCATGTCATTACTATTATTATTACTATATGTTATTTTTCTAGAGTTAAAAATTAAATTTTATATATAAAAAATTATCAAAAGAAGATGGGAAGAAAGGAAATTTGCCTCTTTCTTTCAAAGTATCTATAATATTAAAATTATTATTTTGTCACTTTGTATTGTAAATTTTAATAAGAATATTTATTTATTTGTTTATTTAAGTTTATATATAACAAACTTGGATAGAGATGTTAAGCCCAATCACTTTTCTTGAACTGACTAACCATCATTCTGCAGTATGTATATATTTTGAGAATTGTCATGTTAAATATTGATACCTTAATATCAAGTTGGTATTAATATAAAAACAATTGTTATAATTATATGATGATTGGTTGTACTTAAATGAGATTCTTCTTAATGTATATGCATACTGAAGACTGATCAATTTTTTTTATATGATATGATAATCAACAATAAATGTTTAACCAAGTTTGTTTACATATTAAACAAGGCAAAACTCTCCATATAGTAGTACCACCCTATACCAACAATTGTGTCTAGTATAAGAGATAGTGATCATGTGATGTTTTGTTTACATATATTTCATAGCGTAATTATTTATTTAATTGTATATACAAAAGTCATATTTTTCTGTTTCCTACATTTTGGTTGCTTTTTTAATTTCTAAATTAATTTTATAATTTTACAAAATATTATACATATTTCTGCTATGCTTTTGTCAGTTGCAAACCATTATGGATTAGTTAGATTGGATGAATATTAACTCCTTCCAAGTAAATTAATTTAGTAATCATTACAATCTTCTTTTTAACTGCAGTAATTTAATTTTTTTATAATCTTTATAAACCGTTTATTGTGAGTATTTAAATAGAAAGAAAATACATAAAATGTATAACAAATTCAAAATTAAAATCTAGTAGTAATGCTGTAATAACAAACTAAAATTATCAATGTAACAACACAAATATCTGCCATTTATTTAGAATTTTTCTTAACCATTCTTTAAGCGTTATTTAGTTATCAAAACGGAATTAATTATCACGGAGAAATAATGTCTTTATAAATGCACTGTAGCTTACAATGTCACTTATATAGAGAGAAGCACAATAACTATGCCTATAATTTTTCTTACCTGAGAGATAAGACAGGTTAAGTGAAGTATCACACGTACTATCATCCTGAACTGGTGTTTTAGATCCTCTTCTAAATGCATTTTCTATTGATGGCACATCAATAGAAATTACTGAAAGGAAAAAAAAATAAGAAAAATAAATCAACTTTTTACATAAGCAAAATAAAATAAAGTTCATTTATGTTCCGCAAGATGGCAGCAGTAGCTTATTATATATGAAATAGTCTACATAAAAGATTTAAATTAACAAAAGAGAGAGAAAATACAAATTTAAAATTTTCTACTTTTTTTAATAAAAAAAAAAAATGCTTGAAATTGTTTTCCATTTCAAATAAATTCAAGAAATGGATTAGAATTATATAATATTCATTCATAACAAAAAGCAACAACCTTAACTAAAACTATTATTTAAATGCATTTAGTTGATTGTTTTAGAAAACAACTAAAAAGGATTTTTATTTGTATATGTAAATGTATAATGACAGTCGAACTTCTAACAAAAATGAATTTTAAAAAATCAGACAAGATAAGGCATTAATAATTTTTAATTATTTATTTATTTTTCATGTGTCATAGCATCGGCCAGGAAGCGAACCAGCTAACCCGGGACAACTGCTTGTAAGGCGGCTGTTCTGGCCACTCGACCACCAACGCAAAAGTCGTGACTAATAAAAATTATTACCATACTTTAAGTAATTTGTGTCGCAGTTGTGAGGGCAGCACATTTAACACTTCATCAATTAAACTGTAGTAATTTGTTATACATATACTGAACAATAATAAAGATATTTGTTATTTGTTAACAATAATAAAGATATATGTATAAGAGATTGTGGTTTTGGCCAACTGATGAATGTTGGTTCCGCATGAAATGTGCACTTTGGGGATCATAGAGGTCTTTGGTCATATGTTTATGATTACATCCCTTCACATGGTGTTAAAAATTGGATAGAATCCAGTCCCTACATTGCATGAGGATAATGTAGTGAAAATTACACTACAAAAATATTATTCATTTGTTTTCTATTAATAAGCTAATTAAAGAAACATCTGTAATTTGAAACACTTTTACAAGTAATATGCTTAATACAATATATTAATTAAAAATTTATAATAATTATTTATTTTAAAAACCAGATTCACTTTTTATTCTCAAACATAAAACATGAGTGACCAAAAAATCTCAGATAGTAGGACCAATCAGATCTCCAGATTAGCTCCTAGTTTTTCTTTTTTTTAACTCCTAGTTATTGTCCCTTTATCACTGAAAAGCAGTGCTTTGGTTTTATAGCCTATTAAAATCATTAACATGAATACCAAAATAAAATTTCTTACTGACAAAAATCATCAAACAGAAACTACCTAGTAATCTGATTGGCACTGTGATCTAGTGTATTTTGTTTGTTCTTGTTAGTATATATAATTCTAGAATGGAGCAATGTAGAATTAATTAACTTAGGATTTAATCAATCTATACCTATGTTAAAATTATGGTTCACCATGATGATTTTAAATAACACCATCAAAAACATTACCTACAATATACTGATTACAGTGACAACCTAATAATTATTTTTAGATAACTATGACATCTTGAAATGATCAAGGAATCCATTTTCAAATAGCAATAGGCTTATCTATCTATCTAAAAAATCATCCATACAGCACCTATCCACTGTAAAAAACAACAACTGTATTTAAAATTTTTCTTTGTATACCATCATCAAATTGCATTATTAAATATAATATCTATCTATCTCCAAAATCATCCACAGGGCAACTATCCACTGTAAAAAAAAAAAAACTATTTAAAACTTTTCTTTGTATCATCATCAACCATTATCAATCCACTGCAGGCTAAAGGTCTCTCCAAGTTCAATCTATCTTCTCCAATCGTTAGCTTCTCTTCTCCACATCACCCCTGCACATTTTCTTATTTCATCTATCCATCTCACATATAGTCTCTTTCTGGGTCTTTTATAATCTCTTGGAATCCAGTTTAAGCTTTGGAATTGTCCATCTATTATCATCTCTTCTAGCACTATGTCCAGCCCAACTCCACTTCAATCTTTTAATTTTTTCAATGAGGTCAGTAACACCTGTTTGTTTTCTTACCCTTATATTGCATTTTCACTCTCTTCTTGTTTCTCCCAACATGCATCTATTCATACTTCTTTAAATGATTTGAAGTCTCTGTATTGCTCTTCTATTAAGTGTCCAAGTCTCAGATCCATAAGTAAGAACTGGTAAAACACTCATTAAACTATATTATTGAATATCATTAAAAAACATGAATTCAGAATAAAACTATTTAAGCTTAAAGACAATATTCAATAACCAGAACCAATATACTGATTGGTATATTAATAGATATCCTAACACAATGTACACCATGCAGTTAGTTATACTTGAACATTGTGAATAAAATGAATTCCATTGCAAAAGCATAAATATAGGCCATACCTTACACATTTATGTGTTTAATAATCAGCCTTGGACAAAAATAAATATGAATATAAATGAGAAAAGACTCAGCATCAAAAGCCAATATAAATAACAAACAGAGCAAGACCAGCAATAATTATGATACTCAATAGTCAATAGTTGTGATCAAATTTAAAAGAACCATACTATAAAATCTTAGCTAATCATAATTGAACCAATGTCAAGCTTGAAGTATAATATAAAAGTAACTATTAATTTTTTTGCTGCATGCACATATATAAGACCTAAAAAAAAAAACTAAAATTAAGCCATATATGAAAATATCAGGATCATTACATCAATGCTTATCTTCATCAATGCTCAGAGCCATCTGGTACCTTAAAAAATACTGGCCAATAATAAAGGGAAGTTTATTAACTTTAAAAATGAGTTATTATTTTCGCACTATCTAAATATTTCTTAAGAGAATTATACAATGTTCAAACATACATACACATATATCATTAAGTCCTAAACTAGTTTAGGATCCCAAGGATTCTAGTGACTATAAACAAAAGAAAATACATACAAACTATTCAAACATTAAATAACTTAAATTTAGAAATAGACTTAAGTCTGATAAATTCTCTATATCATAAATAAATCATTTTGATTTTGACTATTTACAAATATCAGATATTTCCATAGATTGAAAAAAATAGATTGATAAATGGTTAACATACTTTAAATTATTATATTTTATACAAATACATAAATTGTAAGCAGTATTAAATAAATACATATCTATATGCATACACATGCATGTCTAATAATACAAAAATATTTCTATCATTAATAAATCAATAAATATTCTATTTGAATCAAGTATAAATAATTAAATGTTAAACCTATATAATATGCACACAGATGTATCAGTATTCTAATATAAAATATTTCAATTATAAATTGTATTTAAAATTATTTTTAACAATCGCCATGAGGGTGTGTGCTGAAAATCAGATATATTAATCTTTAACTTGGATTAAAGATTAGTAGCATTTGGGTTGGAAAGAATAAGTGGATTCATTTTATTCTTTCATAAATACTATATCTTGTGTTGGGAATGAAAGTATTCATTTATTATTAACACTCGTAAAAAGTGCATGCACAATAGCTTGAAAAGGCTGATCTTTAATGTATTACAATTTATAAAACATAGCGCTATAAAATAAATGCTTATTTACATATGTTTAAGTTTCATTTGAGAGTGACGTTTAGTAAATTCTAGATAATTTTGTCGACGTCATTCATTCAGACATCGTAAACAGTCATTTAAAGTGAGTGGTCTATCCTCACGCTTTCATTTCCAGTACTTAAAGATTTGCCCATATATAAGCATTTGGGTTGGAAAGAATAAGTGGATTCATTTTATTCTTTCATAAATACTATATCTTGTGTTGGGAATGGAAGTATTCATTTATTATTAACACTCGTAAAAAGCGCATGCACAATCAATAGCTTGAAAAGGCTGATCTTTAATGTATTACAATTTATAAAACATAGCGCTAGAAAATAAATGCTTATTTACATAATAATCATTACGTGTTTATCAAAAAGTTGATAATGGTAAAAGTTGGGAGAGGAGTAAATTGAAGCTTGAAAATAAAAATGAGTCACTTTCTCTACATAAATACTCTTCATGTAATAAAAATATATATGAGAGATGATGACCTAGCCCAACTGATGAGCGCTGGTTTAGCACAAAATGCATGGTCTGCAAGTTGTGTAAGGAAGGCATAGAAAATATTAGACATCTGTTACTTCAATGTAAATGCTTGTAAGCAGAAAGGGTATAAATAATGAAGTTATGAAAGATTAAATCTGAACAAAGTGATTATACAGAAAGTGAGTTATTGGTTTTTATGCTAAGTTTGGGAAAAGATAAGGGGGATTTGGATATGAAGGTCATGGAGTTGACAAAGATTATGTTGTGGAAATGGGATGGAGCAGATTATGGGAAAACTTAGGATGTACAATGGAAAGGGAAGGTAAAGTGGCTAACAGGTTTCTCTGGGCATAACTGTTGAGAGATTCCTGACTCCGTTTAAGGAGAAGGCACAGTGCATCACATCATACCATATCTTGGAGATTATTTGTCTTTTATTGTATCTTTATTTATATGAAATTATTTATGAAATAAAAAAGAATGGAGAAATATGGAAATTGTCTATAAAAAAAAAATCTTATCTACATAAAATCTGGAATTTCATCTGTCATTAAAAATACATGATTTGTCAATTCTAACTCTAAACAAATGTTTTTTTAAATGACAAAATTCTAAGAAAATACACCTAGAGCTGTGTTTTTTTTTTTTTTTGGAGCGTTTTTTTTAAGCTAATTTATTCAGTTTATTCAAAAGTTATAATATAGCTTAATTGAATACAGAAATAGATTTTAGTTAACTGCAAAGTTAATGTTTGAAAACATATGTCAGTGTTATTTTACTTACTAGATATTTTTTAAAATTTATGTATCATAATATTTCTGTAGTGTAATTTTCCCTACACCACTCTCATGAAAGATAGGGACTGGTTTCTATAGGTTCTTGTGGAGGAGAATGATCATGAACAAATGACCAAAGACATTCTCCAAGATGCACATTTCATGTTGACCCATCTCTTAAACATATTTTTATCATTGTTCAATATATATAGATAGGCCCTCACTTTGACACAAACCACTTGATGAAAGTATATTAATAATTATTATTAGTATAAAGATTATCTATTTAGTGAATATTTCTGTGGTATAATTTCCTATCTATATATTCTGAACAATGATAAAGATATGTGTAAGAGATTATGATCTGGGCCAACTGAGGAATGCTGGTTCAACATGAAATGTGCATCTTGTAGACCATTCATCTTCTTCATATCTGGTTATATGTTTATGATACCCCTCCACAAGATGTTAAAAGCATGTAGAAACCAGTCCCTACCTTGCATGAGATTAGTGTAGTGAAAATTTACACTACAAAAATATTAATGATAATCTCTAGACTAACATATGACTAATAAAAATAATTAATACATTGTGTATCATATGTTTTTTCTAAATCTCACTTGTATAGCATAAGAATAAAATATAATACTGAATCTCAAGATTAGTAGGCAGGATTCTGATCCCGATTAATATATAAATAAAATAAATAGTAGCAGTTCTTAACTTAGTTAAGCTTCTATAATTTCATGAATTTTAAAGATCTACTTTACACATATTAGGCTACGAAATCATGGAGAACTGTCCTACTTTACTTCTCTAGGAATTCAAACTTAATCAGCATGCAGTCTAGAAGTTATTAGAGCTTCCTATGAAGCTTATTTTCTATATACACTAATAACTTGTTAAATTGAACCCAGTACTTATAGTATATATAATGGAATGTATAAACAAGATGATTAATAGTAAGACTTTTTTTGATTAATAAAAACAAGATAATACTTAAATTTCCATTGTTCTGTTTATATCTACATTCATCAAAACCAAAAATAAGTATTGATTAAATAATTCCTTTTTAATCTTTTAAGCAAAGACAGATTATAGAATTAACTCTATAATTAATGTGCATTATAAAGAAAAAAACAACTTTCAGATATTTTTTTTTTACTTTATTATATTAAAAATTTATACTGTTATCAATGTCAGAAATAAATTTTAATAAAATATTTATTGAATAGACCATTTTATATTTAATCTTAAATAATTTACAATATTTCCAAAAATATCACTTCCAATAGTGAAAAATGTCTATACTGAGTCCAGAAATGATAAAGATGTAAAGACAATTTTTGCTTGACACAACTGAACTGTTGTCTCATTGCCACATTTGCATAATTTGCCTATTGAAGATTACTTACATTAAGGAGTCCATCCACCTGTACTGAGTCTAAAAAAATGAGGATGTAAGATAACTTTTGTTTGCCCATAATAGCACTGTTGTTTCATTGGCCATGGTTACATAGTTTGCTTATTGAAGGAGATTAATTACATTAAGGAGTCTACTCAAAGCAACCAACATATACAAACTTAAATCATATTGAAGATATGCTCTGCTTAAAAGTTTTTGCTTTAAGTTACCAAGGAAGGCATAAAAGTATAATAATGATAGTAAGCTACTACTTATTAAAAAAGCCACAGTAAGATTTTTAAATTTTTATATACATATTGTACCGTCTACAAATAGATGGTCCAAATATATTGGCATTTAAGATATGTAAAAGCTAAAAAAGAAGTAAATTTAAAGATCTTATTAAAAGACACAATTTTAATTTTTTTTTTTTAATTAGTGTAATTTTTTTTTTAAAAAAAAACATACAATGAGAGTTGATTTTTTTTTATTCGAATTATTTATCCTAGTTTAATAAAAGTTGAAATTAGAAAGAATAAAAGAAAGGCATGCAGATTACTAATCCAGATAAACAAAAAAAATTCCAAAAGTACGATCAAGAAAACCTTTGGGATATTGATTAAAGATGGCAGAAATAATTTACTAGAAAAAGAACTGTATCAGAAAAAGAAAATAAATGTATTAGATTATAAACCTAAGCGTCTTAATAATAATAACAAGCGCAGAAGTTTCAAAACTGGATCGAGGTATAAAAAGAAGAGGATAACTTTGATCTAGGTCTTTCTTTTATCTTCTGGTTATATGTTCTTAAAGTTGGAGGTTTCTGTGAGAGTGATCTGTTGCAGGGAAATGTGTCATGCAAGAATGAAAATGAAGCCTTGTGAACACTGTCTTTTGCAATGAAGAGGTCATCGCAACTGAGATTCTTGCTCTAGCTGTGGAATGGACCAGACATGTGAAGATACCAGCAGGAGAAATCAATTAAATGTCAAGGAACACAGGATCCCAAAAGAAGACAAGTATATTATAAGAACTGATACAAGCTTACTGGTAAGTTAAGATTATTTACTTCCAATTTGTGACTTTAATTGTTGGCCCAATTACCGTTAACCATGAATGATAATACCAATAGTGATTGATTCTCAATGTTTCAAAGAACTAGCTAGAAAAATTTAGATGGAACAAGAACTTTTCATCTGATTATTAGTATTTGGATGAGTGTATGTTTTTCTTTTCCAATTTTTTCTTTACTAATTCTTGTATAAATATTTTAATAAAATATTTAGTATTAATTTAGCACTCTCTCTGTGCGTTTTTAATTTGAATAATATTAGATGCTGTTAATGTTAGTTTATTAATATTTAATTGAAGAATTCACCTTCACAATTATATTTAATAGTTTAGCCCCGGAAAAGATTCATAGAGATCTTTAAAATAACAATAAATCTAGATCCTGATCTTTGTAAGAAATTTACTTTTAAATTATGATGTGCGACACGACGGATTTCAGCGGATTCTTGTAGGAATCCTGGAACCCTTTTAAAAATAAATAAAAAGCTGATTCCACCAGTGACATAGATCATAATAATTAGTAGGCCAGTTAATCAGGAAAAATAGCTATGTTTTTGGAAATAGGAATAGGATATTTTCTTACCTATAGTTTGATTAACTTTCACTTAATAGTGTGTAAAAAAAAGGCCTATCAGGCTTACCAAAACATGAACATACACCTATCTTAAGCTTTTCATATATCAGTTATATACATAAATTAATTAATATTAAAAGAATAATTTTAAAAATGAATTATTCTAATTTGTTTATACACACACATAAATAAATGTTTCTAACTAATAGTATTTTTTTATTAACCAAAACTTGACATTGACAAAGCAGTAAGTCATCATTGCATTTTATCAGTTGAAACAAAGGAAATAAACATTTAAAGTTCATTACAAATTGTACATTTTAAACAATAGAGAGCATGAGCATGATTATGTGATATGCTTGCAGAAATTGATCCAAGTATAAAAACGAACTAATATTGTTATAACAATAATCTTCTATTTAGTTATCAAAGCAATAATTACGTCTGTAAATTTAAATATGTTCGAATTTAGAACACATTTAAGAAAAAAAGAAGATTCATTATTTTAAAACTGTCTTCAAGTAATTAATTTACTTACTTTTAATATTATAAAGAACTATAAAAAAATAATCATTGAAATTGACAAGGTTATAAGAGTTATCAACGTCTTCGAAATGAGTTTTCAAAATATATGTTTAAGAAGACAAAAATTTATAAAGATATTCTTTGGCTAGACAATTTATGCTATGGATTTCTGCTGATGTTTTAAACCTGAACATGTAAATTTATTCCTACTTAATGCCTAAAGTATAATCGTAATTTCTACTAAAAAAGTTGCCTTAATAATGGAGTATTATATTGAAGATTTTAAATATTTTACTACACAAATATTTAAAAGAATGAATATTTGGATTACCTCTTCGAAGGATGATCAAGGAACTTTACCTTTCAACATTCATCATCATTTTATTTCATCTAAGGAGGAATATGAAACCATTCTTTCACATCTTGGAATACTTCGTTGTGCACTCTAATAACTCTTAAACTTTATTTCCTTTGGGGATAATTATATTTATGTGGAAAAATTACTTCGTATATTAAATTGGAGAACTGATAAGATGAACGTTTTATTTTTATTTATTTAATAAAATTTAGATGTTGATATTTTGATATATGCTCTGATGAAAGTGACGGCTTACTAAGGTAAAAGTTTTTAAATTATTTCAATTTGGAAATAAGTTTTATTATATTCCAAATTGAATCTTACCTGACAATTATCATAATTTCTTTTTAAACAATAACATAATTAATATCAGAATACATTCTATTATTAATCTAGTGTGAATGGATGTTATCTTATATGGACATATAACACACACTGAATCATTTTAATGACACAATACGTAGATTTATAATGTATGGTGGTATTATTTATTGTACACATGATTTTAAATTATATATATGTAAATAATTACATTATGTTTTTTCTGAATGTTAAATAGTTTATTATTGTATATATATAAGCACAGATTATAATTCTAAATTTTAATATTTTTATTATTTATGTGATAATATTTTTGTTTCTATTACAGATTAAAATGTGTTAAACTTGATTTTAAAATTAAACAGGTCTCGTTTGTTTATTTTATTTAGTCATTTTATAAAACCAATAATTATAAATATACATACTCACGCATATATATATTGAATCAACTTAGTGATTTAATATTTATAAAAAAGTTATATATAGCTTATACTAAATTTATCATTACTATGGGATATTTGTGGAAATGCCTGAAGAGAGTCAATTGCGATTTCTACTCTGAGCTCGAATTCCGAGAGTAACGAGGTTATTAATAGAGGAGTGGATTGGATTATATTTTAAATCACATCATCCATGACATTCTATAAGAAGACTCAAAGTCCGACTATAGGTAGATGCGACTTCCTCGAGTCCTGAAAAGGATCGTCCCATTATAATATATATTTATGAATACTGATATTGTGCACTGCATAAATAAATTTTAGATAGAGTTACTTATATTTAATTCATTATTATTATTCTTATTGATTATTTTCTTCTATTCATAACTTAATAATGTTAATAATGAAAGTGAATATGTCGGAAAGGAAGATTTTATAAAGGAATAAAATCTGTCTGAATTTTAATAAGTGTCTTAAAAAAGTTATTATGATCTACAAATATACAATTTTAATATTCTTTGATCAGGATTGTCTTAAATAAACTATTTGTGCTATTTAAATTATTTAGTTGTCTGTGACAGACTTAACTTATTGACCTTATTTCAAATGAACAATTCATTATAGATTCTGAGAAATATTGTAAACTGAGGGAAATATTGGAGATATTATTGGTAAAAAATAGGATGGTATTGTAGAGAGTAATGTATTTATAGGTTATCTTTCTGAGAAGAAAGTTTGGTGTTCAAAGTTAGAGTTAGTCTAGTTCAAGCCCCATCTACAAAAAAAATAATACTTATGGATGAAAATTAATATGATCTTTTAAAGAATTATTTGACATAGTGATCAGGAAATATAACCTAGATATCATTTGATGTATTGTGATCAGAAAATATAATCTGGACATCTTATATAAAGCAATAATCAACATCAATCTTTATTATATTTACTTAAGAAAAATCAAGGTTTGATTATTCTTTTTTAAATGATAAAAAAATGGCACTAAATAGATGGATTCATGTTGATATATGTGTAAGTATGAGTTACCAGAAAATACATCATTTGGTTCCTGGTATAAATGTTACCAGAATTCAACTTAAAATTTGTTTTTAATTCATTGAATGCAATTATTCCTACCAACTTTATATAAATGAAGATTTTGTTTTTAATGTGGATTGATAACACACAAACAATTAAAAAATATTGACTCTTAAAAAAACCTGTAAATGTTTATTTATATTTTTGCTATACCTTAAAAAATATATATGTAATTAAATACTTTTACTGGGAGCAGAAAGTACAATGTGTATCAGTTACTATCCTACAAAGAGTGTTTGCAATCTACTGACTATACAACTTGATATATAAAAACATCTTAAAAATTCATCATTATAAATAATATTGCACAACGTAAATTACTAAGATTTTTTTAATATATATTTGATATTTATTATATTAGTTTGTTTATATAAAAAATCTTAAATAATACAAAACATTAGAAATATTCAAGAATGTATTAAATCAAACACTTCTTGGTATTTAAATTATTTCACTATAAATACAAATATAGTTGCTTGTTTTGTCTTAATAAACTACTTAATTAAAACAAAATAAGAAATAATATATATAACAAATATTTGTTAAGAAATGTTTTTATTTAATATGATTAGTTATGCACTAAAAACAAAAAAAAATTTTTTTTCTTCGACCATAATTTCAGTCTTTATGTGTAACTTGAATTTCATCAGTAATGCACTAAAACAAAAAAAAAATAAAATTTTTTTTTTTTCAACCATTTGGAATAAAAGTATTGGGCATCCATAAATTAATTAATTCAATCACATTTCAAGTTGTATATAAAACTCAAAATTATGGTTGAAGGGGGGGGAGGGGAAATGTTTTTAGTGCATTACTGATTAAATTAAATAAAAGCATTTTTTATGAAATATTTTTATGTACATACTATTTTTTAGTATTTGATAGGCAGCTGATTTTTTGTATTCAAATTAAAAAACTGACAATCAAAACAATATCACTATAGTTACCATACTTGAAATAAAATTTACATGTCATTTACAAGATTTTTGTATTTATGAAAGCAGTGTTTTTTAAAAAAGTAAGATTTAATTCAATGTTCAAAAGAAATTAAGATTTCATCCTTCACTTCTTTCTTTTTTACTTAATTGAAAACCTTTATTTGTGAATTAGTCATAAAATTCAATGAAATTATATATTTTAAAAATATAGCACCATCTATTGCACATCACTGAAAACTTATTGAAACAATATCAATACAATTTGAAATTCAGTTTGACAATACATACTGTTACTCCGAACAATTCTGAAATATTTTGTTGTCATTCATACTTAACATGTGCAAAATTTGAAAAAAATCTATTTGATAGCTGTGTATCAAAACTTGTTTACAAGATTTTAGCCAAATAAATGAACATATAGGATTTCTATGTTAAATACAAGTATTCAATGAAAAGATTTACTTTAGAAAGAAATCCTCTAAAATATTATTTAAAAAAAAATTATGACAGAATTATAAAAGATAATGAGATATGGACACTGTTTCTAAAGATAATTATAATAAATTATTATGAATTTTCAACAAATTAAAAAAAATTGTACACAATAGTTGGGGGGGGGGGGGGGGGGCAGATAAAAAATTTTGTTTCCAAATAATAAAAATTTAAAATAATAGCATTTTCTTCTATTCTTCTGATTGTAAATAAATTTAAACTTCTAATTGATACCTGTTTAAATTAGAAGTCTTAAATTAAAATCTAATCCTTCATATCATATGGCTTCAAGTATTACTAAATGTTGAATGTTATGCTCAGGCTATAGATGGGTTCCACAGATGCTAGATAATAGAATGACTTCTAGATAAAGGCTAACTGTGAATAACAAATAAACAATGTGCAAGGTTTAAACTTTTAAGTGATATCTGTTTAAATCAAAAGCTTTACATTAAAATCTAATCCTTCATATCTTATGGCTTTAAGTATTACTGAAGGTTAAACAATGTGCTCAAGCTATAGATGAATTCCCACAGATGCCAGATAATGGAATGACTTTTAGATGAAGGCTAACTATGAACAACAAATAAGCAATGTGTAATCAAGATTATTTTCTGTTATCTTGTAGGATAACATTTTGATTCACCATAAACTCCATATTGTTTCAAATACAAATTGTATTTTTTCTTTCACTTGTTTATAGCTTTAAGTTACCTAAGTTACTGGAGAGTCTACTCATTTACAAATGGAACTGTGAGCTTGTGTAACCATATCCTATAACTACATGTACAGCAAATTGGATCCAAATTCCTTTTTATTTTTTTTCCTTATTGTTCAAGCTCTGAAATTAAAACAGCAACAATGGGGACAAGTTTAGTAAGTTAGCAGTCCTTATTTGGATTTTTGCTCAAGACAGTTCAAATTAAGGTCAAATTCAACCTGTATTTAAGATAGAAGATTCAATTCTACAAAGATGACCATTTAAAAGCAGCTCTATTTTGGGATCCCTTGCTGATCATAAAAGTAGAAGGAACTTAGACTATGTTGTCTAAAAATGATCAGCTGTCTCCACAATCTAGATAAGTTGTTGTGCCTGGTGGATTACTCATTAAAACAATAAAATAATATTATCAGTAGCAATGTTATAGCCATAGACAGTAGTAGTGCCAAAAGTAAGTAGTACAAATCTATTTTTTTTAAATATATGTATATCAATTGCACAATTTCTTCAAGATCTGAATAAAAAAAAAATAGCTAAGGAGCTGTTAAGATCAAAGATCAATATAGCTACTTAGTAAAGAATATCTTCCAGAAGCAAGAAGTTTAATAGTATAATAGATGGTAAAAAATCTAACTAGTGCAAAATAAATGTATTATGCTGATATGTTATTAAACTTACCATGTTATTGAGACATGAAATTCTCTTGAAGAATGTGTTATGGATATAAATAAACTTATTCCTACACTTGGCTGCAGAAAGAAGTTTGCAAATAATTGAAAGAAGATCCTTTGATTCCTCTTTGAGGCCTTATTCCAAATTCTTTTCATTGATGCTATGTAAATAAGATATTTATTTTATATAGCCAGATTTTTTAAACTGTAATAATAATCAGCATTACACTAATGCACATACGCTTTGTGGATTTTAACTATAAATGAATACACCTGAGTCTCGTTTTATGCGGATTATTTTAATGCAATTTTGAAGTTATGCGATTCATGTTTCTTCTTAATATCTTTCAAATTTCACTATATTTATTAGATACCAAGAAATTTAAATTATTAATAACTTATTTTGACTTTTTTTTTTTTTTTTCAAAAATATAACCTTATATTAGCAGCTAACGTGAATATGGCCTGAAGCTGTATTTAGAACTTAGCATCTATGTAAATAACCGATTTATACTAATGAGTAAATAATAATAATAGATTTATACTTACATATAAAAATATCACAATAAATATTCAAAAAATTTAAACTTTTAAAACGTATTTTGTTATATATAACAGAAATAAATAATCTTTTAGATTTTTAAAATAAAAAATGAAGATTTTATAAACTGAAAATAATCTTCCTAATGATAATGTATAATCTTTTTGTTTTGATGGCATCTCATTTTTTTGATATAGAAACAGAAAACCATTAACACAGCACAAGACTGAAAATGGCGCTAGTTGTATATCACATCACGAATAAAAATAAAGTGGCTAACAGCTTTCTCTGGGCATAATTGCTGAGATATTCTTGACTTCATTTAAGGAGAAGCCACAATACATCACATCACATTGAATCTGATTTCTTACCAGTTTACAAACAAACGCTAGCGGTAATGATTAAAATATGTATGAAAAATGTAAAATTAAATACTGTAGTTAATAAAAAACGTAAAAAAAGTTTGTCTTGTATTAATTTTTTTCAAATATTTGAAATTTTTTATTAGTCGTACTTTATTTGCTTATTTTTTTAATGCAAATTTTAAAGGAATTTTTTCTTGTTGCTTTGCTTTTATGCGAATTCTGAAAATTACAGACTCTATCCCCCATTTTTCAAGGTAAGTTAAGTCTATTTTTGTGTGACTTTTTTTAATGCGGGTTTTCTGTGGAACATATCTAGTGCATAAAACAAGACCCAGGTGTACTCTCACTTTCCAAACACAAGATAAGGTCTTTGTGAAAAGATAGAATGAGTCATCTATCCTTTCAACCCAAATGTTTAAGTATGGGCAAATCTTAAGCATTTGGAAATGAGAGCATGAAGATATTAAACAATCACTTTAAATTACCTTTACTGTGCCTGAATGAATGATGCTTGCAAAGGAGATAAGACATTTGTTGATTATGGTTAGTTTTAGATTTTTTTTTATACATTGAAAGCAATATCAATCTGAAAAATTATGTTACAATTCATCAATCACATTATTTATATGATGACAATGATATTTTAAATATGTGGAAATATTTTGATTGTTTTTTGAATAATAATAATAGAAGAAATGAGATAATGATTTTTAATGATATATCCATTTTATTTACTCCTTTAGATGTGACAAAGGTATTCAGTTTACTAAAGTTACAGTAGCTCTTTGTAATAATTTAAAATGGAAAGCTGCAACTTTTAATGAAATCCAGAAGTTTTAAAACATCAAACTTTTTGAAATATGAGGACTCATGAAGTTGTGCATCCTCATCATAAAGATAATTCTATTATTACAATTCTTAAGAGTACATGGAATAAACAAGATTGCAATTATTATTATAGAATATCATAATTATCCAATATAATATAACAAAGATAGTTACAAGGATTTAGTTGAATAGGTTGCATCCAGTTAAAGATGAATGTTTATCAGGCCCTAGAGAATCAAGAAGCAATGCAGGCATGGTTATTATTTCCAGACAAATGCAAAAAAAAATATCAAAAATGAGTGTTTGTATATTGCTTTTGCTGATTTGGTTAAGGCATTCAACTCAATTAATCAAACACATCTATAGCATTTGTATTTTTATATTGGACTATTTCCATAATCTAATATGAGTATTGAATGTCTTTAGAAAAATTTAAAGTCATTTAAATATTCCAAATACATTCAACTATTAGTAATAGCACACCAAACAGGTTAGTATATGCACAATGTTTTGACAGGTATTATTCTCCTCTCTTCTTCAGGTGTTGCTGGCCTGACCAGCGACAGTACTAGCATGGGATTTGAACCTGGACCATTAGATTATTGAGTATTGAATTTTAAGATAATGCTATTACTAACAGTAGAATGTATTTGGAATATTTAAATAAAGTTAAATTTTTCTAAAGACATTCAATACTCATACTAGATGATGAAAATAGTCCAATATAAAAATACAAGTAAAACACCATCATCACAAACCTTCAGGAAAACACATCTACAGCATTGTTTGAAATGAGTTATTGATTAAAGTATATTCATATTCAGCTTGTATATGAAGACATGAAAGAAAAATATTATTAATGAAGATAGAATATCGGAGGTATTTGAAATAAAAATTAGTGTTAAACAATGATTTATATTTGCTCCAACACTATTTTTAAATTGTACTTCTTTGAAATTGTTGAAAAACAGCTTAATAAATCAGGGATCAAGATGTGATATAGATTTGGTGGTGGAATTTTTGAATTGATTAAAATCAAAAACAAAATCTTCACATTCTTGAATTCTGGATTCATATTATGCTTCTGAATGTGCTATCCTTGCATGTTTAAAGAACAATCTACAGAACATACTAAAGTTTAGAATGCAACATATAAAGATTTTGTGTCTACTAGTTTATGTTCAAAAATCTCATGTTCTCACTGATAGTCAGTGATGTTTAGCTTAAATGGTTATCAACGTGAAAATTTAAGCCAATTTAAATATGTTGGTTGTTTTTTAAGTAGACAGATGGACTTAAATGATAATGATATTTCATCACAATGAAATAACTACTGCAACTAAATAGCTGTATATAGAGCTACACTGTCAATGTAAAGACACAACAAAAAAATTTATGTAAGGATCTATAACATTTTAAAAATACAATGACAAGATCATGAGACCAACCAAGATGTTATTCAGTTTTCTGAATATCATACTACAAAGTCCACTATTATAAAATTTATATATTCATTGGATTAGACATGTGAAAGGAATAAACAATTCAAAATTTCCTAAAACAATGTTTTATATGAATTTGAACATGATTTTCATGGGACAAAAAATTAATTAAATATTTCATGAATTAAAGTTTTCTATAGAAGTTAAAATATAGTATCAAACGATATAAAAGAAATAATCCACCATGGTCTTCTATATGTGAACATAATTGTTGCTTAATGATTGATCTGTATGATCATTGCAATTCTTAATAAGAATGCTTTATTATATTATTGTTTTTATTATTGCTTATTTTATATTTACCTTTTTCTGTTGTAGCTGAGTATGGAATATTTTTGGTGCACATTATCTTCATCATTCAAAGGACTATATTTTTATAGTGTATTACTTTTCAAGAGAAATATGTATAAATTTATGATAGGTATAGAATTGTTTTTTTCTAATCATTTCAAAATCTTTCATGTTTACTGGTCTTAAGTATCAAACACAGAAATATTTTCAGCAGTGTTGTACTTCATATTTCAATTGCTTTAAACAATTTCTGAAGTAAAATTAACACCTATTTCAGTAACACTATATTAAATTTCTAGCAAGTTCAAAACTTAAACACACAATTATATGTGTATAATATAATAGTTTTTATTTGTTTTTGTTTTTCTTTTTTGTTTTAATATTTATACTTTTTTTAAATTTCAAATTAAATTACCTTTTAATTTTAGCTATCTAAACAAAAGAATGAAAAGTAAATGTGCCAATTTTACTTTTTCACTAATGTGTTTACCAACAGGAAATTAAAATACTTAAAATGCAGTCAGCTAAAGATATTTTGTAAACAGATTGTAAACAAATTACAGTTTGTTTAACAAACAGACTTTTGGGGTTTTCATCATTTATATATATATATCAAATCAATTGTGGCCAAAATAATCAGTATTTAAATTTTTCTAATTATCAAATACTAACAAAATTTATCAACCATATAAATATTTCACTGTAATGTCTTTTTCAACATATTCCTGTTTCTCTAGAACATTTTTTTTTTTTAAATAAATAAGTTATATATGGTATAAAGAAAGTGATGAACTTGCTTTATATACACATGAATTGTACATCAATGCACATACAAAGAAACTCACTCTCATACTGTAATGACATTTACATATATGTAGATAATAAACTTTGCACATACTCATACAGATATGTTTTATGAGGTATAAAATAAGAAACACTCCCAATTTTATTCAAAATTTAATGCATTTTCAGTGCGGAGGACCATAATCATAACTATTCTTTCTAAAAACTTCTTTATTATCACTTTAATAATAATAGCTATGATTATAATGCTTGGCACTGAAAATGCATTAAGCTAAATAAAACTGGGAGTGGATTATTTTTATCTCTTAAAGCATATCTATACATGTATAGTCGAAGTTTACATTTGTATTAACATAAATAATTCATCAAACATTGCTTAGGTTCAAATTACTATCAGTTAAAAATAAATAATTTAGATATACTTTTAAGATAAGGCTTCTGGCAAATAATTTTACATGTAAGACTTTCTTGCAATATTGTAGGTAAATTAAGTCTTTCTTTTCCTATTTGATCGAATAATAATAAATTTCTAGAAGTTTTCTTCTTTTTTTTATGACTGAAAATTTAATCGCATAATTAAAATGTAAATATATACTAATGCTATAAAATTTATATTCAAACACTTTATGATTTCTTATTAGTCTTGAGCCTTTCATATAATTAAAAATAATAATTTTCATTACAAAAACCTTTTTTATTGCTTACTTAATCAAAATAAAAATCCATAATATGAAAATTAATATCTTCCCAACATTTCAAATATTTATTATATTGTTTTCAAGGGTTTAAACAAATATAAACTATTAACAAAATGACTAGAAAAAAATATATTTTGAAAAAGTTCATAATAAAAATAAAAAATTTGCCAAGATAATTTTTAATAATCAATAATATTATTATTTTTAATTGTTTAAGCAATAAAAAAAATTTGCAGAAAAAAAATAATAATGATTGATGATATTTTTAAATAATGCTATATATATATTATGCAAAAGCAACTCAAAAAAAAAAAAAAAAGATTCCTCTTAAATTATGAGCAGCAATAATAATATTCATTCAGTATCATTTTCACAAATTATACTAAGTACCATTATCAATCATAGCATTCCTATATATTTGTAGTCAGTGCCACCTTTTGGATTTTGAGGCCTGGGTACAAATATGGAGTGGGGCCCCAAGTAAATAGTATAAAAATAGAAGTGTTTCAACAGGCAACAGTAATGATCTAGTATTTGAGATAATTAGAAATGTTATTTGGTGGGGAAGGAGAGATGAGGGAAATAGCTGATAAAAATGGGTGGAGATTAATTGACAGGGATGTTATATTAAAAAGATGGAAAGAATACATCTGTTTAGAAAATTAAAATGTTGCAATTAATTATGAACTTGAAAGAGAACAAGATGTTGAAGTAAATAAACAAGGCATGAATATATTAAATGGAAAATATAATTAAATCAATTAAAAAAATAAAACATGGTAAAGATATCAGATTTGATATAAGAACTGTAGAATTTTTGAAAGGGTTAGAAGAGACTAGTGAGAAGAAAATTGTTGGTCAGTTCTTATTAAAATGCTTAATGTTTACTTCTATTAAGTTTTTTTTTAAATATTGTATTTAGAATTATTATTTTTTAAAATAACATTATATATAATTATAAATAATGCAATTGTAAATATTCATTTTCATTCTCATAATAGGAAAATATTTCTATTTATTTATTAAAATAAAAATTACAAATTGGTATTAATTACTACACTTTTTTATATTCAATTGAACATATTAAAAATATTCAGACGAACAAACAAAATATTTTTTGTAAAACAAAATATATATCAATGTAATTTCCTAGAAGTCAATTCAAGAAAAAAAAAGTCTAGCAATTCTCATTGTATTTTAAGAACTATGAGTATTATTAAAAATCTAAAACAAAAGAATTGGATACATTTTTAAGAATTAAAAAATACAAAGTTAATTGCATCTAGTTAATGTATACTCTGAAATAAATAAAAAGTAAATAAATCAGAAATTAATAATAAAAAACGAATTGTAAACATGGCTCAAAAGCCATGCACAAAAAAAAAAAAAAACATTAAAAAAGTAAAGTTCAAATTTTTATGGACAAACAAAATAATAATAATAAGTTGTGATTATAAGTAATAATCAAAGTATCATCTAAATTTAACTTCATTAAACTATAAGTACAAAAACAACAAATATGATAATAACTGCTAAATAAGTTTGATTAAAAAAAATGTCAACTAAGAACCATTGATGATTATCTTCTTATTGCTTGAATACTATAGCACTATTATTTTGAGCTAATATAAAACTGATTATAAAAGAAGCATATGATATGAAATAGATTGGGGAAAATATGTACTATATAAGTAGTCTCTAAAGTGAGCCAAACAAAAAATCTTAAATATATATATATGATTCCAGTGTGTTAAAAGCTTATTTTACTATTAGTATATATTAAAATGACATGAAAAATAAATTTATTGCTCAAATGGCAACAGTAGATTATGTTTATGTTGTGATTGTTTATATTCTCATTGTAAATTGGTACATTAGATGTATATAAAAAAAACAAAAACTAAATAATTTAAAACCTAAAAACTAACATTAAAAATTATCATGTCTTACTTTAATATATGTTTATTACAATATATCTTAAAAATTAAAATATCTTCCAAAGAATACCAATATCTGTTTACAGATTCATTTTTTATGATTTTTTTTCATAAGAAACGTATAAAAAAATCATAATTTATATAATGAATTCTATCTATGTAATATTTGTAATAACTACATGCCATTATATTTTTTTGTAATTTTAATTTTATTTTATTATACTTTTTTAAAATCAAGTAAATACAATTTGACGCCATTTTATTCATAAACCAGTTATAAAAATTAAACTAAGTTGAATACATTAACTATCATTGCATAATATGTAAAAAAAAAAAAAAAAGAAAGAAATCACATTATAAAGACAATATATAATTCTAACCATATTTTTTAATATTAATAATTCTTAATTTTTCCAGTAAAATTATATTTACAGTAAATCTACTATAAGGAACTAATTGATTCCAGATCATTTGTTGTATCTTCTTTCATTGTAGCTTATGTTGAAATAAATGCATTTAGGACAATTCATTTCACATCCACAGTTTAGAATAGTTACCATAAAAATAAAAATACTTAAACTGTAAAAAATATAATGCGTAATACACAGTGCATAAGTCCCAATTTCTCTTTTGAATGTAGTCTAAAAAATGATTAATTATAACAGTAAAGGGTAACACCAGCTTATTTTATTATGTCTGAAGTATTAGGCATACTACACATAATACATCACAAAAATCTACGATTACTAATATCTTGGTCATGTATATTGAAATTTGTAGTCATCAATAGAGACATTTGACTTTGTGTATTGATCACAAAATAGCCAGAACAATTCTTATCATACTAAATTATATGAATTGGATTTGGCATTTGATCTGGATCAATTCACCTTGCCTGTTGAAGATACATTCAAACAGAGCCCATAGTGCTAGAAAATGATTGAGGACAAGACCAGGATTAGATTGTGGATGTCCATATAATCACATTCCATATACTCGGAATCATATTGATTGGGTGAAGATCCTTTAAATAAATGAGCAGAAGCTAAGAAACTAAACTATTGCTAAATTGATAAATAGCTGAAGAAGTGGTAGTATATTAAAAGATGTATCTAGAGGTGAATATAATCCACCTGCAAATTGCTGCATATATTGTACAGTCAGAGCTAAAATAAAATTGTTTAAAAACATAAAATAACAATATAAACAAGTTTACCCTAATTAAAATTCATGAAACATTGATTTAGTCATATCATTTGCAGAACTTCATTGCTTGAAAATTATATTTCCCCTGACATATTCTAATTTTGCTTTCTGCCTCATAGTAAAAAAAGTAAAAACATATACTAATAAAGAATATTTTGCTTCAGCTTTCCTGTTTTGAATTTTTTTGTTGACAGCAATAATCAGTTTCTCAGAAAGGATTTGAAACATATTTTGAATTATATCATCCAATGACATTTGTTATAAGCCAATAAACATCACATAACCACCACCTCTTATGCTATAGTGAGTTTTGCCTGTTTTGACATTTGTTATAGCATTTTATTAAGTTTGAAGCCTTAATAATATTTGGAAATTACTTTTTTGACCATTATGTTCTAATTCTGTTTCTATTTCATAGTGAAAATTAAAATAATTTTCTAAAAGTAAAAACAAATTTATATTAATAATAAAAAAACTTCACTTTTGCTTTCTTATTTGGAAATGGTTTTTTTTAATAGTGTTAATCAACTGTCTAATTCACCTTTTTTAATTAGCTGTGAAATGTCTTGCATACACATTCTATATCAACCAATTGTGTCCATGGTAGCATTTTTATTCATTATTAGTTTTAAAGTTTTTTCATTGGGATTTTTTTTTTTTTTTTACATTTTAATTCAATTTTCTTCCTCATAGTAAACTTAAAATGATTTAAGAACAAAAACAGACTTACATTAATAAAAACTGACTCTAATTTTTTCATGGTGATAATTAGTTTTCTAATTCAGTTTTATAGAAAGTCTCTAAAATGTCTTGTACAGAACATACTATATCAATCAATGGTAGTCAGCATACTATTTTTACTTGATGACAGTTTTTTCACTTGGAAATATTTTTTTTTACATTAATCAGTTTGTAATTCATGTTTTCAATCTTATAATTAAAATTATTATAACTATGAAGTAGAATAATTCAATAATAATAATTTTCACTGCCAAAAATACAAACAGGTAAGAAATTAAATTGATAATTTAAGCCTTATATATCAAAACTGTCTGTTGTTCTAAATTGGTTATATTTGCATTTGATGCAATACATTTTAATTTGGTGAGAAAAAAATATTTGTTTTACAAATTATTGGTGTTATAAAATATTTTGGTATATTTTACTATATGCAACTGCTGTATTCTAATTTTTGCAACAATATTTATTTATACATATATAAATAATTATATTTGCAAATTCATTATAAATCATGATATAATTTTACTAAATCCAATAATGGTACTCTCTTATATGATGAAAATGATATTTTGAAACAGTGGAAAGAGCAATTTGACAATTTCTTAATAATGATACAAAAATTGAGCTGACAATTTTTAATGATATATCCATTTTATCTTCTCATTAAGATTTGGACAAAGATATCTATCTATCTTAGTGAAGTCAAAACAACTTTTAGTAATCTTAAAAAATAAAAAAGCTAGAAGTCCTGGTGAAATATTCTGGAAACGTTTTCTGTCCCAGTGCTTAAGATTTGATTGGCTGTTGGTAGTCATAAGCGCTTGAGAAATTTGAACTCTCTCAATTTAATTTCAATATCGACTGCACCTTATAAAATATATATATATTATTTAAAATGTGGTGATATGTTGGCTTCAAAAATATTGGGATTTTTAAGGAATATTTTGAGTCCACAAAGTTGTGCCACCTGATTTTAAGGATGCTTTTACTGTTCCAATTTTTAAAAAACAAAGGGAATAGACAAGACTGCAGTAATTATTATGGAATATTATTATTATCTACTACAGATGAGAGACTTTCAAAAATTTTATTAAATAAGTTGTTTCCAGCCATAGATGAAAAGTTACCAAACACTCAAGTGTGATTTTAAAAAACCAAAGAAGCACAATAGACATGGTTTTTGTTGCCAGGCAAATGCAAGAAGATAGTCAGAAACAAAGGAGCAGATTTATATACTACTTTTATTCTTTTGGTCAAGGCATTTGGTTTAGTTAATAGTACAGATCTAGAGCATTGTTTGAAATTAGTTGGTTGTCCACCAAAATTTATTTTACATGATGGAATAAAAGAAAAGTGTTATTAGTACAGATGGAAAATCTGAAGCATTTGAAATAAAAAGTGGTGCAATGAAGGACATATATGTGCTCCAATCTTATTTTCAATTTTTATGACGGTGGTACTTGGAATTGTTTACAGTTGGTTTAGTCTGGCAAAGATTAAAATATGATACAGATTTGATGGTAAAATTTTTTATTTGAATTGATTAAAAGTGAAAACAAAAACTTCTTTTTGGATTCTCGATTTACAATATGCTGATGATTGTGTTATTTTTAACAGTTCAAAAAACAATTTACAAAATGTACTTAATTATTTTAAATGCATATAAAGACTTTGGTTTATTAATTAATGTTCAAAAAACTCAAGTTCTTTATCAGCTTGTGGCAGAAGAAAAATCCTCAGCAATTTTTAGTTTGGATGGTCCACAAACTGAGAATGTAAACCAGTTTAAATATCTTAGTAGTTTTATAAGTAAAAAGATAGACTTGGATGTTAAGATACAACACAGACTCTAATGTGTTACTACTTTTAACAAGCTAAAAGATACAATATTTCATCAAAGCAAAATGACTACTGCAACTACGCTAACTTTATACAAAGCCACTATTTTATCTAATTTATTGTATGTAAGTAAGACTCAGACATTCAAGTGGGCCAATATAAAAGCATTATAAAAGTTTCATTTAAGATATTCTGTAAAACCAATCAGTATGTTCAACTTGCTGGATGTGATACTATAGAATCCATTATTTTAAATTCATACTTTTGTTTAATTGGACAATACAGGACTTCCTAAAAAGGTGTTTTATGATGAATTTGAACATGACTTTCATAAGAGAGCTAAGCCCTATCCATTTTATAAGGATTATCTCACACACATTCTAAAAAAATGCAATGTCAATTGTTTTCATTGGGAAAATATGGCAGAGAGTAGACACTGAAGACCTACAATTAGACATAGTGCTGAAGTATTTCAGAGAAGAAAAAAGTTTTCTGCTAAAGAAATTAAGACAATATTAAAAAATATTTAAAAAAAAACAGAAAAATGGACTACCATGTATTACATATGAACATATTTGTGTTTCACAGATTGGTTTGTATAATCATTACAAAACTCATTTCTAGAAGTTTTTTCTTTCTCTTTCTCCTTTCTTTCACTGTTTGTTTTGTGTGTGTGTTTTTAAGTAGAATGGTCATACTTGTTTATGAGCAGCTGTTTATTTATTTTTTATATAGCAAAACCTCAATTTATATTCTGGGAAATGAATGTTAACTTTTGCATAATTAGGGAATGAAAATAATGGAATTATACTCTTGATAAAAGTGACCCAATCAAAAAAAGTTACTACATTTCCAAACTATTTGAGACCATTAGCCTTCCCTACACTAAAATGTCTGGAGATCACTGGGAAATGGTCACAGTTATTTGCCATCACTTCTCAAAGTTCTAATCCTTTTCCCCACCTTAATGCTCCCTTAATTTCACTTGCAATTCTTCTATGTCTAAAACTGATCAAAAAATATGTTAAATAAATTATAATTTTTTGAAATATTGATAAGTTACTACTACTATTTCATATTAAGCTCATAATAGCACTACTATAAAACAATGGAGTGAACACTATTTTCTCTTAAAATATGCTCATTTTAACTTATAGTGAAAGTTGTATTAGAAAGTATATTTATTGCATAGATGATCTAAGTATGAGCTACATTTCTGAAGTCTTAATTTTTTTTCTGTTTTAAAACTTTATAAGAAAAAAATATTGTCTGCAACGTTGACATTAATTTGAAAAAATCTTTCTATTTAAATTGCTAGGGATGGATAAAATGTAGCTATGCTGTAAACAGAATAACAGATAATTTTAAGAAAGGGAAGTAGGGTTCTCACAATACTTATTTGGATTCAGATATTGAGAGTATATAGACAAAAAACAACAACAAAACAGCAAGCATACTTATAATAAATTAGTTACCAAGAACATTGATTAAATCTGAATCAAAAATATGTTTTATAAAAATAACTTTAAACACAATATAACTAATAATTACAACAAAACACTTAATTAAATTACCCAGCTTACACAATATAATTAATCAAAAGTAGATTTTTTTTTCCCACTCTACTGTCATCTACTGTCAGGAGATTAGAAATCAAAATATATCTGGTAACAATTTGTCAGCTTACTATAGATTACACTAAAGTGAGAAGCTGCTCTTGTTTTATTTAATAATTATCATCTTCAAAACTAAATATGAGTATAATAACACATTATAACTTTATATAATCATTTGATATCTTAGTGCAGATTATTCAATCAAATTATTCATCAACTATCAACAATACAATTTTTTTTAAAAAAACAAAATGATTTTTAGTATATTAAATATCTCTCCTGATAAAAAACAATTAAGAAAATAGCCCAATAAGTAAATATGAGTTCTAATATATTTAAATGAGTAAATTTATATATATATAAAAATAATGCTGTTAAACTGACGTTTAAATTTGTGTTTTCTTCATTAGGAATTAATGATTTTCAGTTAATGAATTCATAAAATTATAGATTAATAATTGATTTTTTTTAATGTTAATATAATCTTTAATGAGTTTTAAATATAAAAAAATATACAGTATATATTTAGACTGGTAATTTGAACAACAAATAAATTTCTAAATAAATGTGAATCAATACTTGACAAATTTTAGGAATTATATTTATATCAGTTACCCAGGGCCACTGAATAAATAAAAAAATAATAACTATACTAAAAAAAAATGTAAAAAAATTTAATAAAATAGCACAAGTTAACTCTAAATATCTAATAATAAAAAAAATATTTTTTTTTTAAATTGCATAATAAAACATTTTTTTATTTCATGACTTTCGACTTTTTTATTTCTAAAAATTGAGAAAAATGGCAAAAAAACAAACAAACTATATTAATCAATAAACAAAAAAAAAGTGAGACAATATAATTAAATTTATTTCATTAAAAAAAATATTTAATTTTGAATTTGCTGATTTAGTTTAAATATATAGAGAAGACTTGAAAATTTAAATCTCACTTCACAAAAATTATTAAAAAATGTTCTTAATTATTATTATATAAAATGAATATGCACTGATTTATTTAATTTCCTATCTTTAGTTGGATATTAAAATATATGAATTTATTTAATATTATATTTATCTTCATGTAATTAATCAATCTAATCACTCAATAATAAAACAGGAAAAACAGCTTTTAATAGATACTATTGTATGGCAAAAAGGCCTTTAACAGCCAACCCTTACAGGAGCATTAGAAGTTAAAAGTATATTTTATTAAAATTGCAAAGTAGCAGGAGATGAGATTTTTAGAATTTACATCCATGTTTTCTAATATAAAGAATGAGAGAAATATACTTTTTTGCATGATGAAAGATAAAAGTGGACATGAGAATAATAATAAAAATTACAATAAATATTAATTCCCAATACTATTAGATTATTATATGAGTAATATTTTTTTATTCTCATCACTAATGTCAACAATACTAATAACACTTTCTTTTTAAAAACACTAACAATTACAATAGCTTCCATATCTGTCATTTGGTTCTAAGCTTTCTAATAGATAATTAGAATTTGCAGGTAATAGCAACCCTATACAAGTTCAAATGTTATAAATATATATCAATGTTTGCAATTACTTTTTCTTTCAGCACTCATATTTCTTTATATATTTTGCACCTTCTAAATATTATAAGAATCCATTAGTTCAGATTTATAATACAAGTATATCAAATGCTTTACAGTTTGGGCACATACATAGATGTATTTTGTATTTTATACATATTTTTATTTATCCTAATAAATGAATAAAGATGTTACTTAATGTTATTAAATTTAAAACTTAGCCAAAATATTTAAAAATTCAGAAAATATATATAATAATTTACAAAATGAAATTAATCTTTAATAGTGCAACTGCAGAATAAAATATTAATTTTGAAGAAGAAAAATTATTGCTGGATTAAATCTATTTAAAAATATTGTTTAAAATATTTTTTTTATTTGGATAAAAATATGATTTACTATTTTTTTTCTAGGAAAAATATTATTTTTGTAAAAAAATTAAAATGAAAGCTATTTTAAAACATTTACATTAATATATAAATATTTATATAGCATACATAAAAAAAGAACTAGTTTTACTTGGAGCTGTTTTTTTTTTTTTTTTTCTGTTAAATTGGCCTAAAAATAATTATATAATCAAAAATAAAATCATAGTATTATGATTTTATTAATTCTTTTCCAAGAATTAATCATTATTTTCTAATTAAAAATTTTTAGGAAATGTGGAAGCTATTATACGTATGAAAGTTCTAAAAATAATATTTTCTTTGTAATAAAAATTAGCATTTTAAAAATACAATTAAAATTCTCTCATGGAATGTATATGGAATTAGAGCAATAGAATAAAAATATCCCATTTATAATGCTATTATTCTTAAAGAAAGTAAAATTATATAAATGTTTTTTGTCTTTTAATAATATGTATACAAAGCAATTTGATGTAGCTCAACATTATATTTTCATGGCACCCTTATAATGTCATTATTATGATCCTAGTGAAGCACAACACCCTAGTTAAAAATCAGTGTTCCATACAATATGTATATATATATTGAAATGAATATTTTCATTGGAAAAAGATATTTTATAAAGCATCTTTTTGAGAGCAACTGTGTTTAATTAAATAAAATTAAAGTAAAATACCAAAGTTTCAACAAGATATTTGCCAACAATTTCAATTAGGCAAGTATTATCTTTTATTTAATTAAATTTGTATATAATATACAATTTAATTTTAATTAACAAAAAACACACTTTTAACACTATAACAGATATTTTAAATTTATACATACAATATGTACATACCAAAGATAGAATTTAATTTAAAATTTGTACACATTAAAGCATCACACACACATACACTAAAAAAAAAAAAAACTTAATACTTCCATATTCTTTTTATGATGAAAATTCATATAATGTTAAATTTGAAAAATTTAAGCTACTGCACTTGTTTAAAAAATAAAAAAAAAAAAACTAGCAGCCATTATCAGTGAATTAAAATTTAATTAATTTTATTAATATCTATTTTTTTTTCTATTTAATATTTTTCTGAATCATCGAATATTGAAATCATGGATATGGAAGAAATCATGAATAAGGAAGACTATATATAGCAATATTTTATTTAACTTAATTTTGTTTTAGCTTTGGCATTTTATGTATTTAATACAAACTTATTCAATAATATCCCAAAAAGAAAAAAAAAAACAATCTTTAATGATAATATGTTTTGGCTGACTGAATAAACAATTTGCCTTATAAAAAAAAAAGTAATAATGCTTAATGTCAAAAGTTTTTTTAAATGTCTATTATTTAACTTATTTGTTTAAATGAGTTTTGAAATGTGCTAACTTATTTTTTAAAAATAGTTATTGTTTCTTGGGATGAAAATGTAGAAATAAAAATGTTTTATCCATACCATTGAATGAATCTGTCACAAAAGCATATATTTTTTCTGTTATCCATAATTTTAAAGTTCTATTAATAATTTTTATTAGTCATTCATTATATTAGAGATTATCCACTTAATGAATATTTCTGTAGTCTAATGTTTGGAGATCATACATGTTTTTCACATATCTTTGGTTACATGTTTATAATTATAACCCTCCACAAGGTGTTAAAAGTGGATGGAAACCAGTCCCTACCATGCCTGAGAGTGATTTAGTAAAAATTATTCATTAAGTTTAAAGTTCTAATTTTAATATTGTATATATTTTCAAATAAAAAAAATAAAACTATAATTTTCAGAATTAAAATGCACAAGAATAAATATATAAAGACATTTAAGATAAATGAAAAGCAAATATTTTATTTCTAGGAAATGTAATTTATTGAAATTTTTTTTAAAATAAATATACTATCTATCTGTACAATAGACAGCATCCAGATAGTAGATTTTTAAATACAGAATGTTTAATTAAATTATATATTAATCCCCTCCCCAATTCCAAGTAAGTTAATAAAATTATTACATTTTACTAATATAATATAAAAGTTAGCTAACACCACCTTTTCTGTGATTAATTCTTATTGTCTTGATCATAAAGACATTAAAATCATTTAATGATTTAACTTCTGATTTTTATTTATCATCCTTTCAACAAATTCAGATCATTTAACATAAAATAAATAATTATATATAAAAATAATTACCATAACTTTTAAATGTCTAATCCAAATTTTAATGTTTTAATAATAGCTTAATATAGCCTAGCTTCTCCAAGTTTTAAAATGTATATGTTTAAATAGAGCGGAAAAAAATAGACCTTCTTAAAAATTTTAATCCCAAAAAAGTTTAAATATGTATTTTGCTTTAATTAAATTATAACTTAATTTAAGACAAAATATTAAATTGGAATTGTATTCATATTAAATTATTTAAAAGAATAGACAAATATAAATTAATTATTATGTAAGTATAGCAAGTATAATAATATTCTTTGCATTTAAAATATATGTTCATGTGTGTAGATTGATATTTTTATTAGCAATAGTTTCAAGATAGGAAAAAAACTGGAGAGGAAAAAGATACTGAGAATAATATAGAATGAAGAAGTTATGAAAGGTAAACCCCAAACTGAAATTCTAAATAAAATCTCATTAAAATCTCAATAGCAATTTAATTATATTAGTTCTTATTTAGAACTATCTAAAAGGAAAAATAATAAACATAACCTAAACAAAAAAAAAATTAATTTGCCCACAATTCATCTGCAAAAAGCTTAACTTATTCCAAGTAATATATAAAAAAATGTATTGTTATTTGGAAAACATAACATTGTAAAATGTATATTAGTGTACAATATTATTAACTATTTATTATTAACAAAAACTGGATACCAAAATAGTATGTGCTTGACACCACTTTGGACATTAGCCCCATACCCACTAGTGAAACTATCAAGTGATAACACATCTCAGATACACTCTCAAAATTAATTCCAAAGTGTTCCAAATATTTTGTACAGACCACACTAAAAAAAAAACCTATAATTTTCATTGAAAAAGAAAAAAAAACAGAAATTACTAAACCAATATAACAAATATTTGTGAAGTTTATAGCAAAATAAATTACTAAACCAAGATAAAAACATAAAACAAAAAAATACTAGTGCCTACTAAAATCAAAACACTTTGGATTTATGTTAAATGAAAAAAAGTAAAAAAAAAAATATGGTGAAACAAAAGTATTTTAATTCTACTACTAACATGGTGATAAAATATAGAAAAATTAAAAAATTCAATTACAAGAGGAATATTAAAATCCTAAAATATGGCAACAGAATATATAAAAAAGTATGCACTAAAACAAAAGTATCTTAATTTTACCAATTAACAAACATCACATTTTAAATGTCATCAAATGTTCAATTATAAAAAAAATATTAAAACATAGTGGCAGAATACAGAAAAAAGTTCATGAACTAACATAAAGTAAAAAGTTCAAATACAAGAGAAATATTTAAAAAAAACACTATGGATATTATGCTAAAGAAAAAAAAGTTTCAAAACAATATTTATAGCTCAGTAAATATTAATATTTGATAAAATAACAGCTTACATGGAAAAACATTAAAATTACTTTTACAATTAAATGAACATTAAAAAATTTAAACAAATAAAACATCAAATACATGATTATACTAATTATTAAACTAACCTAGCAGCAGAATATAATTTGGATATTTCATCAAAAATATTTTGTTAAACAGTATCATTTTATGTTATTTATTAGCAAATAGATATTACCTGTATTACCAAATGTTAAAATCAAAACATTATGGATATTTTGTTAAACATAAAAAATGAAATTCAACAACTTTTGCATGACAAAAAAATAAAAAATGAGATTTAGCAAATATTTAACCCAAAAAACCTGTAAATATTGTTTGGATTTTTTTTTCCATTTAACATAATATCAGTAATGTTTTGTTTAATATGCTTAATATTTCTCTTGTAATTGAACTTTTTAACCTTTTTCTGTATTTTACCATCTTGTTACAAATAAAATTAAAATATTTTCATTTCAACATATTTTTCCATTTAACAAAATAACTGTAGAGTTTTGATTTTAGTAGAAGCTAGTAATTTTTTTTTTGCCATATTTTAATCTTGATTTAGTATTTTATTTTGCAGTACACTTAACAAGTAGTTTTTACATTAATTCAGGTAATTGATTTTAAGGACAAAGTAATGGAAACAGTTTATATACAGTACTTATTTCTACCAAATTTTTTTTTTTTTTTAATTTTTCAATGAAAATTGTAGTTTTTTAATACCAACTACTTGTAATTAATTTTGGTAGTGTTAGTTAAAGCTCCCCCTAGTGTCCAAAATGGCGAGTGCATACTAAATTGGTACAAGCAAAATCTACATGGTAAAGTTTATGTTATTTTTAATAAAGTGAAAACACCTGTAAAAATTGAATTTTTTTTTTATGTGTGTCTATTGCTTATTATAAATACCATGCATTATATTAATTGTAATGAAAAGAATTAATTGTCTCATAAAAAATAATTGATTCTTAAATATATTTATGGTGTCCTAAATTTTTTTAAGCAGTAATAGGGGCCTTGCTTTATTCAGATAAGTTATGCTGGTCCAAAGAATTGAAACAAAAGTGCACAAAAGAATTTTAAAAAAATGTTTTCAAATGTTAATGGAAAATTGCAATCTTATGAAAGAAAAGTAGTTTGATTTTATCTTTAAATTCGCGAGAAAAAAAACACCCCAAATCATTTAGAAATAGAGAAATTAGAATAGCTAACTATAAGCCACAAAACTAATTAAATCAATAATTACCTTTCTCAGCCAATAAAATGATGTATATCTTAAATTTATTACCAAATCAATTATTTAAATCAATAAAATACTTGGTATTCGGTGTTTTAAAGACAAGTTTAGTTGTGTTAAAAATTTAGAGTAATTTCATAAAAAGATTACAATCTGTGAACTGTCTTAAAGATTATAAAATAAATGATAAACTTTTTAAAATATTATTTTCCTCAATTAAGTTATTTCACTATAGCACTGCAAATGGAGAAAATCAGATTAATTGTTGACTGAGAAGGACAATATTAGTCTCCATATATAAATTATTCCATAGATTTATTTATTTATTATATCAAAGTTATTTGAGAATTATATATAAAATTTTGTAATATTCATTGTTATTAGTATTTATGATATCAAAAATCAGAATAATGGTCAATACATTCATTATCATAAAATATATCAGTTAATGAAGATTACGAAAAAAGCATATTCTTTTAAAATCAGTCTGTAATAAATGAACACCAGTTTGTACTTAAACATATTCCCAATTAATGACCAATATAATGAGACAATAAAGACAAATTTTAGTCCTTAGGAAATAATTATTCAGATTTTTAAAGTACTATTTCTTATTAATAACACATTTTTAAAAGTGAGTCAATACAAGCAATATTCAATATTTATTTATGCCCGTTCACTGTAATAGTTAGCATATCCTAATATGTTTTTTTTTTTTTTGCATGTATGTCTCTAGACACAGAACATCTTATGTACATAGATATAAGAATAATTATTTGATGTATAATTTGAAAAATAGTAATTTATAAAATATATAAGTATACATACTAAATGAAGAAAATAAAAAAGAATGAAGTCACTGTTGCAAATTATATAAAGTATATATATGAAATGCCCTAGATGATGCAATTAAGCAAGACAAATCTGGTGAGACCATTGCTAAGTTTATCTGTAGGGAAATTTTGTATCTTAGGTTTACTAAACAATATATTCCATTTGATAAAGTTATATACTTCTAGATAGATCAAAATTATAGATAAAAAATTATTTGAACAGTTTTAAACCGCTATTACCAGAATAGCTCATTTCAATGAATATTATAAATTATATTAAATAATAATTTAATTAAAATTTGCTAAAATTGTAATTATTTAGTCACTTAACTTTATAATAAAATATTTAAATGAATTTTGTTTGTATGTTCATATGTCTATATATATACATAAAAACACATTACCTTAAAATATTTATTTTAAACAATTTTAATTTTACATTCTATTTTAAATGCTTTTATATTAACCTGCACATTCTGTATTTCTGTCAGTATATTCACATTTTTACTGTGTTTCTGTCAGTATGTCCACATTTTTAAAATAACAATGAAAAAAAAAAATCCGTTCCCATTTAAAACTCACATCCTCACCTTCCCAAAAAAAACCCTTAGAACTGAGCCAACGAAATGTTACATTTATAGAATAACATTTTGTTAATATTGATTTAACTCTTACTTAATTAATTAATTAAAATAAAAATATATACATTTGACAGAAACATCACATTTGTAGAATAAAATTATAAGTTATTTTGTATATTAGCTTAATCAAAATTTATAATGTTGAGATTCTGCACTTATATTAATGCAAATATATTTGTCAACAACAAATTTAGTATTGTTTTAAATAGGATTATGTTTAAATCCTTGGTATTAAATACTATAAGCAAAATTAATACATTAATGCTATCTTTTGCAAGCTTTAGTAATCAATAAATTCTAAATGACTGTGCTTTATAATCCTTATCCAGTGCTTTTCCATTCAATATTCCCAAATTAGTTTCCAACTTATAATTTCATCAATAATGACCCTTGCATCTAGGAGCAGTGTGCTTGGATTTTTGGATCTAGCATACCATCTCTATTACCCACCATTTACCTTTTTGCTTAACTATAAAGCTATCAGTGCAAACTGGAAAAAAGACACTGATCTGTAACCAGTTCAGTCTCTATATATTTTGTTAACTTTGGTTTTTTTATTAATCATAATGGCCTTTATACCTTGAATAACCATTTAAATATCACATGATTACCCTTTCTTTATGCTTACACAAGCTGCTAAACAGTAGCACATCTTCCACCTCCACAACAACTTACATTGAAAGTTTTAGTGTGTTTTTCAGTTTGGGCTGATAACTTTATAGTTAAGCAAAAAAGTAAAAGGTTGGTGCCAGGAAGGAGTGGATTAAATCCAAAAATACAGGAACTCTGCTCACAGATCTGAGGCTTTTTACTGATTAAAGCCATAAGCTAGAAACTAGACTGAGGATATTGAATGGGAAAGTTCTGAATCGGGATTATAAGGTACTACCAATTATCATATAGTGATTATTAATAAGTGCAGTTGGTAGCACTATTGAGGAAAAATTTTGCTATTATTTTAAAAGCGTGTATAAGCAAAGGTAATCGTTGAAGTTTTAATAGTTCAAAATTAATATAAATAGATATATGATTAAGACATATTTACATTACTATTATTACTGAAAACATATATACAGTATTTTTTTAATTAATTGACAAGGTAAATTGAAATTATAATATACCATATCTTTATAAACTAAACATCAAATATTAAAATGGGATGATAAGTGATGATAGTATGGTTGTCTTTAATGAAAGAACATATTTAAATATATATTATACATTTGTAACAGATATAACACAATCTATCATGAAAGATATTTTAAGAGATAGTTTGACAAGATTATTAATATATTATATGAATTAAACTTTTATCCTGACAAGATTTGAGGCAAAGATACTATTTCAAATATGTGATCTATTAATTTAAAAGTAATGAACAAATATAATATAAAGATGAGTTTAGGAATATAGTATTTCCTTTGTCAATCTCAGAGAAGATGATTAAAGCTCAGGTAATATATTTGCCTTTAATGATTAATTTAGAAGATGTGATTAACATTACCATTGCTTTATATTATATCTAGCGTAACAGAATGCACATTTCATTATGCTCTTAGTTAAAGATTTCACCATGCAAAACATAAAGTTTTATCTTTTGAAACTAGAGTTATCTATTATATCTAATATCACTTGAATAAATATAGAAATTCAGAAGAAATATTAAATGATAAATTAATTACAAAAAAAAAAGTTTTTTTTCTCTAAAGTCAAAAAAGAGCTTGAGCAAGCATAAGAAATGGTGATCATGTGATGTTTAGTGGTTTAATAATAAAAATACATGATTGCTATCATGTATCAAAGATATATTATACACATTAGTCATTGCATCATATGTGATTTTCTTAACATCTAACAAATATATATTTAGTTTTCTAGTAATCATAACATTTATAATCACTAATTAAATAAATATTTATTACAAATAAATTATTAAAGTATACAGTATTCTTATTTAAGAATTAAACACCAAACTTGGCCAAAATAAATTGTGATCTCTACATAAGTTTAGAATATACAATTGTAATTTAAATCTGATGTCTGTAGGAACATTTTTTTTTTATTTAAATTAAATTTTCTTAAATTTATTTTATTATATTTCTCATTACTAAACATATGACTTAATACTAATGGTCTTCTTTCTGAGATTTTCTTTATTAAGTAAAAAAAAAAAAAAAGACATATAATTTTATTGCTTGGGAGTTCATAAGAAGTTTGAGCGCCAGACATATGAGCTCCAGAATTGATGGTGGAACCTCCCAATTCCAAGTGGGAGTTCTACCAACTATGCCAAACCATGTAGGGTCTCTATTTAGTAGGAATAAGTGAAAACTTATAGATGTAACTGCAAGTTAATTTCTTGAAATATATTTCTATGAAAGAAGATTATCCAAGTTCACATAATAAACAATGATGTGAAATTGAGATTGATGGTTAGAAAGTGTTTACACAAATAAGTAAAAATATTCAGTTTTTTATTTTATATTTATTTGCTATATTATTGTATATTAAGTAGACAAATCTCCATGAATAAATATGAGATATTGAAATAACTCCATAGTTTAATCTACCTTCTTCCATATTTGAAAGTATATTTAGTGACATTCAGCATAAAATATTTAAAATTTAATGATTAAATATTGCAGCAAACAGTGAGAACAGTAGTCATAATCAGTGCTATGTTAACTATCCCATAACTCAGATGACATTCTAATATTCATATTTTAATTGAAATCATTACTTTGATCAATGGTCTAGGTTTCCCAGCTTAACTGGCATATATCTTTGTATTATTTCATTATTAGAGACCTGTAATTTTTAACCACTGAGAATATTCACTAAGTGAGAAGTATAAATTTACAAATTCATATAATCAATAATAAATATGAATACCATTTTCCAAAAGCAATATCATATAAAAACATAATTATTAGCTTTCAAAATATAATTTTAGCAAAATGAAAATAAATGTTTTTGGCTAAAATATGGATAATTCTTTAATAATGATGGTAATAATAACCAATAATAATCAGACCACATGGAGACATGTCAAAATTATTAAACATAAGCATAATAATAATCAAATTATGCTATTTTAAGACTAATTCACAAGTACATATTTATATATTTCATTTTAAATACATTCACACACACTCTTGTACTTTTAAATACCTTGCTTTATTTTAATAGACAACTTAAATTTTCTGTGCAATTAGTATTTCATCATAATATTAAGGCTTTAAATTAATTATTTCACATTAGCTATATACATTATTTATAATCAAACCTTAAATTAATTACTTTAAGTTAACTATCAATTTTCTTAGAATGATGACAATTATCTAGAAAGTTTTAACTCTAATATCAATATCTATAATTGAATTGCTTATGTGCTTAAGCAAATAAATTTTAATTTTCTTGAATTCACAATAAAATGACCTCTAAAACTAAACTTTCTCTGCATTACTTTATTTTTAATATTAATAAACAAAATATATAAGAAAAATATTTTTAACTTATGTACTAAAAATTTTATAAACTAAGATTTAATAATATAAAATGAAATTACATATAACAAATTACAAAACTTAATAAAATCATAAACAGACATTAAATTTTTATAATAACTTATAATCAATATATTCATTGACTTCAACTATTCTGATTTATTTAGTATCTAAAAACTTTCTTTTATTTTCAGCTACAAAAGTTTTTGCTTAATGTAATAAAAAGTTTGTGTAAATCATTCAGGAATGCACTTTATCTTGAAGTAAAAATTTAGATAACACCATGCAGTCATTTTAACTAGATTCAAGGGATGAAGTTTCTTTATTTCTGATGCATGGGGTATTTAGAAATATCTTCTTCCTTCCCTTTTCTTTGGTAAAAGTTTCTTTTCAATGAGTTAGCAAGTTGGAAACCTGACATTAATAAAAAAAATTCAAGTAAATTAAAAAATTGATTATATTAAAAAAAATTTACAATTAAAGATTGTTTTAAATTAATTATGTTAGAAGCACATATGATGGTAACATAGTTAAAATAAATTTTCTTACTTTCAGATAGTTGTGGATTCATTTATAATAAGCACTAGATTTCTTGGCACATATTCTTTCAGGATTAAAACTAGCATAGTAGTTGGTCAATCAGCTTACATTTAGCCTCTCCATAGATATATACATATCAAAATAGTACAAAATATATTGATTCAATAATATTTTAAGCTTTATATATTTTTGGAATTGTTTCTCAATGAGCTGTAGTCATGGTAACTGCGTTACTGGTAGCAGGAGCAAGTAAATTTTATATTTTATCAACTTTAAATTAATACCTAAGAACTTTCAAAAAAATATGTTATCTCCAAGTTCATAGTTTTACAATTCTGATTTCACAAATGTGATTTTTATAAATTTTTTAATACATTTCTATTTCTTCTTGTGCTTAATTTGATAAACATTTAGTTAATAATAAATTATTTAGCTTAAAACAATTTTATATATCTTCAATATTGATTAATTTTTAATATACCTTTTAACATTTAATGCTTCCGGATATTATCACATACATTCAATAAACACATACCATATACATGGATGTGTTGTTAAATGTCTATGGAATAGAACCTATCCTAAAATGGTTAACTTGGTTTAAATATTAATGACTGCATGGTTTTAAATAAATGAGTTTCAGTACAAAGGCATTTTCAGGTTTTAAGTCTGCTAGATTTTATCTAAATAAATATGCCTTATAATGATTATTATTCTACTTAATTATTTTTTATTACATTATTTTTATACCTATTCATGGCATCATATTTCAATCCCATTTTTTTGCTTATTAAACCCTAAATTGTTGTAATCTTAATTTACTCTATAATCAAGTATATATAAAATGTATTTTATTATCACTTTAGTAATTAATATATTTAATAATCCTTCATTTTTACCATTTACCTTATTTTTTTTTTTACATTAATCTTAATTATTCTTCATTTTCATTGGTGAACTAGGCATCCAATGCAACTAAGATTAGCACAGATCTATAAATACTATCTGACTACTGAACTAAATAAATAATAACAACAAAGCAAAATGAAAAATCAAATGAAGATATCATAAAAGTGAAATAAAATACACATCTAAAAAATATATTAGTTGTGCAAAATACACTGATGAAAAAATGGTGAAACAAAATTTAAATAAAATATGAACAATGGAAAGTTGCTCAAATTAACAAAATAATTATATAAAAAGCACCTACAGCCCACTTAGCACATGGCCATTAAGTTAAGATTCACAACAGCAATGATCATCAATTTGTATCACTGTTTTGATTTACAATCGATTATTCACTATAATGAACTTAAAAAAAAATTTTGGTGACCATTTTATGAGACTGATGACATCATGGGATAGTTATTAATTCCATGAACTTTTCTACTGAAATTGTACATTATGGAGTTTATTCATAATACACAATACGGTACACAATATTGGTGTTGTATACAATATTTTGATTATAAACTTAAAATATGATTAATGAATATACAGTACAGTATTTAATTTTTAATCCAGAGTTCTTGAAATTATGTAAAGATTTTCATCATTAAAAATTTCAAAACCAACAAAAAAAAAGTGTTTCGTTCAATATAATGAATAATCAAAATCATATTTTAATGACATACAACAATCAAATATATTAATACAGTATTAAATTTGAAAATGCGTTCATTAGTTTAAAAACTGTACACTGTATTTATTTTTAAGGATTAAAATTTTTACTAACAGTATTTTGCTTGCAGTAAAAATTATGATAACTGATTTGTAATTTAGTTATCATAATTGTTATTTGAGGGGGGGGGAGGTGATTTCAAAATAATGAACTTTGTTTAATCAAAAATTACTAAATCTAAATTAAAAGTAGCACTTAATCTATTTGCTCTATTTAAAAATATCTTATTTGTTTACTGCTAACATATTTCAGTTTTTAAAAACTGTGAGCAAAATTGCATACACCATGCATTTAATAATAAATTTTGCATGATAAAAATGCAATACAAATGAACTGAAAAAGATTCATACCATTAATATTTATTTAAATAGTTCATATCTAATCTAAAAAAATTTAATCATTTTCAAGAAAATAATTTCCACACTTAATAAAATGCACCTTCTCATGGCAAAAAAAAAAAAAATGTAACAGCTAGCATATTTATATATAAAATACTATTTGATTAAATTTGTTTGTTTAGATTTGTATAGCACATAGTGTAATAAAAAAAAGCCTTAAATATTGATTACAATATTCAAACACAATGCATTAAATGCATTTTTTTTAATATGTCAGAGTATTTTTTGACATTAACTGCTATTAAGTTTTGATAATGTACTGTATGCTACTTTTAGACTAATGATAAATAACAAGTCTTTACAATCAATTAAATAAGTTATTATTAAACATTTTTTTTAAAAAAATTGTAAATAATTTCATGTAAGTAATATAATAGCACAAATTTAAAAAATAAAACTTCAGTATGGATTTTTTTTAGCGCAATGAGAAACAGTTGCATGGAAGAACATAAAAACTTATCAACTGCTACTTGACTTTCACTTTTTTGTCCATTTTGTTCATTTTTGGACAATTAAAAGACACTTTTATTTCTAGCAATTCTTCTTTAAAAGTGTAAAACTACATATAGTTTCAACTAAAATCATGGCAGCAATTAATATGATCATGAAAAAATCTCTGAGCTTGGAAAGCGTTACCACTATTTTTAAAAACAAATAAAATAGAACAAAGTGCTCAAATCATTTAGGTGCATCAAAACTTACCAAAATCACTACATTCCATATGAAATGAAAATCCAAGAAATATGTCAACCATTCATTCTACACTTTTCACCCAGAGATTTGGTGCACTCTTCTACCCCCCCCCCCACAAGATCAATGAATTTAAAACACAACGATGGATCTTAGAATGAGCAATCGATGTGTCAGAAAGCTAGATAATTACGATTGATGAATGGATCATCAGAAAAAAAACCGTAAGCTAAGTTTTTTTCCACATAGATTTAAGTTGCATTATCACACATACATACATATTTTAGATGCATATTTGCATAAAACACATCACACAATTTATACAAGAATATAAAGTACCTTAAGGGTTTTTTATAAAAAAAAATTATTGTTGATACTAGAGTAGTTCTTTGTTCACAAATTAAAATCTAATTTTTAGCAGGGTGAATCAGCCATTTTTTTATTGCTTAAGTGGGAGTTTTGAGGGACCAATTGCCTTCTCTAAGCGGGATGACAGTGTACATTGAATATAATAACTTAACAAAATGCATTGAAATTAAGAATTAGCTATTTAAATGCATAATAATTGATATATGCCATTATAAACTGTATTGACACGAATCAATAAAAACAGGTATTAGAAATATTTACATAGTATTACTATATTAAATGCATAGTTTCTCAGCAATTACAATTTTTATATAGTAACACGTTTATATATTTGCCTGTTACTAATATATATTTAAAACTACTTGTAAAATATACATGTGAAGAATAATCTCACCTATACTAACAATAGATACATTTGAATTAACTGAAACTCATGCTTCTATAAATGGATTATATAAAATTTCTAGTTTAAATTTATTACTTATATATATAAAAGTCGGTAGTAAACATTAAAATTCATTTAAACATGTAATTTATTTTCTTATTAATAGTTTTCTTAAAATGTCTATCAAAAATTAGGAGAATTTGATCATTATTTTCCTAAAGAACCAATAATCATTATGTGACAAGCATCATCATCTTAATTAATATACTGCTTAAATAGTTTTTTTAAAAAAGGATTAAAATATAATTTCACAGTTTATAAAAAGAAATGAGCATTAATTTTAATTAATACATCAATACGTCATTTAAACTTCTTAAGATTTTTTTTACAATGAAGTTAACATTTTGTGAATCTTTAAATAAACTAATTTTTTTTTAGTATAAATAACAAATCAGAGTTTACTTCTAAATTTTGTCTCTTAGTTAGCTTTTTTCTTTCATTATCGTGTGCATCCATAAATATATACATACAAAATACATGTACACACACAAGTATTAAACTTTACTGATATAAATGCATAGATACAAGTCAACACATACTGTATACACCTTTAATAGTTATATGTATAGCAAATAATAATGTTCATTAAAAATCGACAGTAACTATTATTTAAAAAAACAATTTAGTCATATCAAAAATAGATTTACTTATATTTGAAAATTTCACATTATTTACTTTTTTCTAGCTGATGGTGAAATTAAATTGCCAATATTTTATCTAATAATCCCAATGACTCACAATGAATAAACAGTAATTTACTTCCAAGAGATATTTGCAGAAAAAAAAAAAACGCATAACATATAGAAATCAGTAATCCCTTGAGACAAATGTAAGCTAAAAAATTTAAAGGTAATTTACCATTAATGACAAACCATATCAATAAATGGAGACACATGATCTAACAGCTGAATGTTTTCAATGATTAATAATCTGAAGATTTATTAGCTTTCGTAATATACCATTCAACATTTATTTATAAACTAAGTAAAACCAACCATCTTCCCTTTCCCAGTTATTATATAACTACCAGAATATAAATTAAATTGACCCTTTTTTATAATAAAAAAATACTCAAAAACTACTTTAAAAAAAGTTATTATTAATATTTATTATCATAAATTAGTAATTATAATCTTAATCTTTTGTTAAAAGATAAACCAAAGGCTCAATATTTATATTAATGTGACATTATCATCACAATCACAATTTGATTTTATGGTAAATCAATATATTGTCATATTTAGCTTATTCATCATTTACTGATCAATGAAAATGCTAGCTATCTGTAGCCCAGCTACCTTAAAAAATCTGAAGTTAAATTCACATGAACTTCGGATGAGAGCTTAATAAGCAAATGCTAGTCATTGCTTATTTACTTCCAATATTTTTTAACTTTACTGTAATATCCATTTTAAAAATCAATTATTGGTGTCACTCTTTGCAAGTATTTATACTGTATGGAGAGTTTTGCTCTGTTTAAGTATTTATTTAATTTACCAAAAGACAAATGCAAGTGAATAAAGACTAACATATTTAGATGAAATACCAAAAACTTGGTCAAATTCATCTTTTTATCTCATTAGTCTTGCCTTCAACAAAAAACTTAATATTACACACACACACACACACATATATATATATATATCAAAATTACACCAAATCCAAAACTCAAGCAAATTAGCCAAAAAAATAAAATCTACAATACAACCAATGGTTTCACTGCTTCAAGCAGACCTTTCAAGTGTAAAGAACTATAAAACAACATATTTATATTAAACATTATCCACAGTTCCATTTAATATTAAAAGAACTTTTAAGTAAGTTAATTGCTCTAGAATCATAAATTTTCAATAATAAAGATTCTTTAATTCTTCTTTTTATTTAATTTCTCTCAAAAAATACAACCATAGCTTCCTCAAAATTAATAGTGTGGCTTATATCTTTTTCATGGACATACAAAGCAGAACTAAGATATTTCTTCCTAATGCTACTTTTATGTACCTTTATTCTTTCATTTAAGCTCAAACTACTCTCGACCTATATAAACCTTCCTACAAAAATAAGGGATAATTATATAGTACATCAGGAATAGTCTTCCTATCAAAATTTCCTTTGTATTATTTAATAAATTATTCAATATAATACCTCTTTTCCAAGCAATTTTTTTATTTCCAAACAAATTACTATTCTTATATACAATTTTATAAGAAAACAAATTAAATGGCAAAGAAATAAAATCATACTTTTCTTTATTTTTTACATCATTACAAATATTACTATTAAATAAAATACTTTTAATAAATTTATCAGAGTAGCCAACACTTGAACAATCTTTATAAAATTGACTTTTCTGAAACAAAGCTACCCCACTAGAATTATTTAATTTCTTAAAGCAGCTACTAAATAGTTTTTACATTTCTAATCAACAAACCCCCTCTTTCTACCACATATTTTATAGAAGGATTAAAACAATTAAACTCATTTACCAACTCCTTCAATTTATCATTCTCAACTACAAACAACCAATCATCCACATATCTAACAAAGAACTTTAAATATAAACAATACTTTTTAATAATAATTTCCTCTTCCAAATAATTAATATAAACTGAACAAACTAAAAGAGAAATAATATAACCTATTATCCACCCTTCTTTAATCTTATGAAACTTACCATTACAAGTAAAATACATAGAATCCTCTAATAATAAAATTAATCTTTAATATATATATATACTGGAGCTTTTATATATATTACATTTATATTATATATATAAAATTAAGTTCCAACCAGTAACCACCTAAACATTCACAGTAAAATATAGTAATCAATATTCCTCACTGCTGTCAAGGCAACCTTCACACCCATCACTTTTAAACACAATTGATCCACTGCAGGATGAAGTTTCTCCATTATTTACTCCAGTTTCTCTTATCTATATTTTCTCTTTTCTACATCACTCCAGAAACCTTTCTTAACTCATTCATGCACCTCACAAATGATTTCTTTCTAGATGTTTTACAGACTTTTGAATATAGTTTAAGATTTCAATTGCTCATTTGTTTTCATATCTAGCTATGGGTCCAGCTTCATTTCAGACTCTTAAGGATTTCTTCAATGTCAGTGATACCAGTTGCTCTCTTAGTGACATATTTCACTTTCAATCCCTCCTTGTTACTTCCAACATATAGCTTTTTATATATTACCGTGTGATCTAAAATCTATTAAACATTCAAATCTCAGATTCATAAATAAAAATTAGTAAATCTATTAAAAAATCTTTTCAAATACACAAATTTCTTTCTTTTTAATATTACATTATATCTATTAAAAGCACTTCATTCAAGTTTAATTCTATAATTAACTTCATCCATTATGCTTCCATCTATAATAATAATCTGATGACCTAGTATGTTAACTTTTAATTAATGGTTATCAATCTTTATTTTTTTTCTGTGAAAACTACTGAACATTGCTGCATGGAACTATTTATAATATCAAGTACTGTAATGACAAAATACCTTACAAATAAAACAAAGATATTCTAACTTTACTGAGGTTCATTTAAAATGATTTTGTAATGAATTTATAATACTACTGTATTATTCATGTCAGGTTTTTTTAAACAAGTGATAAAACATACAAATAGTATTATATTAATAAAGTATTTATAAGTTTGAAAGATAATAACTTTAACATTAAGATTGAATAATGTGAAATAGACACAGGAATGTTATTAGAATTATGCTTAGCATGAAAAAATTAACTAACTTTAAAAAATATAAGGGTTTATGTGAGGAAAAGGTAAAAAGTTGTAAAAGATTCAGTAATAAACATGTATAAGTTTTGCATAATAGAATATGTTTAAACTAAGGTTACATCTTTCAGGAGAAAAATAAGTAATGTTATGAGTAAAAATTTTGGCAATGATAAATTAATGATTGTGTTAAATATTAGTTTCTAAAGATTAACTAAAGATTTATATATTTAGATATCATCCAATAAAAATAAAAGATATTTGCAAAAGAATAAAAGTTATATAAAATAAGAAAAAAAAAGATAATAAGCAACGTTGGAGTAAGAAATCAAAAAAAATGAAGAATAAAGAGGTGTTAAGACTAAATATAAACCAATTTTGCTACCTTATGTGAGTGTGATATAATGAAAAAAATATCAAACTGTCAACAGGGGCATGAAAATAAAGGTGTTTAATATTTTGATCTCATCTGACAAGTAAAAGTTGTTTGTGAAATGCAAACATGAGAGAAAGTTGTCGGGAGTTTCTGGGTTAGTGAATAGTTGTGATATGATGTATTGTAATAGTAAAAGATAAAAGATTTAAATTGTAAAAGTTTTTAAAATGCAAAATAAATTTAAAATATGAGTTCTCATTATACAACAAATATAACTTCTGATGAAAGAAAAGAGATGTAAATAAAAAAAAAATATTTCAATAAAATTGAAAATAAAGTCTTCATTCAGTTAATATAAGGAGAAAAGGTTCAAAGCAACAACAAAAAAAAAAACAACTATTAATCTGACAGTAATTATGCTTAAAATAAATGCCTCCACCATTTTTCAATATATATTCAATAAAATATGTTAACAAATATATATTGAATAGTGATAAGACAAATTCTGAATATAACCACATTGAGAAAATGATTGAAAAATAGGTAAAATATATTTAACAATGGCATAGTTAAGCAACAGAAGAAAAAAAAAAAAGTAAGACTGTAAATATGAAGTTCAGTCAGTAATTAGCAAAGGATGAATAAAGACAGGTTAATTTTGTAAACAATCAAAAAAAAAAAATGTACGCGCACACACACACAAACAATATAATTATGCAAATCGTACAGCTGTAGATAATTAAACAGAATATTAATTATACTATAATTTTAACTAAAAATAGGTTAATAAAAATTTCTAAGCAAAACATGAAATTGTTTCTAAATATATATGTAAAGACATTCAAAGAGATACAAGAAAAAAATAGAAAATAATAAAAGTAACTTAATATAAGATGCAATAAAAGTTGTGGAATATAAACAGAAGAAAAGAACACTATAGACTAGGGGTGGGCAAATGGCGGCCCGAGGGCCACATGCAGCCCTCCAAGACAATCAGGAAAATCCATCTTGAACTGAGATTTCCTTCCTGTGCATGACCGAAGATTCATCTATTATTTTCCACTAGGATGGCCACATCAATACACATGCACAGTGTAGATACTATGTGCAGGGCTTTTCCAGTTGATCTAGTTAATTTCAATTTTGTCTTTGCATTAGCAAATATATACATTTCCAACTTTAGTGAAACCATGAACCCTCCGAAAAATCAGTGATGAATGTCATGTGTTTAATGAAGAATGGACAAACAAATATTTCTTTGGTAATACAGGGAATAAAGCAGTGTGTTTATTGCATCATGAAAAAAAGGTGTGGCCCTCCGCTAGCCTTCGCTTTTACAAAGTGGCTCCCAATGTGGCCTCCACCAATCTCTGTGGCCCTCGAGCCAAAACAATTGCCCACCCCTGCTATAGACAATAGGATATTGTTAATATTTTAATTTTAAAAAAAAATAATTAAGGAAACTAATAAGTTAAGAATATAGATTCATAAAGCTATAAAATAAAAAAAAAGACAAAATAAATGATTTGGTAGAAAGGAAAAATGTGAATTTATAAAACAGATGATTTTAAAAAACCAAAATTATCAACAAAATTTAATGAAATCAGTTTGTGGAACAATGCTTATTCCTTCAAAAATAAATTGACAATTGAAAATGCAAAAAAACAAACAAACAAACAACCATTTAAAACAATGCTAAATATAAATTGTAATCATGTCCTTTATCATATTTGTATTTGAGTTGCTTATTTTAAAATTTTTGCTAAAAAAAAAAAAAGAGGTGAAATTGATTATACAAGTTCTATTGTGTAATCAACTTACATATGCTATGTAAGTAGTTGGACTTAATTATTATTTTATTTCAGTAGCATAAGTTATTATAACTAATAACTTTTATATTTAATTGCATGTACATACTCAAATGAATTAAAAATCAAATCTCATTCAATTAATCAATAAAACTGAAATTCAGTGGGAGATTTATTAGAGTTAATTTTATAGGTTTAAAAAACTATAGAATAGTTAATAAGTTCATTAGCTATAAAATGTTATTAAAGTAATTAAAATAGCCTATTCTTTGTTAAATAACTGTGTTAGAGAAGTTATAAAGAATAAAGTTACTTTATTACTTATAAAATAAAATATTTAAAAGTATTTAATATTTGTGAGGTTTAGTATTCAGCATATTAAATTCAAGATAATAAGTTAATTGCATTAATTTCTGGTATATGGGTGTGTGGATATTAGTGCTTGCACACTACTTTAAAATATTTATTAATATAAATATTAGTTAAGTTTGTTTATTTAATAATGTTATAGTTCATTTATTTAAAGTATAAATGTAAGTTAAATAATATATGAGCTTCTTGTAAATAAAATCTCTTAATAATTATTTAAAAAGGTAGTATTATTAAAGTTTATTTTACCAGTTATTTAATTTAATTTTGTTTTAATAAATTATGAAAGGTCAATCAGAGTTAATAAAATTTACTAGAAACAGTCATGTGATAATTTGAAATTAATTCCTGTTAAGTAATTTAAGTTCCTGGTCCTAATTGAAAGTTTTTATCAGGGGCATAAAATATTAAAAAAAAACTAGTTAACTGATTGGCTGCCCATTAAGGTATGAAAATCTATAAATAACGTAACTTATGGTGTGTGAGAGTTTCGTGTCTGGTCTTGCTCACTCTCTCTCTCTCACTTGTAGACTGTTTGTTTGGACTGTGTGCTTTCGTAATGCCTCGGCCAAAAGCATTAAAATTTGGTTTTAAAAATTTGACTTAAATAATAATGATAATTTTTTATAATTTTTTTTTTGTTTAATTAAATATGTACTGCTAGATTAAGACAGGTATTGGGCCAATTACACCAAATCTAATAAGGAGGTTCAGAAATATTAGCAAAGATGTTCACTGAAAACCGGTTCTTTACTTAGCAATAAATTTAAAAAGGGCTATTTCAAGATAAAGGTGGTATAATTTCATATTTTCAAGCATGTGTACAAACTCTGTACTTTACTAATTTATCATTAATATTTTCTGCCTATAATGAACTTGCATCTCCACTCTTTGTTATTGAATTAATTAAATTTATTATAATATTTAAAAGAAAAAAAAAACAACTGTTTTTGGATTGTGTTGGCATTATATATTTGCAATTTTAATTAAATATTACTCAAATCTACCATTGATAGATTGTTAAAATTTATTTTAATGATAAAATAAAATGCTTCCAGGGAGTTTAGTTTTATTAGACTTTAAAGAGTTAACCTCTGAATGACAAGAGGAATGATTCTAATTATTCTCTTCATTATATGATTTATGTGCTTGTCTTAAATTATTATTATTATTATTATTTATGTGGAAAAGAATTCCTTCATTAAAAGTTCTTAAAACATTAATTATATTTTATAAAGAATGTATTTCAAAGATAATTTTAAACTTTGCGTGTTTGGCTAACATTCTGTAATTCGATACTAGTGCTATAAACACATAAACATAAAGCTAATATTTAATATCTTATTAAACCATAGGTTGAGCACTTTCAAAAGCCATGACTCTCATAATCATAGTTCTTCCCAAAGAGCTTGATTATGAGAGCCATGGATCTCGAAAGCACTCAGCCTATGGTTTAATAAGATATTAAATATTAGCTTTGTGTTTATGCATTTATAGGCTAGTATCAAATTAAAGAATATATTTCTAATACTGAAAAATAAGATGCACCACTATTAATTATTGTAAAAAATATTATTTAAAAAAAATAATAATAACAATACCAGAGAAAGACTTTAGTCTAAAAGATGTTATATACCTTAAAAAATTATGTATTTTCAGGAAAAGTAATTTTTAATTACTATTGTTAATTTTATCTTCGTTTGAAAAAAAATGACAACTTTGATAAAAATGTGAATATTCAAGAAATGTATCCGTGGATGTGTAAAAAAAATCTCCTTAAAAAGATTTTATATTTGAATAAAATGGAAGAAAACAAGCTATAACGACCTTTGTACAACAAATGCCTAAGTAAATGAATGGAAGTCAAATATGCTGCAATAAGTCTTGTGTTCTAAGTGAGCATGTCATTGGTTATGGAAGGTCAAAATTTACAAAATGATGGATACATTGCTTTAACATGATTCACCATCTAAAGGACATTGCATCCAGCAAGTCAAAGTGACATGTTGGCTAATGGACTATTAGTGTTTTAAAAAAATACTTTTTTCTTTATTTTATTATTACATAAAAAAATTACAAATTGTCAGATAAAATTTTATGCATTTATTCTTATGTTGTACAAGGTAAAATTTTATACAATTTACTTTATTATTTAATTATTTGACATGAGGTAAATTATATTGTATATTTGTCCAGTTCAAGTGAATTTGTATTGCTTTAAATTCGCTAGTACTATTTTATCAATATGCATTTTATATATATTTGGATAAGTAGATAAGTACCTAATATTTATCAGAAGCTCAGAAAAGGTTTTAGCTAATATAACATAGTAATTTCATTATAGTGCTAATAAGATAGTATATTTTATATTTATTACATTTAGTATTACATTGATATCCACTTTATTTTTAAAATGCCAAGCTGCTATTTCTTACTATTTGCAAAATGTATATATATATATATTTAAAATCACTTTGACTTGTATTTGTTGATTTTAATGCATTATTTCACATATGAATTTTTTAGAGATACATTATTTCTAGTTTCAAATGATATTTATTTTAGCTTGCCATTATTATGCTTAGGATTAATGTCATTCCCATTTTTATCATTGTGGAATGCATTTGGCTTTATTGTTGTATGTTAATTATTGTACCTTGGAGGATTGAGAATTGCATTTCCCATTGAGAGAAATTTTTTGTGAGAGGTTTTTCCTAATATTTTTATTAGTCGTTTATGCTTAGCCAATATAACTGTATGCTTAGACATGATTTTTCTAGGATTTCTAGTCCACTTCCATGTGCTAGGACTATATCCACACATATATTAACCTCAGAGGTGTGTTGGAATAAGCCATTGTTCTTTTTGGTATAGTAGTTGTCGCTCTGAATAGTTTTTCCCTCATGAGGATATCTTAGTTTTTTCCCCCATGTAGGTGAAGATAATTGTATGCTTTATAATGGTTATGGGAATTGATGTTTGCATTTGCAGTATATAATAGCTTCAGGGACACTGCTTTATTCAGAGAGTGTAAGAATGGGATTAGTGTGTGCATTGTACTAGTAGCCAGCAGTTACAATAAAACCAACAAACAAATTTTCTTAAAATTTAATATTTTATAATAACATAAGATGTGTACCTATATGTTTTTATTGTCATCCCCATCCAGAATTCGCCAGTGGATTGGTAAGGCCATTAAATGTTTCTTTAATAATTTATTATATGGATATAAGCAAAAATTGGAGTGTCCTGTATATGTGGCTTCTGAAAGAATTTAGCATCTTAATGTTTAAATTAACATAATGCTAGATTTTTTTATATTTATGTCAGGGATAAAAATAATATTATCATGACAATCTCCTAGAAATGTTACGCTTTCTATCAATTAAGAGTTAAGATTATAATTTTATTTAGTAATTCTCTAAATAAAAAATATTTATTTATACAATCTAATTAATAATAGCCAGATGGGCATGAAATTTTATCTGATATTATTGTAAATTACATATTTTTTTTTTTAAAAACCCTCAGTAAATAATCATTCTATAACCATAAAATAGCACTAACATTCTGTTTGGAAGTGATACCATATAGTAACAAATTATTATTTTAAAACAAGTGTAATACAATAAAAATAGTTAGCCACAGTAGTTTTTAGCAGAAAGTAACTAAGTTATAATTAACAAGAATGTCTAATGTTGTAAATAAGGGTTTGATTTTAAAAGGGGATGTGATGATTTTTTTATTTTTATAAATGTGCCATGTATACTATTGCCTATGTTTGGCAAAGGACCTTCATGTAAAATATTATCTTATTAATTATATATAAAGTAAATTAATGTTAATTGTTAATAAATTTGTTTTTATTATTATTAAATTTTAGTCTTTGTCTTTGTATGGTTTCTTGGTTCATTAACTGTTAATTATATTACAGAAATCTTTATTCAAATCAGATATAAAGTATCATGTACAAATACAGATCCAAACTTGAAAATGCAAAGTTGCATTAGAATGGCAGTTCCAAAGATTGGAATTGAATTCAAATTAACATTATTTGTTTGATTTGCTTTAAAAATTAAGTTCATTTAAGACTGCATACTGTTTAAATTATTATATTCATGAAAATTGCACATTATTTTGAAGATTTGAAAATTGTATTTGCTGATGAGTATCTGAATAACATAAAAGGTACCCTTTCCATTCTTGGTATTTAAATGTCATCCTAGGTGAAGACTCTGTTCTTCTAAATTTTGGTTCAAGCTTGTTTTATTTAAATTTAATATTTCTTTAATTATCATGACTATTGTTATTATGGTACACTAGGATACATTAACTTATAGAAGAAGTGTATGTCTCCTATAATCTACTAGGATGTCATTCAGTTATTCAGCAATATGAGAAAACAAAATATATTTAATTTGTTTTAATAAGAACCCTAAGATCAATTTTATCATTATTATTACATGATTTTACCATTACCTGAATCATACATGTGCAGCATTATCAAATCAATTTTATTGTACTATAAGAAAAACACATTAACTCTTACTTTCCAAGAGTTAGATCAGATCATGGCAATAATTGATGTTCTTAAGAGAGTGATTCAGGTAGATATTTCTATTTATTTCTCAGCTATAATTCATATATTTTAAAGTGGTATGTGCATCATTTATCAATTTATTTAATTGGTGAGAACTAATTGTTATGAGTTCGCAAATTTTTTCATTTTGGTTATATACTGAGAAAGATGCTTAAGTAGACAAATAAATGATTTCAGTTAATATTCCACTTGTAAATTAATTTGGAAAATTTTAATTTTTTATTAAATGTGTGTTATAAAAGTATGATCCTATGTATATAAATGCACATACGCAAAGTTGGAAAACATTTCTATTTATTAAAAAGTAACATAATATTTTTAAGAAAAGTGAACTTTGCAAATAAATTTTCTTATCTTTTATATAAGATTATTTTAAATCTTATAAAACTATGCTTAATGTACAAAAGTTTTAATCTGTTGTGATAAAAAAATCTAAAAGTTAAGCCTTGTCCAGATAAGACATGTAATCACATTAATCTAGTATGGAATGAAAAAATGTATTAATTAATTAAATGTCTGGCTTATTTTTTTAAGATGTTAATCTAGAAAATTCTAGAAAGTTTGTGTATGAGAACATTCAAACATGATGTGTATAAAAACTCCCCAAAATCTATTGTTTCATTCATTCAGTATTATATTAAGCATTCATTAGATTCTTTTGAACTCTACTAGATTGCATTCAAGATTCTGGCTCTGCTATTTAGTCTGCACTCATTACCAGCTAATTCATCAAAATTATTAATATCCTGCAAACAGTTTGGCACAAGTAGCCTGCAGTAATAAAATGAACAGCCAAATTATTCATAGTAGTGATACCCCAAATATGGGTGGCTATACACTTTAACAAGATAAACTTGATGTTCTAAGCCTAGCTCAGTCTGCCAGTATGTCTTAAATTCATAAACTCATAAAAGTTGACCTGATATGCCAATCTACATGAAATCCTCTCTCAACTAACCAACAATAAGATACAACTACAACATGGACAACAATGAATTCACAAAAAGCAAATCAGACACTGCTGGATTTTATAGTATAAATCTTCATACTTTAAATAAGCCAGGTGTAGTTAGAATAGTTATTTTTAACAGTGATCTTAGATTTAAATATATTATTTTTTTATTTATTTTACAATGTTAATGTCATTTATGAATGTTTTAGTATTCTTATTGGAGTACAAATTAAATTAGAATTTATATTTTTTAAAAAATGATTGAAATTTCATTTTCATTCATAGAGAAATTTGAGTTATTAATGACATCTAAATTTTGAATGAGTTGATTATTAGTGTAATTCTTTGATCCTCTCCCTTCATCTCTGAATATTTAAACTTGAGTGTTTTTCCTTTGTAAATGAAATCAAATCTGAAGTTTAAAAGCAGACAGTAAAACTTATAAGATTCATAATTAACTTTTGCTTTTAAATAGTATTAAGCAGTTTATTTTATATGTGGGATAGAGTTTTAGATTTGTTAAGATATTTTCATGCTTATGTATAAGCTGCTATTTTATAAAAATATTGATCTACTTGTATGAGTACATAAAATAAATCTATAAAGACTATCCTTATTTTCTAGGGCTTTTTTACTTCACTGGTATTAGCTACATCTTTACCTGATTGACATTATTTTGTATTGCCTCTGGTTGTCCAGGTCATTTACTGCTTAAGTGCATTCTATTTATTCTGATGTGGCACAGTTTTGGAATAGTTACCATGCAAACTGTGTTTTATTTTATTGCTATATATATATTGAATTATAAGAGCCTCTGATCTGCAGTTTTGATCAAGCTCAAATTCTTTTAAATTGGATCCCAGCACCTGAAATTGCCAACTTCATTATTTATGCATGGGCCAGCTCCAAAACAGCTTCTTGTGCATTTCTCATATTTAATAGCGCTGGGTATTTTCTGTAAACTTATCTGGTGACATGGATCTGGCCACACACTAGTCTTTATAGTAAATGCATTATGTATAGGCATTTGATGAGATAAATTGAATATTTTTCTTTACTTTTAGTAAAAATTATTCATACATATATCACATGTCATCAGAATTGCTTTTAAAATATTTAACATTATCAAATTAATTAAAAAAAAAATAATTTAACTGCCAAGACTATTAATATATAAAGTACTCTATCAAGACATCCATAGATGAAGTATTTATTAATTTCTTTTATTTTCTTTTACTCTTAATAAACTTTGTTATTATTAACTTGGCTGACATTTGTTTGCTGTTATCTATCTATCAATTATTTAATAGTTATGAGTCTCATATTCTAAGCTGAGCTAGTGTCAGGTACAAGTAATTTACTTTATATTAGGATGCTCATCATCATTAGTGGATATCAGTTCACCGCAAATAAATTTTCTAGGCTCATAAGTAGATTAGTGGTGCCCTCAAGTGCCCAAATATTCTCAAGAAAGGAATGGAGGGTGCCTAGTACAATACAGACACAGATAAATAAAATATAATAGCAATTCATTTAAACTTAAAAAGTCAATGTAAAAAAAGAGTATGAAAATAATTGACATGGCCCATTTAGAATTGAATATTTGACTTGAATATTCTCAAGAAAGGAATGGAGGGTGCCTAGTACAATACAGACACAGATAAATAAAATATAATAGCAATTCATTTCAACTTAAAAGGTCAATGTAAAAAAAAGTATGAAAACAATTGACATGGCCCACTTAGAATTGAATATTTGACTTGTAATGAATACATAACAAGATATAACTGCAAAGAAACAATGAAGATTATAGGAGAAAAGTTCTCTCCCTCCCCCCAAAAAGTAGATTCAGCAATAAAAAAATGTCATATTAGTAAAAAGATACATGATAACACAAATTTGTTAAACATAAACTTTATTAAAATTTATTGTCAATTCTTTGTACATTGGCTAAAAGTAATTTTGACTACTGTAAAAATAAAATTAAATTAGTGATATAAGGCACATGATCTGCAGAGTAGCTCATTTAAATGTTTTGAGAAGTAATTTGAAAATGTTACAATAAATAAAAATTATACATATTTTAAAATTACAACAAAATAAAAATTATACACATTTTAAAATTTCAGTTAACCCATATCCTGCAATATAAAAATTAACTATGATTTTACATTTTTACTTGAAAGAATTATCTTCTGTGCAATATTATTAAATGGAATTTCTATGCATGCTCTTTAATCTTTAAAATTTATTAACAGATAAAAGGGTTTTATAGTTTCTCTATAAAGAATTGATCAGGAATAAGCATATTAAAAGTTTCAAATGAATAAATAATTAATTTATTGCAGAGCACCTTCTGAAAAAAAATAATTATTAAATTTGAGCTTGAAAATATCAGTAATATAACTATCATTCATATTTTGCATAATTATTATGTAAATACAACTAATTAAATTGCTGTTAAAAAGAATTATTTTAAACTATATATTTGATGAATTTCAGCAAGTTCCATTGAGATTTGTTTGCTTTTATCAACACACATATCTAGTTATAAATTTAGATGCTTTAATTCTAAAGAAATGTAATAAATAAATATAAAGTATGTATAGAGCAAAGCTTTACTAAAGTTAATTAAGCATGATGTGTTGGCATGCTTTCAAGTTAGAAAAGTCATAAACATAGCAGTGTAGCTACATGTAAATATCGTGTGCATGCTAATTTACATAATATTTGCACTTTCGGTTAAGTAGGCTACATAGATCAATTGTTGGAAAGGGAGTGCAAGACTAGCTCTTATTAATGGCATGTTTATCCCTTGAAATGTGCCAAGCAGCTTTGATTTTGCAATTGGCATCACTGCACTTAGTGCAAGGGCATTGAAGTGGGTGGGCTTGAAGGCATGGCCAGTCATGGAAAAGTGGTCAAAGAAGATTGAACATGTGATAGCATGGGTTTCAGCTTTTTTATAAAAATATGAATGCTGAACAATATGAGTTGATAAGTTGGACCAAGGTTCCCTGTGGTAGACAGTGAGGCAGACTGGATGTTGGCATTTGATTCTGTAAACTATTTGAGAGTAGAGCTCAGTTGGCAGTTTGTCTTTTTTGGGTTGTAGAGTAGACAATGCAAGGAAGGTGATGTGTGAAATGCATCTTAGTGTGGTACTGCAATGACTTTAGTAATACAGTGGATAATATTGGATATGTAAGGAAGATCTAAGAGGTGTCATTTTCTATTGTAGAATTTTTTAATTATTTGAACTAAAACTGAATCCTTGTAGCCAACATGACATAGTTCATCCATGTATGGGCCGATGTTGTCCTTTCTGATTCAAATTTGCAAAGGGTGGCAGTTACGGTGTAGGAAGGCTTTAAATCCAGATAGTGGGAGTGATTGGTATGAGTGATTTTGAGTGGATGAAACTGTATATGTGTATAGGTTTTATAAGCATTCTATTATTGAGATGAAGGTGGTCAAGCTATATATACTGATTGATGAACTTGATATCCTTAAGATTATCCTCATTTTATAAGAGTAATGTTACATGAGCCAGGTCCTGCTGGATTTAGCTAATCATGGCATCTGGGGCACAAATAAAAATATCCACATAGCAGAGAGAAGTGTAAGGCACTAAAGGAAGGTAAGATCCTTTCTTCAAAGAGATTTAAAAAAATATTTGAGATAATGCCACTTACGGGGGAATTCTTTTGGCCATCCATTTTCCAATATCTAGTAAATCTTGTCAAACGAAGACATAATGACATTATGAATCCAATTTAAGCATTTAATAATGAAGTATGTTTGGGGTATTATATTCTGCATGCTCTAATTCATGTTTGATCACTTGAATGAATGTTGTGTGGGGAATTGAGCCATAGAGTTCAGTGATGTGAAGCAAGGTGGTCATGTTGATTTAAACTAACGGTTTTGATTAAATCAGCACACTCAAACAAGGATTTCACAGTATATTTGCTGAATCTAAATAGATCAAGAAGCCATTGGTAAATAATCTTAGTGGCTTTATAATGATATGTACCAGCAAAATAGATCATTAGATAAAGAGGGTGGTCATAGAGGCTAGCCATCTTTAGGCAGCTTGATGTTGGCAAATAGTCTGCGAGGAGTGATGGCTGATGAATAAATAAATGCTGTAGTATTCTCATTTTGTAAAGGCTTTATTGGAGAATTTATGGAAGATGGTGGATATAAGTTTGTCTTTTGATCTTATAAAATGCAATTGGTTGAAATTTGAAATTCTGAATCTGCATGTTTATTTTAGATACAAAGAGTTGTTTGGGAAGTAACACAAAATGATAACATCTTTGATGCATGTGATCCTGTTGTTGAGAAAATACTGCTTGGCAGCAGCAGTTCTTTTATACCACTTCCTATTTTTAGATGTAGAAGGTTTGGAGGTGGTGATTTGTCAAATAATAGTGTTTTGCTGAAGATTGTCATTGAAAATTGTTTCGATTTCTGCAACCAACTGTCTGACTGGGTACTTCTAAGTGCCTCCAACAAATCGAGGGCCAAGATTAAGGGTGTTGGGGGTAAAGGTTGTTAAGTTAATGAAGTTACAATTGATTTCTGGCATCAATATTGTTCCTTGTTTATAAGTGGGAAAGTTGATTTTCTTAGCATATTTCACTTGTAGGATGAAGAGGTGACATTTATCTATTATTTCAGGGAGGGTGTCTTCTGAAGTCAGTGCTGATTGTTTTTCAAGGCCTTCTTATGCCTTTAAGAATGTTTTTAAGCAGAAGAAATTTTAAGTTATGCAATAATTTTGTCGGTTGTAAATTGACTTTGCAATATGTAATTGGCAGCAGTTAAAAAATACTTTCTGAAGGCCACGTTTCAAGAAATTTAATACATTCCTGTAGCATATATGTTGATTTAAGGGTTTTAAATGCTATTCTACATGCTAAATGGGAATTCATTTTATAACGCTGTAATTGTAATTATAAATTTAGCTTGCACACAATATATACATGCAGCAACACTTCTTTCACAATCTCTGCTACATTTATGACTTGGTCAAAAGCATGTAAGCATATCAAGCTTAATTTACATTATTAAAGCTTTGCTCTATACATATTGAATATTCATTTATTACACATAACTAGTGCAATTGTCACTGATCACTGCTGCAGTGTCAATAGTTATTTGAGCATAGTATGTTTATTTATTCTGTTTTCTCTTCAGAGTGAAAACATTTGTATTGTTTTCATTTAGAATGAGCAATAAAAATATTGTTTCTTTCTTGTAATTAACATTTATAAATTAATATATACTTATCTCTATGGAAGTTAGTGTTGAATATATATAAAAAATTATATATTCCCAATTGTCATTACATGAAAAAATTGAAATAAAACGTCAAGGTCCATCTACTTCAGATATTATTTGACAAACAGCAGTTATTAAAATAAAAAAATAGATTAAATCTTTGGATTGTGAAATTAGAAATGCTCTGTTTTCCTTGCTTACTTTTTTGTGGCTATACTGTAATAAAACACTCCTGCTTAAAAATTTCATGGGCTGCCACTGACATCTATCGTGTTCCATTATATGTAACAGTATATAGTTTATTATTAATATATATGTGAAAAAAATTCCAGAAGATATTAAAGAAAACAAGACATATATCATTCTCCAAACAATTATCAAAATTATTAGATATATAATGTACCAGTCAAAACATGTTTATCCATCTAATATGAGCTTGAACTCAAAAAATGTACTTCAAGCCCAGTCAAGCCAGAGATTTAGGTCAGGGATCAACCTGAATTCAAACTCATTCTCTAAGCCCCAGATCAAACACCTAATGGATAACATAATGATGGCACACAAAAATTAATTTTAAATCTGGCCCACTAGCAGAGTGGAGAAGACAATGAGACATCTATTCACTATGACTTAACTAAAATATATACATGCATAGCTGTATGTGTGGAAATGGAGAAAAAGGAATTCGAAGTATTCAAATAAGTTAGACAATAAAAATATAGTTTAATATAATGACAAATTATTAATTTACATATATGAATTAATTGCACACATTAGTATGTGCGTGAATGGGCAAGCGGTCTACCAAACAATAGAAAATTATATATTGTCATTCACGCTATTATTTCTCATATGCTCTTTTATTAATTAAATAACATATACTATACATAAACATACATCCTTGGTGGGTCCAATATTAAGATGCCAATCAATTATTAGAAAGAATTTACATAAAATTGCTATTAACGCTTTGGGTTATGGTTCTGAAACATGGTGACTAACATTATTTCGGAGAGCGTTCCGAGATTCATTATAGATATAATATAAACCATTTTCACACCATTACGGTCATGAAAATAAATAAAATACATTTGAAAACATATTTGATTATATGATACAATACTTAATGAAAATTCTTTTAATTGGCGCTGGTAAGAAGAACACTTTATTTTCCCCAAGGCAAATACTCTCAAATAGATAAATAACAAATTACGATGATGAGATTGTATAATAAAAGTAAAATAATATTAAGAATTAATCTAGCTAGTAATATTTGGCATTTATATATAATTTGAGCAGAGCGCAATTTTAATATTAGAGCATTAAAACTGGGTCATGAAGCAAAAGAAATAATAATACGAAGAAGTTTGCGGTGCTGACATAATAGCCAAAAAATAACAGGAAAAGTCATGCTTCTGGACAAAAGACGAGGTCTAAGACCCCCTTCTTGGGCAGTGCTTAGAGAAAAATGGATAGGGCATGTCTTGGACATCATTGTCATGCAGGCCTTTTATATGAAGAAAGTGGATAAGCATAGTGTGTGCCAGACTTATGGGAATCACCGCCAGAAGCCTTTTTATACCAAATAAATGGTCCTGGGAAGATTAGCTACCCTCAGGACAAGGCTTGAGAAGAAATTTATGGGTTTGCACTTGTCGCAACCCCCAGATTAAGAAGCACATATATATAAACATGAAGATAAGGCCGAATGTCAGTAACACAGTATGGATAAATGTCATTAACACATTGACTAAGATTTACTGGTTTAAAAATAAATGACCCTTGTTTGAATACCATAATTTAGACAAATAATATGCTATGCAGTTATACATAGAGAGATTTCCCTAAATAAAATAAAAACATTAATCTTTAACTAAATGTAAAGTTTATATATGAGCTAGAATTATGATATTCTCTAATAAAATACATGAACAATAATACTCATTTATGAATTTGGTGAAGTGGAAATTATCATGGCTGTGAGTGTAGGAAGTTTGATATTTGTAAATCCAATTAAAATAATTAGTATTCTAATATGAAATATATACACACATTTCATCATTAGCAACCATTTGTGATTATGGTCATTATAATTCCAGAAAGAAGTAAAAAAGATTTAAAAAAAAAAAAACAGAAACAATTAAAGTGAATTATGTGATAACTTTACAAACAATCCATGAACCACACATAAATCTATATGTACTATATGCTGGTTTCAAAATTTGTTTATTTGAGTTATACAATAATTATTTTTAATTTTCGCAGCAAGTCCAAACTTTTCCTAATTGCATTTATCTATTATTTCATTTTGAGACTTCACTTTATCAATGAAAACAATTGACATAGCACTTCTTTAGAAGGTCTTTGAGAAAATTGTAATAGCACAAGCAGTCTGCCTCCCATATGAAAGATATGTTGAAATTCACCATAATTTTTTTTTTTAAAAATTCTGTTACTATTTATTCATTTTATACATCCAATCCGTAAAAGATGTGAACTTATAAAATAGATTTAATTCACCAAATAAATGCAACATGTATACTAAGAAAAGCTTGTTTAATACTTTAACAATACAATGTGCTGAGTATGCTTAAACAAGCTTTTCTTAGTATACATGTTGTATGTATTTATTTTGTGAATTACATTTTTCTGAGAAAAGTTTAAAAAGATTGGATTACATTAAAATAGATTTAAGAACCTCATATCCTGGGCCTATCTTATTTTCTAAAGTTGAAATAGTTATATTATTATAATGAAATAATCTATCTTAAATTGTTAAATTTTGCAGTAGTACATTGAAATCTGTATTGCATATCAATATTTATGCTACTTAAAAACCACTAAGATTTTTAATTTTGCAAGTTGTCTACATCATTAAAAGTGTGGTACTTAATTATTATTCTCAAACAAATTAGATACAATGATATATGAAAATTTTGCTTTATTTGATCAGTCATTGATACAAATAAATACAAAATCATCTAAATAAATAAATTCTTTCAAGTTTGCAAAATACCCAAAACATTTTTAATTTTAAGTTGATAAATTATTATTATTCATATTAAAATCATAAGTGTACTTGTAATTAATTATGTGGGCACAAAGTTTTCAACTCTCACCAACAAATCAATGACAACAATACAATCTATCAAAAAAATTATCACTACAATAATTTAAATATTTTGGTAACTTTTATATATAAACAGACAAACTTGGATGTTAAGGTACAAGACAGATATGTGTTACTATTGCATTTAACAAGTTAAAAGACAAGAATATTTCATCATGATAGCATAATATTTCAACTAAATGAGTTGAACACAAAATTATTATTATAATAAATTCATTGCATAAAAATAAAATAGAAATAACTTATTGAAGTAATTAATATAAAGACAAAAATTTTCATTCAAAAATGTTCGGTAATACTTTGAAAAGATTATAATAAAATCATAAGATTTATAAGTATATTTTTAACTTCACTTGATACCATAATACTAAATTTATTGTAAGGGTGCATCTTTATTCATAAATTTAGGCACGGTTTTCATAAATTCTATTTAAGTTTATGAAATATTTCTGAAAGTTAGAATTAGTGACTGTTTCTACAGTTTTCTTAATGGTTTTTGTTTTTGTATTAATATTAATTATGATTAATATCTGTATTGAATATGTTAAGCATATTGTAGACTTGAATTACAATATTTTCTGTTAGTTAAAATAGAATCATCTTGTTAAGCATTCATTTTGATACTTCCATGTCCATTTCCTCTTCACAATCTATTAAAAAAAAGAATTCACATTAAACAATTTTTCTTTCTGTGAAAATTCCACAAATTTTAATCTATTCCCCTTTGTTTCCTATCAAAATTTACCCATTCATCTTTCAAATATTTTCTAGTTCTAGCATAAAATATCTTCAGTACTCATTTCAAAATCATTGATCTGTTCAAAAGCATTATGTATATCTACAAAAAAATTCTTTATTTATTTTTATGAAAATAAAAAATTGTTGAGCCATAAATCCAAATAATCTGCACCTGGTATAGTTAATGTGCTTCTACTTTGTATCATCTATTATCATCAATTTCCATGATGTATTCACTTTTCTACTAACTTTACAAAATCAAATAACAAGGTATTTTTACTATTATATAATTCTTTCACTTCATGCAATTTTTCTTCATTTGACAGTAACTAACCAAATAAAAAACCCGTTGTCATATAACATTATAAAAATCTGATATTCTTAGCAATCTCTCTTGATTTTCTAACTGTTCTTTGGCTAATCATTTTACTGTCTTTAGGAACTGAAAGCATAATTTATCAAAAAAAAAAAAAAGAGCAACTGCACAAATTCATTCATTCATTCAAAAAAAATTTATTCAACATATCAGTAGAAACTGCCAGGCTTCTATAAAAAAAGATAATGTTTTCTTGTGACAGTAAATTTAAACTAAAATGTGTATGTAGGAAAACTACTCACAAAGAACTCTGCCAAAAAAAAAAAAAAGTTTCATTTCAATTAATAGCAAATTTCCCATGTTATATTTTCATAAATTGTTCCTCAATAAATATAGTTAAAATATATTATTATCTATAGATTACAAATCTTAATATTGCTGTTAAACACTCACTGCCTTATTCCATAAATAATCAACACAAAACTTGGAAAAATGCAAATCAGTCTCATGACATGGTAACATTTAAAAATCAGAGGACTGTAAAGTGAAGCTGATAATTTGAATATATATAAATAAAAGTACATATAAATGTGTGCAATTTAATATATGCATATACACATTCACAAAAAAACAGTTATGATCTTTTATATATATGTTTATATGTTTTAATACCTTTAAAATGAACATTATATATATAATATGCAAATAAATCAATTATTTTATATAGCGCGAAGTTTAATAAACTGGAATAGCTAAACAGCATTAAGCTGTTGCACATGCGCTTTGCAGATTTTAACTATAAATGACTGAATACAAACACTTCAAACACATGATAAAGTCTTTGGGAAAAGATAGAATGGCCATCTATCTTTTCGAACCCAAACTCTTTTGTATGGGCAAATCTTAAGTGTCTGAAAGTGAAAGCGGGAAGATATTAAATAATCACTTTAAATTACTTTTACATGCTTGAATGAATGCATAAATATAAATGTGAAGGTGCAAGTGTGTGGGTAACATTTGTATTATATATATAAATCATTTTTCTTTTTTATAAAGAGAAAATGAAGGCAAATCAATTTTCAAATAAAATGTAGAATTTTTTTTTTTTTAAATCAGGATTTAATAGATTAACATTAATTTTACATTTATTGCTTGAAGCAAAATATCAAAATCAATGTTAAAATGAAAATCAAACAAATATATATGAATTCATGTAATTTCATTCCTAATAATAATAATTGAATTGAAAAACATAAGTGTAAAATTTAATGGGTAGTTTCTTTTTTTAAAATATATATTTTCTAATTACATATTTTAGCTAAATATTTGTTTTCAAATTTAACACAAAACATTTTAAAATTATATATAAAAACTTTTTTATTTAAAAGTATATTATCAAACAGATTAATATGGTTCTATTTTTGTATATTTATAACGCAAATTTATATTTAAATAAATATTAATTAAATGTTGATTATAATAATAACAGCATTTGAAGCAATAACAAAACTAGCAATAAGTGCCATCTATTTATATAATTCCATATTAAATGCCAATCAAGATTAAAATAATCTTTTTACATTTCTGTTTTTATACATTATACAGATCTAATAATAAATCTTTTAAAGAAAACTTGGTATTTATGCATAATCCCTTGTACAGAAGCTTGTCAGGGTTTTTTTTTAATTCTCCATTTTCAGGGGCATCGAATAAATTTTGAAAACAATATGGCTGACTAGAAGTTATCGTATTTAATATTTCTTTTTATTTTATCTTTTAATATTATTATAAAAATACAACAAATTACACAAAAGTACCATAATTGGGTAAAACTGACTTATAGCGGTCTCGACACTTCGCCCTCTATTTTTAAAAAACTTAACTACATTTTTTTTTCCTACTAACTATATCCAACTTTAATCAGTGTATCTAATTCTAAATAAACTATATCTAAGTATAAATGCTAATAAATTTTTTTTTTAAAAAACTTAATTTTGATGCCTAGTTTTCACTTGTAATGTATATGTAGCGGTCTTTACTGTATATATAACTATAAATAAATAAACTATATTAACTATAAATGTTTTTACATAAAGATGAATAAAAAAAAAAAGAACTTACATTTCCTGCAACAAGATCCGTGTTTCGAACTACGTTATTCTCACTATGTAATTGCAAAGTATATCTAACTATAAATGTATTTTTTACATGGAGATTAATAAATAAAATGTAATAAAACTTACATTTTTATGCTCTATGTAGAGATATGTTGCTTGGCAAAAGTGTGACCAAAAAAGTCCCTACTGTCAAAATTATGAACTACTTTTGTCACGTGTAATTTTTGCCGTGTGTAATTCCCCCCCCCCATCCATTTACTTTTTTTGCTGCGTGTAATTCCCCCCCCCCCTCCGTCCATTTACTTTTTTGCTGAAAAAGATTCAAATCAATGTTAAAAACAAGTATGTCAAATTGTGAACAACTGTTTTAACATTGATTTGAATCTTTTTTCGGCAAAAAGGTAAATGGATGGGGGTGGGAGGGGAAGAGAATTACACGCGGCAAAAATTACACATGACAAAAGTAGTTCATAATTTTGACAGTAGAGACTTTTTTGGTCACACTTTTGGCAGGCAACATATCTCTACATAGAGCATAAAAATGTAAGTTTTATTACATTTTATTTATTAATCTTCATGTAAAAAATACATTTATAGTTAGATATACTTTGCCATTACATAGTGAGAATAACGTAGTTCGAAACACGGATCTTGCTGCAGGAAATGTAAGTTCTTTTTTTTTTATTCATCTTTATGTAAAAACATTTATAGTTAATATAGTTTATTTATTTATAGTTATATATACAGTAAAGACCGCTACATACACATTACAAGTGAAAACCGCATCATTTGGTAAGTTTTTTTAAATTTTTTTTTATAAGCATTTATACTTAGATAGTTTATTTAGAATTAGATACACTGATTAAAGTTGGACACAGTTAGTAGGAAAAAAAATGTAGTTAAGTTTTTTAAAAATAGAAGGCGAAGTGTCGAGACCGCTATAAGTCAGTTTTACCTCATAATTGATTGTAATTAAAATAAATTTAATATAACTACAATAAACCTGTAACAGTTACAAAAAAGCACTCACTAGTCTCTCTGCACAAGCCAATGAACAACTACTGCTGTGGAAGTATACTTTCATGTTTGTTAGTATCCTGTAATTTTGAAAATACTCTACTGAACATTCTTCTGTCAATGGAAAATCCCACATTGTAATCCTTTTGGCAAAATGTTCCAAAAAAAAAAAATAATAATAACCAAGATGCTCAATGATGAATCTTTTTTTAAACATACGACGTTTGCATTGAGTTAGCATTTGTACAATATATTAGATATAAAGTAAAAAAAAAAAATTAAATCTTATAAATGGAATTTATAAGAGCGTATTATTTAAATACAAGTATAATAAATATATTTAATTTTTATTAATATGTTTGAAAATTAACAGGAATTTAGAATTGACTTCTTAATATTTTTTAAGCTTAACACATGATCAATAAAATAATTTTGAAAAAAAAAAGTAAACAAATACTTGGACACCCCTGAAAATGGATAATTAAAAAAAAAAAGCCTGGCAAGTGTCCAGTAAAGGGATTATATGTAAGTATCTAAAACTTACTTACAGAATTTCCTTACATCTATAAATAAAATCCATTGTTAAATTTTTTTATACACAAATATATATGTGAGAAGAGGAGATTGAATCTCTTTTCTATTATCTAAATAGCAATGAAGTTTCATTTGGTTTGCTTCAAGGAAATCTCTAACATTTATTAAAACAGTCAAATCAAGTCAAAACAAATAATTTATTTTTTGAACAGTTAGTATAAAATTTATTGTCTAGTGAGCAAAAATAGGATAGACTACCAACTAAGAAATTTTTAAAAAAACAACAACTCAATCTTACCAAGTGAAAGGAACTTGTACTCTATTTACCATTTTGGAGCTTGAATGTCATTTGATTTCAGATAAATAAATAAAATATCATTTTTATTTTTAAAAGCTATTATCATCTCTAATCTATTATTAAATTGTTACAATTTTTCAGTTTTTAACATTCTACAATATAGTATAAAGTTTTTTTTTTTTTTTTAATTTGGTTAAAAAGCAGTGACACAAAAATATATACAGAGAATATATCTGGTTTTGGAAATGTTTTACACTCTTTTCTTCTTATTTTTATCAATGGAATGATAGTAACAAAAATAAAAATAATTATATGTATACATATTGTACACCTCCTCCCCAGATAAGCGTTTTCCTAGTAAAAGGGTGTCTTATTTTTTGTTAAATTTGTATTGCTAAAACCTATAGAAAATACTATGTGCTTAATTGATCAAACTCCAAGATTGAATTTTACTATCTGAAATTAATACAATAAAATGCTTTTAGGATTTAGATAGTAAGGATTAATGGGATTGGGGGGGGGGGTATTATAAACATGAAATTATAAAATAGAATTACATCTTCATGTTTTTTAAATCTAGTAAAGTTTTATAAAAATTTTCTTTTATTTTAAATTCCTCTTCTGAGAATTTAAGAATATATAATTAAATATATTTAATTTATTGTAACTAGCTTAGAATTATCTTTTTTGGAACAAAAGATTTTAAATCTGTAGACATTAGTTTTAAATTGCAATTAAAAAATAGTTTTAATTTTTTTAAAAAAAAAAACAAAAGAAAAAATATAATTGATTACATTTACTATGTTATTTGATCTGATTGAATTCGGGGTTTGGTTAGATATAAAAGTTTCATTTTCATTTTTTTCCTTTTTTCGACTCGCTTGTTGTTCAGATCAAATTGGCTTGAGTTATAATTTAGTTGCTGAACAAAATTTATGTGAGTCATTGTTAAAACCATATTAGTGCCACCTTATATTAAAATCTCTAATAAATGGCTACTGACCATGGAGAAAAAGAATTTTAATATTTCCAGTGAATAAGCAATTATATCATATTTATAAACAGATGGAAAATATCAGGCACAGTAACTCTAATGATGAGGAGTTACTCTTTTGTTTTAAGTGCCAGATAGCACCCAATCTTACCTGGAGATGTGAACATAACATATGACCCATCTAAAATGTGTCTGGTAAAATCTGCCTGAAAAGAGTGTTAAAGAATCTACTAAAACAAGTTAAAACCAGCCTTTGAAATAGATGCTTTTTTATCCGATTCAGTGATAGTAACCAGAACTAAAAGGCAAATATCCCCTTTTTTAAAAAAAATATTTTACTTGGAGTCAGATTATACAAAAAAAATTAAATTCAACAAGAGAAAATTTAAAAACAACACAACAGGATTCAGTGACATTCAAGAAGATGCAGGTAATTTACAGGAGAATAGTTTAACACCTCAAAAAAAAAAAAAGAAAATCCAATCATGGAAATCATGAACATGGACTTTTATTTATTTATATATAACCAGATGCTATATGTGAACACAAACTCTTATATATAATCATTCATACAATTTTTGTAATTGAGTATTATAATGAGTTGTTGTTTTTTTTTAAATTTCTTTTATGGTGTTTAATTAGGATAGTTAAACAAAAATATTAACTCATTATTATTATTTTTTTTTGTCATATTAACTTTTAGACATTGAATAATATGCTTAGGTATATTCTTTTTTTTTATGCACAAGAATATTGTGAATATAAATTTTTGTATATACATTTTATATGGCACTTGATGAATAAATACAGAGAGGATTTATTGATAATTAAGTATCTATCTAATTATTTATCCATTGTCTTGTATAAAAGGAAATACTTATTTAATTGAAATTACAACTCTATTAATATTAATTGTTGGATTATTTTGCTTATTTTATTAAATTATTAATTTTTATTAAAATTTAATATCTTTGAATGTCTTTTTTATTTTACATGGGATTCAAAAATATCTAGTTACATTGTAGTACAAGTATAAATTGAGTATATGAGATTTCTAACTATAAGTAAATAAACAGCTGGTGAAATAACATCTAGCATTATATAGTAATAATAAATATCAAAGGAATTGGATTTGTCTTGCGATGATTATGGAGCTATAATTTTCATTATAGATGGTAATCATTAATGAATAAAATTATCATCATTAAGTTATTCATAGGTGTAGAGTTACAATTGACCATTCAATTCACAGGGTATTTTCAATTCTGTTATAATATATATAGTTAAGTTTCTCCCAATTGCAGATTAAAATAAATATTTTCTGTCTTTTAAGATCACACAAATTTAATATATAATAAACAATACATAGATTATACAATTTACTTACAAGCTAATATTAACTGATCTGAAAATACTTATAAATTTTTCTAATTTCAGAGTCAAATGCTAAAATATGAATGATATGAATTATATTAATTTAATATTTAAAACTTAAAACCAATATGTGAAAAAAATAATTGCTTAATTTTGTTTTAAAAAGTAACAATCACAACAGTACTTTTTTTTTTATTGGAAGCATTTCATAAAGAATAATGATTGCCAAAACGTATATATAAAATTCCATACTATTTAAAATATAAAACATATTTTTTAGTGCTACCTTCTTCTAATTATAAAATGAATATTCAAGCAGTTAAAAAAAAGCACTAAAATTTTTTAATTAAACACTACAGGTGATGAAGTTATTAGTATAGAAGCATTGTAAAAAAGCAAGAAAAATAAAGAATAATTACTTTTAAAAGCAGAAATTAATGTTATACTGGACTGATCATGAGAATATAATTAAGATATGGATAAAAGGATGAGATTAATCAACAAATCTACCAAATCACCTAATTTTGAATAGAACTTTCTAAGCAAAATACCGCACTCCAAATATTAAAATAAAAAGTTCATTAAAAAGCTGAATAAATGACTTTTTTTTTACTTAGTGAGAGACATTAACCATGATAATATCCATTAGAAAAAGGAAAATCAAAGACAGAACAATGATATAACAAATAAAACAGTAGCAATTTTTTTCCTGACAATTATTGATTACTAGAATTTGCACTAGGAATCATATTGTAAGGGGAAAATTTGTTGGTGTAGAGCTTGTGTAAGCATAAAGAAAAAATGATTATGTGGTGTTTTAAAAATATAACAGATATAAAAAAGGTAAAGTAATCCATTACATTGTCTATTTTTGAATAGATTCTAATAACTAAAACACTGCATTCCAAATTTCTTGGAAGCAAGTGCTTTAGGCAGACTATAAAATCTAATTCTAAAAAAATTTTGCAACAATTAAAATAAGATTATCAAATAAACAAATTAAAGCTCCACTTCAACTATAATTAAAGTATTAGTAGCTAAAATTAGATTGGATACAAGTTAAAACAAGCTTATAATTAAAAAATTTCAAATTACTATTTATATTTCATTTTGAAAACACTTTTATTAAAACAAAATATACCTGGGTCTCATTTTATGCGATAGATAGGTTCCTCAGAAAACATGCGCAAAAGAAATTGCACAAAAATAGACATAACTTACCTTGAAAAAGGAGGGATATGGACTGTGATTTTTCAAAAATCGCATAAAAGCAAAGCACCAACGTAAAATTACTTTAAAATTTGCGCAAAAAAAAATAAGGAAATAAAATATGACTAATAAAAAATTTCAAACGAGACCCAGGTGTAGTTCTTTTTTCTAATGTGAACAGTTCTGGAAAAAAAGTTTATATAAATAATAATTTTGTTTTGCTATCCTATTTGAATTCTATAATAAAAATAAGATTATTTGTAGGTAAAAATAAAACTTATTCATCAGACAAATAATAAGGAAAAGTTAAATATTATTATTTAACAGTCTTGATTAATTTAAATAATATTGATATATTTTTATTTTAGCAAATATTTCTTACAAAAAAAAAAATGTTCAATTGATGATCATAAGTATCACATAAAATACTTATTTAAATATTTTTCAAATTCATTAATATCATGGATACTATTTACTGTGTAAACAAAATAGATGTATTGCCTTGTAGCAAAACATTTTTCTCTTAATAATTGAAAAACAAAATTATTTAAATATTTTGATTTGTGATCTACTTGTATTTAATAATATGTTCTTAAATCGTTTGCTTCATAATAGTTTAAAAGATTGTTCTCACTAATATTCATTTCTTAAAAAAATAAATTTTAAAAAATTGATGCATCATCTTAAGTAATTTGCACATGAAAAAAAGAAAACACAAAATTTTACTTATTATTTTTCATATATAAACAAAATAAATAAATAGAAAATAAAATAGAAAAAAGACTGTATAAAGCTAAATAAAAATTGAAGAATGATAAAATAAATAGAAGAATTTCTAGTAATTATAGGATTCTCATAATAGACATAGAACACCATTAACCCAAATTCCTATTAATCAAAAATGTGTCTTAGTCAATAAAATTTCAAAGATAATCTTTAACTTTTTCATACATTCTACTTTTGTACAATTTTCTATTTTGCACTTTCAATTTTTATTGATATATATGACAAAATGGGTATACTTTCATGTAATGATTCTCCCTTTCTAATGGTCTATTAGGCCCTAGTCCCTCCCCATTTCTCTTGACATTAATTATGACCATTTTTGGTAACACAGGTTCAGACTTGAGTAGTCACATTTTGAGATAGCATGTGTGTTGATAAGTTTCTTGTCAATTTATGTTAGAACATGTGCCAACACTTTATGTACTTTTCTGTATTGGTAAAAAAAAATCATTCTTATTAATTCATAAACATGAGTGAAAAGTGAAAAAAAACAGCAGTGTTGATATGGATAAAAAAGAAATCAAGGTCTCATAATCTCCATATGATTGAGATGAAGATGGCGAATCTTTTGTTTCAATCGACCATTCATATAATTTAAGCTCATCAACAATATGTTCAATCATGAAAATTAAAATAAAATGGAGTCTTTTGAAGTTAATTTTCATTATGCTTTTAAACTTTTTTAATATTATTTGTCTAGATCTTATACGTATATGATTGTGTCACACATGTCTATATACTGTATTTAACCTCATTTTTTTCTCCATTAAAATGAAAACAATTGAGATAAAAAATATTTTCAAAGTATGAAAATTTATTATATATTAAGAATTCTTTAAACTTTTTTTTTTAAAATAGAAATATAATATTTAGCAAATATATTATAACGGTTGGGGAAGAAGCGACTCTTACATTATATTCTGCCGTCAGGGCACCATCAGGCCAATTGAACCTGAAAATTTATATAGGCCGGCAGGTACTTACAGTAAGATTCAGAATTTAAATAAATACGCCCGTAATGTCCCATTCACTAGCTCATGAAGCAACAGAGATAATATATATCTTTTATTTTAAAGAAAGAAAGATAATAAAAAAAGTAAGAATCAGCCACTGTTAGATTAACAATACATGAAAACATTTATTTTACACATATATAAAATTCAGAATTATTTATTTTAGTATAATGTTTACTTTAGAATTTGATTTAATTTATATCTTAACTTTAGCTTAATAAAATAAAAAAATCATAATAAAAACTCAAAAAGGAAAAAAAAATAATGGAAATGATTTAAAACTACATATAATAAAAATAATTAATAAATTATTTAGTTTGATCAGATAGGAATTCATATTTCTATTTAAATACTGGAAAAAGTTTTATATTTAAAGTTCATGAGTTATATAGAGTTCTTATGGTTTAAAAGTCCATATTTTATAGTTGCTTGTGATTTGGATCCTGTGTTGTTTCTAATTTCCACAACATCCTGGGGAGACCGGTATGCTGTTAGCCATTCTATTGGTATTCATCTGGAGGTCCTTTGCTCTAGCTGGTATAGATCTTTGCAGGATTTTATTGCAGGACCCTGATGTCCTGGAGTTCGCAATATAAGAAAATGATACTTCATTTTTTCTTTTGGAAAAACTTAAGGGATTGAAAGTGCGTCTTTTCAATCCCTTCTCCTTCAACTCTCCCGGAACTGAACTTTATTTCCAATCTTTTTTCTTTTAAAACAAAACTCCGGATTAACTGAACATGATATCATGATGGTAATGATTCTTTCACTATGGTCCATTTCCTGAGGGATTTTATTGGTTATTCTGTTCTTATTGTTTTTATCTCCTATCTGACCTTTAATTATAAATTTTGAGATGCCCAAGGGCTAGTTTACTTAGACTAATTAAAAATAATCATTTCCATTTTTAGCCTTTTACACAATAGAAATAATTAAATTCGTACATTCTTAAAAGAAATCTTAACTTTCAATCTTTAAATTTTTTTTTTCTCTTTTTTTTTACTTTGATTTTTCTTAAATATTTATTTTTCCTTACTTTTTTTAGATAGTTCTAATAGTTTTCTATCTGTGTGATTTTATATATATATATATGAGTTTAGATGACTTTTAATTTTCAATTTTTAATTCTTAAAAACAAATTTTTATTTGCAAACTTTTTTTATATCTAATTTTATTTATTAGAATAATGAACAACATGTGTGCCCATTACAATATATATATATATACATCTATTTTGAAAACCCTTTCTGATGTTTTTTTTACATTGCTCTATTTTAGTACATTTCAACTTTCATACATATTTCCAAAATCAATTAGGTACGAAAATAAAGGACCACCTGTAAATAAATTCATTTGTACACACATTAAAAAAAATTCAGTAAATAATCATAAATTAATTATACTGAGAGCCTATCTGGGTTTACAATAGATGATGACCAATCTATTCTTAAAATCTAAAAAATTCATAATCTAAAAAATCTTTAGAAGATGTAATTTTGGATTAAGGATGTTTTACTGGCTTTACATTAATGTTCTTCTGTAAAATTGTTTATTTTTTACAGATGCTTTTCAACAACAACAACAAAAAAAAACTGAAATAATCATAATTTAATTGAAAATTAAGGTTACATTCAATATTTATATAATTCAGTTTCTATATGGCATATATAAATATCTACAAAATAAGTGCTTAACATACTACTCAATGAATAGATTCCTAACAACTAATTATAATATGTTTTTTAAAAATTTCTTAAATATCTATTTAATAATTCTAATGAAATGGAAATAAAAATACAAGCTTTATGATTTGATGCCATCATAACAGTCTAGCCTTACTTGTTGAACATTTTAATATCACATATCTACCAAAAATGCTCACATAACAAAAATAATATGCTAAATAATCACCTGTTCAAATATTCATTACATGCCTCATTTCAAAGCAAACTTATTTTCACTTAAAAGTCAATATATTTTTGTAACTTTTCTGCATAAAACTACACATAATATATAAAATTATATGATTTAGAACTCTTTCATTATTGTAAGAAAGTTAAAAAATTGACTTGATAATTGTTATCACACAAAAAAAAAAGATTATGTATAGTTATTAAAAAAAATATTGTTTAATCAATATTATGCCACTTTATTTATTTATATACTGGGGAAAAAATATTACTATTTTATTCTTTTTTCGTTTTTTTTCTCCCCCACCCCCCATTAATTTATATAATCATATTTCTAGTAAGAGAATTAAAACTAAATTTTAATAATAATAGTAATGAATATGTGATTAAAGTTTATCAATTACAACTAATAAATATTAATGGCCTATTAAATCAAAATTGAACTTTGATTAAATAAATTTACTAAAAGAATATATTTTTTCTTGCACTTTCAAATTTACAATACCTTTTATTTTTACCACTATTGCTATTTTGTTTCAACTATATAGCAATCGTCTTCAGAATTTTGATATATGGATTACATTGTATATCTATTATTGATTTTTGTAAGATATTAGAATTATGTTTGCAAGCGTGGAATATTATTATCAACATAAAGATTTGTATGTGCAAATGCATATAATAATGTGTATTTATATAATAAAGAAATATTTGGGTTGTTTTCTCATCCTTGGTGTTCGCCACAGGATGGTGTTGATGCTAATCAAAAACATATACATATAACAATTCCAGGCCAGACCTAAATGATCAATTTGATCTAAAAAGATCTGATTTCTTAGATTTGTAATAAAATATTCTACTAACTAATACTATTATATGATGTTAGTATTTTTTTCATTTTTGTAAATGTTTATTAATCTTATCTTGTTTTTGAGTTTGTGTGTGTGTGTCTTTAAAGTTACGGTGTTTTTCCAATATTTTTTTTTTTTTTTTGACTTTACGTGTGTCTTTTTAAAGTTACGATCTTTTTTTTTTACAAGAGTAAATCAATAATTTTATTCAAAAGCAAGACGTAATAAGTAAATGTTTATTAATCTTATCTTGTTTTTGAGTTTATGTGTGTGTCTTTAAAGTTACGGGGTTTTTTCGAATTTTTTTTTTAGACTTTAGGTGTGTCTTTTTAAAGTTACGGTATTTTTTTTGCAAGAGTAAATCAATAATTTGATTCAAAAGCAAGACGTAATAAGTCAATGTTTATTAATCTTAGATTGTTTTTGAGTTTTGTGTGTGTGTGTGTGTCTTTAAAGTTACGGGGCTTTTTCTCATTTTTTTTTTGGACTTTACGTGTGTCTTTTTTTAAAGTTACGGTATTTTTGGTCAAAAGTAAATCAATCATTTAATTAAAAAAGCAAGACGTAATTCTAAATCTATCAAAAGTAACGTAATTTATATACTACAATTTAGAATTGATACCCAACTACTATTAGTAAGGACCATCATTGAAAGACTCGATTGAAAAATGATAACCGACTAATTTCCGTTTTCTTTTTTTTTTGGGGGGGGGGGACAGTAATGAATCAGAAAGTGGGTTGTTTTTGTTAAGTCTGTCTATATAAAAAGGGTACCGTTATTGAAATACTAAATTTAAAAATGATAGCCGACTAATTTGTGTTTCTTTTGACAGTAATTAATCAGAAAGTGGGTTTCTTTTTTTTTGGGGGGGGGTAAATCTTGTGTATATATAAAAACAAACAAACCATAATTCAAAGACTCCATTGAAAAAAATCAAACCCCGTTGAATTTGCCTTTTTTTTTTTTTAAAGACAGTAATCAGGAACTGGGTTGTTTTTGTTAGTGTGTAGATATAAAAACTAATCTTATTTTGAAATAATAAATGTAACAAAAAAAATAATAATAATACCCGACTAATTTTATTTTTCCGACAAGTAATTCCTAATAATTAGACAGTGGGTTGTTTTTGTTTGTGTGTATATATATATAGCAAAAGTAACTGGTCACAGACGAATTCTCACAAAAACTGTAATTTTCGCATGATCCTTTAATTTTTTTTCCCTTTCGCACCCTTAAAAGCAATTGTTGAGGGTTATCCCTTCATAATGGAATCTTCAGGACATTATTACTAAACTTACAACAGTAAAGTAAGTTACAACACATTAAAAAAAATAGACATCTTATCAAATTTAAAAAAACTACGACTGCTTCAAATACATACACTCTCACACGAAACTACAGAGGAAATAGATAATCTACTATTACGAGAAAATGATGAACAAAATCGACTACTACGGCAGCCAATCAAGGCGTTTCTTTCTCTTTGCTTTTAGCGTAGAAAAAAAGCCATAACCGGCAGCCATCGGGAACTCTTTCTGTGTTTTATCATAGAAAGAAGTCTCTTTGAGTTGGCTTCTGTCACCGCCTCCTCCGTCCAACATAACGTGAGAACTTTTCAGCATTTATAATGTAGAAAAATTCTTCTTTTGTTGGGTGAAGGCCGGTGAAACTATATATTTCTAGGAATTTACCTAGAAATAGCGACATCTTAAGGCGAACACCAGGGATGAGAAAACAACCAATATTTGATTGAATTCAAGTATAATTTATATACTTGGAGTTTTAGATGTAATTCTATAAGGAATTTATAGCTGAATGGCACTTTAAAGTCTGTGTTTAAATCCCTTATATAATTGTATAAATATAATTTTTGTATATAAAAAGAAAGTTAATGATATATGTATGCATATACACATATATGTATAGAACAATCATATAAATACATATGTTTATATATAAATAATGTTTAAAAATTAAAGTACCTTTAAAAATAAACAATCTTTTTTGTTTCTTATATAATTTATATAATCAATCAAATCGATATTATAAACAATAAAAAGAAAACATACTGACATTTCAATTATATGATCTTTTTCAAGGATTTAATTAAATAAAAACAAAATAATAAAACAAATATACTATAAAATATCTGAAAAATAAAATACATATTACTGATATGTTAACAATTAAAATTATACATATATATATATTTTAGATAAATCAATTCACAATTAAATCACTAACCAAAATTAAATTACAAATCCATTACCAATGGTTTCCCTATTAAGGCAGACTTCTCAAGGTCTAAGAATCACAATATAAAATAAATATATACTATCCCACCTTACAATAATTAGAACTTACATTTCTAACTTTTAATATCAAAACAACTTTAAAATAAGTTTACAGTTTCAGAATCATAAATTTTTTTATTAAAAAAAAATCTTTAATCTTTCTCCTCTTATCAAAGACAACTTTAGCCTGCTTAAATATAATTTTATGGCTGTTATTTGTTTCATAAATATATAATGTGGAGCCAATTATATATTATAACTATTCACCCATTCTTTCAAGCTCAAATTACTTTGCCTATATAAAATTTCTTACAAAAACAATATTAATATAATAATTCAAAGAATTATATTCCTATCAATTTTCTCTTTTGTATTAGTCAAAAAATTTCTTGGATTAATAACCTTCATCCATATTATTTTCTTATGACCAAACATATTATGACTCTTCTTTGAACCTAATAAAGCCAAGAAATATATCTTACTTTACCTTTATATTAACATTTTTGAAATTATTATTATGCCTAATATATTTTTTAATAAACAAAACATCTTTGGTTTTTTATTCCTGCTATGATGTATTACTCCGATGATATATTACTTTAAGTTTGCAATATATTTAAAATAATGCCTCCATGGAATGTGTGGATGAATTTAATCAATAAAATTTGTCCACAGATCCCATGGAAGCATTAATTTAAATATATCACAAACTTAGAATATGTCACCAGAAATAATACATCACAGCACATGTAATATGAAAATTCAATTTAAAAAAAAATAATGGAGGCATATTCATTATGGAAAAAGAAAAAAAGATATTATGATATTGCCATCAAAGCCATCCTTTCCCCTCACAGCCATACTATGGTGATTTGCACAATCATATTCCACATGTAATAGCAACTTCAAATCTAAAAAAACCGACGTACTTTCCAATGATGAAGATATATATATATATTCATTATGGAAATAGGGAGAAATATGAAAAAGAACCTTTAGATTTCCTTTTTTTTTTTAACCTAAAAAAAACAACAACAACAACAACAAAATGGTGAAATGTAAGATAAAGTTGTACCTTTATCTAAAAATGGTGAACTGTAAATTTAACTTTATATTTTAATTATCTTTTTTATAAAAAACAAAACAAAACATAGATATAACAACTTTTAACTATAAATATATATATATATAAAGTGTAGAAGAAAAAAACCCCACAAATATAACAACTTTTACCATTGTATTTTTAAATAATAATAAAATTATTTATAAATAATGCAATACATTTGCTGCAAGTTTAACATTATATTTTAAATATTTTTTTAAAAAAATAACAACAAAGTTTTAGCAAAAAAAAAAACAAAAAAAAACATAAATGTATTTTTAAATATAAAACTGTATTACTTACAAATGATATGAGAGATGTATTATATTGTGTGTGGGGGGAGAGTCATTATGGTGGAATGAAGCATTTAATATCTTCTAAAATGAAAAATAAGATTATTTGACATGGATTAGACATGTCAGGATTTTTGGTTGCCAAGACATCATAAATGGAAACATTGAATAAATATTGGTGGACGAAAATATCATTGGAGTAATATGTCATAACAGGAATAATACCAAAGTATCAAATCTTTAATCGATTTATCAGAATAGCCTATTCTAAGATAATCTTTATAAACTATGTTTTGAAGTTAAGCTATAAACAATTGCAAAATGTATTATTATAGATCATACAATTACAATGATCACAATACCAATCTTTCTTGTTGTTATTATTAGAGAAAAAAAAAATTGTAATATAGCTCTAATCATGCAATGTCTAACAAAATAATTTGAATCTAATATCTTTCTAACATAAACTTGTCCAATCAATCAAATAAATTCTATTCAAAATCAATGAATCAGATGTTTGCTGAACATTGCTATCTCATCTTGCATTTTTTAATTTAACACAAGTATTTGCTATGAAGTGTCCATATTTATCTGATTCTGAAAATATATGCTTATTGTTTTAATAGTGCATTTTATAAATTAAATATTCTGATTAATTTTTATATAATTTATAAACATTAAATAAATAAATATTTATAATAAAAACTTTTTTTTTTTTCCATTTTAGGGATAACTTTTAAAAAAAAAACAACAGATAATTAATCTTGAGTGTTTTTTTTTTTAATTTTATGAGGAATACAAGTAGTAGTAGTTCTGCACATTATACAGCAATAAAATAATTTATCTTATTTCATATATATAATATTTTAATATCCTATTTGGCCTAAAATTTTTTTTTTTTATTCCAACTGTTATCCATGTCTGGACTAAATGCTATTATAAAAATTAACTAAAAAAACAATTTCTATATTACATATTTACAATGTGAGTGTAGAAAAGTTTATATTACTCAACTAATACAAAAGAAAAGTCACAATCCAATTATTAACACAAATTTATTAATTCCTTTTATAATCAGATATAAGATTTTTAAAAAATCATATTTCATTGAAACTGTCATCATGGTATTATCTACTTTTCAAGTAGAAAGTTGTATAATTAAATTGATATACATTGTATATATATGTATATTTAAAAGCAATGATAAAAATATTTTATGAATGTCTTTTTTAAAAGACATTTCACAAATGATATTAAATCTTTATTCAATACTTGCTTAAGTTTTTAATCTTAAGAAATAAAATACACTTAGAAACAAAACAACTGGAATTTTTTTATAAATGAAATAGCAAGGAAAGAAAAAATACAAGATTAATAATTTGATCGGGAAGAAATAGGATTTAAACAAAAATTAATCTTTAAGTGAATGATATTCTGAATTCTCACACCTATTGTAAAATTGTAAAATTCGCTTAGATGAAGGACATAAAAATATAGTATTTTATAATTAATGTAAAAAAAGTACAAATAATATATACATATTTCTATAAATACCCAATGTATTTTGCACACATATACCCACAACTGAATACACATGAACACTGATGAGTCACAAAATTATTGTATTTTTTGTTAAAAAAGACTTTACAAGCACATATTTACAAGTTGTATTATTATTAATAATGCAGTAAATCATTCCAAATATTGGGGAGGGAATATAATATTTTACCATTTTAGAAATCCTATTTTATAAATTCATAAATTTGATTGCTAACAAGATAATTATATAAATTGGATAAAAATTAATTTTAAATAACACAGGAGCCACTTAATATGCATGCATCAGCATTCATGGTAGTTTAGCTGCAAATAATTTATTAATATTGTTTTCTATAACAGTTAATAAATCCCTAATACAGCAAAGATGTGATATGACTATATTTTTTCATGCCTCTTCATATATATATATCACATAACATTTTATAATAATAAACTATGACTACAATACATATGTAATTTAAATTGAAGAGAAATAATCTTTCCCTTTGTGCTATGAATAGACAGCACTCCACATCAATAAACATTTTAAAAGAACTGACAGCCATCTAATCTTAAAAGTTACTATTAAATAAACAAAGTTAATTAATAATGCTTAAAATGTATCACTACCTAATAAATCAACTTGTTATAAATATAGATTTGAATCATATATACCAGGGCAAAAAAAAAAACATCTCATTTTTACAAGCTATGAAAATGAACCACATTAGTATATATAAATGTAATTATTAAATAACATAGTATTAAGATATATATGTAATTTAAATGGCAAAAAAATTACCCTTCCCACTCATGTACTATGAATAGTCAGCACTCCATATCAATAAATAAATATTTTTAAAAAATAAGTGGCCATCCATTTTTAAGGACTACTATTAAATAAACCAATATTTGTTGACAAAGCATTTTACTGAATTGAACATGTATTTCAAATTACTCACACAACATACATTCAAATGCTTACAAAAATGCAATAAAAAAAAAAAGAAATAATGTACGTTATATATGACTTACTTTTTTGATTATTCAAATGCTTTTCTTTATGCATAGTATACACATATAAATCAATTTTATAGTGTAAACAAAATAAATAATGTACTTATTAATAATAAATTGAGAGAGCACATTTAATATATTAACTACGTGTGTGTTCAGTCATTCACATTCACTCAAAAAATAAAAACAATAACAAACCTACTATCTCATTTCACAATTAAATACTCTCTGGAGATTTTCCTTTTTCTTCAATAACTTTTTGAGCAGTCTTATTATCAGCGAACTATGGTCACTCCAGTTGTTTTGATATTTTAAGTTCATACAGATTTGGCAATCTATACTGTCAATCTTGTTTCAAAAATATATTTATTAATTACTATGTTATAACGGTCCGGGAGTTAGGGGAGTCTTACCATATCTGCACTACGAGGCGCCACTAGGCTACTTAGAACCTAGAAAATTTATATAGTAGGCAGATACGTAAGTTTAAAAAAAAAATATTTTATATATTTTGATTCCGACCATTATCCCATTGTCACTAGCTCAGCAGAGTAGCAGAGATTTATATTTTATAATAAATTCTTATCTAAGAATATTTTTAAAAAAGAATAAAATAAGCCACTGCCAGTAATTAACACACAAACATTTATTTACACATATATATATAAAATTTAGCATTATTATTTTAGTATGTTTACTTTAGCATCTAACTACATTTTTAACTTTTATTTTGAAGTTCACACAGATGGATTTATAAAAGTTTGTTTTATAATGTTGAGTATAGATCGGTTACATAGATTACACGGATAAAAACATTTCAAAATAAACATTAACGATCAAAATATAAAGTCATTGATGGAATTGCAGAGGGAAATTTATAAGAAACCCAATGGCATTCATCATAAGATGCCACATTGACACCAATAACTTAAAAGATACTCACCGTAAGGTATCATTATTTACCGAATGTCTATATATTTTGATCAAATATGAAAACCAAAAACATAATTAACTGATAACGAATCCATGCAAGCGTCTATACCCAACTTAAATTTAATGCATTTAGTGTCGAGTATGATTTTAGATTTTAATTTACATTTTAACTTTTATAAGTTCACACAGATGGATTTATAAAAGTTTGTTTTATAATGTTGAGTATAGATTGGTTACATAGATTACACAGTTAAAAACATTTCAAAATAAACATAAACGATCAAAATATAAAGTCATTGATGGAATTGCAGAGGGAAATTTATAAGAAACCCAATGGCATTCATCATAAGATGCCGCATTGACACCAATAACTTAAAAGACATCCGAATAAATACTCACCATAAGGTATCATTATTTACCGAATGTCTACATATTTTGATCAAATATGAAAACCAAAAACATAATTAACCGATAACGAATCCATGCAAGTGTCTATACCCAACTTAAATTTAATGCATTTAGAGTGTTGAGTATGAATAGACTACATAGATTGCATTTGAAAAGAAAATATTTTATCCCTTATTTAACCTTAGGCCAAAAGTTTGCAGTTAAACCAATGTCAATCCATCTGATATATCGATGTATTCAATGTAATACAAATACGACAGCACAAATATAGGTTAAGAGAAGAAATTGACTCTCGTCCAGATAGGAATACTACATCTATCTGACGAGAAGAGCAATAAAAAAACTCCATAGGAAGGGACTGCGGTCCTTTTTGCCGACTTACGATCCCATTCCATAGGCAAAAGGGGGTTGCAGTATATACTAGCGATTCTGCCCGTAGCAAACCTCATACTACATCTACTAATTACACCAATATATCCAATCCACTGACCTAATTCAACTATACAAAATGAATAACCTAAGATTACCCTCCCCTAATAAAACTTCACAAATCTATATAGCCATTCACGCCTGACTTAAATTTAACATTTATATAATTTAGTTTAACGAAAAACAGAAATCATATAAAAACTTAAAGAACAAAAGTAAATAAATAAATATATGGAAATGATTTTACAAAAGAAATACATCAAATAAAATTATAACTAATTTAGTCAGATAGGAAATTCTTCTATTTATAATATTGAAAAGTTTAGCATTTAGAATTCTTTTTGTTTAGAAATGTTCATTAATTATATATTTCTTACTGTTTTGAAAAATGTCTGTAGTCTCTGATTTCTTGTAATGGAAGGTGTTAATTCCCATGAAGTCATAAGGAGATCGGTGTGCAGTTAACCATTGGTCCTTTATGGTTGATGGTATTCTTCCAGGCCTTGATGTCCTGTAAACCGCAATATCGGAAAACGATGTTTCATTTTTTTGAACTGAAGGAATTAAAAGTGCGTCTTTCAATCCCTTCTCCTCCAACCCTCTCTGACTTAGCACATATCTGTCCTCTCTTAATAATTCTTTTATTGCCAAACCTTTCCTTTTATATTAATTTTGTGGATTAACTCAACATTACATCATGATGATGAAGACCCTTTCGTTGAGGTCCGATTCCTAAGGGATTTCTTTTTATTTGTTATTAGTTTCTATTGTTTTCCTATCTGACCGTTGCTTATACATTTAAATGCCCAAGGGCTAGTTCACTTGGACTAATTAAATAATCATTTCCATTTTTCAATAACATTAATTAATTTATTTTGCTAACTTAAAGATATATTTTTATCTTTAAATCTTTTTAAGTTTTTGCTTTTAAAATACTTTTTCTATTTTTAATAAAGTTTTATTTTAATAATTTTTTTCATCTGTGCGATTTTATATATATATATATACGAGTTTAAGATAGAATTAATTTTCAATTTTTATGACTTAAAAAAAAAGAAGTTTTTAAATGCGAACTTTTTATTTTAATTTCATGTTTAATAAAAAAAAAAAAAAGTAACAGCGTATGTGCCCATTACAATGTGTACAAATTGTAAAGGATATATACAAAGTTAAATGAGGTTATGCTAAACCCTGAGAGTTCTTGTTGAATGGTTTAGTGGCCGGCATGTTAGTCATTCTGTTGTTATTAGCTGGAAAGGTGAATAGGTTCCAAGTGTCCTCAAAGGATTTTTTGGAGAGATGAGCTCATCTCTTTTCATGATCTTCTTTATTGTTTTGCAGAACAACAGACCTGGGTCTAAACAGGGCAGTTCCATTATCAACTTGCAGTGTACTACCCATATTGTGTAGAGGATGAAAATGGACAGTCTAATAATTGTGAATGTTCTGGTGTGTATCGCTTTTATGAGCGAGAGAATTAGATCGGGTCTGATATTGGATTTGGCAGAAACTATATCTCTGACCATTTTAAGGTTTGGACAACGATATATAACATGCTCAATAATTTCCTCTTCATGAGAGCATAAACTGTAGGTTGGATCAATGTTGGACTTTCCTCTTCGGGAAAACAGAAACCAATCTTATTTTCTGTTTTCCATTTCAAATTCTTATTTAAACATCAAATTTTAAGCTTTCTAACTCAATATCACAACAATTTACACTTCTTTCTGCCACTACTAAATTGATAATTTTAATTTTAATATTTAAGAAAATTACAAATTTTATTAAATTTTGTAAAACTTTTAACTTTATGTTTAAAAAAACACTTCTTTATGCAAAATACTATATATATATATATATATTATAATGGTCATGATAAGCCAACAACAGCAAAATCATCATTAGGCTGATTTAAACCACCACAGCTTATTCCAACTCACATACTACTTCATTTTAATTAGGCTCGGTGATCAGGGGAGAGACTCTTAGAATTAGATTACAAATATATGATTTCCCTGTGGCAAACAAAATACCCAGTGCAATAGATATATATGATACAAACACTTTATTAGTAATAAACTTACAAACAAATAAAAAAAATGACTATCACTTAATTTGTTGTTAGACTCATTGAAAATAGTGAAAATTACATTAATTAGTGAGTACATATATCAAAGTTTCAATGTATAACAGATAGATAAATACGGGATCTCGGATGATGAACACATTTGATCTCTGGGACAGATATCCCTCAAGCAGGTATATGATAATAAATGAAGCAGTAAGTTTAATTAACTCTATAAAATATAATTAAAATAGATAATTGCATTGCTCTTATGATCATGATCCATCAATGCTAAAATATAAGGCTTTAACATACATAAGGGAGGCAGTACTGGGTTGTTAAAATAATAAAGTTCAATAAGAAGGCAATGACAGAAATATATTCGCTTCAGCAAAGTTAGATTCAAATGTTATAGAATAAATGGGTCATGGAATGAAGGAATGAGCCTCTTTCTATAACCCTAAATAACTCTTATTAACAGGCAGGAATAATCCACTGCAGTGGCAACAAGACCAGAACAAGATCCTCCAGATCTGAAAAATGAAAGAAATGTTCCCGCATTTGCATGAAAATTAAATAAATAGAACCCATCAAATTAAATCTTCCAAAGCAAGGATATACACCTGCTGAAGAAATGCAATAAGATAATCATGAACTTAAACAACCCAGCAATGCTAAATTTATATAAAAATAATAACCATTTAGATTTAAATCTTTATAAAATAAAGTGTAAATGGTCATGACATAAGTTTATAATATGCGAAAATCTATTATATAGGCTAAATCAAGGCCTACACATTTATTATATATATTAAAAAAAATTCTTATAAGAAAATTACTCCTGCTTAATTAGAGATCTGCCCCATAGGTCTTACATATATAAGGAATTATTGATATGATAGCCTACAATGATAATATATTAAATTGTATCAAAAGTTTGTAGAATTAAACTATTGCATTTACAGTACATATATATATCAAAAGAAAATAGAAATGAAGTTTTAACTTTGAATATTAAATTTTATTTTAAAACTGCAGGTTGTTTATAAATCATATATACACAGTATAAGTATATATTTGTTCCTTCTAAAAGAAAATAAAGTTTTAACTTTTATTTGTTAAATTCAGTTTTTTTAAAAAAAAATTTGTTTATAAACCATTTGTAACTACGTTAATGGCTCAGATTATATATTTGAAATAATAGATTTTGAATAGATAAGTTTAACTAGCAAATAAAAAAAACAAATTAGAATCAGTGAGGAGGGATTTAAATGTCTTGATTTGATTGAATTACTGGATTTCTTTTAATGACATCAAATTCATATTTTACTAAATTTACCTGTCTGATTCTTAAACAATAAGTCTAGCAAATTTAAGAAAGATTGGGTATTACAAAGATCGATCTTCCTTAATATGTATAATTAATTAAGCATGCACAATAATACAATGAGAAAATATTTTAATAATACAATAAGAATATTTATATAGTACTAAAAGAAAACACTTGAAAAAATGGGTTAATAAATAAATTGTGGAAGCAAAGAAAGTGGAATATTAGAGGCTTTAATTGTTTACTGGTATTGTTCATTGATCCTATGGGGTCGTGTTCTTGGATATTGGCTGGTTGGCCACTACTGTGGCATTGTACTAGGGGCTTCCTATTGATGCAATGGCATAGTATGTCAGCAATTTGTTGGCAAAAACTTTATCAGCCTACTAGGGAGCTCCATACTCAGCTTCTCAGAAATGGTCAGAGAAATTGCAGTGATTTATTCACTGGTCATAGCATGATGTAATTTAACAGCGTAAAAAAACTTTTACAATAAATTTATAAGAACTACCAGAAGTCACACTCTTTCTTTTCTGCCTTTATATATATATCCCTCCAAACAAAGGCAACCGAATGTTTCAAATTGATTAATTAATTTTAAAAGAGAAAATTATTTTTTTTTTACTATCTAAAAAAATAATCTTGCTGATCATAATCTTGATCTAGTTTAATTTTTAAAATTTTACTAATTGCATTTCTTAATTAAATTCCAAATGTCTTTGATTTTATCCAATCTCCATGGTAAATATATATTTCTTGTCATCCTTTTCCTTAAAACAATTTCAAAATTAGAGTTTAATTTATACATTATTTTATCAATTGATTATAATTAATTAGTTATATTTTCTTTGCTAACTTGAAAACCCCCTTACTATAACATTAAATTTTAAATTGTGTAAAAAAATTAAATTTCATGTACATTTTTTTTAAATGTCTTAGTATTATAACTTTATGGCAACAACATATATACATGAAGCATATATATATATTCATATGTACCTATATGACCACTTCAATATCAAATTCAGAAATAAAATGTTTTCAGTATAAGCCAAAGAAATATAATTGCAAACATCACTCTGAGATAGGAAAATGGCTGCTGTTGTATTGTAAAATTTATTAACGGTTTGGCAAATCTAATGCAATATGTAATTTGTTTATATTGAATACTTATTATATATTTAAGTAAAAAGATTTGAACTTGGGGATTTTTCATTCTATTCACAACCGATACACATTAGCACACAATTGCAAATAAGATACATGATCCCCAATATATATATATATATATTGTTAGAGAACCAGCACTCGTCAGTTGGGCCAATTATATATCTCTCACATATATATATACAATCAGTGTGCAGTTTATATTAAAATAGCAGCAATCCCTCAAACATTAATGGACAGGTTTCAATCTTTTCATCCTTCCAACTACAGTTGAATAATTGGAAAAGTGAGATTGAAATTATTTTCCATTAAAGTTTGAAGAATTGCTATCATAATATAAACTGAGTACTGATTGTGTGTGTATATATATATATATGATGGATTATGATTTGGCACAACTGATAAGTGTTGGTTCTGCATGAAATATATATTGGGGATCGTATATCTTTTTCACATATCTGTGGTTATCCTTGAGTTCAAATCCCTCTACTTTCATAGTATTTTTATTTATATTTTTTTCCTGACAGTGTGTAACTGAAGTAGTGTATATTGATGTAGTAGTATCTATGGATTCATTGTATAATAATTTTTTAATTAAGTGGAAAATCACAATTGACTAAAAGATGCTACTTGTACATTTTATATGACAAAAGCTCTAATGTTTTTTTTTAAATTACTCAATAATCTACTTGTTCATTAAATTTATATACATATTACATTTATAATAATACAGTGTTCCTATATTTATTTATTTTTATAAAAAAATATGTATTTTTTACTATGTATTAGGATGACTAAAACTTCTGACACTTATTACATTGCTTCTATTAAGTCTTATTCTTTTTTCACAATGCTTTATCTATACACAGTTGACAGTTTTGACTGACTAGCAATCTTCTTCAGAAATCAAAAACAATTGTATGACAATTATCTATTGCATAAAATTATTATTATTTATAAAATCTCAAACACATAAATAAATAAAATCAAAGGTTTCCTAAAAAAAAAAAAAACTAAAAAGAAAATTTTGGTGGCTTTAACTTTTTAATTTAAAAAAAAAATGTTTATGTATTGTAAGGGAGCTGTGGATTTTTCAAATGTAAGTTTTGAATTGTAAATATTGTAGAAAAAATTTTGAAAAGGAATATACTTTAAAGTTTAAATACACAATAAAAACAGTTGATCCCCTGCAGGATGAAGATTTCTCCAAATTTAATCCAGTTTCTCTGAATCATAGTTTCTCTTTTTCACATCATACTAACGGACTTCTTTATTTTATCTATCCATCCATCTCATACATGTTCACTTTATAGATCATTTATAATCTAGTTTAAGATTTCAATTGTTCATTCATTATCATCTCTTTTAGCAATATATCCAGTCAGATCAATTTCAGTTTCTTAATTCTTTCATTAATGTCAATCATATCTGTTTGTTTTCTCATCCAGATATTTGATTTCTGATCTCTTCTTGTTACTACTAATATACTTCTCTCTATACTTTGTTGAGTAGTCTGAAGTCTATGAATTGCTCTTCTGTTAGCAATCCAAATCTAAGACCTGAAAGTAAAAAAAAATGATGAAACATCTGTTAATAACCTTTCGTTTCAAATATATAATCATACTTTCTTTTAATATTATTTCGTCCAAAGGCATTCCATCTAACTTTACTTATATGATTAATTTCATCCATTATGTTTCCATGTGTATTAATAATCCAACAAAGGTATTTTATAGTTGTTCATTTCTTCTGAAAGTATCCCATTAAACATTATTTTACTCTTTTTGGTACTCATTTTTATTCCCACTATTTTACTTACATCTGATAATTCTTGCAACATTTCCTGCAGCTCTGAAGCATTATTTGCGAAAGCAACTGTATTATCTGTATAGATGATTTAAATAATTTCCATTTACTTTTACTTCATTAGTTTCCCAATTTAATTCTTAAACCTGCTATAAATATTGGGAATGGGGGGGGGGGGGCGGAGTCATTCTTTCATATATCTTTATTAATATTAGTCTTTTTACTATTACTATGTACTCTAATTAATGGTATATTTTGATAAATATTTTTCAGAATATGACAATAACATGGACCTATATGTTGATAGTCCAAAACTTTAATCACTGTAGAAATTCTTATAGAATCAATGGTCATTTCAAAATCTACAAATCCAAAATATAATGACAAGTGATATTCATTGATGCTTTTTATAATTTCTCTCAATACTTGGATGTGATCCACTGTGCTAAAATCACTTTTAAATCCAGCTTGTTCTTTTGACTGATTAGAATCCAGACTTCACTGTAGATGAGTTATAATTATCTAGATAAAGAGATTATATAAAACTGATAGAAGACTGGTAGATCTGTAATTTCTAATATCTTTTTTATCACCTTTCTTAAATACCAATATTATTACTGCATTATTTCAATTCTTGTCACATCTTTATCATTTAAATATTTGATATAGTTTTGCTACTAATAATTTTTTTATTTCATTACCCATTTCTTTTAAGATATCAATAATAATTTCATCATTTACTAGTCTTTCTCCTTATCAAAGATTTAATTGTTGTCTAATTTTTTTCATTTAAAATGTTTGACAATTCAGAAGATGTAGTAATTGTTTTCTTATTCTTTATTATTACACAATTCTTTGTAGAAATCTTCCACACCTTTCATGAAGTCATCTCTTTTTTCAATAATAATTTCATTTTTTCTTATTATTGCTAAACAACCTTTGTTCGAATACCAATATTTTTTTTTACACTTCTGAATATTCTTTTCTATAGCTTTCTTTGCCAGTTTATAATTACATTATATCATTTTAACTCTTTCTTGTGTCACGTAAAGAACTCCAGGCATTTGATTTTTCTTAATGAAACCACTTTAAATACTTTCATATTTCTTTTCTTCATACATTTTTATATAAATAAGTTGATGATTTATTGGTGAAGTGCTTTTTTTTTATATCAGCTATTTTTGTTGCTACTTTTAGTAGAATATCAGTTATTTTTTTATTGGCCTCAGTAAATTAAAACCATCTTAAATTCTGTTAATATTTCAAATGACTAACAAGTTCTAATTAAAATTTTTGTAATGTTTCTGAAGTTAGAAATATCAACTGTTAACATTATATTTGCATTAATACATATAATATGTGTCATTAATAGATAATCACTATCTATGTTAAATCTATTAACAATATTATAATCTTTATCAAAATATAATCCAATTCTGTTATAACTTTATTTGTATGTTTCCAAGTCAATTTATGTTTGACATTTTTCTCAAAGAAATTAATAATATACAATTTTTCTTTTTCTGCAAATTCTATGAGTCTATGTTCTCTTTCATTTCTCCACCATGGTAAAATGTACCCCCAGCATTTTCATCTTTCACTCATTTTCAAATTCCAGCATTAAAATGTCACATGACAATTTTAAAATGTCCTTTGATCTGATCAAAAGCATTTTGTACATCTGTATAAAATTCTCTACTTCTTCATCAAAATGAAAACTTGTTGTGACATAAATCTAAATAATTTGAATTTGGTATCTTCCATTAATTTGAATAATCTTGCTACTCTGTCTAATATACAATCAATCTCCAGAATGTTGTTTTTCCATTTTTTATTTATAATGTATCCTACCTCTTCTACCTGGGTTTCAAATATCCCTTACAGTAAAATACATATTCACTTTTCAAAGCAAATAACTCTTCACTTTTTCTTCTAATTACACAATGTCCAATAATGTCCCATTAAATGTTAGATGATTCATTTCCAATTCATATAATCTTCCTTTATTTGAAATGAATGACAGTTGTAGATATCTAAATAAAAGATCACCATTGAATGGTGGTCTGAGTCCCCATCATGGAATTTTTAACACCCCCTCTGTCTTTGGCCATCAAGCACTATTTAGGCTGGTGACCTTACAACCTCCTGAGAATAAAAGTCATAATTTATTTTTGTTTGTCATGATTGTAAATATATAGTTAAAAAACAACAAACTTCCATATACACTCATTTTGCCTTCAAGAAAAAAAGTGATGTTTCAATTAAGAACTATCAGGCAACTGAGAAGAAAATCTATGGTGTTTCTTGGTCTTAAACTAGAAGTAAAAAGCCAATATATTAATGAACAGCCCATACATATTCATTTACTACATGAATAATCATAAATAGATATATGATTGGTTTATATATTTACACGTAAAGATATAGATGATAATTTTTTTTTTTTTTGATGAATAATAATTATATTATCAAATCATGCATTTTCTGTGCAATAAATAATTATAAATAATTGTTTGTTTGTTTTTTTAATTCTGAAGACTACTAATCAATTGAAACTGTAAACTATCAGTAAAAAGTATTACTAAGTGAAAAAGGAGTGTATTTTATGTTTTAACATGGATTCCTTTTGTAGCTATTCTAAATAACATGAAAGCAATGTTTCTTCCTGATTTTAGATTCTATTTTACTAAAAAAAAAAAATCTAAATCACATAAGTTTATATGAAAAAAATCTATGCTTGACAATTAATTTTAAAAGAAAATATTCATGGAGAACTTTTTGCCCAACAGAAAAAACTATAGCAGGACCTTGTGAAATCCTATGAGAAATAGCAAAGGGTTACACTTAAGAAGATAATTTTGTTCATACTATAAATATTATATTTCTTTTTCTTTAGATTTTCTCCTTACATTAAGTTCAAAAATGTTTTGCAATAAATTTTGTTTGTATTATTTAAGTTTAACAGCAGAAATACTCTTTCAAATAATAATGATTTTAAATAGGAAATAGACATGCTAATCTCATAAAAAAAAGTAAAGATAGGGAGTTGTTAATGAGATTAAGAAATATTCAAAAATAAAATGGTAGAGGACAAATTTCATTCCATATGGCTAGATGAGCATTTTTTTGCTGTTATTGGATAGGTTGAGGGCACATTTCATTCAATATGACTAAATTAGCCTGTTTTCTCTCTCAGCTGGAAATTTATCAGAAAATCATCTCCACCATTAAATTATTTAATATAAATCAATAACAGTATCTCTTTAAATGCTCAATTCCCTTCGATATGGGTATTTTTAACAATATGCATGATTATTGGAAATACATACATTATCATGACTTCTATTTTCAACCTTCATTACCCCTTTAGGGAAATTTCTTTTGATTTGACATTTGATTTCATATTAATATTTGATTTAATATTCAATATTAGAATTTAATAAATTGAATTTGATAGTAATTTAAATTTATAAACAATATATTCAAAATCAATTGCCATTTGATAAAATTAAAAAAATAATAAGTATACAATAAAAATAAAGAACTTTATTCTCATTGGACAGTGTTCAGAAACACATCAAGTAGCAACTGAAGAAAATTTATCAAAATCTTTGTTGAATAAAAACTATGTTTAAAATAGGAATGAATAAATAAATAAAAAAGTGAAACTATCAAAAGCCTAAAAAATTATCTTTTAAATTTAAACTTTCTATTTACAATTTTTAAATTTTCAAAATATTCTAGTATTGTTTCTTTCAAAAGAAAACAATATCATGACCATGACTTTCTTTCTTTGAATTACAGACAAATGTATTTATTAACTTCTATTTTTAAAATAAGATATTTACAAATAAAATCTAAGCTTATACATATAATCTTTTGGCTTTGAGTAATTACTATAATCCTTTTTATAAAAATAATCACAAATTTTTAATAATCTTTGCAAAAAAAGAACTTTTTTGCCATTCCAAAAAATCTCTCAAAGTGTCACGAGAAACAAGACAATAATGATCAAAATATATCAACCAAGTGTAGATGAAACAAAATCCTTTTATCTTTTGCTACCTCTAGAAAATACTGAAATTTTCAGATTCTTTTTTTTTTTTTAAAGCAAATAAATCAATATTACATTATTTCCATTTTCTAATATATTTTAAGCATGGAAACCAGAATAATGTTAAAGCTTGTGCAGAAAAGCAATTAAAGTGGAACAACTATTAGCATCATCAGCAAACAAAATAGCCATAGTTAAAAACATGGATATGCAATGTCAATTAATGAGGAATGAAATGTATGATATGGAAAAATAATTTTAAAAAGATAAGGTGATAGAACTCTTTAGATTAAAAATAATAATCTAAGCTTTTTGTACAATTTATGCATTCAATTAATTGTTAATTTAGATAAACTTTTAAAATATATTGAAATAAAATTGGTCTTATAGCACACAACATAACAATATGTGCACATATATGTGTATAAAGTTTGAATGGAAAAATAGAAATAAACACAATCAAATTTTATCTATATTTATTTAAAATATGTAGCCTCAAATGACAAAATAATGATTAAATAAAATGCTGATTGATATTTTTGCAAGTACTGTAAATTATTTACAAATCAAATATAAAAGATGTAGTGAATTTGACTTTTCTAATTTTACATATAAAATATTTCAATGGAATCAAGAAATGAAAATAATTTTGGAAAAGTTTTTTGTGTACATTATTTTTTTTAATTAGAAAAAAAATTTAACATTAATTTTAATGAATGTATATTAAAAACAGGATAATGTAATTAATCTAATCAAAATGATTAGTTAAATATCCTGTTTTTAGATTCATTTGTATGCCTATAAATAATGGTTTAAAATGAATTGGATTAATATGAAAATTATTTGGAGATAATGCAATTGCTAGTTTCACATTGGTCAAACTCACATAGAAGGGACAGCTTTTCAATGGGCTATAGCCCATATGTATGTAAGATCATTTGACTGACTAAAGTCTATCAAATTATTAAAGCTGAATTAAATTGAGAGCCATCAGCATTACAGTAAATCTCTTGCCATTAAAAAGGAGAGGATCTATTCCATTCAAGTTATTTTACTTCAATTTGTGTGTTTTTTAAAGAGAATGATTATTTTTACTATAACTGGAGATAAACTACTTTTACATAAATTAATCAGTTAAGAAGAAAAATTTTTTAGAAAAAAAATACAAAAAAACGACTGACCAGTGAAACTTCTGGACAAGCCTCAGGGAACAGAGGCCATAAGTAATTTCTTTGAATTTTACATCATTAAAAAAATGGTTTAGATTTTAAAAAATTACAATAGATTGACCAAAGTTTTTTTAATGACAGATGAAACTTCAGATTTTAAGTAATTTTAAATGCAAATTAAAATTTAACAATTGTAAATATTTTATTTTTATTTGAGCAAGCATGTGTGTGTGTGCGCACTTATTGTAGATGCATTTAAGTTTTAATTTTTTTATACATTGTTAGCATAGAATAAGGTCTGTAGATTTAATAATTTATTATTGACAAATGAAATAGTATTAGGATATTTAATATTTAAATACAAGTATATTGTCTATACTGAACTTAATGTATTTAGAAGAGCTTTGAACTCAAACTTTCAACCTTCTTATAATATATTGGAGATCATTTACTTTTTTCACATGTATGTAGTCATGTGCATCAGTCATATAAGATGGAGTGCATAGCTGTAAGGAGCATACAAGTTTGAGTTCAAACCCTTCTAATTAGATAAAATGTAGTGTCCGTGCATCAACATACATACACATATCTAAAATCAGTCATTATTTATGTATTAAATTAGAATATTTACGTTAGTTTACTAATGATTGAGATATATTATTAAACATGTATGTGCGTGCACATGTATATGTATTTATTTAAGATCATTGACAATTTATATTTTTGTAAACTACAAGTTAAGTAATGTTACATGCACAATTTTGTTTGCAAGTCAAAATTGGAATCATTTCTTTGTATTGTATAGTACTTCTATTTTTTATTATTTCTAATTAATAAGTATTAATCATTAATATAAGTTATTTCAGTGAGTGATACTATTTATATATGTATATTCTCTTGTTCAATCACAATTCCTAGAGTTCTTGCAATTTCAAACTAATTTTGGTCACACATATATGGGGGGTACATGAATGTGTGGACATCCAGATAATTTGCTATGGGATTATTTGGTTAGTACAAAGATGATAATTGCTATCTTATTGATGGTCAGTAAGTACCAGATATAACTAAGAACATTGATGATGATCAGGATTGATATAATAATCCCAGCATGTTTGATGTGTTTATTATTATATTTTAGTGCTTAACTATTTGATATAGTTAAAATATTGATTGCTTTTATATTATGTCGTTTGACATTGACTATATGAGGATTAGCCTAAGATTTTGTATTGTATTTCTTTTAAATCCAGTCACAAGGCAAGACTGTTGACTATTAATAATTGATGCTGGTAACGCTACCATGTTTATCACACATATATATATAGCTTAATATTTACTTCCAACGTGATTTTTGCTCATGCTCATTGACAATAATTGTATGTTTGGAGGTGATTTCCATTACCCTTGTAGTCCACCTATTATGTAGTTACTATGTATGTATATATGTGTGTAGGCAAAAAAGGAGACATATAACAGTAGTAGATCAAAACTATTAAAATCATTCTACATATATAGATACAGCTTAAATCAATACTGAAAGAATAATTTTAAAAATCTATATTTATTTACATGATTAAAAAAAAAAAGTAGAAATTAAATGTTCACATTACATAATGTAAATATTTTTGTATAAAGATAAAACATTTATTTACAGCAAACACAAAAGATAAAATCAGGATCATAAATCATTATACATATTAAAAAAAATGCAAAAATAAACTACTAGATGTGTATATATTCTATATATCTTTAATATTTAATAAATAACAATCAATAAAAAAAAGTTTTTTTGAAAACTATATGCTATGATAAAATACTTCAATAGTTTTTATTTTATTAGGCATCAAGAAAAATTGACAAAAAAAAAAAATATTAATTATGTGAAAAGAGAAAAACAATTTTTAATAATATTTTTTATTCCGTCATTTTCTTTTTACTTATCTTTACAAAAAAAAAAAAAATGAAGGCAGAAAAGTGACTGGCTGAACTAAATTCTTTTCACCAAATAATAACTATTGAAAAGAAAATTCTTGAATTTACAATTAGAGGATGAATATGAGGTCGGGAAGACATAAAAAGAAAATCACAAGAAAACAGCAAATATATAAATGCTATCACTCTTGTTTCTGATGATTAGTAGTAACAACAGCAGTCATTCATAAATGGTTAGGCAATTGCTAGAAGAGAAAAATTAAAAAAAAAACAACAACTGTGAACCCTAAAATACATTATTCTCTTTATTTGATATTTCGCCATGCTGTCTTTAAAGTCTTAGAAAACTTCTTTTTCAAAGACTTTATCATATAGTTATCCATGGTATTTTATCTTTAGCCACATATTCCCAATAAAAAAAAACAATCAATGCATTTCATTAAAATATCTGAGATTTTTATAACATAAATGGCATCTATTTCTCCTACAAAAACCATAATCAAGTTAATTATAAAATATTTTTTTAAAAAAAATCTTGCATTGTTCATTTATTTCATATGTCTAATCCAATAAAGATGTTTTTATGATAAACGACTTTAGGTACTTACGTAGTTTGCTGCCCAGAAAGCTTGCCACCCATTTTATTTTAAATTATCTATTTCCAAAGGCTCAGGGGCTTCCAGCACATTATAAATATGGCTATGGCTGACTCTAAATTATCATATTCAATATTTATACATTTTTTATTTATTAAAATGATAAAAAAACACAAAAATCTAAAGGTTGTAATTAAAAACTTTTTAAATGTAAATGCAGTAAAAAAAAATAAAAATAAAACATGATTAAGCAAACAAACAATATTTTGGAACATTCTAACTATGTTCCTTTCCAAATATAGGTGCTTAAAATGTGTTCACATATGACACCACCATTGTGTCTCCATTCGCATATAAAGTATAATATCAGCTCCATATCACAAAGTTTTCAGGCAAGCACTATCCTGCAATTTTGAAAATATTCCATTACATATTATTCTGTTGATGAAAGATTTTAAATATTAATCATATTTCCAAAAATGATAAGGCAAAAAAGAAATGTTAAAATAATCACCAGGTGCTAAGAATGTCAACAAAAAAAAATGGCTTTAATTTTAGGCATGTATTATCTGTTCGCCTTGTATTAACATTTGAATGTTATCTTGTGAATGGAATTTATAAAAAAAAAAAAATTTAAATTTTTTAAAATTGTCACTAAATTTAGAACACATATGTTAATATTTTTTAAAGTTAACAATTCCATTCACAACATAACATCAAAATGTTAACACAATGTGAACAGATAATACATGGTTAAAATTAACATTATTTTTTTTGTTGACTGTAGTGTTCAAGGTGAAGGAAGAAATATGTGTGTACAAAATAAATGTATAAAAATACATATAATTGTATAGAATAAAAATAATAAATTTATACAATAATTATGACTGTGTGAAATAATTGTATATAATGATTATATAAAATAATTCAAGGTATGAGTAACTATCAATGTATAGCAATGTAGTTAGGTCATAGAATTGCATACTTGGCTTTATAAGGTCAGACAACTGTAAAAAAATGTCATATATGGTGAGGTAAGTAAAAATGCCATATATGGTAAAGTATATAAAAAACATATTTGGTAAAGTTTGTAAAGCCTCCAGAAGTCGCAAAGGGTATATAAACTTCCAGAACTTGATATATGGGTTCTGGTATTAATTTAATTCAGACTCCTACCTCTATAAGTCAAAAAGCAGAACTAGGGTTTATTATGTTCAGGTCACTTTGATCTTTTATCACTTTTATGCGCCTTATGTAAATTTGTAAATATTCTTATACATTATTTAAATTAAACTATTAGCTTACCATCTCAATTTCTGCCATTTGTCACTTATTTACTTGCTGCTCATGGGACACAACAAATTAGTGCAGTCAACAGGATTTGAACTAACAGGAAAAATGCTGGGCTATATCACAAGTCAATATATGTGAATTCAACGTAGATAATCAGTGATCGGCTACTGTATGTTCAGAGGATAGATGACATTAAATAATATTAGAAATAATACTGTAAGAATAGCCTCTTTACTTTGCTCTGCAGGTCACAGGGTAATCAAGATAGCCAGAATACTGTGTGAGCCTGATTCTCCGAAGACACAGAGATACAATGAGCTTGTAACAAAGCTAAATAATTATTTCAACTCCCAGCCATCCATGTTAATTGCTCAATTACATGTTAGTTGCAGAAGGCAAAGGAAAAACAAAAAATAAAAGATTATGACAAGGGCCTAAGAAAGATGGCAAAAGACATTCCTTTACGATAAATACTTAGAGGGAGCTCTCATCAAGCAACTATTATATGGACTTTTAGGCAAATATTATTAACAATAAAAGATCTAACCTATGAAGAAACAATCAGATGTGGAATAGTTCACAAACTATTATTTGACCAAGTGAGAGAGTTCAGAAATTTCACAAGACCAGTTGGAAGTTAAATCTAAAACAGACCAAATGAGTAAAATGTTTCTGATGTGGAAAATCAGTCATAAAGCCCTTGAGTGCAATAAGCAAAAATATGTAAGTTGTAGAAAAATAACTGACAACACCAAAAGAGGATACCACCATATGAACAAGAAGCCAAGTAGAAAATTTACCTGCAAGGTGGTGGTAAGTAGCTACATAAAAAACACTACCATAGATGAATCAAATCAAATTATGTTAAATGTAAAAATAATTAGCAAACCTATAACAATGGAAATTGATAGTGGGGTAAAGATATCACTGATGAAAATCAGATTGGGAAAAGTATAATTAAAGATTTAAATTTCCCCTCAAAAGTAGAGAAAACCTAGTATGATAACAAAAATCCCATAAGAATAATAGGAGTCACAAGAGCAAAGGTAAAGAGGAGTATAGAAATATTACCACTGTACACAGTGAATGGGAAAATTAAACCCGATCATTGGCTGAGAATGGTTTGTGCCCTATGTCATTAAGAAGATCGATACAGAATCACAAGTTGAAATAACTATCTCAATCTATTCAAAAAAGAATCAGGAAACTAAAATCTCATCTATTGATACATAGTTACATAATAGAGTAAAACCTGTTTCTACAAAACCTCAGAAAGTGCTACTAGTGTAGCAAAGAAAGATCAAGGAGAAACTAGATGAATTGATACAACAAGGAATTCTGAAACCAGTTGAGAATGCAGAGTGGGCTATTCCTATAGTAATAGTGGAAAAAGCAAACGGAAAAATAAGTTTGTGGTGACTATCATACCATTGTAAATAAGTACTAAAATAAAAGTGAATATCCACTGTCGAACATAAGGAAAGTCTTAGCCCCCATGGAATAAAATTCTTATTTTGCCAAATCAGATTTGACAGCGCATTTCAACAAACAGCCAAGCTCTTCACAATTACAACTCAAAGAAGTTTATTAAACTACAATAGACTACCCTTTGGATTTGCAATAGCCTAAAATATATTCTAGGCCAAATCGACTCCTTGTTCCAAGGCAGAAATGGAATCATTTCATACTGTGATAATATATTAATAATGGGGAACTCCAAAGAAACAACCGAGTAATAAAAACCTGCAAACTTCTTGAGAGATTTGGAGCCAAATTAAATCCTGAGAAATATATTTGGAATACAAAAGAACAAGTTCATCAGACACTTTATCAGTAGGCATGGGAAGAAATCCACAAAGTGAAGAATGTATCATGCCCGAAAAAAAGAAACTTCAAGTATTCCTTGGACTATTAAACTACTTTGAAACCTCCTTAAAGGGCAAGGCTCACATTGCCCAACCTTTATATAACCTGTTAAAGAAAAATGAAGTATGGAACTGAGGATACAATAAAGAAAGTGTTTGAACAAGCCAAAGCCTTACTAACATCTGAAAGACTCCTCATCCCTTATAACAAGCAAGAAGTCATGCTAACAATGGATGTGCCAGAATATGGAGTTGGAGCTGTAATATGTCATATGTCTAAACTTATTGACTCCTTACTGGCTATAATATTTGGAATTAAAAAGTTCCATCAATACCTCTATGGATGAAAGTTTAAGGCCATCACCGATCACAAATCCTACTGGGAATATTGGCAAAGGATCGAACAATCCCTGGCCACTTAAGCCCTCGAATGATTCGTTGGCTAGAATTCTTTTCCGGATCTGACCACGATGATCTAACATATGAGAAGGGTAAAAATATATCGCATGTGGATGCATTATCTAGATATCCAGATAAAACTGAATTGCCTAGGACAGAAGTCTATGTAAATTACATTGATCAGCTAGCTTCAAAAATTATCAATAGTCAAACAATAGCAGAATGGACTGGATAAAGAGAAAATGGCCCAATAGATGCCCTCTATATTTGAATAAAGGGATGTGGAAAATATGTGAGAAGCTATATATTGATGAGCAAGAAAGTACTAAATAAAGAACTCAAGCTGTTTATTAAAAAATATAGTGTCAAGTGATAGCTGATCAATTGCCCAACAAAATATATTTCATGATATACCTCTATGCTGGTCCATGGAAAAGACTTATTACTGGTGGATTTGTATAGTCGGATTGAATACAGAGTTATAAAAAATATTATTTCTTCTGCAATTACCGAAAAACTTAAAAGAGATATTTGCTACACACGGAACACCAGAGATCCCCATATCAAATAACGGTACTGCTTTCTGCTCAGAGAAATTTGAAGATTTTATTAACAAATGGGAGATAAAACATATAAAATCACCAACATATCATCCTAAGTCAAATGGAATTGCTGAAAAGGTAGTCCAAAACATGAAAAAAGCTTAAAACAAGATTAAAACTGAAAAGATAAATGAAGACTTATTTGAAATAATATTTCATCAACATTGTACCCCATCTAGTGCCATTGGAAAAACCCCAGCTGAACTGTTGTTTCAAATAAAAATGAGGAATAAATTGGCAACCTTGTTACCTATCCAACAAAGAATTAATAAGACAGTAATTGTAGTGAACCAGTTTAAAATAGGTGACAATGTTTGGTCACTAAATAAGTTAAAAAAAGAGTTGAGAGAAAGAAGTCATCATGAGAAATATTGCAAATCAACTGACTAAAATTGAAACTGAAGAGGGCATAAAACTTTGGAAGCATAAAAACCAGCTGAGATGATATCTGTCAACTGTAAATAATAAGCAGTGAAGAAGTAACTGACAATGATGTTGAAGCAGAAACTATACCATTAACCAGTTTGGAAACCTACAACCCCAAAGAAAAAGAATTGTCAATGGTTAAAGAGCCTCCTGAAAATAAGATAGATACACTGAAATCACCACTGATGCACAGTCAAGACCCCCAACATTCAACAAGAAACCCACCTGTTCATCCCAAAGACTATGTTAGGTAAAGAAACATATTCTGGAGTAGGGGAGGAGTATAGTGCTCAAGGTCAAGCAAGAAATATATGTGTGTTCAACAATAAATTTATAAAAATGCATATAATAATTGTGTAGAATAAAAATAACTTTGTACAATAATTATATATAATGATTGCATAAAATAATTGTATATAATTATATAAAATAACTCTAAGGCATGTGTAACTATCAATGTATAGCAATGTTGTTAGATCATAAAGTTGCATACCTGGCCTTATAATATCAGAGAACTGTATAAAACCTCACATATGGTGATGTATGTAAAAAATATAATGTGTATGTTAGAAATGCCATATTTGGAAAGGTTTGTAAAGACTCCAGAAGTCTTGGGGAATATAAACTTCTAGAATCGGGTATATGGGTTCTTGTATTAATGTAATTCAGAGACTCCTGCCTCTCCTAAGTCAAAAAGCAGGACTAGGGTTTATTATTTTTTATGGGCCTTAAATAAGCTATGTAAATTTGTAAATATTATCATATGTTATTTAAATTAAACTATTAGATTAGCATCTCAATTCTGTCTTTGTCAATTATTTACTTGCTGCTCATGGGACAAAGATATTCATAACCATGTGATTTTTTTAACATTTCTCTTTTATCTTATTATTTTTGGAAATATGATTAAAATTTGGAATCTTTCATTGACAGAATAAGATACAATGGAATATTTTAAAATTTCAGGAATAGTACACACCTAAAGAGTATGTGATGATGGACTGATATTATACTTTTTGTTTGAACGGAGATGAAATGTGGTGCTGTGTGTGAATATAAATGACCATGGTTAAATGGCTCCAAATCATTGTTTGTTTGCTTAATCATGTTTTATTTTATTTTCTTTACTGCATTTACATTAAAAAAGTTTTTAATTACAATCCTTTGGACTTTTGTGTTTATCATTTTAATAAATAAATGAAAAAGAAGTAAATATTGCATATGATAACTTAGAGTCAGCCATGTTGTTTATCCCATGTGTAGTCCCTGAAAATGGATGATTTAAAATAAAATGAGTGGCAAGTTTTCTGGCAGGCAAACTACTTAAGTACCCGATTTTATTATTATTACGTTTATCAAGTTCTAAAAACATATTAATTGATCTTATGATCTTGCCATTATATTTTTTTACAGAGCATTCTAAATCAAATTTTTTCTAATGCCTTTAAATAATATAGTCCAATTCGCAGTTCCATACATCAGTTAAGTAAAATAATAATTTTGTATATGGCTATCCACTGTGATGAAATATATTTTTTATTTTTAAAATGCTACCAAGATATTTAAACTGGTTCACATTCTCATGTTTATAAACCATCTAACTGAAGATTTTTCATCTAACACTGGTTGATAAAGAATTTGAATTTTCTGAACATTAAATATTAAATCAAAGTCTTTATTGTTATATTTCAAATAATAACAATTTTTAGGTTGCCTTTTCAATTGCAAGAATATCACAATTATCAGCATAATACAACCAAGAAGATAAAATACTCGTTTTTATTTTTAATCAAATTAAAAAGTTCATTATAAAACTTTTACATTCATTCCAGATTCATTAAGTAACCTATAAATAGTTCCAAAGAATACATATCTTTATTTAGCACCAGTTTTCAAATGTTTCAGAATTTCCATTTATAATAATAACACTTCCTTTTATTACATTATGTAGAAGCTGTATAATAGAAATAATTTTTTACAAACAATTAACACCAAATAGTACCAGAGCTGTTCAATTAATTAAATCAAATATCTTGGTAAATGAATAAAAACAATATATATATATCACTCCTTTAATTGACACTTTTTTTTTGTTTTAGTGATAAAAATATCTATAGTTCTTGACTCTCAAAAAGGACTTTTTGGAGTCTCTGGTAACCATCCATCTATGACTGGAATCAAATCTACTCAACAAAATACCTTTGCTATAGTGGATAACAATGTTATTTCATAATAGTTATTATATCTGATCTATTTTTACTTTATTTTGAAAAATTGAAACAATAGAAGCATTCTTAAGATCCACAGCACAACTTAAGTCTATACACTTTAATAAATTTTGACTATTTTTGAATCTAACATATCAACATCATATTTAAAACTTTCCCAATTATTTCATTAAGAAGAGCAACTTTTCCATTTATTAAGATTACATTTAGAAGAGAATAAATAAATATTTTGTGCACAAGTGCTGCTAATTATCTAAAACAGTTCTTTGAAATTATTTTATAAGACAAAAAAGAAAGCTTATTGCTTATTAAATTTAACTATTATTAATATATAAATTGATACTAATACTTAAATAAAATTAATAATTTAATGATTTATTGCTGAGAAGTTCATAAAATGTCATGCGCTGGAAGTGACAGAACAGGAATTATGATTCATTGATCTTGAGCTACAGAATTCACCATTCTATTTATTGCATCAAACAAAACAAAGTAATGCATGAATGAAAAATGATAATAGAACACACATTAACTAATAATTATAGTCTTAATGCTATGTATTCATTCGCTGTTAAAAAAATATACCACCCCTTTTTTTTTGGCACAAACTTAACATTGATATTAAGTTTTTACAATTTTACTGTCAGTTTTTATAAATGTGAGACACATCTGAACTTCTTCATATATAAAAAATTAAACCTTTCTGTGCTAAACAGTGCTTAGTAATTCTCATTATTAATTTACATTAAAATAATTTTTTGAGGTCTGGCTTTAGGATATTTATTTTTAAGAAATAAATATTAGTTTTTCTTTGTTCATAATATTTTTAATTACCACAAATAAGAGACTATTTTGGCAAGCTAAACATTCCTAAGTACATTGCTAATAAAGAAAAAAAAATTGATAGGACCATTTTCATTGTTTAATATAATTTGATATTTCATGTACCAGGCCATTCTCTAAATAAATAAATCTTCTCTGCAAATAATGAATATTTCTGTAATGTAATTTTCAATATACTGCTCTCACACAAGGTATGGAATGTTATCCACTTTTAACATTTTGTGGTGGAATGTAATCATAAATATGTGATCAAAGACATGAAAAAGATCAATGATACCCAAGATGCACATTTCATGCTAAACCAGCACTTATCAGGTGGCCCAGACCACAATCTCTTATGCATATCTTTATCATTCTTCAGTATATATAGATAGCAATGTATTAGTTTAATTGATGTGTCAAACATGCAATCCTCACAATTTCAACACAAATCACTTATTGAAAATATACTTAATAATTTTTATTAGTCACTCATTAGATTAGAGATTATCTAACAATGACTATTTCCATCTATTTTCATTTTACTGCTCTCCTGCAAGATAGGGAATGTTTTCTATCCACTTGTAACACCTTTTGGAAAGATGTAATCATAAACATATGATTAACGACATGTGAAAAAGATCTATGATCCCCAAGATATTATTCATTATTGGATAATCTCTAATCTAATGAGTGATTAATAAAAATTATTAATGTACTTTCAATAAGACAATTGTGTAAAGGTTATGAGGGCTGCACATTTCACACATCAATTAAACAGTAGTTCTTTGCTATCTATATATCAGTTATGAAGAATGACTTTTTTAGGAACGAAAGCACACTACATCTTTTTTTCTAATGTTTTTGTTTTACTTGCCATAACAATTTATATGCAATAGCTAATCTATTCATATTACATACATCGAGAAAAATTTCGAATTATCTATCTGTAAATTAGTTACTATAGAGAATATGTTATCAAGATATTTTTATTTTTTAAATGCTTTTAAGAATCTTAAGTTTGAATAATTAATTAAATTTTAGCATTATTTGAACTTCTTATAATCAATGAATAATGTGATGATCAAACTCGTTATTTGCCTTATATAAAAACAGTTCAACTGTTGGTAAAAAAAAAAAATGAAAATTAACAGAAATTCTATACAAAAAATGTGTTTGAATTGTTCATTCTTCTTTATGTTTGGATAAATAGTTTAGAGAAAAATATGAAACTCTCTTATCTGTTAATCAGACCATGACTAGTTTAAGTATAGATAATACATTATCAAGATATTCCAAATGCTTTTAACATTCTACATTTTAGTATTGTTTGAACCAACAAATAATGTGATGGTCAAACTCATTATTTGCTTTATATAAAAACAATTCAATTATTGGTAAAAAAAAATTGAAAGTCAACAGAAATTCTATACAAAAAATAATAAGTTTGTATAGTTTATTCTTATTTTTTTATGTTCAGCAAAATAGTTTAGAGAAGTTTTTTTTTTTGTTTGTCAAAATAGTTTATACACGCTAATGTACTTATTGTTCTTATTACACTATAGTATGTGCAACTTTGGATTGTAAGGTTGAATGTGTACATATTTTAGTAAATTTTTAAAATTAAAATTTAGTTAAAGCTTTTGAACTTTTTAGTGAATTCTTCTACGGAAGCACTCATTCTGGTCAATACATGAAGCCTTTGTCCCTGTTATATATACTTAATAATGATAAAAATATATATGACATAGTGGTCTGGGCAAACTAGTGAGTGCTGGTTCAGCAGAAATGTATATTGTGGGGATCGTAGATCTTTTTCACATATCTATGATCATATGTTTTTGATTATATCCCTCCTAAAAGTGTTAAAAGTGAATAGAAAACACTCTCTACCCTGTATGAAAGTGATGTAGTGAAAATTACACTACAGAAATATTATTCATTATTGGATAATCTCTAGTCTAATGAATGACTAATAAAAATTATTAATATACTTCTTGGCAAATCTCTTAATTTACATAAAGTCTTTAGTTCAAACTAATTTTATCCCAACACATTGTTCAATTTGTTTTTATTTTTTTGTTAAATACATCAGAATGTCTGTTAATTAATATCTATAACTTAAATTATGATAATCAGTTTAAAATAATATCCAATATGGATGTGTCAATTATTTTTGAATGATCATGTACATAATCATAATTATTTTGAATAATTATGAATTATATGTATGTGTGCAAATATTAGATTGATGTTTAATTCTCTTTTACTAATATCATCAAAACTAAAAAAGATTAAATATCTTTATGCTGCTCTTCCATAAAATAATAATCAGAAATTAATAAATTCTTTACAACAGCTATATAAATATAAAAAAAAAAATTATACATTAAAAGCCTTTTCAGCATCTGATTTGGTGCCCTTTTCAAATGTTAATAATCTATTACATTAACAATCTATTTCAGATATAAAATCATCTAGTATTCAATAATGAAATTAAAACAAATAATACCAATATAAATCATTAAAATAAATCAAAACCCACATATATAAATTCAATAACTACAAAATAATTGACTATATCATAACAATACAATAAATAAAATAAATTACATTCATTTTTTTTTTTTACAATTATATATATGTCAATTTATATAATTTTCCATTAATTTTTAATTAACCAATTATTAACCAAATTTATAGAAGTCTTGTAAATATTCATACAATTATTTAAATTATTTTTAATATAATATGTTTCATATATTTGTCTTCTTTTTGGATCTTTGATGTAATTTAAACATTTAATACTTTTTGTAGCATCTATTCTATGCCCATATTTCAAGTAATGAATATATAATGCAGATTTATCATCTTTTCTATTAATTGCATTATTATGTTCTTTGGCTCTTACCTCTAATTGTTTGCCAGTATGCCCAAAGTAAATCATTTTACAAATTTCACATATAATTTTATATACAATTCCTTTTTTGTACCGTATATCATCTCTTAACCTATAATTACCTATTAATAGATCGAGATTTTTACTGTTTGACCAGCCAATATTTATATTCTTCTCAATATAATTTTTGTTATATCTTAATGTATTATATATCTTAGGATAATATGAAAGTCTAATCCATTTCTTATTTGATTCATTATTACCATTATCAATACCATTATTTTCCTCAGAAATTTTATCACCCACTACAGATATTTTAGAATTAAAAAATATATTTTTAATAGTTTTAGGATTATATCCATAATCTTTATATAATTTAATAAATTGATTCTTTTGTAACTGAGCTACACTTTTATCTATATTATATTTATCATTCCTATATTTAAAATTTTTAATAACTGCTAATTTTTGCACCCATGCTTGTTGTGAATCTACATGAATAATTTTTCTTAATTTATGTTCTTTAATAAAATGTTTTAACTTAATTTTATTATCTTTATCTATATTAATTTCTATATCTAAATATTTAATTTTATCTTCAAATTCTACTTTTGTAAATTTAATTATATATATATATATTATTATTAAATTCATTATAAATATTATTCATTGCTCTTTTATTACCAATAATTAAAATATCATCAACATATCTAGAATAATGTATTATTTCTTGACTAATTACCCTTTTTTTAATTACAATATTATCTAATTCATTTATAAATATCGATAAAATTAACCCACTAATTTCACAACCCATTCCTCATGTATATACCAAAATTCATTAATATATTTAAAATATAAGCTATTGTGCATTAATTTTAAACCCTCTTCAATAATATTTATTATATTTATATCATCTATATATTTACTTAAATTTTTTATTAATATATCTATACTTTTAAGTCTTGGAATACTTGGATACATTTTTTCAATATCCATTGTAAAAATACTTTGATTCCTATTTAATTTTATACTATTTAATTTATTAATAATACCATCTGCATTCTTTATAGAATATTCACCATATCCTAAAATACCTGTTATCCATTTATTTATATACTTACAAAACTTCTGTAAAATAAAATTACTAAAGTTAAACAACAGCCTCAATGGGTTATTATTTTTGTGAGTTTTAACCTTTGTAAAAATATATGGATTTTCATAAGAAGAAGGATACAATAATTTATATTCATTTATATCTATAATTTTATAATCTTTCATTTTATTAAGTAGTTTTAAATATTTGTTTTTTTATCCCTGTAGTTGGATCTTTCAATAATTTACCATATCCTTCTTTATTTATTTCATCTTCTATCCTGTCAATATAATCCTTATGATACATGACAACAAACCTATTACCTTTATCCTCTTTACAAATAGTAATCCTTTCATAAATACAGATCTTCCTAATATTAGTAACAAGTCTCCTATATTTATAGTCCTTATAAGTAATTTTCTTTTCATATAAGTCTTTGTTTAATAAATAATTAATTTTCTTTTTATCATCTACTGATATATTCGCTAATTCAATATCAGTAACAATCTTCTTATTAATATCTTTATCTATTATAGGTATAAAAGATGGTCCTTTACTCAATAACTTGTTTTGTTCTTTAGAAATTTTAATTGAAGTTAGATTTATAAAATTATTCTCCCCTTTATAACCCATGAACTTATAAAATCCGTAATCTTTAAAATTACAATTTGAATTTTTTTGTTGAATATTTATTTAACATTCATGTCCATTTTATATTATATATAATAATTATAGGATGATTCGATTTGTTCTTGTAATTATATAAAAATACATTGATGTCTTGCATTTATTTATTTTTATTAATAATTTTTTAATATCTTTTTTTAAAAATTTAAATTTACAAATATTTTTGTTTAATATATCATATTTTTCATCTATAAAAATTTGAAGAATATAATTTTCTAATTTCATTTTTAATTTCCAATCACCAGATATATTTTTATTATTTTTTTATTGTAATTTTACAAGCATGAGAAATTACTTTATATAATTTGAAATTATTTAAATAAGTTAATTGATCTTTAATTTTTTCAATATAAATATGTAAACTAGTTAATTTTTTTACTTTTCTTATTTCTTGTGAATTAAGATTACTCTTTAAAAAAGTCCACAAACCTGATAAATTATAATCGTCCATTATGCACTTAAAGCATATTTATAAATTTTACTAATATCATCAAAATTGGAAAAGAAAAAATATCTTTATGCTCTTCTTCCACAAAATAATAATCAGAAAATAATAAATTCTTTACAATAGCTATATAAATATCAAAAAACATTTTATACATTAAAAGCCTTTTTCAGCACCTGTTTGGTGCCCTTTTCAAATGTTAATAATCTATTATGTTAACAAACTTTTTCAGACGTAAAATCATTTAGTGTTCAGTAATGAAATTAAAACAAACAATACCAATATAAATCATTAAAATAAATGAAAACCCACATGTATAAATCCAGTAACTACAAAGTAATTGACTATATCATAACAATACAATAAATAAAATAAATTAAAATATTCATACAATTATTTAAATTATTTGTAATATAGTGTGTTTCATATATTTGTCTTCTTTTTGGATCTTTGATGTAATTTAAACATTTAATACTTTTGTAGCATTTATTCTATGCCCATATTTCAAGTAATGAATGTATAATGCAGATTTATCAACTCTTCTATTAATTGCATTATGTTCTTTGGCTCTTACATACAATTGTTTGCAAGAATTATAGGTTAAGAGATGATATACGGTACAAAAAAGGAACTATATAAAATTACATGTGAAATTTGTAAAATGATTTACTTTGGGCATACTGGTAAACAATTAGAAGTAAGAGCCAAAGAACATAATAATGCAATTAATAGAAGAGATGATAAATCTATATTATACATTCATTACTTGAAATATAGGCATAGAATCGATGTTACAAAAAGTATTAAATGTTTAAATTACATCAAAGATCCAAAAAGAAGATATATATATGAAACATACTATATTAAAAATAATTTAAATAATTGTATGAATATTTACAAGACTTCTATAAATTTGGTTAATAATTGCTTAATTAAAAATGAATGGAAAATTTTATAAATTGACATATATATAATTGTAAAAAAGAAATGAAAAAATGCATGTAATTTATTTTATTTATTGTATTGTTATGATATAGTCAATTATTTTGTAGTTACTGGATTTATATATGAGTTTTGATTTATTTTAATGATTTATATTGGTATTGTTTGTTTTAATTTCATTATTGAACACTAGATGATTTTATGTCTGAAATAGTTTGTTAAGGTGATAGATTATTAACATTTGAAAAGTGCACCAAATCAGGTGCTGAAAAAGGCTTTTAATGTATAAAAAAAATTTGATATTTATATAGCTTTTGCAAAGAATTTATTATTTTCTGATTATTATTAATTCACTTTTATATTAGTCATATTTGTAGAATTTATACTTAATACATATTTAGCATTTATTTTACATCTTATGTTTAACTATATTTTCTAATGTGTAATTTTTTAATTTTTAAGCACAAAAAATTCTATTTTATATTTTGCATAACATTTGATACAAATCTCTATTTTCTAAGTCACATTTCATTAGACATTTGCAGAATACCGACCCATGCTTCTGCGGGAAAACTTTGTTTGCAAGATTTTGATTAGTATTATACATACAAGCACAAATATGGAACTAACATATCAAGATTCTGGTTTTTCATCATTTACCATTATTTCATTTATTTTAGTAAGTAAAATGTTTCATTGTATGACTACTTTCTGAAAAGAAAGGAAAGTTAAAAAATAGATGTTACAAATATCTAGAATAAAAGCAATTATGGTATTTTATTTTATACACAGAAATGCCTCAAAAGTGGCACATTTAAGAATTTAACAGATCAAACACAAAAACTACACCAAAACATACCCAAAGGGGGGGGGGGATTTTTGTTGGTTTATATATTTAATAGTCAATAAAATTAATTGGCACATACATATATTTTTGAATCAAATAAATATAACTATAAATATAAAATAATAAGAATTGTGAATAATAATAAAAAAGCTCTTAAATCACTATTATTATCAAAATTATCATATATAGTTTTTAAAACTATGATTACACAGAATTGAACAATAACTAATGACTACATATTAGTTATAGCAGCAATCACAAGTAAGTTTATATAACTGCCATATTTTTAAAAGTTCATTTAGTGACAAAATAATAGAAGTAGAAGACAATAACTTTTCAGAAAAGATTTCATAGAACAAATTTTCATTTCATACATATAGAAAATACTCATCTTCAATGAATGGCCTATCTAAATTTAGTGTTATATTATTGAAATAATAATGTAATAATTAATGGTTAAAACAATTCCAGATTTTGTTTCTTGAAACATTGCTTTTAATAATGTAGTGGGTTACTAGCTGACTACAAATATAAACACTCATTGGTTTGATTTTGGAAATTATCTTTGTCTTTCTTAATTAATAAATTGATTCACTAAAAATTAAAAACCTTTAAAATTTATAGAAAATTAAAATTATAAAAAGTGATACAATGATAAAATTCTATAAAAATACACATCTCAAGTAAATTTACAACTGACATAATTCTTAACCACGTCTATAGGGTACATATAATTATTTTCCAGAAGAGAATTCTAGAATAAATTTGAAAAAATATATAAATTAGAGAAATATAATAACAAATAATAGTACAGATGCAATAACCATTAATACAGTACTTTTGTTTCATGTGCTTGCCTGGATTAAGGACATTTCAACAATATATTTTTTATTCCTTCCCTTCAATATAACACTTCTATATCTTTAAAGCACCCATATATTATTGGAATTGTGAACAAATATTAAATATTACACATTAATATATATATAGCCTGAATACAGATATGTACATATGTATTCGATACAAATATTCTGAAAATATTGCTATCAAAAATGTCACCTATTAGTACTTTGATAGCTATAATTACATAATTGCATAAAACATTATTTAAAAAGCATAAAAATGTAAAATAAATAAATAATTGTATGATTAGTTGTTCAAGAAGTTATGTAATGTTAAAGTACTCAAATGGGAGTTGATTGCAATATTTTATTCATTCAATCAAACTACATCTATTCCTTAACTGAGAATCTTCAAATACTACGGTCATCTACTTTAATATTGGGCACAGTGCATAAAAAAGCTTATAAAATATTTCACAATATTGTATGTATATAATTTATTGTATTTAACCTTATTTTTATTTATTTACAATTTGATAAAATTTAAATAAATGTGATTTCCATGAAGTATAATATGATTCATAAAAAAAAAAAAACAAAAAAACAAAGTTTTATTCCATAAGTAACTACAAAAAAAAAAAAGACCAAAAATAAAATAAAAATATATGATTCCATTCTTTTATATGTACAGCTAATTGTTTGGGGGAGAGGAAAAACTCTGAAAACATAAAAATAATAAAACTTATTTAGAAAAAGATATGAGACTATGATTATGAAAACATGAAAATAATGTTATTTATTTAGAAAGCAAATATTATGCAAATAAAAAAAAGATAAATTCATTTAGAAAACAAACTTGATACTATTTACATTCTAATATGTAACATGAATTAATAATTAAAAAAAAGAATTTAAATAGCAATCAAGCATTATAAATTAGCACTTCATATTCAATAAGTATTAACAGTGGCATTCAGCAATTCAATGAAGAGATCTTGATCCCAGACTTATCAAGAAATTTCCCAACATATGATGTTAAGAATTTTATATTTGTTTTCAAACTATAAACATTCAATAGATTATGTGTGTGGTTCTGTCACTGGGTTGACACAATATGTTCTGTTATTGCATTATCTATTGTTATGATTAAAACAGATATTTATAATATACTTATTATTTAAATAAATATATGTTTATTGCAATTTTTCCTTAACATATTATTCACTTTTCCACATTGATAGAATTTTTTGTTCTTGATTATAATTTAATTACTACCACAATTTTTAGATTGATCATATTTATTGAAAATATATATATATTTTCAATCATTTGATAAACTTTATATTATTTTTTTCATTTTTTACAGTAGCAAATATAGTAACATTTAGAGCATACATGTATTTGAAATATATTTGTTGCAAATTTTGCCATACACATTATCTTTTCCCAATTTATGGAATTCTTTGCCATCACATATAATGTCTAACAATATGCAAATTAGCAGTTATTAAAATTGAGTGCATAACTTCTAATGAAAAAGAAGAACAAATAAAATAGAAAAGCAGACTAGTGAAAACTAAAAAAGTGGAGTGAAAGCTAATAATGTAATTCCAAGCCAGTTTTAGTAGAAGAGATCTAGTCCAATCCACTTAGATTCACTCAAGGATATGAGCAAGCAGCAAGGTGCTTTAATCTAATACTCCTGTAAAGTTTGTACTGATCACACATATATTTATCAATTATTTGGTAATCATTATATTATTTGAATGTGGCTATTTCCATTTTTATAAATCTGATCTTATTTTCATTCTAAAGAAAAAATCACAATCTAATTAATTAGCTTTTTTTTTTTTTTGCCAACCTTCATATGTGGATGGTAATTCCACCAACAAGTAATATGTATAAAAGAACATGACCAAATACAAATTATGTTAGATATAATACATTTTATTACTTGTATTTTTGTTTATGTTTGTAAATACTATAGAATTTTAAATCATTTAAAGCAATATTGTTTCTGTGCTAAAAACATAACAGTACATAGCAGGTAAAAAAAAAAGGTAATTGCAACCAATATTAATCACACATAAAAAATAAATTACATTATGTTAGTTGAAATGTTTTACTTTTTTACTTTTATTTAATACAGCTGTGTACATAATTATATTACAATGATGACATCACTTTTAACAAAATGTTTGCCACATACAATGAAAAATGATCCTTCATGGCAAATACAAAGTGCAAAAGATATAGATCAAATAAACTATATTTTCAAATTTCATAACGTTATCTGATGATGTAGAATCAAAACCAAAACTATTATAAAGAGATTTGTTTTGGCTTGAGATAATGTTAATGAAAATAAATTTGAAAAAAAAAAAAAGTAATTATTCAGCCAATCATAATTGTATTAGACTAAAAAAAATAATATAAAAATGTATTAAAAATAAAAATGTTTTGAATACATTAGTCAAACATCATATATTTAATTAATATATTTTATCCATATTAATACAATTTTGCATGAAATCAATTACGAAAATGAAACAGATAAGTAATCAATACAATTACAAATAAAAGCATTCACATTTTTTAAAAACAAAAAAGTAACAAAGAAAATAAATTTAAGATCCTTGAACATGCTATAAAACAATCCATTTGATATGATAGTCTAACCACAGCTTATATATGATAGAGAGTAACTCAAATCTCAATTATATGATGTTATGCCTTTTCTGGTGTGGCCAATTTCTATGTACACCAGCATACAATTTCTGGATCATATTGAAGAAAAAAATTTTAAGCATACTTTGAAGTAGATTTTAAAAGTAGCTTTTCATATTATACAGTGAATATACTTCAAATACATAATATGGAAATAACATAGTCTTATTATATATATTATTATTAAAATTTGATTTACAAACACCAATCTTTCTGCATTCATAACTTCAGACAAATACATTAATGAATATTACTAAACATTTATTAAGTTAGAAATTATCATATTATTCCTAACCTGGATATAAACTTTAAATCTTGTTAAAGATTGATAACTTTTTTTAAAAAAAATAAATAAAAACATATGGAATAATTAAACTTCATTTCTCTTTTTCAATGTGTAACATCTTTTTTAGATTATTGAACATATATATGATATTATTAAATAATAAAAACACATCTGGTAAATAAATTTTAATATTGCAATAAAAAAAAAAGTTAAGATATTGTGAAACTGCCTTAGGTAGTAAAAATAAAGAAAAATCTCAATATAAGCATTAAAAAAAACAGAAAAACAAAATTAAAAAAAAAAGCATTAACTAATAATGCTTCAAGCTAATTAAATAATATGTACTCCTCCAATCAGTAAAAGATTTTAATAGATTTCAACACAATTTTTTACAGCTGATTTATAAAAAAAAAATCTAGAATATATCATAGCAAAATCTTATACTATGTGTGTTCTCTGGTTGAAATGGACATTGACAATTAAATAATAAAATATTTAGACTAATAGAATATTTAAACATTATTTGAAGTAGCTTGCATTGCTTGTCACTTATTCATTAAACACATTTTTATTTTAGAAATCTTAATATTTAGAATTAATCAACTTTTTACATCATTAATTTGCACTATAATTAGAATAAACACTTTATTAGCTATTAAGTTTTCTGCTAGAAAACATATTTGTCTTCAAACAAAAAAATTCTAAACTGGATAATAAAAAATACTTGATTATTGTCAGAAGCAGCTTCTCAAATAATTTAACCCTTATAACAATTTGATAATATATTCAATTATTAAATATGGTATTATATTTATATAGAACTGTTATATTGAACAATGTACAGAATAATAATGATTAGTTTACTTATTCGACTGTTCTCTGAAAAGAACTGCTTAACAATCATATTGCAAACTTGATAAACTTATAATAGGGACATAAAAAAAAAAATGAAATTTATAAAAAAAGTAAAAGTTCAAACAAAAATTATCTTTCTAGTTTAGCTCCATATGATTAAAAATACCAATGCTTCCAAATTTAAATAATTGTACTTTATGATTCCAACAACAATCAATATTTTTTTTTTAAAAGGGAAATTTCAAGAAAATGACATGCAGTTCCTAAATGGTAAAAGAATGACCTAACAAATTGAATAAAAAACTAATCTATTAGGTGTTGAACTTGGACCCATAATATTTATATCCTCTATTTATCTTGAATTATGCAGAAAAGAAAAAAAAGCGCATATACCTGGACTGATCATTGCTAATATAATCAAGAATTGTTATATTATAATCATTCCAAAAACAAATACTTTACATAACTCTCATTAATAATACATCTTGCTGAGAATTTCACAGCGATGCCACAAAAATTTTTGGGCTTACCAATGAGTCTCTCTCATGCAGCAATGAGGAAATTAATAGAAGACACCATCATAAATTCTGCAAGGAAAATAATTGATTCTCTTTCAAAAGTTTATACTTCATTATTTACAAAAGCAGTCCTTCTCAACATGTTATTGTTCCCCAGAATTTCTTACTATATGCCATTCATTAAATTCTCATCAAAATTTATCAAGAATATAAACTCTCTTTGTTCTAGACTAATTCAGAGACCAACAAAACTTAATGGTTTGTCAATGCACTCACTTCAGGTTCTTTATCTACAGAAATCAAATAACCTCATTATAAGACTTAATGGGATTTTTCCTGATGACTCACCTTTTCTATATATTTATCCTACAGATACACCACCTCCAATTAATGATGGTTGGCTGACACAAGTCTTAATTGACATTGCAAAAATTCTCACACCTTTAACTCAAATAAAACCAATGAAACTTCGTTATTGGGATGCCTATCTTCTTTTGTTTTCACCAATTATCCCAGATCCCTAACATTCTCACCTGTACAAACTTTGCCATTATAAAGAAATATAAAAGATGGAATCTAGAGCCAAAATATTTGGACTTCCTTCTAAAGTTAAATATCAATAATGCCCTTCCCACAAGACATTTTCTTGTAATGTACAGAGGTTTTTCATCTTTCGACTCTCTGTGCTCACTCTGCCATAGGGAGGATGATACCATATTTCACATTTTCAATAATTATTCATCACATCAGGACTGTAGAATATTGATTAATCAAATTTATATACCAAAATATCCAATTATCAACACACTCATAGAAGGTATTGCCTCTGGGGATTTTGCAACTATAAGAAGTGCCACTTTCATTACTTTTTGTCTATGGTTTGTCAGATGCATTCTAATCTTCAAGTCAGTTTTGCCTGATCAAAAATTAATTTTTCTACAAAAATTAAAAGAAATCAAAGAAAGAGATTTGAAGTTAGCTCCTCACTTTGTGGTGAATTCCACATGGAATCTTGTTAATGTTGGACATTCCTCTCTGGAGGAGTGAGTTTTTGCTATTTTTTTTCTTTTGTTGTATACATAGTTGAATAAACCTGTTTTTGATATATTCATAAAGATGAATATTTGGAGGATAAATCAACAAAATTTCCACAAATTAATGTGTGCAATTTTACTCAATTTTTTTTTATTTTTGAGGAAAAACTATCAATAGAATGATATATTTACTATTGAAAGATTGGTACGATTTTTTATTTACATCCATTGATATCTTTTTTTTTCATATGCCAACGCATTTGACATATGAAAAAAAAAATTCAGAATGTTGATAGAGGGGCTATCATTTAAAGAATGTTTTATCTTAATATGTTGACTGCCAAGAGGCATTAAAAAACTAGTAAATGTAAATATTTTTAAATATTTCATTTTACTTAAAATTATATTTATAATAAATTTTCATTCTTTAAATTCCTAAAAAAAAAAATTATTTATTAATATTTATGAGATACTTTGCCAGCTTGCAATTGGAAAAAAAAAATCTTATTGGCAAACAGTAGTGAAATAAGTGATCTTCATGCAATCCAACTATAAAATAATTTGCTGATTCACTATATTCACACTTTATATATCGTTTTTATTTATGAATAAATAAGTTCTTGACTTAAAAAAAAAAGAAATAAATTAATAATTTATTAACCATCACTAATTAATGATCCAGTGAAATGGAACTTTTAAAATAGTCAAAATATAAAAAATAATTTATTTATAAATAAATAAATTACTTATTTAAAAATATAAATAAATAATGATATGCCTCTGAGATAATTTATAAATGAATAAAAAATAATTCATTTAGATGTAAACTATAAAATATTTAATGTTTTAACTATAAAAAAATTGTAATATTCAATTTTCTGATGCATTCCTTTTCACTTTTGTAAATGAATTATTTATTTTTCTGATGCCATGGTGATTTTGGTATTTATTTTATTTTATTTATATTATATTATTTATTAATAAATATTCAATTTATTTTTTATTAATGAATTATATCAACTAAAATAAAAATGTCAACTATAAGTTATGCTGTCATTAAATATCCATTCTGTGAATAAATATTCTATTTTCTAATACAAAAATGTTTTTTTTAAATTTAACATGCACTTATTTGCTACAAATATGTTTATTAGCAGTAATAATAATAAAAAAATTCATACTGAAAAAATAAATTATCAGCTTTTCTAAAATATATATATATACATACAATAAAATATATCATTGTCAATCAAAGTATAAGATATTCAATTCACAGATTTATTAAAAAATTATGAAGACATTCAAAAGGTATCTTTCTGAAATTTGCTATAGTTAAAGCACCTTTCATTTAGCCACAACTTTCTGAATTAATTTTTTCCCTATAAATTTAATTTCATTTGTTTTATGTGGGTTTACAATTTTTTTAAGATCTTGGAACACAATTCTAAATAAGTGAATTTTAATTGGCGTTACTATGTAACTTTGGCTTTGCACATAAGGGAGTTTTATATAAGAATTTTCCATACTGATCATATTAAAAGTCCAATAATCTCTTAGAATAGTGATTTCATGAAAGCAATATCATTTATGTGACATTCATTCCAAAAAATATATAAATACACTAAAATAAATAGATTTATTATGTACAGTAATTCAAAATGTATCTTGATTGTACAATATTGTACTGTACAATAATAAAATTCAATAAAAAATAATTAGAAATATAATTATTATATTTATCTAATTTTCATCCAATATCCTTGAAGGATAGTTATGTGGTAAATAAGGCTATCATAAATGGAAAAGAAATATGTCTCATTCAGGATAATATACAATCTAATACAAATTTTGATCATACACAACAACAGAGTACAATAAAAAATAAATTTTAAAATATGTATATCAACTAAAGTATATTCCAACAATTAATTTGTTAATATTCTCACAAATGCTACTTCTGCCAACAACAAAAATGCCATTATTATAAATCTAAATTATTTTGGCTTTTTTTAAAAAAGAAAAAAATATTTCATGCATTATGCAATTAATAATCAGTTTTATATGATTAAAACATATTCATCATTTAAATTAGAGATAAATTTACACAATATCCTTCTAATTCAATTGTAACAAAATTAGGCTTTTGGTACAAATGTAAAAAAAAAATATATATCAGCAAAAAAATTTATAAATTTGACTCAGCACATAACCAAAAACAAACTTTGAACGAGTATATTACCTCATGACCAATTTGTATTTAATTAATTTTTAATTAATATTTTTTATTTATAGAATTTTTAATTTCCCACAGACAAAAATGTGTCATATTATAAATCCTATAATATTGGCATTAAAAAAATCAATTATATTATTAAAACTATAATAATCAGCTGTACATTATATTTCTTGATCTAATATTTATTTAATTAACACTGCATTTATATATATATATATAAAAATGTTGAACCATTGATGTAAAAACAAAATTTTTAATGGCACTGCAAAAAAATTCAATTACAAAAACAAAAACATTGATGATAGAAAATAAAGCATACCAAAAGTAAATTTTAAAATATGCAGTTAATTTGTTTTTTTTTTTCTTTTCTACATACTTCATGTTAATTTATGGAATGATTTTTCAAGAGAGTATCAATCTTTCCTGGTGTAGGGAATTCAAAACAGTGACTTAAATTATAAAATTATAATTAAAAATAATTGCAATTGAAATGTTTTTACTATAAGACATGTTAGAACTTTTTTATATATATTAACAATATGTTTAGTAAAATGTTTATTCATTAATTATCACTATTATTCAATTATTATTTTTTCATGTGTCATGGCATCGGCCGGGAAGTGAACCCGCTAACCCGGGACAACTGCTTGTAAGGCAGCTGTGCTGACCTCTCGACCACCAACGTTTTGACAATTTTATGCTTTTTTTAAGTTAGCATTTTAATGTTTACCATATATTTTGAATCTAGGATAATAAATTAATTTTTTTGCACTAGAATTCATTATAATTGCATATTTCTTATATGAAATTCTTGATTTATGAGACATTTTGGAGAACCAAATGAGTTGACTGCCTGTCATAAAGATATATCTTGAGAACATTTACAATAAACTATAAAAATATACTTACTACTCTATATCATGTTAAACTTTCAATAAAATATTAACATTGCATCTACAATATGTTCAAAATTCAGATATATACTGTATAAAATATAATAATTAAACACAGACTTTCAAGCCCCCTAGTTATCCACTCTATCTTAATATAACTGATACACATGACAATATACATGTGAAAAAAGTAAATGATCTCCAATACACATATTTCATGCTGAACCAGCACTCATCAGCTGGTCTGGATCATCATTTGTAGATCATTTTTATCTTTTTCACATGTATATGGCCATATGTATCAGTTATATTGGATAGATTTGAATCATCATTTGTAGATCATTTATCTTTTTCACATGTATATGGTCATATGTATCAGTTATATTGGATAGATCTGGATCAACATTTGTAGATCATTTATCTTTTTCACATGTATATGGTCATGTGTATCAGTTATATTGGATAGATCTGGATCATCATTTGTAGATCATTTATCTTTTTCACATGTATATGGTCATGTGTATGTTATATTGGATAGAGCAGATAACTGTAGGGAGCCTGAAAATCTGGGTTCAAATCCTCTTTAATTACATTTAGGTTAATTATATAAATTGTACTTGTATTTCAATATTAAATATTTAGTAAGTTTTTAATAAAATATATTGATAATTATATATATATTATTAAGATGATTTTGAATAATCAAACCTGTATTATTTAAATAAGGATCCACAAAGAATTTTATTAAAGTCCCTCTTTTATTTTCTTTCTTAATGCAACTAATAATTGCTAATTTTAATAATAAGAATTAATTTTATGTACTATAATTATAGTTATTTTCTAAATATTGCATTTGATCACAAAATCACTTCTATAAATGCAAAAATAAATTATAAAACATTATCAGTGCAATTTAATATGCAATAAGACTAATATAAACTAATTATAATTTTGCTATTAAAATAAATTTATAAGGGTGGCCATATTCTGAACAACTGTTAAGTAGAGAATATATGTTTAGTATTGAAGCAGTAAATCTGTAATCCAGATTCGTGCTTCACAGGCCATCAACCTATTTAGCCACCAAGTGGGATTCAAACCCATTTCTTCATGTACCTAGACTATACAGAGTCAACACGCACATCCGCATAACTCTTCCTGACCTACTTAACTATTTATGTAAGTATTATTAAAAATTTGGTATATTAATTATAATTAATATCCCCTAAATAATATAGTCGTATATGTGCATTCACATATATACAGCGGATACATATATGTGATGTAAATATTGTTACTTATTTAATATTTTTATTATATATAACTTGGCTGCAAAGAATGATGCAATACTTGAGAAGATTCTCTAAGCAACTTCAAGTAAATGTAAAATTTATCAACAACAAAGAAATCCATTAGCGAAAACTAGAAATTCACTCTATTGAATTTAGTTTAGTTTTAAAGTATTTTAATTGAAATTATAGCTATGCGAATCTATTTCTAAACTCAAAATAGATTAAAATCAATAACTTTGAGAATCTTCGATTGCACAATTACCTCGGGTGATTCTCTAAAAGCATTCATGTAGAAAACGTAAATGAGTATAAATAGGGCTTATTTTTCCACTGAGAAAAGAACAGTTGATTTTAAATTCAGTTGCTAAGCCAAATCTACACTCGATTTTTCAACATTATGACTGTTGAATAGTAGAGACCGAGTCCACCTTTGCCGATCTTTTCTAAGATCACCTCCGTGCCATAATGCCGTGCTCTGATCTTAAACAAAATGAATTGCTTATAATGCTACAGTGAAATAATTTATAATCAAATGCTACCCCCATTTTAATGAAATATGGACTACTGTGCTCCAACATGAAAATGCCCCCCAAAGAACATGGATTTTTCAAGCTGCCATGCCAGTGCATCGGAAGATAATCTACACTACCACTTTAAAGATTCATTTTCACTCACTCTATTCCTTTATTAAACCCTATTTAACTCTTAAAATGTATTTTGTCTATGTTTATTCACTGGTAGTGAAATGCCAGTTATATATTTGTAACTAACCTATTATTATGGCTCTCTATAACCTTATCAAATCTTTATGTAATTGTCTTAATCCACTTCAAGTTTTTATTTCTATCTCTAGTTTAGTGTGGTAGAATTTTATTGATATATTTATTTTCTGTTTATGTATTTCATTTTAATGTAATTATATGCCAATCTTACTCAGTCTTGCGAGCGCCTTTATTCTTAGTATTCTAAATCCCAATCATTCAAGGGATATTTTTCATTAATTTAAATTCATTTATTATAATGCCTCTCCTCGCTGGGTTGGGGAAATGATTATATATTGCTAGATGTCTTTAAAGGCAGATCCCGGTAAAACTGCCGCATTTATATATTTAATAAAAGTTAATCTATTATTATAGAATGCTATCAACTTAAGATTTATTTATAATGGTTTCAATATTAGTAATGAATACTCTGTATTTTATAATGCAATAAATATACCCGTGTATCACCTGGAGCGTGATAGACGTTAATATTTGCATATTTTGATTTAAATGCATATGGGACCCGTTTAATAGAGGGAAAGCCTAATTGCATATATGACCTTCATTTAGTTTAAAAAATAATTAGTTAAATTGGTTTAATATTAAATTCATGTCATTACACCTGATCTTTAATATTTAGGCCATAATTATTGCACGTCGTTAGTGACTTATCTTAATTTTTAGCATTACCAGCATAGGCCAGTCTTCTTATTGTTATATTTGCTTTGTCACGATCTATCACCAGAAACTTTGAATCCCTTCTTCGCTTATGTTTTAGGATGGCATTTGTTGTGCCCTAGAGTACATTTGGAAAAAGTAGCGAACGCTCTATGTGGGATGACCCCAGGACAGCCAGCCCATTGCCCCTTCCTAACTCCCTCCTTTCCAGGTATAGCATCACCAGAAGAGCAAGCATACCTTCCTTCGTTAAGATCAATGACAAAGTATTTCATCGGCCGGAAATGGCCCGAATTTCATATTTACTGCCTCATGCCGGTACCTCTACTTTCCTAATATTCTATATTTAAGCCTAAAACCAATCTGTAAGTCGTAATACTGTGGGTGCATTAAACCAACGTATTATTTTACTTATTAAGTTTGGTATTTAGAATGTCATGAGTTAAGCTTGCATTAAATTAGTTTCCTGGGGCAAATTATTCCCAAATGCGTATATAAATTCAATCTTTATTTAAGATTATAACCTGTATATTTTATTTTTACAAAATTTGTCATTTTGAATACACATACATTCATGTATTCAAATCACTTAATGCAAACAATATTGAGATCTTTTCTGTAATATAAATGCCAGAAACTATGCTTACCTGGCATTACTATTATATCAATATTTGTATAGTCCACGTATGATCTGAGTCACTTCGGTCATATCTTGAGTTGGATTATTATTAATAGAATTATATCTCAGACAGCAACACATCTGAATCTTTCAAATGCATATTTAATTAGGTCACTTGATTAATTGCATATCGATTCTAAATAGCGTTTCTATTCTTAAACCTATTTTGTAAAAGATTATATAACAGATCATTGGCATATAACTAAATCACACTTAGAAATAAAGTGTACACACATGCGTATTTATTTTATAATTGTAATTTTATCATTACGAATTCTCATAGTGATAACCAATCTTATTCTGATTATTTATTCAAATTGTTTAGTGGGAAATGAGTAATAACTACATCTGTATAATAATTTTGTTTTTTATAATCTAGTTGTTTGAATCATTATTAAATATCTTTTACCGTATGTTTAAAAATATATTTCATATTTGCTATAAATTACCTGAGGTCACACACATATACATTAGCTCTATCATCAATAACCATAAGATATTATGCTTCTCTGCTATGTCTCCAGGACTGGAATTGAATAAATGCTACTGTATCATTGGGAATGTTGTTCATAATGCTATAGATCTGGGGAATGAGGCAAATAGGTTAGAATTCATGATTGCTTCTGACCTGTGTATTTCGAGCATGACTGGATTTGAGATATTTTTGCTCAGATTCTAGGTTTTGTTAGATGAACATACAATTTTGACTGGTACAATATATAATTTTTTAGCAATGAATCACAATACTTTTTATTATAAAATTGTTGTTAGTATGTATTTGGTTTCCTTAAACAATAAGTTTTTGAAAACCAAAATTTGTACAATTTTTAATATGCACATAAAATAACTTTAATAAATTTAGATTACTTATTGTAATTTATATCTTAAATAGTGTTATTGTTTTCTTTTTTTTATTTAACTTACAAAATTACTTCACTTTAATAATTTTTTTTTTTTTAAAAATTGTTGAAAATTATTACTAAAATATATGGAATGGACAAATAAAAGTACATTTTACACATAATTTAAAATAATAAAAAGGAAAATAAAGATTTTTCAATTTTCTCTTTCTATTAGAATCTGATTAATTTCAGCTAAATCAACAGACCATTGTAATTTGATTTAATTTTTTTATTGTTAATAAACAATTATATATGTAACTTAATAAAATATTCTTTTATTAAAATAAAAAAAAACTTCAAGCAAATATTTTTTCTCATAAATATTTTCCATATATATAAAAACACAAAAATTATACAACTTAGGTTTGGTTTATAAAACTAGTGTTGTAATTTAAATAACAAATATGTTGAAAATATATTTGTCAAAAATTTTGTATAATCCCAAGTTTGTTTACTAATTTAACACTAATCAATATAAATAAAATTACAATTATTCTATATGAAAAGATAAATCAGTTTTCTTGATAATGTAATATTCAGTGAAATATACTAATCAATAATTTATAGATCTGAAATTCCTAAGTTTCAGCACTGGAAGTGACAGACCTGGGTCAATGATCCATGGTCTCTGAGATTCAGCCCTTCTACCATTATATCAAACTAAGCAGTACATACTTAATGAAAATATGGCCATTCTTACTATAATATGCTGAAATCTTTAAAAAAAATATATGCTAAAATCTGATTCTACTATCTGAATAATAAGACAAATAAACAGTCATTTAACATATTAAAAAGAACATCCATGCTTTTTTTTTCGGCAGAGAATACTTTCTTTTTGAAAATTGTAAAACTACTGTGAGCACAGCTTGAGTAACCAAACACTGGCCAATATCAGAAATCATATTTTTATCTATATATAACTCCATATGGCACATATTTTATTATGGATATCTGCAGCAATTATTTCAATTTTTGTTCTTTATGGTTATCTGCACAGGGCCATCGTTTGAAACCTCACTTTAATAATTTTAAGTGATCATATTATTTCATGCTATTCTGATTAGTAAATTTTTTAATAATTTCATCAACTAGCATCTCTCTATGCATATGATATGTAGTTCTAAAATGTACATTGTGGTTGTCATATATATGCAGCCTAATTTTATAAATTTTATCACAATTTTTATTTTTTAATATTTGGCTTTTTTTTATTATCATTAAAATATAGACAAAATATATGAAAAAAAATCATAACTTCTGAAAAATAACGATATGTTTATTTTTGATCAAAACTATAGATATTTTCTAATTTATATTTACACAGATGATCTACAAGAAATGCCTATTGTCTTAACAAAAAATACACTAATTCATAATATAAGTTTACCCAGTACAGAATTCTTTTTGTATTTGTTAATATCACAAATGGTTTCATATATTTTTCCATAAAATAATAATACATGTGAGTGAAAACTTAAACCTCAGTAGTAATATTCAATAGTGGATAAAAAGACTATGTTGTAAAGGCAATTGCTATACTTATGGACATAGATGACTTGTTAATTTTTTTTTTAAAGGAATCATACCTACTATTACTTCTGAGAAATCACTAATAGATAACTACAAAAAAGCTTAGTCTCCCAGTCTTATGTGGGAAAATCACTGTCAGTACTCGAATTAGTTGAATAATTCATTATTCTCTCTGTATATCATAAGAACAAAAAAAGAAAAAATAAATGTGCTATTTGGAAAAATCATAAAATTGTTAATTTTTGTCATAGACAAATGAAAATTATATTTTCTGAAAATAAAATAAAAGATGAATCGAATGACATTAGTTGTGCATGTGTAGTGTGTATGGTTTTCACACTGTCTTAAGTTGAAGCTGACAAACATTAATTTCATGAAAAAAATGTATGCTATGCATTGAACCCACAATAATAGTTAAGTAATAAGTGCAGTATATATTACATACATTTTTTAATTTAATAGTTTTTTTTATAAATATTGTTTGTTATTTTATTAACCAATTATATACATATGGATTTTTAAAATTATTACTATTATTATTTTGCTATTGTGGCTTTAGCTAAATTAAAGAGCTAAGCCTACTAATATATGGAGTATCTGAATTAAGTTCAGGCCCATATGATTTTTTCAGTTGGAGAGCTGACTTTAAAGACATGTAGATGTCTAAAAGTTTCAGATCTTCTAACAATTATCTTTTAGATAAATGCTTTGCTTGAGTTGGTTTTTTAGATCTAATGTCCCAACTCCTCACTGAAGAGACCCATAGGTCGAAACCGGTCTGGGGATGGGGACAATCCAAGATAAAAATGATTTGAATGCCTTCTCTTGTAGTAGCATTTATCATAAATAAAAAAAAAAGCTTGTTTAGAGCTATTAGCACGCTCTTAATTTTACATATTTGTAAGTGCAAGCTATATATAAGTCATGTGACATCTGACTTGTTATTATTACTATTATTATTTTGCTGTTGTGGCTTTAGCTAAATTAAAGAGCTAAGCCTACTAATATATGGAGTATCTGAATTAAGTTCAGGCTCATATGATTTTTTCAGTTGGAGAGCTGACTTTAAAGACATGTAGATGTCTAAAAGTTTCAGATCTTCTAACAATTATCTTTTAGATAAATGCTTTGCTTGAGTTGGTTTTTTAGATCTAATGTCCCAACTCCTCACTGAAGAGACCCATAGGTCGAAACCGGTCTGGGGAGGGGACAATCCAAGATAAAAATGATTTGAATGCCTTCTCTTGTAGTAGCATTTATCATAAATAAAAAAAAAAAAAGCTTGTTTAGAGCTATTAGCACGCTCTTAATTTTACATATTTGTAAGTGCAAGCTATATATAAGTCATGTGACATCTGACTTGTTATTATTACTATTATTATTTTGCTGTTGTGGCTTTAGCTAAATTAAAGAGCTAAGCCTACTAATATATGGAGTATCTGAATTAAGTTCAGGCCCATATGATTTTTTCAGTTGGAGAGCTGACTTTAAAGACATGTAGATGTCTAAAAGTTTCAGATCTTCTTCTAACAATTATCTTTTAGATAAATGCTTTGCTTGAGTTGGTTTTTTAGATCTAATGTCCCAACTCCTCACTGAAGAGACCCATAGGTCGAAACCGGTCTGGGGACAATCCAAGATAAAAATGATTTGAATGCCTTCTCTTGTAGTAGCATTTATCATAAATAAAAAAAAAAAAAGCTTGTTTAGAGCTATTAGCACGCTCTTAATTTTACATATTTGTAAGTGCAAGCTATATATAAGTCATGTGACATCTGACTTGTTATTATTACTATTAATAATTTATTTAATAAATGCAGTAATTTTAAGACACCTTAACAAATAATTAATCAAGTGTTATGCACCTATTTACCTAAAGCTGACGTTGGACAGAAAATTTATACATGCATGCTTGCCACACTGATATGACAGTACAAAATATGCTTAATCATGTAGTATTAATAATAAACATTACTAAAATTGTTTTTAAAATCATTAATATTATTAATTGCTGGCTTCTGATATTTTGTAATTGTTATAAATTTTCCTTTGACCCCCAGTACGACTTTTGTACGACTTTTCTAAAAATTTCTATTTTGAGCTGAGTTTACGCGTAAACGGTAAACGTCACACATACGCGCAATATACGTCATTCTTTGTGCCATTTTGATATCTGCTTGAAAATGTAAAAAATTTTTCTGTACGACAATTTTTAGATTTTTTATGAATATTTTTAGCGAAGGATACCTAAAAAAATTTTTTTTATTTCTATTTTTATCAGTTTATTTATCGTAAAAAAAGTTATTCCACAATGGTTGGATCAATTACTGAAGATTTTATTCTGATTTTCCGTTGAAGTTGTCCGCGATTCTGGACCCTCTTCTCAAGTTACGTTTTTGGATAACATTCAAGGGTATGTAATTACTTTTTTTTATATATTTTTTTTTTTATAAATTATAATATTTTCTATATACTGAAACAAATAAATATGCTATAGAATAATAAATTATAATATTTTCGATGTACTGAAACAAATAAATATGCTATAGAATAATAAATTATAATATTTTCAATAAATATGCTGTAGAATGGAAAAAAGTTGGGGACTGGGATAATCTATCACCGCGTGAGCTGATGCATTTTTTGGCATGATTATAAATATGAATAGTGTATCACGCATGACCAAGTTTGAATTTATGGACGAATTATTGCATCAGTGCTAAAGTTATGACCCACAATTGATTTGTGTCAATTTTAGACAAGTAATATAGGATATTGTATAGATTTTCTGGCTTCCTCAATCCATCCACTTATTGTTACAGTACAAGTTCATGCTACACAACTGGAATTTCATCCACTTATTGTTACAGTACAAGTTCATGCTACACAACTGGAATTTCATGTAATATAGGATATTTTATACACACTTTCTGGCTTCATCAATCCATCCACTCTGTGTTATAGTGCCATGTATTTGAACTCAGCCTTTCTTCCACACATGTAATCATTGTTAATAATAATAAAAAATTATCTTTATTGATTTATTTTTATTCATTTTATTTTTTATGAGTTTATTTATTTATTTTTGAATACACTGTTCTGTTACTTTTTTCTCCACTAAAAACCATTCATATTGTTATAGGTACTTTTGAACAAATGGACACATCTGGCTCTAGAAGAAAAATGGACCACAGCAAGGCCGCTGTTTTAGTAATTTTTTCAGTGAAAAATTACCTCAGGTAAGACTTCCAATACATCTTTTTTTTTTTTAAATTTTGTGATGGATGTGATGAAGCTGTTTATGAAATTGTCATTTTATCATTTGAATTTCAAAATTTAGGATTTGTGAATCAGTGTAAAAATAAACATTCTTAAAACTATTAAAAATATTCTTTTTCTTAACTTTTTCTTTATGAAATGATTATTTTAACAGCTTCATTACATTCTTTCATATATGACCTTTCTTTTAATGCATGTTTTTTTTATATTTATTACATTCAAACACAAAATATCTAAGTTATTAGAGTTAGGGTAAATTTTTCTAAAAATTAACAATGCCCGCCTGGTTTTCAAAGGGTTAAAAAATATATCTTTAAAATGTGTGTGTTTATATTTTCTTTTATACACATATATATATGGATAAACTTTTAGACAGAAAAAAGTTACAAGTAAAAATATTTAAAAAGTTTTAATTTCTACTTATCTTGTAACCTTTTTCCATCTAAAAGTTTCTCCATGTATATATGTGTGTCTAAAAGAAAATTTAATTGTTAGTCATTATTAACACACTCATGGAAGCATGTTATATATATAGTTGCACTCATGGAAGTGCTTTCTCTAACAGCTAGACATAGCAGTCTGGATATCGTGAGCTTCATAAACAATTAGTAAAATCATCATCTCAAAGTTTAATTACCGATAATATTGTTGACAGAAAACCATTAACATAACTGAAGTTGGCACTAATTGTATTTCCTCTTGTGACGAATCTGATTTCTTACCAGTTCACAAATGAACAGCATATTGTCAAATAGCGATAATGATTAAAATATGTATTAAAAAATATAAAATAAATTACACATAAAAACACATTGTTTTGAATGAAATTAAATAGTTAATAAAAAGTTTGTCTTGTATCAATTTTTTTTAAATATTTGAAATTTTCTATTAGTCATACTTTATTTCCTTATTTTTTTTTTATGCGAATTTTAAAGTAATTTTACTTTGTTGCTTTGCTTTTATGCAATTTTTGAAAAATTATGGAACGTATACTACATTTTTCAAGGTAAGATGTCTATTTTTGTGCAATTTTTTTAATGTAGATTTTCTGTGGAAACTATCTATTACATAAAAAGAGACCCAGGTGTATATATTATCATACAGATTTTACATATAGATAAAAAATACCTACTGTGATAGCTTCCAGTTAATAATTGACATATATATATTTGTTTCTTAAAAATAAAATAATATTGTATTTGATGCATGTATATACTTTCATCTTTTAAAATAAAATAAAATTTGATTTGTAAATGTATTGTGACGACCACGTAAAGTCGTCGACACACATATATTTATTAATAACATTAGATAAATTCGCTAACAAGAAGTAATAAAGATGAAATAAATTAGCTATTAAATTTTTAAAAAAAGGAAGGAAAAGAAAAAATTGAAATTCTAATGTCAAAATTTACTGTGGATTTGTAATAGTAAGAGAAGGGGAGGGGGTGCATAAAGAAATGCGTCTCTTTCTCTCTTGTAAGTCAAATGCTAGAAAGTTATTTTTGTTTATTGTGGGAGAGGGGAAGGGGATGCATAAAGAAATGCGTTTCTTCTCTCTCATTAAAAACTATATAATAACAAATTAAAATAAAATGTAAAACACAAATGTGAAAAAAAAAAAGAATTGTAAACTTTAAATAAAATGTAATATGTGATATATAAAAAGAAAAACAATATGGCCGTAGGTGTGAAAGTCTGTTGGACAAATTAAATTCCACGGACAAAGAAAATGTTAACAACGGAAGATCTTTGCCTGATCTGTTAAATTAATTGGGACTTACATTCCAGCCACTAATTAAATAAAGAAACATAATGATAAGAATTGGTTGGAAATCTAAGTCTTAATTAAAAATTTTAAAAACAATGAACAAAAGAAAGAGATTAAGAAAATTACAATTTTTATCTGGCATTGCTAGTAGAGACTTTGAAGAAGCAACAGCTCAAAGAAAATGAAAGAAGTGCGTGGCTAGTGGCGTTAAAGGGACGTGGGTTCGGATTCAAGCCGTCTCATCACTGACTCACAATGTAAGATCTTTGCCTGACCTGCTAGAGGGACCGCCGCTTCTGTAGCTGTCAACTGAAACTCAACCTAAAGAATCAACAAGCAAAACTGGAACGAGAAATAACCCCACAAACTGAGGAAGTTAATCAAGAGCGCTCGGAAGAAATACCCATGGGACAATTACAACAAAGCCTAGGTAAAAGCATGCATGCATTTTAATCTGTTTACTACTCATAACTAAATACACAATTAATAATTTGATAAAATAGAACTCTATCAACAGGACTTTAAGAACTTTAATATTTGATCTGTTTTCATATGTTTTATTATAGCCATGTATTTTATAAGTGTGTGTTTTTTTATTATTATTATTATAATGTATTTTTTTTATATAAAGTGTGAGTATTATTATTAAACATATTTATCATTAAATTTCGTATCCTTGCTTTATTCTCCTATCACCAAGCTACGACAGGGGGGAAACTGTAATTAGTGATTAAAGGGGCATGCTGATTTGTTTAAGGTATTCATGTGCTGCTTGTTCGTGCGAATTCCCAATTCTAAAAAATAAATAGCAAGCGCTGGACATTCGTTAAATTTCTTTGAAATAGTTTGCTCTGTTCAGCAGCCGAGAGTTCTTGGCCGGGAAAAATAACGCCAAGATAATATGTACGTATTGCCTTGGGGTTCGGTCAAGGGTATAGATATGAAGTTAAATTTGTATCTGTATTAGCTCTCTGCTTGTATTGTAACGGCGGTGGTTAAATAAATAAACAATCCATTACAGTTGGAGGCTAAGCCGGGATATTTCGGTTAGCAAAACTGTTAGTAAACAAATAAGAAATAAATAAGATAATAAAGAATCAAAGTCAGAAAAAGAATTAAAGTATAATAAATAAATATAATATAAAATAAAATAATCGAAATAAATATAATTGAATACACAAATAAATAAAGCAACCATCCAAATAACCATTTCCGTTATAGTATGGATATTTTCAAATCAATGAAACTAATTTTTATAAAAACCTGGTTTTTTTTAAATTCCAAATGTAAACTTTGAACTGAAATGCATGATCAATTATCTTTAATAAAAACAAAATCTTTACTGACAGATTAGTCTGGTAACAACAAAAAAAAAATGTCATTACAGTTTGCTTAATTAGTTGGCTTTCATTCATTTAAAATTGGGAGAAAGAAAATTTAAAGACTTATTTTGACATGAGATGTAAAATGAGATAAATCAATAAAACAACTAAATAAATGCTTTTGGAATATTTGTAGAAATATTTTTTCTTCCGTTAAAGGTGTTAATTAATACAAATCTAATTTGCCAAAGGAAAAATTCGCACACAAAAGCACTTTTGCTAAAAATTTTATCAATTTATAACAAATGGAAGATTTTTTACTTCCATTAAAGAAAGATCTTACAATCTATAAAAATCTCAATTGACATTTCCCAAGTGTCTTTTGAAATAAGTGCATCAATACTTGGGGAAAATGTATTGCCTTTATAATTTTTTTTTTTTAAGTGTCATAGCATTGGCCAGAATGCGAACCCGCAACCCGGGCAACTGCCTGCAAGTGCAAGGCAGTCGCACTGACCTCTCAACCACCAATGCAAGACTATTGCCTTTATTCTTATTCATTGAGTTCATCAAATATGAATAACAAACCTATTTAAAGTGTATAGGTATGCTAGATTTTAACATTTAAGAATCAAACAACTTGTTAGTAATATCACACAAATAGACGACAACACAGGTTAGTAATTATTTGTAACTTATTTTTTAAAAATTTATCACCTTTTAAAAAAAATACAATTAAGTAATTAAATAGAATGCTAAAGACAGCTAAAAGATCTTTTTTTTCCAACTTCTCTCGTCTGTTTCTAAAAGATTTTCCTTTTCTGTTTAAAGATAAATTAATTAATCATGCATCACCAGTAGAAACGTTTTTTTTTTTTAAATTTATTTTACAATTACCAAACTCAGATGTTCTTGTAAACAATTTCAAAATAAATAAATGAATAATAAATTTAGTTGATTTGAAAAACTAATAATACTATGATTAAAAAATTATTTTCATCTTTAAAGGTGATATGAATGTCAATTATTTTTTTTATTTTCAATTATTTTCTTTATTCTTTATCCTAGTTTCATAAATGCTGTAATAATAAAAGATATAATTCATTGAGAAGAAGCTATCAATTTAACTTGTTTTCATTATATGTGTAAAATAAATAATTGTTCAAATTAAGATCCTGGAACTCTTTGCTTGATCAGCTCTGTTTTTCTAAATCTCACAGTCTTGATTAAAATCATTGCACTTATCAGTATACCATTTGTTTCACTAGTGTCAGACATGGCTGTTAATTTCCAAATTTTGAAATCTGTTCTTAAAAATGACTACAGTTGAAAAACGTAAAATTGATGATGAATGCCGTGTTTTTAACAATGAATGGATATGGAAGTATTTTTTCACAAATGTTGAAAACAAAGCAGTGTGCTTAATATGCCCTGAAAGCATTGCTGTTTTCAAGGAATACAATTTGAAGAGGCATTTGCAAAGTAAGCACAATATGTTTGCAAGTACTTTATCAAAAAATGAAAAACAGCAAAAGGCAAATGATTTATTAAAAAGTTTAAACTGGCAACAAAATGTTTCTGTTAAACAAAGTGACATACAAGCTGGTGCAATGAAAGCTAGTTTTGTACTCGCGTATAATATTGCTAAACGTAACAAATCATTTTCTGAAGGTGAATTTTTAAAGGGATGCATGATTGTCACTGTTGTCAAGAAGAACTATAGTACATCATATAGATGCAATTTCAGAGAATTTGTTAAATCAATTAATTAAGGCTAGCAAATCATTTGATTGGTACTCTTTGTCACTGGATGAGAGCAGTGATATTAAAGATACTGCACATCTGCTTGTATTCATCAGAGGAATTGATCATAATTTTGCAATTACTGAACAGTTGTTTTCACTTGAAAAAAATGATGGATACAATAAATGGTAAAGATTTGTATGAATGCCTTGAAAATTGTCTGAATAAATTGATAAGCATAACAACCAATGGTTTACCTTCATTAACAGGAAAAGCAGTTGAACTCATACAGCTTCTGGGTGAAGAAGTGAAAGAAGAGCATCCACATCATTCTTTAATATCATTGTATTGTATATTTCACCAAGAAAGCTTATGAAAATTTTCATTGGACTTTAAACATGTGATTGATCCAGTAGTGCATGCTATAAACATCATCAGAGCAAGAGGACTAAATCCAGAGACAGTTCAGGAATTTCTTGGATGAAATGGATTGTGATTATTTAGATGTTGTATCATAATAATGTACGTTGGTTAAGCCTTGGCAATGTTCTGAAAAGGATATGGAATCTGAGATAAGAAATTTTGTTTTTCTTTTAAATGAGACATTAATTGCGAATTTGTCACTAACATAAAAAAACAATGAATAGGTATGTGATTTTGCATTTGCAGTTGACATTTTCAATAAATTAAATGAACTGAACATAAATTACAAGGCAAAAATGTTTTTGCACATGAATTATTTGTGGAAATTAAATCTTTCCAAATGAAATTACAATTTTTGGCCAAACACCTCCATGAACAAAATTTTGTGCATTTTCCAATATTGCAGAAGCAGACTATCAATCAGTTTGTTCAAAGAGATATGGTAAGCAGTTGTCTGTTTTAAGAAAAGAGTTTTCAAAGTGTTTTGCCGATTTTAAATCACTGGAAAATGAATTTAATTTGTTATGTCACCCATTTACCAGCAATGTAGAAACAGTATTGTATAATTTGCAATATGAATTGATAGATCTTCAATCAGATAATGCACTGAAGGAAATTTTTATGAATATGATACTCACTGATTTTTATGCATCGTTCAATTCACAAAAATTTTGTAATTTGAATACCTTTGTCCAAGAAATGTTTGTACTCTTTGCTTCAACATATATTTGTGCACAGACATTCTCCTGTATGAATATAAACAAAATAAAGAATAGGTCTGTTTTGTCAGATTGAATATTTAAATGCAATTTTACAAATTGGTACTAGTAGTCTCAATTTGGATTATGACAGTTTAAAGCAGAATTATAGACAATTACATAAATCTCATTAATAAGAAAATAAAATATTTTTTGTTATATATTTTTGTGATAAATGTAAACATATTTAATAAATTTGTATAAAAATTATTTTTTCCAAATAATACTTTTATTTACTTGCGGCCCGCTAGATGTGTTACGAAAGACAAAGTGGCCCTCAGCAAAAAAAGGTTGCCCACACTGTTCTACACTGTATTTAATCTAAACCTTTTTTTTTTTCTAATTAGCTACATGTATTATATCTGGGTCATTTACAACCTAAAAACTATTTTAAACACGAATCTCTACTATTTTCTCTTCATTGATTATAAGTAGACATCTACAGTAAAATAATAGTTGTGGGATTTCTAGGAAAAATAAGATATCAATGTCTCTATTTTTTGATGTTTTCAAATAATGAATTGTCTTGGGTAAATCATGTTATATGCATTTTATTGAGACATTTTAAAGAAATATAATAAACCTTTTAAATTTATTTAATGCACATTGATTACGTAAATAATATTTATTAAGGCAATAAACCTCAAGAGTGTGCGCTTGAAAATGCAAAGGTAGGGACCTCTACAGGTCTTAACCACAAGCTTACACTTTGGAAGAAAAGAGGGGAACCTTTTAATAAAAATAAAAATTTAAAATTTATCTATGAAAATTTAGAATTTATGAAGAAACATATAAACAATAATTTTTAAATGTTAAAATCTTTTTTATTATTAAGAATATATAATAATTATATAGCTTTATTACATTCCTTGGTATATTATTTTGATAATATACATCACTTGATTTTGTATAATACAAAGTGAAGTTGTTATAAAAATTGTGTATTAACCAAGGTTTCCAAAAATCCAATATGATTGACTTGAAATGTGATGGATAAACAACACAATCTTTAAATCTGTAATTCGTGTAATCTGGAATAACTTAACTAGATACTTATATTATAAAATTGTAAGTTCTTAATCTAATTATAAGGCACAATTTATTTTAGTAACTGACATTAGTTTGACAAATGAATGATATAGTTCCTGTTGAACATTACTTTGTAAGCACTAAACTTGTAAGGTTTACTTTACATGTATTTTTTTTTGTTTTTACACAAGACATCTTTTAACTTAAACATAGCCCACCCCCACCCCCAAGATAAAAAGTCATAGACCATATAATAAAATGCTACCAAGCATATATGAATATAAGTGGCAGCAATGTAACAAGTTGATAGTGACAATTGATCATAATTATAATAGCAAAACATCATTGCAAATCATGGGTAAAATTAATCACTAACTACATGTATTGTATTGAAAATAAGGAAATTGACATTTCTAGACAAATTTATATATGAATTCCAGAAATCGCTGGTATGTACTTAATAATAATATGCTGTATATGTAAGTATAAATTTACTTATAGATAATGGTAAACGTATATATAAGTGTGTATGGTGAAAATAAAGTCATTATACATAACATACAATTTTAAATTCATTTTTACTCTTTAACTATGAGAAATGATTCTCAGTTTTCATCTTTTTAATTCTTGACTGAGATTTTATTTTCAGAGCAAAAGGAGGAAAAAAAAGCTTTCAAAATGTAATATTTTGATTATTTTGTTTACTTATAATAATCATTTTAATATTAGCATTGCAGTATTTGGTAAATAAGTTATTTACAAAGATCAATTAATTTCTATAAAAGAATTGCCATCATTTTTGTTTGTAGTCAAAACAACCCACTGAATAAAAATAACTATTCAAATATTTTCTGGTTTCAGCTAGTTTCAGAAGAAATGATCTTCAAAAGCAATATAAACCCTTTTGATGTAGCAAACTGTCAGATTCTAATTACCAATGTTATAAATGCGGGACTGTTAGCAAATAAGCAAACAAACCATTTGTCAAATCTATCAATTTAGATGAGATCAATGCAGCTGCAGCTACATTCAGGTTGATCCCACAATATCCTATTTATCTCATTAACTTAGCACACGCTAAACTATCTATTAAATTTTCAGACATCATTTTCAAAGCTATTAACTGTTCAGACATGCAATAAATAATACATCTACTTCTACAAATGTAACATCTATATATATGTGTGTGATTTTTTTCCAACAGATTTTATCCCCCCTGCTCCTTCAAGTCTTATTTTCTAAAGATTTTTTTTTTATCTATCCATGTCAATTAATACTTACTTTAGACATTCTGAATATGTTTCTCTTACAGAGAAGGTATATACAAATTTAAAAAAGCTTTATAAATAATATTTAAATTAGCTCCAATAAGCTTTTATAAAGTGATATTTTATAAAATAATAGTATGTTAATTGAGAAACTCTAACTATTAAGGCTAATCATAATAAACCTCTCATTTGTAATTAAACACTAAACAGTGGTTAACTTGGAATGAATATAAGTTAAAGTAGGATGATGAAAATTTGAGAGTTGTTGAACTTTTGTCTTTAAATCCCTAAATTGCTTATGAAACTCTATATTCAATTTATTATTAAGCAAAGCTGAAAATATCAGTGCTTAATCAAGTCACTAGCAACAGAATCATTGTCAGAGAAACAGTAAGAGTTGTTTTTTTATTATTATTGAAACTGAGACTTAACTTTATTGTATTCCCAACAAATTCTTTAAGAAAGTTTCAGGCCTTAATAACATGAGTGTTTAACAATTATTAAAATTTAGTATGAATAGTAGTTGTTTGTTAAGAATGAATATCATGTTTGAAATAAAGATCTATATTTTAATGCAATAATCATTTAAATCTTGGACTACACTAATTTAAATGTCCAAACAATCTGATATAATATGAAATTGTTTTATATTCTAATTCCTAATTATAATCCATAAGATGAAAAAAATGTTGAGTGTGGGTGTTTCTTTTACAGCAGTTTTACTAAAAGTTTTATAGTCAAACAATACGAATGAGTAAAAAATCAATAATATCAGACTGTGTGAGTTTATAAAGTCAGTATCATTATTTCCAATATATTCCATTTACAATTATATGTTATTTGATATATATCATATTGTATATCACAAAATATATTTGGCTTTTTATATTGTTTTTGAAATAAATATTCAGTTCTTTAATGGTCAGATGTTGTTTTTATTAATGCATATGCAAAGATAAATCATCTGCTAGTATAATTTTTATATATTCAGAGAAGTTTATTAGTTAAATTATGTAAAATTTTGAGTAAATTGAATATTGGTAAGTTTTTATAAAATTATAATCTTTATTAGTATAAAGCAAAGTATATTTTTGAATATTTATAATGTGTGCTACCATACTTGAAATATTTTTATAAAACTTAAATAATGAAAGTCTTAAAAATAACAATTTTATAATTTAGCTTGCTGCTAATGAAATAATTTTATTTATTATTATTATTATATGCTTTAATTAAATTTGCTCTCTTTATTTGTCTAATTAACTGTATGAAAAATCTTGTAACTGAATTTTTTTCATACATGTATTCCCAAAGACAATATATTTTTTTAGAATTTGAAAACAATTTTAGCAAAAAATGTAAATTTTTAATTTCATATGGGATTTACTATGCCACCAAGTAGTGATAAATGAGTCATAACTAAACTTTCTTATAAAAGTAAAAATAAAATAATATATATTGAACCAGGTTCATCTAAATTTAGCTTCTACTTGCTGTGTTTAAATACCTTTTATAATAATTTTTAGAGTCTAAACATTAGATAAGTTTTCATATCTTGTTTAACTATAGATTTGACATACCTTGTAAAATAACTTTAATAAGTTTTAATATCTATACATTTTAATATTTACTTTACTATTTTTAACATTACTGGAATGGACTGGCCCTTTAAGCAGAGGGGAGAATACCATTGATAGCATAGACATCAATGATACCCATGCCAGATCGAGCTATACAAAGCATAGCACGATCACATTACCCAATCATGGCACAACCTTGGCTGCTGGGTTCTAACACTGCCATCCAAAGCATTTTATTTATTTTGACAATCAAACTCAGGTGGCAGCTCAATGATATATTATATAGTCAGCATGCTATGAATGACAGGCACATAATCCAGCGCTTGAAATATCCCAAACTAGCTCCTTTTCTCAGCTGAGGGGGGGGGATCTTTGGCACATTTATTTAACATATAATTATTTAGAAACTAATTCACTGGTGTCGCAGTTGCGAGAGAGAATCGACCAAATAACAATAAATCAAACCAATATTTATTTTACACATACACATATAAGTCTAACATAATATAATAAAGTTTACATAAGAAATGTTAAAGATTACTTTAAGCTATAGTTATGATAGTCCATTAGTTTATTTCATTAACACATATATAATGAGAGATGAAAAGTATATTTACCTACATTTTATAATAGCACACAAAACTTTCATTAGTTCAGTTTTCCTATTTTGTCGAATACCAACCAGTTGGCCTTTTGGTTTCCATCAATGGTTTCTGGTTTCTTTTCCGTTCAGAAGGTTGACAATTGGAGATTATTGGCAGCTTACATATCACAGATCAGGCGTGGGTTCCAGGTTGAGGACATCTGATGGTACTGAGGACTGGAACTCGAAGACCAACTGAACAGTCCTACTGTTCTTTAGCACCACATGTTGCTATGTCGGCCTTCAGTGATGTACTGGAAACATGGACAGTTTTTCCAATGACCTTTTCTGACCATCTTCTTTTCCTTATTTTTAATAATAATACTATTACAGCAGTGTTAATAATAACAGCAATAATATTTCTACCCAAAAGTTAAATCATAATCTGACTATTCTTAATAATTTATTTCTCTTCTCTCTTTTATACATCTCCCTTCCATTCTTTTATCTTTATCATGACTTAGATCAAATTTAATTAATTCTTGCATTTTCTATCTAATCTCATTTCGAGATTAATCTAACTATCTCATCATTGTATGTTGATGACATAGTTTGAATGGTTTTAATTAATTTAAATGTTAGTTCTAATTTTCTTTTATCAGTCAGTAATACTAATTATATTTAAAAGTTTTTCCCTTTTCAAATTCACTTTTGTTTTGATTTTTACATATACTTATTATTATATATATTGTAACGGAATATAATATGCCGTCACATTATTTTAAAATTAAAATAAAAAGGATCATAAATAAAAATTGATTTATTAAAAAGAAAAAAACTTAACTTAAAAACTGTTTAACGTATATATAGATTGCATGATAGACAACTTTAAAAACTATTTTAAAAAATAAAAAAATATTTGAAAGTAATTTTTTGTAAAAAAAAAAAAAGTAAAGGTATAAAGATTTGATATTTTTGGAAATAGAAATAACGTTGATTTCTATAATCTTAGAAAATGGAAATGATTGTCTTATTAATTAAATGATTGTTCAAAAGCAAACTAGCCCTTGAAGCATTTAAAATAAATTAAATGGTCAGATAAGAGAGTACAAAGAAATTAAATGACCAATGCAAACACCAGAAATGTCAGCACGGACCGTAATTGAAACACCAGAGGATTAGTGACGTCTTGCCGGTTGAATCCAAAGATTGGATGATAAGAGACTAATAAAAATATAAAAGCCAAATTATTATTATAAATGTGATCGGAGAGCTGACTATAAATATGTTGTTATAACTAGCTATATTGCAGATTTTCACGATGTGGAAGTCTGCAATAAATTTAATTTTCCAGATAACCAGTTGAAACCTCTCTATGACAGTTAGGGACCAAAAAGGAATGGCAAGTAGTGACTTCATTTTTAAAAGGGAAGAACAAACAATCTACATAAGTGATCACGAAGATGGACCTCAAAATCTGCAGAATCTGTAAAGTATAAACTTTTATTACTTTTTTTTAAAATAATTACCGTATAACGTCAATAAGTAATCAATCAAAAAAAAAAAAAGTAATATAAATGAATGTACTCTTATCTGACCAAGAATAGAACTCTAAATCAATTATAAATATTTGTTTTTATATACGTTTGCTATTTCAATCATTTCCATTTTTTTAAAATTTAATTATTTATGTTTGTATTTAACTAGGTTATTTATTTCTATCTGTTAAATAAAATGTATTAAATTAAAGTTGGGTGTAGATATTAATAACTATGTTTAAATTCGTTTATGTTTAATTTAAGGGATTTTAATTTCAGGCTATTTGTTTCATAGTTGTGTCAGTGCTGGTGGAGAGATATATAGATGTTTATATTGATGTAATGTGAAGCGTGTTTAGCATACAGGGCAAAAATGCCCAACTGAATGCATGACCCCAAAGAGGCAGTCATATCGTTGAAATAGTCGCAGATGTATTTCCTGCGCCATTGACCCCTTCTAGCTCTATGGACAGGGATTTATAAGACAGCAGAAAGACCGCTCTCCCCCATACGTAGCACTCTTGAAAAAAAATTATATACATGATTCCTTAGTCAGGCAGATGCACTTTCCTGCTCTGGACACAGATCATTTCCTTCAAATAATATCACGCTGTCAGATGCACATTCCTGTTGGAGTGATTTTATGCTAGCATCTTCATATTACATTGGTTGCAAATATATATCTGGAAGCTGACATTGGGTTGACTACGAACTTTTAGTCTGAGATTGAATGAATGTTTTGATAAGTTTTTAAGTGGAAAAAAATCTATGTAGACTATCTATACTCAACATGCTAAAGTAAAATATAATTTAAATATCCATCTGTGCGGTCTATTTAAATAGTAATTGGGATTTAAATTTTAAAAAATTATTAATGTTAAAATCTAAAATAAATTTATTCCTCAATTTTAAATGTGCGTTAATAAAATCTATTTGTGTGTTAATTACTGGCAGTGGCTTTTTTTATTTTATTGTTTTAAATATTAATATATTTTGAGAATCTAAATCTATTGAAACTTATAAATGTTTAAAATCTCTGCTACTCGATGAGCTAGTGACTTGGGCTGGTGGTCGCGGTCTTAACAGCACGTATCTGTCGACTTTATAAATTTTCTAGGTTCAAAGTAGCCTAGTGGCGCTCTGTCGGCAGATGCGGTAAGACTGGATATTTCATCATCATCACCGACCATTATAATATATTTATAAATACATTTTTCTTTTATATATTTAAAAAGGCGAGCTAAATTCAATTGATTTTTACATTTACTTATTATATATATATATTTTTATAAATACATTTTTCTTTTATATATTTTAAAAGGAGAGCTAAATTGAATATTTATTTAGAATTATTCCCCCCACACTCCAACCCTAAACTTTTACTCTATTTAAAAACAAAATTTGTATATGCAATCGTTTACTTTTGATACAATTACGTTTCTTAAAAAAAAAAGTGTTTACATTTTTTTTTTCTCTATTTGATTTTATTAATAAATTAATTACTTCTTTTTTTTCTTTTTCTCTTCAAATTAAAAATATGTAATGTGATTATATGTGTAGCTTTAACATATATATTTTGCTCATGTTACGATATATATTGTTTTTATTCATATTGCATTAAAAAGTAGAAGGAAAAGAAACACTAAAACGTAAAAAGTAAATTTTCTTTAGTTTTATATTATTCTTGATATTGTAACGATCAGGTTTGTATGTTTGCTCAACAGACTGAGAGTCCGGACGAAAGAGAAACAGGCTGACCAATTCAGGATAGTGACACCCTATGTCTGATCATATCTCAACTCTCACCCATGCTTCCAAATCCCACACTAGCAAATAACTTGCCTGAGGCTACACTTGATACTTCCTTAACTATGCTACATTATTAGCAAATTGGTAGAACATGAGACTTATCCCCCCTAACTAATACTAAATGACTTAACTAGTGATTCATAAAGACTATGAGCAAGGATTGAGACTGAGAGGTGATATATTTTAGAAAATTTAATATATAAATTCATAATTAATAAAACAAAATGTACATAATCTATCACATGCAGGTGAAGGTAAATAGGATTAACAAGTTAATAATTGAGCTTTATATGGAGGAAAATAAATATACATTCATGATACAGAATAGCAAACATTAAAACTCAGGTATATAAATGATTCACATGCAGGTGAATGTTATTTTACATATGATTAGTATTTTAGCTTTATACAATAAAACAAAACATTAGTGGCTAATTGAACTTTACATTGCCATTTTCCCTTTAATTATGTAGGGATGAGTAAATATTATACAAAGTTATGCAGAGATTTATGCCGAGATATATGCCAAGAACTTGCAAAACGAGTGTGATCAAACTAGCTGGGAGATATATTACTTATTAATAAAGTTTACATCTAATTTACAATACAAATTAATCAAGTTAACCCAGATTCTGGCTCAGATCAAGGCAGAGGTTATTTAATAAGGCGGGTGGAACTGATGGAGCAGGACCACTTCAGATTCTACGGCATATCAGATATATTAATAAAAGGAGTGCATCTCGAAGGTATGCTTGTAAAGGTTTATTACCAAGTAATCGGTTCTGTGTACTGCGCTGCTTGCTATACTAATAAAGGAGACTTCTTTAGTCAGGAGGATTGAACAGCTACTTCAAGGATGAGACTCTTTGGTCTCTTTCAAATATCAAATACAAAACGGCTTGGCTATCTAAACTAACTGGCATGGTTTGACATTAAATCAACCCCAATGCAGACACATACATATGTATAGAATATAGCAAGAAGCTAAGTATATTTGCTAATGAGCATCACATTCGCTCTGCAAGTCTAATATAATCATTTTAATTCATTAAATACACAAAATATGGAGCTTCTAGCAGTGTTAGCCATTAATCAATTCCGAAATAGTACATAATAATTATACTATAGGGAAATACTTAGAATCTGGTTTAAGAATTATCAATATCGCTTAAGACATATAATTACAGATTTACAGTATATTTTAAGAGTTTACGGGTCCAAATATTCATTGCACATATACTGTAGAAAATCGCTCCCACTTAAAGGCAAATAAACACTATTTATAATAATTTATTAGGCCACATTATAGATCACAATACTATCACTGGAGAAGAATATTAAGTACAGAAGGGAGTTTGTCTGTTTCTTTAGAGCAAATGAGCACAATGAGAGCATGTAGATATCTCTCTGAGAATTAATAATTCGCCAAACTTCGTTCTGATTACTTTAGCATAAATCAAACATAACTATGATAAAGAATGGCTTAAAATAACATTTAAACAATAAATAAGAAGGCAATACACTTATCACTAAAGTTTTAGAATTAAAACATTATATATTAAAATAAATATATGCATATGTGTATGATTATAATTATAATGACCAAGCAAGATTTGATAAAGTGACTACTTTAAAATAAAGATACATAGCAGATTTTCATTTACATAGCAGAGTTATACAGGAAACATAATGAGCTAGCTTGATAGTTACTTTAAAGACTGAATGATATTTTAACATGCTTTACCATAATTCTCGAGAGGGATTCTAGTAGAAATTCATGTATGCGCGGCTTCTCTGAGCATGATTCCTATTCTCCATGGATGGATGCAAATCTGGCTTTTCTTTCTTTCTGATGCTATTCAGTAGAAGCAGCTTCACCATTTTAATGTGGCTTATTAGATACGATTTGCTTATGGCTGGAGTGGCTTACTGGATAGTTTCATTATAGCTGAGGTGGCTTCTGGATATGGCTCCATTATTATCTATGCAGCTGGCTTATACTTATAGGGTGACTGTGGCTGGTTCTTGGGCATAAGACAATAGCTGTTGTTAACATTTGTAGAAGCTCTAGTGGAAGATAAATGGCAACTCTATCTTCTACTAGCCGATAGTTCTCATATCTTTTAACAAAAGAAAAACTTTAATAATATTCTCTCTGTTATATATGTTATATTTTTCCTGTCTTGTATTGTTAATAAAAACTGTAAATTTTTATATCTATACTCAGCACACACCCCTATTTCTTTCCTGCACTTATTACATCACTTGTTTACTGCTTCAAACCTCGTACTCTCAATTATCTTTTACCACCTCTAAAGAAACTCTCCCGGGCCCTCCAAATGGTCATATCAGGATTTACAACCGACTGATTTTTAAATTGACCTTTTACCTATATGGCTAATTAAGTTAACGTTATTTTGGTCAAATGCAAAAACTCATAAACAACTTTGCAGTCTGCAGCTTTAAACAAAATCGTAAACCTAAAATAATTTTAAGAAAATGCTAATCTAGTCAATCTTTGACTGAAACATAATTTTAAGCAAGTTTTAACCCATAAACAACTTTACTGTCAGCACTTCTAACAAAAAATAAACTGGAAATAATTTTAAGTAATGCCAATCTGGTCAATCTTTAATGAAATATTACTTTGAACAAATATTAACTCGTAAACAACTTTACCATCTGTACTTTTAACAAAGAATAAACTTGAAATAATTTAAAAGAATATTTAAGACTAATATTTTAATTAAATAATTTTTTTTACCAAAGTTTAAATATAATTCTATATGTAAATTCTAGCTGCACAGACTGATAGGTTTACACAGTTTTAATAAATGGAGGACTATATGTGCGTATATATTATCCTTACTGGCATCTGTACTGCAATGAAATAGGCACTTATACAGGCACATACTCTATAATTCTTAAGAGCACAAGTTCAGAGTTCTGAATAAAAAAAATACATGCAATTTGGAGTGAAATAACGTACAAATAAATATACTATTATGACTATAGTAGGTGAAACAGGTAGATCTTTAGATCGGACTGTTTCAATATTATATACCTAAATAAAAGCATGTGGTACTCATGTTTAGAAATATTTTTATTTCTGAACATGAGTGCTTTATTTTATAGAATATTTCTAAACATTGTCATATAATATCAAAAATAATGTGAAAGTGGAAGAAAATTTATTTTTTAATGCATTTACATAAATAAAAGTGTTTCTTTAAAAAAAAATATTTTTATCTTTTATTCAAATCATTAACTAAATTATTATTAATTTTGATCAATATAATATAAAGACAGCAAATAAAGCTATTAAAAAAAACAACAAATATCCCCAAAATTTTTAAGCATCGAACCCTATGTTTTATTAATGTGTACTAGTAAAGGTACTGACAAAGAATTCACAAGAATTTTTCAGTTAGTAAAAGCATCATATTCTAAATTAGAAAAATTATAAAAACATCAAAAGAAAGTTTACATGGGTTATAAAATCTCATACTGCATCAAATAACTTAGTAGCTGCATCAATTAAAAATCTTGGTTCCAAATGTCTAATGATGCTAAAATTTCCATTCTAAAAAATGGATTAAACTGTGCTATCACATCAACTAATATCACACCATTAGACCTAATAGCAGCAATTGAGAAGTAATTTAACAGCAGAACTTGCTAGATAAAAAAAACACTTGAGAATACTAGGAATCTACTTGGGAAAGAAACTAATAAATGTGTCAAATCAGACCAATCTATAATAATTCATCCTGCGGACAAAGGTACTGCTACAGTTATAATGGACACTTAATTTTGCCAAGAAAATGTGGCTTCTATTCTAGCTATAAAAAATAGCACTATAAATACTATTCAGAAAGCATTACATGCATTTAACTAATGGTGAAAAGAGTAAAATAACAGCATATTCCATCAAAATTCCTCATCTCTATAGTTTATCTAAAGTCTATAAAGATCATATTGCATCTATCATTAATTCTAGCAATTCATCATGTCAAAATTTATCAAGATTTCTTCCTAAAATGTGTAGTCTTTTGGCATATAAAGTATAACTATTCATTAGTGATTCCAAGTACTTAATGAAGAAAATTAAGAATAGAAAAACCTGATAGTAGGCTTTGTTGCAGAAAGTTTATTCACAAATGTATACTAGTAAAGAAGTATTGTCTACTGCAAAAGATATCTTACAAATCAGATCAACTCTTCCTATTGATAGTGTGATGAAACTCATGATATTCTACTTGACAACATATTTTCAATATACACTGAATTATTATATAAAATTAAGGTATGGTTATGGGTTTGCCATTATCATTCTTGATTAGCAACATAATTTATATCAAAGAGATTAAAATTGTAACTATAAATACTATGCCATCCTGCTAAAGGTCTGTCTTCCCTATCTTAATAATGCAATTATTTTATGATTATCTATGTATTATTATAAACATTCTGAAAACATATCAACAATATACTGCTGATTAAATTCATTAATAGAATTAGATTAAAAACAAAAGATGGAATTCACACGTTCTTGCGACAAGGCTATCTCATGGCAAAATGAAAATTATTATTTATAAATAAACCCATACATATGCCCAGGAAGATATTTTATATGCAATCATGACAGTAACACAAAAAATGGAATTATACTATTATTAGGCAACAGAGAAAAAAAATTGTTCAGAAGCCAATGGCACAGAAAAAGAAAAATCCAATATATAATAAACTCTCATAACAAATAATTATCCATCATTAAAAAATCTTAAATACATAACAAAATATCAAAACAAAACAATGACAGGTATTGTAGTGTATCCATACATGTCAAGAAAACTAACTAAAAAAGAACATCTGCCAATAATATAATATCAGAAAAGTTTTCTGAAGCTACAGCACACTGCTAGGAATGTTAAGATCCATAAAATCTAAACATGAAAAACTGAAATACCCTGTAAATATGAAAGACCATATATCACTAAAACTAATCTTTATCATCAAAAGATGATTAAAACACAAAACAACAATTAAAGAAGAAAAGACATCTATGCATCTACCAATAAATATATGCTATATTGAGAAAACACAAGAATAATGGATAAAAGAAAAAAAAAAGTAAAAAGAGAATTTAAATAAGCTACTCACATGACAATGGTAAATCACATCATAAGCTAATTTAGTATGACAATTCAGAATGTTTAGAAACCACTCATTTATTTTGCTCTTAAAATAAAAAAAATAAAAAATCAGAACTGTCATAGATAAGTACACCCAGGTCTCGTTTTATGCGAATTTATTTAATGTGATTTTGAAGTTATGCGATTCATGATTCTTCTTAATATCTTTGTAGGCGGTTTTCTTTTATGCGATAAAAATTATTCAATCAGAAGTGAGCTCCAATAATGCGCTATTACTTTAAATATAAATTTCGCGCACTCACGTCATATTTAAAGTAATAGCGCATTATCGGAGTTCGACTTCCATCTAATAATTTCAATATTTTCAGCGCTTTATAATAGTACTGTAATAGATTTTATGTAATAAAGAAGTTCATAATTCATTTAAAATCAGAATTTCCCCATTTTATATACACACATTAAATTTTAAAAGACTATAATGTAAATCTGTTCAAACATTATAGATGAAAAATACTATGTTGTTGTTTTTGCATTTTAAATCACGTTCTATTTTTGCTTTTTATAAAACGAGTACGTAATCAATCATTTAGTGTCCGCAAGTTTATTTTTAAAAGGTGAGTAACAGTGGTGGGCACAATTAAATTTGACAATTAATATCTGATTTTTAACTGTAATTAACAATTTAAAAATTATGTAACATGATCTGAAATTAATTTGATATGAAACGATGAAATTTGATTTTTAAACGGAATTGAAAATTAAAAAATTAAAGACAAAAATAAGAATTTAATTTTTAATTGTTAGTTTTAATTAAATTTTGCCCAACAGTGGTGAGTCGGTGTCTTTTTATTATTGTTAAGTCTAAATTCTTAAATTTTAAACTTTTAGTTTACTCTAACGGAGAAAAAAAAAACACCCAAGAAAATGAATTTATTTGGAAACAAAAATTTCAATTTTAGATCGCTTAGCGAAATTGGAAGGATCAATAGCGATTGGAAAACATTTTAGTTGTATTTCCTCTTGACTTCGTTTAAGGAGAAGCTACAGTACCTCACATCACATCACATCACATCATGACGAATCTGATGTCTCAAATAGCGATAATAATTAAATTACCACACATGTATGAAAAAAATGTAAATTAAGCATAAAAATATATTGTTTTGAATAAAATTAAATATTGTAGTTAATAAAAAAAGTAAAAAAAGTTTGTCTTGTATCAATTTTTTTCAAATTGGAAATTTTTTATTAGTCATATTTTATTTTATTTTTTTTTATGAGAATTTTAAAGTAATTTTATGTTGTTGCTTTGCTTTTATGCGATTTTTGGAAAATTACAGTCCGTATCCCCCATTTTTCAAGGTAAGTTATGTCTATTTTTGTGCGCATTTTCTGAGGAACCTATCTACCACATAAAATGAGACCCAGGTGTATATAAATTTTTACTGACTATACCTTTGGTAGAAAAGCCTAGCTAGTTAGAGCATCACTTTAAATTTAGTTTTAATGAATCTAAAGATTATTGGTTGAACTCTCAAGCTAGTAGTCTGTTATTGATAAGACCAACAATATCTGAAGAAGGAAACTTCACTTAAAATGTTGTATCATAACATGTGTGCTATTACTAACAGTTGGATATATTTAAAAAATAATAATAAAATTTGAATTTTTGTAAAAACATTTGATAATTCAATTAGACACTAAATAATTCAACTTATATCTATAAATATTTTTACATGTACTTCTTATAGTAAATTCAATTTTTATGAACATTGTCATCGGTATATAGGTGGGTGATAAATGTACATATGTGCATGGCTGTAAAAAAAAAAAAGTGCAATGTATTTTATTTAAAAGTGAGAGATGAAATTTGCAATTATTAATGTATTATTGTTGTTTTTTACATAATTAATATGCACATCAAATATATTTTAATCAGATAGATACTGAATTAGTTTTTATATAAATCTCAGCAACTGAATTAAATATACCCATAATCAAATATATAATCAATAATGATACATGCATATTTAATTCTAGTAGCAAGATTTATATAGTAAACAAAGGTCTTCATAGCAGCCAGCATAATGAATTTAATGAATTTTACCTGTGACTTCAAAATTTAAAAAAATATCACAAGTCTATTTTGTCAGATTTAACTGAGAAATAAATTGAGTTTTCTTGAAGGCAGGATTAATGCACAAATATGTATGTGAATGATTATTCTTTTTTATATATATTTACAATTATGAAAGACAAAAATAAATTGTCTTCATAACCAGAAAGCTGTATAGTCATCAGCAAAGACAACAGTTGGAGAATAAAGGTAGAGGGCATAATTTAGTGATGATTTTTTGTTTAGATGTCATAAATATAGACCACATTCAAGTTAAAGAAAACTGCACTAATTGGATACTAAGTGGAACATTGTTGAATTATGAGAAGTTAAGAGAAAAAGTAAATAAATATTTGATTTGAAAAATGAAAATGTACTTTACTGTTTTAAAGACACAAATATCAAAAGTAAAAGCAGAGTATTAATAATTTTTATTAGTCATTCATTAGATTAGAGATTATCCAATATTATACAAGTATAATATGATTCATTATAAATAAAAAATAAAATAACAAAATTAGAGAGACTCACTATACACATAGTGTCAAGATTAATCATTCACATAATAGAAGATAACAAATTCTGATAATTCAGTTTTATGCCTCAACAAGTTCATTTGAATGAAGAAGTAGATTTTAATTTAGATATATACAGAATGTGGTTAATCAGATCAAACAATATTTTTAAATTGCCATGGGAGATTATTTTAATGTTAAAATTAGAAACAGTTGAAAATGAAACTGTTGATAGTAAATTTGAATGTGGAGATAGGGGTGAAAAAAGGAAATAGACTTGTGGAATTTTTTTAAATATATATATTATAATTTTTTTAAAAAGAAAAATCCAAAGCAAAAATGCAGTATGGAAACATCCAAATAATGGTAAGCAAATCTGAATTATATTGACTATCAGAAAATATATATTCAAGACTTAGTGAAAAGTAAGAAACACGTTCATGCAAATCTAAAGACAAAAGCAATTAAGAAAGATGGATTTAGCAATTGATATTCCTAAACTTGATAAATACTCCTGCAAATTTAGACTAAAAAATTTGCAAATATTTTTAAATAATAGCAATTTCTATAGCAGCTCAAACTAGAATCAAATCAGTAAGATAACTGATATTCTATAAAACTACTACACATATAATTAGTATATAAAAAAATAGCAATTATTAAATTTTCAATTGATACATAGCAATATATTGCGTTGGTGGCCTAGTGATTAGCATAGCTGCGGTTTCGCTTCCCGGTCAACGCTTTGATATATAAATAAATAAAAAAGAATAGAACAAATATAAAAATATTTAAAAATGATTTATTTAGAAAAATCAAATCTCTGAAATTCTTTAAAGTAGCATGAAAAAGAGTTCATGGTGGAATACAGAAATATAAATGTTAATTTGTAAAAAAAAACTGTATAAAGAGAATAAAAATCTCTTGTACTGTAAGGAAAATTATTTTAGCAACAACAAGAAAAAGGAATATTTTTATTAAAATAGGAATGACATCATAAAATGTGTAGGAAACTTCTACAAAAAACTGTTTAGTAATAAAAAATAATATAACAAAAAATATATATATCTTCTATAATTACAATCTCTTTTGGAATACTAAATAAAAATGCCAGGAACTAATCAAATTATTATTGACATCTTAAAAGAAGCAGGTTAAGAAATAGAGAATTGTTTTCACATCTACATAGCAAATATTAAATGATAAAAATGATCTAGATAATTGTAAGAATGCAGTAGAAATATTGATATTTAAAAAGAAAAATAGAATATTAGAAATTACAGCCTGTCAGTTTTTCATGGTTCTATACAAGATATTTATTAGTCTACAGAAAACTTTGAACTTGAACCAATAAAAAAAAAAGAAAAACTAAGTGTATTTAAACATGTTTTAAATAATAGAATGCATCCAATTTTTTTAATAAAAAAAAGTTATAGATAAGTATTTATTTTTTTAAAGTAAAATCTTTATTTACATATAAATTTTAAATTACAGATCTTCATATATATATATTATTTTATAAGTTTATTCTTTAATTAAATAATACTTTTTTGATTTTTTAATTATTTCCATAATTCACATGGAGACAAGACGAGTGCTCGACCAAATTTTCCCCATTATTTTTTGGGGGATGTAACTGATATAGCTATTAAAGTATATAATTTTTCCAATCACTGTCAAATTTTTTTAACCAATTATATTTTTTATTATCGAAAATCATTTTACACCTTACTGTCCATATAGTTTTTAGAGTATGTAGCAAAGCCATAGCATTATGTGAATTAAATCTTTTAATAATGTTCATTTCCCTTGTTAAAAAATTATGTATGGTGCATGAAATACTTTTGATCTTAAAAGAGTTTAAATGCTACACATTCTTCAAATAAGTAAAAGGTTTCGTTTTTTATCTTATAAAAAAATATAAGAAGGCTATTCAGTTTTAGCCAACCATTTAAATAAATTCTTCATTGGTAGGAAATTATTTAAAAAATTGAAGTAGAATTTGATGTATGATTGTGGAGCATATATTTTGTAAAGATTCTTAATGATCTTAATCATTGACACTTATGTCCAAGGGTATTGAACATTGTTTATTAGTTGTTGTTTTTTTAAATCATTGTATTTAATGTTAATCAAGCTACTTAAGTTAAAGACATCCTGCAAGTCTTTATATCATCATAAAATGATTTTTTTTTCTTCAATTTTATTAATTAAATTACTATCTAGTAATGGTGGACTAAAACCTTTGTCTTGTATTATATTAATATATGTTCATTCTTTTATGTATGATACATATAATTTTGGATCAATAAGATTGAAGCCTCCGTGACTAATTGGTGATCGTAATATTGAAATTGATAATAGATGTGAAGATTTTCCCCAAATCCAATTCTTTACTATTTGATTCAATTTATTTACTGTTATAGTGAAAACACTCATCCATTGTGACTAATGACTTAGGCCTCCCATAGCAATGGCATTGAAAATTATTGTTTTAGTAATTTCAAAAAGCTTAACTAAGGAGAAAGATTTAATTTTTTTTATTGATTTTATCTTGTTTAAGTATTAATTCATACTTGTTTTTAACATATAAAGTGGGATTCCCAAAAATAATGGAGATACCTGGATTTCAGATGGTTTCTTTCTACCTGTAGCTAATTGCCATGTTGCAAATTTGAATGATTGCATAGAGGAGCCTATTTCTCTTTGAAAACTATTCGGTATGTATTGAATATTATATACATTCTGAAAAATTATTATTACATTGTCAATGAAAACTATTGCTATTATCTTCACACCTAAATGAGAAAAATGAAGACCTGATACCTGGTTTTCAATATCTTTGACTATCTGATCTATATATACTGCAAAGAGTAGAGCAGCTAGCTAATGGTGATCCTTGTGGTATTCCTTTTTCTGGAATAAAAAAATCTGAGTATCTTATACAGTTCTTAATTGAGATTCTACTTTTTTTAATATAGTTTTCTATTATCTGAATTAAATAGTTATGTTCTGGTTATAATTGCTTTAGGGTTTTAAATAAGTATGTTCAATTTACCAAATCAAAAGCTGATTTAAAATTAATTTTCATTACAAAATATTTTGTCAATTTTAATTCTCTGACATACTGAATTGCTTCTTGAATTTTTAAAACAACATTCACTGCTCTTCTTCTTTTTATAGCATGATGTGCAGTTGATAGTTTTTTATTTAACAACTGATGTAATCTTTTCAGTAATATTCTATCTAATATTTTAGAGACAAATCTTCAATTGAGATATGTCTTAGGGCTTCTATGATAGGTGTCTGTTTAGCTCTTTCTTTTACTATACTAAACATTATTCGTTATTAAGATGTGGCCAATCTTTTTTTTGTAACACATCTGATTATAAAACCTCCATATTGCTAGTATCAAGACATAATATAAACATTTATAAATAGATGATGGGATTGCACCATTTGCAAGAATTATTTTCATTTTTAATTTATTTAATATCCTCTTATATTTCTTCTGTAGTTATATATTCTTTATGCTCACATATGATAATGCATTCATATATTTTTATTTCATTTTCAGCCTCAACAAAGTTGATTTTTAACATCTTAAAAATATAATTGTCAATATGCAAACCAGATACAAACTTATTTTGAGCTTCTAGCATTGTAGAAATATCTTTTGTATGAGGCACATAAATTCTAGCATAGTTAATCATTGATTTTGATATGAATTGCAAGTTAGGGATTAGCTTTCTTATTTTTTTGATTAGGTTTTCCTGCTGAATTTGTTGATATAATTTATTATATTCCAATGATAGATAATTTGGCGTAAAAGATGATAATAATTAAAGCATATTCTGTATATCTAAAATCCTCTAATTAATTTGATTTTGTGACACAATGTTTTGGATCTTTTTCTGCATAATTCATTGTTCTTTTTTTATCTTATACTATACTATACAAATAATAAATTTGCGCTTCTTGTATAAAAATGTATAACTAAAGTATTATATATTTGATCTAATGTAAATGTAATATCATCAATAACTACGAGTTGTCATTATCATTTAGATTTATAAAAATACATTTGATTATAAACATTTATGCTATGATTAAATGATTAGAATATCAAAATATAGACCAAAATATTATCAAATTTTGATCAATTATTTATCAAAATGCAAAAGCAATGCTAAATTACATGATGACATAAAGAAAATATTGGTAAAGGTGTATGATATAGTGATTCTATATCTCCAAAACTTTTTACCATAGATTTATGGGAAGTATTTAGTGGATTAAAATGAGAAGTTAAGGGAATAAAATTAAATGATTATTTAAATCATGTCAATTTTGAAGATGACATATTATTTTTGCAAATAATGTTTGAGAATTTCAGAAAATGACAGTGTCTATCAGATGAAAGTAAAAAACTAACGCTAACAATAAATGATTTAAAAGACTAAGTAAGTTCAAAAGATTTTCAAAAATAAAACAATAAAAGAATGATAATAATGAATAAGAAAAAGTTAACAATTACAAATATCTTGGTAAGATTATTTAATATAGGTGTAAATGTAATGAATGAAATTAATCATAGAATTAAACTTGGATGGAATGTTTTTGGTATAAAAACAATATTAAAAGAAAGTATGCTTATGTGCTTTCCAATTCTTATAAATGAATTTGAAATTGGATGCTTAACAATAAAAGTAATACAAAAATTTCAGATCACAGAAAAACTAGAGACTAGTATATGTTGTAACAAAGAGGGGTTAAAAGTGAAATACACGGGTGAGAAAACATTACTAACATTATTGAAAAAATTATGAAGCTAAAATTGAGTTGAGTTGGACTTGTTGCTAGAAGAGATAATATATGGACACTTGAGATATTGAGTGAAATGAATAAATAAGGAAATTTGCTAAAGTAATTTAATTCTACAAAACTTGTACCATTTAAGTTAATAGAAAAGGCAAAGATAATACTAAAATAAGTCTTAAAAGCACTGAGCTAGCTTTTTTACAGAATTCTGCCAGAATCAATGCGCTGAATATATCGTAATGCGAGCGAAATATATATATATGTTAAAGTATACACATACATAGCTCACATTACATATTTTTTCATTTAAATATCAATTATCAATTTATTAAAAAAGAAATCAAATAAATAAGAATAGTTCAAAAGTAATAATTAAGGAATGATTTTAAAACATTTTAAAAATAAAATAAAAATATTGTTTATATGTTTGCTTTTAAAATATAATAAAACTATTTGTTAAAAAGCGGATGGGGGAGAAAGCTAAAATAGAATTAGAAAAAGATTTAGAAACTCTTTTTTTACTCTCTCTCTCACTATGTAAAGAAAACTTTTATAGATGTATAAAATAAGCAAATGTGAAATCAGACTAAAAATTAGTCTGTAAAAATAAATGTTAGTAAAACTTTCAAAATGTAAGTACTGTAAAAGATTTCCAGATGATGCCTAAGCCCTCAGCCATCAACTATTCCACCTGAATCAATACCTTGAAACAATGCCAACATTGTGAAGTAGAAGCTGCCACATACTCTCTCTTTCTCTCGTTGTTCGACAAAAACCTGGAAGGAAAGCCATGAAGCCATCGATGGAGAAACAAAAGACCAACTGGTTGGAAAATAAAACAAATGAAAACCTAGGTAAAGATAATTTTAAATATATTCTGACCACAGTCTAGACTCTTTATTTTAAATGAAATGAACTTTAATGAAAGACTATTATAATTATAGCCTAAAGTAATCATTTAAAATTTTCTTGTGTAAAATTTATTGCTATATTATGTTAAATATATGTGTGCGTAATTAAATAATAATGTTTTCTTAATTGTTACTTTGTCTATTTCCTCTCTTGTCATTGTATCATGAGTAAATTAATGTAATTATTTTATGTGTTAAAGTAATGTGCTGGATCATGAGACAGTGTGAGCTAGTCATGGGACATGTCAAGCACTGGATTGTGGGCCTGTTGTCTGAAGCATGCTGATTATATAACTATGGCTAGCTGGCACCTGAGTTGACCCTCAAAACAAATAATATGCTAGGGGTTTGAATCCAGCAATTGAGAAGTGCTATAGCCTGGAAATGTGATCTTAGGTTATGCTCTGTATAGCCTCGATCTGGTTATAGGTACTGTTGATGGTTCATCTATCAATGATATTCTACTTCTCTGCTTGAAGGGCTGGTCTATACCTGTTCTTTGAAATTATTATAAAAGATTTAAATCCAGTTAATCATTTAAACCCTACTAAACCCAGCAATAAGCTTCTCTCTTTCAGCAGATCTGGTTCAAATTGAAGCCCAACATGGGGCCAAAGGGTCATAAATTGATCCAGCATAATCAAAGTTAAAAAAAAATCGTAATTGAAGTTAAAAAAAGTCCGAAACTAAAAATTAAATTAAAAGCTAAATTGTGTAGTTACAAAAATTAAAATAGTGAGCAGCGCAAAAAAAGAAATAGACCGAAGCAAATATTAAGAATCAAAAGAATTAATAATAGTTTATAAAAAGCAATCAGAAATGATAATTTATTACTGGGGATTTGGATTTTGTGAACACTTTGTTCGATTAGAAAGCAGAAAAAATAATGAAAATAAAAGAACTGCCTGACAAAGATTGGGGGGAGGGGTTAGTTCATATTAATCGACAGATTTTTTAGGTAGAAAAAAAATGTTTTGTGCATGGATTACGGGAATGAAAATAATGTTAAACAAATAAAATAAAATGTTTTTTGAGAGAATTTTTATTATTTAAAGTAAAATATTTTAAAATATATGATAATAAAATGAAATTGATAATAAAAATTTAAATAAACTGTAAAATAATGTAAGTGTAGACTGTGTGTAGATGAGGGTAGATGCAGATAAAGGTTGGGAAAGGAGTGTTAAATGTATGGTGTTGCTATAAGAACTTAAGACCCGTAACGAAATAAACAGGAAGGATCATCCAATAGGATAAGGTTCCAGTAGAAAGGTTCTGGACCCATCCGACATGCTGGGAGAAGTCATCCCAGTCCCCTAGCAAAATAAATAATGCACCCTGGAAAATAGATCCAGATAAGCAGCAAGTCAATTTCGTGGGAAGGAAAAATCTCAACATCATATAATAAACAAATCTTGTTTTAGCGTAAGACAAATGGTCAGTGGATGAATACTGCTATTTGCAGTGACCCATTTTATCTTCTAGGATGCAGACCCATTGGAGAAAGTCATAGGCTCATTCAATTAGCTAGTAGAGAAATTCCAGCATAATAGTTAATTTTTTTTTGTTATTGCATAAGTCGAATATAAGCCAGATGTGTCTGTCATTCACAGCATTTACCCTCTTTGTATGCATCGGAAAGATGCATGTTGCTCTTTGTCATCATCACGACATAATTCATTACAAGTCAATGTAGAATATGGCCTGATGAGATAGAGCAGCATAAAAAAGGTCACCCTCTATGATTTGCTGATCTGTGTGCAATTGGACACTTATTTGATAGAAAAATAATATATAAATAAATAAAAATTAAAAATCAAATGGTTAAAGCTAAAAAAATTAATAATAAGATATCAGAACTAAAATGGGTTAAACTGACACATTTAACTCTCAAAGGGTGTGTGTGTGATGTAACATGAGCAAAATATGTGTTAAAGCTACACATATATAGCTCATGTTACATATTTTTTCATTTAAAAATAAATGATCAGATTTATTAAAAAAGAAATCAAATAAATGACAAAAGTAATAATAAATTACGGAATGGTGTTAAAACATTTTAAAATAAAAAGATTGCTTATATTTTGCTTTTAAAATATAATAAAACTATTTGTTAAAATCAGGTGGGGGAGAAATCTAAAATAGAATTAGAAAAAGATTTAAAACTCTTTTTCTTCTCACTCTCTCTTTGTAAAGAAAACTTCTTTTGTAATAAAAAAATGTGAAATTAGACTAAAAATTAGTCTGTAAAAATAAATGTTAATAAAACTTTCAAAATGTAATTACTTTAAAAGATTTTTAGCTAATAATAAAATTGAAATCAATAATTGTAATAACTACAAACTGTAAACTATCTTATCAGCAAGATAGTAGATTAATCTAAGAAATAGATTAGATAAAACGTAAATGTAAAAGTAATTAAAAAACAGACTTGATCAAAATTAAAAATAATAAGAAATTAAACAATGGAAGAGAAAAAAATATATAAAGAGCAACTTGGTTATTGTTCTTCAGTTGGATTGCTATTAATATTATTGCTATACAGTCAAGTTCCTATACAGAATGCAGATTTAGTTTTGGAGAACTTTAAATGCCATAACAAACCAGTCATTACTGTTGGGGTCAACATTAATGCAGAAGCCGCATAAGCCATAGAAATGTCTAGCAGGACTTCATGCCCAAGCCCTCTGTCATCAATTATCCAACCTGAATCAATACCTGGAACCAATGTCAAGATTGTGAAGTAGACACTGCTGCATACTTTCTCTTTCTCTCATTGTTCGATAGACACCTAGAAGAAAAGTTATGAAGCCATCAATTGAGAAACAAAAGACCAACTGGTTGGAAAATAAAACAAATGAAAACCCAGATAAAGATATTTTTAAATATATTCTGATCATAGTCTAGACCCTTTACTTTAAATGAAATGAACTTTAATGAAGGACTATTATAACTATAGCCTAAAGTAATCATTTAAAATTTTCTTGTGAAAAATGTATTGTTATATTATGTTAAATATATGTATGCATAATTAAATAATAAGGTTTGCTTGTTATTTTGTCTAATTTTTTTTCTCTCTCTCTCTCTTGTCACTGCATCACCAGTAAATTAATGTAGAGTTATTTTATGTGTTAAAGTAATGTACTGGACCCTGAGAGAGAATGTGAGCTAGTCACAGAATATGTCAAATGCTGGATTTACTTTGGAAGGCAGGGGTTTGAATCCAGCAGTCGAGAAGTGATATAGCCTGGAAATGTAATTGTAGGTTATGCTTTGTCTAGTTTCGATCTGATTATAGGTATCATCGATGGTTCATCTATTAATGGTATTCTACTTCTCTGCTTGAAGGGCCAGTCCGTTCACATGTTTTTGTTAAAATTATTATAAAAGGGACTTAAACCCAATTAATCATTTAAACTCTACTAAACCTAGCAAGAATAAGCTTCTCTCTTTCAGCGGACCTAGTTCAATATATATATAATGGCAAAGACTAATATGTAAAAGCTATATATAAATAAATAAAAAACTGAATTAAACTTGGAGACAACTCATTCAATCAGTAATGGTGGAAAATAAAGGTTTATATAAAATTAAATTTATTAAATTCCTATCTATATTTATATATATACTTATTAATTATGTAACTAAGCAATATATTAATGATTGTGAATTTAACTTACCACTATCAAATAGAATAATACCTTCTTCATACATATTATAATAAGGTTTAGAGAGAAAAAATGGCATTGAAGATAATTCCTTCCTGACAAAAATATATAATTGAGGTCATTTGTGAAGAAAAAAAGAATCCAAAGATTTAAAAAGGCTTGGGTTAAATAATAAGGTAAAAAAAAATTTTTTTTTTTTTAATTTTTAATGGTAAAACAATGGAGTTTCTTTTTTGATAATGATGATTATGAAGTTAATGCATCAGAAATATACTTTTGTTTTTAATGTTATATTGTTCTTTGTTCTCTGTTTCAGAGTTTTTATATTGTAAAATTAATTGTTATAGGCATGCTTAATTCAAATGATGAGGTTTATATAAAATGGAATTAAGTTCCTATCTACTTGCTTATTATATAAATAAACAATGAATTAGTGGTTATGAATTTTATCAATTACATAAAGACAAAACTCTCAACCTATATGTATATGTATTTTCCATAATACAGTGTATAAAATAATGGGATTTTTTTATAATTCCTAGCTAACTATATAATTAAATGTGTGTTTATATACTATAAACAGTATCAAATTTAAAAACTGGGTATTTTATCTTTTATACTTTCAAATAAAGCTAATAAATTCTGCTTTGCATAAAATATGTGAAATTTAGAAAAAAAAATAAAAAGACAATTAATTTGAAAATGTAAAAGACATAAAATATTGGAAGCACAAGTAGGATTCATTATAATAATAAAAAAGAATTAGAAAAACATTATGGAGATTGATGCTATATGAGATACAGTGGCAAAATTATATTTAATTTAATGGGAAGTATAAATGCAGATAATTATAGTTTATCCTCTAACAAGTTCTCATTGTGATGAATAATTAGAAAATTTTTATATTAATATACAAAATGCTTTTGATGAGACAAAATTTTTAAATTATCATAATAAGACTTTAATGCTAGAATTGGTAAATGATTAAAAGAAATTAAAATGGTGTGGATAAATTTTATTATGGTGACAGAAATGAGACATGCAGAGCTGTCGAGGTTGCACAAAAAAACCTATATCATCAATTCTTTCTTTGAAAAAATATTAATTGGAAATGGACATGGAAATATCCGAATGAAAATATGGCAGAACTTGATCATATTTTGACTAACAGACATTCTGTATTTCAAGATTATAATGTTCTTAATAGATTCAATACATGAAGTGATCATTGATTACTGAGATGTAAATGAAAAATAATATAAGAAATTCAGTATTAACAGTAACCTTCACAAACACTTCAATGAATTTAAATTACAACTTGCAAATCATCTTAAAATATTAACAGATTTTGAAGATAGTTCAAACTTGACTGAAATAATTAAGAAAATAACTGATATATGAGAAAACTAGTATAAAAAAGCAATTTACAAGTAAATTTTCTATTGAGATAAAAAAATATATGAAAAGTAAGATTAAGAAAAAATTTTAAATTGATTCATTAAAAAAACTTGAATATGTAGAGATTTATGAAAGGTTATAAGTTAATAACGATATAAGAAAATGTAAATGTGAATTGCCAAAGGAAGTTATAAAAGAAAATAAAAGTTGTATAATAATAAGAAGAAACGATGGTACTATTACTAAAAAGAGAATAAAATCTTTAAATGTGTGCAAGAGTTCTGTAAAAATCACATAGTAATAAAAAAACAAGAAAACAAAAGTATTCTCTATAATCATTACATCTAAATTTCCAAGAATTTTAAATAAAAAGGTGAAACATACAAATCTATAAAGAAAGATAATACTCCAGGAAATAAATGCTGGAATTATTATTGATATTTTTAAAAAAGTAGATGAAGAAATATGGGGTTCAAAAAGTAATTATACACTTACTATAAATAAATACAATAAATGAGATTAGACATTTTAAATTGGTCAATTGACAGTGTTGAAAGACATGAGCCAGATTGCCTCAAAAATATTTTTTATTTTAAAAGAATATGCATTGTTGATGGAGTGTTATTCAGAGAAGGGCAATATACAGTGAATATTAGAGAATAGTTTCCTCAAAAACATCTTGAATCAGTGATAATTAATGCACAATACGAGCATTAATAAATAAGTTCCATGAGATAGACTTAATTTGTGACAATAGCATAATGGATGGCCATCTAACTTTAAAAAAGATAAACTTTTGAACATTAGTGATGCAGTCCTTCAAAATCAATTTGGAAGTTGGCATATCATATCATTACTAGTATACATATATAGTTACTACAATACAAGAATTGAAATAACAAAAAGAACATACATTACTTTCATTAATTCACTGCAAACAACAATGAAGATACTTTTGGGATCACAAATTTTAAAATGAAGCGCAGTTCCACCTGAATGGTTACATTAATTCTCAAAACAAAAGGTTATAGTCAGTATATAATTCACACTGTTCACGACAAATTCCTCTCTACAGATTGGTGTATGGGTGGCAATATCCAAAAAGAAAATCATTGGATTCATATTTTATCACTGGATCATTTACTAGAGTAATATTCTGTACCTATTCAACTATCAACTTAATGAGAGCAAATAAGCAATGCATGATTCCAGCAAGATAGTTCCTCAGCAGATACTGCTGGACAATTTATGATTCACCTTTTGGAGATCTTTGGTGACAGTATAGTTTTTAAAGACTTGTGGTCTCCTAAATCATTTGATCTGAGTGTACCAAATTATTATCTTTGGAGAGATATTATAAGAACAATTCATATTCCATTGAAGAACTGAAAGCTATCAATCGAAAAAAGTGTTTGACAATAAGAATAAATGAGTATGTACACCTGAAGGGACATGGAAGTCATTTTGAACATCTTACGTAATTAGTAAGTGATAAAAATATTGTACATACAGCATATAAACACAAAACAAATAGATAAAATAAAATCATTCAAGTGTATGCTTATTTTTTAAACATTGTAAAAAAAAAATGTTGGCTAAACTATATTCACCAGATGATTCGAAGATTGCAGTAGTAGTATTAATATTTTAAAAAAAAGATTACAAAACTATCAATCTTCTAAAATTTTCATCAAGATTATATTTTTCTACAGTTATACAAAGATCAAATGAATATGAATTGCCATTATTTTGAATTTATAGATTACGAAAGACATTTGATTATATAAGTATTTGAATCATCAAAATAAAAAAATCCAGGATATTCTGAAGTGACTAAATTATGTAGTGACACTAAGAAGATTAATGTTAAAAAGAGCATGATTCTTTCCAAATTACATCATTTTTACAAGAAGGATTTTGTGTATTAAAAGGCAAGGCTAAGAAAATAAATGTATAGAAAAATTATGTCATTTAGATTTTTCAGATGATATAATTGTTTTTGCAAATAATGCTTCAGATCATTAGGAAATGTATTTCAGATAAAAATAAGAAAATAGGCCTAAAAATAATATTCAATTAATTTTCTTAGAATAAGAGAATAAAAAATGATTAATGTGAATTAGAAGTTAACAACTATAAATACCTTGATTAGATTATTAACACAAATGGAAATATAATGGATAAAATTGATCATAGAATTAAATTTAGAAGGACAACTTTTAGGATAAATAATTTAGTATCAAAAAAAAATGCCTATATATATATATTTTTTTTTTAAAAAAAAAAAGATTTTTAAAATATATGTTTTAACAATTCTTATTTATGGATCTGAGACTTGGATAATTAATAAAAAAAGTAAAATAGATTTCAGACTATTCAACGAAATATGTAAAGATGTATGATGGAAGTAAATAAAGATGGATAAAGAAATAGATGGATAAGAAACCAAACAGCTGATGAAAAAGAATATATATGGATGAGAGAACAAAAAACTATTACCAACATCATTTAAAAATATTAAGAGACTGAAATAAAGCTGAACTGGATATACTGCTAGAAGAGATGATAATAGACGAAATGTTAAAATTTTAAATTGGATCGTAAGAAATCATAAAAGATCTAAAAGAGACCATATATAAAATGAATGAAAGAACTAAGAAAGTTTTCTGATATTATGTGAATAAGAGAGGCTATGAATTGGAGAAACTGGACTAAACTTGGAGATGCTTTCATCCTGAAGGGGATTGATAACAGCTAAAAATGATGATGATGGCATAAAATAATTGTTTTTGCCTCTTGTGATTTCTAGTTGGTAAAATCTAATAGTTAAATTAAAAATTAAAGAGGATTCCTATAGTTCTGTGAGCCTTCAGTTATCATGTTTATAGTTCAGAAGTTGGCTGTTTGTACCATTAAATATTTTCTTAAGAACAGTGGTGAAAGCTTAAGTGCTACAAATCATGTAGAATAAATAAATATTGAAATATGATATTATACTAAAAAGTATAATTTCTTTCAAATGATTAACAGTAAACAAAAAAATTACATAATACAAAAAAAAAAAAATAGAAAAAATTGCAAAAGTTTCAGTATTGAAAAGTATAGAATATACTTACAAATTTTTGATCTGAACAAAATAAAATCTATTGCCATTGTAAGAAGTAGAATCCAAAAACTTTTAAAAATATTTTTGAGTACTAAAGTAACTTTTAATATTTCATAATACTCGCATCCTTACTTTGTATTTACAATTTTTTTTTTCCATGTTAGCATTTACCCTATATTCTTGTTGATTTATATGTATGTAAAAGTCTGTTCAATTATTTGATGATTACCTATATATTTTATTTTTAATTTTTAACATAGGTTAGTAAAAAATTCTAATAAAATTAATTTCCTGATGAAAATAAAAACTATATATTCTTTATCATGTTTTATGCTTAACAGAAAACTTGTTAAAATGAAGATAATAAATATATGTAATGGATATCAAATAAAAACTGCCAGTCATAACTGACAATTTCTTTACTTTTTTATTAATATTTTTATTCTCTTTTCTTATGAAAATTCACTGAATGACAATAAAACATAAGATATAAAAAAATTAATATCTATGGTGTATGAATAATCTCTACAAATTAAGTATTATGATAAAATCATATGATTTGATTATCACTGGTGAACTTACAATGCATTCTTAAAACTAACTACTTTGTTTATATATATAAAAACAACATAAATGATAATTTCTTTAATTTTATATTAATATTTTTATTATTTTTTCTTATGAAAATTCATTGAGTGATAATAAAACATATGCTATGAAAAATGCATAATTAATGGTGTAAGAATGTTAAGTTCTCTGCAAATTATGTATTATGACCAAATCATATGACTTGATTATCATTGTTGAATTTACTATACATTCTTAGAAATAACTGTTTTGTTTATATATATATAAACAATAATATGTAAATGGGATATTTATTTTATATAGCTAGATGTTTTTGAATTGTAATAAACTAAAAATCAGCTTTTTAAGCTAATGCACATGCACTTTGTGGATCTTAACAATAAATGAATACTCTCATTTTCAATACAAGATAAAGTCTTTGTGAAAGAATAGAATGAATCACCTATTGAGAAATTCCCTTTTAAAACTCAATAGTATATAAAAACTACAAATATAATCTGGTTAATTATTCTTAATTTTTGATACTTTTTAATTTTAGTAGTATTAGTTTCAAGACTGAATACCCTTTTCACAAGTGAGATGAGAAGTAATTATGTCATTGCATAAATCATTTTTATTTAGAATATCTTTACATAAATTACACTAATATTTAAATATATACACAGAAATATATCTACACAATTTTTTCCAGACAATACAAAATAACAATTAAAAAAAAAAGTGACAGCAAGGTAGAACACTCTATTTCTACAAATTTTCTACTATCTGACAAATGAAATAAAGCTCTAATAATCTTAATACTACAAATATTTAAACATTTTATAACTATTCACTTTGCATAGATATACAATACATACCTACATACATATGAAATAATCAAAAAGTAACAGCTGTTTAATTTCATGTTATATATACTTCTAGTTTTTTTTTCAGAAAAGTATACATAATATAATTAATATATATATATTTTAAATTATCATATTATTAAAAACTTACTAAAAGTAAAAAGTAGTTTTTAATAGTTAACTGGCATAACAAAACAAAAAAAACTTTTTTTAATTTGTTTGATGGGATGATAAAAAAAATTATAAACTATTATTAAATAAATAACACAATAACTCTGTCAAATAATGTAAATTATTGTACATGTATAAAATATGACAAGATAATTTTGTGAATTTATTAAATGTAAATTTGTTACTGGAATTTAAGTCCTTATTGGAATATTGTCCTAGATTTGTTGGTGGTGGTTGGAAAGATTTGAAATATCTGAAAATGGAGATTATTTGTCAAGCGTTGTTAGTGGAGAGGTCATCGTAGCCTTTTGCAAGCAAGTAGTTGGTTGCAGATGGTTGTGGGTTCGCCTCCCGACCGATGCTATGACATATGGAAAAAAAAAGGAGATTATTGCAGATATTGAGACAGCTTATGAGTTTTCTGAGAAGGAAGATGTGATTAAGCAAATTGCTCCATTATTAAAGGATAGTTATTATTTTGCAAAGAGTAAGGATTGATATAAAAAGATTAACAATTTCAGATTGCTGTTGAAAGAGAAAAACATTTTATGAAGGAAGATAAAGGCAATAGGCTTGTGTTAATGGATGGATATATATAAAGAAAAAAATTCATGGTAAATTGTTAATTTGAAATTTGAAAAAGTGGAGAATTATAAGTTGAAAGTGTGTAAGGACAAGTTTGTTTGTAATGTTTTGGACCCATATGTTGGTAAAATATTTAGAAAAGATGAGTCTTTCGAGGATTTATCTGTCAGCATGTTTATTTGCAAATGTTAAAGTTCATAAAGAGAATGCTCTGTTAAGATTAATGATGGATTTATCAGAAAGCATCGCAATTGTTTACAAAATGTTTACAGGAGTTGATAGGATTCAGCAAATTTACTATTAAATCTACGTTTGGATTTGTTCGGATAATGAAATCTGCCAAGGTGGTTAACAATTTTTATATGGTCTCATTGAATGTAGGTGAGTTATATGTGTCAAAGGACCATAATAAATTGATAAATATAATTAAAAAACTTTTGTTAGATTATAATGTAGAAGTTTGCAAAGCCAGATTTATTATGGAAGTGTGGAAATGAATTAATGGTGATACTCTGTAAGATATGGGATTTTCAAATGAAAAATGGTTGGCCTATGGAGTTGGAAGTTAAGTGATATAGTGTGTAGTTTGTATGATTTGAAAATGAAAAAATATATTATAGAGCCATTTATAAGAAGTAATTATGATTTAGTGTATAAAAGATATGATGATGATGTTTTTGTGTATGGATCAAAAGATATGATAAAGAATATGTTCGATAAGTTAAATATGAATTCTGGTTTATCATGGACTATGGAGTTTGAGTATGACAGAGTTTTAGAATATTTAGATGTGAATATATATAAATTATGTAAGAAGAGTATAACCTTTTTTATACATTCCAATTAATAATAATTGAACTAGAATAATTCATGGTGGATGGTTGTGTTGCATATATGTATACATGTACATGCTCATTTGGTTTTTAAAATATTAAAGCTTAAAATTTAAACATAGACATAAATAGCTGCATGGATTCGTAAGTTTTATGTGCGTAATCTATGTAGCGTATTTATGACTATCAAAAGATTAAAATGTATAAACAACAATCTCTCCATCTGTGCGAACTAAACTTAAATTTAAATATGATAAATATACAAACTAAACTAAAGTAATAATGTTTATTCTTCCAATTCAATTTTATATATGTGGAATAATAAATGTTTTTGCGTAATATTACTGGCAGTAGTTCTTAAATATGTACATTAAGAATTTAGATTATAAATCTCAACTACTTCTAGAACTAGTGACATGGGCTAACGGTCATAATAAAATATATAAATTAAAATTGGATCTTAACAGTAAGTATCTGCCTACTATATAAATTTTCCAGGTTTAAATGGCCTGGTGGTGCCCTTGTACGGCAGATACAGAAAGACTCGAAAACATTTATACACTAAATATAAGGAGTTTTATATACCCATCATCAAATGTTCCTTTAAATTATAAAATGGCTGGATTAAAATATTTTTTGTATCACAATTTGTATCTTTGTAAATTTGAGGCAGATAGAAAAGGAATATTGAGAGATAGCATGGCATACACGAAAACTATATTACACAAGCAACTGAAATTGTTTTATAATTTAGTGAAATTTAAACATAAAGTGAATGTAAAAAATAAAATAAACAAAAAGTGGATTTCTTTGGCTTATGTGCCATCTATAAGTATGAAGTTAAAAAGTATAATTGATAAAGATTATAATATAGGATTCCGATCATTGTTGTGTTTAAATAGACTAATAAATAATTGAAAGGATAGTGTGGAAAAATTAAATAAGTATCAAGTGGTTTATTTAATTACCTGCAGAGAAATTGGTTGTAATGCTATTTATTACAGTGAAACGAAGGCGAATGTATTAACGTGATTGCAACATCATGTTTATCAATATAAAAAATCTAAAATTGATTTGCAAGTTAATTCTGTTTTTTTCAAATCATGAAAATATTTGTGGGCATGAGTTTTATCCTCAAAATATCAGTACTGTTTGTAATGAATCGAATGATAGAAAGAAGTTGAAAGAGATGTTTTATTGTGATGTAAAATAACATTATCAATCAATGTAACACTAGTATTCCAATGAGCATGCACAGGAATATTAACCATTCAGTTTCAATATGTTGCCATGAATCTGGTACATGGAAGCAAGAGCACTTGGCAAAATAATAATAGTGGCTAATATGTTTTGAATTTTTTTCTATTCTAGTTGTCACATTTTATAAGTGTACAATAATTAAACTATTATTAAATTAAATCTATTAAATCATAAGACAGCAGGTAAAGTAAAATTATAAATCCATGAAAAATATTCTCTTTTAATCAAAATTCTTTTTAAACAGTGATCTAGTTAGTAATAAGAACAAAGTTGACATAAAAATAGAAATTTCCAATAGGATATACAAATAAATTTCATTTTGAATTTAATAATGATATTTGATTAAATTACAATTTGAGTTCACTATTATTTTGTTTATTACAAAATATCTGTCAATAGCATTAAAATGGAGCAATAACTTTTTGAAAGAAACAATATTAGATTATGAGCATCATTCACATTGTTTGAAGCAATATTACCTTTGTCAAAAATATTTATGTCCACATAAATATAAATGACAATTTTGCTTATTCACTCATGTTATTGTTTTTTTCATATGAACCCCCCTTAATTTTCTATTTGCTTTTTTTAAATAATAAGAAAAAAATATTCTACTTAAAATAATAATTGTTTACAAATTGGAAGTTTTGTGCAATAATTTTTGTATTATGTCTTTTAAATGTATAAACATTAAAAGATTTATGCTATTTTCTATGCCTTGGAAATGTACATTTTTGTCAAGATATTAAAGTATCAACTTAGAATAAATCAATATCCTACAGATACACCACCTCCATTTTCAAGTTATTGGATTGCTGATTTATGGAAGTCAGTTATTAAGTCGAAACCCTCGGTTCAAGTTGCGCTTGATGGGAAATTGACATTCTGGGATTAAAATTTCCACATTATACTCCTCTTTTGACTTCATTAGGTGTTTCAAATAAAGTTCTCTTGCATAAAATGAAACTTCTTTTCATTGAAGCAAGACATGTTGATTTTGTATTTAAACTGAATTTAAATGCACTCCCAACAAGTTATTTTTTAGTGACCAGCAGAGGCTTCATTAGGATTTCATCTCAGTGTCAGTTATGTAGATTATATGATGAGACAATACTCCATATTTTCTATATTTGTCCTGCTCTTAAGTCAATTAGGGACTTTATTGTTGCGAATGTCTCTCTGGATCTTAGGGATGCTCTTTCTGTTTCTAATACTCTTAAGAAGGGATCGTTTGCAGCAATAAGATTATCTATCTTTATAACATTTTCTTTATGGTTGACGCGTTGCAGGCTCATCTTTGGTCATTCTCAGGACTTGGCTCTAAGTGTCTTTATTAAGCGCCTGTGAGTCTACATGATGATACTTGGGTGAAAGTTTTATTTTCCTCTTAATCTTATTAAGATACCCTTTTCTCTGCATTGACTTTTTCAAGTTTCGTTCTGAATGCTATGTAAATTTTTATAAAGTTTAACTGTATATTACTATGTTACTATGTTTAATAAATTTATTTTAAAACAATATCATGCATCTTTGATTAATAGTTGCAGTTATTGTTTCATATTTCCAAAACAATAATAACAATAAAAAAAGGAGTAACAATTACTCCTTTCAGTTACTAACACAGAATCATGTCACAAATTCTTTTTATTACACTTTTCATCATTATAAAAAAGGAAAGTACATTTTTGCACTTGAATCTAGATTAGAGTTAATAATAGATAAATGAACAACAAGTGAAAATAAATATACAAACTCTAAATAACATCATTAAAATGGAATCTCTAAATATCTAAGATTAATAAGCAAATGCATACTGAATATTGGGACAAGTGCATGTACACAAATTATTAATTTCTCATCAGTTATCTCATCATAAAGTATATTTTATCATCTTTTGACATTTAACATGTATTCTCATATACAAATACACATATAAATGTAAGCACTATTTTTCATACTGATTAGAAATCAAAAGTTAAACTTAAATAGCATTAATAATTTATTTATAAAGAAACATAAAAATAAAGAATTGATTAAAATTTATATTATTTTAAAACATATAAATAATATTTATTTATATTTCATTGTATATCTATAAAGAATTCCATATTTTCATAAATTTCTAAAATAACAGCCATTGAATATAAATATAGACATTCTAATTCCAGAAAGAAAAAGAAAAACAAATATAGCAAGGGGGGGGGGGGATTGCAGTCAGTTACATATATGATTAAAGGATGAAAACATGTTTGTATAAACACACAATGTCATCATAATTGATATAAAGATGACTAATAGCATGAGAACTCACAATAAGCAGATCTTGTATTAATCTAAGTGAATGAGAAAGAATATGGTAAAAGAAAATGGAAAAAGAATGTTAGAAAAAATAAAATGATTAATTGTAAATATTTTTGTTGTGCCTATAATTTCAAAATTAAAAACTCTATAAAGACTACAAAAAAAAAAGTATTCACCTTGTAATTGCTAGACATATCATATTAAAAATTATTTCTCTATATATGTATATCACCTAATAATGGTTTACATCTGCAATTATGGAATAATCTCTATTGAAATTATTACACTTTTAAAAATAGAAATACTTTTTATCAAAAATTATGTTCTAATCTATAAACAATGCATACTGGTTATTGACAATCTTATCAAGCAAACCTGTCAGATTTCTTTCAATATCTAATTTGATGAATATACATCATACATACTAATAAGCTATTTGTCTATAATTCAAAAACCAATTAACCAAATAGAAATATAAAGCAGATTTTTAACTTTTCACAACTACCATATTTTATTACCTTGGTATAAATGATAATTTATTTAAATAACATTTTTTGCTTAATCTTGAAAACATTTAACAAAATACTAGACACAGTGTAGTTAATAAATTAGAAAATATATAAATTGAAAATACAACTTAAAACACACATACTTCAGTAAATCATTCTAATCATTCATCATCAGCATTGGCAGATATTTGCAATAAAGAATTCTAACTTCAGAAGAAGAAGAAAAAAAAAGATCAAGACAAAGAACAAAAAGTTAAAAGATGAATATTTAGGAATGATTAAATGAAGCAATTCATGAACTATAAATGTGTCCATATATATTACATTTAGTCCTTTGTTTATTTGATATCTTGAAATGGTGTCTTAATTTTTTCTGCAACAAAGTACTTTTTGAAAAACATCAAAATTGTTTCTATTTATAACTCTCCAGAGTATACTATTCTCAACTTTATCTTTCTAATGAAAATGGTCAATTATTACATTTCTTTAGAGTCTAGAAACAGAAAAAAAAAATCCCAAAAGATTCAAAACAGATCCTCTAAAAATGCATAAATTACTAGTTAGCTCTGACTTTATTTCTAACATTAGGAAGTATAATCTATTACTGCATTAATCTTGAGGCAATCATCTTGACTTACTAGGATTATAATTAGTTAGACAATGAATTATTCCTATACAACATTCTACATAATATTATATTTTTAATAGAACAAAATTCTTCCAACAAAATCAAGGGATAGCTATGGATTCACCACTGATATCATTGATCAGCAATATTTTCACGAAAGAATTCATACCCACAACTATAAATACTACTGCATATTATCTAAAGTCTAACTTCAGTATGTTGATTAGACATCTTGTAGAACCATATGGTGAAGCACTATTACAAATATTCAGGATGCACATCAAAATCAAATTAAATTCATAACAGAATCAGAGCAAGAGTAAAAATTGGTATTCTTTGATATTCTTGTGTTAAGATTCTCTCATAGAAATAAAAATATAGTTTATAAAAAACTTATACATACAGGAAAATATTTAAGTATATATTTAAAATACATAATTTTTTAAAAATATATATTATATAGGGATTGCTACGACATGTGAATTTTGTTATATACTCAAAGGCTTGGAATTAAATGATGTAGATGCTATAGATTAAAAACTATTCTTGGGAGAAAATTTTGTATATTAAATATAACATAGAAATTAAATAAGAATTTTTAAAAAAAACTTATTTAAGGTTAAATTCAACATCTTGAAATTAATGTATATTTTTATGACAACTTAAATGAGTAAATAATTTTCATAATCAAGCAATTATAAGAGTATTTATTTTACACAAGGTATAATTAGGCCAAATTATTACTTCCATATAAATTTTTAAAATTAGATAATTTAATAAAATTATTGCATCATTTTACTTTAGATAAAAAAAAAAAAAAAGTTGTCATAATCTACTATATAAAAATTTTTAAAATACTGTATTATGTGATCATTCTCAGAAAACTTCAACATAAATGTTGTAGGATCAGTAATTCACTTAGGTCACTGAAAAATAATGTTATATCCAAACTCCTGCCATCTTTAGTGATGAGTGGAACTGCATCATATATCTAGCAGCCATTTTTAACTCTTTTATATTATAGACATTAATGACTTGAGATTTGAAAACAAAGATTTTGAAATAACTACTAAAAGTTTCTTAAGCTTATAATTATTAAAATGAAGGCTTAAATTAAAAATGCTCAAACTTATTAAAATACTCTAACAATATTTTTTAAACAACTATAAATAATTATTTTTCTTATAATAAATCTAATTAGCAAATAATAACTTCTTGCTGCATATACATATAAAACATCAAAAATGGGAATAATAAATACTTTAGCATAATTAGTGTACTGAATAGAAATAATGGGGTTGAAAAATAATGATATGGATGCAAGACATTCCTATAGCACTTTTATTCAAAACATATCTCAGGCAAATCTACAAACACTTAAGCAATTAGCCAAAAATGCAAGACATACAAAACATGTCAAAATGCATATTTTTCAAGATTCTTTATTGTATACGGATCTGGGCTATCAGAATTACTTTTTTCCAATTGACTCATTTATTTAGATATATAAAAAACCACCATCCAAATATATTAAACTTTCCTTGGTTATGTAAGTCATTCCTAATTATTTCTTTATTCTAAAATTTCAATTTTATTACAATATATCTGATAACTATTATAGAATAAAATTCTCCAAAATAAAAAGCTTCACTTAGTTTACTAAATAAAAAAAAATTATGCAAAAACTTTTTTACACTTAAAATGTTATTTTAACAAGTATTTATTTTTAAAATGTATACAAAGCATGTAAAATGTCAATTTTTATTGCTGATACCTTACTTAATAGACAAAAATTTTTTTGGACTGTCACATCAGCTCAAGAAGTTCAAGTATTGTAAGGAAAATTTTAAAAGATTTCATTTCAATTATTCTAGGACCCAAGATTAAGTTACAATCTTGTAGCAGAGTGTTTTTTAGTTCTTTAATTTGTTTATTAAGTGTCCAAAATTGATTAAGTGCAACAGAGAAGGTATTATAACCTTCCAAGATGGATGCTGATTGTCAAAGTCAGAATAAGCAAGCATTCAGTAGTATTAAACTTAATGACATATTGAGAAGTGATCAAGTTGTTTAGATGTGAAAGAACTAAAGGAAGTTTGGAAAAAAATGACATTTGATGGAAATAAAAAAACTGTTCTAAAGGAAAATTCAAATGCTACCGAAAATACGATAGATAATGGGCTAAAGATCAATGAAAACATTGATACAGCAAATTAAAGTTGATACAATGAAACATAAGCTAAATATTAATGATACTGTCAAGTTTCAAGAAAATCTATTAGAAAATAAAGTTGTGGAGGGTGTCTGACACAAAACTACTAAAATCCAAAATGATAAAAATTAAAAATCATGGGAATTTTGTCACAAGAGAGGGTGCTGTGCCCCAAATTCATGATATAGAAACAGAACTGGATGGAAACAAAGACAAATATCACCAAAGAGACTCTACATTGGTCAATACAAGAATAAATACCGAAGGACAAACTAAAAAGCTCAGGAAAAGTACACAAAGTAATTATCTAGACAAAATCATGATAATTAAAAGCCAAAGCTTGGAAAAAAATAGGGAAAAAGTTACAGAAGCCCAGCAGTATCCAGTTGAACCTGCTGGTGAGAGCAATAAAGCAGAACTAACACGTCCAATGTTTGCAGAAAAGTTAAAAAAGGATACTAAGACTTCCAAATGGAAAGGTTTCAATACCCCATATGCCAATGGCTTTAAAATGGAGCAGGGGGTTAATGGCCTTGAGACAAAGCTAGAGCTAGTGGTCAGAGGTCATGAAATCAATCTGAACAATGCAAAGTATGGGGAAACTAATCATGCTGGTTTCTCCCATGAGAATAAATTTGAGAATGGCTTAATATATCATAATGTTGAGTCAAGTACGAACAACTTTGATCAGGATAGAAATAATTTAATTCCAGAAGACTTTCAATCAGTCAATGATGAATTTAATAATAGAATTCCTCAGAAATTATTTAATTCCTTTCTTAGCTTCCAGAATCAGTATACTTTAACATTGAGCACAACGAATAAAAAATGTCAACTTTTCATATTTCCAATAAATGAGCTATTTGTCTTAATCAAGGACTTAAATATCATTGATTCAATAAGAAGGGTCTACTATCACCCTAACAAAAAATATGTCACACTAGAATTTGAGAACACTTTAGCCAAAGAAAGATTCAAAAGATCTCAAATGTTTCTAGATGGAAAATATTTAGTGAAAATTGACCTGGAAAGACCAAGATTGATAACAGGTATGGTGCAGAATTGTCATGTGGCATTTGGAAAAGATGAATTGCAGGGACTATTAGTACAGTTTGGCTGTATTGAATGGTTCACTTTCCTAATGGAAAGAAGAGCAGGGATTCAGCTGCCATCCAACAACGCAATATTTACAATGAGGCTGACTAAAGGTATCAGTCCACTGGATATACCATCTGTTGTTGAGCAGAATAAAAGCCTGATATACATAGTAATGTGAGGAATTTGACCACAGTGTTATGGATGTGGGGACACTGGCCATTTAATTAGGGCCTGTCCAAAAAGATTATGCACAGAATGTGGGAAAAGCTATAGTGGATTCTACAAATGTACAATAATATCGAGCAATCCTTCACTTATAAATCAACAATTAGAACTGGAATTACAAGAATCTCATTTAAAAGATAAAGTGAAAACAAATAAGCTACAGTATAAGGAAAATCAAGAAACCTTGCACAGTAGATTTGAAGATGGGACAAATGCAGGTCAAGCTAGAGATATGGCCAAAGAGATAAAGAAACAATCAGCACAGGCAGAACTGACCAACCTCAAATCAATACAATCTGAAGAGTCTGAAGGCACATTAGAAGAAATTGGTCAATTAAAAGAAGCTAACATGTTCAGTGATATGGAACTAAGTGAGAACGGTTCAACTCAAATGGGTAAAATGACACAAGGTGCAAGTTTCAAAAGGAAAAATCAGAATGGCTCTGGCTCACAAACTGATGAGCATAGTGTTGTGGGCTCAAACATTGAGCTGTGTGGTGAGCAAGAAAAGAAAACTGAGGGTCTCTCAAGGAGAAAGAGAAAAAGGAAAAGAAGACGGAAGAAACTGGCTCAACAGGAGTCAGGGGATGAGATGGAAACTGAATCAGAAGATCAGATAGTCAATGACCCAGAGATAATGGAACATGATATTTTAGCTCATCCCATGATCTTCAAATGTATTGTTGAATCTAAAGGGGCATGCCTTTTTTGGAAGGGGCATGTATGTAGTGAGAGTGAAGTAGGGCAGGTAATTTCAGAAGAGGCAGATAATCCAGAGGAAAAAATCGATAACATAGAAGAGCAATGGAGTGATGAGGCTCATAGTGACAGGTCTGGAAGCGGGCAAGGTGAAGTAGTACAAGTTATCTCAGAAAAGTTGATAATCCAGTGGAAGAACTTGATAATGTAGAAGAGCAATGGAGTGATGAGGCTTGTAGTGACAGTTCCAGAAGTGAGGAAGTAGATGGCTGTCCAAAGGAAATGCAGCAACAAATTAGTATTAGCCCTGTGTGTACTGATGAAATGAAATAAATCACAGATGATGAAGAAATAAGCTCACAAGACGAAACTTTTGAAGAAGATTCAGAACAGGAAAGTGATGGAAATTCAGAAACAGTTTAAAGCATGAATTCCATAGATGTGGTCTATACAAAGATATGGCAACATGGATGAAGTTCTAAGCATCTGTGAATTAAAGGACTTGGCAATTCAAAACTCTTATGAATCAATGGAGAAGACTAAAGTTATTGACTGTGGTATGATCTCAAGATTTCTTTAAACAAATGTATTTACATCACATAGCAGGTGATCAGTCACCTGCATTTTTTTCCCTTAATAAAAAAAAAAATTCATTTGTGACTATTTAAGCCACAATAAAGAAATGTGGAATTATAAAGAAAATTCTAGGACAAATATAATTTATCATCATAAAAAATACACGCTAAAGTAAATTTATATATTCAACTATTGAAAGTGCAATTCTTTAAATGAGAAGAACTCATATTTTATTTACAACAACGGCAACAAAAAGAAAGTCTACATAATAAAAAAAATGTAAATAGCTGTCATAAGTTTTGCTTAAGTTTCTCTATTAAAAATATAGAACCTTTACATTATTTAATATTTAACATTGTCATTATTACAGAGTTATTCAAGATCAAAATGTAGACATTCTAATTCTAGAAGAAAAAAGGGAAGAACAAAACATTAAAAATGAGTTTTGTGATGGCTATACAAATCAATCAATCCATAATAATACGAATATAAGATACCAAAAATATTTTTTTCAGCTTGTGAAGATATTGAATGAATAATTATATTCATTTTTGTTGGATTGAGCTTTTGAAATAAAAGAAAAGTAACATTGTTTTCCAAAAAAAAGTATTTAATAATCAACTTGAGAATCATTTTTGTAACAAGTATAGAGCTGTTGATGTTATATAAATTATATCAAAGCATTCCAAAGAGTTATAATACTGATTGTTTTTATTAGAAGAAATAGTTGAGTATAGAATACAATGGAGAGCTATATCCATTGACTTAAAAAAAAATGGTATTATTTTTCAGGTTGTTACTTTTATTGCTTCAAAAAAAAAAAAATCAAAAATGACTACAATCTGCAAATGATTTACCTCTGTGATTTTAATTCAGGATTTTTTTATCTGCAATTGAACTTTTGTCTTTAAATATATATATTGCTTATAATGGTCCACATTCATTTAATATTAAACTCTTCAGAGATTTTTTTAAATTTTAAATCTGTCTAATAATAGAGCTAATTGTTTCAAGCTGTAAGAAAACATCATGTTTCAAAAGTGGCTATTTTAGTGGGTTAATCAGTGTTAAAATTCCACATTAATAATAGTTGTTTCTAAAAACCAGTTATCAAATTTCCTTTCTGCTGGGTTTAGCCTCATTTTCTAATATCACTAGAATTTTGATCAGCATGAATATTAATCTATAATCTGTACAATAATATGCATCTTTAAGTTTAAATGAAATACTTCTTTTATATTGCATTTTCAGACTATAATATAATTCATATGATTCCATTAGTCTGAGGAAAACATTCATAAAAAGTTATTTCATATATTGTGCAAATTCAATAATAACATACTAATAGAATTTACAAAACCAATACATTATTTCAATAAATTTGAGCCACAATTTATTATTTCTACAAACACACAGATTAAAAGCCTCCCCCAAAAAATTTGATTTTCTATTATAATACAATAATATCCAATAAAAAATTAATCTTTCCAAATTCAATTTTAAAATATAAACACTAATAAACTGTCACAGATAATACATTGTAAATTAGTTTTTAATGTCATTAGCTCCAAAAATAGAAGGTAGTAATTTAGACTTCATAATGAATCTACTAACATGCGGATTTCTTTTTTCTATTAAACTTTCTTTCCAAAACAAAATACCTGATTGATTACAATTTCTTCTGTATATGTTTCACTAAGTTAAAGTCATATTAATTTTAAATCTTAATAATTCCTTAGTTATTATAACTACTGTCTTTTAGGAATCCTTGTCAAGCAATGTGAAAAAAAAAAAGTCAATACTGTCAATTTTATATTAGCATCATGGCAATATTAAAAATATTTTTTATTATACAAATTAATAATCCATTAGACATAAAAACCTAGCAATATTTAGTAAGGCAAGCTATTTTTAAACCAATTTTTCTAGGTCATTCCACATTTATGGAAGGAGGGATGCCTAAAAAGGCTGCTCAAACATACAATCATTTTTTAAATAAAACAATATTTCAAATATAATTTAAAGTGACTCAATTATTAATTGTACTGCCTTATTCAAGATCAAAAAATAAGAACTCTGATTGCTAAACCAGACCCCAATATTATTTTTTCAATAAAAATGACCTTGCATATAAAAATTTAATATTATTGCCTTTTAAAAAAAAAAAAAACCATAAGATCCAGAAACCTTAAAAGTAAAATAGCCTATTCAGTGATAAAGACTTCATCACATTAAAATTAACTTTTGTTTAATAGTCAATGTATTGGCATTCATCTAACCAACTTTAATCATCACAGAACCACCCTTTAACTAAATGTAAATAGACATTTATCAATAAACATTGCAAATATAACTAATATGACTATAAACCAGCAATGTGATGAAATTGTCAACCTCTGCACACTCCATCTGAATTTCATAGTCATAACAAATTAATCACATTTTTCCTAAATAGAGGCATATTTCTTTTGCTAATCTCTAGAATATTACAAAATATCTCAAAATTAACAATCTGTATTAAACCATTAAGCATCACATGATCACATTTCCTTTATTAGCACATTAATTGTTGATAAACAGAGCAAAACTCTCCATACAGTATTGCCACCTGTGCTAAACAGAGTAATCAATGGATGCCAGAAGGCTTGTGCATAAAATCCCTATCTAATGCCTACTCATCCAATATCCCCAGACTAGTTTCTGGCTTGTGGCCTTCGTCAGTGAGGAGCTTTGGATCTGAGAGCACTGCATCTAGATCTTAGGATCTAATGCAACCCTCTAGCAACCACCTTTTATCTCTACTTAACTACTAAACTATGAGAATGAAATTGAAAACACAAAAAATATTTTCAATCTAAGCTCAATAGCTTAAATAGTCATATGGGTCTGAACTCAGTTCAGCACCCATACATTTTGGTGTCTTTGGCTCTTTTACAACCATAGCCACCACTATCCTATTAGGCAGGATTGGTATTAAACCATTAAGCATCACATGATCACATTTCCTTTACTAGCACATTAATTGTTGATAAACAGAGCAAAACTCTCCATACAGTATTGCCACCTGTGCTAAACAGAGTAATCAATGGATGCCAGAAGGCTTGTGCATAAAATCCCTATCTAATGCCTACTCATCCAATATCCCCAGACTAGTTTCTGGCTTGTGGCCTTCGTCAGTGAGGAGCTTTGGATCTGAGAGCACAGGTGGCAATACTGTATGGAGAGTTTTGCTCTGTTTATCAACAATTAATGTGCTAGTAAAGGAAATGTGATCATGTGATGCTTAATGGTTTAATACCAATCCTGCCTAATAGGATAGTGGTGGCTATGGTTGTAAAAGAGCCAAAGACACCAAAATGTATGGGTGCTGAACTGAGTTCAGACCCATATGACTATTTAAGCTATTGAGCTTAGATTGAAAATATTTTTTGTGTTTTCAATTTCATTCTCATAGTTTAGTAGTTAAGTAGAGATAAAAGGTGGTTGCTAGAGGGTTGCATTAGATCCTAAGATCTAGATGCAGTGCTCTCAGATCCAAAGCTCCTCACTGACGAAGGCCACAAGCCAGAAACTAGTCTGGGGATATTGGATGAGTAGGCATTAGATAGGGATTTTATGCACAAGCCTTCTGGCATCCATTGATTACTCTGTTTAGCACAGGTGGCAATACTGTATGGAGAGTTTTGCTCTGTTTATCAACAATTAATGTGCTAGTAAAGGAAATGTGATCATGTGATGCTTAATGGTTTAACACCAATCCTGCCTAATAGGATAGTGGTGGCTATGGTTGTAAAAGAGCCAAAGACACCAAAATGTATGGGTGCTGAACTGAGTTCAGACCCATATGACTATTTAAGCTATTGAGCTTAGATTGAAAATATTTTTTGTGTTTTCAATTTCATTCTCATAGTTTAGTAGTTAAGTAGAGATAAAAGGTGGTTGCTAGAGGGTTGCATTAGATCCTAAGATCTAGATGCAGTGCTCTCAGATCCAAAGCTCCTCACTGACGAAGGCCACAAGCCAGAAACTAGTCTGGGGATATTGGATGAGTAGGCATTAGATAGGGATTTTATGCACAAGCCTTCTGGCATCCATTGATTACTCTGTTTAGCACAGGTGGCAATACTGTATGGAGAGTTTTGCTCTGTTTAACAATCTGTATTGTACGTAAATTGTATACATAGTTCAGCTTGTGATAAAATAAAAATAATAATACTATAATAATGCAAGATATATGTACTATTTCCATAAGCATTTTTTACTCTTACTAAAATTTAAATTGGGGTGCATTCGGTCCAATGTTTCGATATTTGCATAAACAATTACTACTTTTACTAAAATTTAACTTGGGATACATTCAGTCCAAAGTTTCAGTATTCTTCATGTTATTTTATTCAATTAATATTAAACTGTTTTTTCATGATTCAAATTATCTATGATTACTCTAAATCAAATGTGTAAACATCATATTTATAAAACAGGCAAAACTCTCTATATAGTAGTACCACTCAGTGCCAACCAGAGTAGTCAAAGGATGTCAGAAGGCTTGTACATAAAATCCCCAATTAGTGCCTACTCATCCAATATCCCCAGACTAGTCTGGGGATATTGGATGAGTAGGCATTAGAGGGGGATTTTATGCACAAGCCTTCTAATCTGGGGATATTGGATGAGTAGGCACTAGATGGGGATTTTAGGCACAAGCCTTCTGGCATCCATTGATTACTCTGGTTGGCACTGAGTGGCACTACTGTATGGAGAGTTTTGCCTGTTTTAATAAGTTATGTGCTAGCATAAGAAATGGTGATCATGTGATCATATTAATACTTGATGAGATAAATATGATAAAATAATTTACAAAAAAATATTTTACAAAGGATTTGGTATTGCTATGCTCATGAATAACAATAAATGGCTAATTTTTAGTTCTGAATAATAGTTTATTTTCTAATGATTAACGATTTCAATTGACAAGTTCAATCAAGTCAATATACCCAACATGAGATTTCAATATTCTTCAGGCAAAGACAATTCAAATTGAAGATTAAAAATGATAAAATTAGTCTAGCCTTTTTGGGTTTTACTACATTTACTGGCCAGTGATAGTTATGACATTCTTGAAGACCTAGATGATTTAAATTGTCTATTTGGCAATGACTAACTTGTTATAACCATTTAGTGATGTCTTCTCATATCTAGTGATCAGCAAAAAACATTATCAACTAATTTGTGTCATTTTTTTGTAAATATTTGTCTGCACATATTTATATCAGCCAATCAAAATTTCTCCAGCTTAGCTAACTGTTGCATTTTTTTCTTCTATTGTAAAATGTATGGAAATTGTCTAAAATATCATTATAATAAAGAATTTATAATAAATTTTTCAAATATTATCTACATAATATTAACATGTGGGAATCATTGATTACAACTTGCCAATATTTTTAACATAAGAATCACATTTTTGTACCTTCTATTATACACTCAAACTTCATGTGTACATTTATTTTTTATTGAATTTATTTAGTTATTACATATTATTTGTATATATAAATAAAGTAAAGTATAGATGGTATATAATCATGCACTATTCTTTCTCAATTATCAAAAAGAGTCTGAATGAAAAAAACATATGCATCATTTGTTATTTCTAATTCTATATTTATTAAAAATATAATTACACTATATATATATATCATATTTTAAAAATTCAAGCTTCTTCATATTTCTGAAGAGAAACATAAAAAATTACATTAAATTTATTTAACAATTAAATACTCACCCATAATTATTACAAAAATAGTCTAGAGGGTTTTTTTTTTTGCAATTGAACAAGTCATTAACTTATATAAAAGACTTTAATCACTTCAAATAACTTGTGCAGAAGAATTTGAAAATCATCTAAAATGCATTCTACAAATTAAATTTTATTTATAATATGCTGGTATAACTGGTTTCTTCATGGATTGCAAACTACATACTAATGAGAGTAATGGAACTCAACAAATAAATTTATATATATTTAAATATTATTATTTTACCAAAAAGTTCATTTTTGAAGAGAAGTTTAATATATACAATGTTCTATAAATTCAACATCATAAAAAAAAATATATTTACAGAACATTCATTATATGTTCATTATTCACGGTACATAAATTTAAATAATTTTGGCAGTCAATAAACATGCATAATAATGCAGAAAATAATAACATTATATGTCTCAATAATGGAATTGCTGTAAATGTTCAACATTCATTATTTTCTTCATTTATAGCAGCTTATTCACATAGTACAATCAACTGATCAAGATCTTCACTTAAGAATACAATGATTGGTACTTTATTTTTGTTTCTATGATCTATTAGCAAATAAGAGATTTTGGGATTTCTGTTATGAGCAAAAAATAGCAATGACTTTATTATAGTTAGTAGATTTCAAAAATTCACTGCAGAGTTTATCATTCAAGAATCCTATTCCATTAAATTCTACAAGTCTGATAAACATAACTTTTATTAATAATTCACAATCTGCCTTATTATCTATCAAATTGTGATGTAGCTTCTCTTTGATATCATCATTCTTCCAACTTTGCTCAGATAAATCGTGGATCATAGAAATACACATTAACTCTTTAAGTTATTAAGACTTACAGAATCTACTAAATAAGTAAAGCATCAAGAATAATCTACTAAATAAGTAAAGCTTCAAGAATAACACATAATAAACGCATGAACCAAGTATTTCAAGCTCTTTCATATTGCTATATGTAATTTAGCAAGGTGATATAGCATTCAAGAACAAAAGTTGCCAGAAAGAAATATGAATAAAGTTACAAAAAAAAATTGGTCAAATTAAGTCAAACTATTATGTTCAATCTGTTACATCAGTGCTCAAACATCACTTGATATCCTAAGCAAGTGACCACATAATTATTTTAAAACAATTCACAAACATTCTAATCATTGTGCTATTTCAATGCATATATTCATTTAAATGCATGCTCTGTGTGTGAGATTGGATATTATATCAGAACAAAATACAATGCTTATTATTAGTAAATGATAATCAGCTTTTTTGTGCATACATGTGTTAAAATGATATAATTATTTCAGGTGATTATATTCATCAATCATTTCATAAGGGGCAGAGAAAAGATAGTTCATTACAGTACAGGGCATTCATTTATCAAAAGAAAGCTAAACAAAACAAGGGAGCATTAAGCAATTTAAGTACAATGATAAACAACATTTTTAGAAAGCAAATAACTCCTATCATTAACAAATAAGTAAATGTTAAGTACGTGTGTTTGTATGTGCAAATATATTATTTTCTATTTATTCATATATGTAATAAAAATGATATGTATATATAATAAGGATTCCTTGAAATATTACATAAGATAATGATGATAGTAGTACAAAAATCAAATATTGCTGCAACTTCAGATATTTTTGGATTATATCTATAAATACAAACTTGTCTTTAATATAAAAAAAGTCATGTGCATAGCAAACACATACTGGAACGTGCCTTAAAAACACTTTAAAGGGTGCCTAATCCTTTCCTGAGTTTTCCCCTTCATCTAAGCAAACCAGCAATGTAAATCAAGAAAAACTCAAAAAGAAAACAAAGAACAATACTAACCCTCTTCAAAAATCATCTCTCTCACTTTATGTAAAATTAGCACTGTTTAACATAATAACCATGACAAGAATTACATATTACATTTCCATATCTTACACCAAAAACTTTTATTAACCACATTTATTCACTATGTAGAAAACATCTTTGGGATAAACATCAATCATCATCTTAATTAAACATTTCCAAAATCCACTTACTCACAATGAAGTAGGACTAACCAATATACTTACATTCAGAATAAAAAAAACAACAATGTACTCCAGATCTAGAGATCATCTACTTTTAAATTTTTTGTCTTTTCAAAATCTTCATGCACCCCCCCCCCCCAATAAATATAAATTCTAAGAAGTGCATTCGTTGCTCTATCTATCACAATATGAAGAGAAACCGATACTAAATATCACTTACAAATAACTACCTCGCAAGTTTAAATTCTAGTCACTAGAACTAAAGTGTTTTGATTTATTAAAAAACTGAAAAGACTATCTGCCTATATTACATTTCTACAGATTAAAAAGTACACCATTTAAATAATCAGTGTGTTTTTTGTTACAAAAAAATTAAAACACAATCTTGTTTTTTTTTTTAAATGCCAGGCTCATAATAAAATTAGAATGATAATCCTAGTGATTTTCAAAAACGAGAATGAGAACATCAACAGTTTTATAGAATCATTTGTCAAGAGTTACCACCTTTTACCTTCATGCCAGCACATTCATCCTTTTTCTCCTGTTGTACATGCATTAAGCGTATATCTGTATATAATAATAATCTTAGAAGACATCCAAATACCAACACAATAGAAACAATATGTTAGAAATAAAAAACGTTACTGAATAAGCTATATATGTATGAATACTGGGGCCTTAATGCACATGCACTCAAGTCTTCAACAAAATGCAATGATCTCTGAATGGATGTAAATCGTGAGAGTCAATATAATCCCAGTAGCCAATTTAAAATTATTTTTTTTCATGATGTGTCATGACCTAGGTAAGGAAAAAATAGTATAAAAGCATATTGTGAGCCACATAACCATTATACAATATACAAAGGTATTCAAATAGATGTTGTTTCTTTTTGTTGGTTCTGTCATTTTTATTTGTTCTCTTATTCATGCTGTTTATAATATCAATCATATATTATCATTCAAAGTTATATTTTATTCAATGGCATGTAAACAAATCTACAAATAGAACCAAAGTTATATATAATAAAATCCTTTGAAAAATGATAATAATAATAACAGTTGACGGAAAATAATAGTAACTCCTGTCTCAATTAAATATCTCCAATGTCCAGTGTCACAAAATAATCTAGGAATACACATAATAAATATTTAGAAATTCAAACGACACTCAACTTAATTTTAGCATGTTCCAAGGGCTTGTCAAATCTGAAACTTTTAAAATTACCTCCACAGACAGAACTCTCATTATGCACGGAGGTCACTACTAGGTCTGCTTTTGTCAATTCAAAAACTGAATTTTAATCCTCCCAAAAATAAATATAATTTTTGGGAGAACAATGCCAGATTATATCCCTATTCTCAATATGATGATAAACCCATTCTCTATATCAACAATAATTGTGTCATAAATTTAGTTTATGGTCACTTAAGTCCAAATACTTTAACTTTTTATTAAAACTGAACTTAAAAGTCTCTATCCATGTTCCACTTTTTCAGATTTAATAAGAGGGTAAAAATGCTTTGCCATAAAAAGGCAAAAAACCAATTTCACTTTTTTTTTTTAACATGTTCAGCCCAAAACTGCATTCATGCAAAAATCCCAATGTTGTTTAAAGACATAAAAAAAATTGATATCAGTTATCTCCTAGGAAATTCATTCACCAAGATAATTCTCAATTATAATCTATGATGCACATTTTTACATATAACAACAATCCAAAAATATAAGCTTGAAATTATATGACAAAGAGATACAATAGCTGTAAAACATAATATTTATACACATATTTGATCACTAATGGAACAATGCTACAGCTTTTAACATGACATAATACCTCTCAAGGACTTATCAGCCAAGAAATCAATTTCATATAGATCATAGAATGCCTAACTTTCAACATTTAATTGTAAAAATGCTTGACATGCATGAAACTTCAAGAAATTAAGAGAATGAAGGATTTGCTAGTAGATACCTTAAGAAACAACTATCAGAATTCTAAACGTAAGAAAGAACTAATGAAACTTCATGTTTTTTTACTATGGACTTACTCAAATTCAAACTATCATTGCATGCTATATCAACATCTTAAATCATTCAGGAAATATAAATAAACTGCAATAGAAACTATTTAAAGTTATGAATAAACTTTTAGTGTAGAAATTTATTATATTTATTTGTAATTATTATTTCAAGCATTTATGATATACTTTATGATTTATGTATATATTCTGGATTAATAAATTTTGTGGATTGAAATGAGAAGCTAAAGGAGTGAAAGTAAATGGAGATTATTTAAGTCTTTAGATTTTGCAGATGTAGTTGTTTTTGCAAATAATGCTTTAAAGCTACAGAAAATGTTGCAGGAGTTATCAGATAAAAGTAGGAAAGTAGGACTAAAAATAAATGTTAAAAAGACTAAAGTAATGTTTAATAGATTTTCTCAAAATATGAAAATAAAGATTGATTATGATGAGTTAGAAGTTAACACTTACAAATACCTTGATCAGATTATTAATACAGATGGAAATATAATGGATGAAATTAATCATAGAATTAAATTTGGTTGGAGTGCTTTTGGTAGAAATAACTTGATACTAAAAGGAAATATGCCTATGTGTTTAAAAAGGAAGGTTTTTAATAAATGTGTTTTGCCAGTTCTTACTTATGGATCTGAGACTTGGACACTTAATAGAAGAGCAATACAGAGACTTCAGACCACTCAAAGAAGTATGGAGAGATGCATGTTGGGAGTAACAAGAAGGGATCGAAAACGCAATGTATGGGTAAGAGAACAAACAGGTGTTACTGACCTCATTGAAAAAATTAAAAGACTGAAGTGGAGTTGGGCTGGACATTTTGTTAGAAGAGATGATAACAGATGGACAATTGAAATTTTAAACTGGATTCCAAGAGATTATAAAAGACCCAGAAAGAGACCACATGTGAGATAGATGGATGAAATAAGAAAGTGTGCAGGGGTGATGTGGAGAAGAGAAGCTAAAGATAGAAAAAGATGGATTGAACTTGGAGAGACCATCCTGCAGTGCATTGATAATGGTTGATGATGATGATGAATAAATTGATATTTAAATATTATAATTATTTAAAATTTTAATAATATTTTAAAATTAAAATTTAGATAATGAAAACTTTGTATGTGTTTACATATGATTAATTAGATTAAAAAAAACTAACTATGTATTAGTTAGATTAATGAAAGATATAATTTAGTAAGATAATATCAATCATTCTATTTTAAACATAAGCAAATGAACAAAAGCTGAAAGTGGATAAGTACTTTCGATTGTTAAATAGAATAAATGATCTGAATTTAAATAATTATTTGATGATTTACATGCTAAATAATTAAATGTTTTTCTATAATTTTATGAAATTGGTTATAAAATAATAATACAATGTAAGGAATTCAGTTATGTGCTATCTATTGATTATTTACAGAAATATTGAATTTGAGATGGTGTGTGTATTTAATATTATTTTCATATATAATCAATATTAACAAGTGTGAATTTAAGTTAACAAAGATTTAAAATAAGGATTGTCAATAATTATATTATTGCTCTGTTTTAATTATAAATTCTATCTCCTATACTAAAATATGATATGTATGCTTGTATTTAAAATTATTATAGTCCATATATTACAGAGGAAGTCTGGTGTAATATGATTTCATTATTTATTATAATTTATATTGATATAATGATTATAATCTGGACTAATTTATTTATTCATGCACCTGAAGAGCAGGCAGATTTATTAAAATATATTATATTATTGTTGTGACATACCTGAAAACAAGAGCCCAAGTCACATTTGGCTGATCATATTTCAAATGTTGAGATTTATGTTGATATATTTCTCATGCATGTCTTATCTTTACTTCTTTATGAAGAATTGAATGAATTAATACAGAATGACAAGTTATATTATTATTGCCGACACCCTAAAATTAATAATGTTCTTTCATATAACATATATAATATTACAAGATGCTCTGCATGTATGGCTCACAATTCCATGCATATTAGTTCATAGAGCTTAAATTCCTATCTAAAGATTTGTTTTATTCAAATGTACATGAAATGATTAATGAATTAGATGTTATCACATGCATTCATGACCATGTGATATACCTAAATGATATCAATATAGAGATTAAGGAATTCATAAACAACACTACCATTATATAGAATAGGCTCTATGATGACAAAATGCATCTAAATGCTAGATATGAAGTTGTTGCAGTCCTAATATTTTACTTTTATAATCACATAAAAATTTTGTTTTATAGGTTGTTAGGATGCATTATAAGCATTTGACATTTTAGTTAATTTAATTTTTAACTTTGACACTGCCAACATCCCTTAAGTTGTGGAATCATACAAATATGTTATTTGATTTACTTATTATTTGTTATTTGATACTTGTTAATAAATATGTTTTTGATTTAATTATAATAAATGTCAATTGTTTAGTTGTTGTTGTTTTTTTTAACTTTGGTGCTACTAACATGAGAGTAGATTGAACACAATTATGATCTAACTGGCATTAAAAGAAAGATATTCATGATGTAAGGTGTTATGGAGGATCAAGGTTAGGGCATTTCCCAGGTAAATTTCTCAGAATTTTATAGATAGAATATGTAATTGTTTTTGAGTATAACATATAGCAGGTCACATCATATTCAAAGCATTAATCCAGAAGTGTTACATGAAAAGAGCTGTGTATCCACAATCACTTCATAGATCAGACCATTACAATGTGTACTTATAGTTATTGAATATCCTGTGAGGTTTAACAATAGTAACTGTCAGACCCTTGAGCACAATAAGGTCCTCTGATCGATTTCAGTTCTGGCAATCCCAGCACTCAAATTTCTTATTAATTCTCAAGCTATAGTCATTTGGTTATTCTATTATTTGCTATTAAATAATATTTACAATATACTGGCTGAAAAAATTTATTGTTTAAATTCACAAGCAATCTAATTATTGTCAGTCCAAAACATAATCATATATATATATACTCAAAGTGTGAAATTAAATACTTTACATAAAATATACTTGTCATAAATAAATGATATTCTGCATTTATATGCCGATATAGGTACACATATTTGTTAAATACTGTTCTCAATCCCCAGATTTAAAATCTTATTATTTTAAATTGTGTAGCAATTATAATTAATATTTGTTATTAAATTCGGCTTATTAGAGTAATTCCACTAATTGCAATAATATAACAAGTTGTAAATAGAAATAACAGTATAATACTATAAAAAAAAAAAAAGAGATAATTAATAGGCTATTCTGTATGTAATATTAGTTTAAACAAAATACGCTTTTTTTCTTCATTTGTATACATAATAATTCTATTCTTAATAATGATGAACAACAGTAGTGATAATTAATTAACAAGTCTTAGAAATTAGTCCAGGGAATTATTCATTACTATAAAATTATAAAACATTAAATAAATCAAAATAAACATTAGTATATTTAAATTTCCCTGTCTAAAGTTTCGTTTCTTTTTTGTTTCTCAAGTAAACATAAAGGAAGCAAATAATATATTAAATCAAACAATAAAAAAAAAAAAATGCAATCATTTTTATGATTTCTAATATAGTGTTTTAAATAATTGTTAAAAATATTGTAAAATATTTATGGAGGTCATATTTAGAATACAATGAATTTTATAAAAACACAGTACTAAAACAAAAAGTAAATATAGTAGTGTTTTATTAAAGGGAAAATAAAAATCAATTTCATTCAATCTTTAGTTGGAAAAAATATATATTGATTATTAAAATTAAATGAGAACAGGATTTTTCTTGTTATTTTATGAATGAAATCAATATAAGACTAAGAGTAATGACGAGGTGTGTCTTGTAAAATTCTGAAAATATTAAGACTTGAAATATAAAAAAAAGACAAAAATCTCAAAAAATTCATTCAAACCTAATTAACAACAACGACAACAATGCACAAAAGAATGAATTAAGAATATATGATAGCTATTAAATTAACAAATCAACAATCGGTATTACAAAAACGATAAATGCAGAAACCTTTAAGAAGAGTAAGGATATAAGGAATAAGAATAGTAGTGACTACGGCCAAACGAATTGCCACGTTTGAGATGACAATCATGTCTATCCTCCCCCCTCCCCATTCCCATAATGCAGTGCTACCCCAATAACAGTATATCTTCTCCCATCCTTACAATCATGCTAGAATGAAAAGAAAACAAAAATGATAGTCTTCTGAAACAGTAAAATTTGGCAATCGTAATTAAATGTCAACAACTATTCTTCCGGATTAAAAATTTGAAAATGATGTCTAAATGTTAACTTCCTTAGTTTTACAACTATTTCTCAGCCATCTTCATGTTTTAGAGGGAAACCCGCTTTGACAAAAATAAAAATTGAGAAATTATTCTCACCTGATCTTTTACGTTTGTCCATAGTTAAGCTATATGTTTCAGATAAATGACATGATATCCTATTACATCCACCAATAGAGAGAAAAATGATTAAGTCATCACAAACTCTTTTACCCACACCCTCATAAACTCAAACACATTCATGTGCTTAATCTACTATCTGTCTATTTAGGACCGTTCCACTTCCTGTGCCAAAGGGTGAAAAAACTCACATGATTGTTCAAGATGGCTTCCAACGAAAATTAAATTTTCACTTTTTGTGATTGGTTATAAAAAATATATTTTAAACTAAACTCATTCGTAACAGAAGATAAATTATTTCAACAGATCAGGATTAAATTTTTTTATTAAACTGAACTAAAGCAGGATAAGCGCAAGATCAGTAAAAATTTTAATCTGATTTTAAAGAATATTAAAAAAAAGTCATTTTATGTGTGTGTATGAGCGATAGATATATACACACCATGCACACATTTATATAAAGATACACATTTTAAAAACAAATATGCAAAACTGATTATAAATATTTACGTATTTGTGAGTATACATATGTCAGACAACGCATGCATAAAAAAAGAATGGTTATATTAATACAATTAAGAATGTAGTTAATTATTAAACAAAAATATCATGTAAAAATAGATATTTGAATTATAAACTTCAATAATAAAAAAATAATCATAATAAACAGAGTACCAAAAAAAAAAATTGACAGATTACAAAAACAAAAGAAAAAAATAAATACTTAAGATTTGTTTTAATTAAATACTTTCTAGTACACAATTTAAACGCTTGATTTAACTTTGATATTGTTAGAATACTATATCAAAAATTTTTATTACGGTTATTTTTCTAATCTATTAATTTAGAACTTCAAATTTGAGTCTTTAAAAATCTTAAATATCCCTCTCCCCACCGTTTGATGTTTCAAAATTCATATAAAAGTTTTCAAACCATGTTCTTTATATAAATTTTAAATGCTATGATATAAATAGCTTATTAAAAATAATAAAATTTTGCTTGGATCAACTATATAAGATATCCATAATTATAATATCATAGAATTAATAATTTATTTTTATTTTTTGCGGATCACTATGTAATGAACTAAAATGGAATGAATTCAACTTATTGAAAGTCCAAATCAAATTGAAATGACTATCCAATATAAAGACGTTTTGCAAACAACTTCATACTAAACCACACAAATTATCTTTGAGGAAATCACCTTTAATGATGTGAATATTCTATTTCATCATTATAGCAAAAATCTTTAAAAAGCTTTTAATTTATTTTGTTTGTTTATTTAAAGTAGACTCAATCACATTCTTCAGATTCATTAATGACATCCATGTAAACCTCCAAGGGATAGATGAATTTTGTGAAAGGCGTCATAACAATATGCTCAGAATATCAAATTTCTAGTCATTTTTGTTTTATAATGCTATTTTTTTTTTTCTTTTTATGGAATTGATTATGTATACTATCAGCACAATCCAAAGTTTATATAATGATTCAAAGCAGCAAATGCAAAGTGCATTAAAATTTGGCATCATATATGACAAGGGTGATCAAACTTCATATCTATAAAAATCACATGTCAAAATTAAGATATATTCAAGAGCCATAATTAATTTTTTGAAATATTCAAAAGCACTAAATATTTGACTTAAAATTTTCCTGTAAGTTCTAACAATGTATTATATTTCCAAGAAACAGCAACTATAAAAGCATCAAAGTTGAAATTTAAACAATCAATATAAAATTGCCACCACAAAAGAATAAAGCAGATATGGTTCAAAATAAAACATAAATACGTTATGTTATAAATTATATCATGATTTAATTTCAAAAGTTTTGTGAGAGCCACACTGAACCATCTAAAGAGCTGCATGTGGTTCATACGCCAAAGTTTGACCCCAGTTTATATATTAAATAAAGATTCATGAACTATTTCACAATTGAGGAAAATAAGAAAAAATTTCAATTGAATCAATTAAGTGAAAATGTAGTATTCAGGCCATCACTTAGGTGCTCAAAGAAAACATGACTGCCATGCAAAAGATTACAAATATTATTATAATTTTTATTATATTATGTTCCAGTTTTAATTATTTTTTGCAGTAGAAATTGTATAGATAATACACTGCCCAAATACTTTTTTTTTTAATCTTTCAAGAATTGAAATTATAGGTCTGAAGCAAATTATCACATGCATCATTATGATATTTATAATTAGAAAATATTAAACTCATATCAGAAAATGTTTATTACAAAAATTTAGTGAAAATAGAAGATGAAGAAGATTAGAAGTGAATGTTAAGTATGAGTAAGAAGGTTTGAGTATTTTAATAATGCTCTTATGTTTTAAAAGATAACATTATAGTCAAATTTGAAAAATTAAATCATCTAGATCTTAATGAACCAAGACATAATCACTGAAAAAAAGATGAATTTGAATGGAGTAATTGCAGAAATATATTCCAAGATGAAACAACAAGTTTTTATCATTAGTACCCATTTGTCAATGAATATGACCACCATTCTAATTTCAAAATAATAATGATAATAATAAAATCAGATAAAACGCTAAAAACTAAAAAGTAAAGAAAAGAAAGAAACAGACTTGAATCAAAATTATTGAAAGTGTAATAAAATGATGAAAATATAATCTCATCATTATAATTAATGCAATGAAATAAGTGATGGCTTGAGAGATTGATGACAATCAGTCCTGAACTAATTGAAGTGACTAAAGACAATAACGTAAAAAAATGTGAATAAACACCATAATATAAATATAATATGTATGTGAAAGCAAATTTGTGATTTATTTTTACATTCCCAACAATAAATTTAAAAACCTATTTATTAATTTAATATAAATGAAAAAAGAAAATTATATAGAAAAAACATGATATGTGCTGCATCAAAATAAACTTCTTCAATTATACAAATATATATAATAAAAAATTTAAATTTAATCAATTTTACAATATGACAGCAACTATTTTTTTTATTTCAAAACACCTTCACTAAATTCAAATGCTACAATTTAGATCTAAGCTATCACATTCATTAATAATGCTTCTTTAGATTTTGCAGAAAGCATATTTATTTTATTCCTTACTTTTTTTTCTTACAAAAGTTTGATAATGTTTTCTAAATCTAAAATATCTTTGTAAGTAATAAAGTAAAAGTTACTGATGCAGTAGTGGTAGAAAAAAAAACTGATAAAATGTTGGAAAGTTTAAAATTTGTATGGAAAATTTAGCTGAGAATCTTTTTTAATGGGTAATTTCAAATAGGCTGATTGTATAGATTTCTATGTTCATTTCGATTTAAAAACATCAAACAACTGGAGGGGCTGTATTTAATAATATCAAGCCTACTATTAAATTTTGATGGGGAAGAAAGTTATTGAAGAAAAAGGATATCCAGACCTGTTTAATTGTAATGTAATTTGACTTATTTGGATATGTCATCAGTTTGAAAAAGTTAAAGTTTGATACTTTGCTGTTCATTTTATTTAAAAAAATAAATATACTGTACATTAAGTTTTATTTTATTATTATTGTTTGAGTCAATGTGAATGATTGAATGCACATGCAAGAAATATATATGTAAATGTGTTCTTTCAATTTATTATTAATAACTGTGCTATTATTTTTTCATTTTTGCTTATAATTTTAATTTGTACATATATTATGTGCATAAAAAAGTATCTGTGTTATATATTTACATATGTATGAATGTTGAAAAGTACTGTGCTCTTACAGTATAGTAAATCCATATATATTGTCAAAGCTTAATATTATGAACTATCTGCGATACATGACATACCCAAGAGCAGCTTGGAATAAAATATAGGGAATATCACAGTTCAATAAACATCACATGATCATCATTTTTTATGCTTGCTCAAAACTTATTAAAACGGGCAAAACTTTCTATACGTATTGCCACTCAGTGCAAATTAGAGTAATCAATGGATGCCAGAAGACTTGTACATAAAATCCCCATCTAGTGCCTACTCATCCAATATCCCCAGACTAGTTTCTGGCTTGTGGCCTTCGTTAGTGAGGAGCCTTGGATCTGAGAGCACTGCACCTAGATCTTAGGATCTAGGGTAATCCTCCAGCAGCCACTTTTTATCTCTACTTAACTATAAAACTATGAGTCTTAAATTGAAAACTCCATAATATTTTCAATCCAAGCTCATTAGCATATATAGTAATATAGGTCTGAACTCAGTTCAGTACCTATACATTTTGGTCTCTTTGGTTCTTTAATAACCATAGCCACCACTATCCTATTAGACAGGATTGGTTTTAAGCCAATAAACATCACATGATCACCATTTCTTATGCTTGCTCAAAACTGTTATTAAAACAAGCACCTCACTGATGAAGGCCACAAGCCATAAACTAGTCTGGGGATATTGGATGAGTAGGCACTAGATGTGTATTTTATGCACAAGCCTTCTGACATCCATTGATTACTCTGGCTTGCACTGAGTGGCAATACGTATAGAGAGTTTTGCCTGTTTTAATAACAGTTTTGAGCAATCATAAGAAATGGTGATCATGTGATGTTTACTGGGTTAAAACCAATCCTGCCTAATAGAGTAGTGGTGGCTATGGTTATTAAAGAACCAAAGACACCAAAATATATAGGTACTGAATTGAGTTCAGACCTGTATCGACTATATAAGCTAATGAGCTTGGATTGAAAATATTATGGTGTTTTCGATTTAAGACTTATAGTTTTGTAATTAAATAGAGATAAAAGGTGGCTGCTGGAGGGTTGCATTAAATCTTAAGATCTAGATGCAGTGCTCTCTGATCCAAGGATCCTCACTGACGAAGGGAACAAGCCAGAAACTAGTCTGGGGATATTGGATGAGAGGAACTAGATAGGGATTTTATGCACAAGCCTTCTGGCATCCATTGATTACTCTGGCTTGCACTGAGTGGCAATATGTATAGAGAGTTTTGCTATATCACACAGTTCCACTGTAAAAAAAAAAAATGTTTTTCTTTTGTTATATAACTTTTTTTTTTTTTTACTTTTTATTATTCAAAAGCAATGAATACACAAAACTCACAGATAAACTTACACAAGTTTTAAGTATTATTTATTTGCTGAAAAAAATATTTTAAATAATTTAGGAACAATTAAAATATCAAAATTTAAAATTAAGTATCACAAAGTTATTTTTACAAAAATTGGAGGAAAAAATACAAAATACAAGTATAAAAATTTATTTTATTAAACTCAAGTTATTAACTGGTAAACTAAATGTTTATTTGAATTCAAACACATAGACATAGAGATATGAATGGGTGATAATTCTAATTCAAGTGATAAGTCCAGAGTGTTTATGAAATGTATATATAGTGAGAGGATTGTTTCAATTTCTGGCTGGTGGATAGTTATGATATGTACTGATGAAAATATATATATATATGCAGTGAACTCTCTAGCTGTTGTTTAAATATATATCATTTTTCTATACCTTTTATTTTCTTTCTTTGGTCCCAGAATCAGAACGTAAAAATACAAACCATGTTTTTACAATTTTTTTAATTATTTTTTCCAACATACATCTTTGACAAATCCTGATCCTGTTGCAATATTTTTTCATATGGATGACTTTTTAATTTGAAATATTTTAATTATTTTATTTAAATAAAAAAAAAAGATATATTTTACCTTTTTTTTTAATTTGTAAAATTTAGAAATAATTATTGCTTTTAATTTTTTTTAAAATTAGATATGATTAAATTCACCCCAACCTTTCTCATTTTATTAGTTATTCCTTAAATAGAGACTTTTTTTTTGATCAGCAAGTTTTCTTTTGGTTTAAAGATAAAATCTGTATTTCCTTTTACAATTTTAGTTGTAATTACCTTATTCTTGTACAGTCTTTCAACTGAGACATTTTAATATAAATTGATATGATCTGTATATAATGGTTTGTTTTTTTCTTAAGAGTTTTTTTTTATATATTGGGAATTGACAATAATCTGAAAGACCAGTCCGGTTATTTCATTTCCATAAAATCACTAACAAACAACACATTACTTTATTTGATGTAACATATTATTTTTTGTTCTCATTTAATTCGGACCATGGAGTATACTTTTTTTTAAATATATACAAATTCTTTTATTTGATTTATTTTTAATCTTTCCATTTGAAGATGTAAATAATGTTAAACTAAATATTCCAAATAAAACCCTATTATTTTTATGTATTTTAGTATTGAAAGTTTTATTAAATTCAATTTTTACTTTCTAATAGTGTCATTCTGTTATATCAGGGGTCCCAACCCTATGCTCGTGGGCACCATGGCACCAGCAGACCATTTTACGTGTGCCTGCCGTTATCCAAACATGATAAAAAATTATTTATTTTATACAAATAAATTTAATTTTTAAAATTTCTTATAAATTATTGTATTATATTGTAATCAAATGTTAAAATTTTATTTTTGAAATAAATATTTTTTTGTACATTATGTGTATTATTAACAATATCCAACTATAAATTTACATTGAAAAAATAAATGTTGCCACGACCTGGCCAGTATTATAGAATGTGCTCTTAAGTGTAAAAAGGTTGGGGACCGCTGTGTTATATGATGTTTTTTTGAGTATTGGTTAGTGCAAACCCATTTTTGCAATTATTAATAGAAAGCTGAATAAATTTTTGAGAAATACATATTTCTGTTAGATAACTCAAGATTAATCACAAATATTTTGAAATTATAACTTTAAAAATGTATAACTACTGCACTAATTATTAACAGACTGTTTATGTACAAACAGATAAATATTTCTTATTAATAATATTACAAAAATTTTTTTCATTAATTTTCAAAGTTAAATTTTTGGTTGTTTTCTATTCCTGGTGTCAGCCGCATGATGGCGCTATTTCTAGGTCATATTCCTAGAAATATACCATTTCAGTGGCCTATACCCAACCTAAGAAGCTTCTTTCTATGATAAAACACAGAAAGAGTGCTCATGGTGGCCTCAGCAGCCATAAGAGGCTTCTTTCTACAATAAAACACAGAAAGAGTCCCCACTGATCTGGCTTTTTTTCTATGCTAAAAGCACAGACAAATGCCTTTGTTGGCTGCCATAGTTTGGTTGTGTTATTAACTTTGTTGTAATGCTAGAATGTTTATTTCCTCTATACTTTGGTGTGAGAGTGTGTGGATTTTAGCCTGTCGTAATTATTTAAAATTTCTTACAAAGGTATTTTTTTAAAGGTGCTCTAACCTACTGTTACATTGTAACTTTATTAACAATGTCCTGAAGGTTCCATTACGAATGGGTAACCCTCAAAAATTGCTTTTAAGGGTGCGGAACAGCAGTATTTCGAGGATCACATGAAAAGTAATGTTTTCGCGAGAATTCGTCTGTGACAAGTTACTTTTTATATATATACTCACAAACAAAAACAATCCAGTGTGTGATTATTAGTAATTACTTGTCCAAAAAAAAAAATTAGTCGGGCATTATTTTTTTTACATTTACTATTTAAATAAGATTAGTTTTTATATCTATACACTAACAAAAACAACCCAGTTTCTGATTAATTACTGTCCAAAAAAAAAAAAAAGAAAGCAAATTAGTCAGGATTTACTTTCAAAAAGAATTTTATTATTGCTATAAAAATTATTACATTTACTCTTTTGAGTCATTTTGCATATATATGTTTATATTGTGAGTAAAAAAAGATAATATGGTTATATACATATGGGGAACAGGAAGAAGGGAGTAGTTGGCCAGTGTTTTTTTTTTTTTAATAATACAAATTAATTTCATTAAAAAAGTCTCTGAGTGTTTTATGTAGACCATTTGGAACAAATGATTTTTTGGTATTTTGTTGTTCAAGAAGGTCAGCAGTCTTAACAAAATGATCTCTATTTCCTATGTGGTTTGAAGAGAAAGGTTCAGTTCCTTCCATGAATAATTATAGGGATGTTAGGATGCTGTGGATTTTGAATAGTCTCCAAGTATTCTCATAAAGAAACTTTGTTGATATAATTTCATCTTTTTTTTTAATCTTGTTTAAAGTACTGATGAATATTGTCATTGCATTCGGTGGTTGTTCAATGTAGTATATGAATTACAGTACTTTTTATATATACACAATATTTACAAAAAAAAAACCCACTTTCTAATTAATTACTGTCCAAAAGAAACGCAAATTAGTTGGCTATCATTTTTAAATTTAGTATATAAATAATGGTACCTTTTTATCTAGACACACTAACAAAAAGAACCCACTTTCTGATTCATTACTGTCCAAAAAAAAGAAAGCAAATTAGTCGGGTATCATTTTTCAATTGAGTCTTTCAATGATGGTCCTTTTCAGATATACACACTAACAAAAAGAACCCACTTTCTGATTAATTATTGTCCCCCCAAAAAAAGCAAATTAGTTGGGTATCATTTTAAAATTGTAGTGTGAATTTTTTAAAAGTTGTGGGTAAATTGAATAATGTAGAATTGCATCTTATTTTTGATTGAAAAAATGACTGTAACTTTATATATATATATTGAAACGGAAACCTCCAATCCCTTTCCATTTCACCATCAACCTAATGACCTACTCGTCTGAACTAGTTTCGAACCTATCTTAAATATAAAAATGTCATATGTAAAAATGTTATATATAAGTCGAGCGGGAAAACTTTGCTATAATGGCCGCTTAAATTGCATCATCCATTTACATACGAAAACACGCTATAATTAGACAGGTTTGATAAAGTTATAGCGGAGAAATGCTCATAAATTATTATAAAATGTTTTATTAATTTTCAGTCAATTCTTAAATATATTCGCTATTATATTCGTATGTGGATGAATAATTTAAACCTTGGAATAACGGCAAAATGATTCATATATATTTAAGTTTAAATAAAAGTAATGTAAATGTTTTCTTTAAAACATATTTAACGGTTTTCTGATTTAATGTTTTACATATATAATTGAAACTAAAGTATTTTCTTTAAATTTGCTTTTTTTTTTTAAACAAATAATTTGGTAAAAACAAATATGTTAAGTTATTTATTTCAGTAAAATAAAAATCCGTTTATAATTAAAAATGAGAATTTGGTGTAAACAAGATATCAATTAGTGACACACCCGGGTAAAAAAGTAAAATCTGTTTTCTGATTGATTTTTGTTTGCAACAAAAGACTTTTTCATTAAATCAGAATACCGTTCCTTCTGCTAGGTAATAACACCTGAAAAGGAATTTAATTAATGAAAATGAATCAAATTATATAGTTTATATATTTTGATACATTTTCTTAAGGATATTAAATATAACACCTCGGAGATTTTATCAGTTGTTGTAGAAATTGAATTATATTATTTTGCTTTAATTAAAAGTCAATTGGTCCCGAGGCTTACGAAATTCCAGAAAGGTGTTAAAGTTTAGTAGAAGGATATAAATAGGCCTTATTTTAAGCTGGAAGGGAGAATCCATCTTACTTTTGAAGAGAGTTAACATGAGAAGTTTTAAATTGTTCAACCTTAACATGTCTGGTTAAAGTCAGGCAAAATTTTGCTGCTTTCCCGTGATGGAACGCCTAGTTCAATCCATCAAATGCCAAAGGAACAACCAAGCTTACACCAACTAAATTTGAAGATGCCATAAGCCGTAAAAATAATTTGCCCTCGTTCCGATTTCAATCCAGCTAAAGAAACACTATTTTAAAAATCGTCTCCCAACTAAATTGAAGATGCCATAAGCCGCCAAAGAAGTCACCTTCATTTCCAGCTCGAATCTCTCCTTAGCTACAGAAATATTTTAGTATTATTTAAAATCGCAGAGCTCTGTGTGCATTTCAAAAACGTTCATTATTTCTTCAAAAACAGGTTAGCTAACCATATTATTGAAATTTCTATCTAAATTGTTTTCGAAATAATATTTAAATGAAATACTTTTTGCTAATACAATAGTGTAAACTGTCTAAATTGTTTCCTAAAACATTTTAATTCTATAAATGAAATACTTTTGCTAAATTTCTGTTAATTAATGTTTTGCTATATAATTTAATCACTGCAATTATATTCTGCTTTTCTTTTGCTTATTTTTAATTATTGTTAATTATGCCTATGTTTCGAAACAGCGTGCATTTAATTACCAATATGTTTTTTAAAAAGATATCATTTAAAATCTCCGTAGTATTATTTATATAGCGTCATTTCGTGCGCTGTTTCGAAACCCAAATTCATATTTTTGTCATTTAGTAAATTAATTAATATAAATATAAAATGTGGCTTTTCAACCTTTAATTATTATATTACTAAAGATTAAACTAGCCTGGAGTGCAAGCATAAGTATATTTTTTTAGTAAAGTATTCGTAAGTCCCCTATTAAATATACTTTTCCCCCTTTTAAAAGTTTAGTAGTTATAGATAACTAAAGAGATTGAACGGGATAAAGTAAAGTTTGTATCTATATATTCCTGTCAGTAGCATATCGTATTTCTCATGCTACAGAAGAGTTGGCTCTTTTGATCAAGCTGATGATCTAGTGTTCATTTAATATATGATCTTTAATTTATAATATCCTTCGGCTTGGCGGATGTGAAACTTATTTATATTTCCTCGTTGTGCTGTTTTTTTATACATATATAAGATGGAGCCACGGTGTTGCCAGCACATCTTCTCTTATAGGGTAGTGCAGTAGCGAAGTCTGAGCTACGGGCCAGATTAGCACGTAAGTCCCCCGCTTCTTATGAACCAAATAAAGGTTCCCTTTTGCAGCATGATGACCGGTTATTGGGTAAACCGTTGTTTGTCACAAAAACCCTAAAACTATTCTTCCATCCGCAGAGCCACCTTATTATTATATTTTACTTGTGCCTAGCGTATTAGTAAAATCGTTATAGCCAACTCTTTCCTCCCTAATATGCAATCTTCGGCATTGAACCGAAGCATTCTTGAAAACCCGTTCGATCTTAAGCTATCTGGGATGCTTTATAAGCCCATAGTTAATATATAAATTGATTATAGTCAGATGTATTAAGTTTCACTCCAGACTTGGTTTGATTTTACGTAAAAGAGCCACTCGAACTGATTATAAAAGGACATAACAAATAAAATAATGTAGTGATTAGTTGTATAGCAGGATATTTGGCTCCATTAAATCATAGCCACAAACCTATTTGCCAACATCAATTATTGTTCAAATAGTCTAGAGAATGTTACTTTATAAATGAAATGCCTGTGTGCATTTGCCAACAACAATTGTCAATAAATATATTTTAATTCATCATATATCAGTTTCTATCTCATTATTAAATCAATCCAATTCACTAATTGCCCATAAGTATTCATTAGTAAAGTCCCTATTATTTAAATATGTTAGATTTTATCTGTGGAATGTCTAGTATTTACGTTGTTTATATATATGTTTAAGTCCATGAGTCTTATTGTTTTCTCCGATTTGCTAGTGGGCCGGATGAAGAATTAAATCTCGTGTGCTACCATTGTTATGTTATCCATTGGGTGTTAGATCTGGGGCTTGGAGAGTGGGTTCGAATCCAGGCTGGTCCTTGACCAAAATCTCGGGCTCGACTGGGTTTGAAGTACATTTTGTGAGTTCCAGCTCGTGTTAGATGGATAAGCATGTTTTGACTGGCACAATATATATACTGAAATGGTAAATCTGATTCAGATTTTCCATTTCACCATCTGTCTCACCTAACCACTTATTAAAAGGGTTTAATTGAAGCATACCTATGTAAATAGAGAAATGTATTTTTTCAATGTTTTTTTTTTTTTTATTATTCTTATAACATTTTAAACACAACTATCCTGAATAAATTACTAAAATTTATTTTGGATAGTTCATACACAAAATGTTTAATTATAATAACACACTAATTTATGCATTTATTGAAAAGAAAAAAAATTCAAATGTAAGTTTTGAAATTTTTTTGATATGTTTTTATATACATATATTTAAAATATTCTATTTTTTTCTTTAAGAATCCAAGATGGCCTTTTTTGAAAGATTTGTACCTCAATAAGAAGTTTAAAATAAATGTTAAATTAAAGCACTGAGAAATTACCAAAATCCATTTCTTTGGAATTTCTATTAATTAATTAATAGAGATTCTATATTGTTATATAAATTAAAAACTAACATAAAATTATACTGTAATTTCTATCGATCCTTATCAAGGTATAAACTTTCTAAAATTAGAAACAAAGTATGATTTTCTTTTGTGTCAGAAAAGATCTAAAGACAAATCACCTCAAGCAACACATAGTTCAAATACCAATGCTAAGGTATAAATAGTGGATTTTTTTAAAGAAAAAAAAGAGAGAGTTGAAGAACTTCTCCATGCTAGTTGAAATGTTGAGCGAGTAGTTAAGGGAAAATCACCACCCGGTCCTTCCTGAGACCCGAAGTCTCCTATCATGCTGCTGCTATAATCTGCCTTAAAATGCCATCTGCCATCAACATTCACCTGCAGATCTCATCCTGGGGAACTCCAGGTAAATGCCGAAAAAGTTCCAATCCTGTCGTCCAGATCTTAGAACCTAAATTCATTACCACTAGTATTGTAATTTCTTTAAGTTTAAAAGTATGTAATTAAGTTTATTGGAAATAGTTTTAACAGACTCTTTAACCCTTTTTCTTCTTAAATTATCTAAAATATTTTTTTATAACTCAATCTCACAACAATTTTAATATGTTGATTATTGAATATGAAAATATTTATTTGTTTTTATATTAATTTTAGTATAAAATTTCATGCTTTGATTATTTTTTATTATTTTGACAAACTTCATTCGCGGGGTTTCAAAGAAGGTAATTTGCTAAAAGAGCAAATTATGTTCACAAGGGGGAAGGGAGTTTGTAGCAAAGAATGAATTAATTTTAAAATAAAAATAAATTGATCTATCTTTCTCGCGAGTGAAGTTATGTCGAATATATGTATATCAGAATATACTGATAGTAATCGTTTAAATAATTTTATTATAGATTTCCCAGGATAGGATTCTATAATTTTAGATTTCTTTAAATTGAAACAAAATAAAAATGCTATATATTTTGACCTAGTAACAGCGCAGCTAGAAAGCGTCAGTTAATTATCATGCCTTTTTTTTTAAAGTTAGGAAAGTGGGAAGGGGGAATTTATTCGAGAAATAATTTTCCTTATTCTATATATTTTGTTTTTGCTAGTTAAATGTTTATGTAAAGTAGTTGGTTGCGCAAGTTGATCTCTATGCAGTATTAGATCATTTAAGGCTATTTAATTATAGTTATTTCATATTTGGTGATTATAATATCTTGTGTTAATAAAGAATGCTCGGTGTAGTTTGGACGGACCTAAAATGGTAATTTATTTGTGCTAGGAGTTGACTCCCGGTTACACATAAGTCTGTGGGCCAGAGAGTATGGTTGAGGTAGAGTTGGTTAGTCAGCATGATATCCATATAGGCGGACATAAGGGCTTACCATAATTCCTATTTCCCTTCGGTATTTGTTTGCAACATGGCGGACGTACCGAATTCCCTTTTTCTTTGTTGGAATATGCATGCGAGTGTCTGTGAACCGGCTTGTATGGCCCTACCTGTGTTTCTTTTTTCATTTGCATTCATATGTTTATTAACCCAGCTTTGTTTTGCTTTTCTTTTGCCTATCTAATACGTAAGCCATAGGGAAATGATTCTACTCAAGAATCTTCAGCCTGAGTAACCAATTCTTTTGTTTTAATTCGTAATTAGTTAAAATCTTTTTAATTTAGCTAATTCACATTATAGCTTTATAAGGAAGAATTTAGTTGAAATTCCAACTAAGGTGGCTTGTTTGTTTGATAATTAACTGATCTATTTTTTTATAATAGCTTACAGTTTTGAACCATTGTGAGGTTATTTTAATGCTGTTCCAGCAAGGTCCTCTCATGAAATAAAAATGTTATTTTATTTGAGATTTAAGTGGTATTCATAAAGAAAAGTAAAATCAATCATTTTCTTTTCTTGCGTCATTGGAGTAAGACAACAAATCAATTTTTATTCTAATTGTTTCTTTGATATCCATTTTAATATAAAATGTTTTAAATTTTTTTTTAAATAAGAAATAAAATGTTTATTCTTTATATACAATCAGTTTGTCAAATGTTTAGACACGCTGATGTACTAAATGTGAACGGAGAATTTAAAATCCATGGTCGTTTAATTCTAAAATCTTTTTTTGTTTTTTTTTATAAAAAATAAATGTAAACAAAAATAAATTTGTGTAAACCAAATAATATAAAAGATAACCACTAATGTAAATCTGCCATGCAGGATGCGGTCTCATATAAACTTACTATATAATTATAAAATTAATTTAAAAATATTTTTTTATGAGCTTGAGTTAAATGTAAATTTAAAATAATTAATGAGTTTAAAATACATATATCTAAAACAAAACTTCCAGTATTTTTCGAATCCTTTCATTTACTTTTTATTTTAAGTAATCTTTGATTTTAAATATACATATAAATGAAATCACCCAAGTTCTCATTAAAATAGAATTAAAAATGAATCCCATGCTTCAAGGCTCAGAGAAAGGTTATTGATTAGATCTTTGAAAAGGTTATTGATTAGATCTTTGACCTGGGAATATAGGTAAATAGGGCAGAATCCACGATGTACCTGACATATATCTTGTACATGGTCGGACTTGAGGTACTGTACCTGTATTCTGGTTCTTGTTGGATCGATATATTTTTTCCAACCGGTACAATACACACACACAAAGAAAATAAAACCCACTTTCTGATTAATTACTGTCAATACTCAAAAAAAAAGTTATTTGCGGGTATCATTTTTAAATTTAGTATTTAAATAATATCAAGGCTTTTGATATCTACACCCTAACAAAAACAATCCACTTCCTGATTCATTACTGTCCAAAAAACAATGCAACATAGTCGGGTATCATTTTGAAATGTAGTATTTAAAGAACAGTACTTTTTATATATACACATAAGAAAAAGAACCCACTTTCTGATTAATTATTGTCCAAAAACCAAAAAAAAAAAGCAAATTAGTCGGGTATCATTTGTAAATTTAGCGTGAATGTAACAATTTTGTGTAAATTGAAAAAAAATGTATAATTGCATCTTATTTTCGATTAAAAAAATTGCGTAACTTTTGATAGATACACACAAACAAAAACAACCCCTTTATGATTAAAAATTACTGTCCAAAAAACGTCAATTATTCAGGTATCATTTTTAAATTTAATGTGAATTTCTAAAAAAAAATTTTAAATAGTAATATTATTTACTATTAGTTCCTCTAATTTCCTATTACAAAAACTAAAAAAGCCGATATTTATATAGATAGAATCACAGGCCCGGCCTGGAATTGTAATATATTAATTAGATCATCAATGCCATCAAACGGCTGGCATGAGGAAATAGAAAACAACCTTTTCTCTACAAATTTTACTTGAATATATATATGTACTTGGAGTTTAGATGTAATTATGGATTCGAACACAGACTTTCAAGCTCTCTTCAGTTATCCACTCTATCTCATACAAATTGATACACATGATCACACGAAAAAGACAAATGATCTCCAATATACATATTTTGTGCTGAAAGTTGGTTCAGATCATCATTTCACACACATACATATAATCAGTGCTCAGTTTATATTAAGATAGCAAATCTTCAAATTTATTGGACTGGCATCCCTTGTTGATGCCGGTGGTATTGTTATGCCCATGGTGACTTTAGATCACTTTGATCCCTCATGGGTATCAGTTGCATGAGATAGAATGGATAGCTGTAGGGAGCTTTAAAGACTGTGTTCAAATCCCCTATAACTACATCTAAACTCCAAGCATATAAATTATACATGCCTACCTCCTGCTCATCCCTCTCCCATGTATTTAAATAGATAAGATCCTTTACATGAGGGGTCAGAGTGACTTAAAATCAACATGGACATGACAAATAATATTGGCATCAACAAGGGATTTGAGCATTCCATCAGATTTTCAATGGTATGGATGGTTGAAGAGTTGGAGAGTGGAGGTAGATTGAAGCCTATCCATTAAAGTTTGAAAATTTGCTATCTAAATATAAAGTGAGCCATAATTGTATATGCATGTGGGAAATGATGATCTGCATCAAGTGATGAGTGCTGGTTCAGCATGAAATACATATATTGGAGATCATTTATCTTTTTCACGTGTATATTGGTTGTATGAATGGATAGCTGAAGGGAGCTTGAAAGTCTGTGTTCAAATTCCCTATAATTAAATTTTATTTTAATAAATTTAATTTAGTGAATTAGAATTAATGTTAGGTTGATTTCACCATCATTTCAATATTCATATAAAAAATGTAGGTATCATCAATGTTATCTAACACAATTATCACTTTGGTTAATACTCCCAAATTACAAATAATCTAACAGAAAACTCATTTTGTAATTTTCTTATAATCAGTACTTATAAAATTTTATAAGTATATATGATTTTAATTCTTTCAAACATTAAATAATTGATTTATAATTTTTATAAATCGTAATTTTCCCTAGAATGATTAAAAATAAAAAAAATAGAGCAAGAAAATTGATTTCTATAATGAAAGGTGAACAAAATATTTTTTAAGCAATTTGCCTTATTTATCAAAAAGTATATTGTTATTTGAAGAATAAACATAAAAAGGAATTGTGATACAAAATGTACAAATTATGGTTACAACTTAGCAATTGAGAGTACAGCAAAAAAGACATTATTTGTGAAAAAATACATTAGTAAAACAAAGCATTTTTATTAAACAAAATTCTGAAAGTGAATTTATATAAAAGCAAATTTTGTTATTGCTCAAAAAAATAGCCAAAATAAACAAACCATGGTGAATTTATCAAAGAGTGCTTGATTGAAACAAGTGGAAATTTATGTCCAAAAGAAGGAAATAAATTCAAAAGCATTAGCTTAAATTGAAGAATTACCCAAGAAGTTATTAGTAAAAAGTTTAAAAAGTCAATTAATAGCTTATCTACAAGATAAACTTGTATGGTTTTCTATTGCACTCAGTGAAAATATGGTTAACATGAGCATAGTTCAATTGCTTATATTTCCAAGAGCTATGCATGGAAATTTTGAAAATACTAAACTTTTGCAATTGAATCAACAAAGACACACAAAAAATCTAGAACTTATATTTTCAAAAAACTAAAAAAAATGTTTGGAACAAAATAAGTTATCATTCAATAAACTTACAAAAATAATAAGAACTGACTGAGTTCCAAATATTAAAAGTTTTGAAAAATAGGATTGTTAAAAAAATTTCAAGATTATATTTATGAATAATTTCTGGAACATGTTTTACTCTTAACAATTAAAACAGCACATGATCCCATCTCATGCTTACACAAGCTGTTATAACAGTAGCATCATTCTTCACACAATAGTCCATGTAGTGCAAACTATATTAATCAGTAGATACTAGAAGGCCATGTAATTCTGTCTACTGCTCACTCATCCAAAATCCCCAGACTAATTTCTAGTTTATGACTTTTATCACTGAGGAGTCTTGAACTTGAAAGCAATTTGTCTAGATCTTTGAATTCAATGCCCCACTCCAGTACCTACCTTTTACTTTTTAGTTAACTATAAGCTATGATTAAGTGCACAACATTGTTACTTTTACTGATTACTAATCCTTGCAATAAGTAGCACTATTGTGTAGAAAAAGTTGCTACAGTTTTAACAGTTTATGGAAGTATTAAAAAAATGCTCATTTGATGTTCTAATGGTTTAACATCAATCCTAGCCATAGGATATTGCGACTGTGGTTATTAAAAAAACAAAAATATATAAATACTAAACTGGATTCAGATTTGTATGACTATACAAGCAAATTAACTTGGATTGAAAACCTTATTCTATTTTTAATTTGGGCTCATAGCTTTATAATTAACTAAAAAAAGATAAAATGTTGGTCTTGGAAGCATTGGTTTCAAAAATCTAGATACATTGTTCTCAGATCCAAGGCTTCTCATTGATAAAAACCATAAGCTACTAGTTTGGTGTTGAATTAGTAGGCATTAGATAGGATGAAATTCATGATCTTCTACTATCTATCTAGGTCAAGCTATTGTGTGAAAAAAGTTGCTAATGTTTTTACTCTTCATATATTATATAATTTATCAGAGAATATTATGCAAAATGTTTTGCAAGTAAATCAGATAACATCAAAAATAGTGTTATTAATTATATAAGAGGGCTGAATGGCCAATTGACACTTTGCTATAATTCCCAAATTATTAGAGACAGAACATATTGAAATATTTTATCATAGTAATGTTTATAATTAAGCTTAGTAATAATGCTGAGAACTAAAAGAAGAAAAGTATTTTAAAAATAAAGCTTTTTGAGATGCAAAATGAAGATATGGTTTTGCATTCACACTTGATCATCTGAACATTTTAAATTTGATATTACAAGGCAAAAAACCAATATGACCATATTATGATTATGAACCACTAATGCTTTCTGTATGAAGTTAAAATCATTTATAGATTTTGCCAATATACCAAAACTAAATTTGATATACTGTATACTAAAATATTCACAGCATTATATGCAATTAATATGTTTCAATGGTTTTGATAAAATAAAACAATTATTATTAATTATATAAAATTCATTTTCTGAAGACATTGATTCTGCATTAACTAAAATTCAATTAAAATTAATTAACCTATAATTATACAAGAAAATTTTTTTTCAAAATTTCATAATTAAAATTGTCAACATTTGAAATTTTGCTGTAGTTTTTTTTTTCAGTGTTTTTTTTTTTTTTTTGGTTGGCTCTAATATATTTTACATTAATCATTTTCTCTTATGAAATTAAACAAATATTCTTTAAAATATATATTATAAAATTTAATCTGGATTTTGACAAAATAATTGAATATAAAGAATTCCATAATAGTTCAACACAATTGAAATAAAACAACTATATAAAAATAATAAATATTTCCTTTATTGAAAACAACATTATGGACAAATTTATGTTTGACCATTATTAAAGAATTCCATAAAAATTATTGATGATTCAAATTTTTAATAAATAATATGTTAACATGTTTTTTGTTTATAATTATTATTGAAATAAAAAACACATTTTAAAATGCGATCCCTGGCTATATTTAGTTGATAGAATGGACCCATTCCTACTAAAGTTTGTTTATTTCTACCATAAACAGATTAATTTTTTTTAAAATAAATATATTAACATCATTAATTTTTGCTTAAATAAATAAAATCAACTGCATACTTTTTTTTCTTAATCACATCTATACCATTTACAGTAAGCTTTAATAGTTAATAGATCCAGATGATAGCGCTTAATAAATTCCTTTCTACTGCTATCCCTAGATTAGTTTCAAATTTATGGATATCATCAGTGAGGAACTTTAGATCTTGAACCAGTGTCTAGACCTTTAAGTAATCGTATGCACCTTTCCTCTGCCTCCATCAATTAACTTTCTGTTTCACAATTGGGCTATGTGCCCAAAATAAAAAACTTATGTTTTCAATCTAAGTCTACTGCCTATAAAGTCTTATAAAACTGAAATTAGTTTTGTTTCTAAATATTATGGTTTCCCTGGCTTTTTAAAAATCCTAATCACCTCTATTCTGTGGCCAGGAATAATGTAAATCAAATAAAATATCAAATGACTATCACATGACTTCAGCTTATTCTTTGGTGTTTTAGCAGCATACTTGTTTTTTTAACCACACCTATGCCACTTACAATACACTGTAGTAATTAATAAATGAAGATGGTAGTGCTTAATAAATCTCTAACCAGTAATGTCATATTTCCAGGTTAGTCGCAATCTTATAGCTTTCATCAATGAACAATTGTGGATCATGGACCAGTGTCTGGATCTTCAGGACCTAATACATCTTTTCTCTGCCACTCATCATTTATCTTTCTGTTTCACTATCAAGTTATCAGTCCAATTTGAAAAACATAAATGTTTTCAATCTAAGCCAACTTGTTTATATAGTCCAAGATCCAAAGTTCCTCACTGATAAAAGCAATAAGCTTAGAAGTAGTCTGGGTATATTAAGTAGCACAGCACAGAATCGAGATTTATTAAGCACTATCATCTGCATCCATTAATTACTAAAGCTTATTGCAAGTAGTCTGCATGTGGTGAAAAAAAATATCCTGTTGTAACAACACTGAGTAAGTTGAAGATCATGATAAAATCATGATATTTTATTGGTTTTATAGTAATTCTGGCTACTCAAAAAACTAAGGACATCATAATATATAGAAACTGAACTGGTTTCAGTTCAATATGACTACATAGGCAAGTTGGATTAGTTTTTCCAAATTAGGCTGATAACTTGATAATGAAACAAAGGTAAATTAGGGCTGGCAGAGGAAAAGCGCATTAGATCCTAAAGGTCCAGATCCTCATCCAAGATTCAAAACTTCACCTGATAAAATTCATAAGCTTGAAACAAGTTAGGGATATTGGATAGAACAGCACTGGATGGAGATTTCTTAAGCACTATTATCTGCATCTGAAAGTGACATAAATATGGTGAAGAAAAAAAAATGCATGTTGCAGAGACAATGATATGAGATAAACTCATGTGTTATTTTATTGGTAACATTTTTTTAAAACTTTTAATAAAATTTCTTTCTTTTCTTTCATTGAAACTTAAAAAAATTCATTTTAATTAACTGAAAATGCTAAAGGTCAAAAAGTTTTTAATTAAACAAATAGTTTTATTTTATTATGAACCATAGTTATTAATATTTAAATGTAAAATAACATTAATAAACAAACATAAGGTTAGTGGTATTTCACAGCAAGTACAAACTTTTTTTCATTTTCTTACTTATTTAACATTATATATTTTGTTACGTTATGCAGTCTAAAGTTTCTTGTATTTATAAATTATTTTCTCCTCCAGTTTCAATCATAAATGCATTAAACTATATGCACTGCATTTAACATTATATATGAAGCTATATATTAATTTTATGAAATTTTCATGTTAATGATTTAGTGTCTTTTCGCTTGGGAATTCTAATCATTACCCATCTCCTTATGTGTATTTTCTCTTATTGCATTTTGCTCTATAACTGTAAATTATTTAATGCAATATTTTTGTATTGCTCTTTTATCAAAAATTTTATGGATAATAGCTCAACTGATTTTAATTAAATTTGGAGTAAATTCTGCTTCATCCTCAATAATGATACCTGAGCCCATTTTTATCTAATTTAATATCTATTTCTGATTATATTTATCGAATTTGTAACATTACATTATTATATATCTTTGTTATTAAATAAGATATACACTGTCAAATTGACTTAAATATTTAAACTAAATAAACCATCAATTGATGTCCCAATTAGTGTCATGCATTTTTTTGATCTTTCTTATCACTCAAATATGGTTTGTTCTTTTTCAAGATAGTGTTCCATATTCAAGTTACTGGTTTATATAAAAGAAGATTTCCAGCAATTTTTAGTTGCACAAGCTAGCCAATTTTTGATTGCAACTAATATTATTTGCTTAATCTATATACAGTAATATTTTTGAAATTATTTTACACATCATTTTTGTCATTATTAATTATAATTTTCAGTCCTTTCATGAAATATATAAATCATAAATTCATTATTGAACACCTATTAATTTCTCTTATGGTTTATTTATTACAATTAATGTTTGCACTATTTGAACCATTATAAATGCTGCATTCTTATATTTTCTGCTCACTTTATTCAGAAATTATTTTATATTAACATTTTCCGACATCTAATTTCTTATATCACATACATATATAAACATTACTTAAACACAATGCTTATACTTGGGTAAATTCTTGTTGTCCATTATCAAATCCTATCTCCAATTAAATTAATGATTTTAATTTTTCTTGAGCTTTTTCTAATTTTTTTATTTCCTTCTTTATTTCTAATCCTTCCATTTTCATTTTTTTAATTTCATTTTTAATTTTCTATTGTGTCTATTTTTTCCCTATATTTTACTGTGATATTCTTTAAATTCTTTTGAAATTATTCCAATTTCTTTTGCATTTATTATAGGAATGATAAACTGTCTATTGTGATTCTTGAAGTTTGATAATTTCTTCCTGAGTTTTATTATGACTTTTCATGAATTCTTGATTCGGTGTCTTTTTGTTTTGTCTTAAGATTTTTTTTTTTAATTCTTTAATTTTCTTTTATACTTTCTCAATGAGATTCTGAATTGATCAAACTCTTAAATCAAATGGCAATAAATGGCTAATATAAGAAAAAGGTAAATTATTATATGCATAATAAAGTAAGAATATTGGAAGTAAAGGGATTCAGTCAGTTTGCACTAGTTTGATAGAAATGTTTCCTAAAAGTTTTGTAGTTGATAAATCAATTATTAAAATATTTTTAATTATATTTCATAAACTATCATTATAAAATTATTTGTAAACTTTTATAGACAAAACCTGTATTTATACTATTGATGCATAATAGGAATATAAATTTCTTTATCTGTCAATAAAAATATTAATTTATTATATTTCACAATGGATATAAGGTTTTCTTGTGCAATGATCCCAAACTATCACAAATTGTTAGGAATATGCACACATGTTTTTAACAATTTGTGAGTTTAAGATTGTTATGCAATCAAATGTTATATTTTTTGTGATATATATTTTTATTCTCTCATGTTCATTATTGTAGTAATAACACATTAATCATCAATAAAATAAAGCAAATTTATATTTTTATTATGTATTAACAATATATATACAAGTTTGGTCTACAAAAGTTTATAATATGAGAATGCCCATTTATGTGATATATGCTCAAGTAAAGTGGGTTGTTTATCAATGGCAAATATTGGTCAGTATATAATCCAATCAAATTGAATTTTATTCTGTTTATTGTTTACCTTTGCATATTAGATACTCTTCTACATGATTGGTTTGCTGTAACTTTTGCAGCAAAAGATATCACTATTTGTATGGCATTCTGAATTTTCTTGTTCAGTAAGATTTGTCTAAAAAATTATACTTTTTTAATTCTTATTTGCAAATTTTTCAAGTAAGCAATAATTTTAGTTTTTTTGTTGTTGTTGTTGTTGTTGTTATTGTTTTTCAATATGCTTTTAATATTATAAAACAAAATATTATTATTTTTATTATTTTTTGCAATAAATCTTTAAGTTAAAGTGATGAAAAGGCATGTTTGATAGATTTTTTTTACCAAAAACAACAAATTGGAAGCTGCTGTTTCTGATGTAGCTTCATTTCTTTTTGTAAGGTATACTATTGAAAAAAATTTATAATATTTTTATAACTATTTTTATAACATAACTTATTTTTGCAACTTTTTATACATAACTATATAAAATTATGAACTATTTTTATATTTAGTAGTGCATTAGCCAAACTGATTGTTAAATATTTGAATCCCATCTCTAAATATTGGATAATAAAATAAGCATGTCTAAAACTAATTGGTAAATTCAAATGTAATTATAGAAATTAGTATATTAAGATACTGCAGTTTCTAAATGTTTCAAGTAAACTCATGTCATCTAAACTAAAATGATTAAACTTAGATCTATTTTATTTCTTGTGTTATTTAATATTTATTTAAAATAGATACTAAATGAATGCTAGATTAATAAGAATGGAATTGCCACTAGTAAAATGACATTCATTACATCAAATTTGCTGGTAGTAAGTTAGCACTCAGTAGACTCATAGAGTAACTTTAATAAAACATTAACCAGAACAAATTTTTAAAAAATCAATAAAACTAAATCAGCAGAAATATGTGAAAAGAATAAAAAATGTAAAATGCATAGACAATTATAAAGTAAGTCAGATTTTCAGATCAACAAATCCATTAAATAATGACTTAAAAATGAGGTAAGAATTGCTATGAATAATTTGGTGGGAGGGGATATTTTATCCCATTAAGTAGTCGAATTAAAAAAGACTTGTTAAATGTTTTATTTCTTAGAATATGTCTTTATATAGAGCATAGAATCTGGTTGGTTTTTTTAAAAAAAGAAAAGAACCTTCTAGGATTTGGAAAATTAAATGAATAAATTTGAAGAATAAAAATAGTGAGATGGAGGGATTGAAAAGTTAAAGTAAATAAGTTATTTATTAAAGAAATTATAAAGCTGAAAATAAACTAAAAGGGGCATGTGTTTAACATTATTTGAATAATGAAAGATAATCAAAAAATTTTAAGAATATGAAGTAAGAAAAAGTTAAATACGGAAACATTTGTCAAGCATCAGTGGCCGAGAGGTCAGTGACAGCTGCTTTACAAGCAGTTGTCCTGGGTTAGCAGGTTCACTTCCTGGCTGATGCTATGATACATGAGGAAAAAAACAGAAATATTTGATGATATTGAAAAAAGATACAATTATAAGTATTTAAGAGCAAAGCAAATAATAGAATTTGGAGTGATGATCTGTATTGATAGTTATAATGTAACTGTAAGAAAAGTGATGAAAATTAATAGAAATGTGAATTAATTATCACACAAAGATTTAAAAAATATACAAAATATTATAAACATGAACACTTTTTTTTCTATGGGATCATTTTCTCTTTATATCTATTGCAGTAAGTCCTAAATCTCTTGTTTTATTTTTAATATCTAAATCATCAATACTCTCCTAAACTCCTTATTAAAAATCAATGTATGGGAAAGTGCCAAATGTTTTTTATTGTTGTTGTTGTTTTATTTAAAATACAATATCATATATAGAATAAAAAAACATCTATTTATTTTTAAAAAATAAATATCAGTAAGTAAAAAAAAAGTAAATTAATTCCTAAACAAACCAAAAAATAAATAAATAACAAAAGATGTTAATAAGATATTTATTTTATATAGCGCTATGTTTTATAAACTATAATATTAATAATTAGCCATTAAGCTAATGCACATGCATTTTGTGGATTTAAAACTATAAATGAATACTCTCACTTTCTAAACATAAGATTAAGTCTTTGTGAAAAGATAGAATGAATCCATCTATGTTCTTAAGAATAAAAATAAACACAGGTGGAAGAAGAAATCAGTTACTTTATGAAATTCATGTTCTTCCATTACATTAACTAATGAGTAAATATATGTTAGATATGTTTTTTTTAAAAAATGACAATGAAAAAGTTGAGAATTGAGTTGGATATAATACAAATAAAAATTTAAATGAAGAAGAATGTAAAGTTATCTAAAATGTAAGAAGCTTATGTAGGCAAAACGGCTGGAAAAAAAAAAAGGAAAAAAAAATAACAGCAGGATTCAGAATATACATATTTTAATTCTATTAGTAAGTCAAAATGAATTAATTATTGTTCTTTTTAAAAAATCTATTTGCTATAATATTTTCTAATTATGCTCTTTGTAGTCTATATTATGCAGATCATTTTATTTTTTATTATGAATGAATAAATGCTTAGAATTCACACACATAAATCTAGCATAATTTCATTGTTTTCTCATTGTTAGACTGACAATTAATTAATTAGCTTGATGCTACTCAGACAATTAATATTGAAATTAACTTTTTCAAAACAAGTACATTAATGCTAATTATGAGAGAAGAAAAAAGACAATTTAATAAATGCAATAAAGTTATTTTTAAAAAAAAGTTTTAAATACAAGTGTGTAGTTATAAACTTTTTGTCGTTGTTATATGTGTGTGCATATAAATAAATATTTGCACACGATTTCCGTTGTTCATTATGTATGGCGACAAGAAAAATAAACATTAAACAATGAATCATCAAATTCTCATAGGAATAATGTTAATACGATTTAATTGGAAGAATAAAACATTAATCTAATATTCTGTAATTACTCTTATTGTACAATGATTAAAATAATATGCCGAGAAGTAATAAAATATATTGCATTATATAATCATTGCTGTTGTTTTTCTTAGTTTAGTTTTATGAACACTAAAATATCAATGTTTATTATTATTTTTAATAGATTAGATTTTACAAAAAACATTGTGTACATTTTATATTTGCGTGCATTATCATGTGAATCACATATTTTTGTTGTTATTGTTTTCTTCACCATTAGAAATCATATATAAAAGAGTATTGCCATTTCAACTCCAGGAAAAAAAACCCAATAAAGAATAATTATTGGAGTTAAGTTTTGCCATGACTATACATCTAATGTGTGAAATACAACTATGTCTAAATAATAAAGTATAATGGTGAGAATATATTTTATAAATAACTGTAATAAACTGCAGAAGTACATTCAGTTAATTTCTTAGCCTTCTTCGATTGAAAAGCTATTTAAATTTAAATTTAGTGGAAATAAACATCATCCCAAGAGTCACTCATTTTTATGTTTGGGCATTGCCAATTAATTAACGATATCCTATTTCTACTTATCAAAATTGCTTCCTTAATTTTTCTTTTATTATGGTTTTGCCCTTCAAAAAGAATCTTAATATTTTGGAGATCAAAATTTATATTAAACTCATGTTTTTCATGGTTTCTATTATTAATAATAATAAATTATTAGCTCTCTTAACCTTTCCCCAAGGCTACACCCCAATTATGAAGACTTGCACTTACAAAAATTTGATGTACAATATTACTTTTTTGTTTTTTGAATTATTTATCAATCTATTAACATTAAATGGAAAACAAAATGAAACATTATATAAATCTCTATATTTTAAAAAAAAATTATGTGAACATTTAAAACATATATATATCTTCATCATAAGTTTTCGGCTCATTTAAATTCGTATTTTTTAAAAAATTCCAAAAACTATAATATTTTTTATTATTATTATATCCAACTTCAATCAATTCCTTTATAAATATTTCAAATATTATGTGACATAATTTTTCATTACAAAATTTAAAAAAACTAAGACAACATTTTATGCACAACTGGTACTTTTGATTTACAGTGTATCTCTTTCTTACAAAGATTTGATTATCAATTTATAGCTTAATAAACTACCATCGCTCATAACATATTTAATAGCTTTATTCTGTTATTTTTTGAATGTATATTTCAAATCATTTAAATTGTCTTTTTAATTGAAGAATATAATATATATTAGTAAAAGAATAAAATTTATTAACAATAAAAATATATATAAAAATTAAAATAAATTCTTTTATTTACTTGCAGTAAAAGGCCAGAAAATTATTGTTTCTTCTACAATTTGGATTTTCAGATTTAAATTGAAATAAAAGCCCATGTTTTTAGTTCTAGTTAAATCTCTGCTTTTAGTTCAAGTTAAAATTAAAACCCCAATTGTGGTTGAAGAAACAATTACTTTTTGGCATTTTAGTGTACAGTATATAAAAACATTATAAAATATTTTACTATATATTATTAATTAATTAGTAATAGGCTCATTTTCATAATTATTCCAATTTCAATTAAAACAAAAAATAAAAGAAGTCTGAGGAGTATTTTAAAAATAATCATGTTTTTAAAATCAATTACTAAAACCATGTGGCTAGCTTAGTATTCTATCATATTTAATAGCAAGAAATACAATGTTTTCCAAAAAATAATTAAGAATGGTTTAATATGTATTTAAATGCTCTCAAATTCTTTCTTAGAAAAACTATATATAAAATTTGGCAGTATAATATTTTTCTTATTTGTAAATTATATCAGCAATAATTCACAATGTTATTAGTATCCCAAATAATCTTATCCTTAATGTAGTTATATATGAAATGTATAAATTGTAGATTATGTACATATTCACATATGAAATATATAGGGTATATGAGCACATACTTTCAAATGACCCATCACTCTCCACTCTATCTAATAACACTGATACACTCAAGCACATATATGCTGAAAAGATAAATAATCACCAATATATGTATTTCATGCTAAACCAGCAATCATCAGTTGGTCCAGATTGGTGATTATTTATCTTTTCAGCATATATGTGCTTGAGTGTATCAGTGTTATTAGATAGAGTGGAGAGTGATGGGTCATCTGAAAGTCTGTACTCATATACCCTATATATTACATATATAGACACAGGTATAGAATAATCCTGTGTTTCAGTTATTCACATATGAGATAATAGTTGATTTAAATTCAAATCATTCATTTGCCTTCAAGCAATAGTTGTTTTTCCTGTGTTTTCATATACATCCAAATGTTATGGAACTTAAATATAATAATCTAAATTGTTTTTAATAAAAAATATTGTTAGATTTTTAGTGAAAAGTAAATAAAAATGTTTTTTATTTTAAAATTTCTTACATCTATTATTTTTTATTCTTTAATATTTGAATACTTTGTAACTTACTTGTGTTAAATTTTTGAAAACCTTCATGATAAACAAAAAAGCAGTTCAGATTCAAATTTCAAAAATTAGAATGTAAAAAAAGGTACTGTTTATAATATATACAATCACATATGTAAGATACCAGTTGTACTTTTTACATCTATAATTGTTTATTTAATACTTACAGGAGTATTTAAAATTTTGTCTGTCAACTTCTGTGGATTTAAGAAATTAGGGAATCTACCTAAAATATTTTAGCGTCATTTTGCATTGCCAGTAATTTATGTACAAAATTTGAACAAATTATATTAAATATAAACATATTAAATTCTCAATTTTAAAATTTAAGCCTTGGAACAAATCAACAAACAGAATGATTCATCAAGTTTTTTTAAATATATATCATTTTCTCGTGCACATTATCAAAAACTTTAAAAAATGACAAAATTAGCTGTAATTTGATATCAAAATATTTGAAATTTCATCCATCAACATCTGTGGATTTAAAAAATTAGGAAACCTACCTAAAACATTTTAGTGTTATATTGCATTCCTAGCGATTTATAGCAAATATAAAAAATTTAAACATATTCTATTGAATATAAATATATTAAACCTCAATTTTAAAATTTTATCACATAAACCTTGAAACAAGAAAAAAATTGTAACTTGTGTAGTTGAAACAAACAAACACAGATTCTGATCTAAATGTAATATATATACATTTTTTATATAATAAATGCTTTTATTTACCAGAGACTAAAAACTTTAAAAATAATTGTTTCTTCAATCACAATTAGGATTTTTATATTTAACTTAAAAGCAGAGGAAGGATGGCCATAATTAATTAATTCAATCCATACTTTTAACAAGAGACTGAATTAATGAATTTCTAGATTCCTGCCCCCCCCCCCCACCACACTTTTATTTCAAGTTAAATATAAAAAATTCAATCTTCAGTAAATAAAAGCATTTGTTATATTAAAAAAAAAATACACATTATTTTTAAGTTTTTAGCATTGTATATTTTTTGCAATTATTCAAAGTGTCAGCATAATATTTGAAAGTAGCATCATGCTATTAAAAATCATTTACAATGTAATTTTATTTACTTCAAATGAAAAAAAAAATAAAGTTTTAAAAACAATTTTTTTTTTTTACTTTTTAATTAATGAAACTTAAAATCAAGATTTATTTTTACTGTTTAAAAAAGGAAATGCATTTTGAAAGTTGGCTAAAGTAAAAGTTTATTCAGTTTAGTTTGTTAACTGGAGCTGAGTGTAACCAGTAAAGCCAATATCATAACATTCATGGATAATTGGAAAGGTTGTAGTATTTAAATGCAAATATGAATTTATTTAAATTAATGATTTACATATTCCATTTTCTGGAGAGTTGGACATTATTTTCTCTTTATTAATAATGTGGTTATTATTAGCAATAAATCACACTTCTTTTACTTTACATTTTCTATCAACTCATTCAATACAGACAATTTTCACATTTATTGGATCAAACATGTGGCCAGAAAGTTCAATAGATATATGATATGGGTTATTTTTGGCACACTTGTATAAGTATTTGTATTGGGAAACTCTGGTGGGTATATTTGTCCTAGACTCCCCATAATATACTGATTTGCAAACAGAAGTATTGGACTCACTATATGAGATGTTTTATCCTGGGATATTTTATCTTTAGAGTTACTTAGAAGTTTATTCAGATTGGGGGATTCTCAGATTTATGTTATATGTATTGGTGCAGATTTTTTTTATTTTTTGTGAAAGCTTAGGTATGTGTATACCAAAACTCACAAAAAATAAAAAGATCTGCACCAACATATATAAGTCTGAGAATCCCTCTAACCTGCATAGACTACTAAACAACACTAAAGATAGAATACCCCAGGATTAAACATCTCAGACCAGGTACAAAATTGAATGCAGTAATTCCATTGGACATCAGTGTATTATTGGGAGTCTACAGCAAATATAACCATCTGAGACTCCCAATACAAATACTTTTACAAGCATGTCAAAAATAATCTGGAACATAAATCTATCTTCTTGGAGTATGAGCAACTTTCTCATCAATAAATGTAAAAAATTGTCTATACTGAATGAGGTAATAGAAAACAAAAAGTAAAGGAAGTGTGGTTTATTGCTAATAGAACCATGCCATAAATAAAAATAGTGATCAATTCTTCAAAAAAAAGAGTATGTAAATCATTAATTTAAATAATTTAATGTTTGTACTTAAATATTACAACATATCCAGATTCCCATGAGTGCTATGATTCTGGCTTCACCAGCCAAAAGCATTCTCAGCTATAGTTAATAAACTAAACCAAATAAACTTTTATTTAACCAATGTTTGAAAAACTGAAACTTTACTGGTTACAGTAGAATAAAAAAAGGAAATTAAATCTGAATATTAAAATAAAGATTTGGTTTTTATTTCAATTTTAAAAAATTGCTAAAAATCTTTTTAATGTAAATTCTTTTTTTAAATATATATTTAGCTTGAAGTGATATCAATGTTATTAAAATTTGATATCAATATATTTAAAATTTTATCTGCAAGCCACTGTGGATTTAAGAAACTAGGAAATCTATCTTAGTGTCTCACTGCATTGCCAGTGATTTATAACAAACACACAAAATTTAAATAAATTCTACTAAATATAAATATATTAAACCTTGATTTTAAGATTTTATTCAAATAAACCTTGAAACAAATAAACAGAAGTTCTGTCTTCAATAAAAGCATTATTTAAAAAGGCTAGGAATGCGGCTATAAATAATATGTGTACTATAATAAATATCCTCCAAGTTCAGAATGTCCTCATGTTTTTGCAAATGTAAAATTACATAAAGATAGAAATATCTTGAGATTTAGAATGGATTTTGGTGGTTCTTTCATGTATCAAATATCTAAATATGTTGGTAAGATAATGCAACTCCTCCACCCATGTGAATTTATTATGAATCTGTTTGTTCTACTGTCAAAACAGGATTTTTCTGAAAAAATGAAGACACAAAATAACAAGTTGAAGTCAAACAAATGGATTCATACAGTATAAAAAAAATAAAGATAAGTTTACATCCACCATTCTTTACAAGTTTTATAATAAGGCATTCATAAAGCTTAAATATTATAACATCTAACCATCAGCTGCAACTCCACCAAGAATTTTTGTCAATATAAAACTGCACAAAATTGAACGCCCCCTCTGTTCAATGATTGACTTCAGGGAAGCCTATTACTACAAAGCTTCAAAAATGATTAGGCAATGGCTTGTTGACCTATTTGGCTTTGGAAGATTTACTGTTAAATTGTCTTTTGATTGCATTGAAAAAATTAAAAATATAGGATTTGATAAGATTGTCTGGTATCCTTGACCATCACCGAGCTGTATGGTTCCATCCCACATAAATTATTTATTCATATTGTTAAAGATGCTTTAGATAAAGCTGAATATAATACACAAAAACTGAATCAATCATTGAATACCTAAATTGGATCCATGAAGATATTATTGCCTTATGTAAGAATGTATATTATAAAATGGAAGATGAGTGGCTGATGAGGTTTCCCATCAGTGACATAACATTGGGCATAATACTTAATTAATTTGAAGAAGATATTGAAATATTTTAAGTAAATATTATTATATATATAATGTGTGGACAATGTCCTTATTTGTCCCCAGAGGTACAAATCAAAGAAATACACCAGACCCTTACACATACATCTTCATTAACATAGACAATTGAGAATAAAGATAATCTAATAGGTATCAAGTTCTTAGACTTACATATTCAGCATGAAATGACCTAATTAAACTACAAAATGTTAGTGAAACCTATTCATGTGTGAGGTGTTATACAAACAGAATCTTTAACACCAAAAGCTCATAAGTTATCCAGTCTCAAGCTATTTTGTACAGGAATCATAATCTGTGTAAACTAGAATTAGATAGAAAAAACAACATTTAAACATATATCACAGATTTATGTAACATAGGATATAAAGAGGTAGTTCTTACCCAAACTGTCAAAATTTTTACTCCAAAATTAAACATCCACCTATTCAAACTGATGATAAACCCTGGATATCACTTCTATATATAACTGAGTTAAACTCATCAAATTAATAAAATCTGTGCTGTTAATCACCAAGTTGGTCTTTGCATACTTGTATTGAATCATCTGATTAACAATGTCAAAAACAAACTGCTGTCTTAGCTCAAATCCAAAATAGTATACAAAATTAGATGGTTCAATACTAACTGCCATGCAATTTATTATGATGAATCACATGACAACTTATCCCCCTGCATTGAGCAACACAGATATCTATATAAATGAGCCAAAGTGCACCCTGAAGCCAAATCCATTTTCTTTGAGCATGAATCCAAACTCAGACACACTTTGAACCTACATCTGCCAACATCATCTGTTCTGAATCTAATAATGTCAAATATAAAGTGAAGGCAGCCTGGCATATTGCCAAGAATAGACATGCTATCAACAAAAAAAAAAAATTCTGTCTCTTTTTAAAAAATAAATTAGTTCATCTGAATGAACTTATTTACAATTCAAATATTATGCAAATTCTCTATTTTGATTATTCTCTTATAGACATCACAAGCTCCTCTTACAATCAATGTTACATTTATGACTATTCAGTAATCAAAAGCATGTTAAGCATACCATGTTATTATGATTAAATAAAGCTTTTCTCTAGATACTTTATACATATTTATTTTTTTAATTATATTTTCTGAGAAAAAGTTTATCGAAGTTTTTGAAAGTATTTATTTTTAATCTTTTTTTCATTTTATCTCTCATTAAATTGTTCCTGAAGCTTCACATGCGTTAATAAAATATTACCAAATTTTTTAAATTGCAATTCAAACCATAAATTCGATTTGACTACATCCAGAATATAGGAAATGCAAAATTAAAGAGGCCTGGACAATCACAGGATATCACAAGGCTATAAATGTAAAAGAATCGTGCATACTACTTTCAAAGAAATGGTATTATTTTAAATAAATAGAATATATTTTAAATATTAAGTAATAACTGAGGAATTATAAAGCCATGAATGCTAAGTAAGTTTATACTGCTCTGAATATGGGATATCCATATCTAAAGCATGCTTAGCATGAATAAAGTATATGATATACAAAAGTCTACTTTTTCTGCTATTTGTACGCAACATTTATATAAAATCAAAACAATTATACTAAAAAAGCAAAAATCCAAAAAAAAAAAAGAAAAGAAAATCATGTAAGAATGATCAAGATTGGTGTAATATCTTAAATAAACCAATCTTCAAATTTGTATATGTAATAAATAAATATACCAGATCAAGGATAAATGATAAAGACATAATATTTCAGAATTCATTATTTTGGAGCTCTAGTATTTATCTTAGTTGTTGACTGCAACTCTTAAAAGTATATAAGGTAATTGATAATTAAAATATATTTAAGTAACTTATGTAATATGAGTTATCATCTGCAGTTAAAAATGATTATTGTAATATACACTTTTATAAACAATTTTGTCTGTCAAATAAAATGGTTTTAATTTGATAATTTAAGTTTTAATATTCTTTATGCAATAGATAAATTAATTAAATTTCATTTGTACTATATCCATGTATTAAAATTTCTGAGCCATTTTAAAACTTAGTTTTATCACATGAAAAATATATTTTAAATAAAATCCTAAAAGTTGATCAAATTCAGTAGTTTGGTCATAAATAGTGGCTTACATATTTACATAATATTTCCCTGCAAATGATTAGGATTTAGATGCATTATATGTTGCAAATAATAATACATGAGTCATCACAAGGACTATTACAAAAAATATAACTTTTTTTACCATGAAATTTGAACATGATGATATTTTTTTCAGAATCCACTTGGAAATGAGAAATTAAATACATGGCCACAGGCCACAACATCAACCAATACAGTCCTCTGATTGCGTTTTTATGCAATTACAAGTTCTAATGCATTTTTATATTTCAATTTATTAAAGTTTTAAAATCAAATAAGCAATATAACTTATACAATTATCCACAAAAAAAAAAAAGAAAGAAAATCATGCAGGAATCATCAAGATTAGTGCAATATTTGTTGAGTTATAAAATAACAAATAAACTTTCATATTTCTATAGTAATATAAATAATCTAACTATTAACTCTTTTTTATATAATTATTTATTTTCATTTTTCTAATATCAAATTTAAATGATACAATAGATCATGAACTCTGTGACTACAGAAGCATAATGTCATACCTGCTCAACAAACAGCAAATATTGCATCATATTACAATTGTGTGTGAGAGGTTTTTAATAATCAAAACATTTCAATTCAGATATAACATTTATTTGGGACACTTTAATTAAAAATAAGTTAATCAAAAACCGCCAAAGATCACTATGGATTTTTTTTTAAACCAGGAGACAGAGGACAGGGAAACTCTACTTTGCACATACATTCAGTTAATAAGTTTATGATTACAATAATGTTTTTATTTTATGCATGGGAAAATTTAATGCACAGTACTGTACCTATTTTTCCCATTCAATTACCAACTAAGTAAATAATAAATTTTGCAAAATTATATATATGTACACTTGTATATAACCTGCATTAATTTTTTTATATAGATTTACAATAATATAATCACATTTTACTTTTAGTCCTCAAAATAACAAATTTGTTAATAAATTTTGTTCATTTAAAATTAGTTCTTTATCAAAACTATATAAAATATTAATAAAAATAATTCATTTCTCTTTCTCTCTCTCTCTATATATATATATTTAAATACAGGTAAATGTTATATCCCTGGAGTTTAGATATAATTATAGGGGATTTGAACCCAGACTTTCAAACTCCCTTCAGTAATCCAATCTATCTCATACAACTGATACATAAAATCACCCACATGAGAAAAAGAGAAATTATCTCCAATATACATATTTCATGCTGCATCATCAAGGGACTTAGGCCTTCCATCATCAGATTTTCAATGGTACGGAGGTTGAAGAGTTCAGTGGTGAAGTAGATTGAAGCCTGTCATTTAAAGTTTGAAGATTTGCTATCTTAATATAAACTGAGCACTGATTATATATATGTGTAAAAGATGATGACCTGGAATAACTAATGAGTGCTAGTTCAGCATGAACTATGTATATGGATCATTTATCTTTTTCACATGTGTGTGGTCATGTGTATCAGTTGTATGAGATAGATTGAACAGCTGAAAGGAGCTTGAAAGAATGGTTTCAAATCCCCTACATATATATCATAGTATTATTTCTAGGAGCTTCTGTGTAACAAAAATATAATAACTAATGTTTTAGTACAATAACTCCTTTCCTCAGAGCTGCTTCTTTCTCAAATCATAATAATGTGTGTGGTGAGATTACACAGAAGCTCCTGGAAATAATATTATAAATTCATTTATCTGTGAGAATATTAGAATTAATATATATATATATTGAAACAGATAGTGATATATCTCATTCCATTATTTGTTTTAGAGACATTGTAGTTGTGAATCAAATTCAGGTTTGTAAATTTCTTTAAATTTTTTTATATATATTTGTATTATATACGTGCACACATATCAACAGAGACCTGTGTTTATAATCAATTTAAGTCGATTTTATTTTAGTTTTAAAAAGATAAAAAAACTGAACTAAATCTATTTTAAAATTTATGTTTTAGCAACAATGCATAATATTAATGTATAAAACTTTTACGCAATTATTTTGTATTTTTACTAATCAAAATTCTAGAAAAAACAATCTGTCCTTCAAACTTTAACCAAGTTTTTGAAAATTTCAATTATATGTCTTAAAATATTATAATAACTATAATCTATAAACCTGTAAGCTTGTTTAATTAAAGAAATACATAAACAGGTGTGCTGGTTTAATTAAAGAATTTTGTAAATCTAAAAAAAATTAAAATAACTACTGGTTTATTTAATTAAAGAAGTTTAGAATAATTAAAATAATTACTAGCTTGTTTAACTTATACATTTTGATAACAGATGAGCTTCTTAATTAAAAGAAAGTGTTTTGCAAAGCTGGGAATATAAAAATACCAGCTCAGAAAATAATTGATGCTTGTTTCCTTGGTCATTGTTTTTCGCCTACTTAATGTGATGTAAACTGAATTTCTAACAATAACTGAATTAATAAATATGTGCAGCTAGAAAATTGAAACAAATTTCATTTCTCCAGCATGTGGTCAATTTAATCCAGCACAGTTCCAACTATATTCACATTGTAATGATCCGGAGAATAGCACTTAACGTGATCTGCACTACAGGGCGCCATCTAGGCATTTGAACCTAGAAAAATTTATAAAGTAGGCAGATACGTAAGTCAAAAAAAAAATATTTTTTTTTAATTTTGATTCCGTCGTTAGCCCATGTCACTAGCTCAGTGGAATAGCAGAGATTAAATAATATAATCTAAGAATATATAAAAAAAGAATAAAATAAGCCACTGCCAGTAATTAGCATACAAACATTTATTTATGCACATATATATAAGATTGAAAATTGTTTTAGTATCAGTTTACATTTTAACATTTAACATTATTTTTAACTTTACTTTAGATTTTAATTTACATTTTAATTTCTATTATATTAGAAGTTTACATTTTAATTAAGTTCACACAGATGGAATTATAAAAATTTGTTTTAATAATGTTGAGTATAGATCGGTTACATAGATTACAACGGTTAAAAACATTTCAAAATAAACATAAACGATCAAAATATAAAATCATTGATACCGACAATTGCAGAGGGAAATTTATAAGTAACCCAATAGTATTCACCATAAGATACTTGCATTGTCACCAATAACTTAAAAGACATCCGAATAAATACATTTTAGATACTCACCGTAAGGTATCATTATTTATCGAATGTCTATATATTTTGATCAAATATGAAAACCCAAAACATACTTAACCGATAACCAATCCATGCAAGCGTCTATAAACAACTTAAATTTAATGCATTTTTATTTAGTGTCGAGTATGAATAGACTACATAGATTTGCATTTGAAAGAAAATATTCTATCCTTATTTAACCTTAGGCCAAAAGTTCGCAGTCAAACTAACGCCAATTCATCTGATATATCGATGTATTCAATGTAATACGAAATACGGCAGCACAAAAAGTTAAGAGAAGAAATTGCCTCTCGTCAGATAGGAATACATACATCTATCTGACAAGAAGAGCAATAAAAAAAACTCCATAGAAAGGAACTGCGGTCTCCGACTTATAATTCCTTCCATAGGCAAATGGGTGAGTGCGGTGTATACAAACGATTCTGCCCGTAGCGAATCTTGCATTACATCTACTAACTACACCAATATATCCAATCCATTGACCCAATTTAACTATGAAACAAATAACCTAAGATTACCCTCCCCTAATATAACTTTACAAATCTATATAGCCATTCACGCCCAACTTAAGTTTAATATTTATATAACTAGTTTAATGAAAAACAGAAATCATAATAAAACTTAAAGAACAAAAAAAATATAAATGGAAATGATTTAAAATAAAAAAAAACATCAAATAACAATATTAATAAAGAATTTAGTTTGGTCAGATAGGATTCTATTGCATTATTTACTAAAAAGGTTTTAAAATTTAGAGTTCTTATTTTTTCAAGTGAATATAAAGTTCTTACGATTTTTAAAATGTCCAGCTTTATCCTTTACAGTTGCTTGCCGTTGTTGGTAATTTTGAATGGGAATTCCCATGCCGTACTGAAGATATTGGTATCCCATTAGCCATTGTTTTTATTTATTCAGAGGTCTTTACTTGAGCTGGTCCTTAACGTAGAAAACGATGTCATTTTTTTTTGAACAACTGAAGGAATTGAAAAGTGCATCTTTTCAATCCCTTCTCCTTCAACTCCGCACTAACACATATAGTCACATCGTAATAATAATCAATAACTAATAATTTTCAAACTTGTCCTTTTATATTAATTTGAAGGATTGAATTTACATTACGTCATCGATGCGATGGTCCTTTCGCTGAGGTCCGATTCCATAGGGATTTCTTTTTATTTGCTAAAAGTTTCTATTGTTTTCCTATCTGACCGATGTTTTTACATTTAAATGCCCAAGGCTGGTTTACATTTAACTAATTAAAACAATCATTTCCATTTCTGATTAATTAATGTGTTTTCCAAGATTAAAGATATATTTTTATCTCTAAATCTTTTTAGGTTTTTGTTTTTAAAATACCTTTCTATTTTTAATAAAGTTTTATTTTAATAATTTTTTTTTTTTATCTGTGCGATTTATATATACGAGTTTAAGATGATATTTAATTTCAATTTTTAATTCTTAAAGAAAATTTTTAAATGCGAACATGTTTAATAATAAAAAAACAATGTAACGTCGTCTGTGCTTGTTACATATCAGTAAAGTTGCTTTAAAAAAAATGATCAAAAAAAAATATATTTTACTTAGGGTTAGTAATTACGGTACATGATTAACGAAAACATTTACAAAACATCCGGTTAGTAATTTTACCAAAAAGACTATATACAAAAAAAAAATGTTTACTATCATTCTCCTAAGGACCATTTACGTTTACACCTCCTCCCCACAAGAGTTCTATTTTTTTTATACATTTTATTTTTACACACGGCATGACAAGCAAATTTTTTAAATTATTTAGGAAGGTTGCATTGAAGTAAATATGTTTTGAAAGATGATGGGTTTATGCGTGTATATTTGCAGCACAATTATAAATACCACCAACTTATTTATGATTTATTGAAATGCTTACATAGGAATTACACTGAAGTAAATTCCCAAAAGTACTCTCCATAAGGTACCACATTTACCATCATAAACTTACGTGGCTGTGCGCTCCTATATTCATTAAAGCATAATTTATATTAACAACAAAAAAAACATATCAATCGTAACCTTTTGACTTTCTTTTTAATGAAATACAGTTTACAATTATTTATACTTTCTCGTATTTAATATATGTGGTATTTCTTTTACTGGCAGAGCTTTTATAAGATTTAAAGTATACGACTTTATGTAAACAGATAAAAATGTTTCATTTTGAGAAGAATTTGTTCAGGGTATATGTGGTTTATTAAACATCGGCCCAAGTTGGGAAAGCCAATTGTAACGATCCGGAGATTGACTTAAACGTATCTGCACTACAGGGCGCCATCTAGGCATTTGAACCTAGAAAAATTTATAAAGTAGGCAGATACGTAAGTCACAAAAAAAAATTTTTTTTTTTTTAAATATTTTGGTTCTGGTCGTTAGCCCATGTCACTAGCTCAGTGGAATAGCAGAGATTAAATAATATAATCTAAGAGTATATATAAAAAAGAATAAAATAAGCCACTGCCAGTAATTAACATACAAACATTTATTAACGCACATATATAAGATTTAAAATTATTTTAGCATCAGTTTACCTTTTAAAATTTAACTTACATTTTTAACTTTGATTTTAATTTACATTTTAATTTTTACAACTTTACATTTTAATTTTTTATAAGTTCGCACAGAGGAGTTTATAAAAGTTTGTTTTAAAATGTTGAGTATAGATCGGTTACATAGATTACAATGGTTAAAAACATTTCAAAATAAACATAAACGATCAAAATATAAAATCATTGATACCGACAATTGCAGAGGGAAATTTATAAGTAACCCAATAGTATTCACCATAAGATACTTGCATTGTCACCAATAACTTAAAAGACATCCGAATAAATACATTTTAGATACTCACCGTAAGGTATCATTATTTATCGAATGTCTATATATTTTGATTAAATATGAAAACCCAAAACATACTCAACCGATAACCAATCCATGCAAGTGTCTATAAACAACTTAAATTTAATGCATTTTTATTTAGTGTCGAGTATGAATAGACTACATAGATTTGCATTTGAAAGAAAATATTCTATCTTTATTTAACCTTAGGCCAAAAGTTCGCAGTCAAACTAACGCCAATTCATCTGATATATCAATGTATTCAATGTAATACGAAATACGGCAGCACAAAAAGTTAAGAGAAGAAATTGCCTCTCGTCAGATACGAATACATACATGTATCTGACAAGAAGAGCAATAAAAAAAAAAACTCCATAGAAAGGAACTGCGGTCTCCGACTTATAATTCCTTCCATAGGCAAACGGGTGAGTGCGGTGTATACAAACGATTCTGCCTGTAGCGAATCTTGCATTACATCTACTAACTACACCAATATATCCAATCCATTGACCCAATTTAACTATGAAACAAATAACCTAAGATTACCCTTCCCTAATATAACTTTACAAATCTATATAACAATTCACGCCGACTTAAGTTTAATATTTATATAACTAGTTTAATGAAAAACAGAAATCATAATAAAACTTAAAGAACAAAAAAAATATAAATGGAAATGATTTAAAATAAAAAAAAACATCAAATAACAATATTAATAAAGAATTTAGTTTGGTCAGATAGGATTCTATTGCATTATTTACTAAAAAGGTTTTAAAATTTAGAGTTCTTATTTTTTCAAGTGAATATAAAGTTCTTACGATTTTTAAAACTTCCAGCTTTATCCTTTACAGTTGCTTGCCGTTGTTGGTAATTTTGAATGGGAATTCCCACGCCGTACTGAAGATATTGGTATCCCATTAGCCATTGTTTTTATTTATTCAGAGGTCTTTATTTGAGCTGGTTCTTAATGTAGAAAATAATGTCATTTTTTTTGAACAACTGAAGGGATTGAAGAGTGCGTCTTTTCAATCCCTTCTCTTTCACTTCCGCACTAACACATATGTGTCACATCGTAAATAATCAATAACTAATAATTTTCAAACTTGTCCTTTTATATTAATTTGAAGGATTGAATTTACATTACGTCATCGATGCGATGGTCCTTTCGCTGAGGTCCAATTCCATAGGGATTTCTTTTTATTTGCTAAAAGTTTCTATTGTTTTCCTATCTGACCGATGTTTTTACATTTAAATGCCCAAGGCTGGTTTACATTTAACTAATTAAAACAATCATTTCCATTTCTGATTAATTAATGTGTTTTCCAAGATTAAAGATATATTTTTATCTCTAAATCTTTTTAGGTTTTGTTTTTAAAATACCTTTCTAATCATTTCCATTTCTGATTAATTAATGTGTTTTCCAAGATTAAAGATATATTTTTATCTCTAAATCTTTTTAGGTTTTGTTTTTAAAATACCTTTCTATTTTTAATAAAGTTTTATTTTAATAATTTTTTTTTTTATCTGTGCGATTTATATATACGAGTTTAAGATGATATTTAATTTCAATTTTTAATTCTTAAAGAAAATTTTTAAATGCGAACATGTTTAATAATAAAAAAAACAATGTAACGTCGTCTGTGCTTGTTACAACATATACAGAAAAACAGATGCACTTCTCAACAGTAAAATAAAAAATTCATACTAACTCTACATACCTGACAATAACTAAGATAGAAAACCAGTAAATGGAGTTCTCATGTAAACCACTAAAGAACTCTATCACACAAATGTATATATATAATTTCACTTAAGAGAAAATAATATCTACTCAGCCTTATTTTTCATGGACTCAAAGGTAAGAATTTATTTTATAAACTATTTTATAAACATTCAAACTTACATTACCAATAAGCCAGTTATATTCATAATTTAATTTAATGATTTATTGATTTATGTATCTTTTATATTAAATAATTTTAGTCTGGGTATTTATCTTTTATATTAACTTTAGTACTTAGAAACTATAAAGCTTGCTTTTTGTCAATATATTTAATGTTGTAGTGGGTTTTTTGAATATTTAAATCTTTTATTTTTTCAGATCCTATAATAGTTTTTCTTTTAAATAGTTAAAATAAAAGAAATCAATTTATTTAAATTTTCTTCTTTTTTTCATAATTATTAACATTTAAAATAGTCACTATTTAGTCAATCTTGCTCCTAAACAGAAAAAGTTTTTTAACAATTAAAGTTTTAAAAAAAGAAATATAAGATTTGGTTCTTTTTTTATAATTTAAAATTTTAATATAATTAAAAATTTAGTTTCTCTGAAGGTGTTCAAAATCATTAATATAAATTAATGCATGCCTAATGGATGTGCACACATCTGCATGATTTAATAAGCTAATTTTATTACATTTAAATTTATAGGCAGTTTTCCTGGCTACTTTATTTGCTTCATATGCATCTGAAATTAAAAGAATTGGTATATATATTTGTGTGCATTTTATATAGTGATCCTGAGTTATTTATTCATCATAGTTGAATTTATATATGCTTACTTGTCTCCCCATGATATGTATTATTGTTCCCACTTGAGATACTTGGGAATGATTTTGTTTGGCCTAAGATAATAACCAGTAATAATAGCAAAAGTTGTTAAATACTGTAAGTGAAATGACATTTGTAAAAATGTGATAGGATGCTGTGGAATGAAGTTTGGCATATATATATATGAGAATAAAAGATTTAATACATTTAAAAATATTATAAAGTTCATCATAAACATGAGCAAAATATATGTGTCAGACACACATATATTCTGCATTACATATGTTATCATTTAAAAACAAATGATCAATATGTTTTTAAAATATTTTTTTAAAAAAATGCAAACTTGCAAAAATAAAAGTATTGCCATTTTTTTTCTTTTAAAATAAAAGAAAGTTTTTAGTATTAAAGAGCGGGTAGTGGGGGGGGGGGTCTAAAATAAAAGTAACAAGATTTAAAACTCATCATCTCCTTTTTATAAATAATGAAATGTATAAAAGTAAATAAATGTAAAAATCAAAACAAAATTTTAATTTGTAAAAAAAAAATTTGGTAATGTTCCAATCTATCATGTTAGCTGCTTGATGGCATTGATGCTAAGCAAAAACACATTGATATAATGTTCCTGGACCAGCCATTCTATACAACTGCAATATCCATAAAATTAAAAAAATATATAAAAACAAAATATAAAAATGTAAGCAGACTTTTTTGGAACAGTAATTAGTTAGAGACTGGCTTTTGTGTGTGTGGGGGTGTTGATAAAAAAGTATGTTACTTTCCAATAGCAAATAATAATACATTGGAGTTTTTTGGACAGTAATGCCAACAAAATTTTACAATCAAAGCCGACTTTGATCTTTTTGGGACAGTAATTAATTTGGACAGTAATTAATCAGAAATGGGCTTTTTTTTTGTTACTTTGTGTATCTGAAAAGTTACACCTTTTTTTGGACAGTAATTAATAAGACACCATGTTGGGGTGGGGGATTAAAGTATATTGCACTCTTTTTGTGTGTATATATACATAAAATTATGTTACTTTTTTTAATAACAAATAATAGTAAATATAGCAGAGACTTATTTGGATACTAATTAATCAGAGACAGATTTGTTTTTTGTTTTTTTGTTTTTACATATTGGAAAAGTTACGGTAGTTTTTTAAGAAAAAATTAAATCACATTTTATCCTTTTATGAACAGTAATTAATCAGACACTACATTTTGGGGTCAAGGGGGGAAGTAAATTCGATTGCAATTTACCAAATAAAGTTAATAATAATTATAACAAACTATTACAATGAAATCCGACTTCGGTGTCTGGCAATTGGCAATTGTGAGAGTTGGAAGCAGCCATCTTCGCTGTCTCAGATGATTTCTCATGATATGTTACTTTCATCTTGATTTTCGAAATAGTGCTGTGCCCCACCCTAAAATCCAATTTGTAATGCTACCACAGTCCTGATGGAACAGTGATGACACTGTTAAAAGTGATCGAATGTACCAGTAGGCCAGTTCACATAAAACAAAAAAAGGTGGACATGAAAAGTTAAATTATTTAGACATGATGCAGTCAACACACTGTCAGACAATATGGTAGTGAAAATATATAACTCAGCATTATGATAAAGTGCGTAATACAACCAACTATGGCAGCCAATGAAGGCATTTTTCTGTGATTTTAGCATAGAAAAAAGCCACAGCGGTAGCTGGAAGCCGAGTAAACTGACTCTTTCTGTGTTTTATCATAGAAAGAAAGCTATCTGCTTGGCTGCAGCCATGGAAATGGCATATTTCTAGCAATTTAGCTAGAAATAGCACCATCAAGCGGCTGACATGATATATCAGAACACAAACAAAAATTTTTTAAATGTAATTAGTAAAAGATTATTGGTTGATTTAAAAAAATGAAAACTAACAATTGAATAATTAAAACCACACAAACTATTTTATCAAATGATGAGATAGCTAGATTAATCTTAAAATGAGATTAGATAGTTGAAAAATGCAAGAATTAATTAAACTTGATCTCAGTCACGATAAAAATAAAACAATGGAAAAAAAAAACATAAGAGAGAAAAGAAATTAATTAAAAAAAGTAGTCAAACTATTATGCAATTTCAGAGCCTAAGTAATATTGACGCTATTACTATAAATGCTCCCCTGTGATAGTATTACTATTGAAAATAAAGATGGTCAGAAAAGGGTCATTGGAAAAGCTGTCCATGTTTCCAGTATGCCCATTCTTTGATGCATTTATCACTGAAAGCCAATTTATCAACATACTCAGACAGTCCTTATATATGTTCAATCTTATAAAGAACTAAGATGGTAAGAATGGTATCCATTTTTGCAATAATGATATCTTTTTATTTAAAATATATACACACTTATTAAGACTGTTTAAATTATACACTAGTTTCAATGTCAACACTTTACACATAAATAATGAATATCATGTATCACAACAACTTTCATCTACTTGTATAACATTAACCTGAATAAATATTTTGAAAAGAAAATATATACACAGTATAAATAAGCACAACACCGATAATCTGTTTCCTGTGGTTACAGATTCTTCCTAGATTAGCAATTTTGCTCGAATAAGGATAATTCAACAATACACTTTTTACCTTCTCCTTGCTATAAAATACCAATTTTTGAAATTAACACCCATATATTGCAATAAATGTAAACAAATATAAAATAACTTTAATACAAATTATTCATATACTTTTGTCTATTTACTGCTATATAAAATAAATAAATAATGCGTAAATAAAAAAAATATCTTCATCAAAATTTATTTTTAAAAACAGCTGTAAACTTATCAAATATCCAATGATTTTAATAAAAGTATCTTCTCTTTATCTCTCACAGTAGGGTGAAGATAAAAAATTCTTGCTTTGTTGCATACTAAAGAAAAAAATTTTTATAAGTAAAATAAAGTGATTAAAAGATAAAATATAAACATAATGGTTATATCAAATAGGTTTATCAATTTGTTTTTTTAAAGGTAGGAGTGATGTCTAGATGGGAGGAGGTGCTCTTTTCCTTTAAAATGTTTGTAATAAGCTTTTTAGCAACTTGAAAACAAATACAGGTAATAGATCATCCGGGAGAAAAGTTATTTGTGTTTATATACTAGTACATGATGACAATATGACTCAACAGAAATCATGAGATCACTAGGAATAGATATTGAATTGATGCATCTAATAAAAATAAATACATTTATTTATTGGATTGCATTTGTCTGAAGGTTTGTGATGATGGTATATTATTAGATGTGATATGTTGGACTATTTCCATCATCTATGAGTGAATGTTAAATGTATAGAAAATTTTAAACTTTATTTAAACTTTCCAAATACAAAGATCTTCTGGTCAGAAATTACACATTTTGAGTAGCAGTATTCTCCACCCTTCTTCATGTGTTGATGGCCTTTATGGACAGTGACAATATTTGTTTAGAATTTGAACTCACACCTTTAGATTCTTGAATATCAAATTTAAGGCAAACACTCTAACCAACTGAGCTATTCTATCAAAGGCAACATATAATAGAAGTTTGATATATTTATATATGGGGGTTGGTTCAAATCCTCCTGAATCCTTCAATTTTTTTTTACATGAGCAAGGGTAATTCATTTTTTTAATTATTATTATTGTTTAATATTTTCCTAAGAGCAATATTAATTAGAGGTTTCCATATATTGTGTATTGCTACACTGGGTTGACTTATAGGATTATTTACCATTGTTATATGAGCAGCTTCCTTAAATTTTCTTCTATGCATTTTTTCCTCTTTATATTTGTATTTTCCCAATTAAACATATGGTCATTAGTACATACATGATCTGCTACAGTATACACATCTGTTTTTTTCTCTTTTAACCATTAGTTTGTGTTCTTTCAATCACTGTTCAACAGGGTGACAGGTCTCACCAATCTATTTCTATCCACATTCACATAGTATTTCACAGATGCAGTTTTTATTCTTCAGCATTTCCAGTTTAGGCTTAGTAAAAGTAAGAATTCCTCAAAGTGTGGTATAGCTTTGGAAAGCTGTTCTAATGTTATATTGACTGCAGATTTTCTTTGATTTGTCGGCCATTCCTGATATGTATGGAAACACTACTACCAATAATTGTTTTCTCTTTTGGTGTCTCTTTGTGTTGTCTACTGAAGGTTTTCTTGATGACTGCTGATGGATAACCATTCTTCATAAGCATTAGTTCTATGTGAATCTTTTCTTTTTCCAAACCATTGGTTTATGATCAAACCTCCTTTGCTCTGTTCCATAGTGTGCTGGTCGGATTTGTATGTTCACATAACAAGATCTAGCATCTAGGCAAAAGTACCTCAAATCCAATCGTGTGCAAGATACACAGGTCAGAAACACTCATGAACTCTGCCCTATTTGCCTATTCCCCAGATCTATAACATTATAAACAACAATCCTGATGACATCGACTTAATTTACTTCTCACCGCCGGCATCGGTCATCGGAGACACAACAAGACTCAGGCTAAACTTATATGATAGAATAACTTAATAGCTAGCTATATTTGATGAGCAATGAAAGCTCGTGACCTAGCATATTAATTATGTATTGAGCAGAGATCATCTAGTCATATTTAGCATAAGTAATAACTTAATATATTATCTTAACTAAAAGAAAGCAATGGTTCGAGTTTGATATATATATTTAAGATTTATTAATAACAAAATTATGTCGGGTTAGTTACCTGACACGAGCCTCGTAAGTATTATAGATATATGTTTGATTCATATTTAATGATAACATAAGATTTGCGGCTATGCCAATAATATATATGTGTGATTTAATGAATTAGCACTATTAGAATACATTACTGGAATACTATTACACCCCCAGAGATGAAGAGAGCATTTTATTTAATTTAAACAATAATAGTTTTACAAGCAGATATTATATTTGGTTACATTCAATATTATATTAATTTGGAGTTATAGATAATTAATGCACGGGATGGGTAATGAATAATTATATAAACGATACTAAATCTATCGCATTAATACTTATATTAAACTAATGGAAATATGTCTGTTTAAAGAAATCATCTCATTACGGTTTATGACTATTTCTGGGCGACTAGTAAGACACTGAAAGGCAGTGCGTGCATGGCGGCTAATTGGGTTGGTCCAATTATGGATCCTGGAGTGTGCTTCATAAATTTTTTATAACGAAGTAGACTGATTTCCTCTGCAATGTAGGCAGGGTCGGGATTGAGACGAATGACGGTCGGCTATGTCATTATCGGGCTGGATTTTCCAGAGCGATCCCCGTATAAAGCAAGCATATAAGACCAAGGATGTCCCCAGGGTGGTTTTACAGTCTGGTTTAAGGACATAGAGAATGACGATGGGGCTCAACTATGCGATGACCTCCATGTGAGAAAGAAGCACGAACATATATAAAAATGAAGTGGCCTTTATGCACGTAACGCTTAATAATATAATATAGATATAATTCTAAAGATTAAAGATTATCAAAACAGATTTATTGCCCACAAATTATGAAATATTCGGCATAATGATATGGCTTCACTAAGCAAACATGGAGAATAATTATACTTAAATATAAAACTAAGCTCTTAAGATCCCCCTCCCCCTTATATTATGTTACTTAATATTATTCATTACTTTTTACACATTTAATAAATCTCAATTTTGGTTAATCAATGCCCTTGTGAAAATATATAAATGATTACAAAATAAATGGGTGGTGGTAATAGCTAAGATGGGTTTTACATATATAATTTAATTTAAGAATAAAAGATAGCACATTATTTAGGAAGGAGAATGTGAAAAACAGATGTCAAATCTGTTTTTCTACAGTAAACATGAAAAATGTAATTAGTTTATTTATCTAAAATCGCGAGCACCTGGGAAAGCCGAATAAGACTTGTTTTCATCAAATTATAAATTATTTACCTGGTAAATGATGGGTGGGGAAAACAAAATGAGTTATATGCTTGCAATTTTAGAGTACTATTGGCAGTTCTTTGCATACTGTTTTGTTTCCCTTGCCCTATTTTTTCATTCTGCAGCTCACAGTACCGCTATGAATATGAGGCAAAAGACCTCGAAAGCGCTTAGCGTGTAATAATTTCTGTGTATCTTTATAGCTTCTCATTCAAGTGTGGCATACGCTTTGTTAATTTTGTATATTAAATTATCGAATGAGAAGTCTTAAAATCTTTAATACTTTACAAATATAATTACATAAATCTAAATGAGAATTATTTGCCGCTTGGAAATAAAAGAAAAGAAAAAAAGATTTTATAGGAGGCTTAATATAGATTAGTTATATAGAGTTATACGAATACATATTTTGAAGACATTTAAAATAGGTGATTAAAATATAAATCTTATAGAGAAGGCAGGATTTAATAATTATAAGCGGTCAAAGTTCTTTTACCTTGCGTATTTGGAAGAACGATTTCATTAGGAGTCAGTCCATCGGTATTGTTTCACTAGATCTAGGGTAGCATTATTAATTTGATAGATAGCATTTCACTTTCACTGGAAAAATATACATAAAGTTCAGTAGTACGGATGCAGAGCTTCGTTCATGGGAACAGCATATTAGAATGGAGGGACAAGGCAAAATTTCCTACTCATGACACATTGAGTGAGAATTAAAACTGGCGTGGAATATGTATAGCAACTTAGTTATTTAATGGTCTCCTCCTTTATGGATTCAAATCCAGCAGTATATATACTTTTATTTTGAAGCTGTAGCTTAGCAACTACTGCTGGACCTGAGGCGGTTTAAGCACTTAAGGTTTCTCTGGAATAGTTTGACCGGATACTCTTATCTAGTAAGATGTTTGAAACAATGCAAGTTTGTTATCAGTTTCTCGAACGATTGTTTTAAAATATATCTTATGATTTTAAAAGAAGCTAGCGTGGACAATTTCCACTAATGGGTTTATTTTATTATTACCAATTCGTAATCTTTTATTTTAATCTAAGGGGTCTTCCGGGTAATTGTTTTTCAAGTGACTTCTTAACAAGATTGCATCATTTCTGGCTACAAAATTATATATGAAAAAATAATGTTTCATATGTAATACCTTATATATAATATAACTATTAATTTATTCGCAATCTCCTACACTGAAATATATAGATATTTATTATTTACTCCCGTATATACATGAGAATATTATTAAATAAAATATTTTTAAATTAGAAATACATACGTGTTAATGTGATTTATGTTATAATACTAACCAAAAGAAATATATATATTATTAGCTATGTATATACGTGCATACAGGTGGGTTTGAATACAGTTAGGTGGTAGGAGATTGGATGTGGGCTGTGAAGCAGGATCTGAGCATCAGATCATCTGCTTCAATAGTGATAGTACAATTCTATGTTTAGTGCTTCTCGTATAATTGGATGTATATGCCAAGTACTTGCCAGTGGGTCCTTGATTTCCTATATACTATTGTTTTTGCTTTGTCCTGAGGGAGTCATGTTACAAGAACATCCAAGTATGCCAACTTTTGTTCTTCTGATTCCATTGTGAATTTAATTGTAGGAGATATGTTGTTAATGTGCATCCAGAATGACTGTAATTGTAGCTCACCATGTGACCATACCACAAATATATCATCAACATACCAAAGCCACACTTTAGGTTGATATGAAATAGTATTTATGGTTGTGGTTTCAAGTTTTTTCATGTAAATTTTGCTGAGCAAGGGTGACAGTGATGATCCAATGGCCACCCCTTGATTTGTTGGAAGAATTCTGAGTTATATTGAAAATATGTTGTTGTTATGCAGAATGTTAATAACTCATTATATTATCAATAGGTAGAGCTGGACTATTATCATCATATAACCTTTTCATTACAATAGACAATGCCTCATCACATAGTACATTTGTAAACGAGTTTTCACATCAAAGCTTACCATTATGTTAGTTCTTTCCATTTTCATGTTCCTGACTAATTATACAAAAATGCTTAGAATCCCTGATGAAAGATTATGTCCTGTATGCCAATGGACTAAGAACTTTGAGAAAATATCTTGACAAATTTTGATATGGTGAATTTCTAGAACTAACAATAGGTCTTAATGGAATATTGTTTTTATGGATTTTAGGTAGTCCATACAAGTGAAGAATCTTGCTGAAATACAAAATTAATTTTTTTTCTGAGTCACTGAAATACCTGCGATGCTTTTGGAGTAATGCTTGTAGTTTTATCTCTGCATTTGGAATTGGATTTTTTGTATTGGCTTGCTTTGAAAAGGCTTTGTATTTGTTATCATAATCAGTTTCATCCATTACAACTGTAGTGTTACCTTTGTCAGCAGGAAGAATGATTATAGATATATCCTGTTTGAGAGATTTAATAGCTTTCCTCTCATCACATGAAATCTATGATTTCTGCTTGTGCACTTGATGTCTTTCAAGTGTCCTTTTTATTCTCCATTGAAACTCTGCTGCTTCTTTTAAGTCAAGTTTTGGGTCACCTCCTCAGTGGCTGCCATTTTATCTAATAATGGGACAGTAGATGGTGTAATGACAAAATTGAACCTTTTTTAAGAAACTGATAATTCAGCATCAATAAGGTGTTTAGAACTTAAGATTTTCACTGATGATGATGATATCAATCAATAGTAGTCTGTCCAATAGACAGGTCCAGAGAGTAGTCACTACATCAGTTCATCCATTCCTCCATTCCATTCTCTTCCTTGCCCACTTCCTCAATTCCACATAACCCCTTCCATCTCGTATATCATCCAATAATGTCAATCTCTTCCGTCCTTTCTTTTTATTTCCACTCACCATTCCTTCCAAAACATCTTTCATTAAACTATAATCTTTTCTTAGTATATGTCCAATCCAGTTTCTCTTTCTCTCTTTGATACTTTCAATCAATCTTCTTTCCTCATTAACTCTTTTCAAAACTTCTTCATTTGTTATTTTATTCACCCAACTGATTTTTTCCATTTTTCTCCATGTCCACATCTCAAAAGCTTCCAGTCGTTTCTTAATTCTATTACTCAATGTCCATGTCTCACAACCATACATTAATACACCCCACACACAACATTTAATTAATCTTTTCCTTAATTCTCTTTCCATAGGTCCACAAAATATCTTCTTTCTTTTTACAAATGTCACCTTTGCCAATGCTATTCTTCTTTTAACTTCATCTTCACTTCTTCCATCCTCACTCAACCAACAACCCAAATATCTAAATCCCTTCACCTGCTGCACCATGTCATCATGGATTCCAATTTGCAGTCTTTTTGCATCTCTCCCTATCCATAAACACTTAGTCTTTTCAAAATTAATCTTCATTCCATATGCCATACATCCTTCTTCCAATTTATTCAACATATTCTGAAGATCCTTTTCTTCCTCAGCAATAAGAGCCATATCATCTGCAAATCTTATACACTTTATTACTCTTCCTCCAACATTTGCTCCTCCACAGTCCAAATAATTATTTAGCATATCTTCTAAATAAATATTAAACAAAACAGGTGACATACTACATCCTTGCCTAACTCCACTTTCTATATTCACTTCATCAGTCTCATTACATCCAAATCTAACTCTTATTCTTTGACCATTATACATATTCCATATCAATCGTCTTTCTTTCCAGAATACTCCTTTATCTCTTAAGATAGACATCAGTTTATTCCAGCTTACTCTATCAAATGCCTTTTCTAAATCTACAAAACATATACCAATTCCTTTATCTCTTTCAATATATCTTTCTGCAATTGTCCTAACAATACCAATAGCATCTCTTATGCTTTTCCCTTTCCGAAAACCAAACTGTTCTTCAGTAATATAATAGTCAACCTTCCCATAAATCCTTTGCGTTAAAATCCTCAATAACACCTTAGGAACATGAGACAATACACTTATTGTCCTATACTCTTCACATTTAACAGCTTTCTTCTTTTTAGCAATTGGAATCACTATAGTTCTTAAAAAATCTTCAGGCCAAACTCCACTATTATATATCAAATTGCAAAGTCACTATAGTTCTTAAAAAATCTTCAGGCCAAACTCCACTATTATATATCAAATTGCAAAGTCCAACTATTTCCTTCATAGTAAATTCTCCCATTTCTCTCAAAAATTCTATAGGTACTGCATCAAATCCAATAGCCTTACCATTCTTCATTTGTGCGATTGCCTTTCTTACTTCATCTGGCAATATGTCCATACCTCTATCATCCATTGCAACATCTTCTTCATTTTCAAGTTCATAACTAATTAAATTATTTCCTCTACTAAACAGATACCGAATATATTCTTCCCATCTTTTTAATATATCATTACTATTGGTTAACCTTCTTCCATTCTTATCCGCAATCTCACTTGCTACCCATGTCTTTTTCTCCCAAGAAATACTTTGTATTCTATCAAATGCTAGATCATATCTTTTCATCTGTTGAAACCTTTCTATCTCTTTACATTCTTGCTTCAACCACTTTTCTTTTGCTAAATCTGTTCCTCTTCTTAATTCATTATTAAATTTCCTATATTCCTTTTGCCCTTCCTCAGTATTTACATTCTTCCACCATCTCCACACTTCCATCTTTTCCAACATACCTTCAGTTATCCAAGGTCTTTTAGCTTTTCTCGCATGAATAATACCTATTTCATTTTTTGCTATTTTCAAGAATATCTCTTTAATTCTATTCCAACACTCATCAGAGCTATTAATATAGTTCCCATCCTGAACAATTCTTTTAAATTCATTTTCACATATTAAACCAAATTTTCCTTTTTCCATTTGTCTCAATTTATCCAAGTCCCATCTTGTGTATCTTTTCCCTCTTTTAATTCTTTTTAAACTTAACTTTAATTTAGCCATCACCAAATTATGATCCGAATCTATATCAGCACCTGGAAAAGCATGTGAACCCTTAACAGCATTCTTATATCTATTCTGAATCAATATATAATTAATTTGATAACGTTCTTTGTTACCTGGAGCTTTCCATGTATACAATCTTCTAATATGATGATATACTAGTTTGCAATATGACTTTTGACTTGCCTGTGTAGATTCATAAGCTTCTTCTTCTGAAATTACTTTTATCCTTCCATGTATCTTATAATTAATCTGTTCACTGCTTGACAAATTCTTGAGAAATCTTCAACTGTAAGTTTATTTTGTAGAAATGATTCCACATTTCTAATAGAATGCAAAGTTTGATACTTGGAAAATATAAAAATTTAATGGTTTTCCAAGTATCAAACTTTGCATTCTATTAGAAATTTGGAATCATTTTGACAAAATAAACAAACTTACAGATGAAGATTTCTCAAGAATTTGTCAAGCAGTGAAGTTACATGGAAGGATAAAAGAATTTCAAAAAAAGAAGCTTGTGAATCTACACGGGCAAATCAAAAGTCATATTGCACCTAGTATATCATCATCATCAGTGAAAAATCTTAAGTTCTAAACACCTTATTAATGCTGAATTATCAGTTCTTGAAAAAGGTTTCAATTTTGCCATCATACCATCTACTGTCTCATTATTAGATAAAATGGCAGCCACTGAGGAGGTGACCCAAAATGTGACTCTAAAAGAAGCAGCAGAGTTATGCTGGATAATAAAAAGGACACTTGAAAGACATCAAGTGCACAAGCAGAAATCATAGATTTCATGTGATGAGAGGAAAGCTATTAAATCTCTCAAACAGAATATATCTATAAACATTCTTCCTGCTGACAAAGGTAACACTACAGTTGTAATGGATAAAACTGATTATGATAACAAAATACAAAGCCTTTTCAAAGCAGGTCAATATTAAAAATCCAATTCCAAATGCAGAGATAAAACTACAAGCATTACTCCAAAAGCATTGCAGGTATTTCAGCAAGATTTCAATGACTGAGAAAAAAGAAAATTTAATTTCTTTCAGCCAAGATTCTTCACTTGTATGGACTACCTAAAACCCATAAAGACACTGTTCCATTAAGACCTATTGTTAGTTCTAAAAATTCACCATGTCAAAATTTGTAAAGATTTCTTCTCAAAGTTCTTAGTCCATTGGCATACAGGACACAATCTTTCATCAGGGATTCTAAGCACTTTGTAGAATTAGTCAGGAACATGAAAATGAAAAGAACTGACATAATGGGAAGCTTTGGTGTGAAAACTTGTTTACAAATGTACCATTTGATGAGGCATTGTTTATTGTAATGAAAAGGTTATATGATGATAATAGTCCAGCTCTACCTATTGATAGTATAATGAATTATTAACATTCTGCATAACAATATACTTTCAATATAACTCAGAATTCTTCCAACAAAATTAAGGAATGGCCATGGGATCATCACTGTCAGCCTTGCTCTGCAACATTTAGATGGAATAACTTGAAACTACAGCCATAAATACTACCCTATGTCCACCTAAAGTGTGGCTTTGGTATGTTGATGCATTTGTGGTATGGCCACATGGTGAGCTACAATTACAGTCATTCTGCGTGTATATTAACAACATATCTCCTACAATTAAATTCACAATGGTATCAGAACAAGAACAAAAATTGGCATTCTTGGATGTTCTTGTAACAAGACACCCTCAGGACAAAGTACAAACAACAGTGTATAGGAAACCAACACACACTGGCAAATACTTGGCATATATATCCAATCATATAAAAACACTAAAAATGGAATTGTACTATCACTATGGAACAGAGGAAAGGAAGTTTGTTCAGAAACCAGTGATTTAGAAAAAGAAAAGATTCACGTAGAATAAATGCTTATGAAAAATGGTTATCCATCAGTGGTCATCAAGCAGACAAATTAAAGAAAATCTGCAGTCAATATAACATTAGAACAGCTTTCCAAAGCTATACCACACTTTCAGGAATTCTTACATCTACTAAGCCTAAATTGCATCTATGAAATACCATGTGTGGAAAGAAATATATTGGTGAAACCTGTCACTCTGTTGAACAGCAATTGAAAAAACACAAACTAATGGTGAAAAGAGAAAAAACAGATGTGTCTACCGTAGCGGATCATGTATGTACTAATGATCATATGTTTACTTGGGAAAATACAAAGATATTGAATAAAGAGGAAAAAATGCATAGAAGAAAATTCAAGGAAGCTGCTCATATGACAATCGTAAATAAGTCTATAAGTCAACCTAGTGTGGCAATACACAATGTATGGAAACCTCTAATTAATCTTGTCTTTAGGAAAAATATTAAATTAATAATAATTAAAAAAAGTTAATTAGCATTGCTCATATAAAAAAGTAAATAAATTGAATGACTCAGAAGGATTTGAACCAACCCTCACATATAAATATATCAAATTTCTACTGTATGTTGCCTTTGAACAAATAGCAATTGGTTAGAGCATTTGCCTTAAATTCAATATTCAAGAATCTAAAGATGCGAGTTCAACTTCTAAGCGAATATTATCATTGTGTATATAGGCCAGCAACACCTGAAGAAGAGTGGGGAATAATACTACTCGAAACGTTGTGTAATTATTAATCTGTGTTGTCTATTTGCATGTTATTACTAACAAGTTGTTTGTATTTGGAAAATTTAAATAAAGTTTAAAATTTTCTATACATTCAACATTCATTCATAGATAATGAAAATAGTCTACCACATCACATCTAATTTATTGCATTATGTTTCTTTTTATAATATATGTGAATTCAAGATTAAGTAGAAACAATTGCTTAAGTAAATAGTAGTTTTTGTTAAAATAATAATCCAGCAGTCATAAAAATTCAAAGGGACTCCTGATAATTTTATCTCAATGGTAGAAGTTATTTAGTATTAGAAAGCCGGATTAGATGCTATTTCATCTCTAATTAATGATTAATTCTGAAATAAAATATATTTAATTTTCAGAATCATTAAAATTATTAATTTATTCTTGTATATATATGTGTATGTATGTGTGTGTTTATGACAGTGTGTATCATAGTCATTTTTCTTTAATTACAATTTTCTTATCACTATATAATATGGCAATTTCAAAACTGATTCTGTAAGTTGCCCAGAAAGTTGCCAAGACATTAATTTTATAAATTACACCACATTATTACTGTATTATACCATACCATTAAACTAAAATAAATCTATATGCAACAAGAAATCATTGTCTGTTGGGAATAAAATAAATCTAATTATTCTTTAACTCAATCTATTAAAAAAATCATTCATTATCCTTTTCTCACATTTAATATGCATAAAGAAAATAAATATTACATACTAAAATTAGAAATAGTCAGTAGCCATAAGAAAAACGTTCTCTGGTGATATTTGTTTCTTATTTTGTTCAATTTTTATCCCATTTATTACATTCACACAATACTTTATTCAGTATTTTAGTTCTTCATTCACAATAAAAAATTGTAAATATTCAATGACATACCTAACTAATATTCTTAGCTAGCTAGTCATCCTTAGCCTGATTGATACTTACTGAATCCAATTTTATGGAAACTTTAATCCCAATTTCTTAAGCTTTATATTCACATCCTTGGACTCAAATAGCGAATATGAATTCATATAATTGATATATTTAGTCATCTTCTAAGATCCAATTTGTAATGTCTTTTCTAGAATCATAAATAAAAAATAATCTTTTGTGTTCATTAACCTTGATAAACTTTAGTCCTTTTTTATATGATCACCTATGAGGAATTACATAAAAACAACAAGAATCATTCTCTAGTAGCTATGTCTGTTGTAGTACATGCTTCTGCTTCTAGATACCACTTGCAGGGATCTTTCAGCAATCAATCTTCCAAATGATGTCACCATGTAAAAGTATGGTCACAAGTAAAACATTTTTTTGTAAAACATGTTTCATGTATTTGTCAATTTTTGTAATGGCTGAAAAGTTGAAACAATGCAATATGCCAATTTCTTTTAGTGAAAATGGCAGGGAAAACAGTTATATTGTTTGAAACAGCTTAAAAGCAAGTTGCTAAAAAAAAAACACAAATTTATGAGTGGTTTAATGGAAGTGTTAATTCACTGCATCCCAAAAAAGCATAGCAAATAAAGTCAATGTCAAGGTGATGCTGTTTTTTTTTTGCATGTAAATGGCTTTACACACTCAGAATTAATTCATAATGATCAGGCATTTAAAATCTACAATTTCTGAAATATTTTTGTGATGTGGTAAAACATAAATGTTCCATTTTATGGCAAAGTTCGGAATGTATGTTTTATCATAACAGCACACAAGATTATGTGTAAAACAATTTTTAATTAAATTCAGCATGATCTACCTTATCTATCTACCATATTCTCTCAGTCTTGCCAGTGCAACTTCTTTTGAATTTCTTGAATGAAAAATATCTCAATTTTTTTTTTTTTTTGCAAACTGAGAAGAGGCATTATTATTATTATTATTATTTTTTTTATAAAATATAGAACTTTATACAGAAATTTGTTTACAATATATGATAATAATTAAACATAGGATATATTACATGATAATCAGGGGGATGAAAGCTCAATATTGATATCTTGTTTGACACTAGCCAAAAGGACTAATATGAAGCATATCAGCAAGGAACGAGTCCGGAATAGTATTCTGTTGATATATATGACCATGCTTGCATGTTTCATATAGTTCAGTGATAGGTCCAATCCTTCGTCCATGCTCTGCATGACCAAGTCGACCCTTCATATTGGAGGTTACTTCCATAACAACTCAGGATCTGGGCAATAGTCACACAGAGCAAGGTGAGATCACAAAGGGATGCAGGCCATTCAGCCACAAATTACTCTTCAGGAAGGAGATTTCTATTCAGGAGTGAAAAGGATCAGCTTTGGGGACCAGATCAATAACCTCCATGTAGAGTCATAGATGTAAGAGGGGGCCAAATTCTGGTCCTTTTTCCGAATTTTTTTCCATTTTGTTAATATAGAACTCAAGCGGACATTCTATTGCATGATTAAAGGTGAGCCAGCACCATGTGTACCATAGTGAGAACAGTATAAATGTTGTTATTCGTATCTCCAGGATGGATCCACATAGTATATTGTCAATGAGAGTCGACAGGGCAGGTGTATTGTTATTTAATATGGAGGCTATAAAGACTCTGTAGGGGTGGAAAGAAACACAGTGGCAGAGGAGGTGAAGACAAGTTTCATCCTCTCTGAGGCATAGTGAGCAAGTGGACTCTATGTTTGAGAATCCTCGGTGATGCACCAGAATATGTTTAGTAGGCAAGGCATTGTATCTTCATCAGGAAATCAAAATATTTGGGTTCAAGGAACTATCGATTAAATTTCTTGATTAGCAGATGGTTGTTAAGCCTGAGGATAGTTGATCCTGCAGAAACATTAGGATTAAGGATGTAGTATGCATCCCAGAACTTGATTTTCATTGAGGACGATTTTATAGGCAGCATAGTATGTTTGGAGATAAGACATGGAAGGGCTGCCAGCCAGTCAGTACCAATAGGGGGTGGCTTATCTGTGGGAGTGACTTCTCTGGAATGTGAGTAGTTAGGATACTGCAGACATATTCTGCACAAAGAATTGTAGGAACATTGAAATATAAAAGTATCTATGGAATGTAAAGAAAATACATTGAGTTTTTAGTGTTTCTGTAGATTTCTCAAGCTTATGGTTGCACTCCCCCCCCCTCTAATCAGATCAGTGCACATCTTGTGTATTTTCCTGATGAAGACTTTGGTAAAATTGACTACTGGAGTGAAATAGGATATTCTAGGGAATGTTAGTATGTTAATGAGGGAGGACTTGGCGAACATGAACATGTAAACTTTGGATAGAGGATGTGATTCTCTGTGTGGATTGAAGTAGTTTTCCTTGGATAGATCTCCTCATGGCAGACATGGATACAAATATAGGGAAACCCAAGAAGTTCTGAGGCTTCACTGCAAATGGTCCTGGAATGGTCTTACCCGAAGATATATACCAGGCAGATGACTTGGCCATTTTAAATTGGAGGCCAGATTGATCGGAGAATTCTTTAAGTACTGATAAGAGTCTTGGAATTAATTTTTTTGATGGAAGGAAAATGGCCAAGTCATCCATATAGGTGATGTGATGAATTGATGTATTTAAAATTGGGATATGAATGCCAGGAAGAGATCTCTCAATTTGAAGAAACAGAGGGTTGAGGTAAGTAATGAAAAACAGGGTGCTCAGAGGAGAGCCTTGTGGAATGGAGGATGTGGTGTAGAATGAGGGAGAAAGCTTCCCATTAAGTGAGATGCTCAATTCACGATTGTAGAGGAGGTTTCTAATAATATTTATGATTCCAGTAGAAATGTCATACTCACCAAGTATGTTTAAAAGATATTGAGTTGAATAGAATCAAAGGCAGCTGCAATGTTGAGCTGCACAACCACCAGTCTAGATTGCCTGGGGGATCTGATATGGTCAATAATGATTTTAAAAAGATTGATAGCATTTGTGGTTGAGCTGCCCTTTTATGCAAATTGATATTGCAAAATAAGGGGAAGGATTTTGTTTTGAATTTTGTTCTTGATGATAGATTCAATGACTTTGACCATCAGTGAAGTCATAGAGATAGGCCATAGATTCTCCAGCGAGAAGAAATTGTGTTGCGCTTTAGAAATGGCACTGTTGCTATGGGATAAAGACCACCGATTTCATGGACACCGGAAGAAAGGTGATTAACCAAGTTGTACATGATTGGAACCGAGAATTTAGACAGGTGTAGCAGAAGGAAATGGGGAATTGCATGGAGCCCTGGATGGGTCCTTTCAGGTACAAGGTTAACTTAGTCAGAACATCTCCCTCCGAGATTCCATGGTCAGAGGAGGAAGAATCCCAAGTTGAGTCCTGTTTAGAGTCAGGTGCATGGGTGGAAAACTTTTCCCTGAAGAACAAAAAAATTTTTTTAGAAGCATGTTAGATCCTGAATAAAGGTTATTTCCAACTGAGGCATTATTTTGCAAGTGTTTCTAGACTATTTTGAAAAGTGAAAAAACACATTTAGATTGGTTGGTGCATTTCATTAAATACTCTATACTTTGAAAGTAATTCCATTTGCAACACCTAAAAATAAATATATTTTTTTATTACAAAATTCCAGTTATTTTTACTACCCCCCACCCTTTGTATATTCCCTATCTTTTTGACACAAAAAAGCATTTTTAAACTTGTCTATCAGAATGTCTTCTATTTCACTGATCATAATCAGAGACATCTCTTCATGAATGGTTTTAGTACAATTTTAAAAAAAATTATGTGATTTGACTGCATTATGTCTATTAAAGTTCTTCAAACATTATATTTATATTATCAACTTTGAACAATACAGTTTGTTAGTATTTCAATTTTACTTTTTTTTTTTTTTTTAGCTCTGACTAACTTTGTTTGACTCCCTTTACTTTATTATCCCCATCATAATTGCTAAACATGTCTTATTTCTCAATAATCTCTACACAAATTTTAAAAATATTTTTCATTTGCACTCATCTGAATATTCTTTAATTTACTTTTCTATAGAACTTTTTTAATTTGTAAACTTGCATGCATCATCTTTTTTTTATAAGTTGATATTTTGCAAAACCCATAATTTCATTTACAACTATATTCTCTCAAGATAGTTTTCTGTTGAATGAATCTATTTGTTCTTTTAAATGTCCTAGGCCACTAGCAGTTAGAATTATGTCCAAATGACAATTCTTTGTTGTTGTTTTTTATTTCATGAGGTAGGTATATGTTTGTCTATTTTGCATTCACTTTTTTTTTTTTTGCATAGTCTTTTTCTAAGTGGTCTATTAATGAGATACACTTAGAGACAATTAAATCTACATCAATACCTATACTTTTCATAATATTATTTTCTTTACGCCTATTGTATGAAATTCTTGTAAACTACATTATATCATCTTACTGAATTCTGATTCTTCATATAGATTATCATCTACTACTTTCAGTAAAGATTCTGATTTTATCTTCACGTTTCATTAGTCAGAATGGTTAGTTTTTATAGGAAGTTAATTAGTCATGTTAATAATTCATGTAATAGATTTACTAAATAATGTCCAAAAATGTTAAAAAAAACTTGTTTTGATGAAGAAATATTTAAGTTTTCACATATTAATGCAATTAAATAATCATATTAATCATGATAAATCTGCTCATTATTCAATAAAGTTAAAATTTTTAATCTATTATCTGGAATCTCTACACATTTTTAACACCCTCTATTCCAATGATGATCTTCCCCTAGTGTTCAATAATAGATCTGATAAATATAGTATGGGATAATCAACTTTTAAAAGCAATTTCTGAATCCATTCAATAAGCATAGAGCTCTTCAGTTATTTTCTCATCTCTTGAATCTGAAAATTATTATTATGCTCTGCTTAATTTTCAATGTTGAATATTAATTTGAAAATCTTTTTTAATATGCATTGCACTTCATAGATTTACAAAGTTACAATTAAAGATACTCAAGGAACCATTCTATTATTTAGACTATTTCTCATGCTATTTTTTATATTCATCCACAAGTTGTCATTTGATTTGAATAAAATTTATTTATTAAAATACTTAGTTAATTTTTAAACAGTATGTTTGCATAAAAATGGCATCCTTCATTATTTATGTGGATTATAATTTTAACAGAAGTTTGAAAAGTCTTTTAGCAGTAGATTTTATAAAAACAATTTAAAATCAATTTAATTATTTTGCTTACCTTTTAAAAATTAATTCAGAGAATCAATTTGCAGCTGAGATCTAATGAGTACTTTAAGCAATATTTTTTTTTACAAAAATTATAATAAAAATACAATTTAAATATTTGATAAATAATAAAAAAATATGTTTAAAATGGTTAAGAAAATGAAAATAATTGAAACAATTTGTAAAACTAGCAAATATATCTGTGTGTGAAATGCTATCTCCATGATAAGCTACATTGCCTATTCACTGGTGAAGTTTAATGTTTCATATTAAATCAAAAAGAGGCCACACTGTGTAAGAATTTTTAATCAATTAAAAACTAAAAAGTTAAATATACACATATATTTCACTATCACTAACTAAAAAAAAAAATTTCTGCACAAAAGCTTAAAAGCAAAATAGTTGGATAATTTTACAAATTGAACATTTTAATTCTTCAACATTTATGGCATCATTATGGATATATTCATTAAACACTTCTTTAATAGCTGTTACTTTTTAATGTTAAATAACACTAAGTTATCAAAATCAGTCTTCAATGCTACATATAAAATAAAAAAATTAAATTTTCACTAATTTTTAGTTAAACTTATTTACAAACTTTTAAAAAATGTAACTGTGATTGGAAATATGTATGTATGCAAAGTTTCAATTAGATTAAAAATTGAAAAATGAGCAAAAATTAAGTTACAAGATTTTATCCTAGCCGACTATAAATAAAGTACACTAAATAAAACATGTAATCAATATGTTTTCTCTCTTCACAATTGACTCTATAGAATAAAATAAACTTTTATATTATTTTAAATGTTAGTAAATCTTAAAAATAAAAATAAAAAGACACTTAAGTTATTAATAATAACCATCAAATTAGCAGGGTTTTTTTTTTGTCATTCTTAATATCTTCATATAATCAACCATTATTTTCCTTTTCTTTCTTCATAAATGAATGTGAAACTTTCTATTAGTTGATATATTGAGTTCTTCCTAACCATTCTCTGATTAAAAATACTTCATAATATTATTAGATATTAAAAAAATATTTTCCTGGGAATTTGATTCTAAAAGCTTAATACATATGTATGAAGTATGTCTCCAGTTTAAAGTTATTCTTTTAAAGCAAAATTCTGGTTGGTCTTGCGCTGATATGCAATGCCTATCCTTTGCTTTATTACTTTTTTCATGTATCTCATCATAGCAAATGGCTTTACACCATTTTGATCTATTTTTCAAAAATATAATCATGATTCCTGATGCCAACTCAGTTGAACATTTCTGGATTAAGTAATATTTTAAAAATATTCAGTTTATTTTTGATTCTCTAACTTGTATCTGTTATAAAATGTTATTTTTACAGAAAAAAAAAAAATTAAACAAAAATCAACTTTTTAAATCCAGTCAAAGTTAAAACATTTATATTTACTTATGCATGCATGTGTGAAAATAAAAAATATACTTAATTTTTTGTATTTTAAATAAATAAAAAAAACAAACAATAAAATTACATTTGGCTCTATATAAACGTTATCAATGGTTAGATAGATAATCAGTGCTCCATAAGAGATATTATAGTGAAATTTTGCAAATATACCTAGAAAAATATTATATAAAATAAATTAAGACAATTTTAACACCATAGATATATTAATTTTTTTAATTTATACAAAATGACCATCAATAATTTAATAATTGATACTTCAGTGCATTTTTTAATTTAATAAAGACAAAATTATGAAAGTTTGCTTCAAATTTCCATCATATCAAACATCATTATTTTGAAATAAGTTAAGATAAACAAAGTAATATGTCTGATTGACATTAGCCATTCTTAGTTTGACAAATTAAGCAACATTAAAAAAACGTTCATCTCCAAAGGAATGTCTGTATCTATTATATTTTGTTTTAAGTTTTCCTAACAGATTGCATGAAATAGCAGTTAATAGCTCAATTTGTTTTTTTATAATCCTAAAGAATAAGAACATCATAAACCTAGCTAAATAAAAAAAATTAAAAACCCACACATATTCCATATATAAGTACACATATCTTAATATATAGTAATGGTATGGAGGAAATAGGAGAAAAGATTGATGATGGGAAAACATCATCATCCTCATGTATCACATATATAAACAAAAATGAATACATAAAAAATAATTATCTAGAAATAAATATAGTAGTAATATATAGGGAGCACGAGATCAGCATGGAATAAATCTATAAGTAGTTATAACAAAGATAAGTTGTATCATCAGCATAAACTACAAATTACTCAGTATCACACATAAATAACAATCAATGATCACCAATCAATAGTAATCCATTGTGACTTGTCTATTATATACAAGGTAATTATATAGCGACTGCCAAACCTAAAGCATATTATATCAACAATTACTTTGGATACACACATTTAAGTGCTAATCTAACACTCATAATGAAAAATAATGCTGGGACATTGATACATGCTGATCATCCTCAATACTCTGGCCATAGGGAACCATGAGGATGTATTACAGGCCTAATATAAATTAATTTTTTCTAACCTAAAAAAAATGCAGTAAATGGATTTTAAAGCTGATATCTTGGCACCATCCAGAGAACTATCTGGATGTTAAAACACAAACATAAACCCCCACATGTAAATAATTTAATCATTAATGCTCTCTAAAACTAACTGCAATTGTGAACAAGAGAAATCATACATTTATAGATTTATACTATTATTTTAAATTTAAATAATTTTACTGGAATAATTTAAAAATCTCTAACACACTATGATACAATCACACATACTGCCAATTCATAGAAGAGATAGCTGGAGGAATAAAGACTAGATTACAACTGTAATAATTGTCAGGATTTTAGTAAAAATATATAACAGACAAGTACTCTATCTGCATTTAGGAGCTGGAAATTTGCATTATCACTTGGTGCCATTAAAAATTCAAACTGAAATAAATGGGATAAATTACTGCTTCTAAAATCAAAAAATATAATACTAATAATATTTTTGGATAATTTATTTAAAGCACCTTAAAGTTTGAAAATGTCAAAGAACCTCATTATGAAAATCATTACTTATAATTTAATTTAATTTTTCAAGATTTACTTCAGAATTTTTTAAAAAACAGGGAATTGAGAGTTTTTATTATATAATACTTGAAATGATCAATATAAGCTCATTTACTACTTTGTACATGACAGTATCTAAAAATAACTAGCATCATTCTTTGGAGAGTGAATCTATTGTAGTACATGCTTCTGTTGCTAGATGCATCTTGTGGGAATTCTCTGCATCTATCTGCTGATCGTCATCATTGAGAGAAGTCATGTTGTGGAGTGATAAATGTTTATGTTAAGTGCATGCTTATTTGTTGATTTTTAGAATGGATGAAAAATTGGAATATGAAATTCTGTTTTCTGTTAGGAAAAATGACAGGGAAATCAATTATAATGCAATAAATAGCTAACAACAAGCTACTCTGGCAAAACCACAAGTTTATGAGTGGTTTAATGGAAGTTTCAAATTCACCATGTCACAAAAAAAAGTGTGGCAAGTGAAGTGCAATATCAAAACAATGCTTTTTTTTTTTTTTGGATGCAAATGACATTGTTTACTCAGAATTCATTTGTAATATCAGACATTTTATGTACAAGTTCTGAAAAGTTTGCGTGCTGTAAAATGAAAACTTTTTGATCTGTGGCAAAGTGGAGAATACAAGCTTCACCCCAATAATGTACCAGTGCACAAAGCCTTAAGCATGGTACAATTTATAATTAAAAATAGTATACCCAGCTTATCCATCAGTGATATTCATCTGACATTGCCTCTTGTGACTTCCCTTTATTCCCCTGAATAAAAAAAATGCCTAAAAAAAAAAGGTTTTATGGATTTGGAAGTGTCGAAGAAAAAAACAATGGAGGTGTTAAAAGGCACCACATTGTAGGAGTTTCAGGACTGTTTTGAAAGGTGGAAAACTCAAATGGATAGTACTCTGAAGAAGATTCAATTTATAACACCTAAAAACAAATAAATACACAATTTTTTAATTTAAAAATTTCACTTATTTTTGAGTACCCTCTTATAGATTCTGCAAATATAAAATATTTATCATCTGAATTATATGATCCAAAACTGATTTTTTTGTAGCCCAATATAAAATATCTTTAAAATAATATTAATAGTTTGAATATACATATATGTGCAAACATAATAAGCCTGTTTCTAATGTTCAACTTACAATGAATGTAAATATTAGAACTGACAAATAAAATATTATTTCAAAAAAAGTTTCTAAGATGTATCAACATAATAATCTTACTTTAGATATTAAATAATACAATAACAAATAACATTCACTAAGTAAATAGTATAAAAACAATTAATATGGAAGTCAATTGTTACTAATTTTCTTCTTTTCTGAGCCAAGAAGTAATATCTGATAAAATGAAAATACACACAAAAAAGGTAAGTTTTAATAATATTTAGCTTTATTACTGTCTAGCATACTTTCAATATATTTTAAAATGTTGACTTTTTTTATCATAAAATTATCCATAAAAGTTAAAAATAAAAATTAATAATAATATCAATCAACATTCTAGAATATATACAATTAAATAGGGATAATATGTTAAAATAATAATTTATACACTTAATATATATCATTAAAGTTTTAATTGATTAACAAATTAGAAAATTTAATTATAATAATCCAATACAAACATATGAACACATACAATTACAAAAATAAATTGTTTCAAAAGGAAATGGGCTAACAATTTTTTTTTCTAAAACAAATCATTGATTTAATAATATAAATAAAATTACCTAACATGTCAGAATAAAATTTGAAACAGTTATTAACCATTTAAAGAAACAAATTAACAATCTTTTTTTTTTTAAAAAAAAATCTGAATCATTTATTAATATATGTAGAAAATAACATATATTAAACAAATAGCTAGAAATTGATGAAATCAAATTAACTAACCAATTATTTCTCTGTATTTATTTTACATATTAAGAACCTGAATTATTTTCAAATACAACTAACATTTTTGGTTAATCCAAGATATCTCCAGCTGTAAACTCTTCTATTTTGTATAGATAAGAACATTCCAACTTTTAAACCCATATATATATATATATATATGTAAATAACTTCAATAATAACATCAACACTTTTATAAATTTAATAATTAAACAAAAACAATATTATTAACTTATCCAATATTCCCTATTAAATAAAGAATTATTCTATAAATTCGATAACAACCAACATTATCAATTTATCCAGTATATAATTTTCAGAATGTTTACTGTTTTATAAAGGAGTATCCTGCTTAAAAGAGTTTTCATTTTATCAAAGATATGAATTAAAAATCACTAAGTCATAGATGATTTTTCCAGATAATTTAGATTATGAGAATTTTTAACACATCCAGAGACAACACAAAAATAAAGTCCATACGCCCTCTGATTCAATAACTCCATCGCAAAAAAATATTCTATTTAATACATAAGATTCTGTCATTAAACGAAATAGATATAAAAAAAAATTATAAATAAAAAAGGCAAATTAATATCAACCAAAAAGTATGCATTATATAATTTAAAAAAAAAAAAGAACAGCTGTCAAAGGAAACAAAATAATTATAACACTAAAATTTAATCAAAACTAGTACTTTTAAATAATTTTTTTTAGGTATCTGTATTACAAGATGTGATAAATACAGTATTTTAAAATAAAGTTTATAAACTTAAAAATATGAATTTAAAAGGTCTCTTCAATTAAAAATTTTTGACTTTTTTTATTATTACCAATTAAAATATTTCCAGTATATTTTACATTCTACCAAAAATTAATCAACCAGACAGCTATGATAGGCTTATTATATCAAATATTGGTTGTCCTACAAAAATATTTTTGTATACACAGACGGTCTTACACATATCATACTATCATCATTCAGTTATTAAAGATTCTGCACATTTTTTGTCAATTTTAGAAATACTAATTTCAATTAACTGAATGAATGGTTTCAAATAACTTTAGACATCACATAAATTTATATGAATGTTGAAGTTGAAATTATCAAATCTGTTTTACAAGATAAGATTATGGAAAATACTATATTATAACTATCCCACAACTAATAAATATCAAATGATGGACAGTCTTCCAACACCCATCTTGTAAGTAGCATGTATTAGCATATGAAACAAATTGTTTCAATAAAAAATCAAACTTTTTTTTGATAAATTCCTGGTTAAAGACAGAAAATTGTGAATATAAATAAAAAGCTATTAATCTGAACTCTGGAAATATTATAGGAATAGCTGTATCATGATTATAGAGGTGAGATTCCTAGATTCTCAAATAAAAAATGACTACATAGTCATGGCAGTTATGGAAGACCTCAAATGCCAAATATGCAATCTACAGAGTGATATTTTCTTCACTTAGGAAATACAATAAAATTATTTTATCTTAATATTGAGAGTACATAAAAATTAAAAAAGGAGATCTACAAATTAATTGCTTGCACAAAATTAATGTAATTGTCCCTGCAGGAATTCATCATTCTTTTAATAAGGCACATTTTAAAATTTCTGGACTTACACTGATTATTGATAAAATATATTCTAAACAAGGAATGGTTATTTTTGTTTCAAATCTGATTAACTTGTAAAGCAAGTAACTTTTATTCAAGATAATTCAAATAATATTTCAATAACTATTTAGAAAGATAATTTTTATGTATGTTATATTTACAAAGCTCCCAATATAAACTGAGTCTATTTTCTGCATTTATAGGAGATTTACATAATAGTCTTTGAAGATATATAAATGAGAAGCAAGCACATTATCAATTTTTAGAATAGTTAAATTTAAATAACATGCATTTACTTTATATAGGCCAAGCAAGAAAAAACATTCCATTCAAGCAGAAACAATTTTAGATATTTTTTTTTTTTTTTGGACAAAAAATGATTTTTTTTTACTGTCTATTGGATCAGATATTGATAATTTTCTTCAAAACTAATATAAATCAAGATTAATCATTCTTGGAATCCACATCATTCTTCTAGCTGAAAGTTAAATGTAACTGAATAAACTAAACTGAAATCAATGTAATAAACTAAACTGGAATCAATGTACTAGATTTTTTTTTGACAAAAAATTATTTTTCATTACCAATTGAATTACTGATATTAGATCATTTTCTCTATAGACAGAACAAACAAAGACTAATCACTCTTGAAATCAACATTCTTCTTCTAGCTAAAAGTTATCTTATTTGATGATGGAATTGAAGAAACTAAGTGTAGTCAATGCACTTTGAATAAAATTTTAATAGATTTTGTTCAATTGCCTATTTCTATAATAGGTTTAACAAACTTTTAGCAACATTTATCAAAGAGTTCATCCATCATGGGCATTGAGAGCAACTCAATTCAATTTTGGAACAAAACTAAAAGTATTCCATACAGTCAATTTTTTTCTAATAAAGATCCAGAAAATGCTGACAAATTTATAAAATCATTATAAGATGCAAGAAAGAAAAAGTATAAAGACCAGTTCCTAAAAAAAACTACTAATGTTATTGTGAATGGGATAGCCAATCTTATATACCAGATTTCTAACACAAGTTTGACAGAATAAGAAAATGCAAATTGCCTTAATTTTCTTAAACCAGGAAAGATCCTAGAAGTAGGCAGCATACTCCCAGAGTTTTTTAAAAATTTGCAACTTAAAGCTAAATTGTGGCTAGCAAACTATTCAGTAATATTATTCATACAAAAACTTTTTCAAAAACTTGGCAACAAAATAAAACTATAGGAGCCTTAAAACTATAAACCCAGCAATTATCCAAAACATTATTGCCCAAGATTTTCCCTACAAACATTTTGAAAGAGTCATATGACCAAAAATCTGCCAAGCTATCTACCTAGTTGTAGTAGGCTAGGTTTAAACCAGGAAAAACTTTTGTCAGAAAGTTTTATCTTTAATAAGTCACATTGAAAAAAAATTTCAAAAAAAATTCAAAAATATTTGGTGTTGTATTTATTGACCCAACTTCTTATGATTTTGTTTGAAAAAATAGTATTTTTCTAAAAGTTTATAAAAATCATAAAAACAGCAAAGTGATTAATTTACTGACAAGATACTTTACAATAATAACAAAAAATCACAGTAGAAACAAAGTTTTCTAAAATGATTCATTCCTGGGTTTCAATTCTCTTACCTACTTTATTTAATATATTTAACAGTGATCTTTCAAAAACATAATGCCAGAAACTCATCTATGATGATAACATTGCTTTGACTTCACAATAGTGATTTTTTTTTTTAAATTAGAAAAGTAAATAAAGATGAGAAAGATTGGAAATCTTTCTTAAAGATTGGGTCTTGTTCATAATCCAATGAAGATAGTAAGTTCACTTTTTTAATCTAAATATCAGAGAACATCTCAAAATATGAATATAACATTTTGCAAAAACAGATTAAAACATAATCTTATTCCATGATCTGTAAGATAACCTTGGATTACCGCCTAATTTATTTTCCTTATTTATGTAAGGGTAGATCAAAATTAGTTTCTAAGAATAATCTCTTGGAAAACTGGCTGACATTACAATACTTTATAGACAGTTTCTTTAGCATTAGCATATTCTTCTGATGAATATTATGGTCATGGACAATCAATTACTATAATAAATATTGGTGGATCATTCAAGCCAGCTCTTTAATATAGTTTCCTGTGATCATCCACCAGAGATCAGAAGAAAAGTTGCCTCACATAAAATGTATAAAATATCTTTCCAATAACTCAAGATACAATTTCATTATCTAAAATTCATTTCAAATGAAGATTCACTTTTTGCATGATGAACAAACATCTATAATAGACTATTTCTAGCATAAAAAATGGATTTTTTAAAAAAATAAAGTTTCAAACATATTTTTCCCAAATCTATCAGTAAGCTTAATAGATTTGATCTTCCTAGATGCAATTGGAATCTTATCAAATTTAAAGTAATTCATGATCACTGCATCCATTTGCTTCATAAATAGAATTTGGCACCTATTGATCTATATATAAGAAGTGGGCAAAAATAACCCATTAATCACATAAATAATGAATAACAAATCTAAAGTTATAGGAGATGAAAATAAAAATCTTAATAAAGTCACTAGTGAATCTATCTTTTGGTGGAATCTCTTTATTAATAGTTAAGATGAGATGACTTAAAAAACAACATGTTAAATTAATATATACTAAGACTTTTATAGCACAACTATTTTCTTTTTCAATATCCATCCGAAAATAGTCATAGAAAACATAATAGCTTGAACATTTCTGATTTTTATTTTTAAAGCTATGACTCTATACTTAAATGTCATTTATAGTTTTCATTGCAAATTTGCCCAGGGGTATTCAATGACTATATTATTTATTGTTTTCATGACTGATTTGATGATGCAAAAATTATTAAAATTGATAATTAATGCATAGAATGAGTTAATTTCTTATCTTATCACAATGACATAATAATTTTTCTAATGAGAATTTTGAAATTTTATTTATGTTCAGCAATTAATGTGCTGCCATTAGCATATTGAATATTATAAACATTTCTTCCAGTGATATAGATCCACATTTGTCTTTAACCAATATGCCATACATCATATATACAGTAGTTCAAATATAACTTGAATGTATAGATGACATAATGCAGATCTTTCTAGTTTTTTTTTTTTTTGCCAATGTGAAATCAGTCTGTTTCAGCATGACTGTTTTAACTGCAGTTTCTGGTTTCATGTATACATTCGTCATCAGTAAAAAAAATATATTGGGTTCATTAACAATGCAAAGAAATGTAATAATGTTCTCATTTTTCTATCTAAAAATCAATGATTATCAGAAGATAGTGCAATTTGTTAAATTCCATTACAGAATGGTTTCTGGTTTTTGAATTTATTAATTTGGAATCAATATGACTACCTTTAATTTTCTTTTTACTATCATGGTATAGCCTAAAATTTCAAAAATTCTAATGTTTTGAATCCAAGGTAATATGCTTGTATAATTATATAGATCTGATACCAGGTCAATATCTACATATTTTAATAATCTTAGTGTATGAATCTTTTTTTCCCTTGGTTAAGAATACTAATATAAACATAATATCACTTAATTATTTCAACTTATTGCTGTAAACAAAAGTATTTCTCCTTTCACTACTCTAACACTGCATATTGCAAGTTTGAGTAATCAATGGTTAAGGGATAGTTGGCATAGTTCAAAACCTTGAGTTTTTAAAAGTTTTAAGTTACTATCTTGATAATAAAACAAAAGTTTAAAATGTCTGCCAGATGCCTAACTGTACTAATAACCAAGTTAACTCCCAAGTCCTTATTGATTGAGGCAAAAGTCAGAAACTAATGTGGGTATAAAAGTAATAAATTTCATTGTCATTTATAAAACACTGATTATTATAATTTACTATAAATGGCTACAATAGAAAAAAACAACTTTAGTTTTCTAAATCAAGCTGGAAGAATTAAATGATATGGTGTTGATATCATATTTGTATTCTACAGTATTCTTTAGCCTTTTCAAATTCCCATTGTATATCAGTAATGATGTCTCTAGTTCCTCAATCCTTTTTGAAGCTAGCTTATACATCTCTTGATTTAAAAAAAAAATCATATGTGTGTGACATAAGCAATGGGATAATTCCATGTTACTGATAGTTTGTTAATTTAAGACTATTTTAATGTGCCATGAAAAAGGTATTATAAGCTTTATTTCAATGGTGTTCTAATAAAAATTATACAATGTACATTAAATTGATGTAAAATTTTAATTTCTTATGATTATTAATTCTCTATATTTCTTAAATTAAAAAAAAAAGTTTATTATATTTTATTTTCAATTCATTCAGTTTACATCAATGCTCAAAATTATTTGTATTTAATTATAAAATAACATCATTTTTATATAATACTGAATTTCAAAAAGCTTACACTTTTCACTTTTCAGCAAAAAAAACTTTTATTATTGATTACAGTGTAAGATTTTTGAAATTCAGTATTATATATGAAGACAGCAAAAACAAAGGAGGAAGAAAAGAATTTAGAAGGACTATATATCTTAGTTTGAAATTTTTTTTAATAATTTGGATAAAAAATACATCGATTACAATTAGCAAAACATTAAGCAAAATATATGATAATAATATATATATATATATTTTTTTAATCAATAGTAGTAATATGGCTTTTTCTATTTATGATTTTTGAAGAATTCATCTAATTTATTAATTTATTTTATCAATTCTATTAAATACTTTGCTAAAAATTAAATAAACAATATCAAATTCAATATTATTAATAAATGAACTTCATCCTTATTTTTAATTCTATTATGTAAGTCTATAATATTATCATGAAATCTATTTCCATTTTAACAACCGTGATGATTTTAAAATCATTAAGTTAAACTTTATTTTTTAAACATTGCTTAATAAGATATATATGTGGCAACACAGTTATTTAACACAATCTTTATAAATAAATTCTAATAATTCATCTGAAGGCTGAGTATAGCTTTAATTTTAAAATTGATATAAAAAAAAATCATTACAATTTAATTTTTTTTTTCATGGTTAAATATGAAATTAATCTTCAAGTTAATTTTTTTCATCACCTTTAAAAATATATTTAAATTCATTAATTGCAGCTTGTATTAGATGTTAATATTTTCTCAACAATGTTTAATTTTTTTGTGAAATCAAAATAACTATTTTAATTTTAGACTCACATTAGAATTTATTATAATTTATATTTTCATATACTTTTATAATCTTTCTATAATTTGCCCATTTTTAATGGTGATTTTTTTTTCTTTTTTGCTAATTAAAATTTTGAGAACTAGTAAGAAAAGGATCTGATAATGTTTAAAACAAAAAAAATTATCTCACTAACTCTTTATCTAAATATTCTAAGAAAAAATTATTAAAAATGAATATTGATTATAAATAATAAAAATAACAGTATAAAATCAGTTACAAAGAGTTACAAAGATTGTGACATTATTTCAAACTGATTATTTAAATCAAAAAGAAATGTCAAGACAAATGACAAACCAAAAATAAATAAATAAAAATAAATATTCCAATTTAATATAAAATGATAAATTACTATCTGTTTCAAAATTCAACTTTTCTTTATCATCTTTAAATTAATAATTTCCCCAAAATAGAGAGGATTAAAAAAAGCAACCACAAAACAAGGCCATTCATGTAAAAAAAAAAATCAATAAGAATATAAAATTTAACAAATATTCCTTTCCAATCTTGATTAATTTCTTACATTTGTTTTCCATTTAAACAAAAGAAAAAAATCAACAGAGCATTTATAATAGTATATAATCAAAACATGAATCTCAATACTTGTTATTTTAGTTCTTCATCAAAGTCTTAACTTTCAAAGAACATTTTATTAAATTAAAGACAAATTTAGTCACATAAAACCTAAATAGAAAACTGAGGAGAAAAACCTCAGGATTGTAAAGACTGATGAAGTTTGAGATTTCTTCCAAGACAAATGATTCGGATCATTTTGAATAAGAATAATCTCAAGTGAAATAAATATAGAATCTATCATGGATGAAAATAAAATCCCTAAATTAAAATTATCACATACTGAAATTATAAATCATTTAAAAATGCATCCCAATTCTAGATATTGATTGTGGAAAATAAGGCAAGATTTAATAATTTGCTATTTCTTTCTACACGAATAAAAAAAATGATATTTTTATAAAATCCTCTAATATGGAAATTACATATAATCCAACAATAAAAAAAATCAATAGACAAATCTAAATCATTCCAGAACATATGGCTGTTATCACTATCTGCTATTCAAGTAACAAAATATCAAATCCTAAATTATATACTTGTGGAAAATTACAGATCATGCTTCATATCATAAAAAATTGTGTTTAATAGTTCTTCAGTAGTAGTACCAATAAAATATATTAAGCAAGTAAATATCACATAAATAAACTAACTTTCTGGTCTACAGCATTTATGATCTATGTATATGCTGTATAGATTTATGTATACTGTAAAAAGATTCCAATCTTTTTTTAGCCATCTAATAAGTTAATAAATAAACGTTTGCTATCTTAAAATGATTAAAAAATATTATAGTTAATTTATTTAAAATAAAAAATAAAACCTTTTATAATAATAATGACTATAGATGAAGCAAAGAAAAGAAAGGGATTGATAAAAAAATTAACAGTGTTCTCATATGTAGCTAGAATTGTATGGAAGGGAATGGCAGTAGCAAGGTTAACATATGGTAACGATGCATTATGTGTTAGTAAAGGTATTAGATTACTTAGAAAAAGTACAAAGAGAAGCAGAAAGACATACATTAGATGCAGATGTGTGGATTATAAAGGAGACAATTCAATGAGAAATGGGATGGTCAAGTTTTTATATGAGAGATGCAAAAAGCAAAATGAAAATGTTAGGTAGATTGCAGTTTATGGATAATAAAAGAATAGCCAAAATAGTATTTAATTGGGTTATAAATAAAGGGTAGGTAACAAGATGGGTGAGAAAGGTAATACAATATGCAGAAGATTTGGATAAAGAATTTATGTCGGTATACTTATACAAAAGGTGTTGAGTGTTATAATGTTAAGGAAAAGTCTCGAACAGGATCTTTAGCAACAAAGGAATATACACATAAATGGAAAATGTGGGTGACCTAGTCTGCAAGTTGTGAAAGGAAGGCATAGAAAATATTAGGCATCTATTAATTAAATGTAAATGCCTGAAAGCAGAAAGGGTATAAATATGAAGTTGAGGAAGAATAAATATAAACAAAATGATTATACAGAAAGTGAATTATTAGTTTTTAAACTGGGCTTGGGAAAAGATAAGGAGGATTTAGATATAAAGGTCATGGAGTTGATAAAGATTATGTTGTGGAAATGGGATGAAGCAGGATATGGGAAAACTTAGGGTGGAAAATGGAAAGGGAAATTAAAGTGGCTAACAGGTTTCTCTGGGCATAGTTGCTGAGAAATTCCTGAGTCTGTATAAGGAGAAGTCACAGTGCACCACATCACATAGATAACTGAATATATTTAAAAAAAAGTATGATTTATTATTATGCTTTTGAAATTGCCTAAAGTGAGAATTCAAACAGTATCTTCAGATTTTTTTTTTTAAATGAAAAAGTAATGATCTTTATGCAAAAGTTTTAAAAAAAGTTAACAACTGTTTTTAAAAAATTCAATGATGTTATAACCAACAATGGCCGAGAAAATTTGTTGGTTATATTACGTTAAATGATTCTAAACTTCTTGGTCTATAGCAAAATATTTGAATGAGGTTTGTTATTCATTTCCTGAAAACAGCAATAAGAAACTCATTCAAAATTTAAATAGAAATGCCGTAAAAACGCTTTTGAAATTCAGAATAAAAAATCTATTATTTGAAAATCTTACATTTGCATCTAAATTAAAATCAAGTTGTTTTGTAAAAATTATAAGTGTAGGATACACAGAATGCATATTTTTAGAAATTATAATGCATAATCTTTTTTAAATTTCAAACATGTAGTTTCTTACTTTCCATGATACAAATCATTATAATGTTGTTTTTCCAATATCTGCAACTAAACATTTATTTAAAATATAAAAGGAATGCTAATTTACAATTTGTAAAAATATTAAATCAAGATGTGTGAGCAAAAAAAAATGAGATTAAAAAATAAAAACTATAATGCATCTGTATAAAAAATATTATAGCTGTATTTAAAATTTATTAAAGTCCAAATCTAAGATTAAATGATAATTTCTACTTAATAAAAAATGATTAATATTACTTTACTAAAAAAAAAAAAATACTCATATTATAAAAATAAATTTGTGTGCTATATTTGTTGTATAAATTACACAAACATGTTATAAATATATTCAGGAATACATATATATCTATTTCAACATTTTTAATATTATTAAACTATAGCAGGGAAAAAGATATTTCAACATTTATTCTAGAATTTTTTTATCATAACTGTTCTTATTCTCATCATTCCAACAAATGTTCATCCTATAATCTCCATGTAATTTCCAATACTCTTAAAATCCTGCTTAAAATTTCAATTGACAATATCTATTTAGAGTTTTTTTTTTTTTTTTGTTCATTAATGTCACTTGAAAATTTTAACCCCAAATTAAAAGTTAAAATAAATTAAAGGTAAGCTTTGTGATGACTATAAAAACCAATTCACAAAAACACAAATAAATTTACATATGTTGCATTTTAGAGCCAACGGTTTTTTTTTTTAAGTATTACAATGCTATTATTTAACATTAACAATTCTGAAGGTTATCCAGTTTTTTTTTTATCTTGCAACCAAATTTTCAGAATTATATAAACTATCTGATAAATGATTTTTTTTCCAATGCACTTTATGTCATAATGATAGGACCAATGTATTATTTCCATACAGTAAATTTAACAGAATTATAGATTTATATAAAACTAATCTAAATAAAGTAGTTATATCAATATCATGAAATAAGTTGTCTTTTAATTTATTACATGTAGCGGCAGTTGCATTATGAAGTCTGTATTTACCCAAGTCTGTCTTTAATATCTTAAAAATTTACAAAGATAATTAAATTGATTTATTGTTTATATTACTCTTTTATTAAGTGTGCAAGAATCACATTGATACATAAGCACTGATAGATCTAGTCAGGCATACAAACATTTTTCCTTTTATTTCCATGAAAGCACTCCATTCTATTTTAATTCTATAATTAGTTTGATTTATTATGCTTTGATTTATAATACAATTTGATTATTATTTTATTACTATCATTGTTTATTTATTTCTTTTTTAAAAATTAATGAATCATTTCTTTAGCGTTTTAATATTTATTTTTAGTTTTTTTCTTTTATCTGATAACTTTTGCAACATTCCTATCAGCTTTGGAAAACTAATTTACAAAATACATTTTGCCAAACTGTAATTGTCATAATATACTATTCATTAGTTACCAAAATTTATTTGGGGGCAATAAACTTAATATACAAAACTGCAGAAAAAGTTTAGTAGAAAAAGTACAATTCTGTCACATCTCTTACCAATGTTAATCTATTACTATATAAAATTTGATAAATATTTTTCAGAATTTGACAGAATCCACATAAATATTTTAGTTTATTTTGAAAGAATAAGAAAGCTTGGTTTTAAATACATTTGCTTAAATAAATAATATAATTATTGTATTTACAATAGCTTTAAAAATGATTATTTTTTAAGCCAGCATATATTAAACTCAAAAGCTGAAAATTCTTAGATGAAAGCAGAACCTATTATCTATTGATATAATATAAAGATATTGAATAGCTTTCATTTAAGAATATCCCATAATATTCTTTTAAAAAATGATAGCAATGCCACAAGCTCAACTGGTATGATTCTAAGTTTGTTTGATTTGATCACATGGAAAGCAAATGAGCAATGTTTATTATGAAAAAATACAGACTCATTTATGTGATTAAGAATATTTCAAAATGCTTTAAAAGTGTACAATATTAACTGATTACATTGGATATTGATGAGAATAGAATAAAAGATAAAAGTACAATTAGACAACAAACATATTTGTCATGAAAAAGGTTAAAAAGACAACTTCCTCACATGATTATAAAGTACTAATATGAAATACATGTAAATATGTTTGTGTTTCATGGATTGGTTTATATAGTTATTATAAAACTTTTTTTTTCTTTTTCTTATAAAATTAAAATGCTATCTTCAGTTATGAAAGATTGATACTGATATGGATATATATTTAAAAAAAAAAAACTTTATTTTAGATGTAATTTATAAAGTATTATATTAAGTTTGTTGCCAATAGTAATTCATTCACACTCTACTCTAATACTATCTATATAAATATAATTAATCAATGGTCATCAGATAGTGACAACCAAATCCCCAGATTAATTCTTGAGTATTAATGTTAGTGAGAAAAAAATAATGGATTGTATATATTAACCATCTGTATTTTTTATATACTAGTCAAGGTAATGATATGAAAATTTCAATACCTAAGATTCTGAAATTAAAGCATATTCCATATATAACCATACAGATCTAACAATAAGTTAACAACGGTATATCTTAGAGACTGTAGTTATATGTTTTGTGTATACATTTTTGCCTCTTTGGCTGAAGAATAATATATACTAAATAAAGGATCACATAGCTTTTTTAGCTTACATATAAATGTGCATTAATATTAGTAATTCATTATATCAATAAAGAGTCAAATATGTAAAAATGATTTAATGCAAATTATACATATACTTCACTGAGATATGTAAAATACCTAGTGTTAGACATATAGAACTATAAGCAAGTTAAATTTGGGTTTCAAACTTTAGGATGCTAAAAAACTTTCAAGTAATCATTAGTCTAAACAACATATACATAATTATAATTTTTCACTTGGATATATGCAATTCAACTTTTCTCGTGTTAAAGGCTAAGATCCAGAAACCAGTCTGCAGATTTGATTGGCACTAATATATAATTTTCATTGATTATCTGTACTTATATAATGAATTTGGGTATATGAAAAACAATAAAGATATTGGATGCAATTTAAAAAAATTATGTGATACCTATTTGATTTTGACTAAATCTTCTATAATGGATTTTGAAATATACAAAAAAGGCACATATCATTTATTGCTGCAAATGGCAACATAGTTTCTTTTTTAAAAAATACTGATACTATTATTAATACTGATTTTTTATAATTTGCTTAAGTAGCCATATGTATAATCATCGTTATAAAATTAATTTTAAATAAAATCCCAAAATCATAATTAAAAATTCATTCTGAATAATACTTATCAATATGTTACATAAAAAAAATTATTTTTTTTTCATAAAAGCAAAAAAAAAAAAAAAAACGAGGGAAAAAATGAGATGAAATTAAAAAAACAACAACAATTTGTTTAACTATTGCATATATCAGTGATGTAGTTAATTAAATTACTTCTGTAATAAATTTCAATAAAAGTTTCTTCCATAAAAAGAAACATGAAAAAAAATTATAATAACTCATGTCTAATTAAATTTGAATATGTGCTGCCTTTATTTTCCAACTTACATCTAATGAAAAGAGGCAATAAAAAAGTTTTAATTATTTTTTGTTTGAATAATGTTAGTTATTATTTTATTATTCCAGAATTTAAAAAAAAATGAAGTAATTTAAATTATATAATCAAATTATGCTCTAAAATCATATATAATATAAAGCTATTAAGATTATGTGGAAATGCTTTAAGATATCTTATAAAATATATCGAAGAATCTATGACTTAGCTCAAATTCAGATTAAACTTAAAATAATTTTTCAGACAATAGAATTATTTTTCCATTTAACTGATGTAGCAATTATTAGTTGACTAACCTTCTGAATACTGAATTGACTTACATAATTTCTATGTAGAAGAATAATTATTAAGATTGTTTTAACTTTGTACCTTTATATATATATATTTCAGCATACATATAAGTATGTCAATTAAAATATGAAAAATAATTAATAATTAATTAACTCTTAATATATATATATGAAACAATTACAATATATAGTACATGTCAATGAATCTACTATAAAGAAATATTCAAAGTAAATAAAGTTCATGAATAATTAGAAACTTTTCATGACATAAAATGTAATTAAAATAGCTAGAATTGTTTTTATATACTTCTATTTAACTTACACTATTTTTTATTTTTATTTGACTGGATAAAATATTGTAACTCAGTTTTCATTCATTTCACAATTTCCTATCTAGTTGAAACTTTGAATACATATATATTTTAGCTGACAAAATGTTTTTTAGAGTTTACAAACAATTTTAGTAAAAATTTAGTGAAAATTTAAAATTTTTAATACTCTTTAAGATACTGCAATCTAGCATTATCAAATTATATCTAAACTTTCTTCATTTCTAATTTCTGAACTTATATAAAATTAAAATATAGAAAATAATACTTAAAAATAATAATTAAAAAAACACACTTATTCACATAAATGCACTAAAAAATAAAAAATTAATATTCTCCAGCTTTCACAATATTCATGATCTTATGCAATCAAAAATAAAAATGTAGAGCAAAAAATATTAATTTAAAAATGTTAATTGTAATTCAGAAGCCCATAAAAATTGAGTAATTAAGATTATTTCTAAACATGAGAGACTCATATTTTTGATTGCATAATAATAAAAATGAAAGCTGTTTTTTATTTTTTTTTATTTGTTGTTTTCATTTCACTATGATTAGTTTTAAAACAGTAAATAATTTTGATCACTGAGATAAAAACTAAATAGGTATTCTATATAAAGTATTTATTTCTGTATTAGCATCCATAACAGTTGATTAATGATTATTACTAATCCATTATCTATATAACATATAAAAAAAAACAATAAATATATATATATCTTTATAAAGTTTCATATAAAGATATATTAAAATGTATGAAAACTGAGTTTATGAAGGAACATGGTTTCTCCTTAGACAAAATCAGATCTATTTGTGCAATAGGCTATATATATATATACACATATACCCTGCTTAGCATCAGATCTTTATATGACATTTTTTGTAAAAGTGATGATGTCATAAGATAGTAACTTTAAATCATCTGAAAGAAAAATAGTAACATTCATGCTAAAAATGTAGAATACAGTTTATTCATTATATACAATATAATATACATTATTATAGCATTTTGATAATAAAATTAAAATATAATTAATGTATACTACTTTATTTAATTTTCACCAATTCAATACATTCTTTAATGATATATCCAAAGCAAAGTGTAATGACTACAAATGTTAAAAAAAAAAGTGCCTCATTCAGTATTATAAATAATTAAAAGCTTATTTTGATGGTGTACAACATATTCACATTATACTTTAAAATGTGTACCTTAGCTTAAAAAATGTATACTCCCTCCCTTTTATGGTTTAAAATTTCTTATTAATGGTATTTTGCTTGAGGCAAAAATTATGATCATTATAATTGTAAACTTAGTTGCCATAATTGCAAGCTATTTTAAGAAAAAAAAAGACTTTGTGCATTGTGCAATTAATAATCAACTTTACATAATCAAAGTTATCAAACATATATAAAATATTTTTTACTATACAGTATTTGCTTAATTTTAAATCATAATTTGTTTCAGACATACACAAACCAAAACAGACATTACTGCATACATAAAAAAAATTCACAGCTGAAAAAAGAAATAAAAATTTCATTCAGCATAAAACTAAAAATAAATTGTGGTCACATATTATACTATTAATAATTAATTTTAGATTGTGTACCATATTAACTAAAATATTCAGTCAACTAATTTTGAATTAAAACTTCTCAATCAAATTAAAACAGCTAGCTACATTGTAAACCTAAAGTATTTTCAGTAAAAAAAAAAAAGGGGGGGGGAAAGAAAATTATTTCATGAATTATGTAATAAATAATCAACTTTATATGATAAAAAATTATTAAATCTATATTAAAAATAATATTTACTTGCTAGATTTTAAAACATAATATTTGTAATTTGTTTCACACATATCCAAGACAAAGACCACATTATTACAAACATGAAAAATTATAATACTGGAAAAAAAATACAAATTTCATTCAACTTAAAAATAAAAATATTTTTTTGTATATTATTAATAATTAATTTTAAATTATGTACTTTATATGAAATAGCTAAAATATTCAATCAAGCAATTTTAAATTAAAACCTTTATGAATGCTAATTTCCATCAAATCAACTGTAAAAGTATTTTTGATTAAAAAAAGGAAAAAGGGAAGGAGATAATTTCATGCATTATAACATTTAATAATAAATTTTGCATGATAAAATATAAATTAAAGAAGTTTCATACTTTTAATTTTTATTTAAACAGCCCAGATTTTTGCCATTACAATATACTGTATTATTCGAAAAATTGATGAGATTTAAAAAAAAATGGCTAGCGTGTGTAATAAAATATGATAGCTAATGCCATAAAAAAGACTACAGCTAGCATATTTGTATATAAAGTGCTGTTTAAGTGCATATCATAACAAAAAGTCTTAAATATTGATTAAAATATGTGAACACAAAATACATATTTCTTTTTTCCCAAATGTCACATTTTTTATTATTTTCAAAGTTAAATGTGCAATTACGTTTTTATGTACATTTCTATAATTTGGTTACTCTTACATTGTTGATAAATAACAAATCTTTATAATCACAATTATTAAAAATTGCTTTTTTAATTCTAAATAATTGCTCATAAATAATATAAGACTATGATATTTTAAAAAAATGAAACTTTAGTATGAGTTTTTTTCTGGTACAATAATTAACTATTTTGCAAAAGAACAGAAGAAATTGTTAACTGTGAGCTTACTCCCTCTTTCTCAGTCCATATTCTATATCTTTGCACAGTGAAGCTACACTTTTTTCTAACTCTACTGAATTTTTTTTTTTAAGATCTATATATTTTCAAACTGTAATCATATCAGCAACTAATATCACCAAACATATTAATGACTTCTTGTCACTTTAGACAAAGACCATGATAAGAGATTTACGATTACAACATTGAAGAATTTTTGAATCAGAGATGGAAGAATTAGCTAATGTGGAATTAATACAACTATGGTCCTTTTCAAGTCAGTTATTTACGTAGCACAGATTAATATAAGATAATTGCTGACAAAATAAACTGTTGAAAATAAATGAGTGATTTATATATATTTTAAAATAAGTGAGTGATTTGTACTTCCATCTTTGTATGAATTGCAATTTTCTTTTCATATTGGAACAAGAGATTTAAGATTGAATTACAATGTTAGAAGCAAAAATTTTTTTTTTATGAAAAAAATAATTCAATTGAAGACTTTTTTTTTTCAAACTAAATAGTAATCATGTCTAAAATCATTATGTGATATGTTAAACATAAAAGATTTGAGATTTTATTAGTCTAAATATAGTTTTAAATAGCAATTGTTTTTGTTTATATTTAGGCTATTTGTGAAGAAAATAATTCAAATGAAGCTTATTTTTTTAAACTAAACCTAAATCGTGTCTAAAATGATTATGGTGGATGCTAAACATAAAATATTAGAGATTTTATTATTCTAATCTTAGTTTCAAATAGTAATTGATTTTGTTAAAAAATTTGGACTATTTTCTATTTGTCAATACTGTAGGTTCTTTATGCACTAAAAGTATACTGACTTTCCATTCATATCCCATTCATATTATTGTTTTTATTAGTGATTAGAATTTTAATTTGAATAAATGTCATATATATATACAATGGTCAAATATCCAATGATATATACTTAATATAATATTCAATCTAAATAAAATTAGTTGTTTCAATTTTATTTAGATTGATTATTATATTAAATGCCATATAATACAATCATTATATACAACTCACTTATTATTATTATTAATTTAAAAAACATTTTTTTGTTGAAATTTATAATTGTTATGTCAAGCCAACAGCAATTCCTGTAGTTGTTAATAAAGCTCTGCAGATCAAACAAGCAACAATTATATAAGAAACATATTTCAACAAAAATCTTATACGTTTCACAATTTATGAAATGCAATAAAGACAAAATTATATATATATTTTAAAGAATAATTTACATAATATATACAAAGTATATTAAATTGATATGCAAATATTTTGCACTAAGGCTTACATAATAAAAATGAAGATCAAGGCAACTTTTGCCAGTTTCTAAATTTGCTTATATATCTCAAAGCAGATAATTTCAGGATATGCTGAAAGCTGGTCTAATCTTTGATCTTCTGATTTTCACATAGCAACTCCAATGGTAGGTCATGAAGACTCAGCCACATTCTTGTAGTCTGTATTTATATGCTTATTGTTCATTGTTCTTTGGAGTAATCATACACTGGTATAAAATATATCAGAAATTTGCTTATCTATCTTAATTATTTTTATATTTGAACTAGAAGTATACTTAAATATATATATTTGGAGTTTAAATGTAATATAGCAATATGAACAAAGATTTTAAAGCTACCTTCAGTGATCACTATCTCGTGCAATTAATACTCATAACCATACACATGCGAAAAAGATAAATGATCTTCAATATATGTAATCTGTGCTGAACCAACACTCATCAGTTGGTCAAGATCATCATCTCCCATACATATATACAATCAATGCTCAGTTTATATTAAGATAGTAAATCTTCAAACCCCAACAGACAGGTTACAATCTACTCCACCCTCCAACTCTTCTGCCATCCATACCATTGAAAATCTGATTATGAAATGCCCAAATCATTTGCCTATATCAATATTATAGTCATGTCCTATTTGACTTTATGACACTCTGACTTCTCATATACAGGATCTTATTCATTGAGATACATAGAAGAGAGCTATACATTTAAGTTTCAAGATTTGCTCTCTTAATATAAACTGAATATCTAAACCAACTGATGAGAGCTGGTTCAGCATGAAATATGTATCTTAGAGATCATTTATCTTTTTCACACATGTGTGATCATGTTTATTGATTGTATGGCATACAGATTGATCACTGAAGAGAGCTTGAACATCTGTGTTCAAATCCCCTAAATTTCATGTAAACTCTAAGTATATATAAATATACTTCAAAGCTGCCTAACACTATACTAGAAATAAATAAAATACAAATTTTACCATAATCCTTACATGTTTACGGTTTCATCTAATAAACAAATAGACTTTCTCAAGTGAAAATCAAAATAAAGAAACAAAATATATATACAAAACAAACAAAACTACCCATAATTCATTTCAAAAACCAACTCCCCTTTATATCAAAAGATGTCTTCATAAGATTGATAGCCTTAAATTCAAGAAGTTTTATCATTAAAGTTTCCTTTACTCTTCTTTTTAATTAATTCTTTGCATAAAAAATAAGTGTTGCATTGTCAAACAATATTTTATGATTTGTATTCAATTCATGAATATATAAAGCAGAGTTTTGACATCTATGTTTAACTCTACATATATGAATATTAATCCTTTCATTAAGGGTAAATTTACTCTGACCTATATAAATCTTACCACAACTACAAGCATTCAGTAAAGAATTCAAATCAGAACTTTCTTCCATGCCATCTTCATTCCTTCTAAAAAACGACTATTCTTACAAACCAAATTATAAATTGATGACTTAAATGCTAAAGACATAAACTCTTTATCCTTATTAACATTAAAAATTTTCCTATTAGTGTCATGGCTATAAATAATATTATTAAATACAACATTTCTAATAAATTCATGATTATAACCAAATTCTACATAATCAGCAGCAAATTGACCTTTTTGAATATCAGCATTATTACTAAAGTTATTAAGCATTCTATTCCTACAACAAAAATTAATGAAGATATTATTTTTTATATCTTTTGATATAAAGAAGTTAGTTTTTGAAATGAATTATGGGAAGTTTTGTTTGTTTTGTATATATATATATGTCATTTCTTTATTTTGATTTTCACCTGAGAAGATCTCTTTATTTAGTAGATGAAACCATGGTCGTGTAAGGATTTTGATAAAATTTGGATTTTTATCTAGTATTGTATTGTTTTATGGTTTTGTATTTTATAAATATACTTGTATTTCAAATATAATAGATTCAGTTCATATCCAGCCCATCCATCTTCTGTGTATTTAAATGCATAAGGTCCTATACATGATGGGTCAAAGTGACAAAGTCAACACAGAAATGACTATAATATTAACATCAACAAGGAATTTGAATGTTTCATCATCAGATTTTTAATGGTATAATGGCTGAAGAGTTAGAGGATGGAGTAAACTGAAGCCTGACCATTAAAGTTTGATGATTTGTTAACTTAATATAAACTGAGCACTAATTATATATATGTGTGTGTGAGAGAGATGATGATCTGGACCAACTACATCAATGATCATTTATCTTTTTTGCATGTATGTGGTGTGGTATATCCGTTTTATGAGATAGAGTGAATCACTGAAGGGAGCATGAAAGTGTGTAGAAATTCCCTATATTACATCTAAACTTCAAGTATGTATATATATAAAAGTGATACTTGTATTTTAAATATTACAGTTTCAGTTTGTATCCTGCCACACCCCTCTTGTGTGTATTTAAATGGTTAAGGTACTATACATGAGGGCTCAGAACGACTTAAAGACAATATAGGCATGACTAAAATATTGGCAGAAACAAAAGATTTAGGCGTTTCATCATTAGATTTTCAATGGTATGGATGGCTGAAGAGTTGGAGTAGACTGAAGCTTGTATATTAAAGTTTGAAGATTTACTATATTAATATAAATTAAACACTGATTATATATATATGCAAGGGAGATGATGATCTGGACCAAAAAATGAGTGCTAGTTTAGTACGAAATATATATATATATATATTGGAGAACATTTATCTTTTTTGCGCGTGTATGGTCATGTGTATCGATGAGATAGAATGGATCGCTGAAGGGAGCTTGAAAATCTGTGTTCAAACCCGCTATATAACTTAATTTTTTTTATAATTGAAATATTGGTGTACTAGATAAATTTCTAATAATTGTAACAGCAAGTTACACTATTTAATTTGTGCCATTGTTACAAACTTTTTTGTTACAATCCTTACCTGTCAAATTCAACTAAAGATGGATTGATTCCTTAGATATATTATAATTTATCATGACCACTATTAACACTAGAAGTTCTTTAGTTAATATATATGTATACAACATATATTTATATAATTTATAAAATAGAAAAAATGCATAACACTAGCTGATTCTATATATAATGTTTAAAATACTCCCATAGCTATATTGTATTTACATGTTGGACTATGTCTTTAGAAAAATTTTATTTTATTTAAATTTTCCAAATACATTCAAATATTAGTAATAGCACATCAAAGATGTTAGTATATGCACGTTTCTAGAGGTATTATCCTCCCCCTTCTTCAGGTGCTGGTGGTTTGACCAGTGACAGTACTAGCTTGGGAATCGAACCTGAACCCTTATATTCTTGAATATTGAATTTTAAGGTAATGCTCTAACCAAGTGAGCCATCCTGCCAAAGGCAACAGTCAGTATAAATGTCATATAATTATCTTTGAGGTTCCTCCTGATTTCTTCACTTTTTCCTAAGAGCAGAGTTGATTAATGGTTTCTATACATTATATATAATCACAGTAGATTGACTTATGGTATTGTTCGCCATTGTTATGTGAGCAGCTTCTTTAAATTTTCTTCTTGGTACCTTTTCTTCTCTATCCAATATTTTTGTATTTTCCCAATTGAACATATGTTCATTGGTACATACATGATCTGCTACCTTAGACACACCTGTTATTGCTCTTTCAATTGTATGACTGGTCTCATTAATATACATTCTTCCATCTTCACATGTTATTTCATAGATGCAGTTTTTTTCTTTTCAGCATTTCACGTTGAGGCTTTGTAGATATTAAAATCACTCATAGGGTGGGATAGCTCTGGAAAGCGGTTCTGATATTATACTGATTGCAGATTTTCCTTAATTTTCTGCTATTTTTGGTATGTATGGGTACACTACAGTACTAATAATTGTTTTTTTTCTTTTGTTGGTTCTTTTTGTTGTCTATTTAAGATTTTCTTAATAACAACTTATGAATAACCATTCTTCATAAAAGTTTGTTCTATATAGATCTTTTCTTTTTTCAAATTTCTGATATCTGAACAAACTTCTTTTGCTGTTCCATAGTGATAGTATAACTCCATGCTTTTGTATTTCTGATGTGATTGGATGTATAGGCTAAGTATTTTTCTGTATGTGTGAGTTTTTAGTAAACTGTAGTTTTGATTTTGTCACAAGAACCTATAAGACTGCCAATTTCTTGTTCTGATTCTATTGTGAATTTAATTGATGGTGATATGTTATTGATGTGTTTCCAGCAAGTTTGTAGTAGTGCTTCACCATGTGGTCATACAACAAGTGTATCATTCACATAAAGACGCCAAACTTGAGGTGGATATGGAGTAGTTTTTATGGCTGAGGTTCAAGTTCTTCCATGTAAATATTGCTAATCAGGAATGACAATGGTGAGTCCATAGCCATTTCTTGATTTTGTTGAAAGAATTCTGTGTTACATTGAAAGTAGGATGTTTTTATGCATAATGTTAATAATTCCATGGTTTGTAAGTTATTATTACAATTTAATTTTTTCCTTACAATAAACAAGACTTCTTCACATGGCACATTTGTGAATAAACTTTCCCCATCAAAGCTTACCAGTAAGTAAGTTTTTTCCATTTTTATGTTCTTGATTAATTCTACAAAGTGTCTAGAATCTGACAAAAGTCTTAGAAATTATGAGAAAAAATCTGGACAAATTTTGTCAAGGTGAATTTCTAGAACAATAGGTCTAAATGGAACATGATTCTTACGGATTTTAGGTAGAACATAAAGATGAAATTTTTTTTTGCTGAAACATGTTATTTTACTTTTTTCTGAATCACTAAAATACCTGCAATGCTTTTTGAGTAATGCTTGTATTTTGTTTCTGAACTAGATAACTGATTTTTTGCCACTTTTATATACTGGCCTGCTGTGGGGAGTTCTGGAATTTTGTTATCATAATCAGTGATATCCATTACAACTGTTGCATTGCCTTTCTCTGCAGGGAGAATACTTATGATTTATCTACTTTGAGAGATTTTATTGCTTCTCTCTCACCATAGAATATGTTTGACTTTAATTTTTGTTGCTTGTCGAATGCTGTTTTTATTCTCGGGCATAATTCTGCTTCTTCTTCTAAAGGCAATTTTTAAATGATTTCCTCAGTGGCTGCCATTATATTTGATAAAGGGATATCAGATGGCATTATTTCAAGAACAGAAATTTCAGTAACTGTTAGATGTTTAGAACTGAGATTTGTAACTGATTTAGCTGGTATACTGCTTGGTACATTATAATTTTTGATATGCCCATGTATGTTAGTGAGTTTCTTCTTTTGGCATTTTTTTATTTGTCCATAAAATATAGAATGATTTTCTTACTGCTTGAAAAACTCTTAAGTCTTCATCAGTAAGTTTATGTTATAGAAAACATTTCTACATTATTAATAAAATACAACGTTTGATACTTAGAAAACCTTTGAGCATTTATTCTTTCTCGTAATTTAACTTCAGTTGCTCTCTGTAATTTTGTCAGCAGTCTGTGAATGAATTGGAGATTTTAGTTGCAAACCTTTAATAATTATCCCTTCAGATTTACATTTACTGTGCTAAATGGACTGATTAACTCTAGAAATAATAACTAGAGGGGGTAGCGAATGTAGAAGCATTGAGAGATCGAGTGAAGTAAAAAAAAAAAGAATGTTTTCTCTTGTTTTGTTTTCTTTCTCCTGATTACCATACTTCCTAACAAGTGGACATGTTAAGGCTGTAAGCCTAAAAGTAAAACTAAAAATGGAGTTAACAACCTGTACAAAATAGTTGTAATTTAAGAATTGCTTATAAAAAATTAAATAACTTAGTTATAAACCTCTATGAATCTCACCTTATTTATACAGTTTCAGCTGAGTTTTAACTCCCTGAAAACACTGCAGATGCACAATCAGACAGGATTATGGAGGTTGTCATTTTGTAAACAAAAGAGCAGATAAAAAGCAAATTCGAATAGCTTGTACAAACATGGCTTTTCCTGCACAAAATATCAGAGAATTTGAGATCGGAAATCCAGCTGGATGGACTCTGTATGTAGAACAATTGGAACAATACATGAGGCTGAATAAAATCGAAGACAATGAAACTAAAGTCTCGATATTATTATTTTTCGCTGGAACAGATGTATTGCAAATTGCCAAACAATTAGTTGACAATAAAACCCCAGAACAGTTATCGACAGTATTAGTGGAAAAACTTACTGCATATTTTCAGCCTGCAGTTACCAAAAGAGTCGCACGCCTATGGTTTAGAATGCGAAAACAGCACTCGCGCAAAACCTACTCCAAGTATAATATTGCAGTGTGAACCTGGGCACAAGACTGTTTATTTCCTGATCTTGCCGACATGCTCTTAGATCAAGTTCTCTATGGCATGATCAACCATAATTTGAGAAAATTATTGCTCAGTGAAATAGACATAGATTACAACGCTGCAATTACTAAATGTATTGCTCATGAGATGATGATAACAAATGCGATGGAATTCCAAGCTGGAACTAAGGAAGCAAATATTGCTGTAAGCGTATGTAAAACGGAAACAGCGGAAACATCATCACGAACTCCAAGAGAGAATTTTACTTGTTTTTGTTGCGGCATAAAGGGACATGTAAAAAGAGTTTGCAAATTTAAAAACCTAAAGTTCCATATTTGTGGCATAAAAGGCCACATGGCAAGCATTTGCAGAAAGAATAACAATCAACAACGGACACATGTAAAATTAACCGGGACCATGAACAAAACGTCAGAAATTAAAAGAGTAAAAACTAAGATAAGTGAAAAGATTATACTAGATTTAATAATCGTGGAAACTAAAGTCACAATGGAGATAGATAATGGAGCAGGACTATCCATCATGTCTCTAATGGACTGGAAAAAAATAAATTCTACACACAAGTCAAAATTTAATCTAGATAAAACAAATGTAATTGCCACAGATGTGAATGGTAATAGCATACCAATCTGCGGGAAGGTTTCCGTTCCAGTAAAGTTAAATAACAAAAACAAAACTCTACCTTTGTATATAGTAAAGAAGCACATCCAACCCTTATTGGGCCAAAATTGGTTCCGGCCATTGGGCATATCCATTCAGATTATTAAACAGTAAAACTGAAAAATATAGTGCGTAAACAGTTCCCGAAAATCTTCGAGGAAAACTTGACTGTTTTAGGAATAAATCCAGTAAATATTGAACTAACTGAAGATGCACAACCAGTGAGGTGTAAACCCCGGAAGGTTCCTTTTGCACTCAGAACTAAGGTTGAAGAGAGTCTAGCAAGTCTTGTAAAAGAAGGTGTGCTATCACCCATAAAACATTCAGATTGGGCCACTCCAATTGTGATAGTAGCAAAACCCGATGGAAGTTTACGGATCTGTGAGATTATAGGGTTACAGTAAACCGTTATTTAAACAAAGTGCATATCCTGTTCCAAATGTCTCAGAAATACTGGCATCACTTCAGAAAGCTGCTATTTTTGCAAAAATTGACCTGAAGTCTGCTTTCCACTAGATCCCAGTCACTGATAAAACAGCCAAAATATTAACCTTGAGTACACATGTCGGACTATTCCAATGCAACAAATTGCCATTCGGAATTACCACAGCTCCCAATATCTTTCAAGCCAAGATTTATCAATTAATGCATAATGTGAGGGGTGTAATCCATTATCTGGATGACTTGTTAATTTATGCTCAGTCAGAGACAGAATTGGAAGAACGTGTACTTACCGTATGTGCTAGACTGGAACGGGTAGGAATTAAAATTAATGTCACCAAAAGCATTTGGTCTATGAGGGAATTAAAGTTTTTGGAACACATCATTAACCTAAATGATAAATGCCCAAATCCAGAAAAGGTCATGGCCAAAAAAAAGGCTCCCATACCAAAAAATGTAAAGGACTTACAGGCTTTCTTGGGATTACTTTGTTTTTTTGAAATTTTATTGAAGGGAAAATCACACAAATTAAAGCCCCTGTATACACTACTATGCAAAGGATAATGCTGGAAGTGGCAGGCTGAACAACAGATTGCATTCCAGACAGCAAAAGATTTATTGTCTTCAGAAAACTTATTAGTACACAATCAGAATGATCAAGAAATTATAGTCACCTCAGATGCTTCCGAGGGTGGCATTGGAGCTGTAATCTCTTACCAAATAAATGGTCATGGATGTCCGATTGCATATGCCTCCCGCACACTATCGTCAGCTGAAATCAACTATGGACAAAGAAGCCCTAGCTATTATCTTTGCAGTGAAAAAGTTTCACCAGAATATCTATGGCCGGAAGTTCACCATGTGTACGGACCATCATCCATTATTAGGCATATTGGGAAAAAACAAAAAACTCCTGACTATAGCAGCCAAAGAATGTTACAATGGATAAACATTCTTGCAGCCTATGACTATAATTTAATGTATAAACCGAGATAACAAATACCTCGTGCCGATGCTCTATCATGACTACCGTTAAAAGCTAATAGGCCAAATGAATTTGTGGAGGTAAATCTACTAGAAGTAGTCAAATTGGATGATACCTTGAATAGTACCAATGTAGCTGAATGGACACTTAAGAGACCCTGGCTGTCACCAGCTGAAAACATGGATCAAAAAAAAATGGCCTAACTGTTGCCCAAAAATTCTACATCCAGCTATCTGGTATGCTCGTCAGTATCTGTCAATCTGTAATGATTGCATCACTAGAACAGATAGAGTGTTCGATACCTATGGAGGGATGTTCACAGGTATTAAATTACTTCATGCAGGACATCCTGGGATAGTAAGGATGAAGGCCCTATCTCAATCATATGTGTGGTGGCCACATATTGACCAAGAGATCGAAAAAATGGTGAAGCAATGACATAATTTCCAAAGTGTGGCCAGCTTGCCAAATAAAGCATTTAATTCTTGGTCTGAGCCTAGTAAACCCTGGGAATGTGTTCACATTGACCACGCAGGGCCTATAAATGGACACTTGGTTTTAACAGTTGTGGACTCTTATAGCAATTGGATTGAATACTGTTTAGTCAAATCAGTAGATGCCAATTCTACAATAAAGGCTCTCCTAGAAATTTTTACCACACATGGATATCCAAATATGCTGGTATCAGATAATGGGACAGGTTTCACATCCACAAATTTTGAAAATTACCTGTCTGAGAAAGGGATTAAACATGTCCTGACACTTGCCTATCATCCTGCCTCAAATGAATTGGCCAAAAAGGCAGTCCAAAGTTTAAAAAGGGATTGAAAAAACAGCTATAAAAAATGGATGAAGCATTAACAGAGATCATGTTTTACCAACATTTCCTACCTCAATCAAATAATGGGAAATCACCCACTGACCTACTATTCAGTAGGACTTGCCATACATATATATCAAAGATTATGCCTCGGGAAGAAAGGACTGAAAAAGATCCAGAAATCCACCCAGACACTTATAAACATTTCCCAAAGTTTAAAAGAGATGAACTCGTATGGGTGCGAGACATTATAAAAAAGAAGTGGATACTCCGAATTGTTAAAAATCCAGTGTCTCGAGTTACTTATAATATAAGATTGGAAAATGGTCCTTCTGTACGAAGACATATAAACCACAAAAGGAGAAGGTCAGCAGTTACACCATTAGATGATAACAAAACTCTTATTGAAACTGCTCGCCAGTGGGAATCTTTAATAAGGAAAGACAGGGAAATGACACCATAAATTCCACAGGAAAATAATCTTGTTGAACCAGAGACATTAAGTATGATACAAGGAAGAACAGACTCCACTGTCTCTGCACACAATCAAACAGACAAGGAAAGTGACAGACCTGTTCTCAGAAACTCACAAGAATGCAGATTGCCAATCAAACTAAAAGACTATATTCTAGAATGAGGTGAGGTGCGCTAAATGGATTGATTAACTTTAGAAATAATAACTAGAGGGAGTGGCGAACGTAGAAGTGTTGAGGAATCGAGTGAAGTAAAAAAAAAGAACGTTTTTTCTTGTTTTGTTTTCTTTCTCCTGATTAACATATTTCCTAATGAGTGGACATGTTAAGGCTGTAAGCCTAAAAGTAAAACTAAGAATGGAGTTAACAACCTGTACAAAATAGTTGTAATTTAAGAATTGCTTATAAATAATTAAATAACTTAGTTATAAACCTCTATGAATCTAACCTTACTTATACAGTTTCAGCTGAGTTTTAACTCCCTGAAAACACTGCATTTACATAAGAATGTTAAATACTTTTCAACTTTGGCCAGCTTTAAACATAATTTTTCATGTCTAAAGTTTGATATACTATTGGATCCATAACAAATACTTAGTGTTTTCTGAAGGTTTATGATGATGGTGTTTTAGTTGTATTTATATGTTGGACTATTTCCATAATCTAATATGAGTATTGAATGTCTTTACAGAAATTTAACTTTATTTAAATTTTCCAAATACATTCAACTATTAGTAATAGCACATCAAACAGGTTAGTATGTGTGTGTTTCAAGAGGTATTATTCTACCCTCTTCTTCCGGTGAGGCTGACCTCATCAATGATAGTACTAATGTAGTAATTGAACCTGGACCCTTAGATTCTTGAGTATTGAATTTTGAGGTTATGCTCTAGCCAACTGAGTCATCCTGCCAAATGCAGCAGTCAGTAGAAATGTCACATACTTATCTATGAGGTTCCTTCTGATTTCTCCACTTTATCCTATGAACAAAGTTGATTAGTGGTTTCCATACATTATGTATAGTCACCCTAGGTTGACTTATGGGATTGTTTGCCATTGTCATGTGAGCAATGTCTTTAAATTTTCTTCTCTGTACCTTTTCTTCTCTATTCAATATTTCTGTATTATTCCAATTGAAAATATGTACATACATGATCTGCTACCTTAGACACATCTGTTTTTTATCTTCTTATCATTAGTTTGTGTTCTTAAAAGTGCTTTTCAATGGGAGAAGTGATCTCAGCAATATACATTCTTCCACATTAACATGGTATTTCATAGATGCAGTTTCTCTTCAGCATTTCAAGTTCAGGTTTTGTAAATGTTAAAATTCCTCATAGTGTGGTATGGCTCTGGGAAGCTGCTCTGATGTTAAACTGATTGCATACTTTGCTTAATTTGTCAGCTATTTACTACAGTACCAATAATTGCTTTTTCATTGGATGGTTCTTTTTAATGTCTATTTAAATTTTTCTTGATAACAGCTGATGAATAAACATTTTCATAAGAGTTTGTTCTATATATAGATCTTTTCTTTTTTCAAATCAAGGAATCCTAACACCTACAAAGTCTCAACTCGAAAGGCTAAAAAGAAAAAACTGTGTCTATGAAATACCATGTGAATATGGAAGGACCTATATTGGTGAGACCAGTCATCCCATTGAAAAGCACTTGCAAGAACGTGAAGTGGTGATTAGAAGAGGGAAAGCAAATGTACCATGTATGTACAAATGTACATGTGTTCAATTGGAAAAATACAAATATATTAGATGGAGAAAAAATACAAAGAAAAAAATTTAAAGAAGCTACTCACATGATAAAGGCAATCACATAAGTCAACCTACTGTGACTATACATAACGTATGGAAACTGCTCTTAGAAAAAGTTGAAAAATAAGGAGGAACCTCATAAATAAATATATGAACTTTATACTAACTGTCGCCTTTGGCATGATGGCTCAGTTGGTTAAAGCATTACTTTAAAACTCAATACTCAAAAATCTAAAAGTCCAGGTTTGATTCCCATGCTAGTACTGTCACTGGTCAGCCCAGCAACACCCAAAGAAAAGAAGAGAATAACATCTCTTGAAACATTGTGCTATACTAACTTGTTTGATGTACTATTACTAAGAGCTGAATGTATTTGAAAAATTTAAAGTTAAATTTTTCTAAAGACTTCAATACTTATATTAGATGTTGAAAATAGGCCAACATATAAATACAACAAAAACACCATCATCACAAACTTTCAGGAAAACACTAATTATTCGGTATGGATCTGATATAATATCAAACTTTAGACATAATGAAAAATTATGTCTAAAGCTAGCCAAAGTAAAAAATCATTTAATTTTGTTATATAAATGTTAATCCGAAGAGATAATTCCTAATAGTGTGCAACAAAAATCTCCAATTCACTCCCAAAAAGCTGAGAAAATGAGTCAGAGAGCAAGTGAAGCTCTGTTAAGAGAAATAATAAATGTTCAAAGGTTTTCTAAGTATCAAACTTTGCATTCCATTATTAATGTTTCTAAAAAATAAAGTTACTGATGAAGACTTCACAAGAGTTTCTCAAGCAGGAAGAAAATCATATTCTACATTACTTGTAAAAATAAAAGAATGCCAAAAGAAGAAACTCATTAGCCTACATGGGCATATCAAAAATCATAATGTAACAAGCAGTGTACCAGCTTCATCTGTTAAAAATCTCAGTTCTAAACATCTAACAGATACTGAAATTTCTGTTCTTGAAGAATTAAACTTTGCCATAACACCAACTAATATCTTTTTATTAGATATAATGACAGCTACTGAGGAAGCCATTAAAAATTACCATTAGAAGAAGAAGCAGAATTACATTGTAAAATAAAAAGAACCCTTGACAAGCAACAAAAATTGAAGTCCAACAAATGCTACACTGAGAGGAAAGCATATAAATCTCTCACAGTAGATAAGTCTGTAATTATTCTCACTGCTGCCAAAAGCAATGCAAGAGTTGTTAATGGATACAACTGATTATGACAACAAAATAAAAGAACTCTTTACAGGCCAATATTGGGAAGTGGCAAAAAATCTGATAATGAGTACAGAAACAGTTACAAGCATTACACAGAAATGATTGCAGGTACTTCAATGATTTAGAAAAAAGAAAAATATCACATTTCAGCAAAATTCCTCATCTTTATGGTCTACTTAAAATCCATAAGGACCATGTTCTATTAAGACTTATTGTTAGCTCTAGAAATTCATCTTGCCAAAATATGTCCTTTGGCATACAAGACCCAGTCTTTCGTCAAAGATTCTAGACACTTTGTATAATTAATCAAAAACATGAAAATTGAAAGAACTGACTTACTGGTAAGCTTTGATGCAAAAAATTTATTCACAAATGTGCCATGTGAAGAAGCATTGTCTATTGTACAGAAAAGATTAAATGATGATAATAACTTACAAACCAGAACAACTCTTCCTATTGATAGTATAATGGAACTATTATCATTCTGCATAAAAACAATGTATTTCCAGTATAATACAGAATTCTTCCAACAAAATCAAAGAATAAACAAAAACTCACTATTGTCATCCCTGATTAGCAATATTTAAGTGTAAGAACTCAAAACCACAACCATAAAAACCACTCCATATCCACCTCAAGATTGGATTCTTTATATGGATGATACACTTGTTGTATGACCACATGATGAAGCACTATTACAAACTTAGTGGAAACACTTCAACAACATATCACCATCAATTAAATTCACAATAGAATCACAACAAGAAATTGGCATTCTTGTAGGTTCTTGCAACAAGACTCCCTCATGGCAAAATCAAAACTAGTTTATTAAAAAAAACCCACACAGAAAAGTACTTAGCTTATTCATCCAATCATACCAGAAACACAAAACATGGTTATATTATAAAAGAAGCTTGTTTAGAAACCTAGCTTATACATCCAATCATACCAGAAACACAAAACATGGAGTTATACTATCACTATGGAGCAGAGTAAAAAAAGTTTGTCCAGAAATCAGTGATTAGAAAAAAGAAAAAATCTATATAGAACAAACTCTGATGAAAAATGGTTATCCATCAACTGTTATTAAGAAAACCTTAAATAGACAACAACAAAAAAAAACAATTATAAGTACTGTAGTATACCCATTCATACTAAAAATAGCAGACAAATTAAGGAAAATCTGCAATCAATTTAACATCAGAACAGCTTTCCAGAGCTTATACCATACAATGAGAAATTCTAACATCTATAAAGCCTCAACTTGAAATGCTGACAAGAAAATGCTTCATCTATGAAATACCATGGGAATGTGAAAAAATGTATATTGGTGAGACCAGTCATCCCACTGAAATGCACTAGCAAAGAAAATTTAAAGAATCTGCTCAAATAACAATGGCAAACAATCCCATAAGTCAAACTAGTGTGACAATACATAATGTAGGGAAATCTCTAACCAACTACACTCTTAGGAAAAAGGGAAAAATCAGCACCTCATAGATAACTACATGACATTTCTATTGATTATTGCATTTTGGCATGAAGGCTCAGTTGGTTAAAGCATTACCTTAAAATTCAATAATCAAAAATCAAGGTCCAGGTTCAATTCGCATGCTAGTACTGTCACTGATCAGGTTAGCAACACTTGAAGAGGAAGGGAGAATAATTCCTCCCAAAACATTATGCATATACTAAACTGTTTGATGTGTGACTACTAATATTTGAATGTATTTGGAAAATTTAAATAAAATTACATTTTTCTGACAACATTCAATAATCATATTAGATTATGTAAATAGTCCAACATATAAATACAATTAAAACACCACCATCCCAAATCTTCAAGAAAGACCCCCATAGCTATATTGTTTCAGTGATACTCCCCCTTTCAATAAAGAATAACCTAAGTTTTTACAACCCATTGAAAAGATAATTCTCTTCAGCATAAACTGCAATATTATATATATGACAATTCAAGCCAATTTAAAGAAAAATGTGAAACTAATTAAGCAAAGATATATTTCAAATAAACAAACATATTAGAAAGATTACACAATAGTCGATTTTATCCCCAAATTCAATTATAAGAAATGGAAACAATATATAATTCTAGATTAAATCTATATAAAATATTTGCAATACCACATAGCATTATGTTGTAATATTATATAGTCTTTCTATCTAGATTTAAAATTAAACATACCTGTTTATTTACAATGTAAGTTCCTTGCTTACTTAGTGTTTTCCTGATGGTTTGTGATGATTGTATTTATGTGAGGGATTAGTATTAAATGTTTTTAGAAAAAAAATAACTTTATTTAAATATTCCAAATAAATTCAATTGTTAGTAGCAACAGGTTAGTAGATGCACAACTTTTCATGAGGTATTTCATTCTCTCCTCTTCTTCAGGTGTTGCTGGTCTGACCAGTGACAGTACTAGCATGAGAATTGAATCTGGACTCTTAAATTCTTGAGTATTAAATTTTAAAGTAACGCTCTAACCAATTGAACTATTCTGTCAAAGGCAACAGTCACTAGAAATTTCATATACTTATCTATGAGGTTCCTCCTGATTTCTCCACTTTTTTCTATGAGCAAAGTTGACTCCATATGTGTGTATATTTAAAATTAAAAAATCAGATATATTAATCTTTAACTGAGATTTAAAGTTTATATCTGTGCTGGAGATAATCTCTAGTTTAAAAAATCATTAGCAATAATCATTTATTGTATTTATCTGACATTGATGGTGTCAAAGTTGTGAGTGGAGTGAGTTTGACAATGGTAAATAAAAATGTAACAATTTACTATAGATAAATACTCTTCATATAATAGAGATATATATGGGAGATAGTGACCTGGACCAAGTGATGAATGCTGGTTCAGCATGAAATGCATCTTGGAAGCCATTTGTCTTTTATTGTATCTTTATCTATATGAATTTTAAAAAGAAAGGGGAAGTATGGAGGTTGTTTAATACAGTAGTCTTCAACCTTTTCACACCTGCGGACCGGTAAAAATAAGGATAAGGTTCCATGGACCAGCAAAAATAAGGATAAGATTTTGCAGACCGGTGGAAGTCTATAGATAAATTTTCTTAAAGATAAGCATAATTGTTATAACTGATCAAAACAACAATGTTAAATATATAAGATAAAGTTATATATATATATATGGAGTTTATATAATAAAAAACTTTTTTAAAAATTTTTTTAGAAAAATAATAAAAAATTTAATTTAACCCCCCCCCCCCCATAAACATCTGTGATAACTAGAAAAACAAATAAAGTTATGAATGATTGATTAGATTTTGTTTTTGTTCTGGTTTCTTTTTTTTTTTAATTGAGTAAAAATGAGATGAAAAAATAAATAAAAATTGGCTATATTAATTAAAAGTTTAAACACTTATTATTTATTATTACAAACGTTTTACTGCCCGTCTAGCACGCGGACCTGCAGAAAAGTTCTATGGCCCAGCACCGGGCCGCAGACCAAGGGTTGAAGAACACTGGTTTAATATATCTACAAAGTTGTTTAGTGGTTTCTGTACATTATGTATATCACACTAGGTTGATTTTATGAGATTGTTTGCCATTGTCATGTGAGCAGTTTCTTTAAATTTTCTTTTTTGTATCTTTTCTTCTCTACTCAATATTTTTGTATTTTCCAAATTGAACATATATCCATTGGTACATTCGTGATATGTTACCTTAGGCACTTCTGTTTTCTCTCTTTTAATCATTGGTTCATGTTCTTGCAAGTGCTTTTCAATGGGATGACTGGTTTCACCAATATACTTTCTTCCACATTCACAGGTGTGTATTTCATGGATGCAGTTGTTTCTTTACAGCATTTCAAGTTTAGGCTTTGTAGATGTTACAATTCCTTGTAATATGGCATGGTGCTGGAAAACTGTTCTGATACTGATTGCAGACTTTCCTTAATATGTCTGCTATTTTTGATATGTATGGGTACACTATAGTGCCAATAATTGTTTTTTTTTCTTTTGATGATTCATTTTGTTATCTATTTAAAAATTTCTTAATAACAGCTGATGGATGCCCATTTTTCATAAGTTTGTTCTATATAGATCTTTTCTTTTTTTAAATCACTGGGTTCTGAACAAACTTCTTTTGCTCTATTCCATAGTGATTGTATAACTCCATGTTTTGTGTTTCTGGTGTGATTGCATAAATATTTTCCTGTATGTGTAGGTTTTCAGTAAATAAGTTTTGATTTTGCCATGAGGGAATCTTATCACAAGAGCATCTAAGAATGCCAATTTTTGTTCTTGTTCTGATTCTATTGTAAATTTAATTGAAGAGAATATGCTGTTGATGTGTTTCCAGAAAGTTTGTAGAATGTGGCATACAATAAATTTATCATCTACATAGCAAAGCCAAATTTAGGTGGATATGGAGTAGTTTTTATGGCTGCAGTTTCAAGTTTTTCCATGTAAATATTGCTTTTCATTGATGACAATGGTGAGCCATAGCCATTACTTGATTTTGTTTGAAGAATTCTGTTATATTGAAAGTAGATTGTTTTTATGTAGAATTCATTATACAATCAATAGAAAGAGTTGTTCTGGTTTGTAAGCTATTATCATCATTTAATATTTTCCTTACAATAGACAATGCTACTTCACATGGTCATTAATAAAATTTCCATATCAAAGCTTACCAGTAAGTCAGTTCTTTCAATTTTCATGTTCTTGATTAATTCTACAAAGTGTCTAGAATCCCTGACAAAGGAGTGGGTCTTGTATGCCAAAGGACTAAGAACTTTTAAGAACAAATTTTGACATATTTTGGCAAGGTGAATCTCTAGAATTAACAATAGGTCTTAATGAAACATGATCCTTGTGGATTTTAGATAGACCATAAAGGTGAGGAATTTTTTCATAAATATGTTATTTTACTTTTTTCTGAATCACTGAAATACCTGTGATGCTTTCTAAGTAATGCTTGTAATTGTGTTTCTGTACTCGGTATCATATTTTTTGCCACTTTTCTGTATCAGCCTGCTATGAAGAGCTCTTGTATTTTGTTGTCATAATCAGTTGTATTCATTACAACTGATGCCTTGCCTTTAGCAGCAGAAAAAATAATTATAGATTTATCTACTTTGAGAGATTTAATTGCTTTCCTCTCAACATAGGATATATTTGACTTCAATTTATGTTGCTTGTTAAGTATTCTTTTTATTCCCCAGTGTAATTCTGCTGTTTCTTCTAAAGGCAATTTATGAATGATTTCCTTGGTGGCTGCCCTTATATCCAATAAAGAAATATTAGAGGGTAGAGGGTGTTATGGAAATGTTTAATCTTTCAAGAACAGATATTTCAGTATCTGTTAGATGTTTTGAATTGAGATTTTTAACATATGAAGCTGATACAACTACTTGGTACATTATGATTTTTGATCATGGAATTATACTATGGAACAAAGCAAAAGATTTGTTCAGAACCCAGCGATTTGAAAAAAAAGATCTATATAGAACAAACTTTTATGAAAAATGGTTATCTCCCAACTGTTATTAAGAAAACCTTAAATAGACAAAAAAAACCCATTAGAAATCAATTATTGGTGCTGTAGTCTATTCATACATACCAAAAATAGTAGACAATTAAGAAAAATCTGCAATCAGTACAGCTTTTCAGAGCCATACCACACTATGAGCAATTCTAACATCTACAAATCCTAAACTTGAAATGCTAAAAAGAAAAAAAAATGCATTTATGAAATTCTATGTAAATGTAGAAGAACATATATTGGTGAGACCAGTTATTCCATTTGAAAGTGCTTGAAAAACACAAAGTAATGTTTAGAAGAGGGAAGACAGATATGTCAAAGGTAAGAGACCATGCATGTATCAATGAACATATGCTCAATTGGGAAAATACAAAAATATTGGATAGAGAAGAAAAGGTACAAAGAAAAAAATTTAAAGAAGCTGCTGACATGACAATGGCAAACAATTCCATAAGTCAACCTAGCATGACTATACATAATGTATGAAAACCAGTAATTAACTTTGCTCTTAAAAAAGTGGAGAAATCAGAAGGAACCTTATAGATAAGTATATGAAATTTCTACTGACTGTTGCCTTTGGCAGGGTGGCTGTGAGTTGGAGTGTTACCTTAAAATTCAATACTTAAGAATCTAAGCATCGAGGTTTGATTCCCATGCTATTACTGTCACTGGTCAGGCCAGCAACACTTTAAGAAGAGGGGAGAATAATACCTCTTGAAACGGTGTGCATATACTAACCTGTGTACTATTGCTAACAGTTGAATGTATTTGGAATATTTACATAATGTTAAATTTTTCTAGAAGACATCAATACTCATATTAGATGATGAAAATAGTCCAACATATAAATACAACTTTGCTTGCTTAGTTTCATACTCCTTTTTATAATTGGCTTGAATTTTAATATATAAGACATCATTGCAGTATGCATTTAAGAGAAATTCCTTTTCAATATGCTGTAAAAATTCAGATTATTCTTTATTTAAAGGGGGAGTGTGGCTGAAACAATATATCTGTAAGGCATTTCAAACATTTTATATAGATTTCAGCTAGCATTATGCATTGTTTCTATTTCTTATATTTGAGTTTGGGGAGTAAAAATGACTATAGTATAGTTTTCTAAATATATTTCAAATAAAATATGTTTGTTTATTTGCAATTTAAAATCTTATCTTTCTTAATTCCACACTCATTTAAAATAGCTTGAATTTTAGTATATATATATATAACATTATTGCAATATACATTGAAGTGATTTACCTTTCCATGAGAGTAAAAATTCAGGCTATTTGTTATTTAAAGGAGATGTGTGGCTGAAAACAATATAACTAATGGTAGTTTTAAATATTTATATAATATATATCTGCATATAACTTTAATATAAGGTTTATATAACTTAGACCTTTGAGCTTAATTTCTTAAAAATATTTAATAATCATGGGCAACACATCAATTAAAATTTCAAATGAGATGTTTCTGTGGGAATATAAATATTAGATTTTTCTTTTATATATATTATAATGGGATGGGTCTATCAAGATGGAGTGAAAGTGAAGTGAACCTGGGGTGGTGGAAAATCATTATCATCCCCAAGTAAACAAAAATATTACTTCAAATAATGAAATTTAAATTATAATATTTTAATATCAAAAAATATATCTAATGTTATATATTAAAAAGAGCACGAGATCATAAGATCTTTGAGAGATCAGCCCAGTTAACTCCCTAAAGTAACTATGATTAACTATAAATCCAATAAGTACTACTCATTCATCATCAGTGAATGATTAACAATAAAAATAAATCAACAGTCAATCTTATGACTAGATTTGAAGTAGGTCTATTGCAGACCAGGCTAACTATTTAGCCTTTGCCAGCTTGGGGCAATTATTTAAACATAATTTTGATGCACAAACTAAGTGCTACTCTATCAAAATATATAAAAGCAATAATGCTGGAATATTAAAACATGCTGATTATCATCAATGCTCTGGCCACTTAGTACCATTAATGTACTAGCTATTATAAACTTAATTTCTAATAAGATCAAACTAAAATAAATATAGTGCATCGACTTTAAAGAATATACTCTTAGTGCCAATCAAGATGATGATGATGAGTGATGGGAATATCATCATATCACTGGATGTACATAAACACTAATATACATCCTGTTTAATATAGCAGACTATTAGTCATGAATCTAGCTCAGAGAATATAAGCTCTAGAACTGTTACTGTGATCAAGAGATGATGCAATACTTAAGATCTAAAAACTATTTGGAATAAAAACACTGGAATAATTTTAATATAAGTTTTTTAACAACAACAACAATAAATGATATTAAGATCTTTAGAATATGGCTATATACTTAAGAGCCTTCCGATTTTGATTAATATACAATTAAAAAACTATCACATTATGGTTTAGATGTTTAATTCAAAATTCAAGTTATCATAGTGATTTCCAATTCCTATTAATGGGAATACTTAAAACATATATGTATACAGATATGCATTTTATAATATCCAATAAATACATTTCAACTGACATTTAATAAAATTAAAAAAATATTGAAATTTACATACATGTCCACCTGACACTTATTGATATATATATATAGGCACATATGCATGTGACAATAATTTCTAAACATACTTGAATTGTTATAAAATAATAAAATGATTAAAAGTTGTGTGTTTAATTGACACACATTGATATATATATATATATATACCAACACATACATGTTGCATAATATTTTCTAAACATATTTGAAATGTCATAAAATAAAAAACTTTTAAAGTCATCAATTAACTGATATAAATACCCCAATTTAAGTTTATTTAAACATATAGATATCATCTGTGCACATAGGTGCAGTATAATAATTAACATATAAATAAAATTCTATTATATTTGAATAATAAAATTGTTCAAAATATCTTTCCTAATTAATTCCATTTGAAAAATATACATAAATGTCATTGCTTTAATAATAAAGGCTTTTTCCTTTCATTTTTTTAAAAAAATAAAATAAAATCAATCTTTACAGGTTACTCTAACAAAGATTTGATTGATTGATTGATTGATTGATTGATTGATTGATTATAACATCTTTAAATTAGATTTTACATGTTTCTTTTCCCTTAAAAACAAAAAGTATTATCCTATAACAGTCTCTCCCTTAACAGGTCACTGTTGATTAAAATTTATTAATATCTTTAAAAATAATACAACAGGTATATATATATATATATATTTAATGTAAAAAGAGTTTATCTTTTTTTAAATGATCATCCATGAATTAATTGTTTACTCTTAGCTTTTGGTTTTTAATTCAAATTCAAGCAAAATTATTTACTTGTTATATAGATTTTTTATAAAATTTAAAATGATACTGTTCTTTCTATATAGATATCACCATCACAAATTATTCATGATTATAACATTTCCAAATTTACATACACCTGTCTCATTTTATGTGGATTTTTAATGCAATTTTGAAGTTATGTGATTCATGTTTCTTCTTAATATTTTTATGTGGTTTTCTTTGTGCTAAAGAAGCTCATATTTCACTATATTTATTAGATATCAAAAAATTTAAATTATTAATAACTTATTTTGACTTTAAATACTTTTTTTTTCAAAAATATAATGTTATATTAGCAGCTAACATGAATATGGCCTGAAGCTGTATTTAGAATCTTAGCTTCTATGTAAATAACCTACTTATACTTATGAGTAAATAATAATAATAATAATAATAATAATAATAATAATAATAGATTTATACTCACGAGTATAAAAATATTGCAATAAATATTCAAAAATTTTAAACTTTTAAAATATATTGTTAGATATAGCAGAAATGTTCTTTTATATTTTTAAAATAAATAAAAAAGTTTTGTAAACTGAAAATAATCTTTTTACTGATTATATATATAATCTTTTTGTTTTGATTGCGATCTCATTTTTTTAATATAGAAACAAAATATAAACATTTAAAATTTATTTCAGTAGTAAACACAAATATTTATCAAATAAAGACAAATTTATTATTTTCCGATAATTATTAATCATTTAATCATAGATTTTACATTGATGTGTAAGACAAAAAAATGTCAGAAAATGCTGAAATATGAGTTTGCTGCAATGAACAACCTCTTAAATTCCAATGAGGGCTAAATTAGTTATATATCTGAATATTGCTAGCTTTATAAACAAATAGTAAAATCATCATCTCAAAGTTTAATCACCGATTACATTGTCAACAGAAAACTATTATCACAGCACAAGAGTGAAAGTGGCACTAGTTGTACTTCACTTGTGATGAATCTGATTTCTTACCAGTTTACTAACGAACCACATATCATCAAATAGCGATAATGATTAAAATATGTATGAAAAAATGTAAAATTAAATACTGTAGTTAATAAAAAAAAGTAAAAAAAGTTTGTCTTGTATCAATTTTTTTCAAATACTTGATATTTTTTATTAATCATACTTTATTTCCTTAATTTTTTAATATAAATTTTAAACTAATTTTTCCTTGTTGCTTTGCTTTTATGCGATTTCTGAAAATTACAGAACCTATCCCCCATTTTTCAAGGTAAGTTAAGTCTATTTTTGTGCATTTTTTAATGCAGGTTTTCTGTGGAACCTATCTATCACATAAAATGAGACCCAGTTGTTTATAGATTTTAAAATGTCATTTTAAGGAATTACTAAAATAATTCACCAATTATGCTTCATGTATATATATTATCTGTGCTTCTCTGAAAATAGCTAAAACAGCATATGTATAACTAATTCTTCGTCAAGCTAAAAAATTCTCTTGGTGAGCTTGTGGTAAGATTGGTTTATCATCACATCAGGAAGAAATAATCAGGTAAATGTTGACATTCCCTCGGTTCCACTTAGACTTCAGACCAGCAAGCTGTCTTGTCCACATTTGTTCAGGCTAATGAATAAAAAAAGCTGGGTCAGGCTTCATGAATCAAAACTCCAGCATAGTGAACCTGTAGCCCTGCCTCCTACTGTCTTGACTTTAAATACATCTGATTCATGTTAACTTTTTTGTCCTGATCTGGAGTACTCTGCTAAGCCAACTCTTCTGGCCAGCTATAATTATTGCCAACTGTTTCTCAAAATATTAATCAACTCAATTAAAAACTGTTTATCTTGAGTAAAAACAAGATTACACTTGGGTCTCTTTTTGCATGGACTTATTTAACATGATTTTAAAGTTACGCGATTTGTGTTTCACCAGAAGCCGATTTCCGATAATGCACTATTACTTTAAATAATAAATTTCGCGCACTTACGTTATATTGAAAGTAATAGCACATTATTGGAATTCGACTTTCATCTTAGTAATTTCAATATTTTCAGTGCTTTATAATAGTAAGATTTTATGCAATAATGAAATTAAAATCATGATTTCCACATTTTATGTATACACATATTAAATTTTACAAGATTATAATGTAAATTTGTTCAAACATTGTACATGTTAATTTTGCATTTTAAATCACATTCTGTGTTTGCTTTTTAAAAAAAAACGTAATCAATTATTATTTTCTTATTAATGACACTAAAAATTAACATGCTCTTAAATTCCAACAAGAGCTAAATAGTTGTATGTCTGGATATCGCGAGCTTCATAAACAATTAATAAAATCATTGTCTCAAAGACTAATTACATTGTCACCAGAAAATCATAATAATTAAAATGTGTATAAAAAAATATAAATTACTGTACTGTAAATTATGCATAAAAATATATTATTTTGAATAAAATTAAATATTATAGTTAAAAAAAGTTTGTCTTGTATCGATTTTTTTCAAATTTGAAATTTTTTATTAGTCATATTTTATTTCCTTATTTTTTTTTGCGCGAATTTTAAAGTAATTTTACGTTGGTGCTTTGCTTTTACGTGAATTTTGAAAAATCACAGACAGCATCCCCCCTTTTTCAATGTAAGTTACATCTATTTTTGCGCGATTCCGTTTGCGCGTGTTTTCTGAGGAACCTATCTATTGCGTAAAACGAGACCCAGGTATACTAATAAATAAAAATTTTGTTCAATTAATTAAAAGATTTCATAATGGATAATAGAACTGTTATATATAGAGAGCTCACAAAATAAGCTCTTAATAAGCTTTGAAAATATCCTCAACTCCAGACTAGTTTCTGCTACTGGTGTCATCAGTGAGGTGCCAGTAGCAGAAACCAGTCTGGGGTTGAGAATATTCTTGAAGCTTGTTAAGAGCTTATTTTGTGAGCTCTATATATAACATTTGTAAACACAAGCTTATTAAATTAGGTCATGTGACATCTGGCTTTATTTTTTTTAATAATAGAAATGTTTACAATTATCAGTTTAATATGCTTGTTTTTAATTTCAAAATCAGAGTTCAATGAAAACATTTATTAAACCCTTTTAAATGTTTAATTTATAATAAAATTTTCTTTTAAGTCCAAAATTATTTAACCTTTTACTAGGATTATTTTATTCCAGGAAATGTAGAAAAATATCTACAAAATTTTTGTTCATTTCTACTTTTCCTTTCAAATTTATATATATTTGTATACACACACTGTTATTTTGTGTCATGTAACAGAAGTGTTACAATATATATATATGTTCGTGTGTATACTAAGACCTAAAATTCTATAAAACTAGTGTCTGCTAAAAGATTTTGTTTTTTCACCATATAAGTTGAATTTATTTAAGATTTTATTTTATAATCATTTTATTATTTATTTATTTCCAATGTGATTATCATTCTATATAATATATGCTTACTAATAATTTTATGTTATCCAATTTAATTTTTGTCTTCTATTGTACTATCACCTTATTATGTTTTTACTTTAATTTTGTCTAAAATTTCAAACAACTTTATATGAAGTAATTGAAAACATTTGAATGTGAATGATTATAGCTTTCTAGATAATAAAAAAGTAATTGTTTATATTATGCTTGAGCATTAGGACAATAGATCGTTTTAACTAATCAATGATTTAATTTCATTTTTTAGTTATTCAATCCAGTAATTTGGTGCGGTTGCTACTCTCAACTAAGCAAAAAACTGGATGAAACATATTTCTGCCTAATTTGACATCACATTCTATTTATTTACCACCAATATATCTTTTGCAATGATATTTTAAATATTAATGCTTCCTCAAGATTTTTCAAAATACCTATTTTCCCCTTGCTGCCTTTGAATCAATCCTATAGTGTCTTAAAAGAATATTTACGTTATGTGATGGAATGATAAATAGCCTGTTTTCTATTGGTATTATGATGGCTTCTATATTTTTTTTAGTTTGTTCCAGATAATATGAAACTGTTTACTGATACAATGACAACATTTTGCCTTAAAGTTATCCAAGACAGTCAAATATTATAGGGAGTAAAACCTTAACAAAAATTCTTCTCTGTCTTGAGATATAGCACAAAAAAATTTAAATTCAGTGTGCAAGGAATAGCAAAATAATAATAGAGAAAAGATGATAAAAAATCCAAATGAAGTGATATCAAATTAGCTAGTAGTAAGATAATCTCATCATCTGGTATTTTCTGAAATATTACTTGATTCTAAATATATAGTCTTTCTTTCTTTTGAAACAAATATGACAACACATTATTTTCAGAAGTTTATGGTTTACAAATAACATGAGAAGTGACAACAATAATTTCATATTCTTCCTAAGTTGGGTAGAATTTTCCTGATTATTTCTGATGACAGGTTTTTAGGTACACATGTCAGTTAATACACATCTACAATCATTTTCATTGTTATAATGGGAAAAAGTGAAGCATTAAATCAAAAAATATTTAAACCTATTATTGAAATGGAAAACTGATGGAAAGCTGGCAATCATCTGAATAAATTCAAATTTTGCAGAACAATCCTTTTATTTTTATTAATATGTTAAATTGTTCATTTTTTATTATTCTTACTTTAATCTTATAATGGACATATTTTAAATAGCAAATAGAAAAAGAAAAGAAAATTAAATAATCTTCAACTGATGGGCACAAATAAAATAAAAACAATGGATTTTCTTTAAAAAGCTTTAACAATAAGGTCATTAAAAATTACTTAATTAATTTTTCCATTATATATATTTATACATCAAAACATAAATAATTACAAAAATAAATCACTGAACATGGGCAATACATTTAAAGAGCAAATTAATTAGTCATAAATCTAATTACATCACATTTAATTTTTTTTTTTCTTAAATTAGTTAATATATAGTTGTTAAACTTTTACAAAAGAAAGCATATTTTCAAGTGCTTCCAGTTGAAGTTTCTGGAAGCCTTACTAGATTATAGGTAACTTAATACTTTTCCAATATAAAAAGGTTCTTCTATACTTAAGTAGCAACAATAAAGATGATTTATTTCATTCAACTTTACTACACAAAATATAAATGTATGAGTTCTGACAAAACTATTTAAATATATAAATAGTCACAATTGATAGAAAGTTGAAATGACTGTAGTGACTATTGTTACTTTCAAAAACAATATTAACTTCAATTTTGGACAAAAAAAAAGATTTTTCCAATATTATCAGTACACATACATCAACATTAGCAACATTTACAGAAATCAAAACTTCTATATGTTACAAAATAATTTCAACTCATTTGCAAAAGGAGAACAAATATCCAATGAAAGCCAGAATCGTAGGCAATAATTTGATCATTACAGTGAATGGTAAATTAAAATTCTTATTTACATTGGAATCAAGGGCTGTGTGGTGTTATTATTGATAAAGTTAAATACTATAGACAGAAATGTCTAATATTCTGTTCCCAGATTAATATTTCATGATCAAATCTTTTTTGATGTCAAAACTATCCATATTTTAATACTATCATAGTTCTCACTGTGATTCAGGTTATATTTGATTATTTGGAATATTAAGCTACCATATATTCTATATTACATATAAATAAATAAAAAAATCTAGAAAATATTTACTACTTCCCACATTTCATTCCTACATACATCATTCTTTATACACAATTTCTGGCTGCTTGTTGTTGTTTTTTTAAGTTTAAACATCTAAAGAAAGTCAAAACCTTTGAATTATTAAAATTAATTATATTTAGAGTTTAAATGGCACTTTTACTTTTGTGATGCAGAAAGTTTAAAAACTATTTCAATTTATATGGGGGGGGGGGTAAAAAGGCTCTCAGCTGTAAAACAGTAAATTAATAATTTCTAAATAACTTTACTGCACGACCTTTCAGAATAGGGATCATGATCCCTCCATTAAAGTATTATTTAAAGATAGTTGGGGATCTTTGAAATGTTTTAATTTTTTTTAATTAGATAAGTAGAGTTTGCCTTTTTTTAAACTTTATACAAAAATATATTATCTTATTGACTCACTATTTCTAATAACTTCTAAATATCTCTATTGCATGATTTCTTAATCTAGGGATATGATCCCTCTATTAGAGATCATGTAAAAATGATTAATGTACCAGAATTATTATAAAATTGTAATTTTTTAAATAAATAATTAAATTAGTACAGATTGTCCTTTTTAAGTTTATAAAAAAATATACTCCTTATTATGTACTAAGTTTTAAAATTTTTTAATAATTTTTTTTTTTTATGTGGTGTAATTTATTTTTAAAAAATATCTTACTTCTCTATTCTTTAATAAACCATAAAACTTATTTAATTAATTATAAATTCATTGCAATTTCTGAAAAAATATATTTTTATTTAAACTCAATATTATTTATTATTGGCAACAGGTGTAAATCACATCAGCAGACATTCAGTTTATATTATAAAAATCACAATTATCACAGAAAAATTGTACTGGAATACATCTTTCTTGTTCAATTTTTCATTTGAAAAAATTTTATATTGTTTATACTAAATTTGTTACTTTTCAACATAAATAAAAACTTGAGTAAGTTATTGGGAAATTAACAATCCTATTATTTCACCATGAAATTTTTATTTGTGTGTTTTCATTTGTTAAAAAAGAATGCATTTGTGATGTTTAAATATTATTGCATTTTGTATCAAAATATTATTATTATTAAACAATTACATTTATTCCACTAAAGTAATTTTTTTTTTTTTTTTTTTTAGATTTTAATTCAATTTTAGTGACAATTTTTTCTTGTTTCTAGGTTTATGTCATTGTTAGATTATATTTAAAGATTATTTATACATAATTTTAATATAAAATTGCTTTTCTAACTGAATGGAAGAGTCATGAAAATTTTCATTTAATCAAAAAAAATTATAAGTAAAAAAGGTTTAAAAAGTTTTACTTCACTACAGTAATTTTACAAAACCAACATACATTATATTTCTATTAATTTTAATACATGTTAATACTTATGAAATAATAATCTTCAAATGTGCATACTATAAGAATTCTTTCTAAGTCAGATTTTCTGGAGTCTGGTTTCATAAATATTATGATTATATTTGTACTGAATCTTTTTCATTTTTAAAAACACCTAAAAATGCATTCTTGTTTCAATAACAATAAAAAAAATTGTGTCAGCAATATATCACTTGTCAGAATCTTTCCAATCTTTTCTTTGTTTCCTTTTTAACAATGCTTAATTTGATTTTATATTTTAAAAAGTTATTAATTCTGAGACCATTATAATATTTATCAGTTTTTCCAAAATTGTTTTACTACTTCCTTTTTAGTCATGTTTAATTTGTTTGCATAACATTATATATACATGAATTTTAAAACAGTTAAATTAAAATGTGTAAAATGTTAATAATTTCTTCTATAAAATTAGACAGAAAAATTAGATATCTATAACAATAACTTGATTTGAAAAAATATCAATTTGAATTTTTTTATTAGCAGCAATATATTTCAACTTGAAATAATTGTTAAAGAATTACTAATATTGGTTTGTTGGTTTTTTGTTTTTTTTTATAAATGACAGTATTTCATTAAATATAATTTTTTAAATAAGATATCACTTTATAGTTATATAAATTAAATTATATGTAAAAAAAAGAACTTTCTGGATTTTTTTCTTCTTCAGTTAGCTGGAAATATCGATGTTGGTTAGTTAAATAAATACCAAAATCATGCAATTAAAAAATTTTTAAGATAGATAGTGGCAACACTAACAAACCACATAATTTAATAATTATGAAAAGTACAAACAAATAAACAAATAAAGATATCAAAAACTAAAAAGAAGCCCCACTGTAAGACTTTTTTAATCTTCACTTGTGACTACCATGAATATATACTTCTTGGTACAATCAAGTTATTTCTTTAAAAAAAAAATTGCATAAATTTTTCATGTGGGGTTGGTTGAAAAAAACCTTTAAAAAAAACTGTTAATACTTTATAAATATTTATTAAATCACCCCAAGTAGTTAAGAAATGCAGTCCTGCCCACTGTGAAGTAAATATATAAATATATTAGTCTGTATTTCAAAATAACCAGACTCAAAAAAATACCTAATATATTTATTTCACAGAGGATTGTATTGAATTTCTTAACCATATGGGATGATTTAATATTTGGATATTTATTTGTTTAGCATTAGCACTGGGATTATTTTCATATATATACAATGACAGAGTTCTTTGTTCCCAGCAATATACACTTAATCAATGATTACAATCAATTATAATTATCAGTCTAGTAGCCAGAAAAATTGTCCACATATATATGTATGTCTATAAACAATTATTTTAATATATTTAGTCAATGCAAATAAACAATGACAAAAATTTAAGATAAGTTCAGAAATGGCACTTATGAGTGAGTATATATATAATTTAATAAATATGATTAAATTTATAATGCCAACAATCAATAATAAAACTTGCATTAATAATAAATATTTAATAAAAATTGTAAAACGCTAAATGACAAATTGCAAAAACAATATACAAGCATAATTATGTAAATAGATTATTAAAGTTTAAGTTTTCCAAATGCTGAAAGACTAAAATGCATTGTTTTACGAGAATAACAAGTACCACCAAGACACCTCAATGATTTGAAATGGTACTTTGATGTCTATTATTTGCATTTTTTTTTTCAGGCAGGAAATTTAACAGGTTATAGAAATAATATTAAAAAAATATGTTTATTTAATATTAATATCTTGATATTCTTTTAGATGTTCTCTCAACTAAATTAACAACTAAATAAATGTTAATGACAAAGTAAATTTAATTAGATTAATATTTCATATCTATTATATTCTACAAACATCAAAATACATTTTAATGGTTTTAAAGAAATATGTTGAAATATAAAAGTTAAACACATCTGGATCTTTTTCATTAAAGTGTTAATAGATTCTATCACTGATGGAGGATTAATTATAATAAATAATCTTTACTCTTATGTAGTAACTGATAAAATGTAAATTAAATAATCGCCATGGTCTAAGTTTGAGTACTAAAATCCTTTTTTCTTTGAATCCTATATTTAAAATATTACTATAAAAGGCTATTCTAAACTCATAATAAACTGCACTTACAGCTATCATCAAATTAAGACAGAAGTTAAATATTATTTGCTAGCTAAGTTATTAAAGCTCTAAACAATTTATCAATTGAAATATGTATCAATATCTCACAGTGAATAAAAAAATTTTCACTAACAATTAAGAAAAAAAAAAAAAGAGTTTGGATTCATTACTTTTTTTGAAAATCAATATGTGATATAAAAGATAAATTTTCTAAGGAATTTAAATTTGAAAATTTTTAAGCTATTGTATTACAAATACCAATTCACAATACTAGTCTAACTTCTCAATTACCTAAACTCTCTTGATAATGTAAAATTTTCATAATATAAGTAAAGCCTTTATAAAGACATTTAAGATTAAATAATAAAATAATTTACACCTAAGATAGACTAATTGTTGGCTGTTTATTTTTCAAAAGTATATTATGATTAAAGATAAAACTATTTGTTTTTATTCATTAATTTCATGTGCTATCAAAATGTTCACTATTACTACCACAATAGAATATATCTGAATGCCATTTTTTATATGGATCTGTTTGATTTTTTTCTGGTTCCATAATGGCACATTCATTGTAATTATATATTTAATCCATATCATTCCCAATTATTCTTTTTATTTTTTCATCAATAATTTTTCTCTGAATAATACATAATTTTCTAATAAATTAGTTTGTCTTATAATATAACCAAAATAATGGAATTTCAACTTTGTTCATTTATATTTCAAGCAAGAGCTCTGGTAGATTTATTTATTTATTTTGTTTTTCAATATTCTCAAATCTTCATCAATATCATAAATCAAACAATACTACTCTTATTAAACTTTTACATACCCTTAGAAAATCATAGCAAATATTGTTGTTTGAATAATTCTATTTTTAAGGTATAAAACTAATATAAAGTCTAAAGTGGACTCTGAAGTTCATTCTGTTTTCTCCAATCATGAAAGAAATACTGGACTTGGATTTTATTCTCAAATAATAATGGGCCTAATGACAGAAAAAGGAAGATAAAAGTGGCCTTATTTATTGTCAATTCTAATAATGTTGTCAAAGAAACAACAATGTCTCACTCAGCATGTACTGAAATATTAACTGGTTGATTTAATTAAATTACCACGATTCAGGTACACACTACCGAAAATGACACGCTAAGCTAAATATTACTATTATTATAGAATTTTTCTTCTCTTTATGACCTGTAGATATATGCGCGTATATATATATATAGATTCTTACATCTAAAAATACTTTTTAAATTTTTTACAATAATTCTTCTTAATAACATTCTGTTACAAATTCTTGACTACTAGTTTCTTTATTGCTGATAAATGATTCAAAAATGCAAAAAGTGTGAATGACTACCAATTTTAAAGTTAGCTGCTGTCCATATCATCAAATTATCCTTTTATTTATTTCATATTGATTATTAATAACTGGATATAAATATTTTTCTTCTTATTTTTTGTTAATACTCTGCTAATTCAATTCAACCCAGTTTTAAAAACTGTCTTATACAGATAAAATATGTGTTAATATTATTCCTATAAATTTAAAAACTTCTATGTATAAACAGAAATAGGAAGATGACTCAAACTTCTACAATCACCACTTTATTTTCTTAGTATGAATTTATGATTTGATTAAGTAACATAAGTTAATTTTGAATATTCATGAACACTTAACAAAATAGTAAATGCAATGCAATATATACAAAACATTTAAATATAAATTTAAAGAAAAATACACTTCAGTAAATATCTATAAATTAACATGCTTAATGCTGTCTCCACCATGATTAATTTTTTATAGAGCAACTGAATAACATTGTCAAAGACTTGCTTTAGTTAAATACAGGAATAGGGGTAAAATATCACTGAATAAGCTGAGTTATTAAAGAATAACTTTAGTTTTAAAAACTATATTAATGAAATTTAGTAAAATACATAAGTAATGTGCACATTAAAATTAAAAAGGATTAAATTGTAACCAATTAATTAAGTAAATATATTTTTTAAAAAAATATTATTTCATAACACAGAATTCTATATAAAAAGAAGTCTGAATCTACAGGGAGTATAAGTAATAAAAAAAGATTGTGTAACAGTTTCATACATATCAACTTGGGCAAGTACTAGAATTCTTAATTTTTCTAGTTTGTTATCAAAGCTTTTTTGATACAGAAATAAAACAAAAATGGTATTAAAAATACTTACCAAAGACTGAAGAGAATAAAGAAAATAATTCTAATACTTAGAAGTGACTTCTGTATTTATTATTACATAAGTTGGTAAAAATATATATATATATATATATAAGAATAATAATACTAATGATGCATCTTTAGAAAGGATATCAAAAAAATGGATTTAAGGATTCTTCTTTATTAAGATCACTAATAGTAAAAATCATCCTAATAAATAAATTTTTGTAGAAAAAACTCTGAAGTTGATATTGATTTTAAAAAAATCAAAATACATAAGTTCTAAGAACTAGTATTTTAATTTTTTAATAATGTATTTATTGTGGGGAAAAAAAGATGGAGTAATATGTTTGAAGAAGTGAAATATGCCAAATCATAAGCATCCATATCATTAGATATTTCTGTCAAATTTATTGTGAATGGAAAATAGATAGTTTACCTATTAATGGTAAATTTTTATATGTTTATGTTAAAAAAATATTATAAATAATATTAATGCATTTTTATAAATGAAAAATTGATACATTATGTAGTGAAAGTCTATTAAATTTATCACACTTTTTAATTTTTTTAAATAGAAACTTAAGTTGATTTTTTTTTTATTCCAGAATAATTTACGACAAAGAAAATTGACTTTCTGACTAAATGGACATTACAGTAATTAATTTTGTAGAAAATGTAAAAAGATTTTTGTACGAATAAAGATCATTTTGGAAAAAGAATTAATTATATTCTCAAAAGATATTTTTTTAAATGTAGAATATAAGTAAATTAAAAGAAATATGTATAAACAATCCTAAACATTTTGAGAAAACTTATTTCCAGTGAATATTTTTCAGGAGGATGATGTATCTTTACAGTACTGAGTTAAGTGTATTTATCAAGGAATATAAAAAAGCTTGAAAAGATATTTCTAGATTGTAGAAAAATAACTATTACTATTGAAATTTTCTACATATATATATTTAGTATGTAAAGAGATAATGTAATTAGAAATAAAATGTATACTTAAGTTAAAAGAAATAAAGTATTGCAAAGTTACGAATGTTAAGGATTAAAAGATTGATAAGCAGTTTCGGATTAGAAAATGATTTCTTAAAAAGAGAAATAACAATAAAAATTAATTATGTTCTACAACATTCCACTATCATCAGGAAGATAAAAAAGCTCACAGATAAGGAGAATCAAAGTATTTACTCGCATCATTAGAGCTGGTCATGTTTATATGAAGATACAGAATGATCAAATGTAAGGAGAACTGCAGAGTGACCCAGTGAATTCTACAGTGAAGGTATGAAAGTGTACCTAGGGGCTATACAGGCCACACTGGCTTTCTTGTGCTTTAATTTATGCCTTTATGGCCATGAATTCATAAGTAGCAATTTTAATACTGATCTGTAATGATATAAATTGTAATGTATATTAAGCGAGGTTGGGCTAACTTATTCTATTATTAAGTTGTGACAATAAAGTCAAATTTTAGTGATTATAACTGTTTCGAATTAATTTTGTTTCTGCTTTGTCTAACCACCTTTGCCATGACTGTACTATTCATGGTGGCTGTTAACAGCAGAAAACTTGCATAGTTATCGACAGGATTAAATCCAATTTGTAACTTTGCATCGTAGTAAAATTGTGTAGGCATAATAAGGAAATATTGGGAAGTAGATCAGCAATCATGATGGCTGTGCTGCAAGTGACAATAAATAAATTTAATGTTAATAATCCTGTTGATTGGCCAATTTATCTCAAGAGTAACTATCAGTGACCCCATTAAGGTTGCATTGTTATGTTGTGCCAGGAAACAAGTGATAGAAATCACAAATCAGCTGTGCAATCATGAAGGATCAAAGAACTTGCCATACTAAGTAATTAGTGAAAAACTAAATAATTATTTTAGCACCAAGCCCTCTAAGCATGAAGCATGGCTACATTTTAGAAATAAATGGCATAATAAAGGGAAATGCATACATGACTATAATCAAACATTGAAGGAACTTGCTAAGAGTTGTAGTGATGGCAATGCATTAGAGGATATTCTATTTGAACAATCACTTTGGAAGGTGTCTGATAATTGGCTTAGATAGAAGTTACTGGCCTCAAGAAACTTGATATATGAGGAGGCAATCAATATGATTAGTATCCCATGAGAGATTGCTGGACCAATCAAAAGCATTTTGAAATTTTACTAATAATAAAGAATGTAGTGCACTTAAATGAAAAACTGAAAATAAATACTAGCCTGGTAAAAGTAAAATGAAGGAAATTGTTTACTACTGTTGTGAAAAAAAAGACCACATGACATGGAAGTATAGATCTATGAAAGAGCATTGTAGAGTCTGTGGCAAGCATCTCGTCAACTTTGCCAAAGGGAAACAAACAGAAATGTAAGATTTATAATACTCAGATTGCTCATTGTAATCAATTCATGATGTTAATGAAATTATTAAATACAAAATTAAAAATGGAAATTGACAAAGGAATGAATGTGTCAATGATGGCAGTCAAAGAATGAAATAAAGTAATAAAAAACTGTATGAGTCCCTATATTAAATAATAACTAGTTTGAGAAAAAAAGATGCTAGTGGAAATATTATGAGGATAATAAGAAAAGTGAGTGTAGAAATTTAAAAATAGTTCCATAGGTTATCATTATGCATAATGCAAGGTAGTCTTAACCCTATTATATTGTGGGGAATGTTTCCATGCTCTGGGAATATAAAATATGTATGGCTAACAAGATTGCTATTGAGGAAGAAATAAAAAATAAATACCCAAGTTTATTTAAGAATGTGAGAATCCCAAGCTCCACAGAAACTTGATCCAACTATTAACTACATAGATAACTGGAATAATGTAGTAATAGTAAAAAGGTTGCAGGTTGCACAAAAACTGAATATGGTTACAAACTGCTAATCAAATGGTTCAGCAAAGGCTGGCCAGAAGTTCAGCCCAAGATATTTCATAAAGCTATATGGGATGTAAGAGAAAACTGTCTATAAATAAGTGTGGCATATTAATGGATGATAGAATAATGATACCTTGTAGTGGTTGTCATCAGGTTCTTTAATCAAGATCATCCTTGTAGCTCTTGCTCGAAGTTATGTATGGTGACCCAGAATTAATTCTGAGATATAACAATCCGTAAAAACTTGCAAGAATTGTCAAATGAAAGCAAACATTGCAAAGAAAAATTATATTACCTGGCCTGTAGTCAAAAAAGTTTGAAGCCATATTCACATTAATCATACTGGACCATTCCATGGCTACATTTTTTAATAGTGATCGATTAGTACTCAAAATAGATTGAGCATAGAATTGTAAAAATTACAAACTTCGAAGACAATTATCGAAAAACTTAAAATTTTTGCTTTTCATGATTTTCCAAAAACAGTAATATCCAGTTTCAGACCTACTAGATTCAAGGATTTTCTTAAGGAATGGAGAATTAGATATATAGCCACACCCCCATACTATCCTGAGTCCAATAGTATATGCAGAAAAGGCAGTACAAATAATTAAAGCAAATACAAAAGGAAGGTACTGCAAATATACAAGAAACATTGTATTCTGTTTTATTGTATAAGCACAGTACACAGACAAGTAGTAGGGGTAAATCTCCAGCTGAGATGATATTCAGATGAAAAATCTGCACAAAATTATCATTAATTCAGCCAGATCAAAAGTTTTTGAGTAATGAAAACACAACAGCATAGAGTTGCAGTACACAGAGGGAGAAAAAGTCTGGTTGAGAGATACTCTTGCAAACTGCTGAGTGAAAGACATAATTAAAAAACATCTGTCAATGCAAATGGTAGTAATTGAGACAGAAACTGGGAAAATCATATTAAAACATGTAAATCATGTCAATCATCAGAAAGAATAAATTGAGCGAACCACAAGTAATAAGTGCCAGACAATCCAAATGATTTAAAAAACTCAAACTTGCCAGAAGTAAATGAGGGAGACAAGAACATTACTGATAAAAAGAAAACAACCCTGCATAGATCCCAAAGAACCAAGAAGGAACCGAGTTATTTGAAAGACTATGTGAGACTTCACATATTGTAATTTCTGAAGTGGAGTGTTATATATAGATATAATTAGTAATAAAATGTGTATTAAAGTTAAAAAAAAATAAAGTATTATAAAGTTATGAATGTTAAAGATTAAAATGTTGAAAAGCAGTTATGGATTAGAAAATGATTACTTAAAAAGATAGGAACAATAATAATTAATTATGTTCTAGAAGATTCCACTATCCCTGGGAAGATATAAAACCTCACAGATAAGGAGAATCAGGGCCTAATCTATACACTCACATCGTTAGAGCTGGTCATGTTTATATGAAGATATAAAATAACCAAGTGCAAGGAGGACTGCGGAGTGACCCAGAAGGATCAAAGGTGGACCTAGGGACTATACAGGCCACACTGGCTTTATTATGTTTTAATTTACACCTTTATATTCATGCATTCGTAAATAGTAATTTTAATACTGAGCTATAACAATGTAAATTGTAATGTATATTAAGCATTATTGAGTTAATTTTTACTTGTGGTAATAAAGTCAAATTTTAGTTATTAAAACTATTTCAAATTAATTTTTTTTCTGCCTATCTGACCACCATTACCATAACTGTAGCATTCATGGGGCTGTACATAGCAAAATCAAAAGTATGTTTGATTAGAATAAGATTGATATAAGGAAAGTGGATGCAAGGCAACTGATTTCAATTTGTTCAAGAAAAGAAATAATGTGATATTCAGTAATTGTGGAAAGTAAATCCAAGAGACATTTTACCTTTAATTAAAGTAATATGGATTTTTTTGTTAAAAGAGTTTTTCAAAAAGTCTTATTGCAATCTAACTGCTAAATAAAAGGTGGGTGAACATATTTAAATAAAAAAGTAAAGGATGCAGGAGAATATAATTAATATAAAAGCTCCATAAAAATTTCATTTAAAAATACTTTGAGATTCTAAAAATCCTAGGGGAAGATTGTAAAATCAATACATATGTTCTTAAGATTTTTGGATGTGTTGCTATCAAATCTGTTCTTCTCAAGATACTGCTTTGTTGGATTGAATAAGTGACTCCCTAAAAAATGCTTAATAGTGAATTTAGGTATTTTTATGTTATAAAAATTATAAAGAGCAATAATGATTGTTTTCACTGGAAAATAAGTATGCAAGGTGTTGAAAATTTTTTTAAAAAGTTCATTACAACTAAGTTAAAAACAACATCATAAGATAACAAATAGGCAGACTAAATAACCAGATGGTATTTTCATTCTTTGACTTTTATCTTTCTTTCCTTGTGGAGTTAAAATTACAATATTTATTTACAAGAGTCTGCTAATAAATTAAGACTTTTATATGAAGGCATTCCATCCAATCTTAATTCTAAATTAATTCCATTCATTATGATTCCATCTACATTAGTATTTTGACTAAGATATTTATAGTTAATTTCTAATATATTACTATCAACCTTTATCTTCTGTTATTTTGTTTTTTTTAAAGGCATTTCAATATAACTTGAGTTTTTCTTAACAATTTTCTTTACTTAATTTCACCTGCTACTTTTTTGTTGATAAAACAATCAAACTAACTGCATAATCTAGATGATTCAAATAATCTTCATTTATTTTATTCCCCTGGCTTCCCATTGACTTTACAAAATACTTCTTATAAAACTGTAAACTTTTGTTAAGAAAATTACTTTTCATATAACATTATCAATATTAATCTTTTTAAACCATTGAACATCAACATAAACAACTTTTTCTTATGCTTAAATATGTTAAAACAGTAGCAATTTTTTCCATACACTAGTACCACCTAATGCAAGATATAGTAATCAAGAGATCAAAGGCACCTCATTGATGAAAGCCATAAGCTAGAACCTAGTTTAGGAATATTGGATGACAAAGCACTGAATAGGAATTAAAATGCCCAACCTTTTAGCATCTATTGATTATTATAACTTGCATTAATTGGTCCTATTGTTTGAAGAAATTTGCTACTGTCATTCACAATCAAATATTGCTATCACACTTCATAAAATACTTTTGAATTTGTCAATATAGTGGGTCATGTCCTTATATTTCAAAGAAATGATCACAGAAAAAATTCTTATGAAAGCAAATGCCTTTCCATAATTTATATATCCAATGAACAATAGCAACTTAAACTCAATAATTTTTATAATCTCTCAATATATGATCATAATCTACACTGCTACAATCATTTTTAAATTTGACTTATTCGTTTGATTGGCTTGAATCTAATATTCTGCATAGTTAACTTATAATTACTTTAATAAATATTACAAAAAAGAGATAATTGTGTAATTTGTATTTACTTTTCACCTTTTTTAAATACTTATGTCATCATTATAGTCTTTCAATCATTTAATATACCTTTATCTTTGAATATTTGATATATAACTTTGACAATAGATTTTTTATTTCTTTGCCTGTTTTTTAAAGAAAATATTTATAATGATAATATAATTTCCTGAATATTTTTCTATTGTTCATGGATTTACTTGCAGATCTTGCAATCTTTAGTTAAAACATTTATAGATATAATAAACACCTCCACACTTCCCCATTCTTTTCAAATTCATATAAATAAAGATATAATAAAAGACAAATGACCCCCAAAGATGTATTTTGTGCTGAACGAGCACTCATCAGTTGGCCCAGGTCACTATCTCTCATATATATCTCTATTATATGCTAAGTATTTATCTAGAGTAAATTGTTACATTTTCATTTACCACTGTCAAGCTCCCTCCACTCACAACTTTGACGCCATCCATTTCAGATAAATACACTAATGATTATTACTAATCATTTTCGAAACTAGAGATTATCTCTAGCACAGATATAAACTTTAAACCTCAGTTAAAGATTAATATATCTGATTTTTTAAATTTACACACACGGAGTTATTCACCTTTCTCTGTCCCATATGTAATATCTTTATAGATATAATAAACACCTCCACACTTCCCCATTCTTTTCAAATTCATATAAATAAAGATATAATTAAAGACAAATGACCCCCAAGATGTATTTCATACTGAATCAGCACTCATCAGTTGGCCCAGGTCACTCTCTCTCTCTCTCATATATATATATATCTCTATTATATCTATAAAGATATTACATACGGACAGAGAAAGGTGAATAACTCCGTGTGTGTAAATTTAAAAAAATCAGATATATTAATCTTTAACTGAGGTTTAAAGTTTATATCTGTGCTAGAGATAATCTTTAGTTTCGAAAATGATTAATAATAATCATTAGTATATTTATCTGAAATGGATGGCCTCAAAGTTGTGAGTGGAGGGAGTTTGATAGTGGTAAATGAAAATGTAACAATTTACTCTTAGATAAATACTTAGCATATAATAGGGATATATGAGAGATAGTGACCTGGGCCAACTGATGAGTGCTGGTTCAGCACGAAATACACCTTGGGGGTCATTTGTCTTTTATTATATCTTTATTTATATGAATTTGAAAGGACAGAGAAAGGTGAATAACTCCATGTGTGTAAATTTTAAAAATCAGATATATTAATCTTTAACTGAGGTTTAAAGTTTATATCTGTGCTAGAGATAATCTCTAGTTTCGAAAATGATTAGTAATAATCATTAGTGTATTTATCTGAAATGGATGGCGTCAAAGCTGTGAGTGGAGAGAGTTTGACAGTGGTAAATGAAAATGTAACAATTAAAACATTTAGTATTTTAAACAATAATGTAATTGTAGGGGCTATATTATTTTCTTATGTTCCCTCTTTTTAGTATTAATGCCATCTTTTATTAATTTTATTGAAATAACTTTCCTTCTATAATTATATTCCTTTATGTCAACATTAATATTTTTTGGATATATTTTAAAGAATTACAGATATCAACTTTTTTTAAATATGTCATTTTTAAATAGTATCACATTTCTTCATACATTTACTGATAGATTGCTGTATATTTTATTATTATTATTAGTTCAAAAAAAATATTTGTCTTCTGCAAGTCTGAATCAGCTTCAAAGATTTGTAATATTTAAAATGATTTTCAAATTTTAGCTTAAATGTACTGGATTATTTCTGACTTAAGGATATCAACTATTGCCACTAGCTTTCTTAAGTTTTTCTCTTTTTAATTTTGCATTAACATGCATCTTACAACTTACTAATCAATGATCACTTCCTAAATTGATTCTATTAAGATGCTTACAATCTTGGAATATATATTTCCTATTAACCAAAATATAATTCAACTTTTTTCTGTTTCTTATGATATTTACATATCTACTTTTCACTTTGGATTTAAAAAAATAAATTGTAATATACAGTTTTCAGCAAATTTATGAGTCTATATTCTCTCTCATCTCTGCATTCACGTTTAAATTTACTCAGAGCAAATTCATCTTTTAATTATTTTCTAATTCTAGCATTAAAATTTCCTAAGATAATTTTAATATGTTCTTTAATCTCAAATCATTTATCAGATTGAAAACTAATTGAGATATAATTATGTGAATTTAATAACTTCCATTAAGTAGAATAACTAATCTTGCCATTCTGTTTGCATTATCAATCTCTACAATGTTTTCTTTCATTTTTTCTTTCTAAGAAATCCAAGTATACTAAAGCCTCTAATATTTGTGTTTTTATAAAAAAATACATGTTCATATTACAAGGCTATAATGGTGTTCTATTTTTTCTTTTTAAGCAATCTAAGTACACTTCCAATATTTGTGTTTTTACAGAGGAGTAGATGTACCATTGCAAAGCGATGTTTCTTAATCTTTTCTTCTAATTCACAAAATCTGATAAATGTTCAATTTAATATTAATATTAATTCCTACTATTCATGCAACTTCCTTTACATGAAAATGATCATGAAACAATCATTAAATTGTAGATTAGTTCTATATCTGGTGCTTCTTAATATTCTATGCTTGCTTTGCATATAGGCACGCATGAGCGAGCTAAAGTGGAGAGTGAAATTTCTCTTCTCCGAAATATCTAGCCTTTTGGAATATTTAGATTTTTAAAATAAGAAAAATGCCACCTAAGAAAAAACAAAGTAGTTTACAAGATGCTATAAAATTGATGAAAAAGAACAATTTAACCACCTTAAAAAAAGTAATCTCAATATGGCTGAAAATAAAAGCCCAGTTAAGGGAAAACGTCAGAATATAGGTGTTAATAATATGTCAAATTTACGAAAAGCCTCAAATAATCTGGAGTTAACTTGCTTAATTAATCAAGATAAAAAATTTGATGTCGACTTAAAGGAAAAAAATGTCCCTAATTTGGGTAATGATAGTGTAAATTGGGAAACATCATCTAAACATAAAAAAAGAAAAACTGATTATCAAAAAAATTATCAAGAGTCTGAATACTCCACTTCTTGTTGATTGTAATAATAGTTTTGGTATTATGAAAAAGGGGCTTGAAATAAATCAGTTAATCAATCAGGAAAACTCATTATCTGACAATAATAATAAATCAATAGATTTCACCAATTTAAATGATAAAATAGTTAGCCCACAACAAATACGTAAATCTATTGCAAAAACATCTACAAAATTAAATGCGTATTAGAAAAAATCTTTAATAACTGCATGACACCAAATACGTCGTCGATATTTAGTTTAATAATTTAGAGTAATGAAGAACATATACTTGATAAATCCAATATTAGTGAATACCTTAAACTATTAAATACGCACAATTTTCTGGATGCAATTAAACATACCGCCTTCTTCCCTGCTAGGGATTTTATATCTATAGAATATCATAAGGATCAAAAACAATGGCTGAAAGCTTAATTAGAGAAATGCAAAATCATAAAATATATTATGTCTCTAAAGAACCTAACCCCTTTGTTTATGGTAGAATTCTACATACGCCACCAACATTTGATGGAAGAGGTTTCTAAAACTCAAATGCATAAATTTGCTAAAATAGTTTCAATGGTACAGGAAATGACATCTGATATACCATTCAAAATCCTACTAATTCATGGAAAATATTATTAAAGTTAAAGAAATGAATATTTAAAGAACATCTACCACACAGGCTGATTAAAGATCATATGCCAATATCTGTAATATTAAAAGGCAGCCCCCCACTTTGTTTCAGGTGCAATAGGGTTGGTCACATAGCAGCAATGTGTGAGGCTGGTGTCTGTCCTACTTGTAATAAATTCAATAGAAATTAACATATATGCAATACCAAGAAAAAAAGAAATTGGGCTAATATTGTAGCAAATCAAATTAATAAAGGCAATGTAGAAAGTGAAATTGAGCAACAATTGATATATGAATGAAATATGCAAGATAATTGAGCAACAGTTGATAGATGAATGAAATATGCAAGATAATGTCATTTTGAAAATTGAAGTAGTAAATGATTCAGATGAAAAAGATGATGGTTAAATGGGCGACCAAAAATTTTTAGTAACCAAAAGTGTTAATGTAGTTAATGAGACTAAACTAATTAGAAAAAATGAAGCTAAAAACAGTAAAGCATCGGAAAATAGCTCAATCATCCAAGGTGTGAATAATAGTAGTATATATATAAATGTACAAATGATAGTTTTGTAATAGTGAATCAAGTAGGAGTTGATATAACAGATTGTGAAGAAAACTTAGATCAACTACTGGGTAATGTATAAAAGTCTTAGTATAATAACACTGAATATAAGGGGTATAAATGGCCCAAATGAAGCGCAAAAAGTTATCTTTCTGAACAAAAGTATGAGATATTAATACTAACAGAAACTAAGATTAATCTTAATATGCCAAAGCATATAATAGACAAGTTGTCTCAACAAAACACTATCTTATATAGAGCAAATATTAGACCAGTACAGGCAGTAGCTGTCCTAATTAATGTTAATTCATCTATAGAAAAGATATACAAATATTGTTTTTTAGGTAAATTATATAGTAATGTCTTTAGGATATCAAAAAGAAATGCATTATTTAATTATAGTTTATCTAAACCACTTCAAACACTTTTTAGCAAAACTCTTTATTTGTACATATACATACACATGTTTTGACTGACCTGCAGTCTTCTTCAGAACCAAACTGGCTCTGAAGAAGACTGCAGGTCAGTCAAAACATGTGTATGTATATGTACAAATAAAGAGTTTTGCTAAAAAGTATTTGAAGTGGTTTGGATAAATTGTATTTATAGGATATTACAGCAAAATAAAGAAAAGTGTGATTTTGGCATTATTTAATTGTTGTATATTCTGTGGCCAAAGAAAATGATATTGTTAAAGTTACTCATGCCATACAGGGTAGGCTATTACAAAAGCCAGGTATAATTGTACTGGGTGGTGATCTAAATAGCACTTATAAAGACTTGCCAATCACACTGAAGAAAAAGATCCAGGAGATTTTGTTATACTCTTTGTATGATAAATTTGCTGATAATGCTTTTTTCTTCTTTAGTAGCAGATAGAAATCTCTTATTGATCTCTTTTTTATTTCTGGAAACAAAATTAAGATTTCTAAAATTAATATCTTATTGTTTGGTTTTTCTGATCATCTGCATGTTTAGCTAATAATCAATGATTATATAAAAGATCAAAATCAATATATTTTTTCTTTGAGGAAAAATACTAGATGTGAGCTTCAATTTAACACTGATCATATCACAAACATATTAGTTATTCTGAATTATTATACTTGGAATATTAGCCTACCTCCATGCATTGCATGGTATAAAATAAAAAAAGAGATTTTTCTATTATATAGAAAAATAAATGAATATAAACTATCACTAAAACAAATGAAAAATAGAGATGCAGAAATTCAAAAAACATTAAAATGTCTATCAAAATACAAACTCAATCACTCACTAATAGATAAACTACAAGATAATATAATAATATATATTCTCATATGCAACAAGAAACTTAAACTATATGGATTAGAAAATTAATACCAAACCCTATGTAAACTATCTAGACCAATGATTAATTATGGTAAAGTTTATTTACAACATACAAAAAGTATAGATTTTATTAAGAAAGATGATGATGATATTGTGTCAGGGTTAAGAGTTGATGAATATATCTGTAATCATATAAAAAGAAAATTTGGTGAAGAAAAAATATCTATAGAAGATTATAAAAGTGAAGTGCTGGAATCCACAAAAGAATATATCACTAAACAAGAAATACAAGAAAAAATTATGTGGTTAAAAAAACAAATTACTATGACTAGTGACTCAATTTCAGCTAAAATTTATAAACCAATAGATTATTCTCTAATTAAACCTCAAAGGATAAAATGGCCATAATTAATGATAGAGTCTTATTTAGTATTAAGAAAAATAAAACTATACAAACACCAACAATCATAGACTCAAAGATACTAGCAAGGATAGTATTAAAAAGATTTCATCCCTTGGTGTCCTCTAAGATATTGCAAGCTCATCATGCAATCAAGGATAGATGTGCTATCAATACAGCTATGAAAATTCAAGAGGTGGTAAAATATGCCAAAGATCTGAAATTAATGCAGTATTATGCTATTAAGATTGACTTTAGATCTGCTTTTGATTTGATGAATTGATTATATTTGATTAGAAATTTATATGAATTAATACCTGAACATAGCCTATTAATAAATGCAATTGAAAACTACATTTGTAATAGCAGGATTTAAATTAAGAATTATATGAGGCAATCTGAGTTCTTGTATCAAGTAAGAGTATTCCCCAAAGTTCACCATTGGCTGTATTGCTTTTTCCATATATCTAGATCCTCTAATAAAAGAAGTAGAAAGTAAGGTCACAGGCATTTATTTCATCTTGGGGTAAAAATAGGGGTTGTTGCCTTTATTGATGATCTAATAATAATTTTTCAAAATGCCTATAATATCCAAGTTGTGATGAACATATTTAATGAATTTCACAAAGAAAAACAGGCTCTTTTATACAACTAACAAAATCTGCAGCTTAGCAATTAACCACCGGGAAAAAAATGCCCGTGAATTCCTTGCCACACCAACAGTATTTCTAGGAATACCACTATACAAGTCAATGACCTCAATTAATAGATATCTAAATAACTTAATTAAGTCAAAACCCTCAATTAATAGATATCTAAATAACTTAATTATTGCTAAAATAGCCGCAAATAATAAATAACTTCTCTTTATTAAAACTTTATGAAGTTCCAAGGGCCAGAGTATTTAATGCTATTACAATGGGTATTTTGAACTATTATGCCCCATGGATTGATCTTATACAACAACAAATAAAATCTACTTTATAGCAAAGAAATATATTTGGGGTAAGGCAACAAACCTAATTTTGATTTCAATGTTACAGTTATCTATTGACAAAGGTGGCCTTAACTTGATTAAACTAAAAGAATGTCTTATTTACCAAAGCTAAGACATATATAAATATTATTAAAAGTAAATGTTTTAACCCACCACTAATTGATATTAGTATCTATAATGAGATAGGAAAAGAAAGAAGATCCTTTTTTGCTGACCTAAGGATAGCTATATGGATTTACAGGGCAAGTTAAACATGTTCAGTTTGGAAGGGATTAAATATAGGGAAATAAAAAACAAAGGTGAAAATGTGAAATATCTAAAAGGGTTTTTATCTGGTTTATTAATAAAAAAATATATTGAAGAATTTACAACTGATATGTGCATGACAATCTTACATTAGGTTTATGTTTAGGTTTCTAAATGGGGTTCTTCCTACAAAAGCCCTGCTGAATAGTAATCTCCATATGAACTTCGAACCAATTTGTGTGTAATGTAGAATAAAGAAAGAATGCTTGTTACATTTGTTTGAAGAGTGTAAGGCTCTTGGGCATATCAGAAATCACATGTTTCATACTCCAATAATAAATTTAAAGAAAATAATGAAGAGATACATGGTGAATTTTAATTGCATAATGCAATGACAATAATACATACATTAAAAACAATATGGTCCATAAGATGTACTATGATTTTTGATAACAAAAAGTATAACTGGATAAAGAAGCTTGGGTCAAATACTTTAACCAATGTCTCAAATATCTACCTAAGAAAAATATAGAGAAAATATGGAGTAGCTATATGACAACAGTATGTGAAATATGAGATTGACCCAAAAAAGGGTATTCATATGTCATGATGTAATAAGAGTTTTTTTTCTGATTGTGTCAAATGTTAAATATGAACTAAAATAGATATTTTGTACAGCATATTGTTAAATTATAACTATTACTTGTAAAAAGCTTATATAAATGTTTTTTTTAATATTCTACGCTTGCAAGTGTGAAAGTTCTAATTTATTTTTTATCTATAAAAATAGTTAATATATATATATATAATAAGTATTCACACATACCCATTTAGTCTACCTTCAAGAAAATCCTACTAATGTCTCAATTGGGACCTATCTGTATCTGATATCTTAAATTCAAAATTTTCATAGTCATAAATTCTGAAATAAACCAGAAAACTCAAATATGGGCTTAAGTATATTATTAAACAATCTATTCATGATTGCTTATCATGTGGAATAACACTGCAGTGACAAGAATGAATGGAAAAGATAATAAGAATTTGCTTTTCTTAGTTCTATAAGGCTTGAGAGAAATAAAAGGTCACTTTTTAGTCAATAGAAAACTTTTTTTTTTGGAAGCCAGATATATATATAGTTTTCTACAGAATTTATAATAAATAGATTAAAGAAACAGCATATGATATATGCAGACATATTTGTGTTTAATTTTTGAAAGTGAGTGATTGTTAATGATGATGATAAAAAAAATTTTAAGAATTAAAAATTGAAAATTAAAAATCATCTAAACTCATATACATATAAAATTGCACAGATGAAAAAAGTTATTAAAAAAAAACTATTAAAAAAGAAAAGGTATTTTAAAACTAAATTAAAAAAAAAACTTAAAAGATTTAAAGATAAAAAGAATGTACAATAATTTAATTAATGCTATTGTGTAAAATGGAAATGATTATTTTCAATTAGTTAAAATAAACTAGCCCTTGGGCATCTCAAAATCTATAATTAAAGGTCAGATAGGAGAGAAAAAACAATAGGAACAGAATAGCCAATAAAAGAAATCCCCCAGGAAACGGACCTCAACGAAAGGATCATCATCATCATGATGTAATGTCCACTCGATCCAAAAGTTTAATATAAAAGGAAAAGTTTGGAAATAAATTATTATAAAGAGATGTGAAAGAAGAGTTGTGATATATGTATTACTGTGGAGAGAGTTGACGGAGAAGGGATTGAAAAGAGCACTCTTCGTTTTCCTATATTGCAGACCACAGGACATCAGGGCCCGGAAATAAAATACCAGCTAAAGTAAAGGATCTCCGGATGAATCAATAAAACAGCCAACAGCATTCCGGACTCCCCAGGACATCAGGGGAATTAACACGGGATCCCAAACTGCAAGCAACTGTTAAGGATGAACTTTTAAAAACCATAGAAACTATATATATATATATATAACTAATGAACATTAATTCTAAAACTTTCCAGTATTTTGAAACAGTAAGAACTTTAATTCAAAAACTTTTCCAGAATTTAATAGAAATAGAATTTCCTATCTGACCAACGTAAATTATTTATTAATAATTAATTTTATTGAATGCATTTTTTAAAAAATCATTTCCATTAAGTTATTTTTTCTGTTCTTTTAAGTTTTTATTATGATTTTTTTTTTTCTGTTAAACTAAACTTTCAATAAATGTTAAATTTAAGTCAGGCATGAATGGCTGCATAGATTTGTAAAGTTATATTAGTTTAATTAATGGTGGGTTGATCTTGAGTTATTTGTTTCGTAGTTAAATTGGGTCAATGGATTGATGTATTGGTGTAATTAGTAAATGTAGTATGAAGATCCTCTACGTGCAGGATCATATTATACACCGCACTTGGGCAAAATAAGTCCCATTTCTCACTGATCATCAGAAGCAGATAGTATTCCCTGCTCCTTGGATCACCCCTTTAGCCTATGGAATAGGATAGTAAGATGGCAAAAAGAACTGCAATCCCTTCCTATGGAGTTTCTTTTTTTATTGTTCTTCTCACCAGACAGGTGTAACATTCCTGTACTGGCCGAGCGACAATTTCTTCTCTATAACCATGCTGTTCAGATGTGCATTCCTGACAGTATGGTATTGTGCTGTCGTATTCATGATGCATTGAATACATCAATATATCAAATAGATTGGCATTAGTTAGAATGCGAACTTCTGACCTAACGTTAAATAAGGAATAGAATATTTTCTTTTTCAAATGCAATCTATGTAGTCTATCCATACTCGACACTTTAATAAAATATTAATAAATTCATCTGTGCAAACTTATAAAATAAAAAGTTAAAATGCAAATTAACTTATAAAATAAAAAGTTAAAATGCAAATTAAATTCTAAAGTAAAAGTTAGATTAAAATAATTCTAAATTTTATATATGTGCAAAATAAATGTTTCTGTGTATTGGCTTATTCTTATTTTTTATTATCTTTCTTTCTTTAAAAATAAAGTATACATTATCTCTGCTGCTCTGTGAGCTAGTGACTAGGGCTGATGGTCGTAATAAAATATATATGTAAATTTTAGATCTTAACAATATCTGACTACTATATAAATTTTCTAGGTTCCAATAGCCTGGTGGCACCCTGTACAGCAGATTATGTAAGACTCCACATTTCCCCGACCATTATAAAATAACTTAGCATAAAGTATTTGTATTATTAAAAATATGTTAAAAAGTTTAATCGTATCATTTTTGAGGACAGTGTATAAAAAATAAATTGTATTGATTTGATGTTATAGAGAGAATATAATACAATCAGATATAAAAAAATTTATACAACCATTGTCAATTAGATTTGTATATCCCAAATCAAATGTTCCTTTTATGTATAAATTAGCTGGATAAAAAACATTTTATTTAAAAATATTCATGTAAATTTTAAAAGTGAAAAATTATACAATATTAAAATATATGCTACTGTGTTAGTGAACCTAGGATATAAGAAAGATATTTTGTATATATTATACAAATTTACACACAGATGTATGAATGTATTATTGTAGGACAATTTAGTTATATTCAGAAATTGCACACATATTTGTATGTGTGCATATATATGTCAATTGTGTTGCAAATACTAATGAGGGTAGAATAGACACATATATAAATTTTAATGATTTTTTTTTGTATTAAATGTCAATTCAAAAATATTCATTTTATATTAAGCCACATGTCTGTCTGCTGTCTGGTTTTAAATCAACCTAATGGAACATATATATATAAATCATAATGTAATAACTTGAATTTTGTAGTAATTTTGTAAATCACAAATGTGAGTTTTATTATTGTGTATTAATCAAAATCAGAAGGATTCTAATTGTAGAGACATAATCTAAAGATTAATATCATTTTATATATATTGTTATTAATAAACTTGAATTCAATTGTTAAAATTGTATTGCACCATTATCTCTTGGTCACCATAACAGTACCTGTGTTTGTGTTCTTCTGAGCTAGATTCAAGTATAATGGCTGAATATATGAATGGGGATGTATTTAAGTGATTTTGAGCATCCAGATGATGATGATTATGATGATGATTGATATATCCTGGTTGGTGCTAAGAATATATTCTTTAAAGCCCATGTTCTATTTTAGTTTAGTTTTATTAAAAATTAAGTTTATAATTGACCAGTACATTAAAGGTACAAGTGGTCAGAGCATTGATGATGATCAGCATGTTTTAATATCCCAGCATTAGATTTTTCTGGTTATGTATTCTGATGGATTAAGCACTTAAGATTGTGTGTCCAAATTATGTTTAAATAATTGTCCAAGCTGACAACGGGCTAAGTAGTTTTGGTCTACAGGAGATCCATTTCTAAATCAGTCCCCAGAATGACTGTTGATTTATATTTTTTATTGTTCAAAGCCAGTCACAAGATAAACTGTTGATATAATTTGATTGATGGATCATTCATGATGATGAATGGTACTTACTCTTACTTATTTATAATGTTAGTTGATGGTTAAGTAAAGATACTTATAGTTGCTCTAAGGAGTGACTGGCTGATCTCTCACAGATCTTATGAGCTCCTGCTCTCTTTCATAACATTGCTTATATATATTTTGTGATATTAAACATTACGTTTAGTATCACTTACTTTAATATCTCCTATTTAATAATATCTTATTTTAATAAATGAATTTTAAATTTACTTTAAATTTCATTATGTGATGATGATTTGCCATCACCTCAGGGATGACCACCATCTTACCCATACCATTACAATATATAAAATTAGCACATCTTTAATTAGTCTGCAATTCCAACAAAATCTTATTTCCATTATTACTGTGAAATAATAGACCTCATTATTGATACATCATTATTTACTGACTTTTTACAGACAAGATAAAAGTGTGAATAAGAATTTATATTTAAATTTCATATATTGGTAAAGAATAAAACAACAATTAAATACAAGTTTTAATGTTGGTTCAATGAAAAAATAACATCATTTTATTATGATACAGATTTAAAATTGAAATGCTTAAATTTTTTTTATCATAGTTGTGAACAATAGCAAACTACCAGTGTCAATATAAGTATTATCATTAGATCACAACAGATTAGCTATTCTATCTGATTTTTGGTTTAGAATTCAACATAACTTGTATTTTTTTTTTTTAAATTTATTCTTATCTCAGTGCATCTTTCAACTTAATTCAATCATATCATGATCATCCACCAGCATAGATGTCAGACATATGTAGCTCATATTGTAATTTCAACTTCAAATACACCTTTTTTTTTTAAGTATACTTTTAACTTCATATATATATTTCAAATTTCTTTCAACACAATTCTTCTCAAAATATAAGGATAAATGATCCCCAAGATGCACATTTCAAAATAAATCAGCACTAATTGCTTAGCCCAGATCACAATCTCTTACACATATTTTTATCATTTGTTTAGGATTTTTTAAGATAGAAATTTATTATAAATTGTTTACAAATGTCAAACCATCTGCATTCATAACTTTTCCATAAACCACTTTATACAATTACATTAATGCATTAATATAAGAAAAGATTGCATTCTGTTAGACAATTAAATAAATATTTTGCTAATTTTCTGAGCATTGCCTATGATGCAGGGGGTGGGGGGAGTCAGAATGATAACATTTCAGTTTGTCAGTCCAACTGGTATTAATATTGAAAAAATTATGATTTTGATATTTGCTGGCTAATATGTAAATAGGTAATTTATTGGTTGATATGTAAATACATAATTTACATATTCCACTTCCGGGACAAGGGTATGAAGGAGTCTTGTTTGTTTATCACTGGGTGTTATTACTGATAAATCAGGACTTTTTGGAATTTCCTTTCTTTTCATTGCACTCAGGATAAGCTATTTGGATTGAAATCATGGCCAGAATTATATATTTAAAGAAAAGAAGGAAAATTATATAGTTACAAATTATAATAATGATTATTACTGATTATTCTTTAAACTAGAGATTATCTCTAGCCCAAATATATTCTTTAATTCTCAATTAATACTATATGTGTAGTATTACAGAAGTTCAACACCATATATATATATATATAAATTAATGTAGTAAATAAAGGTAACATAAAATTTCAAATAAGTAATTAAACATAAGAATATATAATTATGAACCATAAACAATATTATAAAGTACATGCAAATATTTCACCATAAGTGATAAATTCTGATCATTTTTTGGTTATGATTAAGTTAAAGTTGAATTTACAAGAATAAAAAGAGGGAAAAGATATGCAAGGTAACTTAGATAAAATGAAAGAAATGGAGATAGAATGATTTGGTTTAATATGTGCAAATATAATAAAAAGAATTGATAAAGATAAGGAATATATGAATAGTTCTGATAAGCATTGGTGTAGGATTAAAGAAGAAATATTAAAAACAGCAAAAAATGAAATAAAATCTATTCAATTAAAGAAAGCTATTGGATAATAGAAAGTATATTTTTAAAAAAAGGAAGTACAAAGATATCTTGTATTTGAGAGAATTAGAAATGTCACTTGAGAAAAAAGAAATGTTAACAATTGAAATAGCAGAGCTAAACTTATTATGATGTTATTTTGAAAAGATAGAAATAATATTTTCAATATCTATTTAGATTCAAATATCAGCATTTCAAGCTAATTGTGCATGCGCTTTTGTGAGTGTTAATAATAATAAATGAATACTTTCCCCTCCAATACAAGATATAGTATTTATGCAGGAATAAAATGAATCCACTTATTCCTACAACTCAAATGCTTATATATGAGCAAATCTGAAGTACTGGCAAGGAAAGCGTGAAATTAGACCACTCACTTTAAATTACTATTTACGATGTCTGAATGAATGACGTTGGTGAAATTGTCTAGAATTGTAAACATGCGCTATATAAAAAAAATAAATGCTTAATATCTATTTAGAAAAAAAAATAATTCGATTAATTGTGAATTTAAAAATAAAGAAAATAAATGAAAAATAGTAAAGCTGTCTTGCGTTGTTAGCCGAGAGGTATCGCAGCCGCCATGCAAGCAAGTAGTTGGTTGCAGACGGTTGTGGGTTCGCGTCCCGGCCGATGCTATGACATATAAAAAAAAAAAATAGTAAAGCTGTCGAATATGATACAATACCTATAGAATTTTTGAAAGAAATGAGAGAAATTACTATTAAGGAAATAGTTGGACTTTGCAATTTGATATATAATAGTGGAATTTAGCCTGAAGATTTTTTGATGATTATAACAATTCCAATGGCTAAAAGAAAAAAAGCTATTAAATGTGAAGAATACTGAACAATAAGTTTTTATCTCATGCATCAAAAGTTTTATTGAGGAATTTAATTCAAAGAATTTACAGGAATACAAAATATTATATTAGTGAAGAATAGTTTGGTTTTGAGAAAGGAAAAAGTACAAGAGATGCTACTAGTGTTGTTAGAACAATTTCAGAGAAATATGTTGAAAAAAATAAAGAAGTTGGTATATGTTTTGGGATTTAGAAAAAAACATTTGACAGAGTAATCTGGAATAAACTTAAGATTATCTTTTTTAAAAAATGAATATTTTAGAAAGAGAGAACCTTGATTTGGAATATGTACACTGGGCAAAGAAATGAAGCCAGAAAGAGGAGCAAGGCAAGGATGCAATATATCACCTGTGACTTTTAATATTTATTTAGAAGACATATTAAATAAATAAATGTTGGAGATAGACTAATAAAATGTATAATTTTTGCAGATGATATAACTCTTATAACTGAGGATGAAAAGAGTCTTCAGAATATTTGAATAAATTAAAAGAATATATTAGAATATGGAATGAAGATTAATGTTGAAAAGACCAAGTGTTTATGGATAGAGAGAATACAAAAAGACTGCAAATTGAAATCCATGATAATATAATTCAATACCTAAATGGATTTAGATATTTGGGCAGTTATCTGAATGAAGATGGAAGAAATGAAGATGAAGTTAAAACAAGAACAGCATTGTCGAAAGAGGCATTGATTAAGAAAAAAAAATATTTTGTGGAACTTTGACAAGAGAATTAAGGGAAAGATAAATTATAATACTATGTGTGGGGTGTACTATTGTATAGTTGTAAAACATGAACAATGAATAAAAAATTTAAGAACAGATTGGAAGGCTTTGAGATGTGGTCATGGAGAAGGATGGAAAAAAATAGGTGGATAAACAAAATGACAAATAAAGAAGTTTTGAAAAGAATAAAGAAAACAAAAAATTGAGAAAATTAGACAAACTGGACTGGACATATTTAAGAAAGAATAGTTTGATGAAAGATGTTTTGGAGAAAATAGTGAGTAGAAATAAAGGGAAAATATTATCTTGATAGACAAGATGAGAAGAGATATGGGCAATTGAAGAGATGGGCAGTGAACAGAATGGAGTGAGAAATGGATGAATTTATGATGTCTCTGCACTCTTATTGATTGTATTCATCATCTTGCTTAAAAGATTTCAGTTACTCATCATATCTCTTATTTTTCATAGAAGCAGATAACTAAAATATGTGGTAAAATAGTGTGATTATTTTCCTTAGGCATCTTATATACAGTGCAATCAGTAACTTCTTTTGATTAGAACAGATGCTACATAAGTATTGCATTCACAAAAGATTTTAATTAAAAATGTAAATAATTTTAATAGATTACAGTATTTTATTTCTCAATAAAAACTTCTTTAAACTATTGAATATACTTTAAAATTATATTTTAAAATAGAATACTTTAATGCAAATATATAAATATAGGGGATTTGAACTCAAACTTTTAAGTCACTTCACTATCCACACTATCTCATACTACTGATACACATGACCACACACATGTAGAAAAGATAAATAAATCACCAATATACATACTTCGTGCTAAACAAGCACTCAACAGTTGGTCCAGATTACCATCTCCCATACATATATATAATTAGTGTTCAGTCTATATTAAGATAGCAAATCCTTACACTTTAATGGACAGACTTTAGTCTACTCCAACCTCCAACTCTTCAGCCATCCATACCATTGAAAATCTGATGATAGAATTCCCAAATCCCATGCTGATGCCAATATTGTTGTCATACCCATGTTGACCTGAAGTCACTCTGACCCCTCATGTATAGAACAGTATCCATTTAAATACATAGAAGTATGGGCAGAATGCAAGCTTAATAAGTAAGATTTGAAATACTAGGCACTCTTAAAGCTGGAGCCTAATTGTAAATCCCTCTATGTATTTAAATGGATACTGTTCTATATGTGAGAGTTAGAGTGACTTCAGGTCAACATGGGTATGACAACAATATTGGCATGAGCATGGGATTTTGGAATTTTATCGTCAGATTTTCAATGGTATGGATGGTTGAAGAGTTGGAGGTTGGAGTAGGTTGAAGCCTGTCCATTAAAGTTTAAGGATTTTCTATTTTAATATAGACTGAGCACTGATTATATATATATGTATGGGAGATGGTAATCTGGACCAACTGATGGGTGCTGGTTTAGCACAAAATACGAAAACTGGTGATTATTTATCTTTTCTACATGTGTATGATCACGTGTACCAATAGTATGAGATAGTGTGGATAGTGAAGAGGCTTGAAAGTCTGAGTTCAAATCCCCTATATTTACAATTAGGCTCCAAGCTTAAGAGTGCCTGGTATTTCAAATCTTGCAAATATATAAATATTTTATTAGTATACTAAATCTATAAACTTCACTATGAATGATTGTATCAAAAAAATTGCAAAAAAAAAAAATGATTTCATTCCATCAATATTGTCACATGTGTTTATATATGAGGAAGTGCATGATTTTGTTTTCGTTATATGAAACTAAAGACAATAAACAAAGCCATTAATAGCATTATGTTATCTTCAGGAAGAGCTAATGCAAGATAACATTTGTAAACTCTGTATCCTCCCCTCTCCCCTTCAATTTCCATTTTACAAATGAAAACTTTGATAAGCTTGATAAACCTAGATATTACTGTATTATAGATTAAAAATATATTTTTTTTTTTAAAGTCAAAAAACTTTATAAACATTATACAATTTATATATACATAACTTGTAAATATCACTAAAAATTAATTTTGTTTACTATATAAAAAAAAAAAAGAAGACTTTTCCTTCTTACCTTTAGTTGGACTGGAATTAATACATTTTATATGGAATTTTTTTCTAAACATAATAATTATTTATATTCATTTAATTTTAATTATACAAAAAGATTAACAGTAAATGGTAATCCTTTAGCTTTTATTTCATTACGGAAGTTAAAAAACAAACTATTTTTGCTTATAAATTACACAATTTGATTACAAAAATTTATTTACTATTTACAAACAACAAATTTTATTATTATCTTGTCACAATGACTGTTATTGGAGTTTTGAAGTCTAAAGGTAGCAAGTTATAACTTTGAACCAATAATGATAGTCGTGACACTAAGGGGATGGGCAGTAACATCAGCATGTCTTGTAATTTGATAAGAATTAACCTTACACTTATTTATGAAGCTATTTTTTAAAATATTTATAGTATCAAAAAGACAAATTCTTTAAACAAAAATTATATAATTAATATAGTTTATATGAATAAACAGAACATATAGGAAACTTATTTTATTGCATATATATATATATATGTAATGATTACACATGCCAAATAAAAAAAACACTCACTAAAGTTAAAAGTAACACAAAAATTGCATGCACAACCATCAAATGTATACAATGTATATATATGTTGAGAAAGTAGCAATCAAAGACAAATAATCATCAAAAATAACCAGGGGTTGCCATTTGATTATATAGAAAAAATGCTATTAACCTCGCTACTCCCAATTTTGAAAATTCGGTCATCTGGACAAAATTATGAAGGATTTTTTAAATTGTCATGATTGTCAAACATTTATTTTATCATAATTTATATGTAACATTTATTTAAACTTAAACACACACACATATTAATAAATTAAATACTGTATATTTGAGAATAAAAAAATTTTTAAAAAGCATCTCAGAAAAAGCCTGTAAATTAAAAGACAAATTTCCATCATTTTTATCCCATTTACTGTAAGCTTTAGTAAATAATAACAGATGCCAGATAATAGTGCTTATTAAATTCCTACTTGTGCTGTCCTATTAGATATCCCCGACCAATTTTAAGCTTAAAGTTTTCATCAGTGAGCAACTTTGGCCCTTATACCTAGACCTTTAGAATCTAATGTAGTCATGTGATATTTCATTACTTACATTAAAAAGCACTATTTTCTTAATGTAATAATTGTATTTAACTCATGATTTTGATTGCTTTTCTCTAAAAAATAATAAAATATTTTTAAAGTTAACTTTTTTTAAAAAAAAGTTTACAGTAACTGATTTTTAACAAAAATTATATATTTATCTGCTAAATCATAAATGAGAAAAAAAATTTCCTAAATAAATTAATCTGCATTTTCAATTTTAAAAATGCAACAACAAAAAATTAACAATAAATACTTATTTATTTAATTACTATAATATTAAAATATTTTTTATTAATAAAAATTAATAGTTGCAGTACTGTTATTAGGTAATATTTGCATCTAATGAACCAGGAGAAAAAACTAATTGTGAAATATTTGTAATTTTTTATTAACACTATGTATCTATTATAAACACTTGTATAATATTTTTATATTGGACTATTTCCATCATCTAATATGAGTATTGAATGTCTTTAGAAAAATTTAACTTTTATTTAAATATTCCAAATACATTCAACTGTTAGTAGTAGCACAACGTTTGAATTGGGAAAATAGAAAAATATTGGATAGAGAAGAAAAGTTACAAAGAAAAAAAATTAAAAAAGCTGCTCACATGACAATAGCAAAAAATCCCATAAGCCAACCTAGTGTGACTATACATAATGTATGGAAACCACTAATCCACTTTACTCTTAGAAAAAAGTGGAAAAATCAGAAGGAACCTCATAGATATGTATATGAAATTTCTACTGACTGTTGCCTTTGGCAGGATGGCTCAGTTGTTAAATTGTTACCTTAAAATTCAATACTCAAGAATCTAAGGGCCCAGGTTTGGATCCCATGCTAGCACTGTCACTAGTCAGGCCAGCAACACCTGAAGAAGAGGAGAGAATAATACTTCTTGAAACATTGTGCATATATTAATCTATTTGATGTGCTATTACTAACAGTATATATTGGAATATTTAAATAAAAGTTAAATTTTTCTAAAGACATTCAATACTCATATTAGACGATGGAAATAGTCCAATATAAAAATACAACTAGAACACCTCATCACAAACTTTCAGGAAAACACTTATATAATATTATTAAAAATAAATTTCATACACAGAACATTTCTGAAAATATATATCTTATACTGTAGATATTAAAATTAATAATGAGTTAATATTTATTTAAATTTTCAAAAACATATAAGCACTTAAAAATACAGAAGACTTCAAATGATATAAGAAGTGGTGTTAATTTATTACTACATCTTCATTTAATGTAATGTAATGCTTGTGTGATTAGGATTAGAGAGAGCAGATTTTGGATCCCAAGGTTCATGCATTATAGTGCAGCTCTATCAATTCTGATGCTTGGATTTTTTATGAATTTCTGAGCAAAAATCATACAGCTATGAAAACAAAATGTATCAGTTTAATGATATTGAATCCATAGTATGTATTTTATTGTTTTCATAACTTCAACAAAAGATAATACCAACATATAAATATTTATGTAACTTAGCAATACATGCTTAGAAATAATAATACATCATAAAATATGGCATCACTTATGTAATGCATTTATTAATAAATATTAATTATTTTATCATCCAGATTACCTAAATGACCAAAAAAGAATAATTGACCTCAGATTTAGGTTATAAAGAAGAAACTACTTAACTATGTTATATGAACAAATGAATGCAAATTTGAATTGAAATAATAATTGTAACTTTATACAAATATCCAAGTGTGGCAAACTTTGATTTGAAGTATGTAATATATGATAACTATGCTTTCAAACTATGATTTACAAATTGTGTAACATTAATTATATCAGGCAAAATAATATATTAATTCCATTTTGAATTTTACATATCAATTAAAGATAATATTAGCAGCTACTTGTAAATGATTATAACTTAAGGGGGGGAAAAAGACCATGGAAGACAAACAGCAACAAATTCAAAGTAAGTTTACTGCTGGCTTTAAAAACAAGTACATACATGTATATTATATGATAATCCTTTTACTTCTTCATGTCATTTAATTTCTTCTGCAATATATCTTTGCTGTTGACATATTTCTTTTCTTTGTCTAATTATAACTAATTGATTTTATTCTCAGCTATTTTCTCCCATTCAAAGGATTTGCCTCTTCATGAAAATCATTTTTAGATTCATAATATTGAGGTTCATATTATCAAATCAATAAATATGTGGGCCTTATAATAGATTTAATATCATTACATTTAGGAAGTTACCAATTATTCTTATGATCTTGCCATCATATTTTCAGAATATTATGAAACATATATAAATAAAAAATTTCTAGTGCTTTTATATTATGCTAATGGAAAAGAAGGGGTCTATATGTTAACTCCATATAATATATATGACAGAAAAATAGCTATATATAAAACTACTTTAGTTGAGACTATGATATAATAGCTTTCTAACTTGGGATTAGAATAAATTCTTGTTTAACACTCCTTTTCACTTCAAACACCTCAACTTTTTCATCATCAACAATAATACCTTTTTTTATTTACCACATTGTAGTCAGAGTAGCACCTTAATATCTAAATCTGCCTATCAACTTAAAAAGCTACCAATATATTTGCAAACATTCACATTCTCAAGTTGATAGTTATCTAAGCTAAAAGTTGCTCTGAAGACTTTTCTTCCATCAACATATAGTAAGTCTAGAATAATCATTTTTGATTTTAATTGATTCAAATTAAAAGATCAATCTCAACTCTTATATTACATCTTGATGCTATATTCATAAAATCATCTATAAAATGATCCAAAAATAATCTCAATAAAAATGAAAAATAAAGTTGGGATTTTCTTTCATACTACCATGTACAAGATATATAACGGTAATAGACTATGATGGCAATAAGCCTGTTTCATATACTCCCTAGTAACATGTTTGAATATATCGAAAAAAGCACTGTGTAAATGCAAATGCTCCCATCATTTTTCTTATAATTGCCTGACAATTAAAACTCAAATGAGTTTTAAGATAATCACTCAACTATAGCTGAAAGCAATCTATTCAATAAAATCCTCAAATCACAGAAGTCTTTCTATGATTTTTATTTTTATAAATTGGAACAACAGACCAATCCTTTATATGTCCATATATTTCTAAATAATTCCAATGGTTTTGAAGTTAATATAACATTACCATTAAAATTTCTTTGAATAACCCTGCAACTTTTCATTTTTAACTTCACTAAATAGTATCTGGTCAAATCTAAATTAGTTAATAATCATTAAAAGTAGTCATCTAAACTATTATAATATATAATGTTATTTACTGATTTATTGTTTTGAAGATTATATGTTTTTTTTAGTGTGTCAAAAAGATCTAAAGTGGTTATAATAATGAGCAAATGACTATAATTACTTTGCAGTTTTAATTCACCAATACTATTAAGTCTTCCTATTTTCTGCTTTTAAATCTCTATTTTACTTATGGAACTCTATATTTTATTTATTTTACATGTGCCTTCAATCAAGTCAATGATGATGTAGTGATTGTCAGAGATCTAAATATCCATAATACTACCTTTAAAAGAACTTTATGCTTTAATAACATGATAAGATTAGCATTAGGTTGCAATTTTAGTGTTTGAGAGTTATTGAAATCTAGAACAACTAATATGAGTAGCAGTTAATTATAAAAAACAAATATCAAATTTTTTTATCAATATGTTTGGAATATGACTTGTATTTTAATGCATTAGATAGCATAATTGATGACTCATGCAATATTAGCTTCTTTTATATTCTGACTTCTAACTATAAAATAATCCAAAGTTGTTATTGTTATGAACATGAATGCATTAAAGGTTTTTTATAATAATTTTCTACTTAATTGAATTGATAATAATAATCAGTGCAAGTGCTGAGAAAAAATTCATGAACAGCAGACTATTTTAATTTACAGAACCAATACTATTAATTTAAAAACTTTAGGCTATAATTTATTCACTTTCTTAATCTAAAATTGGGGTCAGATATTAATGAGCAAAATAATTTTTAATAATGTTAAACTATCATTGGTATATCTAAAAATTTCAAAAATAAAAGATATAAAATTAAACCTCAGTGAATCTAATACTGTGGAGTTTCTTTCCATTCAGTAATCTATTCTTTGAAACTACCTATCTGTTCAAATAAATTTCCTTCCTTTGGAAAATGAGTTTTATTAAGAGGCAGCTATATCTAATCATAAATTTTGACAGCTCTGTGGTTGATAAAAACTGTTTTATGTTAGGTTTTGAAAAGTTTGCATCTGAATTTGTAGTACATAATTAGAAATAATTATAATAAATAATGAAATATGATACCATTTATAGCTTTTATATATTAACTTTATATCACAAATTGTACATAAATTATAGTTATTGCGATGAACAACTGCTTGGGTTTTAATACAACTAATGGATCAATGATTACTAATGAAATCATATTTATACAAACTTGTATCATTCTTTTACATACTATGTATGACTTGTGATATAAATTTAATAACTATATAGATATGCATTTATAAATTCTCTATTGTTTTAAGCTTCTTTAAGTATTTTATATACAATGTTAGAAAAAGTTTATTTCACATGATTAATAATCTCATAAAAATCATGATATATATATAAAGTTTAATAATAAACTCACGCAAATAAAATTTTTAACAACTAAAATATAGCCATAAAAACTATTTTAAAAAAATTAAAATGTCAGCAAGAATTCACTTTCTATATTTCATATAAATATCATTATCACTCATGTTTTTCAACTATTATTGATAAACTGCAGGATGAAAGAATCTCCACGTTTAATCCAGTTTCTCTAATCTCTAACCTCTCTTTTCCTTATCACATCAATAAATTTTCTTATTTCATCCATCAATTTCAATTGTGGTCTCTTTCTAGTTCTTTTATATTCCTCTGGAATTCTGTTTAAGATTTCAACTGTCTATCTATTATCATCTCTTCTAGTAATATGTCCAGCATGGTTCCATTCAAGTCTCTAAATTTTTTCAATGATATCAGTAATATCTGTTTATTTTCTCATTCATGTATTTTGTTTTCTTTTTTATCTTTCCTGTTACTCCTAAGATACCTCTTTCTGTAAATCATTGAGTGATCTGTTAAGTGACCAAGTCTCAGATTTACAAATAAGAATTGTTAAACTAAATTTATTAAATATTTTTGTTTTCAAATGTATAACGATATTTCCTTTTAATATTAAGTTATTTCTATCAAAAACACTCTATCCAAGTCTAATTCTATGATTAATTTCATCCATTATGTTTCCATCTGTATTAATAATCTGACCAAGGTATTTGTAATTGTTTATCATCTTCTTCTTCTAAGAAACACTGAGCATTACTTTAGATTTTTTATCATTTATCTTTAATCCTACTTTCTTACTTTCATCTGATAATTTTTGCAACACTTCCTGAAGTTCTGAAGCATTCATTATCTGCCCAAAATAAATATATATATATATATATATCAATTGCAAAATTTAGATGACTTACATAGTCTCCATTTACTTTTACTCCCTTAATTTCTCATTTTAATCCACAAAATACTTCTTGTAATACTACTATAAAAAGTTTTGGAGATATAGAATCATTCTGTCATATACCTTTCTCAATGTTAACCTTAATTACAAGTATGTAATCTAATTATTGTGGTTGTACTTTGATAAATATTGTTCAGAATACATAAGTAAAGCTTTAGTCACTGATTATAGACTCAAATGCCTTTTCAAAATCTAAAAATCCAAAGCATAATTGCAACTCATATTCATTGGTCCTTTCTATAACTTCTCTCAATATTTGGTTATGAGTCATTGCTAAAAACACTTTCAAATCCAACTTTTTCTTTTGATTGATTAAAATTCAATGTTCACTGTAAACAAATTTGTAATTATCTTGCTAAAAATTTTCTACAGATTAGATGAAAGACTGATAGAGCTTTCTTAAATATCAATATCACTACCACATTTTTCCAAACAACTGTTATATCTTGAATATTTAAACATTTAGTATATAACTTTGCAACAATTTTTCTATTTCTTCACCTGGTTTTTTTAAAATATTGATTATAATTCCATCATTTCCAGAAATTTCCCCCTTCTTCGTAGATTTAACTGCCTGCCTCAATTCTTAATTTAAAATGCTAGGCAATTCAGAGGATATAGCAGTTGTAAAGAATACTTTGTTTTTTTTTTGTTCTTTATTGTTATATAATTCTTTATAAAACTCTTCTACATATTTCATGATGTCATCTCTCTTTTTAGTAATAGTTCCATATTTTCTTCTTATCTAAAAACGTTGTTTTACACTTTTGATACTTTTATTCTTTTCTATAGCTTTCTTTGCTAGTTCACAATTATATTTTCTTATATCATTATTAAAATCCTTTTTGTACCATTTTGCAAAATGTTAGATATTCATTTCTTCTTAAAGATCATTTTTATATATTTTCATATCTCTTCTTTTCTTCATACATTGTCTTGGTCAATAGAAAATTATATTGATACATTGCTGTTTTTTTATATCAACTATCATTGCTGTAGTTTTAAAAACTAGTCTATCAGTTATCTTCCTACTGATTTTTTTCAAATCTAAACCAACTTCAAAATCTATTAATATTTTTAAATAATTTGCAAGTTCTAATATAATTTCCACAGAATGTTTCTGCAGGTTAGGAATATTAATAGTTTTTGTCTCTAGTTTTGTGATATGTATATGTATGCTTAAATATTCATACATATAAAGGTATAAATTACTAATAAAGGAATTGAAGAATTGTAAGTCTGATTCTTTTAAAATAGGAAATAAAAGTTATTTCTAACTTCATTAAGATTAGAAAAAATATTATTTTTTAAAATTAATTAAATTAATGAGAGCTAAAATGCAGTATGATATTAAGATACAGAACAATTAAAAGAATTAAGTTTAGACTTCTTTCATGATTATAAACTATAAGCAAAAAATAACTTATTAATTAAAGTTAAAGATATAATAGTTAAATTCTTATACCCAACAAGTGAGCAATGAAAAGAAGAATCACCTGAGCAGGTGGCCAGGAATATAAGCCAATCAGCTTTAGAAGAAAAACAATGAATGGTCTCAAAGCAAACTGGATCAAGAAAAGGACACTTCATTCTTGGAGATTCACATGTGCATTATAAATGAGTGCAGATGTCACACAAATGCAGGGGGACTTCAAGTGGGTAAAGCTTGTCTCCGAACATGTGTTCAGCCAGCTAGGACTCATATAAGTCATATCGATCTTCAATACTATTTTTATATGTCTACAGGCCTATGTATATATGTAATGTATATAGATGTATATATAATTTGTAACATTTAGTTAGAAATTGCTAAGAGTATTATTATTAAATTACATTTAATCTCAATCTAATAGTGTTGAGTCATTACTGGAGGATTACTATCATTAAATTAGTAATTTGTAACATTTAGTTAGAAATTGCTAAGAGTATTATTATTAAATTGCATTTAATCTCAATCTAATAGTTTTGAGTGATTACTGGGGGAATAAATTAGTCTGTGAATGGTTAAGTTCACAGACAAGGGGTCTGGCAGTATAGAATCTATTAATATTTTTAAGTGATTTGCAAGTTCTAATTTAATTTCTATAGAATGTTTCTGAAGGTTAGGAATATTAATGGTTTTGGTCTCTCTAGTTTTGTATCAACACTTATATTACATCTCATTAATAAATGATCACTTCCTGTGTTGAATCTATTAAGAACATTACAATCTTCAAAAAGATATTTCCTGTTTATCAAATATAATCTAATTCTGTTGTACTTTCATTTGGATGCTTCCATGGCCATTTTTTGTTTAGCATTTTTCTCAAAGAAAAAATTCATAACATCAAGTTTTTCTTAATCTGCAAACTACATGTACTAGTCTGTATTCTCTCATTTCCATCACCATAACTAAGTTTAATCACAATATTTTCATCTTTCAGCCATTTGCCAATTCTTGAATTAAAGTTTTTCATGACAATTTTAAAATGTTTTGTCTGATCAAAAGTGCTTTGTACATCCATATAAAAAATAATTTACTTCTTCATCATAATAAAAACTTCATGATACATAAATCTGAATTATATTTATTTAATATCATTTATTAAGCTGCATAATTAATCTTGCCACTGATATAGTTCTTCAATTTCTTATTCATAATAAATCCCACTCTATTTGTGCTTCCAATATTTGCATCTTATACTAAAGTACATATTCACTTTTTAAATCAATTCTCTTCACCTTTTTTTTTTTCAACTTCACAAATTTCAACAATGTCCCATTTGATAACAGACAATTCTTTTTCCATTTCATGTAATTTTCTTTCATTTCAATGTGAGTTCCACTTATAAGTACCTAAATGAAAAGTCTTATCCAATGGAAGCCTTGATCTGTAATCAGAGAATTCTTAACACTCTTACATTTAAAAATGCAAACATAGACATATTATTTAAAACAGCTGCCTATTAATGTTCATGACTCAGCATTCAAATACGGAGAAAATTTGAAAATTTCTTCATATAGTTAACTGGTGATATCTAAAAAAAGCTTAGGACTTTTCAGAATGCCAGCTAATAGCTAATCATGATAATACCCATTTACTGACCAAAAACTACTGCTCACTAATTGGTTACCAAGATAATTTAGTTAGAGTATTATTTTAAAAACCCTTTAGTAATTGAAAATTCCGTAACCTGGAAAATAAGTTTTTTCTTCTTAATATTCTTATGTAGAAAAATGCAACAGGAACTATTAATTGGCAATGACTTATTTAAGATAGTTTTACCTACCTATATATTACTTACAGGAATCAAAATGAAATATGACAATTAGTGAATCTTTTAATTATATGTTTAATGCTAAACAATAAATTTGTTTATTGGTATTATTCTAAAAGAGTAGTAGAGTAAATAGAATTCGATTATATAATTTTTTCTTTACATATAGAATACATATTGGTATTTTATTTCAAAAAAATATCAGGAATTGCACAATAATGGGGAACAGAAAGTTTGTTTTTTTAGTAAAACATAATACTAAAAAGAATATTAAAATAAGAATCTATATTTAAATATATTGCAGCATTGCATAGCTAGCTACAAGTTCTTAAATACATTAAAGTCTAAAAATAACAATTTATAAATTTAATAGGCTCGGTAGTTATTGTATTTAGTCAAGATTACACATAAAACACAAGCAAGTATACATATATTTTTAATAATATATTTATTAATAATATATAGATACAAACATACACTCAATTTCCATTTACAATATTTATAGATTTAAATAATGATGGCTACACTTTGCCTGCTGCTATCTGGTGGGGTGTAGCTACTAGTTCTAATAAAGAAGAAACTGTATGTTCACTTCCAACTGTACTTGACAGCCTGCCTCATGAGTAGATACAGTGACTCTTTTGGCTGTATTTACAACTTGCTTTGAGTCAGTTTTGGTTCTGGCAGCTTCCAGTCCTAAATATGGATCTGCCTCACTGCATTCACCATTATCTTAAATAGCTGTAGTCTGGAGAATGATCACTGTTGTTCAAAACTAGGTACTGTTATTCAAGTTTGGAAAATGCATACCGTCTTTCAGGTTTCACAGTTGTTCTCTGCTTTATCTTCAAAAAGACTGACTATTTATTGCCAGATCTCCAATCATAACAGAAACCTTCGGATTCAGTGAGCATCATTGCCTATTGGCCTGTTCTTGCACATTGGCTGTGCATTATCTTTATATATATATATATATATATGCATTGGTTAGTAGCAATAAATGATTAATCCAATTGCAATAAGAAAGGAATATGGAGTAGTCCATTATTTGAAGGCAAAGTGAGATATGACATTCCCTCCCCCTGGTTAAAATTAGTCCAGGAAAATATAATCAAGCAGATGTGTTGAAGATGTTTTCAACACTTTGTTGCTTCTTCTGGCTTGGTGATGTTCTTAGTAGGTCCACTATTGGCATCGTTTGGAGTTTTTGTAACTGGAGGTCTATTACAGCTGGCTGATAATTTATCACTGATAGATTACAACTGCTGGTTTTGGAGCAGTAGAGTCATGCAGCTGGTTGATGACACACCACTGTTGGTTTGACACTTTTTTTTCATCTAGTGAGGTTTTACTGATAGCTGCTCACAGAACTGTAAGTTCATTTAATCTAAGTTAGTTCTTGTGATGACGATGTTGTTGTCCATCAGCAGTTTTAACTACTACTGTTTGAAACCCTTTAAATCCAATTATCACTACTGGAACCCATTTGGTCGAAGTACCCTTCCACTTTTTTGAACCTGTAGTTTTGTTCATTATTTCAGGATTCAAACCAGATTATTAATTACTTGTGGGTAAATCCTTAAATTACTTATAGTAGTGAACTGGTTCACTTATCACTGCAAATCTTACATGACTGAACCAGTCATGGCCTAATAAATTGCTATATTCACTCGATTGTGTATCAATTCCGATAAAGACAAAATCTATTAACCTACTGGTGAGGGGGGGGATTCTGTCTTTAATCTAAGAGTAACTACTCTTGATTGATTTTACAAAATTTTAGTGACATGCCAATAATGTTTGCAATCAATTTTTCTGAATGATGACAAAATCTAATGACCCACAGGGGCAAGATTTTGTTGTTTAATCTTTTTTTCTAGCCATGGGGGTGGAAAAAGCAATGTTTATTTTGTCAAACTACACCAAATCTGTAGTGTTTAGTCAGGATTACACATGTAATACAAACAAGTATACATATGTTTTAATAATATATTAGTAATATATAGATGCAAATATACATTCAATTTCTAATATATTTTACAGTATTTACAGATTTAAGTAATGATAGCTATGCTCTGCTCGCTACTGTCTGGTGGGGTATAGCTACTAGTTCTAATGTGAACTGTTGAAGAAGGGATTACTATAGGTGCCCTTACAAATTTCTTTACCCACTTCCAGCTGTACTTGATAGCCTGCCTCATGAGTAGGTACAGCTACTTTTCCAACTTTATTTACAGTTTATCTTGAATCAGCGTCCAGTCCTAAACATAGACTCACCTCACTGCATTAACCATCTGCATAAATACCTGTAGTCTGCAGAATGATCATTGCTGTTCAGGTTAGCAGAAGTTTCCTTTGACTGTATATAGGGAACTAGGCTATTGTTATTCAGATTTAATAATTGTTCTTTGGAAAATGGATATCGTTTTTCAGGTTTGACAGTCATTCTCTGCCTTATCTTCCAAAAGGCTGACTATTTATTGCCAGATTCCCAAACTTAATGGAAATCTATGGATTCAGTGAGATCATTGTCTATTGGCCTGTTTTTGACATTGGCTGTGCATTATCTTTATATATATATATATATATGCATTAGTTAGTGGCAATAAATGCTCAATACGATCACAATAAGAAAGAAATCTGGACTAGTCCATTATTTGAAGGCAAAGGGAGATATGACATTCCCTCCCCCAATGAAAATTAGCTCTGGAGAACATAGTTATGCAGGTGTGTTAGAAAATATTTTCTTCGCTTTGTTGCTTCTTCTGGTTTGATGATGTTCTTAGTAGGTCCACTGTTGTCATCATTTGAAGTTCTTGGAACTGGAGATCCATTACAGCTGCTGATGATTTATCATTGGTAGATTGTGACTGTTTCATTTTTTTAAGTTTTGCTGATGGCTGGTTTTGGAGCTATAGGTTCATGCAGCTGGCTAATACCACATTACTGTTGGCTTGCCCTCTTTTTTATCTGGAGAGGTTTTGCTGATAGCTAGTCATGGAACTGTAGGTTTGTCAACCTAAGTTGTTTCTTATGATGATGATGTTGTCATCCATCAGCAATTTTAACTACTGCTGTTTGAAGTTTGTTAAATCAAATATGTCCTTGAACATGCAGTATATGACATAAGTACCTATCTGCTTTTTTGCACTTATTTTGTACATTATTTTAGGGTTCAAACCCAGATTATTAATTACTTCTGGGTAAACCCTTTTAAATTACCTTATAGTTGTGAGCTGGTTCACTTTTGTCACTGCAAACCATAAGTGACTGAAGCAGTTATAGCCTAATAAATTGTTATATTCACCTGATGCTAAAACCAGTGATAGATATATAGTCTTATTAGGCATTGTAACTTTGACTCTTGTCTTCCCAAGAATGTTATTTGATTGCCCTGGTAACCAGTTATTGATTTGCTGCTAGGATGCAGCTGAAATTTATTACTCTTATTAATGATAGACCAGTTACACTATGGACACTGCAGACCCTGTGTCCAGTTCCATTGTGACTGGCATATCATTAATAAATAAATAATTCCATATTTGAAAATAGAGTCAATATTCTCACATTGTTTATGCAGGCAATTTGTTTTTTTGACTTTAGATTGCCTTTTTTGCTTTTTGGAAAGGATTCATTCATTCTGTCATTAGCTACTTCTTATTTCATTTTAAAACAAGTAGTTCTTGTGTGACTGATATGCTTGCAATATGTGCATGGTGTATATAGTGGTGTGGACATTCTGTGTGTGCGTATATTGGTTCATTACATCTGCAACAACATTTCTTACTCATCGTTGTTGATTTATTTGAGCTGTCAGCTGAATGTTTGACCAACCCAGTAATCTGCTCAATACTTTGAATATTATAATTTATTTTTTTCTATGGCTTTGCTTGACTACCTGTTGATTCTGCTACTGTTACTTGAGACAAAGCCAATTCAAAGTTTATGTCAGGATCCATTAGCAGCTTGATTCTATGATCATTTATTCTGCAGATAAAACAATCTTGAAAAGATTTGTTAAGGAAGTGTTTAATATCGCATTTTAATGCTAATGAACAAATTCTAATAGGAAAATCTTTAGCTTTTTTCTCCTTCCCCTTGGACACATAGATTGAAATAATATCTCTGCATTATCATTAGAGATTTAGGAATAAAAAAGTCGGTTAGTAGAGATAATATCTTTATCAAAATTTACATCAGCTGATATCTCTGACCTTGTTTGTGATTTAAAGATCTAGAAGTCTGGGGTCCAATTATTGACATAAGCATGGCTAATTTCAACTGAGGCATTTTGATTCAATTAGCCTGTAAATAAAAGATTATTCAATCTTTATAGCTTGGCCAATTCTCTAGGTAGACAGGATTGATCGCTTCAATGGAGCCAATATTAACTATTCTGTTACTTATCTCCTCTTTTCATTTATGTGAGTCACCACTTGGAATGATCTTTAATGTTTATTTGATGAGCTACTGTTTGTGTAACTGTCAATTTCCGATAAAGACAAAATCTATCAACCTCACTGGGGGAAGTTTCTGTCTTTAATCTAAGAGTAACCACTCTTGATTGATTTTACATAATTTTATTGACACGCCAATAATGTTGCAGTCAATTTTTCTGAATGATGACAAAATCTAATGACTCACGGGGGCATGATTTTGTTGTTTAATTTTTTTTTCCAGCCATGAGGGGGGAAAAATAATTTTATTTTGTCAAACTGTGCCAAATCTGTTGTTTTTAATCAGGATCAAACATAAAACACTAACAAGTATACTTATGTTTTAATAATATATTTATTAGTAATATATAGATACAAACAGTCCGCTGTTTTATAATTTTTTTATAATATATAGATACAAACATACACTTGATTTCTAATATATTTACAAATTTATTTACAGATTTAAGTAATGATGGCTATACCTCTGCCTGCTACTGTCTAGTGGGGTATAGCTACTAGTTCTAATGTGAACTGTTGAAGAAGGGACTATATATGCCCTTATAGATTTCTCTCGACCCACCTATTCTGACTCATGAGTAGGTATAGTCACTCTTCTGGCTGTATTTACAGCTTGCCTCAAGTCAGCTTTCAGTCCTAAACAAGGTCTTGCCTTGATGTATTCACCATTAGCTTAAATACCTGTAGTCTGGAGAATAATCACTGCTGTTCAGGTTAGCAGGAGTTTCTTCCAACTGTATAAGGAGAACTAGAATACTGTTATTTATGTTTGACAGTTGTTCTCTGAAAAATGCATACCGTCTTTCAGGTTTGACAGTTGTTCTCTGATATCTTCAAAAAAACTGATTCTTTATTGCCAGATCCCCAATCTTAATGGAAACCTTCAGATTCAGTGAGCATCACTGCCTATTGACTTGTTCTCGCCATGGCTGTGCATTATCTTTATATATAAGCAATGGTTAATGGCCATGAATGCTCAATCCAATCATGATAAAAAAGGAATCTGAATTGTGACTTCCTATAGCGCTACTGTAATGTGTTAATACATGCTCTCAAAAAAATATTTTATGCTTTATCATCACAAAAAGAAACAAACTTTTATAAATTAACTATTAATTCTCATTGTACAAATAGAAAAGAAAACAGACTTGAAACAAACAGAATAAATTGACAAATTTTAAAATTTCATATATATAATGTGATTGATTTATTTCAAAACAAATTCAGATTTGTGAAGAAATTTTTTCTCTCCCTCTCTTTGCTTTATCTTTCCATCCTATTTTTTTGATTTATTATTGTTAATTATCAATATTAACATGTCATAAACATTGAATAAAATAAATACATTTTGAAGGCAGACGGCTACAGTTGTGAGCAATATATTTATTGATACATATTTTTGATAACCACAAGTGAGTATTTATAAAAGAAGCAGTAATATTAATTTGACATAAAACATATTCTGCAAGTGAAGAGATTGCCAAAGTTTGGCACAGCTTTCCTTTGTGAAATCCATTTCATAATTATAATTGCAAAATTAGAAGAATATTATTATTTTAAAATTATGTGATGACACATATGCTTATAGTTCAAGCTTAATCAGCATGGAAGACTATATTTCCAGTAATCCATCTCTGCCATAACATGCTAATCCACAAAGGATAAAGTATCAAATTCCAGCACTAGCATGAAATAAAAATGAATATCATTGCAATTTGTGAAAACCTGTGTTTATCTCATTAATGATCTAGAACCATTTTTGTCACTTTTCTCCAAAATTATGCCTATCTACAAAATATACAAAAATTGGAAATATGAAAACGTTAGAGAATGGATTTATAAAAACTAATAACGCAATCTTTTAAACTTTTTTTTCTAGGAGAAAAAAACCTACTAAACACGTTATACAATGGTAATATTTAAAATAAAATTTCATTTTGATTTCTTTAACAATCGCTCATAAATGAGTATCAACATTTAACTCTTGAAAAAAAATAGAAAGAGAAACGAACATTAAAAATAAATTTTTAATAATCAAACAAATTCAATCCATTAAATGCAAATATGTTCTTGTATATCATAAGATGGGCCATTCTTTAGTCTTGCTAGAATAATAGGAAATACAGTACTGATATATTAATTGTAGATCAATTATTTGGTATTTTAAATAGACATGCCTCAACTTTTGGAATTGGAAACATTATATTGACTTATTCTTAATAAAGGTAGTTTTCTTTATGCATATGGAAAACAATATTCACAAATTTGTCTGAAAGAGTGCTGAAATCAAATTCCAAAAAATTCAATGGAATATCAGAAAGGATATCAAGTAAAAATAATTGTCAAGTCTTCAAAATCCAGTGAGTATACTTACTCTCTGCAAATAAATAGGTGTAAAAGTTATATTTGTGTATAAAATTAAGATTTATTTAAATTTTCAGTAGGGGATTGTGAATTTTAAAAAATAATAAATGTCTTCCAAGAAGAACCAAAAATATCCTTCTACACAATATAGTACAACAAATAAACCTTCATGAATTTTTTTTCTTTTATATTGAATTTGATATTGAAATGATATTTTGCCTGATATGACAATATCATATATCAAAGTTTTAAGTCTTTCTTGGTCCATAAAATGCAACAGACAGTTTCATAAATTCGATCAAACAGAATGTTTTCTAAATCTCCAACAGTTAAATTTAACTTTAAAAACTAAAAAGTGTATCTATCTCTGTCTGATAACTTATTTTTTACCTTTCTTTAATTCTAGAATTTTAATACTTTTATTACTGTTAATAATCTTATTAGTATTTTTAATTTCTGTTGTCATTCCTTAACAGACTATTGCTTGTCTCAGAAAATATGTGATGGTAAATGTTATTCTTGATCTAAGAAACTTATCCTCAATATGACCACAGCTATTTTGTTTATTTACTTTTAAATAAAAAAATGAGGAGGAAAAGAAAGGGAAAATTAGTGCAGTAAATTATTGCTTTGACTATTATGATATAAAATTCTTAAAATAAATTTTACAGTACTGTACTCTTATTATTTAAATATATTAATAAAGTGTTTATTATCTTAATTATTTTATTTTAAACAATTTTGTATTGTTCTATTAATAAAAATTTTTTTAGATAATATATAAAAAAAACCTGTAGAGAAGAATTTTTTCCAGTGCTGAATAGTAAATGGATATCTAGTGTCTACCTAGTTATTCTCAGCGAGGAAGTTAACAAAATAGAAGAACACTTAAATCATCACTATTCAGAATTGGGAAAGTTTGGTGAATAATGCCTTTATTATTTCTCTATGGAAGACTGTTACAAAATGTTGGCATACAATGAATTATTTAAAGACTGTTTTACAAATATTCAGAAGAATTATTGTGTGCTTCAAAAAAATAGGATCTAAAAATTTCCAAATCTTAAAAAGATTATGAACTATGGTTAAACCATCAAATTTTGCAGATGAGGTTGTTGTTTTGATAAATTCAGATTTTCAGGAAATGTTATAAGAGTTATCAGATGAAAGCAAAAAAATAAGACCAAAAAAATATGATAAAAAAAAAAAAAAATTGTTGTGTTTATATCATAATTGAATGTAATAAACATAAACTTGTATAAATATAATTAAATATTTTTTTCAGTTTATATACTATATTCTTACAAATATATACAATAATATTTGCTATACCATACGCCTGATATATTGGCTCAGTGTAGTGTTTGGTTGCTATGGAACTACTGAAGGAAGAGATTTCAGATGCCCTTCTACATTTACCTAACCTTTCCAGCTGAATTATGATAATTTGCCTCATGTGTAAGTATAGTGACAGTTCCTGCTGTTCTGTAGTAGCTTGCCTTATGTCTAGTTTATGATCTAGTAGCTTACAGTTCAACTTCAACTTGCTTCACTTCTTTAACAATATAGTGGACATGTGTACTGCTGTTCAGTTCTGACAGTTAATTGTTATTGTTTGACTTTACTTCCAAATGGATTGCCTACTTGAAGCCAGATCCCCATCCACAATAAGAGCAATCATATTTACTGAGCATCATCACCTATCAGCCTGTTTTTTGCAATTGGTTACATCTTATTTATTCATATAGCCATTGATCTATAATAATGAATGCTCAATCCAATCAAGATAAGATGGAATCTGGACTAGCTATAACAATAATGTTTGGCTTTTCACAGAAAAAAACAAGTTTGATAATCATGAATTATAAGAACTTAATAACTACAAATTATTGCTGAAGATGGAAAAATAATATATGATCATAGAATTAAACATGAATGGAGTGCTTTTGATAAAAATAATAATTATATTTTAAAAAAGATATGTTTAACAGTTCTTCTATATGAATCTGAGCCTTGGATACTTAAGAGCAATATAAAGATATCAGACCACTCAATGAAATATGGAAAAATTTACTTTGAAAATAATGATGGACCAAAAACAAAAGAAAAGTGATAAAACAATCGGTATATTGACATTAGTGAAAGAATTAAGAGATTGAAATGAAGCTGGGTAGGACAAATTGGAAGAAGAGATGACAATAAATAGACACCTGAAGTTTTAACTGGATTATAAAAAATTGTAAAAGACTGAGAAAAATATCATGTGAGATTATTGAATGAGATTTAAAAAATTTGCTGGACAGGTGTGGAAGTTAAGGATTAGAGAAATTATATTAAAATTTAAAAGATCTTGATTCATCCTGCAATGGATCAATAATGGCTGAAAAAATCTGTATGTGTGTATATATATTATATTCTACGATCACACAAGAAAAACTAAAGATTGATTATAACCATACATAATACCTAAAAATAAAAAGTTAAAGGCATATTTCTAAATATTTAACATGGAATACAGTTAATAAATCTATTAATTCATCACATATAAAATAATTATTACAAGGATATATTTTTAGCTAATAGCAGTTTTACATAATTAGTATAGTAAAATATTCAAAACAGTTTAAAAGTATGCATTTAACTTACTAGGAACTGCAGGCTTAAACTGGTGAATATAGATAGTGTTTTCATCTTCTGTTTGAGAAATCTAAATGAACAAAAACAAATTTTAAATATAAGTTTAAAAATAACATGTATAAAAATGACTATCAATATAAGCACAAAAATCTATTGTAATAAAATAAAATAAAAAATAATATTTTGCTTTAAAAAAACATTCATTTTTCTTACAATGTAGAATTTCTAGAAAGTTTTTAAAAATACTATATCATTTTGCTTTCATTTCTTAAGTTTTTTAACCAACTGTGCAATTGATAAGTTGCATAATACATAATTGATTTTGTTATATATATATATTTAATTCAGCTGATGAAATTCATATAAAATGGAATTAATTTATTATCCAACCAATAAACATAATAAAGGAATTAACTCTACAATCTTCAATATATTAAGAAATAAATAAAAAGTTATAACATCTTACAGAATATTGTCAGGATGCCAATCATGATAAAAGTTGGCTATAGTTTTTATTTATTTGTTGATATATTAAAAATCGAAGAATTATTTTCAGTTTTTATTTTAATATTTTCGCTGGTATTACATGTATACATTAATGGTAAGATTTATATATATAAAAAAAGGAACTGAATGTATTCCAGATCTATCCAGAATGTAATTATATATGTAGTTAGTTAACGACTATAAAGAGTATCACATTTAATAACTGTACTTTATTACTCACACTTTAAAATAAAATAAGTAAAATATGCTTAATATAAATAAGATTCAAGTGTATTCTGATTTGTAAATAGCAATATTTAGTGTATATGAAGAAAAAGGTTGTCTTAAAACAGATCCAATCAGCTTTGTAGTATTATAATTTACAACATATAATTTGACCATTACATATAACATTTTATATCCAATATTCACAATGAATTGATAGAAAGTACTTAAATACTCTCATTAATAACTTTTTAAAACTGCATACAATACTTCTTCATAAAAAATATAAAAATAAATATACTAAAAATTAAGATAATATTTTATGGCTTGACTGATTATTTATCTTCTTTAAAAAATAGTGAAATGTAATTTTAAACCAAAAAAAATAGTCTTGCGTTGTTAGCCGAGAGGTATCGCAGCTGCCATGCAAGCAAGTAGTTGGTTGCAGACGGGTGTGGGTTCGCGTCCCGGCAGATGCTATGACATATGGAAAAAAAAAAATGATGGATTCAATGCCTGAAGACATAACACTCCATCTTCATCAATGCTGAAAGATTGTATAGTATTATAAGATCTACAGATAGTGCACTGGTAATCATATGATTGGCTGGATTATTCAGAATTTTTGACCCCAGGTATAAGTGCTTTTTCATTTCAATAAAAATTTTATTAACAATAAATAGTGATTACATACTAATAAAGGATAAACAAATGAATAAATTGTACAATAATATGATTATATAATGTTCTATATGTCATCTGGCTAGATTATGTTATGAGAGCACAATGTTATACTCTTATGTGGTTAGGTATAGTGAAGAGATTCAAAGAACTTGTTTAATGGTATTAGCATTTTTAATATAAACATGAATATTTTCTTTTATAAATGACTATTCTATAATGCTGGGTAGGTGGGAATTGATAATCAGGAAAAGGAAAGAGCAATTAAAGACCAGGTGTCAGCAAAGACTTTACTGGAGGCAAGGAGCTGGTCGCGTTTCTTGATTTTTTTGAGCGTTTGATAGAACAATGGTATGATTTGTGGCGGGGGTAATTCCATGAGACTTTTGCATCTCACTATCCATATGGAATAAAGGACAAAGGTAGAAAGCCTTATTATTGAAAAAAAACCATTATGAATGGCATTTTCGAGTGAGAAAATCATATCAGGTCTTATTGTTGGAATTGATTATAATTATATCTTTTAGAGTTTTAAGTCTTGGGCACCGGTTTTTTGACAATAAAATTCTAAGCTCCGCTCAAAGAATTTTCAGCTATCAAAAACAATCTCTAAATGCCATTAAGAATTTGATCACAATCAGAGTATTGCACAATGCTATGAGACTTTAATTTTAATTAATTAAATATAAATTTTAAAAAATTAATAACAATAAACTACAAGCACTGTTATTTTTGTAAAACTGTCTATTTAAATCATAAGAATAAACAAAATATTATAAATCACTTTTTTGTGAGTTGTTATAACAATATACTTTATTTTAGTTTCAATTCAATTCTTTATTAAAATCATCCATATGGCATTATTATTTATAAGAAATCATTAATGCAAAATTAACTAAACATTTAATACTTGCACCAATTTTGAGAATCTTATTTAAATTGAAGATTTTTATATGTAAGTTAAAAAGTTGTTAAATTATTTGACTATCCTATGCATTGTGGAAAATTAAAAAATAATTTGTATGATTACACATTTCTTTAAATCCATAACTTTTTCTAAAAAAAATTTCAATATTTTATAATTCAATTTTTAGACAATATTAGAGATAATTAAGTTATTTTTAACTATATTATATAATAAAAATATATCTTTATTTGATCTATTGTTTTTCTTGTAAAAACAAGATTTAACATCTGACAGTATACTCTTATGAATTTATTATATATTTTTTGAAAACCTATTTTTAATGTTAATTTATCTATTTCTCTATCAAATTTAAGAAATATAATTTAAAGTAGATAACATCAGGTAATGGAACAAACAATTTTTATTTGTGAAGATGAAAAATCTCCCACTATACTTCTAAATTCTTTAGTGAATCCCTCCATTTAAATCATATTTCTCTTCTATTATTTTAGAATTGATTGAAAATGAACCAACCCAACATTTATTAATTTTATACCATTTCATAAAATCATATAAGTATTTTTATACCATTATCAAGTTTTATATTCTTCTATAATTCTAAATATTTTATTACCATCTACATCAATCATTAAATGAGAATAATTAGAAATAAATAGAATAATATAAATATATTGAGTTTTAGTGTGGAGATATTACCGTAAAATATCTGATCTTATTACATATATAAACCACACATTTAGTTATTTAATAGTTACATAAATATAATACATATATATTAAAAAAAAGTGGAGATAGAATTCTTTCTTGATGTACAATTTTCTCAGTATTCAAATTAATATATTTTATATTAATAAAGTTTCATGGAAGTTTATTATTATATTTAACTTATTGTTTTTAATATAAACTTTTAAGTGGAGAATAGTTTAAAAGCACAATAATATTGCTGATATTTGACATCCCAGTAGTAAAAAGAAAAAAAACTTAACACATGAGATTAAGATGTAATATTTGTTTTGCAAAATAATATTGCTGTAATGAGAAATTCACCAGTCATGATAACTAGCCAGACTATGTGAGGCAGTCCATTGTAATCCACATTTTTAGACCCTTTTCACTTTTGTGGTAGGCAGAGGGAATACCTAAATACAGCTGCCTAAACATTCTATCTTTGAAGCTGAAATCCCTGTCTCAAATCAAGTTCCAAACTTATTCATTGGAGATTGTTGTACTCCTTTAAGCAAAGATCACTAATAAGCAATGACAGCCTACAGGTCCAGTGCTCATCATTGACTTTTTAATTCTTGAGAAAAAGAGAATTGAAGTCAGAAATGATAGTGAATGTAAATAACAGATGAAAATATGCTTGCACGAAGACCCACTCTGATTGTCATTGTTAATATAAGAAGATGATATGAGAGCCTTATGACAATTGGACCCTATATTCATTTCAGTGGCTAAAGAAAAAAAAAATAAGACCGAAAAGATTATAACAGAAACAGTATTTAGTCTTTGATCAACCAATATCTTATTCTGACAGACAGCAGAATGTATTCTTGGTTAGGTACTGTTTATTTGTTGTTCACAATGTCAATCATCTGTCATTCTACTATTTATAAATGTGATATAAATAATATTGTGCAACTTTTTTTAATGAAAAAATTAATTAAATTTTTTAAAGTTTTTTTTTTTAACAAAATTGGGAAAGTGTTTATTTTTAATATATTTTTAAATTAAAAATAGATAATACATTAGCTATTGCTGAAGTCTATTTTAAAAGTGAAAAATAAAATTATAACCAGATATTTTTCTTTATCATAAGAATCAAATTTTACCTTCAAATTGAATAAAAAAATATTTGTTAAAGTTTTAGTTATATTTTTACAAAATTAGACATTATGGTAATTTTTTATCTACTCAAAAAAATATTAAATACTGAAGCAGTCAATATCTAATCACATTGAGCTTCATGCTTCGCCAGCCATACTAATCTCCTGCGGGGCCTGCAATTCAGATCTCGCTGTAGATATATGCCATTTCACCCACACATTGTATTGTAGTAATTAAATAAAGCTATAAAAATATTTAGTAAAGTAAAACAGTAGTATGCGTGATAGACATATATAAACGAAGCAAGAATCTTAGCAGTAATTATTGCTGAAAATTAGACATTTTCTTTATATCATGTTAACTATATTTTTTATATATATGTACTGTATTTTAATTAAAATGTTGGAATTTAAAAACAAAAAGAAAAATGGGGAAGGCTCAAAATACTTTTGAAATTGTTAATAAGCTTAAACAATCTTTATCTGTATTCAGATTATTTTCATTAATTAAAATTACATTCAAATATCAGCCTTTCAAGCTAATTGTGCATACGCTTTGCGAGTGTTAATAATAATAAATGAATACTTTCCTTTCCAATACAAGATATAGTATTTATGCAGGAATAAATTGAATCCACTTATTCCTACAACTCAAATGCTTATATATGAGCAAATCTGAAGTACTGGCAAGGAAAGCGTGAGGATGGACCACTCACTTTAAATTACTATATACGATGTCTGAATAAATGACGTCGGTGAAATTGTCTAGAATTTACTAAACTTCACTCTGACTGAAACTTAATCATATGTAAATAAGCATTTATTTTTATATAGCGCATGTTTACAATTGTATTACATTCAAATATCAGCCTTTCAAGCTAATTGTGCATATGCTTTTGCGAGTGTTAATAATAATAAATGAATACTTTCCTCTCCAATACAAGATATAGTATTTATGCAAAAATAAAATGAATCCACTTATTCCTACAACTCAAATGCTTATATATGAGCAAATCTGAAGTACTGGCAAGGAATGCTTATTTACATATGATTAAATTTCAGTTAGAGTGACGTTTAGTAAATTCTAGACAATTTCACTGGCGTCATTCATTCAGACATCGTATATAGTAATTTAAAGTGAGTGGTCCATTCTCACGCTTTCCTTGCCAGTACTTCAGATTTGCTCATATATAAGCATTTGAGTTGTAGGAATAAGTGGATTAATTTTATTCCTGCATAAATACTATATCTTGTACTGGAGAGGAAAGTATTCATTTATTATTATTAACACTTGCAAAAGCGTATGCACAATTAGCTTGAAAGGCTGATATTTGAATGTAATACAATTGTAAACATGCGCTATATAAAAATAAATGCTTATTAATTAAAATTATAAATCTTAATTAAAATTATGAGAAATCTTTTTGTTAGTTTGTATGCAAATCTAAAATATCTTGAAAGATATTTCGAGCCTTATCTTTAAAAATTTTTAGTAATTAAATATTTTTTTAAATTAAAATCAAGAGATTACAGGGATAGCTGTGGGCAAATGAAATCATATTCCTGAGAGGATTAAAAAATGTATAAAAGAGCCCATAGAACAAAAGAAGTCAGTTAGTTACTAAATTCTTTCAGCACATTTGAGTCAGTAAATTTTCACAGAGACTCAAGAAAGTGTTTTTAGAGATCATCAAATTTTAAGAAGTTAACACAAGTTTGGTGCCATAAACTTTGAATAGAGGAAATCCAGCACCTTTCTCCCTTTCTCAGACTATTTTCCTGCTGCTGCTATGTTCCATCCATCTGACCATCTGCACAAGATGACCATCTGAAGTGCTGACTGTGATTGCTGCCTGCTATGCTGTGTTTTCCTGAGGTAACCTTACTTAATGAAGGGCTGCTTTAAATTTGTATAATATGTAATGAAACTGTGACTTCATTAATGTATTAGTGTATAACTGCTGCTAATTTTGTTCTTGAACTCTCTCTCTGTAATCCCTACTATTTTAATGTAATTTTTTAACTTACCTTTCATGCTTGAACTCTTATATATAACTTTGTGTGGCTCCATTAGATATTTTTAACTTATTCATTTTATATATGTAGACAATTTATGCTCTTTAATTAATATGCCAATATAACTCAACCTTGTGAGTCTAATAAGGGTTTATTTTATTTGTTTAATGGGGAAAGAAGCAGGGGCTTCATTTAAAATTTATTAGTAAAGTTTTATTCATTTTAACAGAAATCGCTCGCTACATTGGTTTTTATATTTAAATCTTTTATTCATGTTTTCTTATTTAAATATTTTATTGTGGATGTATATTTTTATTTTATTGTTTGAATTTATTCCTAAATTGTCATTTAAAAGATCATGAACCCTAATATTGTTATCGTCCCATCTTGCCATTTGTTGAAGGGTTTGTTCTGTTACTAAAATGTTGATGGGAATCGAATTTAAAATGATTTTATTACTTTACCCTGAATAGTTAAGAGTTATTATCAATTATAATTTGATTAATGATTCTTTGTTTAAACATATCATTGTGCAGAGGTCAAACCATTTTCAGGCTCTAGAATATAATACATTAATGTTATCTCTTAGGTATAACGCTGCTGGCATACCTTTCCTTTCTCTTATGGTACTTGTATATATTTTTTTATTGCTTTGTCATTGGGAACTTCAAAGTCCAAAGCTCCTGTCCTACTTTCTCAAAATCGTTCATAATCAGGGATATATGCTACTCCCTGTGAAATGCGAGGTATGAGGTTTTAATTGTGCTGTAGAAGTTCCATACAGCTGGTTCCGAGCATTCAAACCCAATCTCTCCATTCAGTACCGTTCCACCAAAATGCATGGATGTACCAATCTGATTCATTTTCAAATGTGTTAAAATGATGAAGTATTCAAATTACCATAAGATCCGCGTTTCTCTAATGACATGCTAGTATCGTTATCATTTAATTAAATTGATTTATGCCTGTTTGATCTTTCATTAGCTGCAATGAGGTGTTGAAAATAATGACTCATTCATAAAATATGCCAACATGCTAATTAGCCAATACGTTATGTCTAAACTCTCTTTTTTTTAAATACTAATCGATTCCCATAGATGTAAATCAAACCTTAATGATTATATATCTTACCTCTCCCTGTCAATGTAACACATTGTTTCTTGTATACTTATTCTAAAGATGCTATTTCCAAACAATGCCTGTCAAACATATGTAATGATTTTAAGATCATATATTTACATTTATTTGTCAAAATGGTTAATGTTAAATTATCAAGCATCTTTCTATAATGAGAATCTGTTCCAATCTTGTAGATTTTCGTTATGCATCCACAACATTATGCTTGTAAATATTTGATTAAGTTAAATAATTTTTTTACTTTTGGGAAATGTATGTAATCAAGCACAAGTGCGCAACTGCTCCCAAAAGCTGTTAATACAAATACAAATAGCTAACTAAAAATATTAAAACAGCTGAGTGCTTTCAAAGGATCTTGCCTTCATAATCATAGCTTGCTTACGTTTAAATTTATGCAAATATGCTAATTCCATCTTTTTGATAGAGAAAAACACGTGTCCTTCCTGTTTATGGCATCGCTGTCGCGAGAGATAAATAAAGCCTCTTTGATCTTTCTTTTGAGGTCATGTCTCTCTCTACATACGATGGTAGGATTGTCCGGAATGCACTCATGGTGACTTGTGCACTGGTGCTGATAAAAAACTGAATAAGTAGAAGGGTCGTTGCGAGCTCTATTGTACGAATACCTGTGTTGTGCCAATCGTGTGGCCAAAGATGCTCTGCTTTCCCCATAATATGTGCCTTTGCAATAGTTATTTGGACAAGCAATGTTATATACTGTATGGGGGGTCTGTAACAGTGGAGTTTGATCTTTGGTATTGTTAATTAGATTGTTAGAATTTGGAGGGGTTCGAAAACAGAGCTGATATTTGTTGTTAAAGATGGAATGTAGTTTCTTGTGTAAATTGGGTATGTATGGAAGTAATAACCTGGGTTTATCCTGTGTGGCGTGAGAGTTGAGAGGTTTATTCTGAATGTGTGAGATTTTTTTGTCGATGATGGATTGTCTGAAGCCTAAATTCAGTAGATCATTTCTATATTCTGCTACATTTGTTTTTGCATCTGCCTCGATTTTACACAACAATCTGTTTCTATGCAAAAAAGATGCTAGACCCGATAATTTATGTGCTGTGGGTGTGTGAGATTGGGGGTGTGTATGGCATCTGATTTCCAACGGTTTGATGGCCATGCTATAATGGCAGTGGTTATTTTCTCTTTTTATTTTGACATCAAGGTATTTGACTTGTTGGTGAGTGTCTTCAGTTGTGACATTAACAATTAGTGCTGTGTTGGCTTCTAATTCGGTTTTGATCTGTGTAATGATCTCGGGGGTGGCAGCAATGAACAGGTCATCCACATATCTGGTGTATGCTAGAAGGCATGGTGGGTTTAGACTAGGTATGATTTTTCTCTCATAATAGTTTAGGAAGATGCTGGTGACTACACCACTCAGTGGTAGTCCCATAGGCCAGCCTTGTTTCATGGAGAAGCACTGGTTTCTGAAGAATGCCACAATGTTGCTGTCCAACCAACATAGAAAGTCATGGATGAAGTCAACCAGTGGTTGAGCTATTTTTTGTGTCAAAAGTTCATTTCTGACTATTTGGATCGATGTGCTTCTATTGACAGAGCCATACAATTCGGAAACGTCCATAGTGGCCAGTCTGATGTTTGGGTTTAATTGTAAATCTTTGACGGAGGAAATGAACTGTGCAGATGACTTGATGGTGTATATTCCAAAGCCTAACATTTGGATGAGTTTTTTGTTCACCCACTTGGCTGTCTTTGCATAGTGTACTCCACTGAAATCCAGCATTGTCCAAATAACTATTGCAAAGGCACATATTATGGGGAAAGCAGAGCATCTTTGGCCACACGATTGGCACAACACAGGTATTTGTACAATAGAGCTCGCAACGACCCTTCTACTTATTCAGTTTTTTATCAGCACCAGTGCACAAGTCACCATGAGTGCATTCCGGACAATCCTACCATCGTATGTAGAGAGAGACATGACCTCTAAAGAAAGATCAAAGAGGCTTTATTTATCTCTCGCGACAGCGATGCCATAAACAGGAAGGACACGTGTTTTTCTCTATCAAAAAGATGGAATTAGCATATTTGCATAAATTTAAACGTAAGCAAGCTATGATTATGAAGGCAAGATCCTTTGAAAGCGCTCAGTTGTTTTAATATTTTTAGTTAGCTATTTGTATTTGTATTAACAGCTTTTGGGAGCAGTTGCGCCGCACACGCACTTGTGCTTGTAAATATTTGTAAATTGGCATGTTCAACTCCGCATAAGTTACCACTCATTCAGTAAAAATTATGTCCAGTAAATAATTAACATAAAGGGAATTATATAAAACAATTCCTGAAAATTTTGTAAATAGTAAACATTATATCAAGCATAAAATTTCTTGGTGTAATATACATATATATGTGCTCTCTTAATATTTTATTAAATATATATTTCATGTAAATCCTGGTTTCTGAATTATTATTTTCTTTTAATTAAGAATTATAATTAATAAAATAACTGTAATAAATGTAATTCCTGGGCTACTCTTATCTCGATCATCATCATCAGTCTGATCTTATGCTCTACTGTTATGTTTCTGGGCCTGGAATTAAAATAATTGTGCTGTATCATCAGAATTGTTGTTCATAGGGTCAGAGATTTGAAGAATAGGCAAATAGGTTAGAATCCGGGATTGCTCCAGACCTGTGTATCTCGAGCATGATTGGATTAGAGATACTTTTGCTTAGGATTTGAATCTTATTGTATGAGCATACATTTTTGATCAGTACAATACATAGAAATTTATTTTAAATGCAAAAGATTAATATATAAATTTATCTTCATATTATGCATTTTGCTTCTGCAAATTGATATTTTTTTTTTAGCTCTTCACTAAACACATTTGTAGTTATGATGTAATTGATTTCAATACTTTGACTAGATTCATGTTGTATATGTCCATATTTATCCTTACCTTATAAAAGTATTTGCTGATTTATTTATTATTTAATAACTTATAAATTCATTGCATTGATATGTTAAGTAATGAATGTATAAAGCAGATTTATCATCTTGTCTATTAATTGCATTATTATGTCCTTTGGCTCTTACTTCTATTTCTCTATATGACTGTAAATAATATTATTTTATAAAGTGCAGTCGATATTGAAATAAATGAGAGTGCAAACCTCTCAAGCGCCCATGACCACAACCAGCCAATCAAATCTTAAGTACTGGGACAGAGAATTTTAATAAGAAAAGAGCGGTTCCACTCTCTTCTTTACTTGTCTTAATATATATCCAAGCCAGTCCAAAGTACTTATATTTGTCCCAGTGCTTAAGATTTGATTGGCTGGTTGTGGTCATGGGCGCTTGAGAGGTTTGCACTCTCTCATTTATATAACTGTAGTAAATCATATTGCAAAAGGTCACAATTAATTGTATATATAATTCCTTTTTGGTATTTTATATCTTAATTTATAATTACCTATTAATTTATCCAGATTTGTATTATTCGACCATCCAAAATTTATATTTATATGCTTGTCAATATAATTTTTGTTTTTTATTAATGTATTATAAATTTTGGGATAATATGAAAGTTTGAGCCACTTTTTATTTGAACTCTACTATCATAATTATAATAATTTTGCATAGAGATGATTTCTTAGAATAAAAAAGTATATTTTAATAGTTTTAGACTTTTTATGTATAATTATTTTTAATATATATATTTATATAGGTGAAACATATGATTTTTTTTATTATTTATTATAATTTATATGAAGAACAGCAGAATGGATTTCATTAATTTCTATTTTTGATGAATTGTGAATTAACAGGGAAGTTATAGAAAAGAATAAAAATATCAAAAGTACAAAATAACATTTTGGTATTGGTAGAACATTTATTTCTGCAATAAAAAGAAAAGACAGAACTTTTATTAAAAAGAGAGATGACATCATAAAATACGTGGAAAAATTCTAAAAAGAATTATATATTAATAAAGAATAAGAATATAAAGTATCTCCAACAATTACTACATTTTCTGAATTGTTCATCATTTTTAATTAAGAAACAAGACAAACATGCAATTAAATGTATGACGAAAGAAAAAGTTCCAGGAAATAATGGAATTATAATTGGTATTTTAAAAGAAGCAGGTAAAGAAATAGAAAAAAATAATTGGAAAGCTGTATATCAAATGTCTAAATAATAATGCAGTAGTAATGTTGATATTTATGAAAAGTAATAAAGAAAATATTTGAAATTAAAACTTATAAGACTTGATTGCTCAAACACGGTTCTTATATCAACTTAAAAAGAAAATAATAGCATTAAAAAAAGAGATAATAAGAGAAATATCACAATGAGAAACTAGAAAAGATTGCTTCTATCAAAAACAATATCTAAATTCTAGCAAATTAATATTTATAAGATATCAAAAATATTTTTAAATAGGTATTGACTATTGATCATTTGCAATTAATACTTGTATACCAAATGTCTAAATAATATAGATGTATCAGACAATTGAAAGAATGCAGCAGTACTATTGATATTTATGAAAAGTAATAAAGAAAATATTAGAAATTAAAACTTATAAGTCTTCTATTGGCTCTATACAAAATTTTTATCAAAATAATTACAACTTGTCTAGACAACTTTGGATTTTAACCAACCAAAAAGAAAAGGCTGAATTTGAATGGTTTTAGCATAGTGGATCACTTGCAAGAATTGAGAGAAGTTATAGAAAAGACCAATAAATATGAGCCACCAATATGCTTTGGATTTGTAATTTATAAAAAGTCATTTGATTGTATAAGCATTTCTATGGTGATTAAAGCTTTAGATAATCAAGATATAGAACCATGATATTGTCATTTTACATAATGATACTAAAAAGATTAACATTGAGAAGGGAATATGACAACATGATTTCATATCTTCAAAAAAATTTTATAGCAATGTGTAGATTAAAATGATAAGTTAAGGGAGTAAAAGTAAATGATTATTTAAGTCATCTAAATTTTGTAGATAATGTGGATGTTTTTTTTTTTTTTGCAAATAATACTTTGATGCTTTAGGAAATGTTGCAAGAGTTATCAGATAAAAGTAAAAAGTAGAACTAAGGAAAAATGCTAAAAAGACTAAAGTAATGTTAATGGATATTTTCAGAAAAAGAAAATAAAGATCAATAATGATAAATTAGAAGAAGTTAATGACTACAAATACCTTGGTACAGATTATTAATACAGATAGAAAAAAACCTCATAAAATTAACATTTGATGAAATGCATTTGATAGAAATGACATAATATTAAAAGAAAATATATCTATAGGTTTAAAAAACATATTTTTAATAAATGTTTTACCATTTCTTACTTATGGATCAGAGACTTGGACACTTAACAGAAGATCAGCACAAATACTTCAAACCACTCAACCAAGTATAGTAAAACGTATGCTTGTATTAGTAAAAAGAGATCAAAAATAAAATATATGAATGAGAGAACAAATATGTATCATCAATACCATTGAAAAAATTTAAGAGACTAAAATCAAGCTGGTTTTTGGACATATTGCTTAAAAAAGGATAATAGATGGGCAGTTGAAATCTTAAATAGAATCCCAAAAGATTGTAAAAGGCCTAGGAATAGACCATATATGAGATAGATGGATGAAATAAAAAAGTTGCTGACATATGGAGAAAGAGGCTAGAGATTAAAGAAACTGAATCAAACTTGAAGTAACCTTCATCCTGCAATGATTCAACAATGGTTGAAAATAATGAAAATGATGATGAAATAAATGCCATCAAATCTATATCAATTCTTGATAATAACATAATTAGCATAAAGCCATGATTTATAATGTAGTATATAAAAACAGTTTATGATTGCTCTCCCCTATACAATTTAAAGGTTTACATGACTATGATCAATTATACCCACTTCTTCCTATACTATTATTGCCCATTATCAATTTTAATAATGAAATATAAACACAAAAATAAATATAATAATGCAAAGTAAAGTAGATAGAAAGTAATAAAGATACAAAAAAAAAGTATAGATCATATGAATATTATTAGAGAAAGAAAGCTAAAACATAATAGTAATTATGTTGAATGTTTTTTTAGAAAAATTCAAACTTGTTTAAACTTTTCAAATATATTAAACTGTTAATAATAATCCACAGGTTAGTAGATGCTACAGTTTGAGTGGTATTGTTGGCTGGCCTGACAAGTGATAATATGAGCAGGGGAATTAAACATGGGCCTTTAGATCAGTGAATATCGAATTGAAGGTGAGACTCAAACTAACTAAGCTATTCTGCCAAAGTAGAAATTTTATATATACTTATCTATAAGGATCATCTTAATTTCTCTATTTTTTCTGAAGAGCAAGTTAATTAATGGCTTCTAAACACTATGTCTAATTAACATTGTTCTTAAAAAAAGTAGAGAAATCAAGACCCTCATAGATAAGTATATAAAATTTCTATTGATTGTTTGGCAGAATAGCTTAGTTGGTTAGAGTACCACCTTAAATTTAATATTTACTAATTTAAAGATATTGCTTTGATTCCCAAACTTGTACTATCACTGGTCAGACCAGCAACACTAAAAGAAAAGAGGAGAATAGTACCATTTGAGACATGTTATATACTAGTCTGTACGTTATTACTACCAATTGAATGTATCTGAAAAGTTTAAATAAAGTTTGAATTTTTCTAAAAAACATTCAACATTTAATATTAGATGATAAAAATAGTCCAATATATAACTACTATTAAAATGCCATCATCATAAACCTTCAGATAAACAATAAAATATTAGACTTAAGTATAAGATAAAAAGTATAGTCAATTGATGAAAAAATTATATCTAGCTACAACATCTTGAATTTTTAAATGTGTATTCAGTAGCTGTCAGTACATAAAGACAAATAATGAAATGATTACTTTCTTAGATCATTTGATGTTCAAGCACCCAACTATCAGGTTGAAAACAATAGCTTAATTTAATTGCCCTTCCACATTTTTTTTTTACTTTAAACTATTAAAAATGTGTTACTTTTAACCATAATCATTAATAAATAAATATTAAAGAAGTTTTCTAATTCAAATGTCTTTGATTTGAATACAATATGAATAACTTTCAATGTGGAAAACCAATGGGATAATCTTAACTAATATTATTTTATATCAGAAATATATATATATAACTTTTAAAATTGATATAATGTTGAAAAATAAAAAATAAAAATAAGAAAATTAACTAAAGAAGACTAGAAGTTTTGACAAATTACAAGAAAAGTTAAATATAATTGAAAAAGCAAATAATAGCAAAGATTTAACAATCAGATTATGGAAGCTATTTTTAAAAGTACATCAGAAAAAAATTGATAAACTAAAATCTCTGCAATAAAAACTAATGCTGTCAGTAAAAAAAAATCAAAGCATAAAATGCAATTTCAAATAAATCTAACAATAATAATAAAATTAAATAAAGAATTATCTCCTGAAACTAAAGCTCCTTTAAAATCTTCAAGAAAATTAAAAATATTGTTTTAACATTTCTAATAACATTACAATATCATCTATTAAGAGTATTTATTTATTAAGTGATCAAAATTCTAAGATTTAATATGTCAAATGTAAAATAAACATATGACATGACAACAAAGATGAAAACATTAATATAAATATTGATTTAGGATTTTTTTTTTTTTAATCCATCAATCTCTGATATATTAAACATAATGATCAATTGCTAATATACATGTACACTAAATTAACTCAAACAAAAAAAGCAATATAATAAATAATAACCAAATATAGAACATTATTGAGAATATCAACTTCCATTCTTGGAAGCAACTATAGCAAAAAAAAAATAAATAATAAATTTAAACTTAATATTTTCTACAATATTGATGATAGTGAGTAATAATATTAAATGTATCAATGAATCAAACAGTCACTAAATACTAGAATGTTATGTTCCTGTCTTATTTTTGAACAAACTTGAAGAAGTAATTTAATCAATAATAATATTTGATTGTTGTATTATCTATTAAAACTTTGGCTAGCAAAATTTTGTATTAATAACTAATAGACAGGGTATGAGCACAGACTTTCACATGACCCACCACTCTCCACACTATCTCATAACACTGATACACTTGAACACACATATGTTGAAAAGATAAATAATCACCAATATACGTATTTCATGCTAAACCAGCAATCATCATTTGGTCCAGATTACCATCTCTACACATATATGCTACAAGTGCTCAGATATAGATTAAGATAGCAAATCCTCCTACTTTAATGGACAGGCTTCAATCCACTCCACACTGCAACTCTTCAACCGTCCATCCAATTGAAAATCTGATGATGGAACACTCAAAGGCCACCCTGAGGCTGAGATTATTGTCACACCCATGTTGACCTAAGGTCAATCTGACCCCACATGTACAGGACATAATCCATCAAATACATATGCAAGGGATAGGCAGACATCTCTAATATGTAATAGCTGAAGTACACAGGCTTATATATACCTGTGTCTATATATGTAATAGACAGGGTATGAGCACAGACTTTCACATGACCCACCACTCTCCACACTATCTCATAACACTGATACACTTGAACACACATATGTTGAAAAGATAAATAATCACCAATATACGTATTTCATGCTAAACCAGCAATCATCAGTTGGTCCAGATTACCATCTCTACACATATATGCTACAAGTGCTCAGATATAGATTAAGATAGCAAATCCTCCTACTTTAATGGACAGGCTTCAATCCACTCCACACTGCAACTCTTCAACCGTCCATCCAATTGAAAATCTGATGATGGAACACTCAAAGGCCACCCTGAGGCTGAGATTATTGTCACACCCATGTTGACCTAAGGTCAATCTGACCCCACATGTACAGGACATAATCCATCAAATACATATGCAAGGGATAGGCAGACACTCTAATATGTAATAGCTGAAGTACACAGGCTTATATATACCTGTGTCTATATATGTAATAGACAGGGTATGAGCACAGACTTTCACATGACCCACCACTCCCACTCTACTCATAACACTGATACATTAACACACATATGTTGAAAAGATAAATAATCACCAATATACGATTTCATGCTAAACCAGCAATCATCAGTTGGTCCAGATACCATCTCTACACATATATGCTACAAGGCTCAGATATATATTAAGATAGCAAACCTCCACTTTATGGACACTCAACCACTCCACACTGCAACCTTCAACCCCACCAATTGAAAATCTGATGATGGAACCTCAAAGCCACCTTGACTGAGAATTGCACACCCATGTTGACCTAAGTCAATCTGACCCCACACGACAGGCAAACCATCAATACTAGGATTTAATGCTTTGTTTGGGGCCCCCACTATCTCAACACTGAGAACTTTTGAAAGAAAAAAATTTTAAACATCATTGTCCAGAACCATCTCTCACATATGCTACAGCTCAGATATATTGATACAAACCCCTCTTTATGCCATCACTCCGCACTCTTCACTTGTGTTCATTTAGTTATGAGATAGTGGGGGTGGTCTGAAGCTCTCATACCCTGTCTATTTATATACAGTATATACGTTCCTTTTGCCCCTTCTTTGTGGTGTCTTATGTGGGTTGGGTGCTTCCGGTGGGGGGGGGGGCCTAGAGGGTTGCTACTAACTGCCGCTATGGGGGATGCCCTGGGTGTTCGAAGGGTTTCTTTACTGGGCAGGACGGTGAGGGGGGGCGAGGCAGCACACGAGACAAAAATAAAGAAATACTACAATGTGTTTCATTCACTTTCATTAAAAAAAACTTTGCAACAGGAATTCAGTGAAATTGCCTATATTTTAGTCATATGATAATTGGAATTAATTACATCATATTATCTAATCATTGAAATATTTTCTGATGAATAAACTATAAAAAAAAAAATTAAAGTTATTATATTAGGGATTATTTTCCTCAGCTGGGCAATAATCCAGAAATCTTTAGCTCTCTCATCAGTGAAATAAAATACTCAGAAAAACTTAGTTACTAGAATATGTTATAGTAATAGTTAAAGCAAATATTTTAATTACAGATATATTTCAAATTGAAAAGAGAATCAAATCACTTACTAGATTCAGAGCTGATTCCCCTTCTTCACAAAGTTTCTCATACTGTATTTCCATGCTTTAAAAGTAATAAATAATTTCCACTATCTATAAAATAATAATTTATAACAATAAATTTTAAATGTCATCTGATCCTATGAAAAAAAAATTATTACTTTGCAAAGCATAATTCAAATAGTAATTTTATCATCTAAAAAACTCAAGTTATTTAATTTTGAATAATATTTTTTAAAAAAAGTTCTAAGATAATAATTAATTAAAATTTTCTTCATAAGATTTTAATGAGAAAATACTTTATTGCAAATATTAAAAATATGAATAATTATTTCCACTAAATTTTAATATTAGTTAAAGTAAGAACTATTTCATAATTTAAAAAAAAGGAAAGTACAATGATCTATTAATAGATTGTTTTAATGCTATGTTGAAATCAGTATTTAAAAAAAAAAAATCTTTGCAAACGTACTTATAGTTTGTACACATATGCATATATATATACTAACTTTTATAAAATGATGAAATCTTCTAAGCAGTGGCAATATAAAATTTAATGAAATATTTTCCTTTACATTTATCATCCAATTGATTAAGAAAATGAAAATATTTCTATCTTCTTCCTGAATTCTTATTAAGATGGTAAGAATGGACAATGACATTTGCAAAATTCAACATCAAATTCATAGACACATTTGCAGCAGCCTAATTGAAATTGGTCTTAAGTAATATTTTCAAACTCATATTACTCATTTTAATATCCTTGTAAATTTTAATTCTTTAAAAATATACAATACTATAATTAAACAGCGTCAATTAATGAGACATTTAATTAAATTTAATGTAGATGGCCCTAAACATTTTCTTTGATTCTAAAAAATAATTACATATGCATATATATATAAATTTTATCAAAGGAAATGAATGTTCACACATGTGCTATTAGATTGATATACTAAATTTATGCATACTCACACACAGATCAATAAGTGTTTTAAAAGCATAAGTGAATCACTTATGCTTAGAGCTTATTTTTATATAAACCAACATCTATTGACTATGCTTAAATCAGGATTTGATTTTATTATGAGCATGATATTTCAATTGACAAATTATTTGTACAAATTTAGCTTATAAGAAAATTCATAATGCATACCACTAGCTGAAAATCAATAGAAAACATACAAATCATTTTTCATAACATTAAGATATTTCAGCAACACCCTACATGAATAAATATAAACATCTGAACCTCAAATAGCTAAACTCAAAATGATATTATTGTGAAGGATGAAATTTTGTTCATATATCTATAAATATAAACAAAATATTCAAGAATAAACTTTACAATATTCAAAATAACAATATATAAAATAAATAGTTATAGCCAGTCATCCAGAGTAACATTATATACTTAAAACATATTTTTTATTATTAAAATATCAATATAATTATGTTAATATATAAAAATGAAGGAAAATTGGCCATTCATACGGGAATGTTAATGTTGAGTGACTTTAATCAAATTTTTTTTTTCAATTTTAAATTTTACCTATAAAGTGCTAATCAGAATGGCAGAAATATCAAAAGCTGGCTATAACTATTATTTATTTTTATGTATTGGTATTTTGAATATTGCAGTGTTTATGTCAGAGTTTTTTTATTATATTTATTTTACATACATGATTTATTATATATTTTTATAGTTTTAATTTGATAAAAGAAAAAAGAGATTATATCCATGTAAAATAACATTATCTTTTGATGTTGCAGAAAAAATTAACAATCATGAGACAAAATAAGTTCTCTCTAAAACCTACACAAACAGCTCTTTTGTTTTATGCTTTAATAAGAAGGGCTCACTTTAACTTCAAATCCCAAGTTATTATTATGGATTTAAATTCAGAAAACCATTTTTATAGGTGTGAGAATGCAGAAATTAATATCTTCCTTGATATTCTGCAAATAATAATTAATCTTTTCCAGAAAATTATATACATTGAATTAGATATTTATATGTACTTGTATGCATAGTTAAAAAAAAATCAAAATAGACAAGTAATTAGATTTTAAATATTTAATCTACCATTGCAGAATAATTATCTTATTAACAACTTTCTATAAAATCACCAAAATACGTTTATTTCATTTAAAAATTTAATATTCTTTGAATATCAGAAATTGCCTTTAATCGGGATTCTTTTGGTTATGTGTATCTTCAATTTTATAATCTCAAATTTTGCTTCAAATATTTTAAAATATTAATAATTCCTTTCATATAATATTAAAATCAGTTTTGCTTATTAATCTAATTTTTTTTATTTACATAAAGAAATTTTATTAAACTCCTCCATTATCCAATTAAAGACCTTACTATCATTTTCTTAATTTTTATAAATATATTGTACTATAGAATTTGTAATTAAAAATATAAAATTAAAAAAATTCAGATTTACCATAAAAAAACAATAGAAAAAAAATGTTATAATTTTATTAAAGTTGGAATTAAATGTAATGATTTTCAAACATCAGAGATAAGACTCTTTCTGAAAGGTTGAGAGTATTGGAGGTTTTTTTTTAGAGGTATAGAGAATATGATAACTAAGAGGAGAGATATCAGTTATGATATTTAGTATTAATGAGTATATTAAAATGCGAAGAAATGGTTGGTGCAGGGAATAAATATGTATTTAAAAAAAATAAAAAATAAAGTAAACAGATACAAATAATAATAAAGTTTAAAAAGCAAGTATATGAAGAATATAAACTAAGTACTAAAAAACGAAAATGTCAAAAAAAAATGTCACCAATAAAATGTATATACAGAAGAAAGAGACAAGATGAAAATTAGAAAAATTTAAAAGAATCATTAATAAAAAATTTGTAGTGGAAATTTATAAAATAGAAAGAGAAGAAATTTTGGAGGCATGTGGAAATTAAAAAAACTGAAGTTAATCAATAGATGTGATTTTGAAAAATAGTCAAAAGATGATATATTTAGAATTTTGAATAAATATGGGATAAGAATGCAACAAAGACAATCTTTCTAAATGATTTTACTGAAAAGAGTAGTTTCAAATTATAAGTAGAAGGAAATGATATGAAAGCTATGAAAAAATTGATAAATTATCAAGAAGATAAATAGATAGTACAGCAGCCAAAATAATACAAAGAATAATGTTAAAAGCAAGAGATATTTGTTGACATACAACTGAGAATGACCATGACATTTTTTGATGTATGTTGATTCATTTTCATATACTATATAAATATTCATATAATAATAACAGCTACAACAACAAGAACATATGGAATGGATATTAGGAATTTGTCTTGCACAATTCCTTTAAGACCTCAAAGAGATATCAAAGTGTCGTCTTTCAGTTATTAGCAAACTCTATCCTACGGTCTTATTGAAATAGTATCTTCTTTGATATAAAAATAGACTGAATATTTAATTGCTTTCTTAAAATTCAAATTGCTTGGAAATTTCAACAATTGTTTACAAATTAATATCCTCAATATCATTTTTCTTATAGCATGTCATCAGAATCTTGAATTTTCTTAAATTCGAGGCTTGTCTTGTTTAATTGGAAAAAAATATTCTGCATTTCTCAAAATATCTTTGGACAATCACCATAAAAGTTAAAAGAGTCTTGGATCTCATGCATATATGACTTAATGCTAAACATGTATTAGTGGAGCAATAAGTTACAAAATGGCCTTATCTACAACAGTTGTAGGTCAGGCTCTTTAATATGTATTATGTTCAGAAACTTCAAATATAATTTATTTGTGAGATGTCAGTTATGATTTTCCTGGGTTAAGCTTGATACTGAATTCAACATTATTTCTGTTTATTATAAAATATCCACTGAAAAATAAAAACTGATTTTTGTATAATATTATTAAGGAACAAAATAATTGCTAGTAGTAAAGAGGAAACAGTTTTAATTTCCATGCAATACCAGATCATTAAACACATCAGCAAGCTATGACTATAATTCTAACTATGCCAGGATAATCATGAAGTAGTTAGTGATCTAAAATCATGGTGAAGCCCTCAACACTTTATTGCTGATTGTAATATAATTTTTATTAATAATTGCTCTTATACATTCCATAAAGATTGGCAATTTTTGAGTTACTTATTGGGCTATCCATCCTTGATCTAATTACTAAGAACTTGTATTCAGAGTTTGGCTTTAGTCCAGAATTCTATGGTTTATCTGTTAACAAATGTTGGCTACTCAATGATTACATAATTAATGTCTATTTTGCTATCTTTTTTTCAGATATGACGGATATATGATAATGGTATCTATATATTTTATTTGATTACTTTGTCTGGATTTTAATTTATAATATAACAGAATTAGTAGAATGCTATATATATATCAAAATATTAATATATAACAAACTAACCAATGGAAATACATATAAAAACAAAAAAAGACATAAATCCAATAAATAATATTATATTTCAACCAGAGGACTGGTTTTCATCAGAAAGAAAAGAAAAAAAACCAGTCCTCTGGTTGAAATATAATATTATTTATTGGATTTATAAGTCTTTTTTTGTTTATATATATATAGGAATATATTAGCATTCTTGATCTAAAATATAATGAAATTGATTAAGCTTTTTATTTATATCTTCATTTTCAAAATCAATTTATAACAGATATAATTTAATTCATACGAATTATTACTTAATTAGACTTCAAATGAAATGTTATTTTCCTTCACCATCAATGATAGTAGCCTGATATTCTTAAATTTTATTTGCAAAATTTCTTTAATATTATAATTCATAAATATATTCTATCTGGGCAAAAGCAAGTAAAAGTATAAAATCATGAAGAATCTAACTCTTTCTTGTTAGAATAGGCACCACTAAGATATGATATTAAATATTTTAATTATAAAATTATGTAAGTATTTTTTATAATATTTTTAAGGCAGGTAGTAGTAATGTCAGTATTGTACAAATTTTTTGCATATATGGTGGCTGGAAGTGTGGGAAATGGATGGAAGAAAATAATATAATAGAAGAAATGCAAGGAGGTTTTAGAATGGATAGATGTATAGGTGAAATGAGTAGAAATACAAGTAGGCAATTATATATGGTCTTTATAGATATAGAGGGGGTATATGATAAAATGATTAGAAATAGATTATGGGTAAGTTTAGTAAATTTGGGAATGATTAGGGTTTAGTGAATCTTATTAAGAGATTGTATAAAAATAATTATTATACATATCAATTAGGAAATATAGAATCAGTTACAGTAAAAAATGAAGTGGAAATAAGATAAGGATTGCTTGTGTCACCTATTTTGTTTTTGTTATATTTGAGAAAACTTAAAAAAGCAATAGAAAGATTAGGAAGAGGGGTAGAGATACCATTAGTAGATGGCAAGGAGGTGTATACATTATCAAGTCTTTTATTTGATGATATTGTCTTATGTAAAGAAAGTAAAGAAGATATGGAAGTTGTACTGAAGACTTGTGCAGGGGTAGATAAAGAGATGAGGATCAAATTTAGTGAAGAAAAATCAAAAGTAATAATGGTAAATGCTGGGGTAAGAGAAATAATTTTTCTTGGGGGATATAAAGTTAAATGTGGTGAATAGGTACAACTATTTGAGAATTGTCTTAAGTAATCAGAGGAATTGCTTGGAGGAATGGGGGCAAAAATGATAAATGAAACAAAGAAAAGAAAGGGACTGATAAAGAAATTAGTGTTTTCATATAATAAATATGATATAGCAAGAATTGTATGTAAGAGAGTAGCAGTAGTGGGTTTAACCTATGATAATGATGTGTTATCTGTTAGCAAAGGGATGTTAGCACAGAAACTGAAAGATATGCATTAAATACAGATGTATGGATGGAAAAGGAGGCAATTCACAGAGAGTTGGGATGGTCAAGTTTTTATATGAGATGCAAAAAGTAAAATGTTTGGTAGATTGCAATTATAAATAGTAAAAGAAAATGTTTGGTAGATTGCAATTATAAATAGTAAGAGAATAGCTAAAATAGTATTCAATTGGGTTACAAATAAGGGGCAGGCAACAATATTGGAGAAAAAGATAGTACGGTATGCAAAAGATTTGGATAAAGACCTTTATGTATAATTGTACAAAGGGTGAGATAATTGTGCTAGGAGGATTGTTGAGTGTTATAGTGGTAAAGACTGGGATAGAAGATGTATTAATAAAAAAATAAGCAGCTGGACAGATGGAGAACTAGTATGGGGAGTAAAAAGAGCTTAATTATATATAGAAGTAAACAGAATATTGAATGTGAGTTAATTTACGATAACAACAGGGAAAGTAACATAATCTTTAAGGTTCAAACAGGATTGTTAGCAAGAAGGGAATATACACATAAATGGAGAAATGTGAGTGATTTAGTTTGCAGGTTATGTAATAAAGGTATGGAGTTTGCTAATAGAATGTAAATGCTTACAAACAGAAAGGATACAAATAATGAAGTTGTGGGAAAATAAATATAGACCAAGTGATTAATACAGAAAGTGGGTTATTGGTCTATATGCTAAGGTTGGAAAAAGATAAGGGGAATCTAGATACAAAGGCATACAATGAACAAAGATGGTGTTGTGGAAATTGGATAGAGCAGGATATGGAAAAAATTTAGGATGGGGAATGGAAAGGAAAGGTAAAATGACTAACAGGTTTTTCTTGGACATATTGGCTGAGAGATTCCTAATTTCGATAAAGGAGTATCCATATCACATCACATCGCATGCAATTGTAAAATAGTTCAAGTATATTGAAAGGGCAAAAATTAATATTTGCTGAAAAGAGCTCTCATGTTTATGATTATTATTACATATTGTAACGATATATAAATATGCCGTTACATTAAATTGAAATAAAAACTTTTAAGTTTGCAAATAAAAATAAATGTATTAAAAAAAAAACTAAACACTAAAATTAAAATGTTTGTTAAACGTATATATTCGCACAGATGCAAAACTTTAAAAATATTTTTTTAAAAAACAAATAAATAAGTATTTGAACATATTTTTTTATAAAAAAGTACGAGATTTAAAGATAAAATATTTTTGTAAATAGAAATGATTGTTTATTAATTATCCAAAAGCTGTGTAATTAAAAAGTCAGATGAAAAATAGATAAGAGAATAAAGAGATTTTAGGTTGACCAATGGAAGCAAATAAAAGCCCGGACCATAACGAAAAAATGGAACAGTGACGTTTTTGTTCGGGGAATCCATAGGAGGACTATAAAAAGAAAAATATTGAGTTCCAGTGAGGTTTCGAGCTTAATTTGGTGAGACGAACGATAAGACGCACATGTCGTTCTCTCTCACTTATTTTAAAAATGAAAAGACTGTGATATCAGAATAGAACCAGCTAATGCTACCTCCAAAATATCAGACCAGTCTTCCCTGAAAGTCTTCGTGGGAATTTCCAGCAGGAACCTGGATTGTACTGTAAGCTATATGAACTAAACAATTTTTAAAATCATAAAAAAAAAGAATAATTAAGAACTTTCGTCCGGGTTTGATAAATTTAATAAACAAGCCAATTTAAATGTTAAAATGGACTCTTATCTGACTTTTGTAAGTTTTTAGATCAATTAATAATGTTTAATTTTATATGTTTTGCATTTGATAAACATCATTTCCATTTTTTTTTCTTATTGTATAAATTTTTTAAATGAGGAAATTTAAGTTGGGTATAGACATTGCATAGATTTGTTAGCGGTTAATTATATTGCTGTTTCATTGTCGATTGGAATATATGTTAGTCATTGATGACACTGCGGCATCTTACGATGAATGCTATTGGGTTTTTTTGTATTCTCTATGCAACTGATGTTATCGATGATTTTGTATTTTGATCGGGTGTGTTTATTTTGAAATGTTTTTAACCAAGGAGTCTGTGCAGCCGATCTATACTCAACATTATAAAACAAATTGTATAAAATTCATCTGTGCGAATGTATCTAAAGATTAAATTTAAGTTGGGTGTGAATGGCTATATAGATTTGTAAAGTTATATATATAGTTTAAGGGAGGGTAATCTTAGGGTATTTGTTTCGTAGTTAAATTGGATCAATGGATTAGATGTATTGATGTAATTAGTAAATGTAGCAGGAGATCCGCTACGGGCAGGATTGCATATATACACCACACACCTTCTGTTTGCCTATGGATGGGATTGTAAGTCGGCAAAAATGATCGCAGTCCATTCCTATGGAGTTTTTTGTTTATTGTTCTACTCGCCAACAGATGTATAGCATTCTTGTTGGTTGAGAGACAATGTCTTCTCTAACTCTACTTACTGTTCAGATGAACATTCCTGACAGTATAGTATTTTGTGTTGTTGTATTCATGCTGCATTGAATACATCGATATATCTGATGGATTGACGTTGGTTTGGCTGCGAACTTTTGACCTAAGGTTAAATAAGGGATAGAACATTTTCTTTTCAAATACAATCTATGTAGTCTATTCATACTCGACCCTCTAAATAAAATATTAAACTCATTGCAATCTACTTAAAATGTAAAATTAAAAGTTAATATAAAAATATAAAATATTAAATTTATTCCTCAAAATTTCAAATGATTCAAAATTTTATATGTGCGTAAATAAATATTTTTATGAGTTAATTTCTGGCAGTGGCTTTTATTATTTTATATATACAAACTAAACAAGTTATTTCTTATATCTGCATCTCCATGATTTAGTGATAATGGGCTAACGATCTGAATATTTAAATAAAGTGGAATCTTAACAGCGCGTATCTGCCTACTTTATAAATTTTTCTAGGCTCAAATGCCTAGATGGCATCCGTGTAGTGCAGATTGTGGTTAGATTCGATCTCACTTGCTTTTGGATCATTATAATATATTATTGCTGTTATATAAAGATATTTTATATTATATCACATCAAATGATTTATTTAAATATATGTAAAAGCAGCATAATAGATTAAACTTCTTTCGATTTTTGATTATTATAAAATCATATAGTAAAAAATTATAAAATATAAATTTACATTAAATTTTCTTCATTGTTTAATATTATTGGTAAATACCCATAGTTGAATGTATTTTTAAAAATGTTTATTAAAGCGCTACATTTTCACAATGGGTAAACTATTGTTGTAATAATTAATTTTGAAGAAATTGTTTGTAATTCTTTTGACAACTATTGTTTTAATATCCTATTTCATGCATAGAGGACTGATTTATATGCCATTTAAATAATACTGTATATAATGATTTAAATAATCATTAAAAGCATTTCTCCTTTCCTTAAATTAATAATTAGGAATCTTAATATTATTTATGCATTTACTGCTTTTAATGTGAAAGTATCCATTTCATAGATGACTTGAGTGGGAACATTCTTTAGAATTAAAAACATATTTTTGATAGGTAACCTTTATTAATGAAAATGAAGAATGGTATTTGATTTTTTTAATAAAATTGTTCTAAAGTTTATAATAAAAAATGTTATTACCACTTCTTTTAAAACTTATTATTAATAAACAATTGCCTTTTTGCATATTGGAGTAAATCACATGTGCATGTTATCCAATTTGATTTTTAATATTTCATAAAAATATGAATGTTTGACAAGAAGAAACAATAAATATTTTCATTGAACTTTTTTTTAAGGTTAGCTGAACCAAAATATATTAATAAGATAATTGTTTTCTTTTTGTATTATTAAAATTTACTCAAGCTTGTGTTTATATACACAAATGTGCCTTTAAATTGTTCTCATATATAGATAAAGAGCACTTATACTGTTAGATAATTCAAGGTTAAGAAATATGACCTATAAGTTAGGAATCAGGGATATTTATTAATATATTGTTGATCTATGTGTTAATATGGTGGTAAATTTATTATATATGTGTTTGATCTTTATCCTCTCATGAGTACACTTTTTATCAATAAAATCATCTATACCATAACTCTGTTAAGTATATACCCTGACACAATAATTATATATAAGCTAGTAGCTGAATATACCAATGAATCATTTCAAACTTAGTGGTACAGTACTTTTTTGCTTGAAAATTTATCAACAGTGAACAGAAATTACTTATTGTTTTAAATAGGTGACATATAAATATTGGTAGAATTTCTTGTCATATTTGAAACAACTTTTTTTTATATACAGTTGGCTATAATTTTTTTCAGCCTTTGGCAATGTCTTGTATATAAATGCTACTGGGCATTCATTATTTTGAGAGACATGATTGAGTACTCCTCCCTGGTATAATCTGACATGTCCATTGTTGAATTTATGGTCAAATTATTGTTGAAATGGACCAATGAGGTGCTTGATATTAACAATATCTTTGTATTTTAAAAAGTGCTCTCATGTGATCCTTCCAAATCTTTTTAAAATAAATCATATATAGCCACATGGGATTTCCTTATAAAAAAAATTTTTACTACACCCAGGAAAGTCAATAATTCTTTCATGTTCTTTAATCTATACTCATAATAATGTAATCTAGAAACTTAATCCCCTTTGAATTCCAAATATACTTTTCCTAGTTTAGTTCCAATTATTGAGAATACATCTATTATATAATAATTCTTCTTAGCCATTATTAATATATTGTCAAAATGTGGGTTAACATTTTCATTCCACTTAACAGCACATCTTTAGAGACACAATTTCTTTGCATTTGTAAATATATTTCTGAGAATTAAGTTCAAAATTTTGACAGTTAATTATATACTCATGTTTAATCTATTAAGTAATGATTTTTCTGAATTAGCCAGTACTAATATATTGTTAAAATATAAGGCAACACTTTTCATTCTATTCAATACACATCTATTTTTGTTTGGAAAATGTTCAGAACTATCATTATTCTAAAGGGAAGATATTTATATTTAAACAATGCTCATGGGTAATAATAGTCAGGAGATATACCATTTACTCTGACACCATCATTTAATGACAAACACTATTCAAATCTAGATTTAAAAAAAAAAATTGCCTTGTCCAAACTCACTACTATCTTGTTTACATTTTGAATAAAATATAGATTTTTATCAATTATCACAATAATTTATTTGGTTTCAAAGTAATAGCTATGGTAATAGCCCATTTTGAATTTTCAACAAATAATAACACTCTTTCTTTACTGTTGTATCTAAAGCTTCATTCAATTTTCCTCTCTGTGCGAAAGCTACCTTTCATAGTTTATAATGTAAAGATTTAAACTCAATCTCCATAAGTAAAGTATTTATCTTTCCCTGCTCAGTCCCAAACAATTTAAGAAACTTTATTTATATTTTCCTTTCATACATACGTTTTTGCTTAAAGTGACAAATCATTCTTTATCTATTAGGGGTTTTAAGTTTTTGCAGTGAATAAATTTAGTTTTTTATGAAATTATTAATCTCATATTATATTAACAAAATTGATTATAACAATAGCTGGGTCTTTAGCTTTTAGTTCTGTTTTTGCTCATTTGAATTACTCAACAAAATGTGCTCTGCTATTTTTTTCCATTGTTATAGATTTATTACAGATCTATTTTGTGAGCAATATTTGATAAAAGTTATCTATGACAGCTCTGTTGATTTCAAAGCTAGATTCTTTTTTTTAAACTACTTTTTAGTATGGTAAATCCTGGCTAGATGATCAACAATGACACAATTCTTACATTTCACATTTTTCCATTTACACTATTATGTTATGCGATCAGGATTTAGCATTGTGTTTTTCCCTTTTGGGACAATACTGTCTTGCTTGCACTTAGAATTGTACCTTGTTTGGGATATAATGTGCAGGATTATTGAATTCTTTTTTTATAATTTAGAGTTAATTTATTAATAATGCCTTTGTTGATTGCTTCAGTATATGACAAGCCAGTGATAACTGCCATCATATTTTTCATTAAATCATGTCCACAGACATTATTTTAAAAAAGTTTCCTCTAGGTAATATCTATTCACATTAAAGCAGCATCATTGTTTCTACATTTCCCCCTCTTCCTTGGCATCCATTAGATAAATGAAGATGAGATATGTTTAGAGAATTCACAATAAAGTGAGAGCCACTTGATCATTTTTACACATGATAAATTTTCAGGAACCATAGATTTGTAAATCTGTTTGCTTTCTAAATTATTCCAAAACTCCAAAAAGGAAATAATGTGACAACTATTGTTACAAAATCATTTGTTATTGACTATTAAATACTTACCTATGCATACTATACAGATAAACCATTCAGAGAGTTATCAATATCACATTATTGCAATATTATTTATGAATTAATAGCTAAATACCTGCTTGCAAATATTTTTTAGAGATTTAACCTTAATTTTTGAGTGAATTTTATATTGTATATCTTCTCAATAATAAAATGATCTGAGTTCCAATTTCGAACTGTATAAAAATACTATATCTGAATTTGTCAAAAAATGCAATCACAATCTTATTAAAGAATGTGAACAAAAACATAAATTAATAAAAGGACCACCAAAGCAAATTAGGTTAATATGAATATTTAATTCAACAATAATACATATTAATAATTTATCAATATTTAACTTATAATACAACTAAAGCATAAAGTAAACGTAATTTGTTTACATTTCACCTGAAGGCTTATAAAAATCATACTTTAGATCAGAAAGATCTTTTTGGGATGCTAGATAACAAATGCTACCTTTAGCAGGAATGCCACCCAACTTGAAGCAAATCCAGATCCTTTTCTCTTCTAGTTGCTTTCTCTTTATTGTCTCATCACTCTCTCTCCACCTCCATCCCTCTACCTCTCTCTCTGTTTCTTCATTAAATGGACACAAAAAAAAAAAACTGTCAAATTTCAACTGGAAATTATTGTCCATATATAGCCTAGATGTTCCCCTTGTTTGTGGAAGCATATTCAGCAAGGAATCACTGTTTTTCCATTCATCTTTTTAAAATTATCTGCCCATTAATATATATATAAATTGCTCCTGTCATTCGTTTTAAAAATATTTTATAATTTTACAAAATAATTAACTGACAAAATATATCACTTCATAAAAATTATCATAAATTATGTTTAAAGTATAGGGGAAATTTTTATAAAAGTTCTTAGAGGAATGAGTTTTATATAGCATTTATTGGTATTTATGGAGGTTACCACTATAATAAGAATAGAAGCTCTTTGCTAAATAATATATTGCTTTTCCTGTTTAATAATAATATTCTATATTTTGCCTCAATATGATTGTATATATTCATCTAGACCATTGCCAAAAAGCCTTGAGTAGATAATAATTTGATTAAACCATGGCATCACTGAAAATTAATTTTGGCTTCAGCTCCTAGATAATTAACAGTGTGACAAAAGAAATTCATTGGAGGACTTATTAAGTATAATATTGAAAATATTGATATTTCAGGAGTCCACATTTAACAAAAAGCTTACCAATTTAAACTACGGAACTTCACCTTCAACCATTCAAATCTTTAGATATTAATAAAATTGAAAATGTATTGGAAAAATTTAGTTGAAAAAATAACAAAAATCGTTCTGATGAAATTTACTTTAAGGGATAGTTTCTTCTTGAACATTTCTTTCTTAATGAAATTTTTATTTTTAAAACTTAATTTTTCATACTTTTAAAAATTACTTTTATTAAAATTGAAGCAAACTGTCTCTAAATAAATATCTGAAATAAAAGTGTATTATGATTACACAGAGAATTTCAGAATTAAATAATTCCGAGAAATGGAAAATGCAGAACAAAAAAAAATATATTAAAATATTTTTTAAAAATGTTCAAAAATTGTTATGATGGGTCTTTTTTATTGTCTTTTGATTTTGAACTAAAGATTTTTGTAAATAATTCAAATTGCAGCCTATGTTTTTTACATTTACTCTTGACTTTGAATTAAACAAATTTTACTGTATCATGTGCATATAAATAACTTGAACTTCATAACTTCTGAACAAAGTATTTTTCAAAGGCAGAAATATTTTTCTTTGAGTCTTTAAATAAATAAGACAAAAACAAAAGTTTTGACAACTTTATTTTAAAATCAACTTTATCATTTCTGTCTAAAAATAGAACGACTGCCTGAATTTAAAATAACATATTTTTATTTGATTCTGTGCCTGTGTATATATATGCCTATTTTCATCAACAAAATATAAACAAATAAATCACACATTATTTACAATCGTTTGTTAACTCTGTTTAGCACAGGTGGCACTACTATATGGAGTTTTGTTTTGCTTTGTTTATCTATCCTATAGGCAAAAAAAACACTACAAACAAGCTCCTAATATCCTTGATTATCTTTGGTGACAGTTTGCCATTGCTTGTCATTCTTTTTCCAATTTATTCCAGCATTGTAGATTTATTTAAATACAAAATTTATTTGTTTACCCTTAAAAATTTGTTTTAAAATAATTCTTATATGAGTTTTTTTTTTAATTGGTATTCTCTCGTTACATATAATAATGGATATGCATAATCAAATCTTATCACAATAAAATAAATATTAATATATATAGTGTTCAAAAGCAGATCACACCATTAGATAATAATTTAGTGCTGTCCATGATAGTTTATTAATTTATTTTGTTTGCCAATACTTAACACAATTTATTCAATAATTAGAACTACAATAAAATTTCAGTGAGATACATTACTCATTTCCATATCAGAAGTCAAATCAAAGATTATAAGTTTAAATTAAGTATTCTAACTAATCAGGAGTTTAAATGCACATTTCTAAATAAGTATTTTAAAATTAAATCTTACCATGTAAAAAATAAAATATAGCGTTTTAAAAACACTATTAAATTTTCCACGACAACAAACAATAATAATTGAAAATGGTATTGTTTATACAGAAAAATTATTTTAGTTATTATGTCAAATAAAAAATTAAAATATGAACATTTTCTTTAAATTCAAATAGATAAATAGAAAATGAAAGAAAAAAAGCTAATACAGACATTTAACGGAAATACGTATGTAAAATTTTTAAGATGTAATTAATACAATATTGTTGAAAAAAAATAAAATGTTGCTTCTTAAAAAAATTTTACTATAGGTTTTTATTTTCCTTTTTTAAAGAAAGCATCTCACAAAAGAATAAACCTATAATTTAGAATATGTATCAAAAATATCATTTTTAGAAGATTAAAATATATATAAAAAAGACCAATTGGTAAAGAAGAAAAATAGAAAGGAAGACTGACAAAGCAATGTGCATTGAAGTAATGGGTAAATAAAATTATAATAAAAAAAAACAGTGAGCAAAGCAATATAAATATTTAAGAAGCAGAAGGAAATCCACATAAACAATGACCATGAAAAATAATAAGATGGGCTGAATCTAATAAATAAAAAAAAAACCAAGATGCTCTATCCAAATATGAAAACTATATTCTTTATAAGTTTTATGACAAAAACAAATTGACATCCTAAAATTTAAAATACTAACATGATATGTTTTAAAACAATTAATTAAAGAATTTCTTGGTTGTTAATTACTGTTTATATGCTTGCAAAATTAGTCATAATATTTATGAGCAGAATAATTGATTTATTTATGTATTATTATTTTATGATTCAAAATTAAGATAAATTTTATAATGTCCAGTGCAATAAAAATATCCATGACATTTAATTCTAAAATTTCACAATGATAACAGAAATTAATATATAGCATCAGATGTAATATTATATACATATTAAGCAAACAAAAAATTATTTAACAAATGCATTCACATATAAATAAATTAAACAATGCATAAAGGTAAATGAAACTCCTATAGTAATTGAATAAAATCTTGTATTTAAAAAACTAAGTCTGAATCAGGGAACTTAGGTAAAAAAAAATCCTCTCATTTAATAGGTGCAACTTGTTAAATATAATTGATTTCCAATATTTTTTAAAACACAAGTTGAGTTAAAATAAGCTAAGATTTTAATAGCTATTAAACAAATATATAACATGTACCAAATGCAAAGCATAATTAATAAATAATCAATTTATACTTTGAAAAATTCCAAACATAACTATGTATAATAAATTAAAGAATATATAAAGCTTCATGTAATAATAGAATGCAATCAACTGCTACAGCTTCAACTGTGCTACCTCCATGAGTCTGAAATCATGCACCTTAGATAAAAGAATATCATCTTATCTAATATCATACATATTGTTTGGAGTTATTGACCATCATGCTTTGCATTTAGAACATATTATGTGTTAGTTTAATAGTTATTAAGATCTTAGCTTATTTAAATTCATGCTTATGTTTAAAATAGTCTTAAAATTAATTATATTTAACAACTTGCACCCCATTAGATAAAAGAAGTTTATTTTATCTAAGATGCATGGTTCAGACTTGGATTTTTAAATATGTGATTGAAACTGTAGCAGTTGGTTATATTCCATTAATATATAAATAAGTATGCAGTATTTTCTAACATTTGTAATATATTTTAATTTACAAAATAAATATATACATTAAAACAACAAAAATAATTAATAAAAAAATCAGAATATTAAATCTCCAGTAAAAGATTTCTAGTCTACCTTTCTAGAATCACTATAGAATTCTGAGAGCAAAAACTTTTTCAATAGCAACCAAAGATTAGTTATTGAGAAACACCCAATTTAATCAAGCCTAAATTCTTGCAGGACTAATATCCTACATTTAAAATAAATAATAAGCAGATGATCAAAAATTGTTGACATTTGACACTAGAATCAAAATTCTTGGATATCTTGTTCAAAATCAATGTTAATGTATTTCCCATGATCTTTTTTTTTTTGTTTTGAAAATACAGAAGAGGAAATAACAAAATAAATGATGTATGTCTATTATGGTACAGAGAAGAAACTCAATTCCATTTCCATCATGACTGTATTAGCTTGCAAGCTCATGACAAAGATAGTTAACATCTTATTAATAAACAAACATATAACCATTCAGATTTTCCTTTAAAACTTAAGAAGAGACATCATCCTATATAAGAGCTTCCTCCTTTATATTATAGCTCTATGGTATAGAAGGTACTTCCTTACCTGCAATCATAACTTCAGATATCACTCAAACACAGAAAAAAACAAATTGAAACAACTGAGACTCAGAAATAAAAAAATTGCTTCTGGGTAATCCTAAAATAAAAATCCAATTTATAGAATGAAAATTATAAAATCAACACAAATTCAAAAAAAAAAAAAAACTCAACTGATCAAAACAAAAGCTGACTATCAAGAATTTGATTGACATATATACATATAATGCACTATATGATTTCAACATAATCTGAAGAGTCACAACATTGCCATCCTCATGTTATTCTCTCCACTATCCTACACATATGAAAAAGGTAACAAGTGTAAATTAAAATATAAGTAAAATCTTTAAAACATTATTTTAATACACACTCCACACATGGAAAGTTGTATATATGTATTTATGTATATAATTACTAATGATACGAATATTTAAAAAATTATGTACACATTTTAAAACATATATAAAAATAATAAGTAAAAAAATAAAATGCTAAACAAAAGACAAAAAAAAACAATATTATTATAACAACTTGAGATACTACAGTGAAATCTCAACTTTTTATATGGATTAGAAGAAAGTTATTGTAAGTAGAATTATAAGTATTTCATCAATAATAACGATTTCATGACATTATAAAAAATTTTTTTTAGTAATTTGTCTCTGGCTTATACAGTTTAAATGCAGTGTGTAATAAATAAAACAGGAAATCTAAATATCTCAGTAATATTTTCTCTTACCAAAGTAATTTGGCTTTGAGCATGATTAATGGTTAGTTTGAATAATACAGTATAATCTCAATTTTTATTGTAACATGTTAGCATCAACATATGGGTGATATTTTAAGAAATATATTTTATTTAGCTCATTACATTTAATGTCGTTATTTTCAAGGTAAATTTTTTTATAAATGTCTGCTTAAAAATGCAGTAACATTTTTATGCAAATTGGTATATTTATACAGAGAAATCTATCATCTCAGACTGAATGTTGTGTTTGACATTTTTATTCCAGTTTTTTTTTTTTTATCATCTGAAAAAAGTAGTTATAAATTTCTCTGTCTAAAATTTCTGAGATATCATTAGCAGTTTTGATAGAAAATTTTATAGCAATGTTCATAATTGGATTTATTTTATATTAGTACTTGGTTTAAAATATGTAGGTTTTCAAAATCAGTGTTATTCCTAGTGATTTCATTACCTAAATGAACTTCTTGTTTACTCTGCAATAAAACATCAATTTACTTATTACTTAGTAGTTTTAATAACTGACTTTTCTAATAATCTATTTTGTTCAGTTTATATATATTATAATTATCAACAAATTTAAAATTCTCTAACTTTTTTACAATCTTAGAAACTCATAGTAAGATTATCCAGACCAAATGTAACCACAAATACCTGATCTAAAATGAAGGAATTAAAAAGTTAATAATTTGGAAAACTTATATAATAATAATGATATAAAAGAAAATTGGGTATACTACAATGCTGCTGAAAGATTAAAAAATGTATTTAATAAAAACTCATATGAACTGACTAATAAACATACAAACTGCCATTTGTGTGTGTGTGACACTTGAGTAAACTGCCTAAAAATTAAAACAAAAATTAATTTATGGATTTGATCATATTTTATAAATTTATTTTGTAATATGTGAGAAACATAATGATGAATTATATTATAAATGAAAAAGGAAAAATGCTTTTGATATGAAAAAAAATTTTGAATCTTGTAGTTTCTAAAAATTTAAATTTGAATCTTTTCTAGTTTGCCTTTCCTGAACTGAGTTTTAAATAAAATTCTCCACATTTCATAGTAAAACTGGATGACAAAGCTAAATATAATATTAAAATTTTGGAATTAATATTACAAAATATAAATAGAGAGAAGAGAAAAACTATTTTTTTCCTCTTTTTTACATCATTTATTTACATGTGAAATTTGCATTCACAACATGTTTTGAAAAAAGTAAGGAGAGTACTTTTCGAAAAAATATATTGTAATGATGCAAAAGCCATAGTTTTCCTAGCTGGTGATGTATATAATGTTTGAAAACATGTTATTTGAACATCAAATAGATCTGAAACAACAAACTAGGAATTCTAATTTCTATTCTAATTCCAGGAGTCCAGCATTTCATTCAATAGTACTTTGCATCTCATCTACTTGTAAAGCAGTGTTGCAGTGATGCTTGCTGAGGAGAGAAACAACCTCAGATTAAAGCTCTTTTTCCACTGTAAGATTATTTTTTTACTGACTGTTTTTAAAAGTATCTTTCAATACTCTGTCTTATCAGCCAATATGAAAACTTTATCTAGTAGAAGACATTCTACAATATGCAGCTAAGCGGGGAAAAAACCACACTGGCCAAATGCCTAGAAAATACAGTTGGATCCAAAAACTAATGCTGAAATTTGCAAAACCAGTCATAATGTTATGAAGAAAAAAATGGTCAGTGCCGTATAAATTACCCAAGACCTGATATTATATCTCATATAATATCTCCTGTGCTGTGATATTTACTCTCTCTAAAATCACTAGTGTTCAAGGAGAATGACCACCATCTGAGGGACATGAAGATAATAGTAAAATATTAAAAGAATTGTATCTGAAAAAACCATCGCTTGAGACTATTTCGATATTTAACATGTGTAAATAAGACATTTATTTTATATAGCGCTATGTTTTTATAAATTGTAAAATTTATAATAAGCCGATAAGCTAATGCAAAACAAGATAAAGTCTTTGTAAAAAGATAGAATGAATCCATCTATCTTTTCGACCCAAACGTTTATGTATGGGCAAATCTTAAGTATTTGGAAATGGTAAGATCTCATCATTATAAATACAATAAGATCTTAAATTTAAAATATCTTTTCTTACTATGATATTTAATATTTTTGTAAGTTTTATTTATTCATTATTAGTAAATTGTTAATTTTTTTTTTTTTATTAATCCGTTTAGTTTGCATTTCTAACTCAATCCAAATATATGCTTTTTACACACATATGCTAGTTAATATCCACATCCTTGAACAATCATACAATCCACTGGAAGACATTCATGGATGGAGTAATAATTGATGTTTATCGTTCCTTTGAAAGTTTTCCTAAAGTAAACTTACTTTTTAGAAAGTTTGGCAACTTTGAGTTTCATTTTTATTGAAATTGAAAAACAAATAAAATACTTGGTCATTTGGGAGCGCTTGTGCTTTTAAGTTATAAATCATGATCATCACACTGGTTAATATTATTATATATTTGAGTGAAATTTTTTTTAAATTTTATTACCAATTCAACTTTCTTATTTATTTGATTTTATGGTACACATTGAATAGATCATCATATATGTGTATATCTTTCAGAATAGATAATTATATATTTTTGATTGCATATTGGTCATGGTTCAAGCCCTCTCTATTGTGACAAATTTACCATTCCTTTAATGTTGGCATCTTTCCCATTACATAATTGACACAACCAACATTTTAGGGTCTGAATATCCCTTTATTCTGTTAAATTTCAATCTGGTACAATATATATTTGCACAGCCAACTTTTTTACTTGAACATCCCCTTTCTTGTGCTTAACTTTATTTATGTATAGGTAATGTGTTGGATATTATAGCATAAATAAATTTAGCAAATTGTGGTGTATAATAAAAAGTATAATGAAATATATGTTTAGATTTGAAAAGTAAGACGAACATTTAAATAAATAAAAAAATTTCTTTAAATGTATCAATATTTGATGAAAAGTGCAAGTTGTGTTGATGTAGACAAGATAATATTTAATAAACAGCAGTATAATAAAAAATAATATAAACAAACATTAAGGCTAAGTTATATCATTTTCTGGAGAAGATTGCATATTGAGAGTTGATATTGTTGTGCATTTAATTAATAAGAGAATATATATAAAAGAAATATTTAAGTTTGTAAATCTGTAAAAAGGAATCAACAAGAAAATATATATATATATAATGTTAATAACATGTGCAAAAATAAAAAAGATGGAAACACAAATAACTATGGATCCATAAACAACAAAAGAGTCAGTTCATACAGCATTTTACTATTAAATGTATCTGATTTTTGTTCTAAAGACTTTTGTACTGTCAGAATAATTTCTTGCACAATTGGTTTATATTTTCCTTTTTTAAAGAAAGCATCTCACAGAAGAATAAACCTGTAATTTAGAATATGTATCAAAAATATCATTTTTAAAAGATTAAAATATATATAAAAAAGACCAATTGGTAAAGAAAAAAAGTAGAAGGAAGACTGACAAAGCAATGTGCATTGAAGTAATGGGTAAATAAAATTATAATAAAAAAAAAACAGTAAGCAAAGCAATATAAATATTTAAGAAGCAGAAGGAAATCCACATAAACAATGACCATGAAAAATAATAAGATGGGCTGAATCTAATAAATAAAAAAAAAGACCAAGATGCTCTATCCAAATATGAAAACTATATTCTTTATAAGTTTTATGACAAAAACAAATTGACATCCTAAAATTTAAAATACTAGCATGATATGTTTTAAAACAATTAATTAAAGAATTTCTTGGTTGTTAATTACTGTTTATATGCTTGCAAAATTAGTCATAATATTTATGAGCAGAATAATTGATTTATTTATGTATTATTATTTTATGATTCAAAATTAAGATAAATTTTATAATGTCCAGTGCAATAAAAATATCCATGACATTTAATCCTAAAATTTCACAATGATAACAGAAATTAATATATAGCATCAGATGTAATATTATATACATATTAAGCAAACAAAAAATTATTTAACAAATGCATTCACATATAAATAAATTAAACAATGCATAAAGGTAGATGAAACTCCTATAGTAATCGAATAAAATCTTGTATTTAAAAAACTAAGTCTGAATCAGGGACCTTAGGTAAAAAAAAATCCTCTCATTTAATAGGTGCAACTTGTTAAATATAATTGATTTCCAATATTTTTAAAACACAAGTTGAATTTAAATAAGCTAAGATTTTAATAGCTATTAAACAAATATATAACATGTACCAAATGCAAAGCATAATTAATAAATAATCAATTTATACTTTGAAAAATTCCAAACATAACTATGTAAAATAAATTAAAGAATATATAAAGCTTCATGTAATAATAGAATGCAATCAACTGCTACAGCTTCAACTGTGCTACCTCCACGAGTCTGAAATCATGCACCTTAGATAAAAGAATATCATCTTATCTAATATGATACATATTGTTTGGAGTTATTGACCATCATGCTTTGCATTTAGAACATGTTATGTGTTAGTTTAATAGTTATTAAGATCTTAGCTTATTAAAATTCATGCTTATGTTTAAAATAGTCTTAAAATTAATTATATTTAACAACTTGCACCCCATTAGATAAAAGAAGTTTATTTTATCTAAGATGCATGGTTCAGACTTGGATTTTTAAATATGTGATTGAAACTGTAGCAGTTGGTTATATTCCATTAATATATAAATAAGTATGCAGTATTTTCTAACATTTGTAATATATTTTAATTTACAAAATAAATATATACATTAAAACAACAAAAATAATTAATAAAAAATCAGAATACTAAATCTCCAGTAAAAGATTTCTAGTCTGCCTTTCTAGAATCACTATAGAACTCTGAATGTTCTATAATGGAATTTTTAGAGTTGAAATCCCATGCATTCTTTATAGCATTCAGTATTAAGCAAACCTCTAGACATTATAGACAGACATATTCTGTAAAACACTATTTGTAAAACTGAAATATAAAAAATAATTAGAGAAATTAATAAAAGTTAAAAGTTTTGTAGTAAGAATACAAATGAGAAAAAAAAATTACATTGTGCCATTGTTTTATCTTAAAGGGAGAGGATTTGTAGCTGTAGCAGATCCAAGGCAGTCAAAATTAGTTATACTACAATGCTGCAGAGAGAAAATAAATGTGTTTAATAAAAACTCATGTTAACTGGCTAGGAAATATACAAAGAACCATTTGTGTGTGTGTGCTCCTATATGTGTCTTAGTTGAGTAAACTGCTTAAAAATTAAAATTAAAGTTAGTTTATATATTTGGGCATAGTTTATAAATTTATTTTGTAATACATGAGAAATATAATGATGAATTACATTGCAAAGAAAGAAGGACAAATGCTTTTGATACATGAAAGAATTTTGAATTGCATAATTTCTAAAAATCTAAATTTGAACTCAGTCGGCAATGAATTTTCCTTCTTCCTATGTTACAAAATACAAATAAAGAGAGAGAGAGAAGAAAAAAACTTTTTTTCTCTTCTTCTTTTATATCACATATTTATGTATAAAGTCATGATATGTGTAAAATTTGTATTCACAACATATTTTGAAGAGAGTAAGGAGAGTGTTTTTCAAAAATATATATTATTGTAATAATGCAAAGGTCATAGTTTTCTAACTGGTGATGTATATGTTGCTTGAAAACATATTGTTTGAACAACATTAAATAAATATAACTAGATCTGAAACAAGAAACTAGGCATTCTAATTTCTATTCTAATTCCAAGAGCCCAGTATTTCATTCCATAATACTTTGCATTTCGTTTACTTGTGAAACAATGTCGCAGTGATCAATGCTGAGAAGAGAAACAACTGCTGATTAAAACTGCACGATAACTTGGATAGTCATATTTTACTGACTGTTTTTAAAAGTATCTTTCAATACTCCTGTTCTAATAGCTAGTATATGTGGCTAATCAAAAGAAACCAGCCTTTAGTTGGGTCTGGAAACTAATGCTGAAATTTTTACCATCCAATGAAATGTCTCTATAATGCTGTGAAGGAAGAAATAGTAAAGTATCATACAAATTATCCAAGATATATTGATATTATGCCTCATATAACATCACCAATGCTGTTGTATTGACTCTCTCTAACATTATCAGTGTTCAAGGAGAATGACCATCGCCGGAGGAAGTAATGAAGGCAACAGTAAACTATTTTTAAAAAATGGTATCTGGAAAAAACATGACTTGTGACTATTGTGATATTTAACATGGTAAGATCTTATCATTATGAATACTACAAGACATTAAACTTAAAATATCTTTTCTTACTATGATATGTAATATTTTGTGCATGTGCTAATAGTTGTGAGCATATATATATATATAACAGTTTTATTTATTCATTATTAATAATTAAATATTATTTTTATTAATCTATTTAGTTTGTGTTTATAACTCAATCCAATATATGCTTTTTACACATATGTTAATTAATGTCCACATCCCTGAGAAATCATGCAATCCACTGGGTGACATCCAGGGATGGCAGTAACAAATGATGGTGATTGTCCCTTTTAAAGTTTTGCTAAAGTAAATTTTCTTTTTAGAAAATTTAGCATCTTTGAATTTCATTTTTATTGAAACTGAAAAACAAATAAAATACTTTTTGGACTACTTATACCTTTAAATTATAAATTACCATCATCATCACATTGGTTAATATTTTTATATATTTGAATGGAATTTATTTTTTTAAATTTTATTAATCATCGAACTTTTATATTTATTTGAATTTATAATATACATTGAATAGATCATTATATATGTGTATGTCAAAATAAATTATTATATATCTTTGATTGCATATTGGTCCTGGTTCAAACCCATGTACAGGCAAAGTTACTGTTAAAATATATATAATTCAAACTGAAAGAAAGAGCTTGGATCTAATAAAATTTAAAAATTTTTTAGCCAAAAGTGGAGACAAATAGTTAGATAGAGAAAAACTCTTTTTATTGTGATAAATTAACATGATAATTATAAAAGATACATAAATATATAAAAAAATTATAAAAAAAAAAAATGACCACATTAAATCTATGAAACAAATCATTATTAGTTCTTAACAAAGAAAATGTAAGAATACCACACAACTTTCCAATACCCTTACTTGGATTCCACTGAGTCACAAACTGGAATAATAAGAGTAGATGTGATGTATATAAATCATGAGATTACTGTTAATACATTTTGAACACTAAATAATTGACAATAAATCTGTGGTTTGGTTTCATAGGTGTATCCTTACAAATAGAAAATCTTACAATCTGCAGGATTATTTCTAAAATACACTAGAGACATTATTTAATGTAATCAGAAGTGTGGTTCGGGTTTAATTATTTTCCTTAATAATAATTGAATATTTTTAATGTTTTTATAATACCAACTTCAAATTGTAACTGCATTATTAGTCTGTCTTTATTTCAGTACAATAAAGTTTGAACTCACATCAATATACAGTACTATATCTCTTTAGCATCAAAGAGGCAGAAAAAAATAAAAAGTGAAGATTTGCTTCTCAAAGAAAAACATAAAATACAACTATACTATAGTATAGATGAGTTGATACAGTGCTGATACAGTGATAAACTTAATATCTATTTCTGATAATGATTTAAAACTTGGATAATTGACAGCAATTGAAGTGCCAACAATAACATCAGAAAAATAACAACTGTTACTGAAGTGTATATTATATGATGAATTGATGAAAATAAAAAATTTAAGTCATTAAAACAAGATATATAATTTGTTCTAATCATTTGCCAGTAGTTTTCTTTGCATTGAATCACTTTATATATTTAGAAGTTAAATAGATACTAATGTATTTGGGCATCTACAATTCATTTTATATTTAACTGAATCTTTAAACACTGCATACTGGCATAACTAATCAATAAATTTAAGATTTTTTTATTTGGAAAAATACTAAGTAATTTATAAATTCAATGTGTAATCTAAAACTTCTTATTACTTTTCAGTGACAGGTTTGTTTTAAATTTTAGTATTATTTGTCTTTTCAATTTCTTATGAGATTTCCAAAAAAAAAAGGTAGGATGGAGAGAGAAAGAAAACATATGTCAATTGTAATTTTTCAAGGTTTATTTTGATTTCTCTTAATAGTGTCTAATATTAACATACACGTTAATTAAATGTATAATTTCAAACATCTTAATACTTGTAATTGACAGGTTTGTTTGGAATTGTTACTATTAATATTTGATTTTTAAATTTCTTATTCAGTTTTGAAAAAGGAAGGAAGGAAAATACAGTCAATTGTAAGTGTTGACAATTTTTATGAAAACAATAATACTAAAGCCAAAAGAATTATCAGTTACAATTTTTTTTTTATCTAAGAAATTTGTTTTGTTTTGTTTTTTTATTCAATACATATTCCAATAATCCAAATAAAAATAATCTGGTTTGCTTTGAAATAACAATAAATTAAAGGATTAAAATAAAAATTATTTCTTTTGATTACTGCTGCCTATAGCTGTTGTCTTTGTACTTCACAAAAATAAAAAAAAAAGCATTGCTGCTTCATATGAATTGAATAATTTGGCAGTCATGACATGGACAACACAAAATCACTCTAACTCACTCTTACATTTTTTTTTTCTCTCCATTATAGATGACCCACATTTAACACAAGATCATTCACATATGACACTGTTAAGTAGATTTTTTCTCTCCATTATAGATGACCCACATTTAACACAAGATCATTCACATAGGACACTGTTAAATAGATTTTTCTATTGCAAAAATGCCAATGCAGTTTCTTCACTAGTAATTAATTATTTTATTGTACAAATATCTAAATAACAATAGTTTTAAACAGCAATGTACAACTATGCAACTTGACAACTTTCCTAAAATAAAAATGTATACCATTCTGAGAACATTTAAGTCTAAATGAGGAACAGAGTTTATTTTTACTTTTTTTTAAAAAAAAAAAAACTAAATAAAACAATTTAAATCAACTACTCAAGTTTTATGTCTACATTCTTTATTGAATAAAAATATTTTAACAATATAAAAAATACAAACTTTATTTTTAAATTAATTACTAAAATATATAAAAAAAGAATTTTTTGTAACATGCAAAATTATTTTGTTTCTATCTTTTATTTTCTGTTGTATTTTTCAACTATTTACCAATCTATGTTTTACATATATAAATCTTAAATTTATTGATTAGTTATCCCAGCATTATTTCATGACATTGTAGCAGTGTTGTAAAGTAAACAATTAAACATACAACGAAATGTAGATGACCAAATATAAACTCATACTTAATTGATGAAAATGCCATATGATATTAGAATTCCAATTGGTTAAAATTATTTGACAGGATTAATTGCAAAATCTATAAAATAATATATATATATATTGTGAAGGAATAAATATTCTAAAATATATAAAAACAAGGCTAAGGAGGGCAATATTGTCTCATGAATAACAATATTTCCTTCTATGGAAGTTGAATGAGCCAATGTAAAGAAAACTAATAAAGACTGCCAAAATGTAAAGCTAAAATAAGTGTCATTCACTGAATAGCTTGTACATTTGGATAATCATGAATATAACAAAAATATTATAACTGAGCAGGGTTAACTAGCTTGCAAGTGCCTCATAAATTTGGGCAACCACATATAATAAATAAAATCATGAACTAAGTAGTTTTCTCCACTTATGCAATAAATATTTGGGCACTCAAAATAAACATAGACAAATAAATATGATTCACAAATGGCTCTACTGCAGTTTCAATTTATATTTATAATGGCCTCAGGAATTTATAAGGTGCCAATGGTCCAGAGAATGAGTATATTGCTTGGAAAGGAAGATACAATTCAATAAATGATGACTTATTTGATTATAACGTATAGTATGGGGTGTACAATAAATTATCTTAATTGTAAAATAAATTGTGTAGTAAAATAATTTTATAATGATTGATGCAATAGGCAAATCAAAGGACTTGTGTTAATAATAATATAAATTTATTGAAATAAGCATTAACTCATTGAAGTGGATAAAATAAAGATTATAATTCTAATTTACCAACTGCAATTTAACATCCTATCATATATTTTGTAATTTATCTCCCTTCCTGTTTTCTTTTTAAGATTGCAATTGACAAATATGATATACATTTAAATTATAAAGCATAGTTATAAAAGGGTTAAAGATAAATTCTTTAAACAAAGTAATAAAAGTTTTAATATTGTCACTTTTTAAAAAAATATATTGTAACAATGTGTATATATACATGGTAAGGTACATAAGTGTGTGTATATATATATACGAATTCACATGATTTTATAAGCAAAATAAAATTCTATTTCAATATTTAATAGTTTAAAGGGGAAAAAAAGTTAAAAGAAAAAGTACAAATATTGAGAAATAAGTTAAAATATTAATTATAACTTTTCTTTCTTTTCTTTTCTGTATTTTAATTTAACATATAATCCTTTCAAACGTACTTTTAATTAGAAGCACTGTTTATTAAAAGTTTATAATTAATTGGAAACAAATTTTGTAAAGTACATAATCAGTTCTGGAGATAAGATTCCAGACTGATTAAATAAACAATATTCACTAAATTTTCTATGTAATTAAAAAAATAAGGTAATGAAAAATATAACTAATTAAAGATAGAAAAATAAAGATCAAATGAATTGATATTGTGGGTAACAAATCGAGCAATGGGCAGAGTCAGAGGGTATATATACTGAAATCGCCTATTGTTCAAAGATAATATCCAACATATAGAACATATAGAAAAATGTCAGGAGAAAGAACATCAGCAGCAGAAAATGCAGAAAGCAAAGAAACAAAAGAAGAAAGTTAGTTAGTTGACCAAAGAGCCTATAAGCCAGCTAAAATGACTGAATCCAGCAGGATGAAACAATCTTTATAAGGTCATGTTGGTATAAAAATGTGTGCCTAGACCAAAGCTGAGTGTTTGTTTGTTTTCACTGCCCATCTCCTGAACAACATTAACCAGATGCAGTGATATACATCTCCAACTTGCCTTTGCCGATCTTTATGCCCACCATGAACTGAATCTATGGAATCAAACATAGCTGTAGTACACTAAACCCAGAGGAAGCATCCAACTACCAAGAGAAGTTTATTATGAATCTGACAGGATCAGAAGACAGGGGTGATCACCAAGATAGTATATAAAAAAATCCTAGGTAAATGTTTAGATGTCTTAATAAAAGTTTTAAATTTTATTTCAAGAGTAAACTTTTAAAATTTATTTCTAGCTAGAACTGTTGAAATATCATTTCTATTTATTAATTTTAAAATATGAGTAAATAAGCATTTGATTGTTTGAAAATATTATAGTTCTAATAAGTGTTCATATTTGTGTTTTAAATATTAAATATTTCACATATTTTTTTTAATCGTTTAATAAATATGTATAAATTATTAGTGTGATTTGCATTTCTTTCTCTCTCTCTCTCTCACTTTACCTATTATTAAATGGATAATCATACTTAAATATTCTGTGTTGCCGATCTCATGTTTTAATAGCTAGCCATGGGTCAAATGCTTGAAGCGTGTTAATGTTGTCTCATGGATTCCAGTCAAATAGGTGGATGGTGCATGTAGGGTTTAAACCCATTATAAATATCCCCATAAGATGTGCCAATGCTTCTTGCAGTCGGGAGGAATACTCAATCTGGAAAAGTGACTGTTGTTTTAATATTTTTATTAAATCTCAGTCTGAGCAGGGGTATGATTAATATATAAGTATTGATCTTATTTTACTCCTCTACTTGAATAACAGGGTTTAGATATAAGGTATTAAAGATTAAAATGATCTAATAAAGTAGAATGATAAATAATAAGTAAATAAACTTAGAATAAATCATAAAGAATTTAAATCTTGTTACAGTATACATTTCTCATGTCATTCAAATGATAACTAATGCCAAGTAAGTTATACTAATGGAAATTATTAACAAAAAAAGAAACTTTAATAAATGTTAATCATTAAAATTATCATTTTTTTTAAATGAAACTTATCTGACAGTATTAATTTAAAAGATTTTTATTACCATTTGTTACCACAGTTTTACATATATATGACCTCAGTTGACATTCCGTTATTAAATGGTATTTTCTTTGTTTCCCTTTTTGCTAGGGAAAACACAAACATAGGGATCCATAAGCAATTTGAATCATTTGATGATATCCAAATATTATTGCTATTGATATTACAACCCAAGGTGAATTCAATTATCTTAGCTCTATGGTGGTCAGCATAGCATTTGTAATATCCATTTCATTTTAATCATGAAGATACCCAATGGAGAAGCTCCTGTCTCTAAGTTGTCTTATTCACAATGCATTATTTCTTTGCTATATGCATGAATATATTTATAAAAAGGTAAAATAAACACAAATTTTTAAGCAAAAGTCTGCCTTCTTGTTAAATTCATTTCTGTAGCTATGTCAACACAAAATGCAGTCCCTTTTAAACACTGATTTGCGATAATGTGTTTCTCTTTCTTTTAATTCAATAAAGCATTGTTATCATTCAATAATAATTTAAACAAAATATTTCTCTCTTTAAATTTAGTAAATAAATGGTTCACATATTCCAGATTCATTCAAAACAATATTTTTTATTATTATTTAATAATGGCCTTTAATTGTTTTCTTTATCTAGCTATTTGTACACTACAAGAAAACTTAAGATAACAACATGTGTACATCATAATATGCTATGTCAAATTTGCAATATCTGTAAAAAGAATCTATATAAGTATAGGAAGATTAAAAAAGATGAAATACTGGATAATGGAGAATGTCTTGGGGACATACATTAAATACATAGATATTATCAAAAGTTTATAAATAAAACAAAAACAGTGTACATAATTTTTATAACTGCCAAAATAGGTAAACAAACAAGTCCTCACAAAACAATCCTAATTACAAAGTGGCCTATTCAGAGTCTTATAAAATTTGTACAGATTCCAAGTTTATAATTACTAATATAGAAAATATACATATCTAAATAATGAAGTATCACTGATGTTTTTTACATTATAGAAATAAAAGAAAAGGGTATAATATAAATCTAGTGGAATATTTGGCATTATATTTGACAGCATAAGTATGTTTACTTTAATCACATTGTGACACATAATCACAAAAAATATAATGTTTTAAGTAAGTCTATGATTTTGTGTTGAGCCACATTCATAGCCATCCTGGTCCACATGTGATCTGCAGACCACAACTTGGACATCCCTGAGGACATGAAGAATGCTTATAATATCCTATTAATATATCAAAATGGATATGGATACATGTAGTTGATTAATTTTAACTAAATGAAAGTTGTGAGTATAGAATCAGAATATCAAAATCAAATATATGTAAGATGTATATCAGCAGTAGCAGCAAATAATCACTGAAAGTCAAAATTTATGACTGGATTTAAATATAATACAAAATCTGAGGTCAATCATAATCAAGCCAATGTCAATAATGAGACGTAATATTCTAACAAAAAACAAATATCAAAACTTATATCAATGTTTCTTGTTACATGTGCATACATAAGCACTAAATAAAAACTAAGTATAGAATAAATGCAATATGAATATACCGAGATCATTACATGATGAATATCAATACTCAGGACCATCTGGTGTCATGCATGTAACAGCATAAACAAAATAGTCACCATCATGAATAACAAATTCAAAAGTGATACTCACTACCTTAGTGCCATCTAAATATTCCTAAAGAGAATTATATAGATATTCATATATAACCTTAAATTTCATTATGTCTGGAATTAGTTTTGGATTGTATGAATTCTGCTGAACTTATAACAATAAGAATTAAAATATTAATATCTAATCTAATATTAAATAAGTTCACTTCAATATGATAATTTAAAATAATGATTAATAAATTTATTTTATAATGGAATAATAAAAAAATTAAAGGTCTAATAAATATTCATTAACATTGATTGATTTACATTATTACATTATAATAAAAATAAAATAATGTATGTATCATTGTTTAAATGATAATTTACAAATACACTGGATTGTGAACTATATTATATTTTGTTTCAAGCCCACCTTGCAAGCTTGTTTTGTTGATAAGCATTGATTAAAGTAGAATTTATATTGTTTATTGAATGGCACATGGACAGTACTTTTCAATATACATGTATATATAGCACAGATGCTTATATATATAAAGAATGTGTATATAAATTAAAATTATAGTATAAACAAAATTTTAACATAATAATATAAATATTTTACCAAGTGTATATTCTTTTATACAATCACTGAAGCAATGAAAATAAAAAAAACATTTAAGTTAAGTATCATATTTTTGGTTTAAAATAAATAGTGACATATCTGACTTTTATCACTATTAAATATGCTCTGAATATTCTTTTTTTTCAATAACTTTTTTTCTTTTATAAAAACAAAATTAATAGTCTTGATATCAAAAAATTATGATCTCTTCAATTGTTTTATTATTTTTAAATCAGTATCAACTTTTAGTATGCTCTAAAATTTCGTAAAACTTTTAGTATTATGCTCAGAAAATATTTCATTACACAAAATCAAATTTTGAAAAGATAATAAAGGAAGAATAAAATGTATGTGCTTTCTACATAAACCAAAGAGTTTTCATCAATATATATAATCATGTATGGCACAAAGAAAAGGAAAATTATTGTAAAATTTATTTACAAATTTTACTTTTTTATATAGTGTTCAGAGAAGGAAAATGGCTTCTCAAATATCATAAAATTTCCAAATTTTAATGTTTTTATAATTTGTTTATTTATATGTTTTTTTTTAATAATTTATAAGTGAAATCATGTAAGTTAAACACACCTGGGTCTCGTTTTATGCAGTAGATAGATTCCACAAAAAATGTGCACAAAAGAAATCGCACAAAAATAGACTTACCTTGAAAAACAGGGGCTACATACTGTAATTTTCAAAAATCACATAAAAGCAAAGGAACAACATAAAATTACTTTAAAATTTGCATAAAAAATATAAGGAAATAAAATATGACTAATAAAAAATTTCAAATTTGAAAAAAATTGATACAAGACAAACTTTTTTTTATTAGCTACGGTATTTAATTTTATTCAAAACAATATATTTTTAAACATAATTTACAGTATTTTACATTTTTTCATACATATACAGTATTTTAATCATTATCACTATTTGACAATATGCAAGTTCATTTGTGAACTGGTAAGACATCAGATTCGTCACAAGAGGAAGTACAACTAGCACCAATTTCATTTTTTAAATTACTCTTATAGTACACTCGCCCAAACTAAAATGTTTTCCAATCGCTGTTGATCCTTCCCATTTTGCTAAGTGATCTAAAATTGAAATTTTTGTTTCCAAAGAAATTCATTTTCTTGGGTGTTTTTCCTCTCCATTAGGGCAAACTAAAAGTTTAAAATAAAAATAAGAACTTAGACTTATGATAATAAAAAGATACCTACTCGCCACTGTTGGGCAAAATTTAATTAAAACTAACAATTATAAATTAAATTCTTATTTTTGTCTTTAATTTTCAATTCCATTTAAAAATCAAATTCCATTGTTTCACATCACATTAATTTCAGATCAGGTTACATAATTTTTAAATTGTTAATTATAATTAAAAACCAGATTTTAATTTTTAATTGTCAAATTTAATTGTGGCCACCACTGCTACTCACCTTTTAAAAATAAACTTGCTGACACTAAATGATTAATTGATTATGTACTCTTTTTTTTTAAAAAGCAAAAATAGAATGTGATTTAAAATGCAAAAACAACCACATGCACAGTATAGGCATCTATAATGTTTGAACAGATTTACATTATAATCTTGTAAAATTTATTACTTGCAGACACTAAATAATTAATTGGTTACATACTCTTTTTTTAAAAAGCCAAAACAGAATATGATTTAAAATGCAAAACAACAACATGCATAATAAAGGCATCTATAATGTTTGAACAGATTTACATTATAATCTTGTATTACAGACAAATATCAGCCTTTCACGTTAATTGTGCATATGCTTTGCGAGTGTTAATAATAATAAATGAATACTTTCTCACCAATACAAGATATAGTATTTATGCAGGAATAAAAGGAATCCTCTTATTCCTACAACTCAAACGCTTATATATGAGCAAATCTGAAGTACTGGCAAAAAAAGCGTATTCCTGCATAAATACTATATCTTGTATTGGTGAGAAAGTAGTCATTTATTATTATTAACACTCGCAAAGCGTATGCACAATTAGCATGAAAGGCTGATATTTGACTGTAATACAATTGTTTACATACGCTATATAAAATAAATGCTTATTTATAATCTTGTAAAATTTAATGTGTGTATATAAAATGGGGAAATCTGATTTTAAGTGAATTATGAACTTCTTTATTGCATAAAATCTATTACAGGACTATTATAAAGCGCTGAAAATATTGAAATTATTAGATGGAAGTGGAACTCCGATAATGTGCTACTACTTTAAATATGATGTGCGAGTGCGCGAAATTTATAATATTTAAAGTAATAGAGCATTATTGGAGCTCGACTTCTGTTCTAATAATTTTTACGCATAAAAGAAAACTGCAGTAAGATATTAAGAAGAAACCTGAATCGCATAACTTCAAAATCGCATGTAAAAAATCCGCATAAAATGAGACCCGGGTATCCATAGCTTGTGACTTCATTATATATATAAATTGTCTTAAATACAACACATAAACATGTTTGTGATAATACAAAATATTAAAACAGGCAAAACTCTCTATACAGTAGTGCCACTCAATGCAAGCCAGAGTAATAAATGGATGCCAGAAGGCTTGTGCATAAAATCCCTATCTAGTGCTTTACTCATCCAATATCCCCAGACTAGTTTCTAACTTGTGGCTTAAGATTTGAATTTAAATCTTAGTTTCACCTTAGTTCTGTCATCATTCTACCTCTCACCCATTATTATAAGTTTACATGGATTCTGACCTTGAATATTGGATTTGGTGTGTAATAATATGCAATATATGTACAATTATTTAAAAACGTCATATATGCGCACACACTCCAATATAGAATAACGCACTGCAGAGTATTATTAAATTGCCGTGCATGATTTTGTGTAAAATTAAATGATCATATTAATCTTATTGTGATCATTTAAGTAATAGGTTAATCTATAAAAAAAACTAATAATTATATTTTAAACGTAAACATATTTGTTATTATTTAGGTCAAATTCAGGTAGTACTTAAATTATGAAATCTAAAAAAAAATCTTTTAATTAAATGTAAAGATGTTTAAAAAAATAGAAATTCCCCTGCTAATTAGAGTGCAAATCATAGCGGGAGGGGGAAAAGATAACAGCTAAAAAGGTATTTTTAAACTTACAATTATATAAATAAAAGGGTTTGTCAAAAAAGCTTTTCTAAATTACGTCATGTAAAAAGGTAAATGTTAAAAAGTGGTCAGATTGAAATTTCAACCTGTACCACTAATGCATCCATGACCTAAAGGGATATATAGTACAGACCAAAGACCACTTGGATGATAATGCATGTTGTCCGATGGATCCAAAAGATAAAGAAAAAAGAAATAAAAGCAACAGACTGATTGCTTATAGGCACATAATAATTCTTGTGATGAATATGAGTGGTAATTCGTAACTATTAAATTTCAAATATGCTATTGCTGTTGCTTGTTTCTTATCCTGATCCAAATTTAAACCTAACAATGTGCAAGGAGTAGGCGACTGCTGTGCTTCTGCGGACTGTGGATATACAATCCGAAGCTTCCCATAAAATGAGATAAACCTAAACTGATGCTGCTGCCTATATATAAATATTTTCCTAAATGTAACTGCTGTTAAACCAGGAACCTCGGACTCTCCAATCAAGTGTGCACACTTCGATTAATCAAAGGTAAAATGATACCCAAGATTAAAGACTGTTTTTAAACTCTAAAGTTAATTATATATTTTCTAATGTACCTTTTAAATTTCATCTTTCAAATTCCAAATGTAGTGCAACTCTAACTAAACTTTAATGTAGATCTGTAACTATCTGTAAATAATATTTTAATTAACCACGTAAAACAATCTATCTCTTATTCTTCTACTTGGGTATTTAAAATTTATTTATATTAGTTAAATATTATATTTCATGCCCAAGTGATTTTCGAGCTGATGTTTTCTTCCCATTATTTCGCAGAAGAGTTGCCCTCTTTTGCACGACCTTAAATTTAAATAAAAACCCGCATCTTTTAAATAAACACTCAGCTCGGGAATTATGATATCAATTCAACATGTATTATGATGGCGAGATCCTATGATTATTAGTATAGTGTATTGGCCACTTGACGATCATTTTATTTAAATAATATTATAAGATATTTCATTAAGTTTTAAACCTAGAGTAGTATTGTTAGAGGCAGGGGGGGAGTTAACAGTTTATCGTTTACTTATTGAATGTGGGGATTGGAAATAAATTGAACATTTTAAACAAAAGCATAGAGTAGATAAATGTATTTGCATTGTATGTGTGAACTGCGTTGGTTTATCGATGCCTTAAACTTAAAAAAAATGCAGAAACCAAATAGAGATTCCTTAATGTTTTAGTTCCCATAATCAAAAGGGCATAAAGAAATGACCCCAATGGTAACTAACCTCGTCATGCGGTTGGGGATGGAAAGGCTACGACCTCACGCCGATACCGCATTCGTGACAACTCCTAAAGGGCACCGACACAATGTTTGGCTGTCCCTCTCATCTCTACGTTTCTCAGCGATCATCCTCTTATAAATGCCGAATCTCTTCATAGCTCAGCAGCATCCAAACTATCGCAGGTCACTTTAATGATTAGTATAAATATCTATGCTTGATCTATTTCCACTCCACATCTGCTGCTCTATTAATAAATTGTTGGTGTTTATAAATAATCAAAGAAATAGTGATTGCTAAGTTGCAAGTGCACTCCTCATTAGGACTCCGTAGTGTAATCTCGTGACCTTCGCAACTTAAACATGTGGCATGAGATGTGATCGGATGATACCCAGGTAGAATTAAATTATGTATCAATTAATTAAGTGTTTAATAAATAATTTGCATATATCTATTCTGTGTTGCGTGTCTGCTTGATTGTATAGAAATAATCTAATGTTTTCATTATCAACTCTTATTAAGTATATAGCAGTAGCCCTTAACCTTAATCATAATTTAGTTAGAGTTTCTTGATCTCCCTGACCACTGGACCTAGAAAGATATTGCTATTGTTATGGTAGACGCGTTGTCATGTGGGTTTTGTTGTGAATGAAATGACTATGTTCGAACATGGTACCGTAGGACCTGAACCCGTCTATTGTGCTGCTCTTCAAATATGGTGGTGGAATTTTGCAACATGTTAACAAGGCATACAAGTTCTTACCGTTACAGTAAGGAGCCTTTGATCTGAGAGCACTGCACCTAGATCTTAGGATCTAATGCAACCCTCCAGCAACCACCTTTTATCTCTCCTTAACTACAGAACTATGAGAATAAAATTGAAAACAATATTTTCAATCCAAGCTTATTAGCTTATATAGTCATATAGATCTGAACTCAGTTCAGTACCCATATATTTTGGTGTCTTTGTTTCTTTTTTGTTTAGTGGTTTAATACAAAATATTCCAGTTAATTATTATCTACCTAAAATTTTATATGCTAAAAGATTAATATTTAAATAATGCATGGACTTAGATATATATGTGTAGTGCTTAGTCATGCATTTATAACAAAAAAAAAAATCCTTTCTTTGGTTAATTGATTGTTAAAATATATAAAACTAACTTGTTTATATATAAATGGTACATAAATCATACAACCTATATAATCATATAAAATTAATAATTTCAATTACTGATATTAATTTAGTTTTAAACCTTTAGACAAATTATTCATTTTCCATCTGTCATTTATGACTTTTAAATTTAAAAAAAAAACTTTTAGAATAAGCTCTAAAGAAAAAAACATTTAACTTTTTTAAAAGTTTTCTTAGATGATCTTGCACAAAGAACTTGAAGCTCTTTATTTTCTCACAGAGTTTTCTTAGAATGTCTGCAATTTAGTTTTATCTATTCAAATTATTTTATCAGTTTTCAAAAACAAATGAAAGTGAAATAAAGTAGGTGGAATTTAAATACTTTTCAATTTTATGCTATAAAGAATTTTTTTTGTCATTATTTCTTGAAGTAAATAAGAGGCATTGGATATACATGTGCACTTGTGAAATTAAGTAAGAGACATAGTATGTATACACACATATTTATATTGGTTTTTCCCTTAGTAATAGATCTCTATTTAAGTGTTTCGTATATGAAAAATGTATATAGAACTTAATGAATTCCTATTAATATTTTTCGGCCTGTAAAATTATATATGTTTATTCTGAATAGACTTCATGTATACAAGTGAATTTATATTTCCTTTGTCATCTTGTAAATGCAAGTAGGCTGGCATCACATATAAAATGCCAATATTACATGTTCTGATTAATGAATAGACATATTTAGCTTTTATAATCTCTAAATTTCAGGTATAGCAAGCAGTGCCAGATATGCACATAGTGATCTATGAAACCCCAAGAGGGTTGCCAAAAACTTCTCTGGAACCTCAAATTTGACCAGCAAAAAAGATCTAGAAGCAGCTCTTCAGATTGTTTCAAGATCAAGCAAGGTATATATATACACATATGTACATTGCACAATAATAAATGTATAATGAATATGTAGAATAAAAATAAAAACTTTGTACAGTAATTATGTATAATGACCGTGTGTAAACAATTATATCAATAACTGTAACCATAAAATGTAGCAATGTAACCATCTCAATTTTGCCTTCGTCAATGGGTGGCATCACATATAAACAGCCAATATTACATGTTCAGGTTAATGGATAGACAGATTATAGCTTTTATAATCTTTAAATTTCAGGTATAGCAAGCAGTGCCAGATATGCACATAGTGATCTCTGAAACCCCAAAAGGGTTGCCAAGAACTTCTCTGGTCCTCAAATTTGACCAGCAAAAAGAGATCTAGAAGCAGCTCTTCTGACTGTTTCTAGATAGAATGATCCTCAATATTTATAGTCACGGCTAAAAAATAAAGAATGGTAAGCAGGATTATATTTTTTTCTTTCTTATTTCATAAAAACAAGGTCATAATTATATTATGATTATTATTGCTATTATCTTATATTCATTACAAGAAAAATAGATTCAAAAGTAGTTTATTAATTAAACTTTTTCCTTAATCCATTTGTAAACAACTTTTATAATTGCACAATCATCCTTATCTATGCAAAAATATTTTTCTTTGTAATATTAAATCAAAAATTTAATCAAGTAAAAAATTAATTAAATAATATATTTGTATTAAAGACCATTTTATATTTAATTTTAAATAATTTATAGTATTTCAAAATACCAAGAAATATTATTACTCAAATAATTAATATGTAAGCATTTTAAACTTTATTTGAAATATTTATACAAGTAATTCTTTTGTCTATGTTCGTTTTTTCTTTTCATTTAAACATTAAATATATATGCCATACACACTATCAAGAATGTTATACATCCTAAGACAGCAAGTCACTCTGGAAGAGAAGGAAGATATATGTATATATATATTCTATAGAACCCTTTATATGTGATCAACATAATAAATTATGCTGCCTTTATAAAAGATATATGAATTATGTTCATTCAAATACCAGACATTTAATTAGTAAACAAATTTAAAACTATGTTAATCATTTAAAAAAAGAATTTACAAATAAATGATATATATATATATAAGTTTGTAAGTTAAAATTCTTTGCAAATGCCTTTATTACATAATGCACTTACTATTTAACATTAAATGTTTTTTGATATGATTTTTTAAAAACAACAGAAAATAAACATATTTTTTGTCAATACAGTGTCTAGAACACTTTTGCAGGACAATAATGACAATATATTGAAGCGGCCATATATATGTGTGTGTGCTTCTTGTATATATTTTGTTGGCATTTTAAAAAATTGTAATGTTTAAAAAAAAAATTATAAAAATGTAAATTTTTTTAAGAAATTTAATTATGAGTTGGTAAGTGTGAAAAAGATGGGGGTTGAAATCAGCAAAGAAAATTTAACTTTCTAATTAATTAAAATACCAATTGATATTAAAATAATGTAGGTTCTAAATTCTAATTTTAGAATTTATATTTTAGTGTAGCATTGTCATTACAATAAAAGGTGACAAAAGTATAATTACTGGGAATTTGATAAAAATCAAAGACATTCGGAATTTAATTTTAAAATGCAATTAGTAAAATTTCAAATTAAATTGCATTAAGATTATAACCAGTAAGATTCTTTTAGATAATAAAGAAACGAATTTTCTTTAAGTTTAAATTAATTAATTAATTTGGAGAACAGCCGATGGCTTTGTTTTTGAGATGTATATATAGAAAAGGGAAGAAAAAGTTCTTACTTTTTGCAGAGTTTAGTTATTGTAAACTTCTGGAAGAGTTATTGTAAAGTTTTAAGCTGTTAAATTACATCAAGCTATTAGTGAGTAGATCGCTACAATTTCTCTGGCCATTGCCAAGAAGCTGGATAATACGAGTTTCCTGGTCTTATAAAATGCTAAGCCGATCAAGTCCTTGCCTGCATTTGACCAGCCAAATAGCTGACATACTATCCCACTGCCATCAATACAAAGCCCTAATATATAATTTCACTGAGTGACCAGCCAGCCAATTCTGTTTGTCAAAATCCTTCATGAAAGTCTGGTAAAATCATAATTTAATTTAACTATAAATTTCAAATGATAAAAGCCTCTCCAATATTCTGTTTTCTTTGCTTCCACAATTTATTTATTAACCATTTTTTAAAGTGTGTATGTGTCTTTTTTAGTATTATACTGTATTATTTAGATATTTTATTGCATTATTTAAATATTTTCTTAACGCACGCTTAATTAATTGTACATAGTAAGGAAGATCGACTATTGCAATATATAGTCGATCTTTCATAAATTTTGCTAAACTTATTATTTAAGAATTAGGTGGAGGGAAATTTAGTAAAATATTTCAATGACTAAAATATTTGGTAAAGGATTACTTTAACAGTCACGGCCATGCCATCATCTTCACCCTTTATTTTTTAAATTTAGAACTAAAAAACAGAAACAGGTGAAAGGATAATATGGAAATGTGACAATCATGTAATTACATATTCATAATAAAAATTATTTGAAGATCTTACATATATGCTATAAAAAACTTACAGTTCTAGTGTACTAGATCTATTATTTTCGATTTCTAATTATATTAGAATTAGATTAAAATTTATTAAAATGTAAAAGATAATAAAAAACCATTTACATTTTTAAGCATAATTGTGCCCTATGCTGACTAGGAAGTTTGAGAAAATAGAGATAGTGCTGTGGCTACTCTGGAAGGCAAATTCTTGCAGGTACAATGAAAACAAAGCTCTGCTGGTACCAAATTGGTATTTCAGCTTATGCTTTGTTCTCATCCACATATTTTCGAAGTTCTGGGTATGTATGTCTTAGTCTTTGGGATACATAAAGTTGTCATGATGGATGACAACCGACTGCATAAATACACCATTGTTGAGTCTGCTGATGTCATTGTATACAGTCTTTTTTTGTAACAAGTGTTATAAATGTAGATAGTTTAAATTCTTAACTTTCAAATAAATAAATAAATTATTTTAATTAATATAGGTATTTTTAAGAGAACGATTCATTTTATATCTAATTAATCTAACATTTAATTTATCGACACAAATGTTTTAAGTAATATTCATCTAAGAAATTGTCAAAACTAGGTAATGTATAAAATAAAAGTAAAAATGTTTACTTTCCAAATCAAAAATAGTTCTAATTTTATAAAATAGAGGGCAAACATGGTGTGACCGCTAAAGTATCAAATATTTGAAACCCAGTAATTAAATAAAAGCAAGATATTTAAATCCACTAACTGATTCAAATGTGTATTTTTTATTATTTGCGATTTAAACTTATCTGTTTAAAATAGGTTCTTTCAAAATATCATTTAGCTATTAATGCAATTATAATGGTTTATATAAAACTTTCAAAGTTAAAAATTAAGATCAAGTGTTAACATGTTTAAAAGCAAACTTTATTTTCTTTTATAAGAAACAAGTATATACGTATATTGCGTATGTTGATTTATAAACAACTTTTAGTTTTAAAATAAAATTTCATCTTATAAATTTAAAAGTTAAAACTTTGTTTCTGTTTTAAAAGGAACAAATATATGTATACTGCAGATATGCGGTTCTCCAGTTCTATAAAACTGATAATGAAATACACCTGGGTCTCATTTTATGCGGTAGATAGGTTCCTCAGAAAATGCGCACAAAAGAAATCGCACAAAAATAAACTTAACTTACCTTGAAAAATGGGGGATATGTTCCAGTAATTTTCAGAAGTTGCATAAAAGCAAAGCAACAAGAAAAAATTACTTTAAAATTCGCATTAAAAAAATAAGGAAATAAAGTATGACTAATAAAAAATTTCAAATATTTGAAAAAAAATAATACAAGACAAACTTTTTTTACTTTTTTTATTAACTACAGTATTTAATTTTACATTTTTTCATACATATTTTAATCATTACCGCTGTTTACAATATGCATTAGTTTGTGAACTAGTAAGAAATCAGATTCGTGACATGTTGTACAACTAGCACCACTTTCAGTCTTCAGCTGTGTTAATGGTTTTCTGTTTCTATATTTAAAAAATGAGATTGCAATCAAAACAAAAAAATTATACATTATCATTAGAAAGATTATTTTCAGTTTATAAAATCAATAAAATCTTCGTTATTATTTATTTTAAAAATCTAAAAAAATATTTATTTCTCTTAATATCTAACAAAATACTTTTTAAAAGTTTAAAATTTTTGAAATTTATTGCGATATTTTTATATATACATATAAATCTATTACTATTATTTACTCATTAGTATAAGTAGGTTATTTACATAGAAGCTAAAATTCTAAATACATCTTCAGGCCATATTCACATAAGCTACTAATATAACATTATATTTTTGAAAAAAAAAAGTATTTCAAGTCAAAATAAGTTATTAATAATTTAAATTTCTTGATATCTAATAAATATAGTGAAATATGAAAGATATTAAGAAGAAACATGAATCGCATAACTTCAAAATCACATTAAAATAATCCGCATAAAACGAGACCCAGGTGTATATGATACGATAGTTTAATTCTTTAAAACTTTTAACACAATCTAATATATTATCCTCATAGGCTATCACATCAATAATTCCTTATATATATGTTATAGTTCTCCTTTCCCTCAGAAATGGACTTTTCCAGATTCCTTCCTTATCTGATCGGATTGAGCATTGTTGGATGCTGGCCAATAGGCTGATGTACAGCTAAACACATAGCCAATGATTAGTACAGGCCAATAAGCAATGATGATCGCTGAATCTGAATGCTCTAGTGAGGTTAGGGATCTGACTATAAATACTCAGCCTTTTGGAGGAAAGGTAGAGAACGTCTATCTAATCTACAAAAATGGTACACGTTCTCCATGAGAATCCCTGCTAACCTAAACAACAGTAAGCATTCTGGCAAGTCCACATAATGACCAGACTCTTCTATGACTACTGCTGACTCAAGGCAAGCAGTCTGGCCATGCCGGAAGTCACTTTCCCTACCCATGAAGCAAGCTATCAGGTGTAGCTGGAAGCGGTAGATTGTTAGTCCACAGTAGAACTATATTATTCTGTATTAGTTATATATGTAAATATAATAAATATTATATTAATTATAATATTGGTGCTAGTATTGTTTTCTGTAGGTTGGGTCTGTAATCCAGACCAAACGCAACAGATTTTGGCACAGTCAGACAAAAGAATTTTGTTTTTGTTTTTCCCCACAGCTGGAAAAAAAATGAGAGTGTAAACACCCGAATGTGCACTTGTAGAGACTCTTGTTTAACATTATGAATCAGTGATTATTAAATCACACAAATATTGCCCAAGTCAACAGATTCTGGCACAGTACAACTAAATAATTTTTTCCATATGACTGGAAAAACACAAGTGACTGCCAAAGCTAACTGAGTTTGATGCAGTCAGACAAAGTAATATTTTCCCCCCAATTCCGGAAAAATAAAAAATACACGAGTGTATAGGGTTGTAGACATTCATTAGTATTTGTGAAAAAAAAATGGCTTAATCCAGATAGATCTGAGGCAATTAGATTAAAATATTTCCCCCCAAAGCTGGGAAAAATAAATAAAATACATGAATACACAATTATAGGCAGTTATTATATTTTCCTTATGAGGATAATTAAATATTACCTTGCAATCTGAATAAAAAACAGATTTGGCATATTGTGAATAAGTTTTTCCCCAAGACGGTTAAAGAAATTGACCACAAACATGATTGGCAGTTCATAAACCAATCAAAACTGATCATTCTAAAAAAAAATGACAGAAGCTCACCCTAGTGGAGTAAAAGTTCTATCAAAATAACAGTATTGAGTGCGAACTTGCATTAAATAGGAAATAGATATTTTTCTCACATTATCCCAGAGAAAAATAAAGAATGACTAATATAATTGGCTCAATGAAGCTTTTGACCCAGGCTGCCCAGAGAACTGGTCAAGCTATAAAGAGTGACTAATTTTTTATATGCATGCTAATCAGATTAAGAAGTTAAAATTAGCCATGGTGATGATAATAATTGGGTCTCAGAGTTGGGTCAGAATACCACCTGATTTGGATTTTAAGAAGGTGTTGGCAATTCTCATAGAATCTGCCTCAAAACTGCTAACAATAATGCAGAGGTATTATTTCAATGTCTGTATCCAAGTGGAGGGCAAAAAGGCTAGAGAGTTTGCAACATAGCATTGGCACTTATGTGTGATTTCAAAGAGTTCTTAAATGAAGCACTCTGGAATCGTTTCATTTATAGTATGAACGATCATAATTTAAAACTCAAATTTATTAATGATGCTGGATATAGACTTTGAAACAGCTGTAGCTCAAGCCATGCTAGCAGAATCTATAAATGTGAAGCGCCATTAAAGAAAATTATCATTAAAAAAATTGAACAGAAGACCGAGTCAGTCAAGCATTCAGTTAGTTCAACAACCAGTGATAAGCATTGTTATAAGTGTAATGAACCGATGCATGCACAAACAGAATGTCCACACTGCTATACTGTGTGTAAATTTTGCAAGCGAATCGGGCATATAAGAGCAGCTTGTCTAAAGATGAAAAGACAAGTAGCCGATATGAGAATAGAATAACCCATTCTGAAATATACCAATGGCAATCTTAACAAAAAAAACAAGTTACCTCTATAAACAATATTAAGTGGTGAACCTGTATTTAAACATAGGATCTTCATTAATGATATGCCAGTCACAATGGAGCTGGACCCAGGATCAGTGTCCATTGTGTCAAAAATGACATGGGCTATCATTAATAAAAATAACAAGTATAGACTGCGTCCTAGCAGCAAGACTATCACAGACTATCAGGATGAGAAAATAAAACTCTTGGGTCAGACAAGAGTCAAAGTGATAGAGTCTAATAAAACTACACATCTATCACTGGTAGTGGCAACTAGTGATTATAGTAAATTTATTAGGCCATGTGATTCAGTCACTTAGGGTTTGCAGTGACAAAGGTTAACCAAGTCACAACAGTAAATAAATTAAAGAATCAGAACATGCTAGCAAAAAACAAAACAGTTCACTGGCCTGAACCTGAAGGCCCCTGGACTAGACTCCATGTGGACCATGCTGGCCCATCAAAAAGGCAAACTATTATTAATAGTAGTTGATTCATATTCTAAGAGGCTGGAGATAGTGGAAGTTCCATGACTCCAGACTCCTGCAACAATAAAAGCACTTAGGAGACAATTTGCTATCCATGACTTTCCTAAAACTGTAGTCTCAGATAATGACACAGCATTTACTGCAATGGCATTTAAAAACTTTTGTGACAATAATGGCATTGAGCTAATTTTCAGCCCACCATTTCACCCTGAAAGTAATGACCAAGATGAGAGATTAGTTCAAGAGACTAAAAAATTGCTCACAAAGATAGACACAGAAAACTGGAACACCCATACTGCCAGAATCTTATCATAACCCTCTACACCAAGTACAGCAAACTCCAGCTGAACAACTTTTTTAATAGAACTTTTCAAACTAACTTATCAGCTCTGAAACCTGATCCAAATGAGGGAAAATAAGAAAAGTTGTATCAAATTGCAAATGGGAACTAACATACTATGCCGAATGTATAGTGGATCCACTAAATAGATCCCAGCAGTCATAATTCAATGAAAAGAATTCCACATCATAGTAGTCAAAACAGCAGATGGATATCAATATCATCACCATCGAAATCAACTTAGACTGAATTATACAGATGCAGCAACAATGAATGAATCTCCAGGGACAAGGATTGCAAGCAAGACAGAACCAACAAACTGAAGACAGGAGCAAACCACAAGAACCACTGAAGTGGATTAGCCATCCTCCAGCACACCTGCATGATTATGTTCTCTAGGGATATTAGCCAGGGGTGTTATAGTTCTCCTTTCTCTCAGAAGTGGACTTTTCCAGATTCTTTCCTTATCTGATTGGATTGAGCATTGTTGGCTGCTGGCCAATAGGTTGATGTACAGCTAAACACATAGTCAATGATTAGTACAGGATAATAAGCAATGATGATCATTGAATCCAAGTGTTCCAGTGAAGTTAGGGATCTGACTATAGTCAGCCTTTTGGAGGAAAGGTAGTGAACTTCTGTCTAACCTACAAAGATGGCACATGTTCTTCAGGAGAAGTCCTGCTAACCTAAACAGCAGTAAGCATTCTTATGTTAGTACTACACTATTTATCCATGCAGCTAGGCAAGTCCACACAAGGACGGATGCTGCTAAGACTACTGCCAACTCGAAGCAAGCTGTCTGGCATAGCTGGAAGAATCGTATGAGGCAAGCTATCAGGTGTAGGTGGAAGTGGTAGATTGTTATGACTTGGATCCAAGAGTCCACAGTAGAACTATATTATTCTGTATTCATTATATATGTAAATATAATAAATATATTAATTATAATACAGGTGCTAGTATTGTTTTCTTTAGGTTGAGTCTGTAATCTGGACCAAACACAATATGTAAGACCTATAGGGCAGATCTCTTATTAAGCAGGGAGTAATCTCTTTATAAATTTTCTTAAATATATATATATAATAACTGCATAGGCTCTGATTTAGCCTCATATAACAGATATTCGCATATTATAAACTTATGCAATGACCATTTACAGTTTTTATTTTATTTAAATTTAAGTTTAAATAGTTATTATTTTATAAATTTTGCGTTACTGGGTTGTTTAATTTCATGATTATTTTATTACCTTCTTCAGCAGGCATATATCCCTGCTTCAGAAGATTAAATTTGACAGGCTCTTATTTGTCTAAGTTCTATGCAAATGCAAAAACATTATTTTCATTTTTAGACTGAGTCTTATCATTTCTTGTTACCAGTGCAGTGGATCATTCCTGCCTGATAATGAGAGTTATTCAGGGTTATATGAAGATGCTCATTTCTTCCATAACCTGTTTATTCTATAAAATTTGGATTTAAGTTCGCAAAAGTGAATATATTTCATGATTGCTTATTATAAGACTTGGATATGACATTATGGAGGCGATCATATTCCAGTCTACCTCATTATTTGTTTATTACTTTAGCAACTTAGTACTGCCTTCCTTATCCCTTGGGTATATTAAAGCTTGATATTTCAGCTTTTATAGGTCATGATCATGAGAGTTATGCATTTATCTATTTAACCATATTTTCTAAAGTTAATGAAACTTATCATGTTTTATTTATCATGTACCTGCTTGAGGGATATCTGCCCCAAAGATCAAATGCGTTCATCACCTGAGGTCCTTTATTATATGTCTGTTATCTTATAAGTCTAGCAACCAAATTAAGCGATAGACATTTCTTTTATTTGTTTGTAATTTTAATACTAATAAAGTGTTGTATCTTTTATAAGTACATTGCATTGGGTGTTTGCCACAGGGAAATCATATAGTTAATAATCTAGTTTTAGGAGTCTCTACCTCTCCCTGATCACGGAGACTTAAAAAAAGAAATAGTATGTAGATTAGAATGAGTTGTGGTGGTTGAAGTCATCATAGTGGTGATTTATCCTATTGTTGGCTTGTCCTGACCATTACAATATTATTGTTATTATTTTTTTATAAATAAGATAGCAATTTGTAATAAAACATTTCAAATACATTTAGTTTTTAAGTACTTATATATACATACACATGAGCGAATATAAGTACAACTTATAAATAGATATACATGTGCAGTATACTAATTTTAATTCTATTCAAGAATAAAAGTATAGTATGCATTGTTTATATAAACAAATTAAGAGTTAATATATATGTGCATGTCTATATACTTAAAAAATTAAATATCACACTATTGAATTTAAATTATACATCCAAAACAATTTTTTAATAACATTCTGTATATTATTTAAATTTAATTATGAACTTATTTATGTACATATATATAATATTTATGAAATACTATAATAAAATCGGCGCATACCATAACAATTCACAAATCAAACTAGAGACATTTTAATAAACTTGCAAACAATGCTTGATAAGGCATTGTTTACAAATTTATTAAAATGACTTTGGTAAGGCAACTTGTGAAATGTTAAGGTAAGCACAATCCATTTTGTTACAATATTCCATAAACATTTTTAATACTATATTTTTAATGATCACTGTTTCTTTGCAAGATTATTAAAATTATTAATATACATATAAATACAAGTGTACAAATACTCACTAAAATATATATATATATATTTACAATTAACATATCTAATATTATTCTTATAAATTTTATTTAAATATAAGAATAACTATTAAATTATTATCATTAACAATTTACTGCAGAATGAAGGTCTCTTCAATTTTAATCTAGTTTGTTTTATCTACAGCCTCTCTCCCCTATATCACACTAGAAAACATCTTTATATCATCCATCTCACATATTGTCTCTTTCTAACTCTTAAAATCTCTTGGAATCCAATTCAAAACTTCAAATCTTCATAATAGTACCATCTTTTTTTAGCAATATGACTAACCAAGCTCCATTTAAATCTCTTAATTCTTTCAATGATGTCAATAATACCTGTTCTTCTGATTCATGTATTTTATTCCTCTCTTCTTATTTCTCCTATCATATATTTCTCTGCGCTTTGCTGATTGGTCTCAAGTTTCTGTATCTTTCTTATGTTATGTGTCCAAGTCTCAGATACAATAAGTAAAAACTAGTAAAAACATCTATTAAAAAACTTTTTAATATTAATTCTACCAAAAGTATTCCACTTAAGTTTTTCTATGATTGTTTTTTTTCCCATTAGATTTCCAATTATATTAATAATCTCACAAATATAATATTAATTTCTTCTAATTCATGATTATCAATTCTTAATTTTTTCTTCTGAGAAATTCACTGAACATTTCTTTATTCTATTTAGCATTTATCTTATTCTTTTTAGCATTTATCTTTAATTCTCTTATTTTCATCTGATAACAATTGCAACATTTACTAAGGCTCTGAACCATTGTGTGAAAAAACAACCACATCATCTGCAAAATCTAGATGACTTAAATAATGTCTATTTACTTTTACTGCCTTATTATCCCATTTTAATCCTCAAAAACTTTTTGTAAAAAGTTTTGGAGATATGGAATCATCCTGTTATACAACTTTTTAATGTAAATCTTCTTAATATCACCACACAATCTAATCACAGCTGTTCCATTTTAATAAATATTTCACAGAATACAATAATGTCCTGGGCCTATAACTTGATCCAAAGTCTTAATCACCATGGAAATGCTCAAATAATCATATGTCTTTTCTTAATCTACAAATTCAAAACACAATAGCAACATACTCATTGATTCTTTCTATCACGTGTCTCAATAATTGAATATGATCAATTATACTAAAACGACTTTTATATTTTTGTTGCTCTTTTGATAGTTAGAGACAAAAGTTCTTTGAAAATGCATTTAAGATTTTTATAGAACTATTAAAAAAATCAATATAGCTGTCATTTTTAATAACATCTTTCTTAAATATAAATTTATTATTGCATTCTTCATGCCATCCAGTGCATCTTTATCATTTAGACATCTATTTCTTCAATTTTTGAAAACATCAATAATAATTCCATCATTTCCTGGAGCTTTATTTTTCTTCATAGATTTAATTATATATCTCATTTCTTCATTTAAAATGCTTGGCATTTCAGAAAAGATAGTAATTGTAGGAGATACTTTTTGTTTTCTTGTTCTTTATTACTATATAATTCTTTAAAAAATTATTTTACATATTTCATGATTTCTTCACTCTTTTTAATAATAATTCAATCTTTTCTTTTTACTGCTGAAACAACTTTTTTACCAATACCAAGATGTTATACTTTTGATACTTTTATTCTCTTTTATAGCTTTCCCAGCCAATTTTCTTACATTAACTTTTTTTCCATACCGTTTTACAAAATTCTACATATTCAATTCTTCTTAATAAATCATTTTTTAAAATGTTCATATTCATGAAAAAACATACATTGTCTTGTCTTAGTAGAAAATTTAGTAATCAATTCCTGTTTTTTCTTGTCAGTTAACTTTTTTGCAGTTTCTAATAGAGTATCACTTATCTTTTTATTGCTTTCTATCAGTATTATATAATGATTTGCACAAAGTGTTTTGGAAGATAGGATTCCAGTTTGAAAGAAAATTTATTTAAGAGTAAAACAGAAATTGCTTATTTAACTGACTTATTTGGTAAATTTAATGATATTAATTACAAATACAAGGACACAATTTGAATCTCATCAAAGAAAATAGATCATATCAGCTTTTGTTGTCAGATTAATGTTTTTTAAGTACAATATTGCATGATCTGAGCTTTCCCTGTTCCCTAAATTATTTAAGATAGGCACAATCCAAGAACAAAATATCTTGCTGTATGTCATCCACTTGGATGCTCTTCACTTGATTTTAAAACTAGGTTCGAAGATATTCTATCATTGGAAATACCCATACACTACTAGTGCAGAATCAATATAATTTTGCAAGATGAGATGATAACCATCAGCACGAATGAGGATTTCAAGGTACAATTCAAACAGAGTTATCAAAAGTTTCGGCTGCAACAAGATATTCCGCTTCTGTACCTGGCTCTATGGACTGTTGTATAAAAAAGTATTTTCTGGCATTTTCATCATTGTATCTGGTAATAAGAGGCTTAAGTATAGTTTTAAACCTGATTCAGAACAGACATCGATTGCATATCACTGAACATGGAAATTTAAGAATGCAACGCATTAATTTAAAACTGGATATAGATAAATTGTTGACAGATCACCAGGTGCACCTATCTTATTAAATTCAGTTTTCCAAGATGATTTATTTTGGTATTCTTATTTTTAAAATTCTGATTGAAAATCTTTTGTTGTTGTAATTTTGTTGATGTTCAATTTTATCTGAATTTGATGATTTTTTCACTTCATTTTTATGTTTAATAAAGTGATTTCAATATTTGTACTTACTTTGAATTTACATTTTATTTCATAAATGTCAAAAATTAAACAAACCCATTGTATTTTTTTGCTTTAATTTTCATTTAGTGCAGGTTTTGATATTAAATGTTGCACATAATAATGCCATATCTCATAGTCCTTTTATCTTTTTCAATCATTAATTACAAGTAGTTAAAATGAAAAGTTTGATATCTAGTGAAATATTTAATATCAAGTATTGTACAAATTTATTAATTTGAGAGGATTGTTTTCTATTCTCTCATGTCAGACATTTGATGGTGTTGATGCTAATCAAAAACACATACATATTACGATTGCGGGGGCGGGGGGGCGGCCTGTGATTCTATCTACAGAAATATCGGCTTTTTTAGTTTTATAATAGGAAATTAGAGAAAATAATGTTACTATTTAAAAAACAAAAATTTAGAAATTCAGATTAAATAAAAATGATACTCGAATAATTGATGTTTTTTTTTTTTGGATAGTAATTAATCATAAAATGGGTTGTTTTTGTTTGTGTGTATCTATAAAAAGTTACAGTATTTTTTTTAATAGAAAATAATACGCAATTATACATTTTTCAATTTACACAAAATTTCTACATTCACGCTAAATTTAAAAATGATACCCGAGTAATTTACTTTTTTTTTTTTTGACAGTAATTAATGAGAAAGTGGATTTTTTTTGTTAGTATGTATATATAAAAAGTACCATTCTTTTTGTTAGTATGTATATATAAAAAGTACCTTTCAATAAATACTACATTTAAAAACGATACCCGACTATTTTGTATTTTTTTGGACAGAAATGAATCAGAAAGTGGATTGCTTTTGTTAGTGTGTAAATATCAAAAGCTGTAATATTATTTAAATACTAAATTTAAAAATGATACCCGAATAACTTTTTTTTTATATTGATAGTAATTAATCAGAAAGTGGGTTTTATTTTCTTTGTGTGTATATATAGAAAAAGTTACAGTCTTTATTGAACAGAAAATAAAACACGCAATTCTACATTATTCGATTTATCCACAATATTTAAAAATTCACACTAAATTTTCAAATGATACCCAACTAATTTGCTTTTTTTTTGGGGGGGACAATAATTAATCAGAAAGTGGATTCTTTTTGTTAGTGTGTATATATAAAAAGGATCGTCATTGAAATACTCAATTTACAAATGATACCCAACTAATTTGCCTTTTTTTTTTTTTTTGATAATAATGAATCAGAAAGTGGGTTCTTTTTGTTAGTGCTTTTTGTTAGTGTGTATATATAAAAATATACCGTTATTTAAATACTAAATTTTAAAATGATAACTGATTATTTTGCGTTTTTTTGGACAGTAATTAATCAAAAACTGGGTTGTTTTTGTTAATTTGTTAATTTGTATACATATTGTTAAATCCGCACTTACAACTGTGCCAATGTTATATCTGCAAGTCATACTGTGCGGTCAGCCGATAACGTTATACAATTCCCACGCTGTTCTTTTCCAAAGAATCGGTCTGCAACGAAGCTCTCCAACGAATTGGTCTGCAACGAAGCTCTCCAACGAATTGGTCTGCAATCTCTCCGCTGAACTGGTCTGCAATGAATGCTCTCCAACGAAGTGGTCTGCCATGAAGCTCTCCAAACGAATTGGTCTGCAACGAAGCTCTCCAATGAATTGGTCTGCAACAAAGCTCTCCAACGAATGCTTCTACTCTGCAACTAATGCTCTGCTCTGCAATGAATGCTTCTACTCTGCAACTAACGCTCTGCTCTGCAATGAATGCTTCTACTCTGCAACTAATGCTCTGCTCTGCAACGAATGCTTCTACTCTGCAACTAATGCTCTCCATATCTCCGCTGCGATCTCCTTCAGCTATACCCGGGAACTACATTTCCACTGGGCGCTGGTCATTAATCGCAAGCACTAACGAGATATCTCTGCTGGTGTTAAACAGACATCTACTCCAATACTGCTACTCAACTACTGCTTGACTGCTCTCTATTATTGCTTGCTGATAACTGTCTTCTTATCGCTCTCTGACAACTGCAACTATCAATCAATGCACTGACCAATAAGATAACATCTCTTATCTAGAAACATTTGTAATTAGCAAATATTTCTAGGAATTGTTGATCGCCATTACATCAATGCACTAATTAAATTCCTCAGCTATCAGAGCGCGATCTAAAAACAGCCTTACAAATAAATTCTAGTTTTTTCTGGAGTGCACAAACATGTCTGCCATATTACAAAACACTACACACCTCCCTCCACTCCAGAAAAACCCTTGTTGCTATTCCTACTTGGCCGAAACATATTTCCTGTTATTTCCAAACTTACAGCGTTGTTATATCACTTCCGTTGTTAACGTTACTAATTGGGATTGACATTTTCACCCGGTTTCTCCGTCTACGACTAAACTTGTAGTTCAACGTATTCGCTAATCCCGGGTTCCAAATGCGACTGCACCAATGTTAAATCCGCATTTACAACTGTGCCAATGTTATATCTGCAAGTCATACTGTGCGGTCAGCCAATAACGTTATACAATTCCCATGCTGTTCTTTTCCAACGAGTGCTCTCCAACAAATCGGTCTGCAACGAAGCTCTCCAACAAATTGGTCTGCAACGAAGCTCTCCAACGAATTGGTCTGCAATCTCTCGGGCTGAATTGGTCTGCAACAAATGCTTTTCAACAAATTGGTCTGCCACGAAGCTCTCCAAACGAATTGGTCTGCAACGAAGCTCTCCAACGAATTGGTCTGCAATGAAGCTCTCCAACGAATGCTTCTACTCTGCAACTAATACTCTGCTCTGCAATGAATGCTTCTACTCTGCAACTAATGCTCTGCTCTGCAACGAATGGTTCTACTCTGCAACTAATGCTCTGCTCTGCAACGAATGCTTCTACTCTGCAACTAATGCTCTGCTCTGCAACGAATGCTTCTACTCTGCAACTAATGCTCTCCATATCTCCACTGCAGTCTCCTTCAGCTATACCTGTGAACTACATTTCCACTGGGCACTGGTCATTAACCGCAAGCACTAACGAGATATCTCTGATGTTAAACAGACGTCTACTCCAATACTGCTACTCAACTACTGCTTGACTGCTCTCTATTATTGCTTGCTGATACCTGTCTTCTTATCGCTCTCTGACAACTGCAACTATCAATCAATGCACTGACCAATAAGGTAACGTCTCTTATCTAGAAACATTTGTAATTAGCAAATATTTCTAGGAATTGTCGATCGCCATTACGTCAATGCACTAATTAAACTCCTCAGCTATCAGAGTGCAATCTAAAAACAGCCTTACAAATAAATTCTAGTTTTTTCTGGAGTGCACAAACATGTCTGCCATTTTACAAAACACTACACATATAAAAACTAATCTTATTTAAATAGTAAATGTAAAAATAATACCCGACTAATTTTCTTTTTTTTTTTTGAACAGTAATTAATAATCAGATACTGGGTTGTTTTTGTTTGTGCGTATCAAAAGTAACTTGTCATGGACGAATTCTCGCAAAAACGTTACTTTTCGCGTGATCGTCAAAATACTGCTCTGCCACACTCTTAAAAGCAATTTTTGAGGGTTACCCATTCATAATGGAACCTTCACAACACTGTTAATAAAATTACAATGTAACAGTAGGTTAGAGCAGTTGAAAAAAAAAACCTTTGTAATGAAATTTTAAATAATTACAACAGGCTAAAATCCACACACTCTCACATGAAAGTCTAGAGAAAATAGGCATTCTAGCATTATGATAAACATAATAACACAATCAACTATGGCAGCCAATAAGGCATTTGTCTGTGCTTTTAGCATAGAAAAAAGCCAGACTTGCTCAGCCGATGGGGACTCTTTCTGTGTTTTATCATAGAAAGAAGCCTCTTAGGTTGGTTGAGGCCGCCGCGAGGACTCTTTCTGTGTTTTATCATAGAAAGAACTTCTTAGGTTGGATATAGGCCACTGAAATGGTATATTTCTAGGAATTAGACCTAGAAATAGCACCATCTTGTGGCTGACATGATAAAATAGAAACCAACCAATTTGAGTAAGTAAAGTAAATGATTAGAGGGTTGACGTTTTTAAAAGTTTTTGGTAAAGAGCTCTGCAGCCGGAAAAAATTATTGATTTACATCATCCATTTAAAAAGAATTCACTCATAAACAGAATAACAAACATTTGATCTCAACATATAAAATGGATAACTGTCCCTGGATGAGAATCAATAACAGACATAATTTCATCATTAAAATCTAATTATCTATTTTAAAAAAATCTCTAATTCAAATAAGTATGTCTGACAATAAAAACAATGAGTAAATCAGAAGTAAAACAACTATCAGTATATTTTAATGAATATGAAATATTATTACGAACAGTTTTATGGAATAATTACAAGACATGCAGTATTAATCTCAAGGACAAATTTTTTGAAATCACTTTCTGAATTTTTTACAGATGTCAGGAAGAAATTTGATGAAATTGAGATACCAATTTTTTAATAGAAAACCAAAACTACAAGATAGCCAGATTTAAAAGAAGAAAAACATATTTTAAATAAAATTTCATAATAAATGTGCATAATGTTATTTGTGACATATTTATTTCAGAAATATCTAAAAGAACTGCCAATTAGATTGATGTTCTAAGAGATTTTCAATTATTTTTTTGATTTTAAAATGAATGATGTTGAGTTTAAAGAATGTATGGACAGAATAACAGAATAACTGCAAAATATCATAAAAGTGTTGGCATTCTATATTTTAGAGATGAAATTCTTCATTTCTTAATACCTATTTGTAAAGTGATGGGTAAACATTCATTTTCAGCTTTGAAATATGTTAAAAATTTATATAATTCCTAAGCTCAATTGATTTAATTAATTTATTATTGATAATCATAGAAAACAATATACTTTAGTTATTACATTATTAATATACTATTGATAAATTCCTAAATATAAAAAAAAAATTACAATTTAGTTTTATTTACTTAAAGTTATAATGTATGTCTAAGGAGTAATTGTTTTGCTGTTCAATGTTTTAATAATTTTTAATAACTTTACAAAAATTTTCTGCAATAAATAAAATACACAATATATTTTTTTATTTATTTATTTTTTATTAATAAACACTATGCTTTGCATTTCATTTGAAATGACACAACAAATAATAATAAGTTATGAATGCAAAAAATTAAAAATATTTTTAAGGAAATGATTGATTGATCAGTATTTTTTTTTATTAAGTAATAAATTGATATGATAGCATTATTTATTATTTAAAACAAGAGGCCTCAAAAGTAGGTTTTGGAGCCCTCTAAATAATTGATTCACCACCAGATAATTGAGGTAATGGAATTAAATGTTGTGAAACAAATTGGACAATTTATAAAAATAGTTTTAAGAAATAACATAGAGGGAGTTATTAACTATCAAAATATATAAAACTGAAAAAAACCAATTCCAATTATTTTTAATAAAAAAAATTCTTATTAAGGGACTTAAATAATTTTTTAAAAATTTAATTTTTTAAAAAAGTAGAGGAGAAAAAAACATACAAATTAATATAATATTTAATAATTCTTATATATATTTAAAATAGTTATTTATAGTTAGGTAGGAATGCTTGTATGATTAAATATATAAGTGAATATTTGTATATATATATATTTGTTTGTTCGTTTATATATGAAAGTAAATAATTTTTAAAATTTAATTAATAATATACTTACATTAAAAAATTGTTATAGGCAAATGACTTAAAACTCAACAGAATCTAATTATTTTTAATACTATATATAATAATTTAAATGTGTTTATATAAACATATACACTAATTTCATGTGTAAAAAGTTATTATAATTTTAACCTAGAATAATAATAAAAAGTTATTTATTGATATACACATTCAAAATAAAAATTTTTAAATATAAAATTGAAATACAGAAAGGATAAAAAATTAAAATTCGTATACATATATAACAATATTTCTATATATATATATATTTCTGTGTACACATAGATATGTGTTAAGTATGTAAACTTATAAATTTGTTCTTTTTATTAAATTATTTTCTAATATCTATTTATAAATTTACGTATATTATTTTGAAGAAATACAGACATCGATTTGTAGTATTATTATTACATGTCTATATAAGAATATATGAGTTTATAATGATATATTTAGGAATTAAATATGTAATTGAAATGCTTATTTTACATTACAACATTGAAATCATATACTGTTATTATAATTTTAAAAAAGATTTCTATATTTGAAAATATAGGAGATAGATAATAAAACGATTTTGATAAAAAGTGTTAAATTGTTTCTACGTTGTATTCTAAAAATCTCTGACAGAAATCAGATTGACAACTAACACAAAAATATTATGACCAAGCAATAATACTTCATCATCATCGGTGGCAGTTTGCCACTCTTTTAACATAATTTGTGTTTTGTGTGTGAGAAACTAAATTTGACCTAAGATTAAAGAAAACTAACATGTTTCAGTAAAGTGTCTGTTATTAATCTGTGTAAAATATTGACTTCATTTGTTTTGGAAAAAAGAATTAATGTAAATGAATAAATAATATGATTATTTGCTCCCATCACCTTTTATACTGAAGCAGTCGATCTTAGTCCAAGATCGAGCTTCACTATTTTACCACTTAACCCACATTTCACTCTGCTCCTTTTTGTCATATGTATATAAGTTATATGTGTATTTCTGAGCAGCATCTATGAGATTTATAAATATAAATCTTAAATAAAATTTTCTTTATTTTAAATATTAACTTAAATAGTTGTGACTCAGATATATACATATATTACAGGAACATATATATATAATTAAAAATATTAAATACTGTAAATAATTTTGTGTCTTTTAAAATTATATATATTTTTACTTATATTTTTAATACTTTGTAATTATTTTTCTTTATATCATTACATAAAAATTCAAGATGGAAGATGCAACCATTAACTGTCCAAGAGTAATGAAAAGGGTATGAACATTAGTTTGTTTCATGGTTTTAAAAGGAATTTTTAAATCAAAGTTAATGAAAGTAAAATTTAAAACAAAGCTAATTGATTTTAAGTTAGCTGTTAACATTTTTATCAAATCTATTTCCAATCTGGAAATTGATTTGAATTTATTTTTGGACAGTTATCTAGCGATTGCATCTCCAATAACAATAGAGAAAATATTTCTGTAGATTCAGGATTACATTTGAATCAAAAAGTTTAATTAAAAACATTCTTTAAATAACTCAAAACTTGTACAAATAGGGCTGAAAATCTATTGTGTTAGAGTTTGGTCAATTGCTGCTAAATCAATTTCACATCTTTTGATTTTTGAAATGGTTTGTGGGTAGAGAGACCTAAGCCACCTTTCCCTCCATCTTCAACCCGACTCTTCACCATGCCACGATGTAGCTCCTTCCGATCAAGAATGTCTGTGGCATCAGAGAACCACCAAAGTCAAAAAACATGCTTTTAGCTTAAGTAAAATCTGCCTGCCACAAAATTCAAAGAATGCCGCCTTCCACCTAAGATTCGTCCATACTTCATTCCATAGAATCATGAGGTAACAAGCCTAAAGTCATTATAATCGCATTACCTGAATTCTAACTCCTAACTCTTTAAAATTAATGTTCTCTTTATGTTGAATCTCTTTTAATTCGCTAATCGGCGAGTATGTTAAATTAATAATTATTTTCTTTGTATCAATTCTCTACAACCTAAATTAATCTCACTGTAAAATCTTTCATCCAACTCATGCTTTTTATTTTTCTTATAATTTAGTATGGTTAAAATTTATTATGAATGATATTTTTATATTTTACTTAAATTTTATTTATAAATGTCAATCAAACCCACTCTTATGAGCTTCTTCTATATCCCGCTGTGGAAGACAAAAGGGGAAGGGGGAATGAATTAATTAGTTTTTGTTATTTATTTCTAAATAGCTCATAAGATTGAGTTTCTCTTTTAAAATGAATATATGCTTTAAAAATATTTTATCGTAAATTTATACAAAATGTATAAATACTTTTCCAATCTTGGTGGATATTGGTGTCCATTAATTTTATTGATTTCTTTATCAATCATCATCACCAAAAGGCTGGCAACCTAATTGTATTTTGTTATTTGCATTTTTAAGTGCGCAAATTTTAATTTTTTTTATATGTTAAACAAAATAGTATTGATTCAAGAAGGTGGAGAAATGCATGCTTCACTAATTTATAGTTTTAACTTCTGATGAATGACTTTATCTATCTTACATGGGTCATTATTTGAACATAACATTACACATTTGTTAAACCACTTAAGGCTTTACGTTAGTATTTAAACCCAATGATTTCATATTCTTAGAAGTGTTGCTGGCAAATATCAGAAGTTATTAATGAGCCACATAGGGTTGATCTGATTTACCCATACCTTACTCAGGGAAGACATGATCTTCATTTGTCATTCTTCTCTTCAAAGTATATATTTTTATACTGCTCATATCTGTCTGCATCTCACTCCAGAAGATTCAAAGCCTTCCATTCAAAACAGGGGTATAAGTCTACTCCCTGGAACAAGCAGGTTAGTGTAGTTGAAGCTCTGTAAGGCTTTGCCATAATCCTAAACCATAGCAACTTCCTACCTACCTTTCTATTTCAGTACTGCTCGGCCTGAAACTGATGTACCACCTTAAAAACCAAGAATGACATTTTCTTGGCCAAAGTTGCCACTCTCTCTTTAACTGACATGATGCTAGTACCACAATTTCTTATATTTCATTTCATAGCCTGTTTGATAAAATAAATTGTAATGATGTGTGATAATGAAACATTTTTCTCTTTAAATATTTTTGTTGGAGTTTTAGATCCAACCTCTCAAAGCTGTCCTCCGCTTTATTGAAATAAGCCATTCCCGTATTTATAGAATTTCGCAATATTTGATCATTAAATATCGAAAATTTGTAATAAATAAATCTTTTTAGTTAGACTTACAGATCATAATGTATCCTTATTTAAATTATTATCATAAATGCTATGAATAAAAATAAAGTTATGTATCAAATGCCAAGGTATTCTATTAAAGTCGTTAAACAGCGAAACTATTCTCGCATCTTTATATGTGTTTTTTAAATGTGTAAAACGCCACCAACCACCCAGATAAATCTGTTTTTGTAACCTTAAATAAAATCCGATTTCCAAATATACATTTAGTATTGTAACTCCACACTAAATTGATATCTGTCAAAATAAAAATTTTCTTTTAACATTTTTCTCAAAAAAAAGAATTCATAATATAAAGATTTTTTTTTTCTGCAAACTCCACAAGTCTGTGTTCTCTCTCATTTCTATTACTGTAACCAAGATTACCTACATCAGGTTCATCTTTCATTTGTTTACCAATTCTAACATTAAAGTCTACCATAACAATTTTAAAATGTTGTTTACTCTTATCAAAAGCCTTTTGTACATCCATATAAAAATCTTCTACTACTTCATCACTATGAGAACTTGTTGGGCATAAACTTGAATTATCTGCATTTGGTACTTGCTATTAAGTTGTATAACTAATCTTGTCATGCACCATCAATCTCCATAATGTTGTTCTTCCATTTTTTATTTATAATGAATCCTACTCCACTTGTATTTCAAATACTTGTACCTTTATAGTAGAGTACATGTCCACTTTTTAAATCAATTGTCTCTTCACCTTTTCTTTTAACTTCACAAAGTTCAATAATGTCCCATTTAATATAAGACAGTTTTAGTTCTAACTCTTGCAATCTTCCTTCACTTGAAAGTGATCTGCAGTTGTAAGTCCTTAAATAAAAAGTCTCATCAAATGGTAGCCTGGGTCCACAATCAGGGGATTCTTAGCACCTCCGCCTTTGGCTACATTCATTCTGCCTTATTAGGCAAGTGAGAAGAAAGACCATGGTGTTTCTTGATCTTAATCTCAGAGGTAAAAAGCCAATAAATTCACCATGCTGGCTAATGTGTATTGGTGAGCAGCCCATCCATGTTCATATACTATATGAATAATCACAGTAATAACAGCTGCAACAACAAGAATGTATGAAGTGGACATTAGGAATTTGTCCTGCTCAGTTCCTTTAAGGCCTCCAAGAGCAATGTTTGAATTCCATCTTATTAGCTACTACCATTTCATTACTGGGCTTCAAACTAGAAGTGACATACCAAATTGAGGTATAAGTTAATCTGTTTATAAACACAGTTCTGATACAATATACATATGTATTGAAATGATAAATCTGATTCAGATTTTCATTTCACAGTCCAATCTACCTAGCCACCTACTTCTAGGGTTCAATTGCAACCTACATATGTACAAATCTAAAGAATGTCTTTATATAGAAATGTTTTGTTTTTTTTTTCAAACGTTTTTTTTATTATTATTTATAATATTTCAACCAGAATTACCTTGGATAAATTCAATAATCTATTTCAGGTAATATCTACAAGTTTTAAATTTTATATGTATTTATATATATATATGTTTAATGTATTTTTTATTAAAGGATCTAAGATGGTCTTCCAAGAGATTTTTCCCACAATAAGGAGTTTAAAAGAAATGTTAAAGCAGAAATGCATTATAAATGTAAAATTAAATTACATAGAAAAAAATCAAATACTTTAGAATTTCTATTAATACATTAATGAAAATTCTACATCACTTAAATAAATCTTAAAATACAAGATTATACAAGAATCATTATTGATCCTTATTGAGGTGCAAATTTTCTTAAAATAGCAATGAATGTATGTTTTCTTTTGTCTCAGGCAGGAAACGAAAGAAAATCGCCTTGGGTAGCAAATAGTTCAAATACTACAAACATTATATAAATAGTGAGTTTTTTTTATAAAAATAAGAGAAAAAAAAAGAAGAAAATTTTTTAGAGTTGCTAACTGTCACTATGCCCGTCGTAATTTTGAAGATGTACAGTGGGTAGAAAGACAAAGTTACCACTATTCCTTCCTAGGACCCCATCTTCTATATGCTGCTGCTATAGTCTTGTCTTGGAAGAATGCCACTAGCTCTCAAAGTTCGCCTGTACTATCACACTGGAGAATCTCCAGGTAAAGCTTAAGAACAAGTGAGAATTTCAATCCTGTTGGCTATATGCAAATATTTTATTTAAACTAACTGTAATGTAATTATATCTACTTAAATCATAAAAATATAAAGTTAACTTTTATCATAAATACCTGTAATCAACTCTTTAACCCATTTAAATTCTTTGTAATTCTCTTAAATAACTCAAGCTCACAATATTTTAGATATTTTTATTTTTAATATGAAAATATTTATTTATTTTACATTGATTTCAGTAGTATAAATGTTATATCTTTTTTTAACAAACTTCACTCACGAGGGTTCTAAGATGATAATTTGCGAAAGAGCGAATTATGTTTAAAAAAGGGGAGTGAACGGTCAGCAAAGAATTAGTTTAAAATAAAATAAGTTGTTTTCTCTTTTTTGCCAGTAAAGTTATGTCAAATATATTGTACCGAGGTACATTGTGATCGAATATGTAATATTATTTAAAAGTAGTAATATTTAATAAATCTCGCCTTTTAAAAATAAAGTGGCAAAATTAAGTTAAAATAAAAGTTAAAAGTTGAAGGGAAAGAAAATTAAAAAACAAAAGAGTATGGTGGGGGGGATTATTGTTAAAGAAAAAATAAATAATCAATGCTTTTAAAGAGGGTACAATTTTTAATTTCAAATAAAATAAAAAAAAGAGTGGAATAAAAATGATTTAATGTTATTTTTGATTAGTTCGTAATAAAAAGTAATAAAGGAAAAATTGGTTTTGTTTTATAATAAAATAGTTGAATGTGGGCGTGTGTAAAAAAATTTTGAAAAAAAGAATAAAATAGAAGCCCAATCAGAATGAAGTAAAAATACAGTAATTTCACGAGATAATGAACACTGGACATAAGAAAACTTTGTCATTGTTAAGACAGTTTAAATTTCAACATTCCATTTGTATTTTTTTTTAAAAAAATATTTCAAAACATTTCTTAAAATCAAAGAATCAAAAATTATATAAATTGTTATATCTACAAAATGATGCATTGTTAAATTTACCGTATTGTGCAACTAACTGCAGCCTTCACTGCAATAACATCGGCAGATAGTTTGGAGGACAAACCATGTTCAGATAAAGCCAATAAAGTAGCGGAGTGTCTATGCTGAAAATCCACAAAGGTTATATAACATCATGAATTCAAGGAAGATTTACTGGAGGTTGGCGCAAACCGATCAGAGATAAAATTTATAGAAATTACATTGTGTTGTACGTACGTCATTTCAATTTCAAATCCTAGGTAATTATTAATTTTCATATTCTCTAATTCTTGATTTTCTTTTAAAAAAAAACTGTGATAAATAAATAAATAAAACTATCAACTTTACCAAGTAGTATCTGGAAAATACAAATGATATCGGTTTGTGTTTAACTTCATTCAAAGACATTAGGTGTATGTGTGTATGAATTTTAATTCAATATATTATGTATATTTCTAGTTGTTTATAATGTATTAAAACATTATGTTAATGAAATAATGTGCATGGTTGAATTATAAAACAAAATGATCAATTAAAAAAAAAGATTTAAACTGTCGTTTAAATATTTATATTTATATTTGAATACACATATTTATGCTGAAATAATATTTTAAAAATAAAGTGGGAATGGAAAGATTTAATTATTATTAAGAAATGGTTAAGTTAAAACTAAAAGAATAAGGAAAATTTTCTTTAAAAATAAGTAAATAAGCAAATATTTTATCTAGCGCCGTGCTTGCAATTATATTTCATTCCAATATCAGCCTTTCAAGCTAATTGAGCACGCACCTTTTGAGTGTTAAATAAATGAATACTCTCCTCTTCAATCCAAGATATAGTATTTATGCAGGAATAAAAAGAATCCCTCTTATTCCTACGACTCAAATTCTTTTATATGAGCAAATCTGAAGAACTGTTAAAGAGAGCGTGAGTAGATTCTCACTTTAAATTACTATTTACGATGTTTTTTGGCTGAATAACGTCGGTGTAATTACTTAGAATTTACTAAACGTCATTCTTACTGAAATTTAATTATGAGTAAATAAGCAAATATTTTATCTAGCGCTGTGCTTGCAATTATATTTCATTCCAATATCAGCCTTTCAAGCTAATTGAGCACGCGCCTTTTGAGTGTTTAATAAATGAATACTCTCCTCTTCAATCCAAGATATAGTATTTATGCAGGAATAAAAAGAATCCCTCTTATTCCTATGACTCAAATTCTTTTATATGAGCAAATCTGAAGAACTGTTAAAGAGAGCGTGAGTAGATTCTCACTTTAAATTACTATTTACGATGTTTTTTGGCTGAATGACGTCGGTGTAATTACTTAGAATTTACTAAATGTCATTCTTACTGAAACTTAATTATGAATAAATAAGCAAATATTTTATCTAGCGCCATGCTTGCAATTATATTTCATTCCAATATCAGCCTTTCAAGCTAATTGAGCATGCACCTTTTGAGTGTTAAATAAATGAATACTCTCCTCTTCAATCCAAGATATAGTATTTATGCAGGAATAAAAAGAATCCCTCTTATTCCTACGACTCAAATTCTTTTATATGAAATCTGAAGAACTGTTAAAGAGAGCGTGAGTAGATTCTCACTTTAATTACTATTTACGATGTTTTTTGGCTGAATGACATCGGCGTAATTACTTAGAATTTACTAAATGTCATTCTTACTGAATAAGAGGGATTCTTTTTATTCCTGCATAAATACTATATCTTGGATTGAAGAGGAGAGTATTCATTCATTTAACACTCAAAAGGTGCATGCTCAATTAGCTTGAAAGGCTGATATTGGAATGAAATATAATTACAAGCATGGCGCTAGATAAAATATTTGCTTATTTACTCATAATTAAGTTTCAGTAAGAATGACGTTTAGTAAATTCTAAGTAATTACACCGACGTCATTCAGCCAAAAAACATCGTAAATAGTAATTTAAAGTGAGAATCTACTCACGCTCTCTTTAACAGTTCTTCAGATTTGCTCATATAAAAGAATTTGAGTCGTAGGAATAAGAGGGATTCTTTTTATTCCTGCATAAATACTATATCTTGGATGAGGAGAGTATTCATTTATTTAACGCTCAAAAGGCGCGTGCTCAATTAGCTTGAAAGGCTAATATTGGAATGAAATTTAAAAATAAGGATTTGTTTTTTAAGGATGCCAAAGTCTAACATACGATAAATCATCATTATTATTTAAAATAGAATTTTTAGATTGGGCGGAGATTTCTTTTCTTTTAAGGCAGCTACAATTCAATGAGCTAGCTGGTCTCAGGTACTGGATTCATTGCTGATCAGGTAAACATGTTAATTACTATGTGATTAACTGGCGCCTAAAGGTTTACCTTAAAATAAATAAAAGTGTTTATTTGGTCAGTATTTGTCTAGTAGCCAAGTGTTTATATTATTGGTAGCTTGCTGACAATGATATTTTTCACTCTACCTGAGGACCAAGCACCTTCAAAGATTGGATGGTTTAGTAAGGAAGGAAGAGTATTTTATATTTCTATTTGTCATTATTATATAAATTAAAGAAAGTGAGAGGCACATTTGGAGCATCAACGTGGCCCGAAACTAGTTGTTCCAAATGGTAGGACCAACATAAGCTGTAGTTGGACATTTTTTTAGATGGTGTGGTCAAAGTTAACCATTAATAATATAAGTGGCAGTGAGGAAGACTTAGAAAGCGTGATAGTAGTGTTTTTTTTTGTCGAGAACCAGTCAGATTAGCATAAAGGATAACAGTGATTTTTATATGATATTATATAACGTGGGAGCATAATCCTTAAAAAAAAAAAAGGGGGGGGAACTCCGGACAAATGATGATAGACAAACAGAAAGCATAAAAGTAGAACTTCAAGAGGGTTTAGGTTAGTTGTACATACATTTTGAAATAGAGAAAAAGAATTTTACTTTTTAAATGAAATTAGATAAATTAGTTGTGAAATGGAAATAGCATGCCAGGTTATAAAAATAAAGACTTTTTTGGGAAACAGAGGGAAAATACCAAATAGACATATAGAGAGTTTAGAGCGGTTTTTCCTCATGTAATGAGTTCAGCAAATCAATTAAAGTTAATATAGCCATTAGTTATATACAGGATGAAGCTGAAGTTTAGTGGAAGTCAATGGGAGTAAAATCATCAAACTTTGAGGAGTACAAATGAGCATTGCTGTCAAACTATTGGGGGGAGGAACTTCAGGAGATGGTTAAGCATCAGGCAGAACAGGATAAATGGTGGACGGGGGATTTATTGAGCATGTTTTTCACAATCAAGTAGTGAAACTGAGAATGGTCACAGCATACAATTTGTCTGAGCAGTAAATCCTGCATATAGTAAGGCGTGGTTTTCCAGAAGACATTTGAAAGATAATAATGAGAAAGGATACCATAGAACAAACTGCAGAGATACTTATGATGCTGGACAGTAATAGATAATATGAGGAAAGTTGGAGAAAAGAAGGGAATGCCGAGAATACTTGTGGGCAAGTAGCAAACTTGACACAAAACAAGGAGAAGGAGGGTTTGATAATGGCATCTCATTCATGCCCGAAAATAAAAGTGAAAATTGAAGGAAGAACTGTAAATGTACTGTTTGACTCAGGAAGTCAGGTAACAGTGATTTCACAGAAAAGTTTTGATGAAATAGGTCAGAGCAATTTGAACCTCAAAACCTTGCCACTAAAGAATGTATACGTAATGTTGGCAAATGGAAAAAGAGCCAAGTTGGCATCAGAACAAGCTTGGATAAGTATGAGTATAGCAGGAAAGGAATATAACCAAATTATGTTGATTTTAGAGGGAGTGATACATGATGTTATCCTGGGGTCAGATTTTATGTGTGAAGTTGGATGTGAGTTAGGTTATGAGAAATGACAGGTGAGAATTAACAAGGCAGAAATCCCATTAGATGTGTGTGAGATAAATAATGTTAAGGCAAAGTGTGATGTAAAAAGTTCAGGGATAGAAATATAGAAAAAGGTGATGAAAGATGAATGGGAAAGTGGGAACGGAAAACAGTTGAAGGAGTTGTTGGATACATACGAAAGTATATTTTCAAAGTTCCTGAGTTATTGAAGGATACAAGGATAGGATAAAGCTTATGGAAAACTGACCATATCAAGCTCGAGCATACTCTATACCACACCAATACAGGAATGCAGTGGAGGAACAACTAGAGAATATGTTAAAATGAGGAATTATTTCTAAATGCTCTTCCCCATACAACCCGCTAGTGACAGTAAAGAAAAAGAATGGGTCTATTTGATTGTGCCTAGATGCACGGCAATTGAATAAAATAAGTGTTAGATATAAGTGAATTATTAATAAAGTTCCATAAAAAAAAGATATTTTCAACTTTTGACCTAACGGCCAGTTACTGGCAGATCAAGCTGCATCCTGAGGACCGGAAATACACTGCTTTCTGCTATAACGGATGGGCATATAATTTCAACCATGGTTAGTTAAAATCTTGTAAATTACCTAAGTCATATTATAGATATATAAATAAAAATGAGTAAGTTGAATGTCAAATCAATGTGGTTGGGGTGCTTGATAATTAACCTATTTCTTAATAGCTTACAGTTCTAAATAACCTAACACTGTTCCAGCAAGCTCCACTCTTAAAATAAATAAAAGATGTTATTTTAATAAGAATTAGTTGTTATTTATAAAGAAAAGTAAAATAAATGATTTTCTTTTCTTTTTGTCATTTTAGAAAGACATCAAATTATTTTGATATAATTGGTTTTTTTTACTTTGACATCATTCTGTTATATAATGTCTTAGAAGATTTAAATAAAAAAAAATATATATATATATTTTATACAATCAGTTTTAAATATGCTGATTGACCAAAACAATCCCATTTTCTTGTAATAAATGCTAACAGAAAATTTATATGTACTAAAATCCTTGGTCATTTAATTTAATTTTTCTTTTTTGTTAACTAATGTAAACCAATAATTTTGTGCAGACTATAATAAATAAAGAAAAGGATCGCTATGTGTAAATCTATATTATATTAGGCAACCTTGCATAAATCTACCTGTATAAATATTAAACCAATGTAGATAATTTTTCCGTGAACTTGAGTAAAGTGTAAATTAAACAATTAATAAGTTAAAATATATATATATTAAACTAAATTTCCAGTGTATTCGAATTATTTTACTTATTTTCTATTTTAGTTAGTATTCTATGTTAAGTCACATATATAAGTGCAATCACCCAAGGTCTCATCAAATTATAATTATTGTGAATCTTATGCTCTAAGGTTCAGCTCTGTGACAGTTAAAGTGAAGGAGTACGATATGATCATTGAGAAATGTTATTGATTAGGTCTTTGACCTGGGGACATAGGTAAATAAGGCAAAATCCACGATGTATCTGACTTTATATATCTTGTACATGGTTGGACTAGAGGAACTTTACCTGTATTCCGGATCTTGTTGGATTGATATATGTTTTTCAACTGGTACACCGTATATTTTTTGCCTGGTTTGGATGCAAAATTGTGGGGGCTTTAGATAAATACCTACACCCTGATTAATAAATATGTTTATAGATATGAAATATGTGAAATATACATGTATTTTTTGGCTTTGTTTTGGTGGTAGAAAATAAAAAAAGTATGGCTCCACAAATAGCTGGTACCCAGAGTTTAAAAGGTGATATATGTACACAGACTCAAACAGAGGGGAAAGGAAAAAATATATATATGTGATTTTTTTTCTCTGTGATTTTATATATATATAAGTGTAAAAAAAATAAAAGGAAACCAAATCCTGTATGTTTTGGTGTAAAATAAACAACTCCTCTGAGTCTGTAGAATATTTTGATATATATATAGGAAATAACTAGATGAACACTTTGTAATAGCAACAGATGGTGATTAATAAAAGATTTGGGTGAACAAAATGTTAATAAGAAAGCATGAATACTGCTGGCTGGTGCTCTTACAAAAAAATTTGTCAATGGTTTAATTAATTTCTTAAAAACACAAAACCGTGTAATATACGATTCGAACCTGGAAAAATGAAATTGGGTAAAGAGTCGATAAAACCTAATTGTAAAAATAAATCATGTTAACTGATAGACATCAACCAAATGAGGCAGGATAAATGTCAAATCTGTCCAGGTACAGGAGAGCAACCAGGTGTAATAAGAATAATAAAAAAATAATAATGTTGTTAGTATTTAGATGTAAGAAAATAGCTGAGTGGCAAATAGTAGAATTTTATAAATAAAGGCAGCAGATAAATAGGGAACAGTAGAAGTGGTATGATGGGAGATGTTTTAGGAGGGAAGGGTGGTGTAACCTGTTAAAGTTATATATAAAGAAAAAAAAAGAAAATTTTGTTTTCATAATAAATGAACAGAGACAAGAGCAGTCAGAATAAGAGTTCAAGAAAGTAAAGTGTGTTGAAAATTTAATATAAAGATCTTTGTTTTAGAAATGGATCCAACAAAAGAAGAGCAGATGGATGATCAACAGGGAGATTCTGAAGAGACAGTTGTTAATGACCCACTCAACCTAATCAGTCTGGAAGTCACTATAAAAAATCTGGAGAGGTTGATGTTCGAGATGATGCCCATGATGAAAGAAAACTCAACATTGATGATGAGTAGCTCGATGGCAACAATGATGCATGACATTGAGGAAGAGATGCAAAAGCACCAAAAACAAGTAGAAATAAGAACACTGGAAGTAGAAGAATGCCAGAAAGAAAGGATCTGATACTTAATGCAAGAACTGATAAACAAAGACACAATACCGAAGAAGGGAATTGAAAGTATCACTAGTGATGAACCAGCCCAAAAGGACTTTCCTAACTAGTAAAAACTCAGATTCCAGATGATGATAACCAAAACTGGGACCAAACAGCCAACAAAAAAATAAAAGCAAATAGGAATATCATAGACAATAAAATTCAACCTCGTCAAATAGCTCACAGGGACCTTCATTGATATCACAATTGATCCACATCCAGGTGTTCCAAGGCGAGCCTGGAGGGAATCAACAAGAGCATCTAGGAAACTATTTCATTTTCAAGCAATGAATGAGGCCAAGAAAATTGGCTATTGCGAGGCATTATCTGAAGAATATTGTGAAGGATTGGTAGAGATTGTTAGCACAGAAACCCACCAACTTTGATGAGTATGAGCAAGCCATGCTAAGATAATTTTGGAGCTATGAGTGCCAAGAAAATTTGATACATACCTTGACTATTGAAAAGTATCAAGCCGGGCTAAGATAATTTTGGAGCTATGAGTGCCAAGAAAATTTGATTCATACCTTGACTATTGAAAAGTATCAAGGGAATCAGCAAGGAAACTACACCCAGTTTTTTCAAAAACAGGTGGCCAGGTAACCGCTTTCACATACTCTGATGCACACATTATGCACATTATAAAGAGCAATATATGGATCCAGAGGATGATGTTAAGCTGCCAGATTACTACCATTCCCGAGATGGGGAAGATTTTTAACCTCCATTGAGGATAGAAACACAGACCAGGAATGAAAAAGTCAAGGTAGATGGAAGAAAACAGAAATAACCGAGGAAAATCCAACAACTACAATCATCCATGAAGGAGATAGATCAAGAGACCATAACATGGTAAATCTCTTCCCAATTGTGCAGATAAGGGTCAAGACACAGAGACTGCAATCATTAGTAGATTCAGGAAGCCAAGTATTCCTGATATTGAAAGCTTGATTTGAAAATATGAAGAAATTAAAAGGGAAGTGATGAAACTCCCAACACGGCCCATTAGTCTAACCTTGGAAAATGGACATAAATCATGAGTGAGAATTACCAAATATGTTGGAGGTGGGACATGCCTTTTTAGTCATTGCTGGACTCATTTATGACATGGTGTTGGGATCAGATTTTTTAATGCAACATGAGAGCATCATTGATTATTCCAGAAGGACCTGTTACATAAAGCAAGAGGCTGTGGAATTTCATGATACCCAGAAAAATCAGGTGGATAACCATAGCTGTATCATTCAACCAGTTGACCCTACAATGATCTCAACCAAGATAAAAAAGTGTTGGTTACCAATCCCAGAGACTAGGACCAAATTAAGGACAATTTTGTAAAAAATATTCCAGAGTATTTTCACAGGCCCCAGGTCAAATCAAAGATTATACCCATCACATTAAGTTAAAAGAGGAATCATATGTACAATCAAAGACCTATCCAATTCCTTCCAATACAAAAAAGTGGAGAGTCAAATTAAACAGATGATAGAGTGGGGAATCATTGAACGGGGACTGTCCTCATACAATAATTCTTTAGTGGTTGTCAGGAAAAAAGAGCAGTGACATTCGTTTGTACCTCGATGCTTGTAAGTTAAATAGTATAACCGTTTCTGAGAGACATCCCCCCACTTTCCAAGAAGTCTTTGGCTGGCTTCTTCACTCTGGATTTAACTGCAAGTTATTGGCTGATGCCCCTTGATCCAAGAGATCGAAAATATACTACTTTTCAGTATAACGGCCAAAGTCATGTGTTCAAGAGAGTACCTTTCGGCCTCATAAATAGTGGCACAGGATTGATGCACTGTCTCAAACAGGTACTCTCAGAGGAATTGCAAGACCATATGGTCTGTTATGGTGATGATATCATGATAGCCTCAAAGGACATAGAGGAGCACATTAAATTCTTAAATATTTTTCAAGGAGTGTGAGTATGAAAACATCACCATTAATTTGAAGAGTCCCTTTTTCCCAAAAAAAATATCCTTTTTAGGCCATATCATTAACACAGATGGAATAAAACCTCACCCTGAGAAAATTGGAAACTATTGAGAAATTTTCAACCTCAACCACCTGCAAGCAAGTCCGAACTTTCCTGGGGTTATATAATTTTCTATCATAAATTCTACCTCGGGTTGGCTTTGGAAACAACTAATATGATCAATCATTTGTGCAAAGACAAGAGGTGAGCATGGACCACCACCCATGATCAGGATCTGCAAATAATCAAAAATAAGTTCTTTCAGGCCATAATGCTTCACCATCCAGATTTTAACCGCCCCTTCTACATCCAAACTGATAGTAGTAAGAGGGTCTAGAGGCTGTGCTATTTCAAATAGATGAAAGGGGACAACACCAAGTTCTCTACTTTATCAGCCGAACTTTAAAAGGGACTGAAATAAACTATACAATGATGGAACAGAAAACACTATTGTGTGGGCTTGTCAAAAATTCAAGCAATTCCTCCTGGGATCTGAGGTCATCATAATCACAGACCATAGGTGCTTGAAATTTTTAAAGAAGTTTCCTCACAAACAACCTTCTTATTCATTGGAGCTTAACCCTACAAAAATTCAGATGTAGCATAATCTACTGTCCCGGACCAGAAAACGTGGTAAGCAACATTTTAAGCCATCACCCAATACCAATGAACCTCAAATCCCTGAACTGCATGATCAAACTGCCCAGATTATGGTAGCTCAAAAGGAAACTACTATTGAGGATGAACTGCTGGATATTTATATGTATATCCGCATATATACGTACATATATATTATAACGATCCAGATGATAGATCTTAATGTAATCTGCACTACACGGCACCATCTAGGCATTTGAACCTAGAAAAATTTATAAAGTAGGCAGATACGTAAGTCAAAAAAAATTTTTTTTTACTTTATTTATATATTTTGATATCTGGTCATTAGCCCATGTCACTAGCTTAGGGAGTAGCAGAGATTTAATAATATAATATCTTATCTAATTATATTTCAATATTAAAAAATAAATAAAATAAGCCACTGCCAGTAATTAACATACAAAATTTATTTATGCACATATATATATATAAGGTTTAACATTATTATTTTAATATGTTTACTTTAACATTTAACATTATTTTTACTTTTATTTTAGATTTTTAATTTACATTTTAAATTTTATACTATTATTAGTTCGCACAGATTTGTTTAAAATGTTGAGTATAGATCGGTTACATAGATTCCACGGTCAAAAACATTTCAAAATAAACATAAACGATCAAAATACAAAATCATTGATACTGTCAATTGCAGAGGGAAATTTATAAGTAACCCAATAGCATTCACCATAAGATGCTTGCATTAACTCCAATAACTTAAAAGACATCCGACATAAATACATCTTAGATACTCACCGTAAGGTATCAGTATTTACCGAATGTCTATATATTTTGATCAAATATGAAAACCCCAAACATAATTAACCGATAACGAATCCATGCAAGCTTCTATAAACAACAAATTTAATGCATTTTTATTTAGCGTCGAGTATGAATAGACTACATAGATTTGCATTTGAAGATAAAACATTCTATCCCTATTTAACCTTAGGATAAAAGTTCACAGTCAAACTGGCGTCAATCCACCTGATATATCGATGTATTCAATGTAATACGAAATACGGTAGCACAAAAAGTTAAGAGAAGAAATTGCCTCTCGTCAGATTGGAATACTACATCTATCTGACAAGAAGAGCAATAAAAAAAAAACTCCATAGAAAGGAACTGCGTTCTCCGTCTTATAATTCCTTCCATAGGCAAATGGAAGTGTGCGGCGTATACAAGCGATTCTGCCCATAGCGAATCTTGCATTAAATCTACTAACTACACCAATATATCCAATCCATTGACCCAATTCAACAATGACACAGATAACCTAAGATTACCCTTTCCTAATATAACTTTACACATCTATACAGCCATTCACACCCGACTTAAGTTTAACATTGATATATTTTAATTTATCGGAAAACAAAAATCATAATAAAACTTAAAGAACAAAAAATATAAATGGAAATGATTTAAAATAAAAATAAAAAATACATCAAATAACACTATTAATAACGAATTTAGTTTGGTCAGATAGGATTCTATTGCATTATTTACTAAAAGGTTTTAAAATTTAGAGTTCTTATTTTTTCAAGTGAATATAAAGTTCTTAGGATTTTTAAAACATCCAACTTTATCCATTGCTTGCCATGAATGTGAATTCCCACGCCATCCTAAAGGGGTTGATATTCTGTAGGCCGATTTATTTATCCATCCGGAGGTTTTTGCTTTAACTGGTCCTCAATGTAGAAAACGATAGTTCATTTCTCTTTCTTTCTTAGCAGAACTGAAGGGATTGAAGAGTGCATCTTTTCAATCCCTTCTCCTTCACCTCCGCACTAACACACATCTGTCTACTCTTTTCTAATAACTAATTAATTCTTTTATTTTCAAACCTTTCCTTTTATAATAATTTTGTGGATTAACTCAACATTACATCATGATGGTGAAAACCTTTTCGTTGAGGTCCGATTTCCCGATGGATTTCTTTCATTTGCTAAAAGTTTCTATTGTTTTCCTATCTGACCGTTGTTTATACATTTAAATGCCCAAGGGCTTGTTCACATTTGACTAATTAAATTAATCATTTCCATTTTTTCAATAACATTTTAATTTGTTTTGTACAAACTTAGATATATTTTTATCTTTAAATCTTTACTGACAATTTAGTTTTAAAATACTTTTTCTTTTTTTTTTTTAATAAAGTTTTATTTTAATAATTTATTTTCATCTGTGTGATTATATAGATACAAGTTTAGTATAGGATTTTAATTTTCAATTTTTAATTCTTAAAAAAAGAAGTTTTATTTGCGAACTTTTATTCTTTTAATGTTTACTAATAAAAAACAATGTAACGTACGTATGTGCCCGTTACAATATAAATATTACTAAATACTATTTAATAAATTAGTTCAAATTAATATAATTTTTGTAAACTATTAGTATGTGCAGATGCACATATAAATATTATTAAATAATATTTAATAAATTAGCTAAAATTAATATCATTTTTGTAAACTAGGCTGAAATCATCCTCATCAACCATTATCAATTCACTAGATGAAGGTCTCTCTAAGTTCAATCAATCTTCTCCAATCTTTAGCTTCTCTTCTCCATATCACCCCTGCACCCTTTCTTATTTCATCCATCTCACATATGGTCTCTTTCTGGGTCTTTTACAATCTCTTGGAATTCCGTTTAAAATTTCAGTTGTCCATCTATTATCGTCTCTTCTAGCAATATGTCCAGCCCAACTCCACTTCAGTCTTTTATTTTTTTCAATGAGGTTAATAACACCTGTTTGTTCTCTTACCCATATATTGTGGTTTCACTCTCTTCTTGTTACTCCTAACATGCATCTCTCCATACTTCTTTGAGTGGTCTGAAATCTCTGTATTGCTCTTCTATTAAGTGTCCAAGTCTCAGATCCATAAGTAAGAACTGGTAAAACACATTTATTAAAAATTTTCCTTTTTAATTCTACAATTAATTTCATCCATTATGTTTCCATCTCTATTAATAATCTAACCAAGGTATTTGTAATTCTTTAACTTCATAATCAATCTTTATTTTCATATTTTGAGAAAATCCATATATATATATTGTGACAGGGTGGCTTCAAACCCTGTTTCACAAAAGGAAAATTTGTACCCATGCATGTGTATATAGTTCTTATATTATTTATTCGAGTATATTTGATTTTTAAATTGGTAGAGGAAGGGTTAAAATAAAGATGAAGTATGAAAGGGGGAGGAGTGTTTATACTCTTGCATTTTATTGAAACACGAGTATATATATATATTTGCTGTATGGATGGATGGACGAATGAACGAAATTCAACAAATATAAATTTGATTTCGAAGATGGAAGCTAATGCAGCTCATTTTATTATAATAGAGAAAAGAAATCTTAAATGAAAAAAAATATTAAAACTGTATAGATTATTAGCAAAAGAATGTAAAAAGAAAAACAAAAAATAAGTCAAAAACAAATTACAGATGGTCAATGAAATTTCCTGACTTTGAAAAGACAAAAAGGTGATAAAAGAAACTGGACCTCAAAACCACATGGATGATAAGGGATAAAAGAAAGGAATAAGAACTTTCTAGAAAAAATTAGTCTACAAAAAAAAAGAAATTCAAGGACTGTTCGTCTGATACTGCTTTGAAGAAAATAATTCTCCACACATTAAATTACAAAGTTTTGGAAATGTGTGATGCAATACTAAATTGCAACTGGAGTAGATCAAATCTATAATAAATGATTTTAATAAATATAATAAATAATTTTGCCAATACTGGAAAGAAGATGCTCCTGAAATATTTCAACTGTAACCTACTCCAAAGAAAATCAATACCAAGTCGTGAAATTAATTGGATTGAACATATAGGACACCAGCTGAATGAATTATTACCATTGTTTTTATATTTTCGTCATTATCCCAGGGAAAAACACAGGTAGTATAAACTTTTATTGCATATATTTCTTCACTCCCGCATTAACCATATAGAATTAGAATTAAAACCAATTCTTTTTTTATGTTGCACTTCAAGTATACAATAGTCAAATATGTTTAAAAATACATATATACAAGCAACAAAGATTACAAATTATAAAATTATTATATAAAAGCCTTTTTCGGCAAATTATGTTTTTTTGCCCTTTTCAATATGTCTCCACGATTTAAAGCACATACAGCGACATCTATATCAATACATGAGAGAAGATAGATAAACAAATGGATATTTGACATGATCTATTATGTGATTTTTTCCCCCTCAATTCTACTACAAAATTACTCTGTTATATATATTGAATGGATATATATCCACATATATTAATTAATTAACTATCCATTCTTTATCCATTAACCACTTATTATTTAACTTAATGGATGTTTTGTATATATTCATACAGTTGTTTTTATTATACATGATGTAGTTTGTTTCATATATTTTACGTCTATTAACATTTTTAATATAATCAAGAACACTTATATTATCAATACAATTTATTTTATGTCCATACTGCAAATAATGAACATATAACGCAGATCTATCATCTTTCCTAGCAATAGCATCATTGTGTTCTTTAGCTCTTTCTCCCAATTGCTTTGACGTCTGGCCATAGTAAATCATATTACAAAAATTACATCTAATTTTATAAACCATTCCTCTCTTATATTTTATATCATCTTTCATTCTACAATTAGTTATCAATTTATCCAAATTTTTGCTATTAGCCCATCCCACGTTAATGTTTTTATCTATATAATTTTTACTTTTTTTATTTAATATATTATATACACTAGGCAAATATGAAATTTTTATCCACTTCTTTTGTTTATTAGTCCTACATCTATTATTATCCGTGCTATTTACTCCATGTTGTGAAAATATATTGTCAATACTATGCGCTGCATATCCATATCCCATATATGTTTGTTTAAATTTATCCTTCTGTAACATAGCAATATTTCTATCTGTATTAAATCTATCGTTCTTATATTTAAAATTCTTAATTACACTCATCTTTTGTATCCATGGTTGTTTTGAATCAATTGATATAATTTTCCTTAATTTATAATCTTTAATAAAATGCTTAATTATAATATCATTATTTTGATTTAAAATAATTTCAATATCTAAATACCTTATTTCATTATCAATTTCTTTCATAGTAAACCTAATATTATCAACATTATTATTAAATTGTTTATATAATTTATATATTGCCCTCTTATTACCAATTATCAAACTATCATCTACGTATCTAAAATAATGTAGTACTTCTTTTTTAATTATACTGCCTTTTATAATATTGATTTCCATGTCATTAATGAACATAGATGCCATAAGCCCACTAATTGCGCATCCCATTACCCATCCCTTATTTATACTCCAATATTCATTATTATATTTAAAATATAAACTATTATTTATTAGGTTCAATGCTTCATTTATAATACTAATTATGCTATTATCATTGATATATAGAGATAAAGCCTTTATGACGATACTAATGCTTTTAATTCTAGGGATACTAGAGTACATCGATTCTATGTCCATCACAAAGATACTGTGGTTTCTATTTATATTCATCATATTTAGGTTTACTATGAAAGAAATTGATAATGAAATAAGGTATTTAGATATTGAAATTATTTTAAATCAAAATAATGATATTATAATTAAGCATTTTATTAAAGATTATAAATTAAGGAAAATTATATCAATTGATTCAAAACAACCATGGATACAAAAGATGAGTGTAATTAAGAATTTTAAATATAAGAACGATAGATTTAATACAGATAGAAATATTGCTATGTTACAGAAGGATAAATTTAAACAAACATATATGGGATATGGATATGCAGCGCATAGTATTGACAATATATTTTCACAACATGGAGTAAATAGCATGGATAATAATAGATGTAGGACTAATAAACAAAAGAAGTGGATAAAAATTTCATATTTGCCTAGTGTATATAATATATTAAATAAAAAAAGTAAAAATTATATAGATAAAAACATTAACGTGGGATGGGCTAATAGCAAAAATTTGGATAAATTGATAACTAATTGTAGAATGAAAGATGATATAAAATATAAGAGAGGAATGGTTTATAAAATTAGATGTAATTTTTGTAATATGATTTACTATGGCCAGACGTCAAAGCAATTGGGAGAAAGAGCTAAAGAACACAATGATGCTATTGCTAGGAAAGATGATAGATCTGCGTTATATGTTCATTATTTGCAGTATGGACATAAAATAAATTGTATTGATAATATAAGTGTTCTTGATTATATTAAAAATGTTAATAGACGTAAAATATATGAAACAAACTACATCATGTATAATAAAAACAACTGTATGAATATATACAAAACATCCATTAAGTTAAATAATAAGTGGTTAATGGATAAAGAATGGATAGTTAATTAATTAATATATGTGGATATATATCCATTCAATATATATAACAGAGTAATTTTGTAGTAGAATTGAGGGGGAAAAAATCACATAATAGATCATGTCAAATATCCATTTGTTTATCTATCTTCTCTCATGTATTGATATAGATGTCGCTGTATGTGCTTTAAATCGTGGAGACATATTGAAAAGGGCAAAAAAACATAATTTGCCGAAAAAGGCTTTTATATAATAATTTTATAATTTGTAATCTTTGTTGCTTGTATATATGTATTTTTAAACATATTTGACTATTGTATTAACCATATGATGGTAAATGACTTAGAAAATGATCAACTGAGAAACTATTCGTAATTTTAAAATAATATTCTACATCATGATTGTTTTTCTCTTGTAATTTTCTTTATTCATTTGTTAATATATACAGTGTCTGTGTATGTTTGTGTTTTATATATATAAAATATTTGAACACAAATAATATTAATATTTATGATTTATCATTTATGTTTGATATTAAAATGAATAGAAAGCTTATCCATATTTGTGTTGCTTCTTTATTTTGGGTTGTCTGCAGAGTATAGAAAGGGGGGGGGGTATTTGACTTATTTTTGATATGCTATAATTTCAAAGCATAGAATAAAGACTTTTAGAAAGTGATCAACTAAGAAACTATTTGTAATTTTAAAATATTCTACATCTAAATGGATTTGGCTATGATTGCTTTTCTCTTGTAATTTTCTTTATGGAAAGTTAAATATTGATGAAATTTTGTTTTCGTAACTTCTGCCATTTTAATGAAGCCGCCATCTACCATTGTTAATTTTTTTGACATTTACCATTAAGGTTTTTCTATTTCTGTTGTAATTCGAATTTCATAGCGCTTTCTTGGTTTTTTTAGAATTTGTTTGATTTTTAATTTTTTTATTTGTTTGCCTTAGGTGTTAAAATTTTTATGGGGTGTTAGAGGATTTGCTCTATTTGTTGCCCTAGGCATTCTAATTATCCATTTCTCAACTCACACGTTTTAATTTTTCATCAATTTCAGCAATTCACTTAATGTGTGTTTACCGATTTTGTGTGTGTGTGCACTTTTTTAAAATTTATGTAGCACTTTAATTTGTTTTTTCACTTGATTAGCCTTAGGCTAAATTTTTTACTTGATTTTTTTACTTACTTTTGATGTCTTGCCTTCAGCATTTTAATTTTAATGGTTATTTTATGTATTTTTACCGATTTTGTGTGTGTGTACTTTTTTAAAATTTACGTATTTCACTTGATTTTTTTACTTGCCTTAGGCTACATTTTTTACTTGATTTTTTCTTACTTTTGATGTCTTGCCTTTGGAATTTTAATTTTAATGGTTATTTTGTGTATTTTTACCGATTTTTGTGTGCATGTGTACTTTTTTAAAATTTACATATTATTTTTTACTTGCCTTAGACTAATTTTTTTATTGATTTTTTACTTACTTTTGATATTTTGCCTTAGGCATTTTAATTTTCCATCGATTTCAGCCATTTTTGTATAAAACTTATCACTTACAGGCTTCTTGGAGGTTCTGCAGTGTCATCTAGCAGCCACAATACGCATAAACAAAAACTACCAATTAAAATAAAATTAAGCTCTTCTGAGTATGCCATAAGTATAAATTTAGCATTCTGATTTTGATTAATATACAATTAACTATCACATTGTGATTTACAAATACCTCAATAGGTTTACATAAAACACACTTGTATATAAGCACACAGATGTGTGGTATAATAATTTATGAACATATTTGCATTGTCATATAATAATAAAAATATGATTAATTTTAATATAAATGTGTCTACTTGACATGCATCCATATAAGCACACAGATGTGCTATAACATATTGGAATTGTCGTATAATAAATAAGTTATCACATTTTAATGGTACATAATGACTGATTTAACATATATGTATGTATATAGATGTGTGCACACATTGGCATTTATATCATATATTTTAATTTGTCAAAATAATAAAATTATTAAAAATATATTTTTCACAATTAATTCCATGTTGAAAGTATATGTAAAATTCACACATACATGTGGATATATAAAAAATAATATAAATCAGTTATTAACCCTTTTCCCGCCTCTTACGAGACCTCTCATCGACAGTTGACGTCACTCTAATTCCGTTACTTTTAATGCTAGGATATTCGTTTGACAGTTATTGATTAGGTTTTTAAAAGTTCTGTAAGATGGTGCCCTCTTCTGAATTATTTTAAAAGTAAAAAATAAAAAAACCGCATTTAAAGCTAAACAAAAAAAGAAGCTTGTCGGTGATTGGCTGTCAGCTGGCTCTCAGCCGACAAAGACATTCTAATTGGCTGGAAAGAACAAAGAAACCACCTGATCAAAGAAAATGAAGAAAAACGCTGAGATTTTCATTTCGAATATCATTTAAAGTATTAAAAAAGTATAATTTGAGAAATTAAAATAATTTTTAATAAAATACACTATTTTCGAAAAATATTAAAGATTTTAGTAAAAATATTTAAGATTTAGCAAAAAGAAATTTGTACTTTTCCATAACGTAAAATTGAAAAAAAGCATTTACGTCAGAATTTCTTTGTTTATAAGTTCACTTTTAAATTTGCCGAAATTGAATATTTTATAATAAATAAATAGCAATTTATTTTTGAAAGAACTTTCATTCACTTTCATAACCTGAGAAAGTATTAATATACTTTTTATAAATGTATCTGAGTTGAATTTAATATTATAGGTGAATATGTTTTAACAATAGGCTTTGTCTTCAGTTTGTGAGTTAGCCAATTAAAAGCTTTGATTTTTACCTCATACAACCAATAATATAATTAATGGTTTAAGGGTTAATTCAATCATTATCTAATGGTAAATGAAAAAGTTTTTCTTTTTTAAAAAAAGTAATATTAATTCTTTGACAGTCCTTCATAAATTTTTAAAAAAAAAAAAAGTAATATCAGATCTTTGACAGGTTAGTCTTGATTAATTATAAACATCTCTCAAAAAAATACTCATGAATCCCCCCCCTCCCAATTTAAAAAGAATTTTGCAGTTTACTTTTTTTTTTCTAAATAAAATTATCTATTAATCAATCATTTGTTTTTTAGACTTTTAATTTAAGCAAAAATTATTTACTTGTTTCTTTTAAATTATAAATCTTAAATGTCACTTTCAAGGAATTATTTAAAATATTCTCAATATATGTAACACTACTCATCAGCTGTACTTTATATGTATACAATACAATACAATTATCTGTAATTCTTTGCATCTAGATAAAACAGTATACATATAAACCAATTCTTTAGTAAGCTGGTGAACTCTCTTGCTAAGCTGGTCTCTTTCAAAACAGTAAATTGGCTTGTCATTTTTGGGAAAGATGCAATCCAGGTAACTGTTAGCCAGCAATGATCTCCCATCAGTTTCTATGCTGTCTAATATACACATATATACAGGTTATGGAGAATACAGCAAGCTGATCCTTTACTCTCATGTAAATCCAAACTCTACCATAGTGAACTACTAGCAGCAGATGAACTTGCACTCTCTTGCCTTCTGTTATAATTTCATGGTAGTTATGCTGTTACCATCTGTAAAATTCTTAAAAAAACTTTAATCTTTTTTCCAACCTTTTATAGTTAGGGTGGGGAAAAATTACAGTAATTAAAAATGATTTTCTCTATCTTGATTGAAAAAAATTAAGGATTCTTTTCAATTCAACTTAATCCTTCGAAAAACAACTTTGTAGAATTTTTATCAAAATATAATATATAAGCTTTCATTTAAAAAAAATTCTAATCAAAATAGATAGTGGAATTTTATAATTACCAATATATCTATTGTAACATAAAAACATGCTTGTTTTAATTTCAAAATCAGAATTAATAAAATATTAATTAGACCTTTTTAAATGTTTAATTTATAATAAAAAAAATTTTTAATTTAAAATTACTTAATCTTTAACTATTATCCCAGTGTAATATAGAAAATATCTACAAAAAAATTTGTATTTATTTCTAATTTTACTTTCATCTTTATAGCATGCACACACACTACTATGTTGTTATATGCCATGAGACACATTATTGTCTCAATATATAATATTAATGTACTATGTGTTATTAAAAAATTAATGAAAATTAATTTTTTTTAATATATTTTATATTTAAGGATTGTGGTATTATTTTCTTAAATAGCATTATTTACCATACATATAGAGTTATGACTTGATAATTTTCAGCAACTTGTTACAGTTTTCTTTAAAGTTTGATATTTTTGTAGCTTCATTTATATCAAACTGCATTAAATATTCCAATTTTTTTTTAAATATTTGCTGAAATTTATTATAACTGCTTTAATTAAAGTACAATTTGTTATTCTATATGCTTGTGAAATATATATATATATAATTAGAATTTTTTTAAAATAGGAGAAAAAAACTCAAGGCAATCTTAAAATTATGACTTAAAATAGAGATACAACAAAATAAAGTAGATAATTTTTATTATAAAAATAAAAAATATTACTTCAATCTGTCATTAGATGACAAAAATTAAATATATTTTAAAAGTATATTTACAAACATCAATGAAGATTTCAATAAATGCAATTTTTCTCATATTTTTGTTTGTCTTCCATAAAATTTAAATGACTTTTCATAAGGAAATTAATTTTGACAAAAAATGCACAAGTTCTAAAAATGAATTTCATCCAGGCAGAAGCTATGGCAAAAAATATACAATGTGCATAGTAGTAGGAAGTGTCTCTAAAGAAGAAAGAGTATCAAAAATCTAAAAGCTATTTTTTTAAAAAAATTGCTAGAAAATATTAATAAAAGGAATCTACTCATTATAATCTAGACTTTTGTTGATGATTTTTTTGAAATCGCATTCACAAATAATTTTTCATTTTGTACTTTTTGATATAAGTATCTCAAAAAGTGTAAATAAATGAATATGCATAATAAAATTTTCTATTTTTTAAATAATTCTGCAATCATTATTAATAAACAGAAAAATAAAAATAAAATAAGATGAATAATAAAAAAGATATTATTTGTCCTAGTGCAAAAAAACTGGACATTAATATTTTAAATGTGTGATGAGTATTTATTAAATTTCATCAAGATTGTCAATTTGTTCATAACTCTATAATATGTTATTCAAATGACTTTTCTAACATATTTTCCCAAATATAGTGTAACGGTCAGGTTTGTACATTTGCTCAACAGACTGAGAGTCCGAGCCAGAGAACCAAAAGCTGACCAAGTTGGGATAGTAATATCCTACGTCTGATCATACCTCAACTCTCTTACGGTGCTTCCAAGTCAATCCATTGCGAATGACATGCCTGAGATTACACTGGGTATCTCTTTATTCACGTTCCAGCAATAGCAAAGCAGTAAAACATGAGACATCCCCCCCTCAACACATGATATTGTATAACTTAACTAGTGATTCATAAAGTAATGAGCAAGAATGGAGACAAAGATAAATTTATATTTCATAAATTTAATATAACACTTAATAAGTTATAAAGCAAATAATTATGTACAGATAGCTCACATGCAGGTGAGTAAATACTCAGGGTTACAAATAATATAATAAAGCAAATTATATAGTGCTCACACACAGGTGAGTGGATATTTAGTTTTACAAAGAATATTAAAGAATAGTCAGTACAGGATAATGCAAATTATATATGTATATATACTGCTCACACACAGGTGAGTGAATACTTAGATTTACAAATGCTTAATGTGATTATCAACAAACAATAAACAAAGCCAATTATATTTGCTCATACGCAGGAGAGTGAATTTTGGGGTTTGCAAAATGTTTAATAAGTTTATGACTTTGCAGAACTGACAATATGGTTATACCATCTTTCATATCATAACCCATGACATGATCTATATAGTAAAAATCAGTAAGAGTTAGAGTGATCAATTTATTGGTAACTGATGGGGATTATATTATTCTTTTACTAAGTTTAAATATAAATTATAACGATATGTGCATGATATTATATATAATTGCTACACAGATAAATGTATTAATTCAGATTCCAAATCGGATCAAAGCCGATGATAATTTCTATGGGAGGCTGAACTGATGTTGGGCAGTTTAACATCAGATTCTAGGGTGTTACAAACTATAGTATCAGAATATATGCGTCTCGAATGTGTACTTAATTGAGGTTCATTACCTAGTAATCGGTTCCCCATACCGAGCTACTTGCTATAATACAAAGAGGCCCTTTTATTAAAGTGAACGGAACAGCAGTTTAATGAGCCTTTGGAATGCTTTGGTTTCATCAAATAGATAAATATCACAATTGCCTAAACTTTCAAGGCGTGACTTGACGTGGAAACGATCCTGATGTAGGCCATTATAGATATAGCAAGAAGAGATGCATATTTATGCTAACTAGCAACACATTCGCCACACTAATTTAATATTTCTTAAATTAATTATGCCTAATCATAGCTACAAATACCTTGGGTCAGATTATTAATACAGATGAAAACATAATGGATGAAATTAATCATAGAATTAAACTTGGTTTGAGGGCTTTTGGTAGAAATAACTTGATACTAAAAGGAAATGTACATATGTGTTTGAAAAGGAAGGTTTTTAATAAATGTGTTTTACCAGTTCTTAATTATGGATCTGAAACTTGAACACTTAATAGAACAGCAATACAGAGACTTCAGACCACTCAAAGAAGTTTGGAGAGATGCATGTTAGGAGTAACAAAAAGATATCGAAAACGCAATATATGGGTAAGAGAATAAACAGGTGTTGCTGACCTTATTAAAAAAATTAAAAGACTGAAGTGAAGTTCGGCTGGACATATTGCCAGAAGAGATGATAATAGATGGACAATTGAAATCTTAAACTGGATTCCAAGAGATTGTAAAAGACCTAGAAAGAGATGACGTGAGATGGATGGATGAAATAAGAAAGTGTGCAGGGTGATGTGGAGAAGAGAAGATAAAGATCAGAGAAGATGGATTGAACTTGGAGAGACCTTCATTCTGCAGTAGATTGATAATGGTTGATGATGATGATTCTCATTTTGCAAAAGAAAAACCTAAAAATAGATAAATATAGCACACATGCAGTGGTGACCTAGGAACATTTCATCAATGGGCTCGTTCTTTTTTTAAAAAGAAAAAAGAAAATATTGTATTTAAAAAAACAACACTTCACTATGGACTTTTATTTAAATGTTGTAATGCTACATTTATTATCTTAAAAAAATTAAGCAAAAAATTTAATGAAAAATATATATTTTTATAATAATAATTAATAACATTGATATATAAAATATTTTTGCACAAAACAAAAACATGAAAATATAAATAATATATATATAAATATTTAATATATTATATAATAAAACAAAATTATGATAGCAACTGCCAAAAGGCATTATTTTCTTCAATTTTCTTTTTATCTTATTTTCTAAATGCCAGTTTCAAAGCTGAGAGATGATTTTGTTTTATTAAAAAAGGAACTTTTATTCTAGAAACACATGGAAAATTCATTTATGAAAATCAACTATCATTTACATAGATAATTTTTTTGAAAATTTATAGTTACAAGGTTATTCTTGTCATCTTTAGGATTTTATTAGTCAGTTGCACAAGTGTAGGCACTCCATCTAGAGCGAACTGTATTCCCTTCATACTGATTCATACTAATAGAGCAATTATAAAATTACAGAAATTAGATCATTGATTGGTGTCAGTTACTAGGAAGTATAGGACATAATTTTTTTTTTAAAAGTTTTTACATACAAAATTGCATTAAATTAATTTAAAGGCTTCCCATTTAATGAAATTGTCATTAGATCTTAAATATGCTTCACTGTTAGATTTGCCCATTTTATAATGGCAATATTGTTGATTGCACCAAATGCTCCTTTAGCTCCAGCACTGCTCACTGCAATTGTTTCCATAATATATCTAGCTTTTTTAATTGTAGCAGGAAATTCAGCATGTAATTTTCTTTCTAAATACATCTCCACCATAACTCTAAAATCAATTCTATTAATTTCATATTTTACAAATATTAAAAATATTCTTCAGTTCTTCATCAACTAATATTAGATCATTTTCATTTTCTATATTAAAATTATTTTGCAGCAATAATATGTCTTTTAAGAACTGAGCAATATAATCTAAAAGTTCTTCTCATGATAATTTCTTAAATTTCATATTGCTTGCAAATGAAATTTTTTCAAATTCTATAGACTACACTGTAAGGTTGAATCAACCTTTTGAAATTTTCAAATTATTAGCAGCATTTATTGTTCTGATAATTAAAGAATTGGCTTTTATAGGACTTATATTTCTATTTTGTAGAGTTTCGGAAAGGTATAAGAATTCTTGAAGAATATCAATCATTAATGCTAAATTCTTTAAAAATGCTAAATTTAATGGTCAATTTAATAAACCTGATCGGATATTTATTATTGGATGCAAAATGTCTGCATAATGCTGGATAATTTTTTCATATCACAAAAGCTGTTCTTAAACTGCATGCTCCCCAATGAGGTTCTAATGTGCGACCAATTTTAAAAATTTCTATGTTGAGTTCATCTGCAATTATATTTAACTCTCATTGATTTTTTGGATATTGATGATTAAATACATATAAGATATCTATGAATATTTCTAAGTGATTTACTTCTTTAATTTCATTTACTTTCAAATAATTATCTGAAAATCCATATGTAACTAAAGTAGTAATTAATGCATAATATATTGTACCGAGGTACATCGTTATCGAATATTTAGTATTATTTAAAAGTAGCAATATTTTATAAATCTCGCCTTTTAAAAATAAGGTGGGAAAATAAAAGTTAAAGGTTGAAGGAAAAAAATATTAAAAACAAAAGAATAGGGTAGGGAGGTTTATTGTTAAAGAAAAATAAATAATAAACGCTTTTAAAGAGGGTAAGATTTTTTTTTATTTTTGAAATAAAAATGATTTAATATTATTTTTGATTAGTTTGTAATAAAAGTAATAAAGAAAAAATTCATTTTGTTTTATAATAAAATAATTAAATGTGTGCGTGTGTGTAAAAGTTTTGAACAAAAGAATAAATAGAAGCCCAATCAGAGCGAAGTAAAAGACAGTAATTTCACGAGATAATAAACGCTGGAGATAACAAAACTTCATTGTTTAAGACGGTTTAAAATTTTCAACATTCCATTATTATTTATATTTTTAAAAAAAATATTTCAAAATATTTTTTAAAACTACAGAATCGAAAATTATATAAATTGTTATATCTACCAAAACGATGCATTGTTAAATCTACCATATTGTGCAGCTAGCTGGAGCCTTTACTGCGAATAACACCAGCAGATAGTTCGGATGGCAAACCATGTTTGGATAAAGCCAATAAAACAGCGGAGTGTTTATGCTGAAAACCACGAAGGTTATATAATATCACGAATTCAAGGAGGATTTGCTGAAGGTTAGCGCTAACCGGTCATAGATAACATGTTTTAGAAAATGCAGTGCTGTATGTACATCATTTCAGATTTCCAAATCCTAGGTAACTTTTGGTTTTAATATTCTCTAATTCTTGATTTTCTTTTTTTTTAAATAAAACTGTGATAAATCAATAAATAAAACTTTAAACTTTACCAAGTAGTATCTGAGGAATACAAATGATATCGGCTTCTGTGTATAACCTTATTCAAAGACATTGTGTGCATGTATGTGTGAATTTTAATTTAGCATGTAATGTATATTTTTGCTATTATAACGTATTAAAACATTTATTTAAAATGAAAAGAGTGTGCGTGTTTGAATTATAAAGCAAAACGACTGTTTTTTTTTTTTAAAAAAAAGATATTTAAACTGTCATTTAAATATTTATATTTATACTTGAGTACACATATTTATGCTAAGATAATATTTAATAAAATGGGAAGGGAAATATTTAATTATTGTTAAGAAATAGTTGAATTAGAACTTAAAGAATAAGGATTTGTTTTGTTAAGGATGCTAAAGTTTAACGTACGGTAAATCATCATTATTATTTAAAATAGAATGTTTAGATTGGGTGGAGATTTCTTTTCTTTTAAAGCAGCTGTAATTCAATGAGCTAGCTGGGGTCTCCAGTACTGGATTCTTTACTGATCAAATAAACATGTTAATTACTATGTAATTAACTGGCGCCTAAAGGCTTACCTTAAAATAAATAAAGTGTTTGTTTGGTCAGTATTTGTCTAGTAGCCGAGTGTTTATGTTATTGGTAGCTTGCTGCCAATGATATTTTGCACTCCACCTGAGGACCAAGCACCTTCAAAGATAGGGTAGTTTAGCAAGGGCGGAACAGTATTTTTAGATTTCTATTTGTCGTTAGTTTTTTTTAAAATAAAGAAGGTGGGCCGTTCATTTGGTGCATCAACGTGGCCCGAAACTAGTCATTTCAAATGGTAATAGTAAATAATAGTAAATTATCTTATGACACAAAATGTCCAAAAAAAAAAGCTGACTTTTTTTTTACAATAATTAATCAGAGACTGCTTTTTTTTTTTTTTTTTTGCTGCTTTCACCTTTTTTTTCCTGTTATCTTCTTATTACAGTAGTTACACAAAAAAAGAGGTAATTTTTTTTTTTTACAATAACTAATCAGTAAATGTCAAAAAAAAGCCGACTTTTTTTTACAATAATTAATCAGAGATTGCTACTTTTTTTTTCGACTTTCACCTTTTTTTTTTTTTGTTATCTTCTTATTACAGTAGTTACACAAAAAAAAGCCGAATTTTTTTTTACACTAACTAATCGGAGACTGGTTTTTGTTTTTAGTCGACTTTTTTTTCTAAATAAGTAACAATTTTAATAAGAAGCAGACAAATAGATGAGGTGCAACACTTTGAGAAAGGGCATCCTGGAACACTCAAACCATGTCCCCTTGCGAATGGAGACATTTCATCTGCAGGCATGGGAGTAGCATATAAACTGCCAAGTTCAGCTGCTAAGATTCATATTTTTATCACATGCACATGGATTGGCATATGGCAGGATGTTTTGGGACCACAGAAAAGCAACAGCATCAGTTTCTGTGTTGAGAAGATCCTACAGTTGGAAAATCCCACTGTTGCCCTCAGCCATTTTGTTTTTTTTCGTATGTGTCATGGCCAAAATGTGACTTTTTCACGAACATCTACAATCATGCTATGGCCTAGCCTTTTCGAAATTTCCAACACTTCTACACTGCATAGGGAAACATTGCTGACAGGCTGATAATTAGGAGTAGGTAAGACAACATCAGTTGAGATGTAGGACAATTCATTTGAAAAGCACATTTCAACAGTTCTACAACATTGAAGTCCACACACCCTCATATTAAATGGCAGCAAACTGCCATTACTGATCATACGCATAGAAAGTGTCACCACACAAAGGTGCACAGCCAATAAACAGCTACTACGATCATAGCGTTGTATAAATGGCATACTCCTGTGTTTTTTCACAGAAGCAGTGTTACCAAGCGATGTACAGTAGTTAATTAACCAGTATCCATTTTTTTGATAAATGGCAATGTTTATCATCTTCAACTCCCATTTCGAACAGTCAGAACATCCTAATTTATCATACAGATTATTAATTTCTAGCCAAGTATATTAAGTTTTGAAATAATTTGCCTGTTTGCTGCTCCAGCAATCAGGCAACATAATTTCTTCTTCATTTTCATCTTGTGATTCTTGTAAAATATAAATATCAGTATCTTCGGATCATAATAATTCTGATACATCATCGATACTTTCATTGATATTTTCTTCTGTGGAAGTGTTCATAGCAGAATCAATTTTTGTTTTTGTATCTTTTCAAAAAAATGACAACAAATTTAATTGTCTTTTCATGTCTGTTAAAAATAATTAATAATAATTAAGTAATAAAAATATATTATTGAAAATTAACATACCATATTTAAATGTATTCTTACACAACATGTTATTTAAATGTTTAATAAAATTTTAAGTGTCACTTCAAGTTTTTTATAAAAACCATGCAACAATAAATGTATGAGATGTTCCCCACAAATTATCTAAAGTTACAAAATATATAATTTTAAAACATTTCAAAATAGAATAATAACTAAAACACAGGCTTGTTATATACCTGTGTCTATATATGTAATATATAGGATATATGATCACAGACTTTCACAATTGACCCACCACTCTCCATTCTATCTCATAACACTGATATACTTGAACACATATATGTCGAAAAGACAAATAATCACCAATATACGTATTTATGCTAAACCAGCAATCATCAGTTGGTCCAGATTACCATCTCTACACATATATGCTATAAGTGCTCAGATATATATTAAGATAGCCAATCTTCATACTTTAATGGACAGGCTTCAATCTACTCCACATTCCAACTCTTCAACCGTCCATCCAATTGAAAATCTGAATATCAATTGGATGGACGGTTGAAGAGTTGGAGTGTGGAGTAGATTGAAGCCTGTCCATTAAAATATGAAGATTGGCTATCTTAATATATATCTGAGCACTTATAGACCAACTGATGATTGCTGGTTTAGCATGAAATACATATATTGATGATTATTTATCTTTTCGACATATATGTGTTCAAGTGTATCAGTGCTATGAGATAGAGTGGAGAGTGGTGGGTCAATTGTGAAAGTCTGTGCTCATATACCCTATATATTAAAATAGAATAATGTAACTGTGGTAATAATGATATGGAGAGTGGTGGGTCGATTGTGAAAGTCTGTGCTCATATACCCTATATATTAAAATAGAATAATGTAACTGTGGTAATAATGACAAGTTAATATAGTCCATATTAACTTTATTTCCTTTTATTTCCATTAAAATCACTAATATTTAAGAGAATAATTAGATTTGTATACTATGTACATCTCTTTGTTCTTAGTTGTTCTTATATTTTTTAAACTGTAAATTTTGTTTAACCACAATTTTTATAGCCTAATGTTATTTCACAATTTGATGTTTTAATTTATTTGATCTATAATAAGAGTATATGATACTATTACAATTTGATGAGTACAAACTCACTATGCTAACACTTTTACAACATGTATTGTCTCCAAAAACTCTAAACTCATTGTCCAGCATGTGCAAGTTAATCCTTTCTTCTTAACTGCATACTCAACTAACAAATCCACATACAGTTACCTAAATTGATACCTCTTAAGATAATTGTGTACAATTGACAAAACTTTTGTATATCTGTATTATATAGATGATATAAGTTGCGAAGTATATTTTTTATCAGTAGATGAATGCAACCATGGTAACAGTGGAACGTAACCATATTAAAAACATAGAACAATTATTAAAAGTCGACTACAATTTAAAATTATTTTTATAAATAATGTTGCTGCATATTATTTTCATATTCTGTAATTCCTTACTTATACTTTTATAAAAATGTAAATGTTTATAAATGTGTAATCAAATTTTTAACAATGTACTTGCAAATTTTTGAAAACTTTAACAATGGGCTTGCATGACCCCAGCAAGCCTACTGCTAGCTCACCACTGCATACATGTATCCTATATGTGCCCTAAGAATGCCATAAATTTCATTTCTGGCACACATACTATCTTTGTTTACGAAAATATTTATAATACTTTTATAAACTTATACAATAATTTAAAATTAAAACATCCTTTCATGGGAAAACTAATTTTCCTTAACACTTTTATAGACAAAAATTTTTATTTTAAAATAAATTTCAAAAAGAATGACATTCAAAAAAAATTGTCTGAAATAAATTCAAATTACTCAAACTGTAAAAATAGTAATAATACTCCCCCCCCCCCATAAAATAACAGATATTCCCAAGATAATAAACCAATATAATTAATGAAATTCTTTCCAAGAGTCTTAGGATTTTCTCTCAAGTAACTGATCCGTAACCAATCCAATCACTATACAACATTGGTCAGTAAATGGATATCTCGTTGTCTTTAATTGAAGAATAAGACAAGAATGAAAACGATTCAAATCCCCATTATCAGACAATTAGTAAATCTTATGCTTCTTGCCTACTCCTTCACTGCTCCTCTATGAGAGATTGCTAGAACGATCTTTATCCTGCAATGAGCTATTTATTTAACTTCTAGAATAGGCTATTTTATCTTTATATAATAAATAACCTTTTTTTAAAAAAAAAAAATTTCTAAAACAAATTAAATGTTGACTATTACTTTTTAAACTATTACTAATTTATTTTTTAAAACTAACAAATTTAATTCTAATAATTAAATGACCCCCATATTTAAATATTTATAATTGTAACTGATATTAAATTATTAGATAAGCTCTTCAATTTTATCAGTAAATAACATTTCCATTTTGAATTCTGCCAAAATTTAGCATCCTTTTTACTACCAGAAACCGGTCAACCACTTTCTATTCCACAAAATGTAAGAAAATGTAATCATATTATTATTTTTCTCATACAACTGCCGCTAGCATTTTTACTTACAAAATAAAGAAACAGCACCACCAAGAGAAGTAAAGGCAAAAATTAGAAAATATACACTAAGTATTCATCCTAATTTTTAAGGCTCTAGGACCAACAATTACTTAGTAAATACCCATTTAATAAACGTTACAGAAATCTATTTAAATTTCTCATAAAACATTGAACATTCTTTATCATTTATTGACTTAAATAAATAAATATATTAATGGATATAAAAAAATAAATTAAAAATTCAGTATTCCATGTCTTCTTTTTTTTTTTTTCTGCGTAAAATAAAATCAATAGAAAACACTAACCTTTTCGATTTCAACATTCGGCTCATGATGTCATTTTTTTTTCTGTTGTACTCTAAAAATCACTAGACGGAGCTTTGTTACAAAAATAACATTAAGCTCTTGTCAGATTAAGGGACATTTAGATTTTAAGTTTAATTTTGAAAAAAAAAAAAAAGTATTATTATGTTATTAAAAAAAATTACGGGCTTTAGTAGTGACCTTATATAAAACAAAAGGCAAGCATTTTTTTTTAAAATCCTAATAATAAATAAAATTATATAACTGAGAGAAGAAAACAAAATATGATTGCAAAGCAAAAAATTGAAAAAACTATAAGCAGCGATTAATTGCAAAGAAATAATAATACTAAAAAAAAGATAGTGGGAAAAAATAACGTTAAGTAAATAGCACAATATACTTAATAAACTAGTCTTAATTTTAAAAAATATTAATTTGTAGATTGTACATTTTTAGCAAAGTTTACTTTCATCACAGTTTTAATATTTGATTTATATTCTATTAATATTTATAAAATAATGTTTAAAAAATAATTTATATTCCTCATCTGTAATGATTGGCATTTATTAAGCCAACTTAGGTTCTAATATCTATCATAAAAAGACATCGACTACATATGCAAAACTAATTTTATTGATTATTAATAATTCACTATCAATAGTAATTTACCTGATGTATATAAAATTGCACTGACATAAAATAGTTGTGATTAGTTGTATCTCACTATCATAATATGTAATGATGTAATAAACAGATAATAAAAACAAAATAGGAACGAATAGTCTGGACTACAATAAATAATTGAAAAATATATATGTATGAGTAAATACTAACAAAAAAAGTAAAGATTTTGATGACTTTCATAGTTTTTAATGGCTTCAGTAATATTTAAGAATTGCAGTTTTATGATATTTGAGGTCATAAAGATTGGAATATTGTCTTTGCTCAACAATTAAACTACTAGCACTGATCTTATATTTCTTAATATTTTTATGCATCACTTTTTTTAAAGATACAACAGCTAGAAGAATTTAAACATTTGATATGTCAGTCTACAAAGACATTGTATCAGAGAATGGATAAGGTTTGCATCTAAATAATCAAGATAACAGAATGAGGAGTAAACCATATAGAAACTTCACCATTCTATTCAGGGTCTAATGGACTAGCAGAAAAGGCTGTCTCACCATTAAATAAAACCCTCAGAAGCAACAACATAGAAAGTTCATGAGAATTTTTAACATGTATTATTTCATCAACAGAAAATCAAGGACTAGGCTCTACTATACAAAGATCAACATGAGTTTTCTTTTAAATGGAAATGCAAATATCAGATTGGAAACAATATCTGCATATGAAATAGATTTTAAAAAAAGAAAAATGACTTCATAGTCAAGCAAATTGTAAAAGTTGAAGCAGAAGTCAGTGTCACATTCAATAAACAAGAACCATAAGATGCAGCATAGAATCAAAGAATCTAATGCATCTGAGAGCAGATGTGCAGAGAATGATATTCTGGATTGTCAATCATTGAATTTAAGATAAAAAGTCATTTAGTATGAGAAATAATTCAGAGCAAAGTCAATTACAAATGAATATGTGATGCAAAAAATTATATCCACTAACTAAAAAATATCAAGACTCAATATTATCACCAGACTATCAAGAACCTAAAAAATACCAAGATTTTACTTCATGTATGTGAAGTGAAGAAAAAAGTAATATCTATCTATATATATGTATATATAGTCATATGTATATGACTGAAATATGTGTAATTTGAAGAGACATATATTAGAGTTCAATACATGCATATATATATATATATATATATATATCTTATAGTTCAATACATGCATATATATATATATATATATATAATCTTATAATTGAATATTTATAAATACAGTAATTAGATATATGTAAAGTATAACTTTAAAAATTTTATCCACTTAGGAACGCTTTCCACTATACTCATAGTCTGTGTCAACTAATAATTTGAAAGGCTAACCTTCCCACAATTCTGTGACACATATATGTTAGATAGCTGGATTTGAAGACATTAATGCCTGAATATCCTAGCTCATCACTGATGATGGCAAAGGCTAGAAACCAGTCTGAGGATAGGGATATTTGGAAAAGATTGTTAAAAGCTATTAGCATGCTAATTATATAATATAGCATATATATATATATATATGTTGAAAGCTAGTAAACACATGGATGAAATGCATATATGAATGTATATAGATAATATGGAATAATGTAAAATGTGTCTGTAGTCATATATATATTGTAACAATAATTTTCAGCCTTCTTCACTATATACAAATATGTATAGTTAAATTTTGACTATAGATGAGCAAAGCTAATATTTAGATTTAAAAAAATTGTTAATATACTTGTGAATAAAAATGATTAAATATAATGATTTATAACCTAGCACTGGAGGTTATATTTCAATAAATAAAATTTTAAAAAAAAAGAAACTTTAAGGTGCCAAACTTTCTAAATAGAAAGTTTATTTCTGGAAAACTTATTAATACCCATTCATCATCATTAATAAATTATTACTGCCATCCCTAGTGTTCTCCAATAGATTGCCCGATTTCTCAGGATTGTGATGTTAATAGTATAATGGATGATAACAGCAAGGTGTTGAGATTGAATTCAATAAGCAAACACAAACTAAATGGACTAATAAAAAAATAAAAAAAACAAATTTATGGACAATAAATATAATTATGAAGAAGGAAATTAATCTCCACCCATATGCTATTTATAAATGTATATTAAAGTCTCTGTGCACTCACCTACCAGTAATAGTTTAAAAGCATAAGTGTATTCACTTATGCTTAAACCGTATTCTTATATCAGTCAACCAGTATTGACCATGCTTATCTCAGGATCTGAATCTATTATATGCTTGATGTTTAAATTGACAGTTATATTGTACAAATTTAGATATTCTATTCCAGGAAAAAGATGGAATCTCATTTTTAACCACTTGTGATTAAATGTATATTAATTATGAATAAATGTAAATCCATTATTATTAAACATAGAAATAATTATAATCATGAAAAAGGAAATTAATCTCCAGGCATGCATTGTTTATAATTGTATATTAAAATATCAGTGCTTAATATAATAGATTTACATTTATTCATAATTAATATATATTTAATCACAGATGGTTAAAAATGAGATTTTCTCTCTCTCCTGTGATAGAATATCTAAATTTGTGTAATGTAATTATCAATTTAAACATTAAGCATATAATAAGTAATATATATGCGATATATATTTCACACAAATAAAATTATAAGTTTAAAGTAAACAAATAAATGAAATACAATAAATAAATCAAGTGGATATTGAGTTTATTAGCTTAGTACTTTTAAAGGAATACCTTCATTATTAAAGCTGTGTGCTAAGTGAATTGTGAAGTAAGACCGTTGCTATGAAATGCAAAGTGTATGCAAATTACAATTGCCATCTTCTGGATATTACGTAACACGTGTTTCTTTTGTTCATTGAATTACATTCCAAATCAATGAAATAAGCCTTCTTGAACAAAAGAAACATGTGTTATGCAAAATCCAAAAAATAGCAAATGTAATTTGCATACACTTTGCATTTCATAACAACGGTCTTACTTCACAATTCATTTAGCATACAGCTCAATATCTACTTGATTTATTTATTATATTTCATTTATTTGTTTACTTTAAACTCATAATTTTATTTGTGTGAAATATATATTGCATATATATTATTTCGTTACAAACATAGAGACAAAGTGATCATTTATTAATTAGGCATATAATAGACTTAGGTTCTGAGATAAGCACAGTCAGTAGTGGTTGGATGATATAAAAATATATTTTAAACATAAATGAACTCACTTTTGCCTTTAAACTATTAATGGTGGGTGAGTACATGGATATTTTAATATACATTTACAAGCAACATATTTTAGCAAAATTCCTCATCTTTATAGTCCACCTAAAATCCATAATGATCATATTCCATTAAAACCTATTGTTCTAGAGATTCACCTTTGTCAGGGATTCTAGGCACATTGTAGAATTAATCAAGAATATGCAAATTGAAAGAACTGACTTACTGGTAAGCTTTGATGCGGAAAGTTTATTCATGAATATACCATGTGAAGAAGCATAGTCTATTGTCAGGAAAAGATTAAATGGTGATAATGGTTTATAAACCAGAACAGCTCTTTCTATTGATAGTATAATGGAACTATTAATATTCTGCATTAAAACAATATACTTTCAATATAACACAGAATTCTTCCAACAAAATCAAGAAATGGTTATGGGCTCACCCTTCTCTCTCCTGATTAGCAATATTTTCATGGAAGAACTTGAAATCTTTGCCATAAAAGCTATTCCATATTCACCTAAAGTTTGGCTTCACTATGTGGATGATACATTTGTTGTATGGCCACATCATGAAGCACTGCTACAAACTTACTGAAAACACATCAACAATATATCTCCTTCAATTAAATTCACAATAGAATCAGAACATTAACAGAAATTGTCATTCTTAGATGTTCTTGTGACAAGACTTCCTCATGGCAAAATCAAAACTACAGTTTACTGAAAACCTATACATACAGAAAAATACCGAGCCTATACATCCAATCACACCAGAAACACAAAACATGGAGTTATCACTATGGAACAGAGCAAAAGAAGTTTGTTCAGAAACCAGCAACTTGGGAAAAAAAATAAAGAACAAATCTTATGAAAAATGTTTATCCATCAGCTGTTATTAAGAAATTAGTAAATAGACAACAAAAAGAACCATCAAGAGAAAATACAATTATTGGTATTGTAGTGTACCCTTATATTTCAAAAATAGCAGACAAATTAAAGAAAATCTGCAATCAGTATAATATCAGAACAGTTTTCCAGAGCCATACCACACTATGAGAAATTCTAACATCTACAAAGCCTAAACTTGAAATGATGAAATGACAAAACTGCATCTATGAAAAAACATGAATGTGGCAGAACATATATTGGTGAGACCAGTCATCCCATTGAAAAATGATTGTGAAAACACAAACTGATGATGTGAAGAGAAAAAACAGATTTGTCTAAGGTAGTAGACCAGGTATGTACCAATGGGAAAACAGAAAAATATTGGATAGAGAAGAAAAGGTACAAAGAAGAAAATTTAAAGAAGCTGCTCTTATGACAATGGCAAACAATCCATAAATCAACCTAGTGTGACTATACATAATGTGTGGAAAACACTAATCAACTTTGTTCTTAAGAAAAAAGTGGAGAAATCTCATAGATAAGTATATGAAATTTCTACTGATTGTTGCCTTAAGCAGGATGGCTTAGTTTGTTAGAGTGTTATCTTAAAATTCAATACTCAAAACTCTAAAAGTCTCAGTTCAAATCCCATGCTAGTACTGTCACTGTTCAGGCCAGCAACATCTGAAGAAGAGGGAAGAATAGTATCTCTCAAAACATTGTGCATATACTAACCTGTTTGCTGTGCTATTACTAACAGTTGAATGTATTTGAAATATTTAAATAAACATAAATTTTTATAAAGACATTCAATGTGCATTTTAGATGATGGAAATAGTCCAATAGAAAAATACAACTAGAACACCATCATCACAAACCTTCAGGAAAACACTATGGTTGGAGAATAATTTTCTTTTTCACAATTGCAGTTATTTCAGTGATTAATAATATTAGATTAGCAATAAATATATAAAATTGTTGCTTACATGCATTGCAACTATTACTAGAGATTCAAAATATTAAATAATTATAATATTTTAAATTTAAGGCAAGATCTCCTTCAAGGGAAAAGTTGAAAAAAGTTAAAAACATGGTTTTTTGCAGATATTAATCTTTTCCTATATTTATAAATGAGCCCTCATTAGTCATCATTTTGTTGCACTGGTGATGTTATATGGGGTATTCAGGGGGTATAGGTGACATTAGTCAGTAGTTTGAGTAGATTGCAAGACATAGCCCATTTCTTTCTTCATAACACAATTAAAGCAGGCAATGGCCAGTTTTAGCAAAATTCAGCCTTAGATTCTGGATCCTATTACATCACTCCAGGTGTTTTGACTGGTGTAGTTGCTAGTTTCTAGCCACACACATTAGATGGTCTTCTACTGGCAAATGTCATAGTTGCTGTTCTGGATTTTAGTATTGAAAAATACTTTTATCATCAGCAAGATATGATGATCCCAACTAAAGTAGAAAACTGTTTTAATCAGTGGTTTCTCTTTTCTGTGTGGGTCACTGCAACACTGCTTTTTGAACTGATTAGGGTAGACTGCCTGAGTTATTTGTTTTACCTATTTTGTATTCCACTTACTGTTTTTCATGCTTTGTGCTGATCTATACAGATGTTTTCCAATTACCATTTAATTACAAGATTTGACATTTATTTCTTTAAAATAATATGTTTTTTAAAAAACATTTTATCTCTTTTATAACATGTTGTGGAAATAAATAATTTTACAGGTATTTTAAAATTACATTAATCTTTTATAATTAAGTGAACAAAAAAATAGTTTTTCCTCTCTTTGTTTATATTAATAATAGGAAGGAAGAAAAAAGTCACTACTGATTTAAAAATTGATTAATAACCTAATTATTTTTATTAATACATAATTTTAAATAATACATTTAGATTGCCATCAAATTTACTTTTGGAATGGACATATTTTTTATTTAGAATTCCATTCAGGAGGCATATCAGGAAGGATCACAAAATATTTTAAATTTTTACAAGTTATGCAATACAAATCCTTGCATGCATGAGGACTATTTTCTCTTTCTTCCCTTACATAGTGCAATTTGTCCTTTTATTGTTTTTCACTTATTACAAGGTAACTTTATATAAAATAGTTAATAATATGATTAAATGTGTAAACTAATTTTTCTTTAATTTATTAATCCAGTGTAGCCTAAATAACATATATTATTTCTAATATATGAGCATCAGATTCATTTTCCCTGCAGCTAAATGCCACAAAAAACATGATTTTCAATAATTGCTAATGACTAGGGTGCAAAATTTTTGTAAAATACTTATTAAAAATTATAGCACTAGGGGGGGGGTGTCTTTGAAAACATTTTATTTTAAAAAGAGAGCTCTTAGAAACTATACAAAGTATGTTATGACAGAAATCATTAGAGGCTAAAAAGAAAGTCATTTTTGTAAAAACTATAAGTGAAATATTTTAAAAACAATAATTTCTTAACTTTTATAATTTTTTTTGTTTCTTTGATAATTACTAATTCTAAATATATCATTTTTTAAGAACATAAAATTCTAATATCTAAATTTTATTCTTTACTTTTTAAAATAGATATTATTAAATTAGACAATTTATTACATTACACTAGATTAAAATACAATAGTTCTTACAAAAAGAAAGATTGTAATTTTGAAATATATATATACCTTAGATTATAATAAATAATAAAAATATATACAACAGTTATATATATATATATATATATAAATATATATATATACAACAGTTATATATATATATATATTCTCAGTTGAGGGCTTGTGTGATCAAGTCAAAATGTTAGAGTTTTTTTAATTAAAAGCTTATATGGATGAACCCACAAAATATGTTATATATATATATATTAATAATAATTATACATAAAAAGTCTTTTGGGCACACAGTTTTGTGCCCTTTTCAAATGTTAAGCATCTATTTTAACATTAACCAATTATGGCAGATAGAACAGTATCCAGAATTCTAGAATGGAAGTAAAATAAAATAAAACATGAATAAAACAGAATAAAATTATGATATATAGATTTAATAAAATTTCAAAGAATTGACTGAATAACAATATACAAAATAAATATCAGTAATAATTGATTAACATTAAAATAGATGCTTAACATTGCAAAAAAGCACAAAATCAAGTACTGAAAAGGGCTTTTATGTATAATTATTATTAACATATATTGAACCGGGTGGAGTAGTAGATCGATTGGGAATAACAACATTTAGCATGAACTTTTACTCTTTAGTGGAAATAGAAATTGTGAAACAAAATTGTAAGACTTACTTTTATACATACAAAATATGATACAATTATTATTATAAAAGTATACATTTGATTTACACCAATGCAATTTAAGTATTGTTCCACCGGGCCCTTAGGCAGAGAAGAATAATACCCAGAAAGTACCTGTAACCAAGCTGGAGCTATATATATGATATATACTCCTATGACTAAGTTTCAAGGTCATGGATCTTCTCGGCTGCAAAATTCAACACCTATCAGTCAAAGCACTTTTTTGTTTCAGAGTAAATTCCAGGTGCCAGTTAATTACCAAAAGCAACTAACATGTCCTGAATGATGGCAAACTAATTCTGCACCTAAGAAATCCCAACTAGCTCAATCAAAAAGAATAATATAATAAGTTGCTATTTTAATTAGTGGCATGAGTAAAAGAATTGGCTGACAAAATATTAAGTTTTAAAGATAATTTATTTTAACTAAATAATTTTTAAACTACTTTTATAAATTCTCAATTAGTCTAAGAATGATATTTTTATATAATAACCATTCACATATTCTTAATATATGCAACAAAATATAGCATAAGGCATTAAATAAAGACATGGCATTTTAAACATGCACATCAATAGTTCATTTTATGCATGCTATAGAGTTCATTTGTTTTGCTGACTCTGGAGACTTTAAAGATTGCAATGGCTACATTAATATCAGAAATGAAATAAGAAAATGTTATTTATTACCTATAGGATTTTGGACATTGAATTGCTGTTTGCTGCTTCATGTGAGTTTTTACCAACCGGTTGGATTTGAGGCTTCTGTGGAGGTTCCTATGATTTATATTTTGTGATATTCTTATTCGAGACAGTTAGACATCTCTGGTGGTTTCAAATTATTAGGCAGCCATTACTTTTATTGGGCAGGTTGTTGATGTTCCATCAGACAGGCTGGAATCTGGCTGTATGCTTTGGACAACTGCTAACACTGCATTGTCTTTAGATACATGAAAAACACTGACTCTGAATATGTGACAAGACTGACTGAAGACTGATTGTAAAAACTGATTGAATGATGAGAGCTGATTATTTATGTGATGACCTGTTGTCATTTTTAATTAGTTTCTATACCCACCAGCTATATCCAATGTGAAAATTCGTCCACTGCTTTTGATTAAAATTTTGATAAGATTTTAATTAATTAATTATTTATGGATTCTTGAATTAGTAGCCATTGCTAATCCCTGTTGTTTAAGGATTTTAATTAGTAGCCATTGCTAATTCTGTTTTTATATAACTTATGAGTGTATACAATCCTTGAGGGAAACTCCAATTATACACTTTCATTTGTTTTTAATGTTCAACTTTCATATTCCATTTTATTAACATGCACACATTTTACTATTTCTTTATGTTTACATCTCACTATTAATGTACATATATATATTTACATTTCTTTAAATTAAATGAAAAGTGGTCTTTTTAATTTTATGTACAAGATTTATTTTTAAACTGCTATAGCTTTAACTTTTAATTACTTGAAATTCAACTACTTTTAACTTTTCTACGTTAAATCCTCTCCTCCTTCCAATTACTCTTTAATATGTAAAACTATGTATTAATTCACTTTTAGCAAACTGTATTTTGTTTTAAACTAATAAAAAACTCTTCAAACTTCTATCAATTTATTTATTTTCAAATGAGATGTTTTTTCTCTTTTTAATTCAACTTTTTATGGACAGATTATTCTGCAGTGATTTTATTGTTTATCAATCAATTTTAAAACTTTTGCATTATTTATGAAAATTTTACTTTTAATAATTGTGACCAACAATTTCATGTGGAGCACTCTTCACCAACCAGTACAATATATATATATATATATATATATATGATATTTTATATTATATATATATATATATATATATGATATTTTTATTATTTATTATAATTATTATGAAAAACCAATATAATGGACTTCATTAATTTTCATTTTTGATGAGATCTTACATTGTAACTTATTTATATTAAACTATATTATTGCTTAATAATTTCAAAAATAATTTAATTATAAATATATAAATATATTTTACAATCTAATAATGAAATAAATGTGTAAACAGAATTGGTGTTTTTTTTAATCTTTGTGTCTCAAGTTTCATTCTGAATTAATTATGGCAATATGTACAATAAATTCTATGATGCATATCTACATAGATCTGTAGAATTATTAAATGCACATTTTGAAATATAATAATAGGAATAATAGTTAGCAGTATGAAGAATAGTTAATAATATTTTTCAAAACTATATTTTTTATATAAAATATGATACTTCCTATAATATGTAATATGCAATTTATAAATGGTGTATACTGTTAATATTTTGTAGAAGTAAATTATTTTTGCAAAACGTTAATATTTTTTAAAAATTACTTATTATATATTTATATAATAAAATTAAACAAGGCTTCCTAAATCTCAGAAGCAATAAAAAGTAGCTAAGAAACAATGAATTATGGACATAGACTATTATTCAATGATAATTTTTATTATTTAGTCATTTGTAACTGTAAAACTCTTTTAAGTGGAAAAAAAATTGCAAAAATGTGAAAAGAACTGACTAAGAAAAAATAAGCATAGTTAGCTTTTAGAAAGTTAAAAGAAAATATAAAGAAATAATTAAATTGTAATATGCTAATATACTCTAATATAAATGCATAAACATAGTAGGATTTATTTTAAATAATAAAAAAAAGAAGAAACAACTACATTAAAGATATTGATTATATATTGGACAGATTAGCAAGATTACTTACTTCATTTAAATGAAGGTAGCAAATGCATATTATTCAGGATTCACCAATAACTTCTCATTAAGATGATGAATTAAAAGATTTTTTATAGAGATGAGCAGAAAGCTTTTGAATAAAGCAAACAACATTGGAAAATACTTAAAAGATATAAATATTATGGATAAACAAGAATATGAAAATAGAAATGGAAAAAAAAAGATATAAGATTATATAATTTGTGGGAAAAGGATATATATTATGAATTCATTTTATGAAAAAAATCTGAAACAGAATTGTGCAATGAAACTTTAAATAAGGGCACAGCAGAAAGAGAACAAATTAATATATGTAAAATAAAAGACATGTTTTAAATAATACATTTCATCTACAGAAAGTTTTAATTTTATAACAAAACTAAAGAACAAAGTGAATTAATGTTACTGTAGTGCAGCATAGTATATCACATCTAAATATTATAATAGAAAGAAGTAATGGGGGTAGGCCATGAAAATTATATTTGACTCTATAAGATTTTCTGCAGAAGTCACATTGATCTGATACTTTGTCATATGCATAAGAATATTTATTTAAATGCTACAGTAGTTATTCAATCTAATATTGATAGTAATAAATATTTAGTATGAGTTGATAGATAAAATGTTTCTATTTCTCCAAAGCTTTTTGCAACAGTTTTACGAAGGTACTTTGTATTTTAAAATAAGGGAAACAGAATAAAAATAAATTTTTACAAATAATTCTTTAGAAAATATTATATGAGCTAGAGGATAAACAAAAAAGCAGGACTAAAGGTGAATAATAAAAGTCTAAAGCAATGGTAACTTGAATAAACCCTTATGAAAATTTTTAATGTAAATGAAAGCATAGGTTTTGGATGAAGTGCTTTTACTAGAAATTATTTGACAATTAAAATATGCCTATGTATTAGAAAGGCAAGTTTTTAAATAAATATGTTATACTAATGCTTGTTAATGTATGATTTGGATATAATACTAAGATCACAGTATAGAAATCACATAGAAAAAATGTGAAAACATGTTTTCTTCTGCCTCACATATAATAACATTAGACATAAAACTTATCAAAATTATATAAATGATAAGTGTATGATTATAGTTGAATAAATGTTTTTGTTGCAGTGATAATGATATTAAAAATTGGTAGCAATTATTGGAGACTGACTTCATAATTGTTGTTTAATATTTATACAATAATTTACTATAAATAAAACTGAAGGTCTTATAGCTATAAAGATATGACACTTCCTGACTAGTAGTAAGATTGGATCATATTAAAGTTGTTTTTTATGATAAATGTATCATGATAATCTGACCAACCCAGGTTATCTTTATCTTCCAGCTACATCTTCATTTAATGACAAATATTATATGAATAACTAAATTATTAGATATAAAAAAGCTGGTTATCTATACAAAATTAAGTTTTCTTGAGAAACTACTTATAAAAATTTTCCACCTCCATCTTACACTATAAAAATGATATTTAAATTCACACTGTACCACATAACCATTTAATATTATGTATGCTAATAATTATTTCAATTTTTTTAGTGTGTGAGCTTTAAATTAAAAACTAACTGTGATAAAACACAATTGCTGAAGCTTTAAACATAAAATTACAAATATTAAGCTGAAAGCGCTCAGCTTTATATTTGTAACTTTATGTTTAAAGCTTAAGCAACTGTGTTTTATCACAGTTAGTTTTTAATTTATTGATTTTTATTGAAGTATATATATATACTTTTCATGTGTGAGCTTATAAATATTTTCATGTTTACATTTAATTATATTATGGGATCATGACTTATTTTTAATACCCAAGTATGAAAAACTTTAGTCAAAGTATATTTGTTTAAAAATTCTAAATGGATCTTTTTGTTTAATATATTGACTAAAAATGTATATTAATTGCTCAACTGTTCTATAAGAATTAGTTATTCAACATTACCTGACACTCAGATTTTACTCCTAAATTACTATCAATTGATAAATATATTTTTCAAAGATTAAATTTGTAGCACTGATATGTTTAAGATAAATATAATATCTTCTAGCTATTTATTTCAAGAAGACTCTTGTCAAAATAATCCATTTAATACTTTCAGAGTCATCTATGTAATAATGAATGAATATCATGTAGTAGAGCCAAACAAGACTCAAATTCGTTTTTGGATTAGTCGTGAACATTGAATAGCAATTATCTATATAATAGACATCTTTTTATACTACTCAAATTAATGATTTGAAAGTATTTAAATACTATAAACTTTTGAACTCAAACTAATCTTTCTGTTTAATTGAACAAATATTATATTAAGACAATAAGTAAATATTTTAGTGGCTTCATTTAGTAGCTAACTGTAGGCACCTTTGATAAATCACACAATTCTAGCTAACATTTAAGATCTGCTCAACTGTGTAATTGAAATTAATAAATATTGTTATATAAAAATTACATTTGATCGGTTAAAATAAAATTTAATATCTCTATTTAGCATTAAAAAATATAGTACATTGTTTAAATCATGAGTATTCAAGAAAATATGTATTTGTAAAATTCACACATTCAAATTACATTGTGCAATTCTTGTTTAATTATATATAAAAAAATAAAATTACAAAGAAATCAAGTCAGATGTCACACGACCTCATTTAAACAAGCTTGTATTACAAATGTTATATAAAGAACTTGCAAATAAGCTCTTAACAAGCTTTTCAGAATATCCCTAACCCAGACTGGTTTCTGCTACTGGCTTCCTCAGTGAAGTACTAAGATATTTAAGCAGCAGTTTAAAAATGCCAGGACAAGCCCAGCACTTTATCTAATGGATAGCTGAACTATAACATAGAAAATCTGAATTTTTCAGACATCTATAGCTATCTAAGTTCAATAGCCTTATGGGACTGCACTAAGTTCAGGTACACCATATATTAAAATCTTTAGCAATATAAAATCACCAAAGTCTTAATAGCAAAAAGTAAAATTACGAAAAAATGAAGTCAGATATCACATGATATGTTATATAATGTTATACAAATGTTATACAATGTTATTTATTTTTTCCTATTAAGGCTTTGGTAATTTTATATTGCTAAAGCTATTAATATATGTTTTACCAGAACTTAGTTCAATTCCATATGGCTATTTAAGTTAGATAGCTGGATTAGAAAACATATGGATTTCTGAAATTTTTAGATTTTCTACTTAATAGTTATCTATTAGATAAAGTGCTGGGCTTGTCCTGGTATTTTTAATCTAATGCTTGAATATCCTAGCACCTCACTGAGGAAGCCAGTAGCAGAAACCAGTCTGAGGTTAGGAATATTCTGCAAAGCTTATTAAGAGCTTATTTGCAAGCTCTTTATATAAAAAAATAAATAAAGATAAGATATTAATAAAACCATACACCCTTTATGTGTTGATAAATCAAAGAGAAGCATTAAGTGGTTGTATTTTGAAATACCAGTTTATTACATTCTTGCTCATACTTTTTTCAATGAGAATTTAATATTAACATAGTAGTAAAATGTATTTTTCATTGCACTTTAACCATCCATGTAATAGATATTGTTACATATATACTATGCAGTTTAAATTAATAATATTTGTTGTATATAAATTAGAGTAATTATATGAGTTTAGAGAATAATCTATTTAATCAATAAAACTTAGTTTGGGATAAAAAAAGGAAAAGGGTCTTTCTCAATATTAATTAAGTGAAAAGTTCTCTCCAGAAACTAGTCTAGAAATGTGTTTATATCACTACTATTTGATGATTATTGATTAAGAAAGCTTTAAAAAATGACTTTGGGATAGAATAAATAGAGTGAATTATTGTTCCTATTGTAAATGTTGAAAGTAAATTATGAGTATCCTTATCAAAGAACAAAAAAGTAGCTACTTGTGACATAAAAATTGAGATCATTGAAACGTGTAGTTACTGGCTTAGTGTCAGATTATAATTAACAAACAAAGTGATTTAGATTAAAAACTTCAAAAAATATTTGAATCTTAGATTGCATAAAAGAGTTAAAGATTGTATCTATCTCTACATTTCTTAATTATGAAATAATTTGCGGAGATGTTGCCGTATAAGAAGCTGTGGTTGCCCGAAATATTTTGGACTGCATTGCCATTACTACAGTTAACTCAAGCTTATGAATTTACTCACACACAATTTATTATACTCTTAATTATAGATTTTATCAATAGATGGATCTGTTTTACCTTTTTTTTTAAAAAAAGCTGCATTTGTGTTGTAGCTGATGATTATATGAGGAAAGACTGTTCCTTCAATGGATGCCATTAGTAGATCTAATATGCAAAAAAAGGTAAAAATGTATAAGATTTTTTTAATGTTATAATATTTAATAAATCAATTTTATGATTACATTTAAGTTAATTTTTTATATTTGAGATCACATGTATGCAGCATAACATTTTAAATAATTAATATTTTTTGTAATTATTTCCTTCTAAACATATATATATTAAATTTGATGTATTAAAATTTTTTGTAGATTTAAAATATAAACATTGAAGTCATAATAGATTTTTTTTTCATGTATTCAATTAAGCAACCACTAAATAAAACAAACAGTACAAGCTGAATATGATCTAATAATTAATAATAGTATTTGTCTAATTTATATTAAAACAAAAGAAAGACTTCTTTTAGTTTAATATAAATCAGATAAATGCTATTAACTATTAAATTATGATTTAACTTGTACTATTTGTTTTAATTAGTTGCATTACTGCTGAAATTTCCATGTAAATTTAATATTCTGTTATAATTTTAATGATTAGTTTTATTGGAACATGTATATAAATTGCTATAATATATTTTTATTTTTCTATATATAGTCAGAAACAGATCATTATATTGAAATGCTATATATCTTTAAAATAATAATATTTCTCTTTGTGGTTTTTTTAACAAAATTGAAAGAAAAATATCCAGAAAAGAAATTAATTTGGGGATGTGAATATAGAACTACTGTCTAAGATCTATTGAGTACTTGAGCTTTTAATAGATGATTAGAGTAGAGTAAGTAGAATGATTTATGGATTCTATAGCAGACATTTAAAGTAAGGTATGTAATTTTTTAAAAAAGAGGAGACTGCTCAAAAATACCTAATTAGATATAGGTTAGGTAATAGTGAAAATTCTTTTCATTGTCCAAAATATTTTCTCTATGTGTGTATGAATCACACTTTACACCTATAAAAGTGATTCTGTGTCTATTTCATTTTTAATCTCTAATTATTAATTGTACTTCTCTTCATATTTTATTGTAATCTATTTTTCTATTAAATAGCTTAGTCTTAGATCCATAAATATTAATAAAACATTTATTTTTTTATAAAATGTTCTTTTCAAGCATTAACAATTTTAATTTTATGATTAATCTCATTTATTAAGTTCTCATCTGAATTAATAAGCAGAAAAATAGATACAAAAACTTAGAAAAAGTTAACATTAAGGGTGAAATTAATATTTCACTCAAATGTTTTAATATTAACTTTTTTCTAATTCATGTCAATTTATCTTTTTTTTTTTTTTTTTTTTTGGAAACATCTATTGAACATTATTTTGGCTTTCTTGGAAATTATATTTAATCTTATTCTTTTGCTTTTATTTGATAGCTTTTGCAATATTTCCTGCCACTATGAAGTATTATTTATGAAAAGAACTGTGTCATATGAACTTTATTTATTTTTAATTTCCAATTTAATCCATAGAATATTTTCTGTATATCTGCTGTAAAAAGTTTTGGAGAAATGGAATCATCCTATTGTTCTTTCTTATCAATATTAATCTTCTTAGAGTTTTCATGCATTCTAATCACTGCTAAAGCATTTTGTAAAGTTGTCTTCAGAATTTTGGTCACAAAACTTTAATTGCAGCAGAAATAGACATAAAACTCATATTCATCTGTTCTTTTTTTAATTTTTCTTAATATATGTATAAACCTCATTAATCCTTTCTACAATTTTTCTAATTACTTGGATGTAATCTTCATATTTGTAATCATTTATAAATATAATCTTCATATCCATAATCATTTATAAATCAAACTAGATTTTTTAAATACAAAGCTTTATAAATTGTTTTAAATTATAGATATTCTTTTTTTTTATTTTTCTAAAAAATGAGTGTCTCTGATTTTTTTTTAATTATTTGGTATATTCTTGTCTTTTAAATATATAGTATTTTGCTCACCACCTTTTTTCTGTTTCTTGATTGCTTTTTTTTAATATCTCAATAATTTCATCACTTTCTGGAGTTTTCACTGACTTCATTGATTTAATTACATGTTTCACCTCTTTATTTAAAACATTTGGAATTTCAAAAAAAGTTATTATAATTGTAAAAACTAACTTTCTCTGTTTTTAATTACTATAGTTTTCATAGAGTTCTACAAATTTTATCATGTCATTTTTTTTATAGTGACATATTTTCTTTTTATTACTAAGATATTTTCCTACTTGTTATATTATTTTTTGAGATATTATTGTATTCTATGAAGCTTTTCTGCCATTTGACTATTATATTATCTTCTGTAATCATCAACTTGTTTTTACACTATTTTACAGATTTCCAAGTAGCCAGTTTCTTTGTCTGAACACACATTCTTTGCATCAGTTAAAATTTTACTTACTTTTGTAAAACCTCTTTTATTTCTTTATAGATTTTATTTAAATGTGAGTTATTTTAAAAAACTGTTAATATTTGAAAATTATTTGTAAATTTTTAATTTAAAATCATTGAAATGTCAACTGCATATGATATCTTTATTTATAATTTTTGTATTTTTAGCTAAGTCTTAACACATATCCTACTTTCCACTGAATTTATTAAGCACATTACACACATACTGCATATTTCCATGGCAATTTTTCTCTTTGGATTTTTTTTAAAAATAAAGAATATAGAATTTTGTGACAAATTTTACAAACCATTTGTTTCATTGCTATCATTATAAATAAATTAAACAATTTCACACTTTCTAATTCAAGCATTATAATGTCCTATGCTAATTTAAAAAGTTTGATTTGAGTAAAGGCAACATCTGTCTGAAGTATCAACAACAATCTCTATGATACTAATTCTTTCATATTTGATTTATACTAAATGCCACTCCACTTATACTCTCAATATCTTTGCATTTATAATAGGTACATGTACACTTTTCACAAAGTCTGACAATAATATTACTTGGTTTTTCTAATTTGTGTAATCTTCTGCTCAAAATTAATCTGCAATTATAAGTTGTTCAACCTAGGTTCCAAAATCAGTGGTTTTAAGATCTTTCTGTTTTTGATCTCTGGTTGTAATATTGTGTGACACTATTAGCACTTTTAAGATATTAGAGCCATAAGTGAGAATATAAAAAGAAAATGAACATTCACACACATATAGGTATTTACATTCTGCCATTAGTAAATAAAAACAACAACCATTATTTCCATTAATAACTCAGGTATCTGAAAAAGGTCATGATGTTTTCTTATCTAAACTGGGAAACAAAAGCCAACGAACTCAATATGATGACTCATTCATATTTAAGTGAACAATCACATATCGATTTAACAGCTGTAATATCAACAGGAGTGGATTTTTTTAAATTTCTAACTAAGCATTAAAAATTATTGGACCAATGTATTGTCTCTATTTAAATTATTTTTAAAGAAATATCTGTCGTATTTTTCTGTTGCATAATTTGAAACTGATCAGAATTTTTGTTTTTATTTGGATATGATAATAATTATCTGGACATTTTTGTGTGATCACAATGCTGTCTTTTAAATCTTTATTTATTTATTTATTTATTTATTTATTAGAGAAAAAAGATTACATTCATACTGAAATGTCAATTATTTTTAATACTATTTAAAAAGTTGGCTGTCATGTATTTGATATTTATAATAATTTTGAAGTACACAGTAGAGAAATATGGTAGAATAATCAGTAATCATTTAGAAGATGCTAAAGAATATTTATTGACACTTGGAGGGATACACATGATCTAGAAATATTAAAATTCACACAATAGATTATGTATTAGCAGAGAAAGAGGGAATGAATAAAGTACAGAAAATTCAAATGTTTGATAATGAAGAGAGAGAGTATGTAATAGTGATCATAATTTCTTTACAATAGAAATGGTTGTTAAAGTGATGGAAAATAGTAATAAAAGTAGAAAGAATAGTGAAAGATGTGGATGGAGAATGAATGATAAGAATAAGCTAGAAGAATATAAAATAAAAGTAGAAGAAATCATGAAAAGGTTTGTTGGGGATAAATATAAGGACTGGTGCGGTGAAGTGGTGAGAATATTCAGAAGAATAAAAGTAATAGAAAAGTGAGAATTAGTAAAAGTGTAAGAATATATATGTGCTAATTAAAAACAAAGAAAGAGGAAAAATATGTTAATATTACATGGGAAAAGTATTTTTTAAAAAGTTGTCTAGAATAGATAATTATGTAGAGAGAATGAAATTAAATAGTAAATTATTGGAGGATATTAATAAAAGTGGAAGAGATGAGAGTAAAGAAATTTGAAAATATATTAAAAGAAGGAAATGTATGGAACTGTGGAACTGTACAGGAGAGAGAAGTAGTATTACTAGATGATGAAAAAGAGTGTAGCTCTATCTTAAAAAATAAGTATGTAATGGATATAGAAAAGATAATAGATGTGAAGGACAGAGTGATAACAAACATAAAAATGTATAATAATGAAAATATTAGGTTTACAGAAAATAAATTGAATGAGGCATGGAAGAAATTTGAAAGTGGAAAGGTAGAAGGTTTAGATGGATGAGGAGCAGATATGGTGATGAATTTAGGAAATAGGACAAAATTAAATTTATTATCATGGTTTAATAAGATGGCACAGAAGAGAGAATTTCCAGATAGCTGGAATAATACAAAAATAAGTCTACTATTTAAAGGAAAGGATAAGGACCATAGAAAGTGAAAGAATTATAGACCGATAGCAGTAACATCAGGGTTATATAAAGTTTTTGCATATATGGTGGGTGGAAGGGTCACAAAATGGAAGAAAATAATATAGTGGGAGAAATACAAGGAGGTTTTCGAGATAGTTTATTTGTAGTCTCACAACTTATAGATATGAGTAGGAATACTGGTGGACAGTTATATATGGTCTTTATAGATATAGAGAAGGCATATAATAGAGTAAATAGAAATGGATTATGAGTAAGTCTGGGAATGAATGGAGTTTTAGTGCATCATATTAAGAGATTGTATGAAAATAATTATTATACATATCATTTAGGAAATATAGAATCAGTTATAGTTAAAAATGGGGTGAGACTAAGGCAAGGATGGCTTATGTTAACTATTTTGTTTTTGTTATATTTGAGAGAAATGGGAGAGAACAATTAAAAGACTAAGAAGAGGGTAGAAATACTATTAATAGATGGCAAAGGAGTGTATATATTATCATGTGTTTTATTTGCTCATGATATGTTTTTGTGCACAGAAAGGAGGGAAGATATGGAGGTTATGCTGAAGATGTGCACAAGGGTGGGTAAAAAGATAGGGATTAAATTTATTGAAGTTAAATCAAAAGTAATGATGATAAATGCGGGAGAAAGAGAAATAATTTTTATTGGGGATATAAAGTTACATGTGATGAATAGGCACAACTATTTGGGAGTTGTCTTAAGTAATCAGAAAAATTTCTTGGATGAATGGGAGAAAAAATTGATAAATGAAGCAAAGAAAAGAAACTGATAAAGAAATTAACAGTGTTTTCATATAATAAATATGATGTAGGTAGAATTGTATGAAAGGGAGTGGTAGTAGCAGGGTTAACTTATAGTAATGATACCTTAGGTGTTAGTAAGAAAGTGTTAGATTATTTAGAAAAAGTACAAAGAGAAGTAGGAAGACATACATTATATGTATGGATAGCAAAGGAGGCAATTCAAGAAAAAATGTGATAGTCAAGTTTTTATATGAGAGATGCAAAAATTAAAATAAAAATGTTAGGTAGATTGCAATTTATGGACAATAAGAGAATAGCCAAAATAGTGTTTAATTGGGATATGAGTAAAGGACAGTCAACAAGATGGCCAAGAAAGGTAGTACACTATGCAGAAGATTTGAATAAAGACTTTGTCAATGTACTTATACAAAAGGGGGAATGATTGTGTTAGGAAAATTGTTGAGTGCTATAATAGCAAGGAATCGGATAGAAGAATAGATACATTAATAAAAAAAAATAGGGAGATAGTTAGATGGAGAACTAGTATGGAGAGTAAGAAGAGTTTAAATATATACAGAATTAAACAGAATATTGGGTGTGAATAAATTTATGATAATACCAAGGAGTTTACTGTTTAAGGCTCGAACAGAATTATTAGCAACAAGGGAATATACACATAAATAGAAAATTATAGGTGATTTAGTCTGCAAGTTATGTAAGGAAGGCATAGAAAATATTAGTCATCTGTTAATTAAATGTAAATTCCTACAAGCAGAAAGAGTACAAATAATGAAGTTATGGGAAAAAATATATAAACAAAGTGATTATACAGAATGTGTGTTATTGGTTTTTATGCTGGGTTTGGGAAAAGAGAAGGGGGATTTAGATATAAAGGCCATTGAGTTGACAAAGATAATATTGTGGAAATGGGATGAATCAGGATAGAGAGAATATGGGGAAAACAAGATGGGTAATGGAAAGGAAAGGTAAGATGCGCATTTTCTGGCCATAGTGGCTGAGAGATTTCTGACTCTGAGAAAGCAGAAGACTTAGTGCACTACATCATGTCTAAAATGATAAATGGATGGGTGTGTGTACACGAATCAATTGTACAAATACGAATTTACTTCTACAAAGCAATATTAATATAAAGCTTGCATAATATTAATTAACAAATAGTAGGCCCTCTCCCCCTTATTAATGTAAAACTTGTGTGGTTTTAATGAAACAAGAAGAACAAAAATACGAAATAGTTGTGCAAATATAAATTTATTATGGCGTTGAGAGATAGTGCTTTATTTTTTTGAATTTTATTAAAATTGTCTAAAAAAATTTAAACCCGCCTTTAGATTTCTTTATAAACAAGAAAATTCCATTTGACTCTTTAAATTCCACGCATCCAACGTAATATTGTTTCGATTGGAGCACACATACAAAATGACCAAAATAAAGGAAGAAATTGATTATTTACTTGAGTTTCAACTTTAAATTCGAGGGTTATTTAATCTCACAAAAAAAATCTTCATGTATCAATTTTGAAACTCGTCACCAGTATAAGCGGGCAAAAAATTTAATGTACTCTTGACCTGAAAGTGGTGCCAAACCCGCGAAAACTTGTACAAAGCAACAAAATCTTGCAACCCCTTTATTGAAAATTAATAGTGATAAGTTCTGATGTAATCTTTTATTTATTCATTTTTTAAATTATTACTATTTAATTTAACAAATGCCTAATTTTCTGTAATCACACATATAACAATATTCGTTTTAGATACATATTTTAAGGATTATTATTATTGCCATATCATTTTAGCCCAGAAGTATACTTTAATTGAAGATCAATATATTATTATTAAACCTAATTGCATATAGATGTGTTTCAGGAAATCATGACATATGCGACTTTGGGATCTAGGCCTATTAAAGAAGCATGAAATATATCTTGGGAGGCATTTATCTTTTTCATATGTATTTATTCGTGTGATTAAAATATAGAAGGCAGGAAACGAGTTATAAGATATATTTAACAAGGAAATTTAATAGTGTAAAAAATCGAAAAATCTGTAATGTATTATATGAATGTTTTGGACATGTTCCTTTAGAAGCTTTATATAATATTTTTTTAATCATTTTAAAGTTTACTAGTAAATAAATTAAACTGAAGTATGTTAATATAGTTAATATTCAGTCATTTAATAAAAACAATCTTTTTTTTTTCAAAAATATATTTTCGCTATTAATAAATGAAACAAGTTATTGACATAATATTAAATAATCAGATTCTTTAATGTCAAAAAAGAAAGAGGAAAACATCATTGAAAATTTGATATTTGACTGCTGAGGAAGATTAAATCAATTGTATATTCTGTTTAAAATGTAACCTACCAGATCTCTAAATGATATAAAGATTGTAAGGTAATAAAAAAATGTTTTGAAAATTATAGATAACAATAACAACTATTTAGGAAATGATGTGGCCTTCAAGCATCAAAATAAACAGTTCAGCTTCAAACTAGAAATCTTTAGCTTCTTCCTTTTCCTATGTATTGATTTCTCCTTTTACATAAATTTTATCAAAACTATTTTTTATATCAAAACTTTATTCTAACAGTTTTGACTGTCCTGTAGTCATCATCAGAGCTACAATATCCAAATATATAATTATATAATGAATACACTTATTCACATATTCATATACATAATTAAATACACAAAATAAAACATACACTTTAACCTGATCATTATAAATAATCATTTTCCATTTTATTACTTTACTCTTAAATAATTCTATCCACATTTATTTAGTTTATTTTACTTTATTATTATTAATAATAGTTTGAATAATAGTTTGAATTTGAAAAAGATTAAAAGAATAATGTTGAAGAAAATGAGGATAGATGGAGGTGTTATGCAAGTATACAAATTTTGAAAATTTTGTCAGTTGGATTTTTTGTAAAGAGATGAGTAATTTTGTAATGTAAAAAAGTAATTTGTAATGTGGAAAAAGTTAGAAGATAATTATAAAATATTCAATAATAAGAAAAGGTTAGAAGTTGATTAAAACTAAAGTGTATAAGTAAAAAGCAATAAGTATTAAATAGTAGAATAAAAAGTTAAAGTTTTTTAAAATTAAAATTATAATAAATAATTTTTAAAAATAAAATAAAGTAAAAAAAAATGTGGATAGATTTATTTAAGAGTAAAAAAATGGAAAATTGTTATTTATAATGATCAGATTTAAATTATGTTTTATTTTGTGTATTTAATTATGTATATGAATATGTGGATAACTGTATTAATTATATAATTATATATTTGGATATTATAGCTCTGATGATGACTGCAAGACAGTCAAAACTGTTAGAATAAAGTTTTAATATAAAAAAAAATAATATTGATAAAGTGTTTAAGAAAGTTGTAAATGGTATGAGTCACACTTTATACCTATGCTAAAACGTGCAGTACATCAACAACAATAAAGCGTTCTCAATATAATTTTTTGAATTCCATAAAAGATCTTTTAAAAATGTTGATTTTAGAATTTTTATAATAAACTTAGTGATAACTGGAAGAAAATACTTTCCCAGAATTTGTCTTCAATTGATAATTAGTGTTATATGAAAAATTCAATCATCATGATAATTGCCCAATTCCAACATGAATTCAGTATTCCCATTTGCTGCAATCACCGGTATTACATTGAGAAGCAATATTACCCAATCTTGAGCATTTCAAACATAGAAGTGGGCTGTCTCTTGCCCATGATCTAGGCTTTTGGTTATTACTGCACAGGTGATTCGTTGTATCAATCTTGCCACATTTGCTGCAATAGCCAGTGTTATACAAATAATTCAACATGCACAAGGTTTGGTCTATGGGTCTTCCACTCAATGGCATAATATCTAGTGTTATACTCAACTATTATGAAAAGCAAATACTACCTGGATTCTTCACATCCACTCCACAAATGATATACACAAGATGCGTCCGATGAAACTTTTATAGCAGTTCCAGACAACATCATAGCTGAGCTGCATAATTGTCTCCAGAATAACACCCAATTCACTTTCACCTCAACGTAGGAAAAACAATCATACCAGGTTAAATACCTTGACATATGTGTCAATAGAGAGATAGGTTAACCTGGGTTATTGCATGGTAATAAAACCCATTGAAGTGCATGGCTTAAGTCACTCTAGTTCTTATGCACCCTATTCACATAAACTTGCAGCCTTTCATTGCTTATTGAAAAGTTAAATAACTTTGACGCATAACTTTGTTGTTACTGATTTTTTTTCCAGAACAGAGAAAAGCAATTTCATGTAGAATTAAAAAAATTTATATTAGATATTTTTATAGATAAATTCTTTTTTCTATAAAAAAGATTATCCATGCCCTCATAGTTTTTAATGATGATGCTTCTCACCATGATATAAGCCATGTAACATAGTGCATGATATAAGACTAAACATTCTGTACTCATTAGTGACACATGTCAAAAAAATGTTTGAAAATGAAACATTGTCAATCAATTTACTTTTGACAAGAGTTAATTTCTGTATATTCTAAGCCAGTGTGGTGTTATTTGTACCCTTGTACATTCTGTCTGTGATATCACAAATTATTTGAAATATAAGCAATCATTACTAAGACACTAATGTTCCTCTCAAAAAACATTCTTTTATTAACTATTGCCTCAACTTTAATGATTCCACTGATATTCATTTTATAATTAACTAAGCAATGTATATCCAATTTTTAAAAAGCTTTCAAAATATGTAGAATTTAATATCATATCTTTTTTTCTTTCACTATGGTTATGTCATAAAGCCAGATAATAGTGCTTAATAAATCCCTATTTAGTGCTATCCTAGCCGTTTATTTCATGCTTAGGAATTTTTAAAAATATTAATTTTGTATTATTTTTTTAATGGCAAATTTCATGGCTTTATGTCAATCAGAGCACATTATGATAGCAATAACTTAATAGTTTTTTTAAAATCAATTTATAGTTTTTCAAAATTGCTAAGCAATATTGATATTTTGAAAATAAAATACCAACTTTCATGGACAATCAGAATAATGCCTTCTAGAACTTTTACAGCACTATCCCATTAAAAGTACAGACAGCATCATTATCATCATTTTGACTGATTATTATTTCAAGTTTAATTCAATTTTATGATCCATAACTTTTCTTCTCCATTTTACTTCAGAAAATATCCTTTTCTCATTTATCTATCTCACATATAGTCTATTTCTAGGTTTTTTTTTTTTTTAGGAATTTGTGATTTCACCTGTAAATATGTTTACCATAATACCACTTCCTCCACTTAATTGTTTTAATGATGATAATATTTTCTGTTTGTTCTCTTATATATATATATATATATAACTTTTGATTCCTATTTATTACTTATATTTTCTGTTTGTTCTCTTATATATATATATATATATAACTTTTGATTCCTATTTATTACTTCCAACTTTCCATATGTCATATAATGGTCTGGAGCATTATTCTTCTATTAATTATTTGTCTTAGACCTATGCATAAGAACTGTTAAAACACATCTATTAAAAAGCTTTCTTTCCAAACATATAGGCATATTTCTTTTTATTATTAAACAGCTTAATTATATGAATAATTTAATTTTTTAAGTTTCTGTTTGTATTACTAATTTAATTATAGCAGTAGCTTTTCCTAATTTATTATTAGCTATCATTATTTTCTCCCAGCATTAAGAATATTAATCTTTTTGATATTTCCCAGTAATTTCACTTTCTTGCTTACATCTGATAGCTTTTGCAAGATTTTTTGAAATTCTAATATATTTTCAATATAAAACATAATTTGCAAAATCTAGAAAGCCACTTTTCTTAGATTCCCGTCTTAATCTATAAATATTTTCAATAAAACTGAAGTAAAAAATTTGGAATAGAAGGGATTCTCTTATACTTTCTCTTCAAATTTTTAGGTTACAATTTAATACAATTTCTGCTATTGCATTTTGATAATTATTTTTCAAAAGTTTATATTATCTTACATATATGTATCTTGGGTATTTCAAAGTTTAATTCATTGAAGAAATTTTTACAGAAACAAATGCTTTTTTATAATCTCTACACACAATGCAACTCATGCTCATTGGTTCTTTCTATGACTTCTTTCAATGCTAGAATGTGAATTATTGTGCTAAAATTATTTATAAATCAATCTTGCCTTTTTGGTTAATTTGAATCCAAATTTTTCAGTAGATGAGTTATAATGACTGTCATAAAGGTCTTGTACAGAATTGAAAGATAAGTCTGTAATTTCTGATATCTTCTTATTAAAATGATAAAAAATCAAGTTGATATTTTATCATTTTATTTTTTGCTATTAAGGTTTTGGCAATTTTATATTGTTAAAGTTATTACTATATGGTGTATCTGAACTTAGTTCAGTCCCATATGGCCATTTGAGTTAGATAGCTGGATTTTTAGACATATGTATGTCTGAAAATTTCAGATTTTCTTCTCAATAGTTATACATTGGATAAAGTGTTGGGCTTGTCCTAGTATTTTTAATCTAATGAATATCCTGACACTCACTAATGATGCCAGAAGTAGAAACCAGTCTGGGGTTGAGGATATTCTCAAAGCTTGTTAAGAACTTGTTTTGCAAGCTCTATTTATAACATTTATAAAATCTTATTAAATATCAATATTACAACCGCATTCTTCTAATCATCTGATACTTATTTATCATTTAGTAACTTGTTTTAATATAAGGTATATATATATAGACACAGATATATAATAAGCCTGTGTTTCAGTTATAACTTGTTTTATAATGTTGATAACATTTTCTTAATTATTCTCTTTCTTTTTTTAATATATATATATGATCACTAGATGGAGCTTACCAATAGCTCTAATCAAGCTTTATTTTATAAGTACTGAAAGAGAAAGAATTTAAAATCTCTATCAGAAAGTCCCTATCTCCAGACCAATTGTTTTTGAGCTTATGGTTCACCTCAGTGGAGTGCTGGGACTCTAGAAACTAGATCTAAAATATTAACTCAAAAGTCAGCATTTATAAAACACATTACTATCAATTTGAAAGCCTGAACTTTTCAGACACATAAATGTCTTCAAATCCAGATTTACAAAACAGATAGCTATATGGGTCTGAATTCAGCTCAGTTTCACCATATAGTAATAGCCTCTGCAATATAGCATTGCAAAAGCCTTCAAAGGTACACTTATAATAATTAATAAAACAAATCATAAATTTCGTAACCTGATTTTAAGCTTGCATTTAATGATCACTAGATGGAACTTACCAATAGCTCTAATCAAGCTTTATTTTATAAGTGCTGAAGAAAAAGAATTCAAAATCTCTATCGGAAAATCTCTATCTCGAGACCAATTGATTTCAAGCTTATGGAGCACTGGGACTCTAAAAACTAGTTTTACAAGTGCTGACTTTTGAGTTAGTATTTTAAATCTAGTTTCTAGAGTCCCAGCACTCCACTGAAGTGATCCATAAGCTTGAAACCAATTGGTCTGGAGATAAGGACTTTCCGATAGAAATTTTGAAATCTTTTTTTTTCAGCACTTATAAAATAAAGCTTGATTAGAGCTTGGTAAGCTCCATCTAGTGATCATTAAATGCAAGCTTAAAAGCAAGTTACAAAATTTATGACTTGTTTTATTAATTATTATAAGTGTACCTTTGAAGGCTTTTGTGATGCTATATTGCAGAGGCTATTACTATATGGTGAAACTGAGTTGAATTCAGACCCATATAGCTAACTGGTTTGTAAAGCTGGATTTGAAGACATTTATGTGTCTGAAGAGTTCAGTTTTTTAAATTGATAGTAACATGTTTTATAAGTGCTGACTTTTGAGTTAGTATTTTAGATTTAGTTTCTAGAGTCCCAGAACTTCACTTAGGTGAGACATAAGCTTGAAACTAATTGGTCTGGAGATAGGGACTTTCTGATAGAGATTTTGAATTCTTTCTCTTTCGGCACTTATAAAATAAAGCTTGATTAGAGCTATTGGTAAACTCCATCTAATGATCATTAAATGCAAGCTTAAAAGCAAGTTACAAAATGTATGACTTGTTTTATTATATATATATATATATATGTGTGTGTGTGTGTGTGCGTGTGTGTGATGGAGAACCCAAAAATAACTGGAATCATTCTCAGGTTTGTGTGCCTGTTATTGTACATGCTGCTGTTGTTACATACTTATTGAAGGAATCCTTCTGCATCAATCTGCCAAATAACATCATTGTGTGATGTTGTGGTACCATATTAAATATTTTTTGTAGAGGGTGTTTCATGTATTTGGCAAATTTTTTAATGACTGAAAATTTTGAACAATGCAACATTTTGTTTTTGTTTACAGAAAACAACAGGAAAAATAGTTGTAATGCTTGAAAGATATTACAAGTAAGTGAATCTCTAAAAATAACAAGTTTATGAGTAGTTTAATTGAAATGTTAAATTCACCACATTCCTAAAAAGTGTGGAGAATGTAGTCCAAAATCAAAACAATACTGTTTTTTTGACACAAGCAACCCATTTTTCTCTCAGGTTTAATTCATAGTGGTCAGGCATTTTATTTGAAAGTTCTGAAGCATTTACAAGTTGTGATAAAACATAAACATCCTGTTTGTGGCAAAGAGAGATGGGCAAGCTTCACCTTCACAAAGTGTCTTCTCTTAAAGCCTTGAGTATGAAACGCTTTTTAATTAAATTCAGCATGATAAAAACTGGGCAGCCATACTCACTCCATCTCACTTTGTGCAATTTTTTTTATTCTCTCAAATGAAAAAATGTCTCAAAATTTTTTTTTTCGCAGACTTAGAAGTGGTGAAAAAAAATGATGCAAGAATTAAAAGGCATCACTTTCCAAGTACTTTCAGACTATTTGAAAAATGAAAAACACATTTAGATCAGTGTATTGCATCAAATGGACAGTAATTTGAAATAGGTTAAATTTATAACAACTTAAAAATAAATAATTTTTTATTATAAAATTTTGATTACTTTTGGGCCCCTCCTTATATATATATATATATATATATATATATAATAAATAAAGTTTGATATCTGTATTCGTTTCACAATATATGTAATATACAAATCAATATATATATCAAAATACAGTACAAGTTATATAAATTATAATCTTTTAGAAGTACTTTCGACTATACACTTTGTAGTCTTTATCAACTATATAACGTTGAATAATCAAAACAAGACAACCCTTAACAATACCCATAGTTCAATTCAGATTTCCCACAATTCTGTTATCTTAACATTTGATGACTGGCGATTCATTAACATTTGATGATTTCTTGAAATCAACATAGCCTCTTTTATTTGAGGCTATGTTGATTTCAAGAAATCGTCAAATGTTAATGAATCGCCAGTCATCAAATGTTAAGATAACAGAATTGTGGGAAATCTGAATTGAACTATGGGTATTGTTAAGGGTTGTCTTGTTTTGATTATTCAACGTTATATAGTTGATAAAGACTACAAAGTGTATAGTCGAAAGTACTTCTAAAAGATTATAATTTATATAACTTGTACTGTATTTTGATATATATATTGATTTGTATATTACATATATATATATATATATATATATATATATGTATTTTGATATATATATTGATTTGTATATTACATATATATATATATACCAGTAATAATCCCATCATATTTTGGAGTTTTTCAATTCTTTATAGATGTAATTACATGTTTCATGTCTTTCAATATTCTAGCAATTTCAAAAATGTTGTAATTGTAGAAGTTACTTTGTTGCATTGTTTTTAAATTACTGTATAGTTCTTTGTAGAATTCTTCTACACATTTCATGATGTTGTTTTATCTAGTAATAATACCATTTTTTATCTATTGGTGAAATAAATTTCTTTCCAGATATTGTGTTACAGTTTTGAAATTTTTTTTTCTTTTTTATATATTTATCAATTCAAAGTTATATTCCCTTATATCAATATCTAACTGAATTATTTTAAAATACTTTCACATTATTTCTTTTTTTATATACATTGTCATGTCTTACTTGACAATTTACAAAAGAACTGCTACATTTTTGTATCAGCTATCTATGTAGCTTTTTTAATAGAGTGTTATTTTATTTTTCCTTTAGTTTGAAGTATGAAATAGCATTAAATCAGTTAATAACCCATCCCTCGTAAATGTATTAAAATGATTGTGTCCTGTACATGAGGGGTCAGATTGACTTTAGGTCAACATGGGTGTTATGAGAATCTTGGCGTCAGGGTGGCCTTTGAGCATTTCCATCATCAGATTTTCAACTGGATGGAGATTGGCTATCTAAATATATATCTGAGCACTTATTGCATATATGTGTGGAGATGATAATCTAAACTAACTGATGATTGCTGGTTTAGCATGAAATACATATATTGGTGATTATTTATCTTCTTTGATATATATATGTGTTCAAGTGTATCAGTGTTATGAGATAGAGTGGAGAGTAGTGGGTTGTGTGAAAGTCTGTGTTCATATATCCAATATATTAATAATTTAAAATAATTTCCAAGTCCTAGTTTAAATTTATTGAAGTATTTCTGAAAGTTAGGAATATCAAATATTGTCTCTCCAGCTTTGCATTAACATTATTTTACATCTCACAAATCAATATTTATCTTTTGTTATAAATGTATTAGGTACATTACAATCTTCAAGTATATATTTGCTGTTAATCAAAATATAATCCAGTTTTGCATTATTTTTATTGGATACTTTTGTATCCATTTTTTCTGCAAATTTCATAAGTTTGTGTTTTCTCTCATTTCTATCATCATAACTAAATAATCCACAACAGTTTCATCTTTCAATAGTTTTGTAATTTTAACATTAAAATTTTGTATGACAGAGTCAAAATGTTGTTTAGTCAGATCATTTTGAACATTTAAATAAAAATCTTTTTTCTCTCACAGAAATAAGACTTTGTTGTGTCATAAATTTGAATTATATACATTTGGTATCTTCCATTAAAGTGAATAACTAATTTTGTCATCTATCTTAAGTACTATCAATCTTCATAATGTACTTTTTATATTTTTTATTTATAATGATTTCCATTTCACATGTGCTTTTAACATTTGTGTGATTGGAACCAAAATAAATGCCTACAATTTTAAATTAATTGTTCTTTTACATTTTCTTCTAACCTACAAAGATTGACAACATCCCATTTAATATTAAACAATTCTTTTTCCAATTCATGCTATCTTCCTTTAAAAATGATCTTTGATTGTAGACAATTAAATAATGGTCACCACTGAATGGTAGCTTCAATCTATTTCCTATGCATTCTTACCACTGACAGCTTTCAGTGGCCAACTACTGCCCTCACTGATTATTTTACAGCCTTTAGAATATAAGGGCCATGATTGATTTTGTTTTTAATGCTTAATAATTCACAAAAGAGAAAAATTATTCATGCCTCAGTTAAAAAATATTATTCTCCTGAAATGATAGAGTTGTTTTTTGGTTTTAAACTCAAAGATCAATGCTATTAAATTGACTGGATTGATTAACTTGCATTCTAAATATTTAAAAAAAACATTAATCTACTTGATCCTTCCCAACTCCATATATTCATATATGTAAATGATATTAATTACCACATACCCTTACTATATTCATAGATCTAGAATATGAATCCCATACAAAATATAAGCCAATAAACATCACATGACTACTTCCTCTTATGCTTGTGTATGACTGTTGTTGCTGTGTGTGGCAATATATCTGGTGAGTTTTGCCTGTTTTAATACAAAATATAGCTTTTTTTTTTGTAGATTACAAGCAGGCAGTACCTTCTCATTCTTAGCTAAAGGTAAAACAAGGCTAATTTACTTTACTTTATTGCATATCTTTCTGGCACTTTTGGAGAAGTGTATATCCTGCAGTGGGATATTTAAGTGTTGTTTTATCTTTATGCACATATATAAAATTATTATTAGCTTGCATAATTCAAATTATTATATTTATGTCTGTCAACTTTAAAGATTAAAGCAATTAAAGTTTTTTTTGTTTGTTTTAATAATTATTATTACTAAATTAGAAGTTTTCTAAGGTAACTAGTAATAAGATAATTGCTTTTAAAAACAATTATATTATAGATAGTATATTAAGAAAAACTACCTTTCAATTTGCTGATTATAAACTTTCAAAACATTTATAAAAACGGTTAATCATAAAGTACATTTATAGCAAAATTATTTATCGATTGAACATAAAATTTTAATTATAATTAATAATTTGGGAGGAAAAGTTAGTTTATTTAGTAACTATATTTTTCTATTCGTAATCAAAAATATGTATTTTTAAATTTATATAATAATAAAATTTTCAATTAACATAGAATGTTATTTTTCTTTAAAAAATGTTCCGCGTCTATAATCAAATTACCAAAAAATTTTATTATGTACAGCTATTTTTTTTTTTGTTTTGTTTTGGTACAGAAATGGTGATTATGTGATATTTTGATGGTTATTAAAAATTAAAAACAAAATTAACAATAATGAAATGATGAAGCATGGTTTGATATATTATAATATTCTTAAAAAAAAACAATCATGATCGAACAGATAAATAATTAATAAACTTTCTGCTTTTCATCTAATTATTAATTGGTGAAGAATAATGTTTCACTTTAGAAAGAGGATGCTCTGACTGTAATAATGCAAATGCTATTCTCAATAGCAAAACCATTCAGAATAAGACAAGTCAAAGAGAAAGTGGTTGCATCGCATCTGAGCTCAGCCTCAACTTGGGGAAATCTAAAAAATAATATTTTTTACAATATTATCATTTTAATAATTTAACATTTTTTATTAATTATACTCAAAATAAGGGTAATAGATATGAAAACAGTCAAAAAAGTAATATTTAACTGATTTAACTGATACCAACTATTAATTATCAGAATGTGAAAAAAACAATAAATTTACGAGATAAATTGCAGTTGGATAAAATGTATTGGGATATGAAAAAAATGACAAATATATTCTAAAGATCTGATCATACTATATAACAGTAAGATCTTCCACCAAGAACCTGGGATAACTATAAAAAAAAAACTAAAATCACTAATGATTTCAACACAATTGAAATAAAACAACTATATACAAATAAATATTTTCTTTATTATTGAACCGGATTTCGCCCTATATTAGGGTCTTTTCAAAATACACTTTTCTAATACAATCACATGACCCTTATATGTGAATATGTGTGATTGTATTAGAAAAGTGTATTTTGAAAAAGCACTAATATAGGTTGAAAACAGGTTCAATAATAATAAAGGAAATATTTATTTTTATATAATTGTTTTATTTCAATTGTGTTGAAATCATTATTAATTATTTGAAAACAACATTATGGATAAATTTATGCTTGTCCATTGTTAAGAAAAAACTAAGATCATCGACAAAGAAAGAATCATGTTCTCAAAGTTCTTTTCTAAATCTGAAATTAATAACTACAACACCTCTGTTTAATCAACAACCAGTTTATGATTTTAAGAAAAGAATGCAAATGAATATTTTTCAAAAAAATAAAATGAAACTTTGGTATAGAAATTAGGCCTTTGTATGTGTTTATTTCTTATATTAATAGTGTTCTTTTAAATAACTTATTTTCTACATTAATATTCCAATTTACTGTTAATGTATTATAATTTATACAAATGTATAATTTATTTTATGTTCCAATAAAAATAAAAATAAATGAATGGTTAATTAGTCAGAAGAATACGTGATGTTCAAGCATTGGAAGTGATATGTTGAACTTCAATCCAAATCTTGAGTCTATTACTCTACTACAGAACTAAACCACACATTATGTATGTTGCTATAACAATTATACTATCATGTGTATTTTTTTTTTATTGTTGGAAGTAAAATATTAAAAGAAGGAGAAATGATAAAGAGATGAAATAAAAAAAAAAAATTAAAAGATTAAAATAATTTGGTTTGTCAAAATTCGATTGCTGCTACTATTACTATTAATAATAATAATGAAATGTAAATAGATATTAAATATAAAATAAAATCCAAAGATAGCAGTATAAAATGAAAAGATTTAAAGTTATACAGTAAGATGGAAGATGAGTAAATAAAATTAGTTTTAAAAGAATTTTATTTAGGGAGAATATTGGTTTTTTAATACATTAACTTCTTACAGTACATTGACTAAACAGGAGTCTATAATGTCACTACTGGGTTGATAGTGGATGATTTATGAAGATATTAATCCTGGGTATGGAATAAATCCTGTGGTTTATAGATTGTTGTCATCAGCTATCTGGAAATGTATTGGGCTTTGGAATTTGGAATAGATTCCAGGTTTCTTCAAATAGAAACTTGGAGGAAAGGGTCATGTCTTTATGCTTGATTTTGTTTAAAAGAGAAATGAATAGATTGTCTGGGTCTGGTGGAGGAGTTGTGAAGACTAATTTGCATCTTACATTCCAGATAGAGTGGCTGAGAAATACTGACATTCTTATAATTGGAAACTGTTTACTTTGTAGAGATTCTTTTAGCAAGAGGATTCTGTAAATAAAATTAATGGATGAAAAAAATAGACATCTTAAAAAAGAGAAAGAAATACAACTTTTTTGAACAATGCTAGCTGAATGGGAATATTTTGAATTAATTCCAGAAAATAATAATTAAAAAAAAGAGAAATAAAGATGAAAACTAAATCAAAAATATTTATCATCTAAATTAATGTATTAAAGATATTTTTAAACAAATAAAATATAAATAAAGAATGTTCATAAAACAGGCAAAACTCTTTATACATATTGCCACTCATGTATTGACCATGTGATGTTTATTGGCTTAAAATATTATTCATCACAATTGATCTCCATCGGATATTAGTGATTTTCAACTTCCACTCTAGAACCAATTATTATATAAACAAAGCAATTCTTATTTTTTAATTCTTCTTTTTAAAAAGTTCTGAGTGACTTACTTTATTAAGGCATAATAAAGATATGCACTTTATGGGATATAGAACAGTAGAATTCTTTCTGCTAAAATTGACCAATTATCCAGAAACAGATGGCAGGGATCAATATACATAAATCATTGTCTATAAATGATAGTACAAATTATCCCTGCCATCTGTTTCTGGATAATTGGTCAATTTTAGCTTAAAGAATTCTAATGTTCTATATCCCATAAAGTGCATATCTTTATTATGCCTTAATAAAGTAAGTCACTCAGAATTGTTTGAAAAGAAGAATTAAAAATACGAATTGCTTTGTTTATATAATAATTGTTTCTAGAGTGGAAGTTGAAAATCACTAATATCCAATGGAGATTAATTGTGATGAACATTATTTTAAGCCAATAAATATCACATGGTCAATACATGAATGGCAATATGTATACAGAGTTATCTTTGTGGGAATGTATTTTAAGATAAACTAAGAATAATGTTGAAAAGAATTAATAATGGTTATAAAATTCTAGGTATAACATATAAATGTTGATATAACTTACATGTTGCTTTACATTTTAAAAATTCAATAATAAAATCTAACAAAACAACAACAACAAAAAGATAGGATAATTACTTTTAAAAGTACAAAAAGTTTTAATGAATAAAATATAGATCAAAATCAGAAGATTTAATTGGAAAGAATGTTAATTACATTGAATTAGATAGCTTTGTTATAGTTTAGACAATGAATTCAAATATTGATTTATAAAGTTTTAAATCGTATTGTTTTTTAAATAGTTGTCTAGTGTTTAGGTTTTCCAAAAATATTTTTTAAAAATAAATAGACATGAATATTGGTTCAGTTCTGAGTAATTCACTGGTGAGCAAAAGTTTCTTATTCATTTCCTGACGAAAAAACATAAAAAACACTTTATAAATTTGACTTGAAGTTGTTCAAGGTATACATTTTTCATTCTTTTACCTCTAAAAAGACAGAGTATATATATCAGAATTATCACTGTTTATTTTTCACACTTAGTACTGGAAAATATAACCAAGTCACTAGAACATTTTGTGTAACTTATAACAAAAAACTATATGAATAATTTTTCTATTATATATTTTTGTTTCAAAGGTTATCAGATAGATAAACAGCATCTGTATTGGTAAAAATTATTATTATAAAAGATTAATTGATTTATAAAGAGTGATTGCAAACCTTAAGTTCAACAATTGTCTTCTGAATATGGATCTGTTAAACATTGTGATTGTGCGGGATAATTTAGGAATAATCTAAGAAAGTCATTGATTGAGACATTTATTAAGAGTGGTGATGATAAAAAAAATGTTGAATATCTTAACTGATTGGCTTCTTAAAAATTATATTATTATTATAAGTAAAATTTGAAACAAATTTTTGAATATTATTCTTGATTTCAGTTAAAATCGGAGATTTATTACTTTAAAACACAGATTAAAAATTAAACCAGAAGCTTCTATTACTGTTGATTATCTTATTGTTTGAAGGATTCATGATTCAAAAATTCAAATATCATTTTTAAAAATATGTTTTTCTCAAAATTAAAGCATTACAGGTGACTACAATTTTTAATACTATATAAGATTGCAGTTAATAGTTTAAAGTAGTGAATATAAATGCGAGTCAAAGAAAGCTAGAAAAATATATAAAAAACTTGCTTAAATTGATATAATATACTTTATTTTATAAATTGTAAAGATAGAATTTGTTGTTGTATTCAGACTTCTAATTTCACTTTTTTTCAGTGCGATTAAAAAGATTTTAATATTAGACAGATTTCAATATGACTTTTATTACTGAAAGAAAAAAAATAAAGCAGTTCTTCAATAATCTAGTGCAAACCATATATTTCTTCAGCAGCTCTTTTTAGAGAAACAATGGATAAGACAATACTTGCTAAAGTCAGATAAATGCCAAATAGTGAACATTATGTTTTTCCTTTTTTTTTGCTTATTCTTCAGTTAAGAATATATATATATATATATATTCTTAACAGATCGGATAGAGCAAAAATCTTTGACTATATATATATATATATATATATATATAAAGTCAAAGAAACAAATTTGATTTCTTTTGAGATAACAATAAAGAAATTGAGCAGAATAAATACATGTAAAATTGTCACTCTATATGTTTTTCTCATTGTAACCATTATTATCATATTATTATTATGGATCTGTTGACTAAAATGTCTTATTTTGAAGACAAAATAATTGGGTGCATGTATGTGTGAATGTTAATTATTTTTAATGTTTATAATCATGACAGATAAAACAGATTATGAATCTCATTTTCTGAAAGGTGTAAAGTTATAGTTTAGGCAGCAGTTAGTGAAAAAGTAAAAAGAGCTAAGAATTATCTGGTAATAAAATTCAGCTGTTCTGCAATAAATATAAGATTATGAAAGAACTATCAAACATTAAATGAAACATTTCCAGACTGTGCAATTACAATAAAAGGTAAAGGAAAAAATGGTCTTTTACTTTTTTAATTTTTTTTTTAAAAAAATCACAAATATTGGAAGTACAAATGGAGTGTACTTCATGTATACTAAAAGATGTAAAACATCATAAATATTGATAGCATAGTAGACAGAATGACAAGATTAATTATACAATTTAATGAAATATACCAAAGGTATATTATTCATGTTTATACACAACAAATTCTGACTTCATTGAAAAGTAGACTGTCTGTGCATATATATGTATATATTAAAAATGTCATAAAGTTTATTAAATTATTGTAATTATATGCAGGTAGTACATGAATAACATTTCCTCTTCATTATTATTGTATTGAAGAAAATTTACATAAACATGCATTACCTTTGAATTTATTAAAAATAAGATTTGCTAATGAGATTAGATTATGAAGGATTGGACTAATACAAACCCCTGATATGATCTATTAAATGTGTCAGAAATTTTTGGTATAGTATTAAGATTTTATATTATTTGTATATGCACAAGTAGCCTTAGTTAAGGATAATACACATAAACATGGACTCTACCATATTACTGTACATGTGAAGCAGTCAATTCATATAAATTGCAGATTATCATACACTTTAGCTAATTCTTTTGTTATGTTTATTTATATATATTAATTTTGCATGTGAATAAACTTGTTTGGTTAAATTTGATTTGTGTTTACTTTATTAAATAAAATTTATCAATACTACCTGAGCTGGTATTGTAAAAATATCATCAGGATAGAACAAAAAGTATAGTTTTTATATAGATATACAGAATGCTTTTGTTCAGATCAATAATATTTAAAATTTTTGGAGATTTTGTGCATATGGAACAATTTAAAGGCTGAAAGTTCAGTGTGTAAATTTGGTCATGGAGAGAAAAATGAAAGAGGAAATTTTTAAGGCAGTAGAGAAAAGTTACCTTCCTCTGTGATAGCATGCTGACTTGAAATATCCATTTTTCCATAAGCAATTTATACTGGAACATGGGTGGTCCTTGGTTCATGAGATTTTTCAGGGGAAAAAATCTATATTATGAACTCCTTTTTTTTTTTTTAGAAAATGTTTAAAATATAAGTATGAAAACATCCAAATGGAGATAGATTCTAGTTGAAGAAGAAAAATATATTTTAAGTTTATAATATGCTTAAGAGATTCAACACAGGAAGTGAATTAGTAAGTTATGTTTTAATGCAAAGCTAGAGAGACAAAAATTGTTAACAAAAACATATTGAAATTTGAAATGACTAACTTTTAGATATACTTGGGTAAATTTGAACCACAATTTGAAAATCACCTAAAAATATTAATGGATTTTAAAAATAATTTAGATTTGATTGAGATCAGTAAGAAAATAATCAATATTCTACTAAGAATTGTTGCATAGATAAAGAAATAAAAAGAAAAAACCCAGTAACTTTTCAGTAACTTTCTAACTAAAACAAGAATACAAAAATATTTTAAAATAACTTGCTTGGAAGAGTTAAATACATAGGTTGCTATAAAATAATGGCATAACCCCCCTCCACTACTGTAAATGTGAAGTGTCAATGAAAGCTGCAGAAAAACTCAAAAGTTTTAAAAATTTAAACAATAAGCTGGCATTGATCAGAAATTGTTTTAGTAATTAAAAAAGAGAATACACTAATACTAAAAAAAAGAGTGGGCATGGAGCAATAACATCATGAAGTATATAAAAGAATTCTATAAAAAAGTTATAGGAATTAGATCTATTAAGAGCAATAAAGTTTTAGGAAGTGATGGATTTATATAACTATTTTACAAAAAAGGTAAATAGAAAAAATAGAAAAATTGTTATATATTATGGCTATATACCAAATGTCTAAAGGCTAAATATATATCAGATAATTGTAAGACTGCTGAAGTGATAATGATATTTAAAAAGGAAGATATTAGAAATTAGTCTTCACATTTTTTATACAAAATCTTTACTGGAATTATTTTCATTTGCTTATACAAAATCTTGGACTCAAACTAACCAAAAGAATAAGTTAGGATTATAGGTGAATATAGTTAAATAGATCATATTTAGCAGAAAGAGAAAAAACAAGAAATATGAAATTTCATTTTGCTTTGTAATTGTAGATTATAAAAAGGCATTTGATTTAAAAATATTTCAGCTGTGATTAATGCTTCAGAACAGTTATGATATAGATAAAACAATCATCAAATTTTGCAAAATATTTATCAAAATGTGATAGCATTGATTATATTATATAAGGATATTAGGAATTTAAGTAGTCATGGGTGTGAGGCAAGATAATTCCATTTCTCCAAAAACATTTTGCGGGAAGTATTTTATAAATTAAAAGTGAAAGCTAAAGAAATAAAAAGAAATTAACTATACTTAAATCATAAGGATAGTTGTTGTGGTTTAAAACTTCAGGACTTATAAAAATAGATGGTAACAAGATTAAAGCAATGTTCAAACATTAATAAGAAATAAATTAGAAAAAAAAAATATAGATGAAAATGAAATAAATAAATTAATCAGAGACTTAAATTTGGTGTTCTTTTGATAAAAACAACCTAACATTAAAAAGAAATATATCTATGTGGTTAAAAGCAAATTTTTTTAATAAATGGGTATTATTTATAAATCTGAAAAGCAGACATTTAATAGAAGATAATACTGTGACTTCAGGTCATATATTAAAGTATGAAAAGATATATACTGGAAGCAATAAGAAGGCATCCAAATGAAAAACATAAATGGAAAAAATCCCAAACATACTATTAATATTATTGAATATATCAGAGCTCAGAATTGATTTGCACTAAATGTGTTGAAAGAAAAGGTGATAATAAATAATCAATTAAAGTCTTAAACTAGATCCCAATAAATTATAAAATATCCAAAAGAGACAACATGATGTAACAAGACAAGAAAATTTGCTGAAGTGCTCTTGGAAAAGAAAAAATATAGCTCAGAAAATCTTTATTAAACTTGGAAAAACTTATAGTGGATTAATAATATTTGAAAATGATGCTACTAATAAATTGGATGGCTACTAGATTGACTAAAAAAATGCTGCCTGCCAAAAGTATCATGTCAGTCCCAGATTTGGATTGCAATTTATTGGCCTATGAGTTGAATGCACTTTGTGAATACATAAAAATCCTATATTAAATAAGTTTAGCAATAACTAAAAAAATGAGGAATAAAGTATTGATATATCACTGATATTTTCTGCAGTTATATCTATCTTCATCTCATCTAAAGTTTATGGTTAGATAAAAATCAGAAAATATTGTTAAATTATAATTGTATATTATTTACATTCAATATGTCTTATATTTATTTTGCCAATCAAGCTTCAAGATTTTGAAATTAAACTATCAGTCTATCCACTAAATAAATGTGGAATTCACTTCTTGAAATAATTTTGTTTAACTAAATCTATGATAAAATATTATATATCTTTTATGGTCTATTTTTATATGCATAACGACGAACATATTTGATGACAATTTCTTTTCATAGTAAAGATCACGTAATCTGGAAATAATGAGTCTATTTTAATTTGATGTATAACTTTAAAACAAATAGTGAAATAGTCTGGATTTTAACATCAGATTGTGAGTATAGTATATGATAGTGTTTTTTTAGACATTTGCCAATAAATTTGAATTATTTTTTTATTAAAAAATAATAAAAATTATTACTTCGAATAAATTAAAATAAATATTTAAAGAAACATTAAAATACTGTTAAAACCAGACTCCTTAATTTTACTAAAGAATTCTTTAATATTTGCTTGAATATAAACACTATATTTTATATACTTGGAGTTTTAGATGTAACTTGCAAGGGATTTAAACACAGACTTTCAAGCTTCACTCAGCTATTTGTTCTATCTTATATAGCCAATACACTTGGCCACATACATATAAAAAAGATAAATGATCTTCAATATATGTATTTCATGCAGAAAGTAAATGATAGTTTACTGAAAGCCTTTAGAGAATATTTTTATAAAGAAACAATAATAATAAAAATTCATCAAGCTAAACAAATGCTGAAAGAAAGCTTTATAGATAGTACTTAAAAAATAAAGCTAAGAAAGAAGCTCAGTAAATAAATTATAAATAATTATAAAATACAATAAGAAAGATATAAAAACCACAATTGTTTTATGAGATAATCTCTGCTGATACTGATATATATATATTACTCCTTTAGTAATTCTTGAAACCAAATGCATAGAAGACTTTTCTCTATAGTCTCATCCATTTGTGCATTTGAAAAAATATTCAGGAGACTCAATACAGAAGACATTCTTCAATATAAGTTGAAAACATTTTAAATGACTATTCTTTGTAGGAAGACCTAATGCTTTCAAAAAATGAATTATAATATGTTGCCTTTTGGTAATACATGCCACAATTTAAATCACCATTTTAACTATTAAAATCAGCCACTGAACATAAACACGCATGTCTGTTTATTATGATTATGTGATGTGATGTGATGTACTGTGGCATCTTACACAAAGTCAAGAATCTCTCAGCAATTATGCCCAGAGAAACCTGCTAGCCACTATTTTCCATTCTCCACTCTAAGTTTTCCCATATTCTGCTCCATCCCATTTCCACAACATAATCTTTGTCAACTCTATAGCCTTTGTATCTAAATCTCCCTTATCTTTTTTCATATTTATTCTTCCATAACTTCATTACCTGTACCCTTTCTGTTTTCAAGCATTTACATTCAATTAACAAATGCCTAATATTTTCTATTCCTTCTTTACATAATTTACAGACTAAATCACCCATATTTTTCCATTTACATGTATATTCTCTTGTTGCTAAAGATCCTGTTTGAGCCTTAAATAATAAACTACTTTCCTTACTATTATCATATATTAACTCACACCTAATATTCTGTTTATTTCTATATATATTTAAACTCTTTTTACTCTCCATACTAGTTCTCCATCTCTCTAAATCCTTATTCTTTATTAATAAATCTATTCTTTTATCCCATTCTTTACCACTATAACACTCAACAATCCTCCTAACACAATCATCCCATCTTTTATACAAATATACTGATATAAATTCTTTATCCAAATCTTCTGCATACTGCATTACCTTTCTCACCCATCTTGTTGCCTGCCCTTTACTCATAACACAATTAAAAACTATTTTGGCTATTATTTTATTATCCATAAACTGCAATCTACCAAACATTTTCATTTTACTTTTTGTATCTCTCATATGATAACTTGACCAATCCCATTTCTCCTGAATTGCCTCCCTTGCTGTTCATACATCTGCATTCAATGCATGTCTTTCTACTTTCTTTTGAACTTTTTCTAAGTAATCTAATACCTCTTTACTAACACATAATGCATCATTACCATATGTTAACCCTGCTACTGCAACTCCCTTCCATATAATTCTAGCTACATCATATTTATTATATGAAAACACTGTTAATTTCTTTATCAGTACCTTTTTTTTCTTTGCTTCATTTATCAATTATTTCTCCCATTCATCCAAATAATTTTTCTGACTACTTAAAATAATTCCCAAATAACTATATCTATTCCCACACTTAACTTAATATCTCCCAATAAATATTCTACATCTTCTCTTTCCCCAGTATTAAGCATCATTATATTTGATTTATCTTCATTAAATTTAATCCCCATCTCTTTACCTATCTGTTACTTAAAAATATATCTATTAACCTTGTTATAACAATTCTACTATTATTTATAACCTATTTATAATTTTTCTTAAAAGAGTTAAAAGATATATGCATTTTTTAAAGAAATCATATGGGATGAAAAATCAAAGATGGCAAAAGAAAGTATCAGTTTTTATATCTGTAACAGTATAAATATTTAGGTTATCTGATGGAAAGAAGAAGTTTTAATTCATAAAAAGATTTTTGACAAAGAGTAATGCAGATGACACAACAGCAATTAAAAAACACCCATAAATCAATCATGATATTTTGCTAACCTAAAAAAAACTTTCTTTATCTTAAAAAAAAAACATAGGCTTATTAACAAGTTAATGTACACAAGTGACTGGTTATATAAAATTGTAAAAACAGCAAAAATTATTAACTGCTAGAAATTTCTTTGTGAAATTAAAATATAAAACTTGGAACAAAATAAGGTAAATAACTACATGTCAGCACTATATTTTTACACTATATCGCACAAAAATTAAAATACTAACATAAACATTTTTTCTTGTTCTATTGAATTCTACTGGGACTAAAACATTTATTAAAAAGTGATGTCAGTTTTTTTAATAAATAAAGAAAAAGTTGAATTTTAGTTTAAACAGGATTAAATATTTAATTCACAATAACTAGGGTTTTGGTAGCTAAAACTGTTGAATTGTTTTGAATAAAAATATTTAATGAGGATATGATAATGAGATCTATTAGAATAACTATGTTGGAAGATAATGCTTAATAACACAGACTAACAGACATTACAAATGATTGTAACCAAAAACACAGTAAATCAAATCATTGGAACTGATATGCATATATGAAACAGTTTAATATCTTAATGTCTTACTGCTATTTCATAATATTTATAGTTTTTGATGTGAGTTGTATGATATGATAATGTTAGCATCACAAGTTTAAAAACAGATCATAGCAGTCAGTTGGAAAAATCATGATGTACTCTTTTATTAATCACTGATATTTTTTCCTTCCAATTGTGAAACATGGTTGTAATTTAGTTGCCATATCATGTTATTGTTTTAGTCTATTTACTTCATATAAATGCAACATAGCTGTAGTCTATGGAAATATTTGGAGACTATATTTATCTCATGATGCCAATATTGATTCAAAAAACTCATTTTCTAAAATTGTAAAGATGCACTTTATACAACCAATACAAAACAAATGATTTGAACACCATAAAGATAATATAACATATTTCCTTTCTACTTCAACCATCTAATTTAAATATTATTGGCATCCTATTTTCATTTTTGAACAAAAGAAAGATCTATATTTAGAGATATTTTTTCATGAGACTTAATATTTATCTAGACATTGTTTAGTTATAATATAATTTTAACCAACTTAATTATCTAATCAATTCCCGTTATTTTGTCCAACTCAAGTGCGTTGTCAAAAGGTTTTTTCTTTCAAAAATAAAACGGAATTATTTAAATTAAATATTAAGACTTTCTAAACATAAGTAAATCTAATTAATATTTTAAAACTAATGAGAAAATGTATTTAAAAATATAAATTTATAAAGTGTCATAAATGTTATCCATTAAATTTTCTTTATAATTAATTGCTCATATTTTCTTAATCTTGGCAGTTCATAATTAATAGCACAATAATTGTATGGCAAAATATAAAAATAGTTGATAAAAGTTTTTGTTTTTAGTTTTAAAATTAAAAAGAAATCAGTTTTTTTTATAATAAAAACACTCAAGAGTTATACATGTTTTGATATATAAGTTCAATTGTTACATATGTAAGTCTCATAACAGTAGTCAGTATAAACAATATTTACTACGAATGCTAGTTTAGCCAGTTATGAAATGAAAACTCCATGCAATGCTATATTTAAGCAGCGAATATTTTTGTTATCGAATTAAAATATGTAAAAAAAAAAAAATACATATTTGTTAGAAATAAAAAAATCTAAAAAAAGAAGAAAGGTCTTAAAAGAAAAAGCTATAACGGAATCAATATAATCATTTCATTATCGATCATCATCTATTCACTTTAGGATGAAGGTCTTTCCATGTTTAATCTAGTTTTTACTATCCCTAGCCTTTACTCCATACACATCTGTAAACTTTCTTATTTCATCCATCCATCTCACATGTGATCTCTTTCTATGTTTTTACAATTTTTTGGGGTCCAACTTAAAACTTCAACTATACATTTATTATCATTTCTTTTAGAAATATTTCCAGTCTAGCTCAATTTGAGCTTTTTATGATGTCTGTGATATCTATTTGCTCCCTCAGCCTTATATTTCATTTTTGATCTATTCTTGTTTACTCCTAACATATATCTGTTCATACATTGTTGAGTGGTCTTATGTTTTGATGTTGTTCTTCTGTTAAGTGTCCAAGTATCATATTCATAAGTAAAAACTGTTAGAACATATCTATTAAACATTTTTCTTTCAAAAATATAGGCATATTTTCTTTTAACATTTAAGTTATTGCTACTAAACACACATCATCTAAGCTTAATTTTGTGATTAATTTTATTATTGTTTTCATCTGTATTAAGAATCTGATCAATACATTTTAATTGTTAACTTCTTCTAATTTTTGATTATCAATATTCATTTTCTTCCTTTGAGAAAAGTCATTGAACATTATTTTAGTCTTTTTTGGCATTTATCTTACATCCTTTTTTTTTTCATCTGATAACTTGTAAAATATTCCCTGGAGTTTTAAAACTTATTCACAAAAGCAACCACACTATTTGAAAAAAATTAGATGACTTAAATAACCATTATTTACTTTTAATTTCATAACTTTTCATTTTAATCCACAAAATACTTAGGTTCTTATAAAATTGCTACAAAAAGTTTTGGAAATATGAAATTGTCCTGTGATACACCCTTTTTGATGTTCATCTTCTTAGTGTTACCATGTAATCTAACCATTGCTGTTGCATTTTGATAAATATTCTTCAGAACATGACAATAACCTGGGTTTTATCCAAAGTTTATAGAATCAAATTTTTTTTCATAATCTATAAATACAAAGCATAATGCAAGTCATGCCTTTAATCACTTCTATAACTTTTCTCCATAGTTAGATAGGATTGAATGTGCTAAAATCATTTTTAAATCCAGCTTATAATTTTGATTGATAGAACACAAGTTTACTGTAGCTGAGTTGTAATTATTTTGTAGAAGATTTTATATAAAACTGATAAGAAACTGATAGGTCTATAATTTCTATCTTCTTTATCACCTTTCTTAAAAATAAATATTACTATTGCATTTTTCCAATTATTTGGTATATCTTTATTAATTAGACATATTAGACATTTTATATATAACTTTGCTATTAGTTATTCTGCTTATTGATCTGCTTCTTTTTAAAAAAATGATTATAATTCCATTATTTTTTGGAATGTTTCCTTTTTTTATAGATGTAATTGCACATCTCACTGCTTTAATTAAAATGCCGAGTGAATCAGGTGTAATAATTTTAGGGGGTACTTTCTGTTTTTTTTGTTCTTTATTACTATATAATTCTTTTAGAATTCTTCCACACATTTCATGATATCATCACTCTTTTTGATAATAGCTTCATTTTTCTCCTTATTGCAGAAATAGCTTTTTTTCTAATAGCAAAACATTTTACACTTTTTACATTTTTATTTTCTTCTATAACTTTCCTTGCCAATTCACAATTATAACAATATTAATTTTTTTTGTACAATTTTACAAAATTCTAGATATTCAATTCTTCTTAATGGATCATTTTTAAAATTTTTCATATTCCTTTTTTTTTCTTAGTACAAAATTTATTGGTAAATTGTCTTTTTTGTGGTTCTTAATAAAGTATCAGTTAGTTATATTCTTAATAACTTCAATCAAATCTGAACTATCTTTAAAATCTGTAAAAACTTTAAAATGATTCATTGGAATGTTTTTAAAGATTGGGAATATCAACAGTTAACATTGTTTTTCTTAATAATTTAATCTCTTTTGTTTTCTATTAACACTATCTTAGATTATTAATTGACAATCACAATCTTAATATATATATAAATATATATATATAATTCAATTCTGTTCTACTTTTATTTGGATGCTTCCATGTCTATTTTTGTTTAGCATTTTCTCAAAAAAAGAATTCATAATATACAATTTTATTTTTCCTGCAAACTCCACAGATCTATGTTCTTTCTCATTTTTATTGTTATAACCAAATCTTTTCTATAACACATTCATTTTTCCATTGTTTACCATTTCTAGCATTAAAGTCTTCCTTGATAAATTTAAAATATCATTTGATTTGATCAAAAGGATTTTGTATAACCATATAAAAGTCCTCTACTTCTTCATCAATTACATTTTTATATGTGTAATTTAAAATATGTGTATTTTTATATGTAATTTGACCAAGATATTTGCAATAGTTATTGTAATTCATGGTTATCAATCTTTACTTTCTTCTTGTGAGAAAATCCATTGATTATTATTATTATTATCATCATCATCATCATCATCATTATTATTATTATTATTATTATTATTATTATTATTATTATTATTATTATTATTATTATTATTATTTATCTTTAGTACTTATTGGCATCTTGTAGCTCTTGCAACATTTTCTTAAGCTCTGAAATATTATTTGCAACAATAACTATATCATTTTCAAAATCTAGACGGCAAATAATCTCCATTTATTTTTAATCCCTTAGCTTCCCATTTCAATCCATAAAATACTTCTTATAAAAAAACTGTTGCAAAACATTTGGGAAGTCATTTTGTATATTCCTTCAATGTTAATTTTCTTAGTATCATCATGTATTCTAATCACTGCGAATGCATGTTGATAAATATTCTTCAGAATGATAGTATCATGGGTTTACATTTCAGTAATTCAATACTTTAATCACTGCAGAAATGCATATAGAATCAAAGACTTTTTAATAATCTACAAATTCAAAACATAACACAACCCATATTCATTGATTCTTTCTATAACGTCTTTCATTAGTCTGATGTGATCTATTATCCTAAAACCTCTTTTAAATCAGCATGTTGTTTATGTTGGTTAGAATATAAAATTTAGTAGAGACTAGTTGTAATTATCTTGGTAAAGATTTTGTATAGAACTGATAAAAAACTGATAGGTCTATAATTTCTAATATCTTCTTTATCACTAATCAGTATTATTGCAGCATTCTTCCAAACATCTGGCACATCTTTATTATTTAAATATTTGGTATATAACTTTGCAATAATTTTTTTACTTATATACAAGGCCATCATTCAATGGTATCCTAAGCACACATCCAGAAAATGCTTAGTATTCTCTGTCTTTATTATTTCTGCCTTAGCTGGTGACTTTGCAGTCTTTTGAGATTAAGGGCCATGATTTAATTTTGTCTATAGTGATTGTAAATATCTATTTTTAAAAAAAATTTCAGTAACAACCAATTTTGTCCTTTTTTCAAAAAATCTTAACTGATCCTGAATTTTAAACTCAAAGATAAAAAGCCAATAAAGTTATCATGCTGATTAATGCATGCTGGTGAACATTCCATTTATGTAAGTTTACTATATGACAATCACATAATAATAACAGCTGCAACAACAAGAATACATGGAATGGATATTAGAAATCTGACTTGCTTCATTCTATTAAGATCTTAAAAAGGAATCAAAGGCCTCGTTTTATTTATAAGCATTTTTTTTTCTGCAGCCATCTTATTAAATACAATGCTATAATTAATTTTTTTAGCGGATTAAGATACAATTATCATTATCAAATTAATAAAATAATAATAATGTATAATTTCTTTATGGCTAATTTTTATCTTTCAACTGGTAACTTTATTGGACTTTACAAAAATTTATATGTAATAGGTAGCAGAAAAAATAAATCAAAGTAATTTTTACATATATCCAGTGAAATAATAAGGTTGTATTGATCAACGTATTTTGGAAAGTTGAGGAAAGAATATCATATATTGTTCCAATAAAGCAAATAAAAATGACTAGTAATTTTTAAAAATGTATATTTCAGTAAAAAAAATTTTTTAACAAAAAATGAAGAAAATAGAATGGTTAGAAGATATCATACCACAACTTTCCCTAAAACTCATCTTTTTGTACATATTCACTTATTCATTATATATAGTGAATACTTTCAGTAATTTGTCAAAAAAAAAAAAAAGTCCGTTCAAAGAATATCTGTAAAATGTCACTTTAGAAAGAAACAAAAAGAAAATTAAGTCAACTATCTAAATAAAATTTTTTATTTTTATAACCTTATATTTTGTTTTAATTTTGCGCATTTAGTGCCTGAAAAAATTTAAGCCAAGTTATTGGAAGAACTAATGTTCATTTAAAATCAATAATCCTACATTATCATAAGTAAAACATAAAAGCTAACCTTGAATACCATTCTTTGATTTATGAGGAATTATATTGAGCTTTAGAAATATGTAAGATCTTGGAATATTTTAAACTAACTATTTGTGAAACGTAAAAAAAAAAAGATATAACTAAAAATAGTATCAAGCTACTATACATTTAAATATTATAATGTAATCAATTTGACTTATTTACAATTATTTTAATGTCATTTTAGACACACACCCAGAATATGTCAATGTTTTATGCAGTTTCTCAAAGCATAGTAGGGTATATGACAAGTGTATTTATACAGAATTCCACAGATTAAGGAGCTCACTCCTCCTTTGTCTGAAAATTCAAGTGCCAATATTCCCTCTGCAGAGTTCTTCAGTTAGAAAATGCAATAAAATTATTTCAATTAAGTATTACGATTATATGTAAATATATATATAATATCCTTTACTATAACAAAAACTTAATATAATTGCACTTTGAGAAAGTACCATTTTTTTAATAATGTCATTTTTTTAATATTATAGCTTTTATATTGGATTTTGATTGAATGCATTCTAGACATTATATGGCTACATCTTTGTTTGAGTTCATCTGGCAAAGGAGTCTATTTCTGTTTAAGTTAGTCAAATGATATTGCCATCATTATTCAAATAAAAAATCTTCATTCATGGAATGATTACAAACCTTCCAGTATTAATTGGGACTGCCTTCTTTTCTGGAATTGCTTACTATTTTTATGTTTCATAAAAATTCACATACACATACTTTATGTTTTGTTTTTAATAAAAAATAATCCACTATAGTTTGGTGACTAATAATATCATGCCATTTCCACTATAATAAATCAAAACATTTCATTTTTGAAATTCATATTCCCATAATTGAGATTCATCCAATCCCAAGTTAAATTTAAGAAAAGCTGATTGGTGGCAATAACTAGATATTAATAAAAATATTAATTGAACTTCAATAGTATTTTTATAATAGATTTAAGAAACTTAGAATGTGATATAGAAAACAATTTTTTACATAATGAAAAAAAAACTAACAATATTTTTTTAATTAATGTTTATTTCTTTTATAAATATCAAAAAACTGTTGAAACACATATGAAATCTTTTGATAATACTAAAAAAATAATGAGAAGAAAGACCATGAACAAACAAAATTTTACCAGAGCCAGTCAAAGAGTTTAAGTTCATTTATTCAGGCTTAGTGCAAGAAAAAGAAAAAATATCTCTTAAAGAATTACCACAGTCACTACCCATGATATTACTAATCTTATGTCTGAGGTATGTGTATATATTGAATCCCAAGATTTCAAGATTGGAAAAGGTTCCTTATAAAAAAAATGATAAGCTTCTCTTTCACAGTTTCTTTTTTTAAATTAATAAAATCAATTGATATTATTGAATTTGAATCTAAAAAATCTTATGAAGTTCTAACAAAATTATACCAAAAAAAAAAACAAATCACAATTGGTAAAGTTATTTATCAATATTATTCATATAGAAACTATTTCAAAATGTTGGCATATAAACTCAAGTATAATATATTTCAAAATGATTAAACCTAACAAGTCTAAAAATTATTACCCAATATTATTATGCATATTCCTTACCACCTGTTAAAAATCATCTTAAAACTAAATCAATATATAAGAATTACCTAGTTTTAATCCAAGATGGATTTAAGTTAGGATGAAGCTATTGTAAATAATTCTATCTTTAACTATTTATTGAAGTTACCTTTATTGATTTAATCTCACTTTATAAGTTTGTTTGAAAAAATTATATTTTAAAGCCTCTAAAGCTATTAAATGTAGAAAACTACTAATTTCTTGACAAAATCTTGAAATATAAAATATTAAAGAATAGATTTGCACAAAGGGCAATTATTTCACCTACATTAACAGCAACCTTTTAGAAACAAATTTAAGCAAATATCTATTATGGTAGGTTTGCTTTGACCCCGAGACAATGGCATCAAAAAAGATTTTTACTAGAAATAGAAAAAATAAGAAGAATATAAAGAATTTTAAAAAAAAAACACATTATGCTTAGCTTTCCATGTAAATAACAGAGAAACATTTCATCATAAACTGAATAAATCAATTATTTTATATAGCGCAAAGTTTTATAAACTGTAATAGCTAAACAGCATTAAGCTGTTGCACATGCACTTTCCCAAAGACTTTATCATGTGTTTGAAGTGTTTGTAGTCCACAACACAAACCTATCCTGCTATTTAGGAGTAACTTATGACCATAGTTTAAATTATCCTCTTCCACTAAATATTATATCTAAAATAGATTATAGTAATAACCATTTGGAACTATTTAAGCTTGGGATTTAATATCTTAATAATAAATTTTTTAGCACTAGAATATTCTTTTGTGAAATATTATGATTTGTTTGGGGGGGGTATTCATTTTAAATTTGTAATGAAGTATTATCATGAGAAACAATACTGACACATTCTATTCCACTTCATTGCAGTGACTCCTTATTTTTTCATGTATTTCTATATCACTTAAAATACAAAATGACTTCATAAAATGCATTAAAAAATATTAGAACCAAACCACTTATCAAATTAAAATATTTTTTTCATTTGTTCAACCAAAATATTTTGTAAACAACTTAAAGATTACAGTTTAAGAAATGGAGTAATTGTAAGACCCCCTAATTTTCTTGTTTCAAATCCAACAATAAAGCCATATCAATTTGATCTTCCTAAATGTTATTGAAATCTCACCAATATATTTAAAAGTAGTTATAGAAACTGTATTTATCTGCTTCAGAGGTGAAATTTAATAGCATCTGTCATGTATGGTTATGACCAACATAAACCAAATCCAAATAGTTAATTAATGACTATTCAATTTATGAATATAATTGTAGAATTGAAAACACTACTATTAGAAAATTCTTTTTTCTGGTTGAAATTTCATTTGATTCTTTATAATATATATTTAGCTCCTAAAAATAATTACTAATAGTTTATTTATTTAATGCCACGACCCTAGCTTTGTGACATAGTGTTAGCATCCTTACCTGTAATGCTCTATTATCTATATGGGTTCAGATATTGAATAAATAAATTTTAATTTTTTTAAGATTCTAATAAAAATTTTCTTTCAGGAAGCTGATTTACATTTGTCCAATTAACAATCAAATATTGATTGATAAGTGGGAAAAACAATGATGAAAAAACATTCAAATTCTCACTGCCACACAACTATTAAATCTATTGGGTAATGTCTTTTTCTTCATTGCTCAAAACTGTTAAACAACTCTTCATTTTGTAATAAGCAATTTAAAGGCAGTTTTGTCTTATTTTTATCTATAATTTAATGGAGAGATTTTTAATCCAAAAATTTAATATTTTTTCTTAATTATATGATTTTGCTATGCACATGTAATTATTACAGTAGTTTCATTTTAAAAGAAATAAATGTTTCTTTTAATATTTTTTGTATCTAGAATCAATGACAGTGAATTTTTATCCATCCACTAAACTATTTTTTTATCAAATAAAACCCCAAGCTTCAAAATTGTATATATTTTAATTTATTTAATTATAAAGAAGAATTATACATCAATAATTTAATAGGTTAGTTCAGTAATAATACCCTGCCTATGGGATAAAATAATGGAATGACAGACACTGAAGCTCAAGATCCATGGATTACTAGCCCAATTTCTGACATTTCCAATGCTCAAACTTCTTATAAATTCCCCAGAAATAAGCCAACTAATTATTTTTATTCAGTTATAATAAAACTATTAGTATATAATATGCAAATAGATCTATTTCTTGTATTACAGTTGTAAACTTTGGATAAGCTCAAGTAATTAATAAATCCATGTCCAGTGCTGACATATATTGACTAATTGAGCTTACACAAGATCACAAAATTGGAATAGAAGAAATAGATTTACTGCTTAAAAACAATGTGGTAAAGATCATGCAATGCTTTGTTGGTTATATAAGTACATAATATGATTCTTAATAATTAAACAAAATAAAAAATAAAAGCTTTCTATGGTTTCTTTAAAAAAGTGAATGGTTTTATTACTTCAGAGTTCATTCATAAGTGCCAGAATTGAAATCAATCCAAAACCTTATGCTCCAGAGTTTGATATTCTATCATTGCTCTAAAATATGCTGGGCAATTTCTATATATTTTTTCAAGAATCTATATTACTAGAAAAACATTCTGAATTTGTCAAAATTTTTGTATGAAAAAAAAATTGGACATATTTCCTCTTATCAAAAGATCTATACAATTATTGAATTTTATGTTGAAACTTGCTCCTATTAATAAAAAGATTTTTGGCATTTGCATACAAAGAGTTGAAGAAGTTACAAGAGATAATTTTACTTTGAGAAATATATTGGAAATATAGATATGAAAATCATATATAAACATATATGTTTTAAGAAGTGATAACTGAAAGGTAATTTGTTTATTTTTATTTCAAAATATTAAAAATTAACTAAATAAATTATCTACTTTCCTTTGATGTTTTAGATTTGTCTTCAAAAAAACTTTTTATACAAAATATTTAAATGTAAATAATAATAATAATAATAATAATAATAATAATAATAATAATAATAATAATAATAATAATAATAATAATAATAATAATAATAATAATAATAATAATAATAATAATAATAATAATAATAATCGAATAGCTTTACTGATTGGGAGTTAAAAGTTTGAGTCCCAGGACAGGTTTTGATCTGAGGACCATACACTCCAACCACTGCACTAAACCATGCAAAGAAAATTACTTTTAATATCTGGAGCTGTCTCATATAAATATATTCCTGTGATTCATTTATTCATTACTATCATATTATAAATTGTTAGTCATGAATATATGAATGACAAGAGTATATTTATAAAAGTCAGTTTCAGATAATAAAAGTAAATATCAATTCAATTATGTATATATTTAAAATAAATTTAAGAATAGTATTAAAAGTACTTGGTATAGATTCTGATCATAAGTTAGAATAAAACAAGTTATGTATCAAGATAATTAAAAAAGAAAGCTATCAGAGTATAAATTATTAAGAAATTAAAAGCTCATTAAGAACAATCATATTTATTGTAAAAAATATATAAGTGAAAAAAAAACTAAGTGTTAGAATTATTTTAAAAATAAACTTCAGTATTTGTCAATAAACTTTAAAAGTGATAAAATAACAAAAAAACGTTGGGTTAACATTCATGTGATTATAAAATAGCCCAAAGAAAAAAATGAAAAAGATGCAAATGCTGAGAGTAAATTGCTTTAAAAAAATTTGATATAGAAACATAAAAAAATAATATAGATTAGATTTAATATATATTACAATTAAATTTTTTGAAGTAAAAAAATCAGAATCACAAGACTAATGAAGTTTTGAAAGAAAAGAATTGTAACTTGTTAGCAAGGTAACTACAAATGTCTCCTTCTCACCTTTGCCCCCAGTTTCATAAAAATTAAGAAATTTAAAAAATACATGTAAAAAACTGAATGTAATATTTACCAAAACTAGATATAGTTTATAAATATTTAATTTTCCAGTTAAAATAAAAACGTAAAATAATTTACTTATAAATGTTTCATCTTTATAAAACCTACGATAATTTCTAAGTAGTCATCTTCTTGTGGTTATCTTCATGATTAATGTCACTATAGATGTTTGGTTGTTCATTCAGTATTTTTTGCAAAACAGATTAATATATAATTACATCTTGGTGCCTACTTTTCCTCCCAAAATTATTATATGAAAAAAAATTCATGTTAAAATAAAAATATAATATATTAAATTTTTTTAAAGCTTTTTAAAGTATCGAATCCAAGTCAAATGATCTGATGCACTGTTTCCTAGAAGGTAATGCTGTGTTAATTTAAAATAGTAAATTGTACTAAAAAATTAGTAAAAGTATAAAATACTAAGTTTTTGTTTATGTTAATTAAAAAATAAATTCTGGTGAATAGAGTCAAAATTGGCTTTACTATAATGAAGAAAGTGGCTATTAAAACGTAGATAAAATAAAGCTTGAAAAAGCTAATAAATTCACGAGAGATTCAGTTAACTTCTAAAGACTTTGTACAAAAAAAAAAAGAGAATTAAATGATGATTATAATGTAATATTTAATTTTAAAAAATAACGAGTCCATTATTTTTTTTTCACTTATAAATTACACTAGAAAGGAATAATACTACAAAATGAAAAAAAAATTACAATAATTAGTTTTGATTCATATGTTACTAAAATATTGCTGAAAGTTTTAAATAGATATATTTTTTAAAAATTAGTCAAGTTAATTTCTATGTTAAATACTCTAAAACAGAGTGAAAAAGTGTGGAGAATGAGATGACTGTTAAGAAAGTTATGTATAAATAGAAGGTTCTTAAAAATAGCCAATTGATATTTTAGTTAGGAAGTATAAGGTTTTTGAAAAGAATAATCATGATGGGGGGAGTTTGGTATTATAATTTGAAAAAATATTGCAAAATCAGGTGAAAGAAAAAAGAGGAGTCAAGCGTTGTTAGGTGAGAGGTCATCGCACCCGCCTTGCAAGCAAATACTTGGTTGCAGATGGGTGTGGGTTCACGTCCCGGCCGATGCTATGACATATGAAAAAAAAAAAGAAAAAAGAGGACTAAAGATAAATGCTAAAAAGACTAAAATAATGTTTAATGCATTTATTTAAAATAAAAAAAATAAAAATTGATAATGATGAATTAAAAGAACTTAAGAACTACAAATACATTGTCAAATTATTAATGCAAGATGGAGACAATGAATTAAATTAATCATAGAATTAAACTTGGATAGAGTGTTTTTGGTAGAAATAATTTAATATTAAAAATGAATATTATTATGTGTTTGAAAAAGAAGTTTTTCAATAAATGTGTTTAGCAATTTTCATTTATGGATCTGAGACTTGGCCATTTAACGATGAGATCATTCAATAAAGTATGGAGAGATGTATGTTAGGAATAACAAGAAGGGATCAAAATTAAAATACACAGTTGAGAGAACAAACAAGTAATTACTAACATTATTGAAAGAATTAAGAGACCGAAATGGAGCTAGGCTGGACATATGCTAAAAGAGATAGAAATCTTAAATACGATTAAAAGAAATTGTGAAAGACTTAAAAAAAGACCACATATGAAATGGACAAATGAACTAAGAAAGTTTACTGATGTGATGTGGAGAAGAGATGCTACAAATTGGAGAAACTAGATTAAACTTGGATAAACATTCATTTTGCAATTAATCGATTATGATGAAAATGATGAATTTGAAGGAAAATCTAATAAATTTTCCATATTGGATCATCTATTTATTTCATTACTATCAGAACAATCACATGGTAATAATAACAGTAATGTTAAATGATATAAACACTGTGAACTTAATCTGTTTATTTTTTCTAGTACTTCAGAGAAGTATCAAAAGTCTTCCAATTTCTTTTTGTAGTCACACATGCACATAAAGCTTATCAAAAGAGACTTCTGACAAAGTAATTTTTTGCAGTCATAAAATCTACTTAATATATATGTCTCTATAGTTTCACTTTCATTTAGTAAAATTTTAAATAATTTAATTAGCATAAGAATAAGAATATTTTCAACTTAAAATTCGTTACGACATAACTAATTATTACTGATAAGTATAGAAGTGGTAATTTCATTAAAAATAATAGTCATAAATAAATGTCAACATGAAGTCTCAGTAACATCTCTTACTGACTTTAATTGATTAAAAAAAAGTAAATTACGTTTTAATTAATTGAATCAAACTAAAATTTATCCTTTTATTTTAGAAATATTTTGTTTATACTAATTAAATATGAAAGAGAATTAATATTTAATATGTTTTGTCAAAACAATGAACGTATTAGTGTTTTTTTTCTTGCCAAATGATTAATAATACATCAACATTTAATGATTAATAAAAAATTCAGAATACTTTGATGTCCAGTTCTACGATACTTTAAAATTTCCCGGAATCTTAATAAAAATTATTGCATTTTGGTTTAAAATTATTAATATATAACTAAAAATATTGCTAGAAAAAATACAATTTGTAAGTAAATCAAATATTGATTATTAAAGTAAAACTTTTCCTATTCATTTGTAATTATGTATACAAATTAATTATTCTGGAAAAAGTAATACTATTGATTATTTCTATTAAATGAGCAAACCAAATATAACATTGTGCATCTAAACTTAAGAACAATATATGTAAACATTGGACACATGTTTGTTAAGCAAACCCCAAAGTAGAATATGGATGGTTATACAGTAGAGTATTACAACCAAGTGAAAACACAGGATCTCTGTTGCTAGTATTTTGCAATTGTTTGGAACCTTTTAACACAATTTATACTAATGTTTCAATATTTAGGGCCCTTTATGTCATTAAGATGTTATATATGTTAAACAAGATACACTATATTATAAATTAAATTTAAAATTATTTTATTGAAGAATCTGAGAAACACATAAGAAAAATAAGATAGATATAAGTACGTTTAAGGACTAATTACAAAACTATAAAAAAATCTTAAAGGTGCATTAAATCCAAAAGCAGTAATGATAATAATTGTTCTGTATAGAGATAAAGTGATAGATCTTAGAGCTAAAAACCAAAGTCATGGTTCAATTCAGTCACTTCTGGTGATGAATGTTTGATCTTCCATATCACTAATAATTTGATTATTTTTGTCTTGTAAAATTCAACATAAAAGAAAAGTAACAGACTGAAACTAAAAGTTTCTGGATCAATTTTCAATTGTCTAGTATAAAAAGCTCCCAAATTTAGTTCTATTATTTAAAGAAAACTGTTGTAATTTGTCATTAAGATACTCCAATATCATATGATTTACCAAACAACTAACTATCTGATTATTTGTGATATATTATCTGAAATTACTTATATATGTAAATATGCTATTGTATGCAATGTTTGCTACACTTGAATAAAAGAGTGAGAAAAATTCACAACCCAACTCTCAGTATACATTAAAAAAAAAATATTTGAAACATAAAATATAATGAAATTTTGGAATTCCTTAAAACAATAGCACATTAAATTTTCAAGAGCAGCTTCTGTATTCTTAGCAGATAATGTCTTTCTTTCCTTCATGTATATTAAGTCATGTTGACATTCTAAGCATTACAATTTCCATGATGAAATTGAATTCCTCAGCATTTGATTTTAAAGCCATGCATTTCCATTCCATAACAAGATCTTTCCACGTTGATTTAAACAATATATACCAATAAATATGATCCTCCATCACACGTCAATGACACCAAGAGGATAAAAAAATCCCCTGACACTCAATTAGCAAAAGTTCATTGTTAGATTTTATTTACACAATATAAATTATTAAATATTAATCCTTTTCCAAGGCTTATGTTATATTATAAGGCGAACACTATTTCTATGCAGTTTTATTTATATATGTATGAAACACATGATAAAGATTTTACTTTAAAAATAATGTTAATAAAGTTCTATTTCATCATTAGTTGATTTTATTTTATCCCAGAAACATTTGATAGCAATTATATTTTTTAACAATGTTAAATAACTATGATGCTCTTAGCATTTATTTGAACGAACGAAAGTTCATCAATTAAATAATGTTTTTTTTTCCTTTTTAAAACATTTTACACTTATCAATAATAAAATTCCAAATATTAAATAGTTTAATATTAATAAAGAAAGGAAATCCTAATAACTAATATAATAATTAAAATATTCTTTACAACTTTACTTTCATGCACTTCAGTTGAACAAGAAAAACCAACAACAACTCAAAAAAAATCTGTTGCTTAGATATTTTTCCACGTTCCCAAAATCAATAAAGGTTTATTCTTTTTTTCCTCTTTTAAACAAAAGAAATGTGGTTACTAGAATTTAATGTCAAATATTCTTTTTTTTATTTTGTCACGTCATGATTTAAAATCTACATTCATGTATATATATGTGTGTATATGTATATATTTTATTTTACATTTAATAAAAAAAAAATAAATGTGTTCATTCCTTCATGAATGTATGGTTATGTTTGTGTGTATATATATGTGTATATGTCTCCAAATATCTAAAAAAAATTAGGTTTTAGAAGTTGGCTGCCTATTTAATCTTTATACATTTTTATCCTAAAACATCAGTTACTTATTATTATTTTTTTTATAAGAATTGGACATCACCTTACATTTCCCCTACCCTTAGAAGGTTAAAATTTAGACCATTGTCAAAATTTTAGCACCTAAACAAAGGTTTGGATGGTTATTGTGTTGGATAATTTTATTCTTTTTAAATAGGGAGAGTTCTAATGCTGTCGTACTTATTTTAATTTACCCATCAATATACATTTGCTTTTTTTTATATTACTCATTTTTGGTTAGATTCCTATCCTTATGTCTTTCATCTTAACATTGAATTAAATTACTGTCATCATTAACATTGTTCCTATTATCTTTACTAGAATTACTAACTATATGACGGTTGAATAGTCTGAATTTAACTGGTTAAGTGTCTCTGTTCCAGAAGGCACATATTTGAGTTTGTCAGCCTATATCCTGCTCCCTAGGAGTCTTATTGGATTTTTATAAGGTCTGAACAAAATATGGGATTCCCACATTCTATGGGTCAATTCCCACATCTCAGCCAATTCTAAGATACCTCAATAAAATGTTTCAACATCAATTTGAGTGCATCCTCATCACATCTACCTACTCTAGCTATTTACTCACAAACAATGCTGTCTTTCTCATTACAATACACTTGCATATACCCATTTACATTTTTTTTTATAAACTTCACTTTCATGTACTTTAATCATGGTCATCTGTTTACAAATAACTAAGCTTCTGTACATGGCAGTTCTTGAGAACCACTGTATGGCTTTAATATCCGAGCATTATAAGTTCCTTTTATCTCTCCATCAATATTTAACCAAAATGCATTTGGGCCAGCTTGTTTCACAATAGCATATGGTCCAGCATATTTTTGACAAAATTTATGATAAACATTATCCATTGGTTTACTGGGGTTATGTGTTTTCACAAAAACCTTGTCTCCAATCTTAAAGTGATGTCTGCTTTCCTTTCCCTTCTTATTTCTAAAATTGAATTTATTAATTAACTGTTGTCGAGGCATTTGAATTTTAGTTTCTATGTCATAGTGATGACATTCAATTGGAGGTTGGTATTTCACAAATAATGAAGGAATAGGTTGGTTAAAATGTAGTTGGATGGGTGCGAATCCAGTAGATTCATTTGCACCCCAATTTATGTAATTCACTACCCGTTCTGTCTGCTTCACCCACCCCCTATTATTTTTATAAGATTTAATAGTCAAAAGTAAACTTAACATTTTTTTATATACATATATATTCACTTAACATTATTTACAGGGTTCAATTATTAAGAAAGTCCATTTTTTTATGTTCCAGGGTTGCAATCATGAAGTCTATCCTTAATTTGTGCCTTTCTCTTTTAAGGACTTTCAATAAATGTGAAGGGACCTTCATAAATGTTGCAAAGCTTATGGAATCTGGGACCTTTCTGTTTCTTTGTAGGGAGTATAGTTGACTCCAGTAACATCTGGCAACTGTCTATGACTTGGTCATCTTCCTGATTATGAAGAGACTTGTTGTGCCATAATATACATTCAAGATGAACAAGTGTATCGACTTCATTTGTCCTTTCAAAGTTGGCTTCAATAATGGGACAATTTTCTTTTGTGAAAAGCCTTTGAGCATATAATAGCCTTTTTTGGATTTTGCTACTATGTTCATGGAGCTTGTATTTAGAACAAACTTTATGTTCTGTACATTGGATGCTCACATTAACTTGTTCTGCTTGATCATCTAACATATTCATTCTCATACTCTTCATGGGAAGGATTGAATCAGCATCATCCCAAAATGTTTTTGGAATTGCTCCTTCCAACTTAAAATTGGTGGAATGATTTTCTATTATGTCTTCAAGTACTTGCTGAGTCCATGTAGCAGGACATTCATGTACAAGAGAAGTTTCCATAGTAACAGAATATTTAGTACTTTGATTGGATTCAAAAATAAAACTAGATGTTTTTTTTATATCATTAATATCACAGCTCATACTATCTACTCTATTATTAATATCATAAGTTTTAGATTCTATCCTATCTATATTTTCTTTTATACACATTACCTTTGCTTCCAAATTCCTATTTATTTGGATCTCCAAATCATCAATATCAGTTTTAGTTACCATAGTAAACTTTATATCCTCTATCTTAGTAGATTCCTGGGCTTGGTGAACTTCCTTAACTTTATTCTCAATTTGAGTGGTAATACTTTCCTTAAATTCAGTATACTGCTCTTGACACTGCAAGTTCACTTCATCTATATTTATTCTCATCTCTTCTACATTTCGCTTTAATTCTGTACTACTGTTATGCACTTCATTCATCTCTGAAGATAACTGCTCCATGGCTGTAGAAACTTTCATTTCAATGCCACTAATTCTTTTCTTAATCTCCTCATCCAATTTGTCAATATCAGCCTTAGTTACCATGTTGCTTATTTCAGCCTTGATTGTATCTATCTGACCACTTATGCTATCCATCTGACCATTCATCTGACCACTCATGCTATCCATCTGACCATTCATCTGACCGCTCATGCTATCCATCCAACCATTCATGTCAGCCTTGACTATATCTATCTGACCACTTATGCTATCCATCCGACCATTCATGTCATCCATTCGACCACTCATATTGCTTATATCAACCTTGGTGGCCATATTATCCATTCGATCCAATAATGTTTGGAGCATCTGCATCATGGCTCCACTATTTTCTGTAACCTGTGTTAGTCCTATTCCAGGTGATTGAGCAGACGGTTCATTAGAGTCTCCTTGAATTTGAGATATCATTTGTTTTTCATCTTGCATTGAGAAAGAATGCTCAGCTCCAACCATTGACCCCCCCAGACATATTCATGTCTACTGATCCTACTTGTTCCATATTAGGATCATGCTCAGCTTCATTGCCACTAACATCCTGTGGCTTTACATATAATTCCTTACTCATACTTGACAAATATCTCCCACTTCTGAGAAACATACAAAATAAACTAACACTTTTCTTTAAAATATCTACTCTATGGCAAAATTATTTCTTTTTATATAATATTCTATAATATGTCATAGGATCTTCTACCAACTTGTGTCATCTCATGTGATTTTGGTTACCTTAAGTATTTTACATATCATTGGTATTAATGCTGGTTTTATATATTTTTCCCTTATCTGCTTCACTTGCCTACTCTTATTAGATTCTTGATCATCTATTTAGTTTTGGTCTCTATTTATCAATTCATACCTTCACTCAGAGTTATTTGAACTTATTGTTTATTGACTAAATTAACTATACCACTAAGTTGCCACACCATTTAATCCATAGGGTTATGTAATTTATAGTTTATTAACTGACTAACTAAAATATGATAAATCAGGTTATACTGAAATTATGGACAATTTCTCATAAATTCAATTTATGTCACACTAAAAATATACAATAACATATGATAGACCCAACTCTTTAAAGCTCAACACATTGTGTATCACAATATAATAGACAAAACTTTTCACATGCAGTGAATCTAAGTATTCAAGCTTACCACATTGCATGCCAAAATGTAACAGACTACCAACTAGAATGAATTTAATAATTGGCTATTATGAATGCGACATGATAATCAACTTTCATTAAGTCTATATATGCCAGTGTACAGGCTTCACTGTTGATGGTGTCAAAAATGTAACAGTATGTAGTTTGTATCTGTGGTGAACTTACATTTTCAGGCCCCACGTTGGGCGCCAAAATATGTAACGGACTGTAAAATGTACCGGGAGTCTACAGGGTAAGATATTTAATTAATTGATGCCCCAAATGTTTGGGTTGCCAAAATATGTAATGGACTGTAAAACCCTTTTAGGATAGTACACCCAGAGCCTTCTCTACTTACAGGTCCTATTACTACTCGGGGTTCTAACTCAGTGTAGACATTTGCCTTTAACTCTGCTCAAGGATGGAATTAAATAGGATGGCAATAATGTGACCTCTATATAGATCCTTAATGGCTATTGCTAATAATAAATTAAAAATCTGTATGCATGTATAATAGCTATTCTGGTGAGTGAAGTATGAATGATGCTTGACAATCTAGAGACCAGAGAAACAAAGGTTTTAACTTCAAACAATAAATATTTATTAACAGATCATGCTTATAGTTATAATATTTATAAATCAACAGAATATATACATGATTATTATAAAACATTAATTTATCTCTACAACAATAAGACTAGCTGTAATTTAAATATTAAAATATGGGTTGAAATAAGAATTATAAAATTTAGTGCATAATTTACAATAATGTATTAATTATTTTAAATATAAAATTATATTACTAATGTACGATTATCATTCTGTTTATGTCCTTTAAATGTACCTCAAGGTTATGTCCATGAATTGCTAATTTGTGTTTTGTATAGTTAAGAAAATATTATATATATTTACTTATTAATTAGTTTGATTTTAATGTATTAATTATCTAATAAATGTAAATATTTAAAATCTTACCTTTTGTTTCAGTCATTGTCCAGTTTAATTTAAACCTTCCATTATGATAATATTTTATTTACAAACATATATAATATATTGATGTATAGTTTGAGTTGTGCATCTCTCTCACCCTATAAAAATCTAAACAAATGGGTTCTTTTGTTTTTTAAAAAAAAATGTTTGCTACACTTGAATAAAAGAGTGAGAAAAATTCACAACCCAACTCTCAGTATACATTTAAAAAAATATATATTTGAAACATAAAATATAATGAAATTTTGGAATTCCTTAAAACAATAGCACATTAAATTTTCAAGAGCAGCTTCTGTATTCTTAGCAGATAATGTCTTTCTTTCCTTCATGTATATTAAGTCATGTTGACATTCTAAGCATTACAATTCCCATGACGAAATTGAATTCCTTGGCGTTTGATTTTAAAGCCATGCATTTCCATTCCATAACAAGATCTTTCCACGTTGATTTAAACAATATATACCAATAAATATGATCCTCCATCACACGTCAATGACACCAAGAGGATAGAAAAATCCCCTGACACTCAATTAGCAAAAGTGCATTGTTAGATTTTATTTACACAATATAAATTATTAAATATGAATCCTTTTCCAAGGCTTACGTTATATTATAAGGCGAACGCTATTTCTATGCAGTTTTATTTATATATGTATGAAACACATGATAAAGATTTTACTTTAAAAATAATGTTAATAAAGTTCTATTTCATCATTAGTTGATTTTATTTTATCCCAGAAACATTTGATAGCAATTATATTTTTTAACAATGTTAAATAACTATGATGCTCTTAGCATTTATTTGAACGAACGAAAGTTCATCAATTAAATAATGTTTTTTTTTCCTTTTTAAAACATTTTACACTTATCAATAATAAAATTCCAAATATTAAATAGTTTAATATTAATAAAGAAAGGAAATCCTAATAACTAATATAATAATTAAAATATTCTTTACAACTTTACTTTCATGCACTTCAGTTGAACAAGAAAAACCAACAACAACTCAAAAAAAAATCTGTTGCTTAGATATTTTTCCACGTTCCCAAAATCAACAAAGGTTTACTCTTTTTTTCCTCTTTTAAACAAAAGAAACGTGGTTACTAGAATTTAATGTCAAATATTCTTTTTTTTATTTTGTCACGTCATGATTTAAAATCTACATTCATGTATATATATGTGTATATGTATATATTTTATTTTACATTTAATAAAAAAAAAAAAATGTGTTCATTCCTTCATGAATGTATGGTTATGTTTGTGTGTGTATATATGTGTATATGTCTCCAAATATCTAAAAAAAATTAGGTTTTAGAAGTTGGCTGCCTATTTAATCTTTATACATTTTTATCCTAAAACATCAGTTACTTATTATTATTTTTTTTATAAGAATTGGACATCACCTTACAATGCTATTGTATGCAATGTGTTTTTATATTTACATGTATGTGCTATGCTTGTACAGCTTGGTCAATAGATAAATAAAATCCTTAAAATTTAAGTTAAGTAAATAAAAGAATAATATTTACAAAAAAGATAGAATTACATATTACTTTGATTAATTATTATCTGTATATTTTAATAAATTCAATGAGAATGGTAATAAATATTTAAATTTAAAACAATCATAATTAATTATTCATATCAATTTAGTTATCAACTAGAAAAAAATATAATTCTTCAACTGCCTACCAAAATATTCTATAAAACTAAAAAAAATTCATCAATTTTCCACAGAGTTTTTACTACATCAGTTATTAATAAAAAACACACGCACGCAAACTAATTTTCGATTTTACCAAACATTTTTATAAAATTTAGTCTTACTCACCACAATGTTTATTGTTCAATATGTCAAGGAAAGTGGCATTTATGAAAAAATCTATTATCGATATAAACTTGGGAATGGAGTGGGGATTGCCCAATTTAAGAAAGCTAATGAAAATTTATCGTTTTTCAGCAGAAAGATTTCTTTTAAAATATTTTATTAATTTAAATGCACATTTATTAACTTAAATGTGAATACATATTTTTAAAAATAATATTTCAGCCAATTATACATACAATATTTTTTTATTTGGATTTTTATTACTCAAATATGAAAAATAAAAAAATGCTAATATTTGATTTCGAAATAAATTAAAACTATTCTCATATACAGTACATATAAATGAATTAAGATTTATCAGACATCAATTGAAATAAGTTTTCATTTCTCATATAATATTGTAATCTTCAGCCATATTTATCATTTGTTCATTACTTCTTTAGTGAACTAAATTTAAAATGAAGCCGTAAAGCAGCAATAACCAGAGCCGGCGCTACCATTTAGACATTCTAGACAACGGCATAGAACACAAGCCATGAAGGGTGCAAACTTTTAAGTTATGCTTTATTCATACTTTTTTTAAAATATCGAAATTAAACAGTGATAATTCTTGGAATTTTCAAGTAAATTTCTTGATGCATTTCTCTATTTCTATTTCTGGTAATAAATAAGTTTTATTATGTTTAGTATAATTTATGATTTAATTATATCTTGTGTTTTGATATAATTTATTATTTTATTATGTTTTATTATATTTTGGACAGACTAAACTATGCTAAGAGTGAGACCAGACAGTATATCATCACTCATCCAATGTTTTTAAATTACTTTTAATCCTTATAGCTGTTATCAGTGAGGAGTCTTGCATCTGAGTGTAAGGCATGTAAATCTTTGGAACTAGTGCATCCCTCCAACAACTATCTTTTATCTATTTAGGCAACTATAAAACAACAAGTCCAACCTAATTTCCCTGTATAGTTTGGGCTCATTGCTTTATAATTTATTAAACAGATAAAAAGTAGCTGTTGAAGTGATGTTTTGGTTTCAGATCCAGGACTGATTCACTAATGACAGCTGTAAGCTAGAAACTTGTCTGGGATATTGGATGCCATAGATCAGACATGGGCAACCTTTCCTAATTTGGAGACCAAATTAATATTCTGTCTCTGAGTCAATGGCTGACCAAATTATTAATATTACAAATTAATAGTAAGTGAATTAAAACAAGCAATACTCTCCATACAGTATTGCCACCTGTGCTAAACAGAGTAATCAATGGATGCCAGAAGGCTTGTGCATAAAATCCCTATCTAATGCCTACTCATCCAATATCCCCAGACTAGTTTCTGGCTTGTGGCCTTCGTCAGTGAGGAGCTTTGGATCTGAGAGCACTGCATCTAGATCTTAGGATCTAATGCAACCCTCTAGCAACCACCTTTTATCTCAGCTTAACTACTAAACCATGAGAATGAAATTGAAAACACAAAAAATATTTTCAATCTAAGCTCAATAGCTTAAATAGTCATATGGGTCTGAACTCAGTTCAGCACCCATACATTTTGGTGTCCTTGGCTCTTTTACAACCATAGCCACCACTATCCTATTAGGCAGGATTGGTGTTAAACCATTAAGCATCACATGATCACATTTCCTATACTAGCACATTAACTGTTGATAAACAGAGCAAAACTCTCCATACAGTATTGCCACCTGTGCTAAACAGAGTAATCAATGGATGCCAGAAGGCTTGTGCATAAAATCCCTATCTAATGCCTACTCATCCAATATCCCCAGACTAGTTTCTGGCTTGTGGCCTTCGTCAGTGAGGAGCTTTGGATCTGAGAGCACTGCATCTAGATCTTAGGATCTAATGCAACCCTCTAGCAACCACCTTTTATCTCAGCTTAACTACTAAACCATGAGAATGAAATTGAAAACACAAAAAATATTTTCAATCTAAGCTCAATAGCTTAAATAGTCATATGGGTCTGAACTCAGTTCAGCACCCATACATTTTGGTGTCTTTGGCTCTTTTACAACCATAGCCACCACTATCCTATTAGGCAGGATTGGTGTTAAACCATTAAGCATCACATGATCACATTTCCTATACTAGCACATTAACTGTTGATAAACAGAGCAAAACTCTCCATACAGTATTGCCACCTGTGCTAAACAGAGTAATCAATGGATGCCAGAAGGCTTGTGCATAAAATCCCTATCTAATGCCTACTCATCCAATATCCCCAGACTAGTTTCTGGCTTGTGGCCTTCGTCAGTGAGGAGCTTTGGATCTGAGAGCACTGCATCTAGATCTTAGGATCTAATGCAACCCTCTAGCAACCACCTTTTATCTCTACTTAACTACTAAACCATGAGAATGAAATTGAAAACACAAAAAATATTTTCAATCTAAGCTCAATAGCTTAAATAGTCATATGGGTCTGAACTCAGTTCAGCACCCATACATTTTGGTGTCTTTGGCTCTTTTACAACCATAGCCACCACTATCCTATTAGGCAGGATTGGTGTTAAACCATTAAGCATCACATGATCACATTTCCTATACTAGCACATTAACTGTTGATAAACAGAGCAAAACTCTCCATACAGTATTGCCACCTGTGCTAAACAGAGTAATCAATGGATGCCAGAAGGCTTGTGCATAAAATCCCTATCTAATGCCTACTCATCCAATATCCCCAGACTAGTTTCTGGCTTGTGGCCTTCGTCAGTGAGGAGCTTTGGATCTGAGAGCACTGCATCTAGATCTTAGGATCTAATGCAACCCTCTAGCAACCACCTTTTATCTCAGCTTAACTACTAAACCATGAGAATGAAATTGAAAACACAAAAAATATTTTCAATCTAAGCTCAATAGCTTAAATAGTCATATGGGTCTGAACTCAGTTCAGCACCCATACATTTTGGTGTCTTTGGCTCTTTTACAACCATAGCCACCACTATCCTATTAGGCAGGATTGGTGTTAAACCATTAAGCATCACATGATCACATTTCCTATACTAGCACATTAATTGTTGATAAACAGAGCAAAACTCTCCATACAGTATTGCCACCTGTGCTAAACAGAGTAATCAATGGATGCCAGAAGGCTTGTGCATAAAATCCCTATCTAATGCCTACTCATCCAATATCCCCAGACTAGTTTCTGGCTTGTGGCCTTCGTCAGTGAGGAGCTTTGGATCTGAGAGCACTGCATCTAGATCTTAGGATCTAATGCAACCCTCTAGCAACCACCTTTTATCTCTACTTAACTACTAAACCATGAGAATGAAATTGAAAACACAAAAAAATATTTTCAATCTAAGCTCAATAGCTTAAATAGTCATATGGGTCTGAACTCAGTTCAGCACCCATACATTTTGGTGTCTTTGGCTCTTTTACAACCATAGCCACCACTATCCTATTAGGCAGGATTGGTGTTAAACCATTAAGCATCACATGATCACATTTCCTATACTAGCACATTAATTGTTGATAAACAGAGCAAAACTCTCCATACAGTATTGCCACCTGTGCTAAACAGAGTAATCAATGGATGCCAGAAGGCTTGTGCATAAAATCCCTATCTAATGCCTACTCATCCAATATCCCCAGACTAGTTTCTGGCTTGTGGCCTTCGTCAGTGAGGAGCTTTGGATCTGAGAGCACTGCATCTAGATCTTAGGATCTAATGCAACCCTCTAGCAACCACCTTTTATCTCTACTTAACTACTAAACTATGAGAATGAAATTGAAAACACAAAAAAATATTTTCAATCTAAGCTCAATAGCTTAAATAGTCATATGGGTCTGAACTCAGTTCAGCACCCATACATTTTGGTGTCTTTGGCTCTTTTACAACCATAGCCACCACTATCCTATTAGGCAGGATTGGTGTTAAACCATTAAGCATCACATGATCACATTTCCTATACTAGCACATTAATTGTTGATAAACAGAGCAAAACTCTCCATACAGTATTGCCACCTGTGCTAAACAGAGTAATCAATGGATGCCAGAAGGCTTGTGCATAAAATCCCTATCCAATGCCTACTCATCCAATATCCCCAGACTAGTTTCTGGCTTGTGGCCTTCGTCAGTGAGGAGCTTTGGATCTGAGAGCACTGCATCTAGATCTTAGGATCTAATGCAACCCTCTAGCAACCACCTTTTATCTCTACTTAACTACTAAACCATGAGAATGAAATTGAAAACACAAAAAATATTTTCAATCTAAGCTCAATAGCTTAAATAGTCATATGGGTCTGAACTCAGTTCAGCACCCATACATTTTGGTGTCTTTGGCTCTTTTACAACCATAGCCACCACTATCCTATTAGGCAGGATTGGTGTTAAACCATTAAGCATCACATGATCACATTTCCTATACTAGCACATTAATTGTTGATAAACAGAGCAAAACTCTCCATACAGTATTGCCACCTGTGCTAAACAGAGTAATCAATGGATGCCAGAAGGCTTGTGCATAAAATCCCTATCTAATGCCTACTCATCCAATATCCCCAGACTAGTTTCTGGCTTGTGGCCTTCGTCAGTGAGGAGCTTTGGATCTGAGAGCACTGCATCTAGATCTTAGGATCTAATGCAACCCTCTAGCAACCACCTTTTATCTCTACTTAACTACTAAACTATGAGAATGAAATTGAAAACACAAAAAATATTTTCAATCTAAGCTCAATAGCTTAAATAGTCATATGGGTCTGAACTCAGTTCAGCACCCATACATTTTGGTGTCTTTGGCTCTTTTACAACCATAGCCACCACTATCCTATTAGGCAGGATTGGTGTTAAACCATTAAGCATCACATGATCACATTTCCTATACTAGCACATTAACTGTTGATAAACAGAGCAAAACTCTCCATACAGTATTGCCACCTGTGCTAAACAGAGTAATCAATGGATGCCAGAAGGCTTGTGCATAAAATCCCTATCTAATGCCTACTCATCCAATATCCCCAGACTAGTTTCTGGCTTGTGGCCTTCGTCAGTGAGGAGCTTTGGATCTGAGAGCACTGCATCTAGATCTTAGGATCTAATGCAACCCTCTAGCAACCACCTTTTATCTCTACTTAACTACTAAACCATGAGAATGAAATTGAAAACACAAAAAATATTTTCAATCTAAGCTCAATAGCTTAAATAGTCATATGGGTCTGAACTCAGTTCAGCACCCATACATTTTGGTGTCCTTGGCTCTTTTACAACCATAGCCACCACTATCCTATTAGGCAGGATTGGTGTTAAACCATTAAGCATCACATGATCACATTTCCTATACTAGCACATTAACTGTTGATAAACAGAGCAAAACTCTCCATACAGTATTGCCACCTGTGCTAAACAGAGTAATCAATGGATGCCAGAAGGCTTGTGCATAAAATCCCTATCTAATGCCTACTCATCCAATATCCCCAGACTAGTTTCTGGCTTGTGGCCTTCGTCAGTGAGGAGCTTTGGATCTGAGAGCACTGCATCTAGATCTTAGGATCTAATGCAACCCTCTAGCAACCACCTTTTATCTCAGCTTAACTACTAAACCATGAGAATGAAATTGAAAACACAAAAAATATTTTCAATCTAAGCTCAATAGCTTAAATAGTCATATGGGTCTGAACTCAGTTCAGCACCCATACATTTTGGTGTCCTTGGCTCTTTTACAACCATAGCCACCACTATCCTATTAGGCAGGATTGGTGTTAAACCATTAAGCATCACATGATCACATTTCCTATACTAGCACATTAACTGTTGATAAACAGAGCAAAACTCTCCATACAGTATTGCCACCTGTGCTAAACAGAGTAATCAATGGATGCCAGAAGGCTTGTGCATAAAATCCCTATCTAATGCCTACTCATCCAATATCCCCAGACTAGTTTCTGGCTTGTGGCCTTCGTCAGTGAGGAGCTTTGGATCTGAGAGCACTGCATCTAGATCTTAGGATCTAATGCAACCCTCTAGCAACCACCTTTTATCTCAGCTTAACTACTAAACCATGAGAATGAAATTGAAAACACAAAAAATATTTTCAATCTAAGCTCAATAGCTTAAATAGTCATATGGGTCTGAACTCAGTTCAGCACCCATACATTTTGGTGTCCTTGGCTCTTTTACAACCATAGCCACCACTATCCTATTAGGCAGGATTGGTGTTAAACCATTAAGCATCACATGATCACATTTCCTATACTAGCACATTAACTGTTGATAAACAGAGCAAAACTCTCCATACAGTATTGCCACCTGTGCTAAACAGAGTAATCAATGGATGCCAGAAGGCTTGTGCATAAAATCCCTATCTAATGCCTACTCATCCAATATCCCCAGACTAGTTTCTGGCTTGTGGCCTTCGTCAGTGAGGAGCTTTGGATCTGAGAGCACTGCATCTAGATCTTAGGATCTAATGCAACCCTCTAGCAACCCTCTGTTTATCAACAGTTAATGTGCTAGTATAGGAAATGTGATCATGTGATGCTGAATTAAAACAAGTTGTTACTTCATATTTCATTTATTTATGCTTTGGTATAAAGCTCTACATACATTTTATAATAATAATGACATAACAATTTAATGTGAAGATTGGCCTTGTACTTCAATAACATGGATGTTAAATATTAGTTAAAGATAATCACATAGAATTTTTGAAGTTTTGTCCATTATTCTTATCTAAATTTTTGATTTATTGTATTTCGTCCTCAAAAAAAAAAAAATTGTTCACACATATACATGCTGCCAAAAAGAGAAATATTTTTTCTTGAAAAGGGATGTAAATTCATATATTTTTCTTCCATCAAATAAAGTTTATAAAAGTCTATCAAAGCAATATATTTAAATTGTGATTTTAGCCCAAATCTGCCTGAATCTTAATAAGTTCAATCAGTAAATTTTTTGGTATATTATTTACATCAGCATTTGGATGAGCAAATATAGTGAATGTGTTCTTTGTTTTGGAAGTTGGCAAATTTTATATCAAATTGCTCTATTAGTGCATCTCCATACAATTATAAGAGATATTTTTATGAATTGCTAGAGTATGAAATGATAACAATTATTAGTTATCTGATTTTCCAACAATCTTAGTTTATTACAAAAAGCTTTGACATGTCTATGCAGTTCATGAAACAATTGTTCTTGTTATTTCAATTGAAGATTCAGTTTGTTTTGATATCTGGTGACATCTACAAGGAATGTTAGATCACACACCAACACCAACTTATTATCTCTTACTTGGTCAATTGTTTTTCCTATTATGTCCATAAAATATGCAATGTCTTGTCTCATATCATAAAATTGTCACTAGTAATGGATTATCTTTGAAAACATTTTATTTTTAAAAAGATTATTCTTAGAAAGAACGTTATGAGAAAATGGAAGCCACCATTATTGGCTTTAAAAAATTGCTTTTGCAAAGATGTGGAAGTAAAATATTTTAATAACAGTAAATAATTTATTAACATTTACAATGTTTTTTTATGATAATAATTCTAAATATATTATTTTTTTAACAACATAAAATTCTAATATCTAATATTTTATTGTTCTAACTTTTTCAATAGATAATGTGCAGCTAATGAACATGTGCTTGGTTGTTATCGGTAAGAATTTCATTTTTATATTTATTTTCACAATTTTAAAATTTTAATCATTAGAGGGCTTAAATAAAGATAATTATAAAATACAAATTAATTATTGCAAAAAAATATATAAGCAAAAAATATCAAACATAGAGTCATATTTAACATAGCAATTTCTAGATTCTATTCAAAATTTGACAGGCAGAGATTACATTGAAAGATTTAATTAATTGCTGTGAGTTAGTAGAACCCACCATGTTTATTTCTACCATGAATCATGCAAACATTGCTGAATGGTGGGACAGATCAAAAGAAGTAGAGGGCTGGATCCAGACTATGATTTGGGGATTACCCATATGTGCCATAGACACTGGATAGGATTTAAATGAAAAAACTTTCTAGCATCTATTGATTACTCAAATATAAATTTTTTAAGTTAATTTCAGTGCCCAAAATGAATAATTGATAAATTAATAATAACTATGACTTTTTAAAAATACTTTTATAAGTACGTTTATTTATAAAAGTATAATTTTTAGTTAGCTGTAACTGATAAAAAATGATCATATGGAGCTCAGTATTGAAAAAAATCAGAAAAAGACAAAGAATTAGCAAAGCAAGAGGGAAATAATCATGATAGTTCTTTTGCCAAAGTTACAAAAGATTAATGTTGTGTTTCTCATATTAACAATCCAAGAAAAGATGTGTAAAATAAAGAGTATGAAGATATAAAACACAAAGAAGATACTCATCTTTCTGCATTAAATTACAATGACATTGCAGATTGGAAACAAAAATAAAAAGTCTTCACAAGGATCAAGAGTTTTAGTTTTTTCGTTTACTTAATTACATTTTTCTAGCAAAGGACAAGATTTAAAATATAAAAGACAAAATACAAAGACTGAAAAGTAAGAGTAATTATTTATTGTGTCATTCTATTTATTAAATGAATATAAATATTTTTTTCTTTCAGCGAATTATTAATCAATATAATTTTTTCTTGATATTATCTCGCATATGCTAAATATATTATGTGTTTAGAGTAATATGTGTATTTATATTTTATAATTTTTTATATGTGTGCATCATCTATTTTTTTTAATATGTATTTTTTTTCTTTCTCACGTATATAATTTCAACTTCGGTAGTGCACCTGGGTAATAATATATATATATTATTAATATGTGTACTTATTTAATTTAAAACGAAAGGTAGTGTAATATTATTGTTACTTAGTGATGCAGATGCCTTATCAGGATCAGCAATAGCCATTACTTGAGAGGATATAAAGACCACCTGCATGTTACTACCAGAATAAAATTATTGTTATTGTTACATCTGTTTTGCTTGTTCATTTTTCATTTGTGCATTTCATCAAATTAATTAAGCAGTGCAATATTACCAGTGAGTTTCATAAGTCTCAAAGCTATAATCTGGAGCTGATAGGATCTCTACAAAGGGTATAAGTTTAAACCTAGGTTGCTAGTCATACTGTTCTGGTCTTTTAAATATAATTATCCAGAGCTAATAAATATTCTAGCTTACTTAGATAGCATAGAGTTTATATTAATATGATGAGCAAGAAGTATTACAATGTGGAGTTAACATTATCAGCAATAGGCTGCAAGCTAATAATGTCCCTCATCATGCTCATCATAGTTCATGATTGGGCTAGTAAGTCAATTACAGTCATGACCAAGGGTGATCTGATCATGGTAATGCAAGAGGGATCCCTGATACAAATATATGTATAAACTAACTAATCACACCAATGGAATATGCTAATAAATAAATTTATAATAATTACTCGTATCAATACAAAGAAAATCTATTTTCTGCTATCTCAGCACTATATTATCTAGCAATAGAAATCTTTTTCAGGTGTGCTTCATGCAGTTTAATTCCATTTTACTATTTATAAGATATGCAAAGTTTTCAAATTTATCTCTTGAACAGAATCATATTCTTAGATTAAATATTGTAAATTATGATATCTGCATATTAATTTTGGTCTGATATCGGCACCAAATATTTGAATAGATTAATCACTTTATAAATATATTAAATAACCTCAATATTACCATATATTCTTTTAAATTCATATAAATAAAGATGCAATAAAATGTCACTCTCTCTCATATATGTATTTATTATATGAAAAAATATTTATCTATATTAAATAATTACATTTTGAATTATAAGTGTCAAATTAACTAAACCATATCTTTGACACCAATAATTTCAGATAAATATAGTAATGACTATTATTTATCATTTACTAAACTAGAGATTATCTCTAGGATAGATATAAATTTAAAAACTCAATTAAGATTAATGTATCTACTTTTTAAAATTAAACACACAAACTCATGGAGTTATTCATATTTCTTTTTTCCCATATGTAATATCTTTATAAATATATTAAATAAAATAACCTCATTATTACCATATATTCTTTTAAATTCATATAAATAAAGATATAATAAAAGATAAATAACTCCGAAGATGTATTTCATGCTGAACCAGCACTTATCAATTGGCCCGCGTTATTATTTCCCATATATATCTTAATTTTATGAAAAATATTTATCTATATTAAATAATTACATTTTGAACTACAAGTGTTAAATTAACTCAATCCATGTCTTTGACACTACCCACTTTGGATAAATATAGTTTATATATTTGTTTAATTTTAAAAAATTAGATACATTAATTTTTAATTGACTTTTAAAGAGTATATCTGTGCTAGAGATAATCTCTAGTTTCTAGTAAAATGATTAATAATAGTCATTACTATATTTATCTAAAGTGGATGGAGTCAGAGATGTAGGTTGATTTAATTTGACACTACATGTAATTATTTAATATAGATAAATATTTTTATATAATAAAGATATATATGAGAGATAATGACCTGAACCAACTGACAAGCGTTGATTCAGCACGAGATGCATCTTGGGGGTCATTTGTCTTTTATTGTATCTTTATTTATATAAATTTAAAAGAATATGTGGTAATATTGAGGTTATTTAATATATTTATAAAGATATTACACGTGGAAAAACAAATATGAATAATCCATGTGTTTGTGTGTTTAGTTTTAAAAAATCAGATATATTAATCGTTAATTGAGTTTTAAAGTTTATATCTGTACTATAGATGATTAATAATAGTCATTACTATATTTATCTAAAGTGGATGGAGTCAGAGATGTGGGTTAAGATAATGTGACATTGTAATTCAAAATGTAATTATTTATCACTTTACTAATATACAAAAATGTTCATTAATATTATTCTCTCATGCAATATTGTTCTCTTTTTTTCACACACGTATATATACATTGTAGGATGATTTTAATTTAATAATTTTTTCACTTTTTCCCCTACTAAAAATCATTCCAAGAATTTACATAATACTACCAAGACAATCACTTAATGTAAAAGCTTTTCAAACAGAAAAAGAATATTATGTAAACATTAAATTTTATTTTGGTACGTCCAGATTAAACAATAGCATTTATATTCTGAAATAATAACTTAGAATTTGCTAAACTAGTATTTGTGGTGTTTTTAAAACTTCAAATAGCCAGTCCATTTAACAAATTATCACTTAATAACATTTCTTTTGACAAGTTGTGTATTCATTGACAAATTATGCTTTGGCTTACAAAGACGAAAGGTTTTTATAAAAAAAGGCTGGTGCCGTTTATGAATGTTATTGCTGTGATACCGTACAAAAAAAAAACTCATCCGAGGAAATATGCATTTACATTAATAAGTACCTTATTTTTATTGATATTCATTATCTTTCTTATTTTATATATAATTATATTGTTTTATATTTCATTCTAGGTGCTTATTTAATAATATAAAAACACATATTTAACAACTTCACAAGAGATGCACAGAAAATTTCTAATACCTACTTTATAAGCTCTTGTCACTGCAGTTATTGTTACTATGTGATTATACATCTAGTATACAAACATAGGATGGTCTGCTTATCAACATGTATTAGCCAGCTTGGTGAGTTTATCATTTTTTACCCTTTGTATTTAAGATCAAGAAACATCACAGGCTTTCTTCTCAGTTGCCTAATGGCTCTTAATTGAAATATCAGTTGTGTTATTTTGAAGGTAGAATGAATGTATGTGTGAATGAATTTTTTTCTAACAGATATTTACAAACATGACAGATAAAAATAAATCATAGCTTTTATTTCCAGAAGACTAAAATTTCCAGCCAAGACAGCAGTTGGTGGCCAAAGGAGGAGGGTGCCAAGAATCTCCTAATTGCAAATCCTGGCTGCCATCTGATAATGACCTGTTATTTAGGTGCTTACTACTGCAGATCACTTTCAAGTAAAGGAAGATTGCAAAAATTGGAAGAAAAAATGTCTAATATTAAATGGGACATTATTGGACTTTGTGAAGTTAGAATAAAAAGTGAAGTAATAATTGATTAAAAGAAAGGACACGTACTGTACTACAAAGATATAAACATTGGAAATACAAGTGGAGTAGGATTCATTATAAATAAAAAGTGGAAGAACAACATTGGTGAAGATTGATGGTGTATTAAATAGATGGGCAAGATTAGTTATCAAACTTAATAGCAGATATCAAATGCAGATAATTCAGTTTTATTCCCAACAAGTACTCATTGTAATGAAGAAGTAAAGAATATTTATATGGATGTACAAAAGGCTTTTAAGCAGACCAAACAACATTTTAAAATTGTCATGGGAAACTTTAATGCTAGAATTGGTAAACAATTGAGAGATGAAAGGGCTGTAGGTAAATTTGATTATGGTGATAGAAATGAAAGAGGACATAGATTTGTGGGATTTGCAGAAGAAAAAAAACTCTATATTATGAATTCTTTTTTTAAGAAAAATGTTAAATGCAAATAGACATAAAAATGAAGGCACAGCAGAATTGGATTATATTTTGACTAACAGATTTTAATGTTCTTAATAAATTTAACACAGAAAGTGATGATCGATTAGTAAGATGTAAGATTCATGTTAATGTAAAATTGGAGAAAGATAAAAATTATTTCAAAAACAATATTCATAATTGATATTCCTAATTTTCAAAAACGTTTCAATAAATTTAAATTAGAATTTACAAATTATTTTCAAATATTAACAGATTTTGAACTTGATTCAGATTTGCAGCAAATTAAAATGAACACTTTTATTTTAGAAACTGCAACAAAGTTAGCTAATACACAAAAGCAGCAATTGACCAGTAAAAAATTCTACTGAAACAAGACATTTTAATAAAAAAAAGAAGGAATATAAAAATATATAAAAATGATGCATTAAGAAGGATTGAAAATCTCAAATTTTATAAAATGGTGCAAAAAAGACTTGATAATTATATAAGAAAATATAATTACTTAATGTAAAATTCTTTTTATATACTAATGAAATAATCTGGAAATAATTGAGCTGAGTCAAGCCACTATGAAAAGGTATAACCGCATAGATTTATTCTCACTTAATAGCTCTGAGTTAACTTTCGAAAAATTCTCATCAAAATCATAATGCAAAATTAATTAATTAACTGCGTGGCGGGAGCAGGATAAATATATAGTTTATAAAATATGAAAATTATTGCAGGAGAAATGTAAATTATAAATGGAACATCTGACATTTATAATTTATATTTCTTGATGTAATAAATTGCATATTTTATAAACTATATATATTCATCCTGCTCTTGGCACAGTTAGTTAATTAATTTTGCACTATGCTAGAATTTGCTGAAAGTTAACTCATTGCTATTAAATGAGAATATATCTATACAGTTTCATCTTTTTGCAGAGGTTTGACTCAGCTCAAGTTTTTCTGGGATATAAGAAAATATAATTGTGAACTGGCATGGAAAGCTATAGAAGAGAATAAAAGTCTCAAGAATGTAAAATGACATCTTGATATTGGTAATAAACATATATTTTTATAATAAGAAAAGAGATGAAATTATTGCTAAAAAGGAGATGTCATCATTGAAGTGTAAAAGAGTTCTATCAAGAATTATATAGCAATAAAGAACAAAGAAAATACTTCCTACAACTACTATATCTGTAAAATGAAAAAGTATGACACACAATTAAATTTATGAAGAAAGAAAAAATTCAGGTAATGGTGGTATTATAGTCAATATGTTAAAAGAAGCAGGTGAAAAAATATAATTTTTTTGCAAAGTTAGATAGCAGATATCTAAATAATAAATATATACCAAATGATTGGAATAGTGCAGTACTAATATTAATATTTAAAAAAGATGATAAAGAAAATATTAGAGATTACATACCTATCCAATCTTTTATCAGTTCTATGCAAAATATTTACTAAAATAATTACAACTTGTCTACAGAAAACTTTGGATTTTAACCAACTAAAAAGACAAACTGGATTTAACAGTGATTTTAATACAGTGAAACATATCCAAGTATTGAGAGAAGTTATAGAAAGACTGAATAAACATGAGTTGCCATTATGCTTTGGATTTGTAAAATATAAAAAGTCATTTGATTCTATAAACATTCTTTCAGTGATTAAAGCTTTGGATCATCAAGGTATAGACCCAGGATATTGTCATATTCTAAAGAATATTTATAAAAATCCAATAGCAACAATTAGATTACATAATGATACTAAAAGATTATTGAGAAGGCTGTATGAGAGGATGATTTCATATTTTCAAAACATTTTACAGCAGTTTTGCAAGAAGTATTTTGTGGATGGAAATGGGTCAATAAGGGAATAAAAGTAAATGAAGAAAATTTTGTTCAGCTTTTGAAGATGATGTGGTTGTTTTTAAAAATAATACTTTAGACCTTCAAAAACTGTTGCAAGATTTATTAGATGAAAGTGAAAAAAAATAGGATAGAAGATAAGTGTTAAAAAAGACTAAAGTTCTGTTCAATGAATTTTCTCAAAATAAGAAAATTAGGTTGATAATGATGAGTTAGAAGAAGTTAACAACTCAAATATCTTGGTCAGATTATTACTATGGATGGAAACATAATAGATGAAATTAATTATAGAATTAAACTTGGTTAGAGATCTTTTGGTAAAAATAATTTAATATTTTAAAAAAATATGCCTATGTGTTTGAAAATGAATATTTTTAATGCAATTTGTTTTATCAGTTCTTACTTATGGACATTTAATAGAAGAATAGTAGAGACTTCAGACTGCTCAACAAAGTATGGGAAAATGCACATTAGAAGTAACAAGAAAAGATTGAAACAAAATACATGAGTAAGAGAACATCAGGGGTTACTGATATTATTGAAACAATTAAGAGACTAAAGTGGAAATGGTATGGACATATTGCTAGAAGAAATAATAATAGATGAACAGTTGAAATCTTAAACTGAATTCTAAAATATTGTAAAAGATCTAGAAAGAAACTACATGTGAGATGGATGGATTAAATAAGAAAGTATGCTGCTGGGATGATATGGAGATTGGAAAAGATGGATTGAACTTGGAGAGACCTTCATCCTACATGAATTGATAATGGCTGAAAATAGATAACATTCAATATATTTTCACATTAGAATTTTCATTTCTTTAATCAGGAACAAATCATAAACACTTTAGTCAGTTATACATAATATGCATCACGTTTATGAAATCACTTTTAATGCAGTTATAATGACAAAAATATCCTGAAAGTTTAATTCAGTAATAATGCTTATAGAAATAATTTCTGAATAAATGTTGGAATAAATAAAGTGAAAAATAAAAATAAATTGACTAATTGAATTGAATTGTCATGCTCTTCTTATCCCTTTGTGTTTTGATTATGAATTTTTTATTTTTCAACTGATTATAAGCTATTCTGAATTAATATTAAAGTTAGATATGTGTATTATATTTAAAATCAACATTTTAGAGTTTATTTTCTATAATCTAATCATAGGCACTTTTAATTTGATTAATAAATGCTGGACTGTTTTCCATCCTCTACGAATTTAGCTACTTATACCCTTCCCCATAAAAGATTCTCAACTTTGACTTTTAAAAATAGATTATTATTTTTCACAAAAACAATTGCACAGTCTTAATAATCAGTTCTATACTTTCATTGGGTTTGTTTATGAGATGGTAACTTAATTGAACTTCAGTTTTCTTGGTTTCAAAAGCTACAAAAGCATGATTAGCATAGTAAAATTTTATTTAAAGACCAAAATATTTTCAATAGCTTTTAATTGGCTATTTTTGGTGATATTTGCATATGAATTGTATCTTAATTTAATGTTTGTAAATTTTATGTCACCAAGTGGGATTTAAGCAAAAGCAGTTATATAATCTATATTTAACTAAATTTATAATAAAAAAATCTACAGAAAACTTAAATACATATATTTGATCTATAGTAAGTAGGCATCTTATAACAGTAAGGTCATAAGATGAGATCCTAAATAATAATAAAAATAACCATTATTATTACAACAGTTTTGTAACTCTGTTCAAATTGTTGAGGTTAGTAATGAATTAAACAATACTGTATAAATATCCTAGACACTAAAAGAGCTTTTGCTTATAACCATCGAAAGCATAAAAAGCTACCTTATACATTGGGTGGTAGACTAACATCCTTTCATGCAAATATTTTAGCACTGATATGACAAAAGCATTTTTATGAAACTTATCAGAAGAATTATAATGTATTAAGATAAATCAGATTAATATCAAAATAAAAATCAGAAAATATTATAATTACATTTACTGATAGTTTTATAACTGACAATTGATGGGACAAAATATCAGCATTTATTTGAAGAAAATCAATTATTTTATCATCACATAAATACAGACATAAATGGTCTTTTAATAAAAGTGGTGGATGTTAAATTAACCATGGAAACAATTACCTATAAAATCTACAATTCAATATTTATATCATTGCATACATTCTAGTCTATTATAATTTTTGGATACAGAAACTTAAAGCATTATTAGAATTAAAATTAAACTATTTTCAAAATACAGTACTAACTTGAGCCACTCAAAATATCACTATGATGTAGGGTTTTTTTTAGAAAAAAAGATTAATTAGTCAAAAACTATTCGTGAGAGTTTTTATACTTTAGTGACCATTAATTATTTAATGCTTACATAGATTGGTTTTAAAATAAAAATATACAATTACTGTTAATAAATATTCACATACACAAAAACAAAATAGTGATATAATGAAAAATACAGATAGATTTCTCTGTCTGTTATAGGGTGCATAGAATTGTTTTTTTTTTTACCATGTACACTATACAAAATTTTAAGCCCATAATTTAAAGACATAACACAATAAATTTATTTCTATACTTAAATGTAAACAATGAATGGCTGCAATAAATTTCTTTGTTAAAAAAATCTTTACAAATTTTATTTTTTCTATACATTTTTCATAACGTTTTATTAAATACTACTTTTTTTTTTTTTTTGCAAATTTTCTATAGAGCTTTTTTAAAATTCTTTCTGCCACTTTAATACCCAACTGTTAATGAAAATATCAAAAGATAGTTTTTTAAAAAAAATATTCAGCAGAATGCTTTCAATATAACATGTAAATCATATGCATGATTATGGAATCATAAGCCATGCATATGATTTACATGTTATATTGAAAGCATGCTAGGCAGTAAGAAATCTGAGTATTGTTTTAAAAAAAACTACCTTTTCTGTGGATGTTTTCATTATTAGTCGTATATTACGTTAGTTCAGAAAAGAAGGAAATTATTTATAGTTTGTCTTCCACTTTAATTAAATTAATTCACCAGTCTTTTAATTAAATTAAAAGATGAAAGAAAAACTACCTTTGATTAAGTCAGTAAGACATTCAAAACCATAAGAAATGTATTTAATAAAACATTATGAAGAGTGATGGAAGAAATAAAATTAATTAAGATTTTTTTTATTATAAGGAATAAAAGATTAAAACTATTAAATATCTTAAAATGTTCTCGTTTATAACTAATTCATTGATTATGAAACAAATTCTCATATAGTTCAAGGTTTTTGTAAAAATGAAAAAAATCCCTCAGGTATAAATGAAAAATCTTTAAGCAACTCATAGCAAAAAAAAATTTTTCATCTATATTTTTATTAAAACCTTATTTTTTAAAAACTTTCAGATATCCATCATCTAATCAAATTATTATAATAGTAAAAACAAAATAAATAAAAATCACCTACTAATGCTATTAATGCAATATTAGCATTATCATTTATAAACCTTCGCTCTTCTTTCCGATAAATAGTAAAAAATCTATGAAAAAATTATAAAATTTATATCTTCAATTATATTATAATTTTTATTCATTAAAATAGAAAACTTGGATTTGGTACTGTTTGTGACTTAAATTTCCAATTATTTTTAGCTTTCAAAACGACATATCAATCATATAGTTAATTCAATTAAATAGTTGATAATTAATTAAAGACCATCTAATATAATTTTAATACCTCTATAACAATCTCCGTAAATTTTTTTTATAAATATTACTAAACATTTTCATCAACATTATTTAACTTAGTACCATTTCATATTATAAAAAAGTGGATTTATAAAAATTAAATTTAAAAAAAATTATTAACTTTGATACGAATTGCATTTTAGTATAGATAAGGTGAGAAATTTCACTTATTTTTTGAGCAATGAACATATTCCAGTAATAAAAATTAAATTATAAGAGTATTTTGTTTTTGAATCATACTTGAAATATATATATATATTAAGGAAAATTAATATAGAATGCATGCATAAAAACATGTTACATATGGATTTGTTGTAAACGAGGTTCGACTGCTACCCTATGTTTTTAACCAAAATTCTATATGATGTCAACTATATGCAGTCTTGAGCATATATATTGGGCTTGATATATTTTGATTGGATATAACAAGTTTCTCAGCTGCTATGATGTCAAGGAGAAGAAGGCATAAGCAACCAGCTAATTTTAACATAATTTCATGATACATATTGATTGGTTCCCACAATTTTGAGCAGCTTTGCCACACTACTATTTAACTTCCCATAGTCCTTCAGACAAAATACAGTTTTGATCCTTCATAATGGACCTGACTTGTAATGAAAATTGGCATTATTTGAAACTAAATAATCATTACATATAATGTTATATTCTTATAGTTTAATATACCTTTTTCTATTTTTTTGCCAACTACATGAAAAAATTTCTACCTATAAATGTTTCCTGAAAAACACAAGCTTTTTGTTCTAAAAATATTTTTTGAACTCTAGCCATTGAAAACCCATAAAAATGCATCAGAAGAAAATACTTTCTCTTAAAAAACTAATATTATAATAAAGCTGCATTTGTATCACTTTTCTATTTCTATTTCTCTCATCTCATAACATTCGTTTTTTACCAACATCATTTGTAAATATAACTTTTATAAATATATATAATTATATATATATTTATTAAACATATTATACATAATGAGAGCTGGTTCAGCACAAAATACGAATATTGGAGATTATTTATCTTTTTCACATGTGTGTGGTTATGTGCAGCTGTTGTATGAGATAGAGTGGATAGCTGAAGGGAGCTTGAAAGTCTGTGTTCAAATCACCTATATTACATCTAAACTCCGAGTATATTAATTATGCTTGTATTTAAATATTATAAATTTAGCTTGTATCTTGCCCATCTATATGGGCATGATAATAATATTGGCATTAACAAGGGATTTGGACATTTCATCATCAGATTTAAATGGTATGGATGGCTGAAGAATTAGAGGGTGGAGTAGACTGAAGACTGTCCATTAAAGTTTGAAGATTTGCTATCTTAATATAAACTGAGCACTGATTATATATATATATGAGCGGGAAATAATGATCTGGACCAACTTATGAGTGCTGTTTCAGCACAAAATATGTATATTGGAGATCATTTATCTTTTTCACATGTGTGTGGTCAGATATATTCTTTATATGAGATAGAGTGGACAGCTGAAGGTAGCTTGAAAGTCTGTGTTCAAATCTCCTATGTTACATCTAAACTTCAGATATATTAATTATACTTGTATTTAAATATTATTAATTATTGAAGAGATATAAACCTTCATAAACTATTTAGAGGATTATGTAAAATTATATATGTTACTTTTAATAATAATTATAAAAAAACCACCAGAGCACCTCATGTGCTTCTGGATAAACTTTTAGTTGAGATCTAGAAACAATTAATTGTTAGCAATATACTTATATTATTTCTATTTAAATATCACCATTAAGCAAAATATAAGAAAGATTGTTATAATGTATCATAACATATAACAACACAGTTTAAAACACTATCAGGAAATTTAAGGTCAAGTATACTAAGAAATTCAAAATTCTTTGTAAACAAACAAGAAGTGCTTATAAACAACAGCCCAAACAAAAGTGTCATTAATCTTTTGAAGGTAACCTTATCTGAAAAAAAAATGCTATTATAATATGGTCTGGAATTCAATACCAGCTCATGGAGAAATCGCTGCACTTAGAAACTATCATAGACTTCAAACCATACAAAGTGTCCCAAATAAAGAAGCAAGGTTTAATTAAATAACACAAATATTCAAAACATATCTGATGCTAAAAACTGGAACAATACTATTAAAAATTTTAAGTGATTAACAGCAGAAAATAAAATAGTCAGCCCGAAAAAACAAGGGTAACAGATTTGTGATGTTATATCAAACTAATTATATATCAAAAAATTCACAAGAAATAAAAAAACTAAAATTTGAAAGGATTGCCTCATACAACATAAAAATGATGAAAGATAGGTTTGTCAATTCAGTATTAAAACATCACATCAGCAAAGCTTATGATAAAACAAATCATTTATATAAATACCCTTCAGCCTACTTCCCTGTATGTTTTCAAATATTAAACTATGTAAAGCAAGCTATTTCTTGCATTTATGATGGATTTTACAGGATCATATTGTTATAGAGCAAAAAATTATTGTAGATGCTACAATACTAATTCAGCTTCAGAAAATACACCATTAAGTTATCATTTGATTTCATCAAATCAATCAAAACTACCCAAATAAAGGTTGAGTTCAGTTTAACTCATTTGACATTATAGAGCTTATGACTCAATAACTCATAAGACTTCAATCTGTAAGAAAGCACACATAACAAAACAAAAGATGACTTAATCATTGAAGTGATGAACTAAATTTATAATGACATTATAATAAAATTTAACAACAAATACTATAGAATGAAGAACTCCTAGTAATAGGACTTCCAAGTAGTGGAATTATTTGCAACCTAATACTACCAAACAAATGGAAAACAAAATATTATTTTTCTTTGTAAAAGTCAAAAACATAACCTCTCCATTTATAACAGATACGAATAGACAATTATGTGCAGAATCATACCACTAGAAATCTAAAATTCTTGGACCTAATTACTAACAGAATAAAAAATTTCTTTACTACAGAATGACCATCAAACCTATTGATATCAGAAGTGTAATATATCCATGCTCACAAATCTTAATGACCTATAAACTATAAAGTTTTGAAGCTTTTCTATATCGAAATTTATACATATATTAAGCAGATAGAAAGTGCAACTTCAAATAATATATATAAAGTACTTAGTTAACATCAGATACAATGAAAAAACATTTTATATAAAGTAATCAAAAATTATAATTTAAAAACAAAGCAGAACATTACATATACAATAACAAACTGTGGATTATTATGACTTATATTTTAGGTGTCAGAACAAAAATAAGGAATATATGCAATCAAAAGTTTAACATATAGGCAAATAGATTAATAGACAATTCTAAAGACAAAATGCAGAAAGCAAATTTTTTGTAAGTAGTATATGCTGTCCAATGTAACAGCCTGGAATGCACTGCTATATACTATGGTGAATCTTGAACCAAAATATCAATAAGAATAAACCAGGAATACTTGTATAAAAGAGCAAAAGAAAATCAGCACACATGTCTGTATTTCTAGACCATGAAGGGAAACATTGGCATTGTTTCAATCTACAAAAGATTAACTTGATTTGTGTAGAGTAAAATGGCAGAAAAAGAAGAAACAAAGAGACAGTTTATTGTAAACAACAACAATATTATTAATAAAAGATTAAATAACACACAACTTTCAAATTATTAGAATATGTAAATCAAAATATTTTGCATATTAATGACAGTGATTATATAGTCTGCCTTCAGTTTCAGTAAAAATAGCTATGATTATGGTATTCAGCTCTCAAAATGCATTAAGCTCAACTAAAAACTGGAAACATTGTTTATTAAAAGACATCATATTCACAAATAATGCACAATTTTGTTAGATTTAATTTAATGGAGTTTTGTAAAAATATTATATAAATGAATTAATTCCATCACCATGGTCAGTACTTGAATTAAACTAATAGAATATCTGCACTCTATCAGATTAGTTTAAATTCTGGCTGTGATTTACATATGATAACTAATTAGCTAAGCACAATTAAGGTTTATGGAATGAATTGCATGAAAGATTATGTAAAATAATTTGGGTAGTTCATTTATAAAAAAAAAAAAAACAATCAAAATTTTAAATGTTTTTCATGGTGTAATGAATAATTCATCTATATGTGATGCTCGTAACCTCAAGTCTAAATCAAGATAACCTTGAAAACTTTCAGCAATGTAGTTGCCAATCTGGAATGATATATAGATATATTCCTATTATTTTTTAGAGCAGTGTTTCCCAACCTGTGGTACACGTATCACTGGTGGTACGCGAGTTGCTGGTTGGTGGTACACGAAAAATAATCAATAATGGCGGACATAAAAAAAAAAATTAAATCATAAAAATATCATAGACACGTTTTTTTCCTATAATTCATAAAAATTATTTTAATTAATAATATTAAACAGTAAAGTTGTTAATATGTACAGTCGCTAACGATCTTTAATGTTAATGATAAAATTGAAAGTATGATTAAGAAATTAGATTTTTGGAAACAGTAATATATATAAGTATCGAAAACAGTCAACTGGAAGTATTCGAAACTCTACATATTTTTTTGTTTGAAAATAAGGTTAGTCTGTCTCAAGATATGAGAAAATATAATAGCACATTTAACAGAATTAAAATTGTCTTACATGGAATATTTTCCAAAACCCGAAAACACAAATGATAAGTGGATTTCAAACCTCTTCTATGCAGAAAATGTAGAAAAAGCTACATCATCATCAATAAAGGATAAAGAAAATTTAATAGAATTATCATGTGACAGAACTTTACAAGTAGAATTCAAACGACACAATCTAATTAATTTTTGGTTAAACATTAAAGAATGTGAACAACTTTCTGAGAAAGCTCTTAAATTATTATTACCGTTTACTTGTACGGAATTAGTAGAAAGAGCTTTTTCTTCATATATTTTTTTAAAAAATAAGTATCGAAACAGATTGAACGCAGCTTTTGAACCAAATTTCAAAAACTTACGTTGTTCGAAACAAGCACAAAGATCTCATTAAATTTATTTTATAAAAATATTTGATTATGATAAGAAAATATATTAATTGTTTTTTTTAATAATTTTGTGTTTTTATTAAAACCATTTATTAGTAAATGAAATATGACAAAATAGTAGATAAAGAATGAGTCGGATCAAGGCAAATCAATCTAAATTATTTAATTTGAAAGATTGTATCAGAAAAGGATCATTTCCAGAAGTTAGACTCTCATTAATTCTTGATCATCTATTGTGGATTACTAGATGTAAGCTAGTATTTAATCATCAAAATTTTAATCCTATTAACTTCATGCTGAACAATATAAAGAAAACAAGAACAAGAGATAGCCTGATGACCCCTGGGGTTATTTTTACCATGATTTGGGACATGCTGCATTTATCCTCTCTATGGTCCAACCAATAGCAAGATGCTCCGAAAAAGAGAAAACAGACTCAAATTCGGGAAAACCAAATGAAGGAATAAGACAACACTTTGAACAAAATATGTACCAAATAACCTTTAATATAATAATGTAATCTTTAATAAATTATTTTGGAAAAAATATGAAACTTTGAACAAACACATACATATAAATATGTTACAGTGAGTTTATAATTTCAGTGAGTTTATAATCTGGCATGACGTGTAGGCATGTTTCAATGCAATTTGTCTCATTACGAGATGTGAATACATACATGGTCACCCTATAATATTTATAATGCAAATAAAATAACACACTCGCAATAACAAATTTCATGAAATATAATCATTTTTACGAAGTGGTACAATTTAGCGTGATGTACTACCAAGTGGTACATGAGCCAAAAAAGGTTGGGAAACGCTGTTTTAGAGGATATATTCTAGGTTAATTTCTATAAATGGGCTGAGTATCCAGGAATTGTCTTTAAAAACAAACATACAAATGCAATATGATGCTATTTTTTCTATCTTTGGAAAGGTATTTTATTTTTTAAGGTTGTGTAAACCATAATTTACAATTATCTTTTTGAAAAATCTTAATCAAATTATATACAGTAAATATTTTTACAAAGGTTTTTTCAAAAATACAATAGGTATTACCAATACTGCTAGAACTATTATTGTCTAAGATATAGCTTTAAGTATACAAAAGCCATTTTATGTTAATATAACACGAGATATTAGATAAATTTTGTCAAGAAATTACTAAGTACTGAATAATAACAACCACAACAACAACAATAAAAAGAACAAGATGCTCTATGGTAGAAAAGATTATTTGAATAAAAGCTAATTAATATTTTCATTCATTTATTCATTAACAGTCAATTTATCAAGAATGTAAACATTCTTATTCTTCCACTTTCTTCTCCTCCAAAAAAAACAAAAAAACAAACAAGGCAAAAAAAAAAAAAAGAAGATAAAAATGAGTTTTGCAGGACTCTATAAACCTATCTGAAGCATACAAATAATATTATTTATATCGCAAGCTGTTTTTTTGTCTGAAAAACTGATATCTTGCAATACTGCCTTTTACCTTTTTTTATAGCAAACAACTCTTTTTCAAAAACTTCATTTTACTTAGGTATATCTTTTCATTAATTTATGTCATCATTTTTATTTTTTAGTGTATCTTTGAAGAATTGTTCATAAATGGAATATTTATCGGAGAATATTTTGTCTATGTCAAATGCAATAACTGGATTTAAATCCTATTCTGACTTTTTTTTTTGGTCTGTCATCAATCTACAAGATTGACTTTGATAGAACATTTGTTTATGAAGCACCTTTTTTTATTTTGTTTAAACATTTTTTTTTGTTTGCTATATGGGATTGTTTTGTTTCTGCTTAGTCGATCCTTTCTATATAAGCGTCCAGTTAGTGAAATTAATAACTGAAACACACAGGCTTATTAGATACCTGTGTTTATATATGTAATATATAGGGTATATGAGCACAGACTTTGACATGACCCACCACTCTCCACACTATCTCATAACACTGATACACTTGAACACATACATGTTGAAAAGATAAATAATCACCAATTGCTAGTTTAGCATGAAATATGTATATTGGTGATTATTTATCTTTTCAACATATATGTGTTCGAGTGTATCAGTGTTATGAGATAGTGTGGAGAGTGGTGGGTCATGTGAAAGTCTGTGCTCATATACCCTAGTAAATTAAGTTGGCCTTGGTCACAGGATCTTCGTAGCGATTATTTTTTTGTATTACTTGTTTTAAATCCCAAAAATATTGCAGAAGCCAACATATAAATTTTTTGACGTTTGGATGTGCGAAAGTCACTTTGATAAATAAAAAGCTTAATTACTAGTTTATTCAATTTTAATATTTAATCAGGTAATGAAATTTCAATTATTAAAATTGAATTATTAATATACGTATACATAAATATATCGTTTTTGGTAATGGATTAACGGGTTTTAATTTTTGGTATTATTTATTACTTATCTAAAAATAATTTACTAAAAATTAATTTTTAATACGTACTATTTAAAACTGTTGTTAATTTTGTTTTAAAATAACAACGAGTTTTTAATGACAGCATTAAAAATTAAAAAGTATATTTATTATTATATTCTATATAAAACAATATTAATAAAAAACACCACTTAAGAATGACGTTCTAGATTTTAATAAAAATATGTTTACTACATTTAAATATAAATTATAAAATCAAAAATATCATTTACTGAGACAAAAATGTGAATAGAAAAAATTGTAATACTATATATATATATAATTTATGAAACGGATGTATGTATATGATAAATATTAATCAAAATGTACATAAGTGTGTAAATATATAGACACCCATATTAATGCAAAGAATGATATCGATCACTATATCAAGAGCCTATACATTTGTATGTGCGATGTGTTTCTGTGCACGTGTGTATAAATGCAGGAAAATATACTTTAGATATTGTACAAATCTATACTATGTATGTGTATTTCAACAAATAAAAATAAAGCATGGGCGAGTAGTTGTATGGCATTTTTCCACTGTTAGTGAAGACTGTTCGTGTTATGACCATTTTTGTCTAAAAACATCTCACTTATCTTGAATCTTTTACTCTCCATTGAATAATAGTTAAAAGGCCACTTTCTGATTAAAATTAAATGATTCATTCAGTCAGCTAGAGATAGCCTATCTGAAGAAAAAAACAACTTATTTGGGAAATTCTCAACTACCTGAAAAAATTATCAAAGTTTTGAACTCCATGTTATGACAGTATAAGTAAATACACTTACCATTAGATTATAAAATTAATCTCAAATAAGCAGCCCAAATAATTTTGATAATTTAATTTACATAGTGATAAGGATCAGAACATGTTCTGCATTGCAAAATTTTTCTACTTATTAGCATTTTCAACAAACAAGTAAAGTGACCATAAATTGGTTCCATTTACTTAATGTTATTCATCATACACCACATCACATTCTTAGTGACCATCACTAGTTAATATTACATAGCTATTGATAATAAATTTTACATATATCTTGTATTAAGAATTAATCTTCTCACAACAACTAAGCACATGGCTATATTAGTATTGGTAATACTTTGTTGAAAAATATTTCATTTAGACTTCAAATATTTTTAGCGATTTAATTTTTTTTCATTTTTAGATTCCATTATTGAAGAATTAGAATAGTAACTTTAAATTCCACTTAATATAAGACTCTTTTTTTAAAAAATAAATAAATAGGTGCAACAATAATTTAGTCCCATAAAAACTAGTTAAAAACATAATTTATTTTTATAGTGAAATGATTGTTAATATTAATATGATAAAGTTGAAGCTCAAATGAAATATCAGCTTTTTAACTAGAAAATGTTTTTCAATATTAATGATAATCAGAAAACAAATGTTGATCTATTTAAAGAGCAATAATGAGAAATACAAAATTTACTAATAAATGTAAAACAGCTTATTTTTCCGACTTAATTGGCAATTATCGTCCATTGTACAACTTATAATGTAATTTTGTTATGAAATATATTAAACAATTATTTTACATTTCCCTTTTATCAAATGCTCATTTTAAATACAAATCTTCTCTTAGGTTTCTAGTAGTGGTGGAAAGAAGACACAATCAATTAAAAATTCTTGAATTTATATATTTTGAGATCAACTAGTATTTGTTTCTAAAGACAACCTTACATTCTTTTTCACTGCAATTGAAAAAAATATATCAAAAAGTCATTTAACTGTGGCTGCATTAACTATCCAGATTATTATTGTAAGGCCAATAATTTAAAGATAAAGCAACTAAACAAATTAATGCAAATATTAGCTGTAACATTCTAATCATGACTAAAATTAAGACCTCTAAAACATATTTATCTATTGTTGAGTTAATATAAAGATTTTTTTCTGAAAATCATTAACACATCAAAAAAAAAATGAATATCTAATAATATTTTTTAATAAAAAAATTCATTTTTAAATACACAAAGTTTTTTATTCCAAATGGAATTCACTAGCTTTTTATTTGAATTTTGAATGAATACTATTATTATCTAACCATATTTATACACCACTTAGTATAGAAATAAACTTTAAGTCAATACCAATTCATTCTATAATTTTATTCTAACATTTTTTAAAAATAATTTCATAATCATTAGATCATTTTAACAGCTTTTTTATAACATTTATTCCATGTTACATTTTAACCAGATCTAAAATTCATATTTTTTTGGCATAACCATTCTCTCATAAATTCTACTGCTATAAATGATTATTCAAGTAAAATTTATATCATAGACACTTGATAAATAGTTGAGGGATTATCTAATTAATCTATTTTTGTCTTCTGCAATATCACATTCAATATTGTTGATTTTAAGTTGTAAAATAGAAACTGAACAATATTTTAAATTTCTATTTTACAACTTAAATCAACAATTATTTTTTTACTTGAGAGTAGTGTTTCCCAAAAACATTAAAAAAATGGAAACTAATACCTATGCCACATTTTGTTTAAATCAGACCCTTCAGGTTCCCAGGCATACAATTTAATAAATGTAATATGTTACTTCAAAAAACAACATCATAGTTTCTTCTATCTAACAGTTAAAGCAGTCACTGTTATGTATGTTAACAAGATTCAGAATTATCTATTTAAATAATTATACTTATTTATCTAAGAACAAAATATTCTAAATTCTATGAAAATGCTATGTTTTGGGGAAATTTACATATATTGGTTAAAACATCCAATTTTAATTCTTAACTTAAACAATAAATTTTGGAGTAATTTTATTATATTTAATATTCTATAATTAATTTTTTAAATTAAATAAATACTTTACAAATTAATAAACATAAAAGTGAATTTTTTTATAAAATCCCATTCTACTTAGATTTTTTGGTATTTTTGCTTCAATGTATTTAGAATCATAATATGAGAAATTTAGGAATCCAAAACACTAACTTAATTCGTCTAAAATAATTAATGTTTATTTGAAATTTCTACTGAAACTGTAGAAAACCCCCCAAAAATAATCCAACTTTTAATGTTAGAAATTTTATGCATTATAGAGAAGTTAAGTGCCAAATTGTGTTTTTTATCTTTGCTATTTAAATGTTTTAAAACTTCTGTAAAAAATGTATATAAATAAAATAATATACACTTTTAAATTAAGTTTTATTACTTTTCAAAATTAATCTAATATTTATTTTTATTTTTATTGGCAGGCCGTTTTTATATATATTTTTAAATTTAGCTTTTTTAATAATTATTTATTCAGCTTTAACATATAAAGTCTATTCTACCTAACAAATATTCATATATAGTAAAATTTTCTATTGTTTTTATCTAAAGCGAGATTTAATATGCCAATAACATTAAAAAAAATATTGAGAAAAACTTAAATTTTTCAAATTAAATAAAACAAAACAAAATGGAAGAATGGTTTCAAAGAAAAGTGTCATTTGTGTTCAAACAAACAAACAAACAACAACAACAAAAAAGAGGCATTAATTTCAAATAAATTTTGATTGATCATTTCTTATTCTTTATGTGGCACAAACTATACTGGCAAAAAAGAATGTATGTTTGAAAAATAAGATGTGTAAAAAGATATCTAATAAATATGAATATTTTATTAGTAAAAACATTAGAAATAAAAAAATGTCAATAACAAGTGAAATCTAATACTAAATCTTTATTTTTTATTTTTTTAAAAAAGTCTTGAGATTATTAACATTTAAAAATATATATATATACAGCTATTCTTCATCTAAAACTTACGATCAATTGGATAGTGTCGGAATAAGTAATCCAAAAAGTATTCCCAAAAGCAATTTTTAATAATCTAATAAAAACACATAAATACGATTAGATAAAATTTTAACAAACTTAACTCAAGATAAGAATTTAATATATAAATATTTTAGTGCCTAAAATAAATACTAGTAAAATAATAAATAAATTCCAAATATATATATAACTTTATTTCTGGATACAAAAATTTTAATAAATAAACATTCGAAAGCACGTAAGTAATAAAAGAGTTAGAGGAACAAAAAATAAACTGAAATATGTATATATAATTTACTAAAGGATCTTTCACCCTATTGATTAATTTTATATATTAACTGGCTTTTAATTGTATTAGTGGAATATCCTTTTAGTGAAGCAGGGCATGTGTATATTTAAGTTTATTTTGTTTCTTTAACCATTTCATTATTCATCATCATCAATAGTAGTCTGTCCAATAGACAGGTCCAGAGAGTAGTCACTACATCAGTTCATCCATTCTTCCATTCCATTCTCTTCCTTGCCCACTTCCTCAATTCCACATAACTCCTTCCATCTCGTATATCATCCAATAATGTCAATCTCTTCCGTCCTTTCTTTTTATTTCCACTCACCATTCCTTCCAAAACATCTTTCATTAAACTATAATCTTTTCTTAGTATATGTCCAATCCAGTTTCTCTTTCTCTCTTTGATACTTTCAATCAATCTTCTTTCCTCATTAACTCTTTTCAAAACTTCTTCATTTGTTATTTTATTCACCCAACTGATTTTTTCCATTTTTCTCCATGTCCACATCTCAAAAGCTTCCAGTCGTTTCTTAATTCTATTACTCAATGTCCATGTCTCACAACCATACATTAATACACTCCACACATAACATTTAATTAATCTTTTCCTTAATTCTCTTTCCATAGGTCCACAGAATATCTTCTTTCTTTTTACAAATGTCACCTTTGCCAATGCTATTCTTCTTTTAACTTCATCTTCACTTCTTCCATCCTCACTCAACCAACAACCCAAATATCTAAATCCCTTCACCTGCTGCACCATGTCATCATGGATTCCAATTTGCAGTCTTTTTGCATCTCTCCCTATCCATAAACACTTAGTCTTTTCAATATTAATCTTCATTCCATATGCCATACATCCTTCTTCCAATTTATTCAACATATTCTGAAGATCCTTTTCTTCCTCAGCAATAAGAGCCATATCATCTGCAAATCTTATACATTTTATTACTCTCCCTCCAACATTTGCTTCTCCACAGTCCAAATAATTATTTATCATATCTTCTAAATAAATATTAAACAAAACAGGTGACATACTACATCCTTGCCTAACTCCACTTTCTATATTCACTTCATCAGTCTCATTACATCCAAATTTAACTCTTATTCTTTGCCCATTACACATATTCCATATCAATCGTCTTTCTTTCCAGAATACTTCTTTATCTCTTAAGATAGACATCAGTCTATTCCAGCTTACTCTATCAAATGCCTTTTCTAAATCTACAAAACATATACCAATTCCTTTATCTCTTTCAATATATCTTTCTGCAATTGTCCTAACAATACCAATAGCATCTCTTGTGCTTTTCCCTTTCCGAAAACCAAACTGTTCTTCAGCAATATAATAGTCAACCTTCCCATAAATCCTTTGAGTTAAAATCCTCAATAACACCTTAGAAACATATTTCATTATTATAAGTATAAATAAATAAAAAGAATACTGCCCCGTGCAGCTTAGTATAGTAGCAGAGTGATGAATTCAAAAGCTAAAAATTTCTGGTGGAAGTTAACCTATTATTTCTGGCTCACAAACATCACATATCTCTGAATAATTAACCATTTGATTATTTTTTAAAAATACTATTAAAAACAAGTACACAACATTTTGATATGATGATTATATATATTAAATATACTTAAAACTTTCATTACATCTATATTCATAAAAATATCAATAAAGAAATCTGAAAAAGATAAATAACGCCCAATATGTATTTTATCCTGAATCAGCACGTTCACTTAAGGAGGTCATGATATTATTGTCTTCATTATTTGTTCAGTATTTATCAATATCAAATTACTACATTTTGATTTTAAAAGGGTTCAACTCTTTGACCATATTTATTTTAAATAAATATAGTAATTGAGGTCTTTATTTATATGTCTTAAGAATATTGGTGAATAACTACTCTTTCTTATTGCATTGCCAGTTGTATACCATATAATACTAAATTGTCCATTCACTTTACTACTTTTACGCAATGCTTTATTCACTACCCTTTTTTACAGTTTACAGTTTTAATTGCTCCCGAAATCTTCAGAACTTTACAGTTGAGGCTAGGACATGTAAAGTTCTGAAGAAGATTGCTGGAGCAATTGAAACTGTAAACTGTAAAAAAGGGTGGTAAATAAAGCATTGTGTAACAGTAATAAAGTGAATAGACAATTTAATATTATATGGTCATATTGGTGAAATAAAAGTTTTAAGTGTATTTAAAAAGATGGCAAAAGACATGCAATACCATATGGTTATGTCTAATAAAATTTATGTGATAATTTCTAGTTTAATAAATGATTAGAAATAGGCAAAACCCTTAATACATTCATGCCACTCAATACCAACCAGAGTAATCAATGGATGTCAGAAGGCTTGTGCATAAAATCCCTATCTAGTGCCTACTCATCCAATATTCCCAGACTAATAATTAATGTGATGATTAGAAATAGTCATTAATGTATCTATATAAAATGGATGGAGTCAAAGATTGACTTTGATAATGTAAATCAATTGTACTTTTACATATATATATATATATATATATATTGTAACGGTATGTAATATGCCGTTACATTATTTTAAAATGAAAATAAAAAGATTGTAAATAAAAATTGATTTATTAAAAAGAAAAAAAACTTAACTTAAAAACTGAAAATTAAAAGTTGTTTAACATATATATAGTTCGCACCGATGGAAAACATTAAAAGTATTTTTTCTTTTTTTTTAAAAAAAAAGGTATTTGAACGTACTTTTATAAATAATAATAAAAAAGTAAAGAATATATATATATTTTTAAAAATAACATAATAGTAATAGTAACAAGTCAGATGTCACATGACTTATATATAGCTTGCACTTACAAATATGTAAAATTAAGAGCGTGCTAATAAATAAAAATGGAAAATGGTATCAATTAATTCCTCTAATCTCAAAATGGAAATGATTGTTTTTTTTTAATTAAATGATTGTTTTAAAGCAAACTAGCCCTTGGGGCACTTAAAATAATTTTAAAGGTCAGATAAGAGAATAAAAAGAATTAGCTTGACCAATGGAAGCACCAAGCCACAGCACAGACCAAAAAAGAGATTCTAGGATTAGTGACATCTTGCTAGTTGAATCTGAAAATTTGCTGATAAGAGGCTAATAAAAATATAAAAGCCAAAATATGATTATTAAAAATATGTTGTTGTCTGAGATGCTGACTATTAAGCTATATATGAACGGTAGCTGTATTGCAGATTTCGCAATATAGGAGTCTGCAATAGATTTAATTTCTTGACAACCAGCTGAGGCCTCCCTATGATGGTTATGAATCAAAAGGAATGGCAAGTAGCGGCTTCATTTTTTAAAAAAGGACAAACAACAGTCTACTAAGTGATCATGAAGATCGACCTCTAAATCTGCAGAATCCGGAAAGTATAAACTCTTTTTGCTTATCTAGTAGGAACCTTTTCTAAATTTGCAATGAGTAATTGAAAATAAGAATTCTCATCTGACCTAAAGAATACAAAATCAGTTATTAATTTTTTTTCTCTACATGTTTAATTAATCATTTCCATTTCTTTTTTTGTTTTTGTTATGTGTTAATTAAATTATTTGACTATATTTAAATTTAATTTGGGTGTGAACAGCTATATAGATTCGTTAAGTTTGTTTGTGGTTAAATTGGGTTAATATATTGGATATATTGGTGTAATTAGTAAATGTAGTATGAAGGTCCACTATGTGCAAGATCACGTATATGCCACACTTGGGCAAAATAAGTCCCATTTCTTAATGACCATCAGAAGCAGATGTATTCCCTGCTCCTTGGATCACCCCTTTAGCCTATGGAATGGGGTAGTAAGATGGCAAAAAGAACCACAATCCCTTTCTATGGAGTTTTTTTATTGTTCTTCTCACCAGACAGATGTAACATTCCTGTACTGGATGAGAGACAATTTCTTCTTTATAACCATGCTGTTCAGATGTGTGCATTCCTGACAGTATGGTATTGTGCTGTTGTATTTATGCTGCATTGAATATATCAATATATCAGATAGATTGGCATTGGTTTGACTGCAAACTTTTGGCCTAAGGTTAAATAAGGGCTATAGAATATTTTCTTTTTCGAATGAATCTGTGTAGTGTATCTATACTAAACATTATAAAACAAACTTTTATTAAAATCCATCTGTGTGGACTGTTTAAAAGAATAATTTAAATTTAAAAATGAATATTAAAATATAAACAAGATAAATTTTATTCCTCAATTTTAAATATTTATGTATGTGCATTAATAAATGTTGTTTGTGTGTTAATTACTGGAAGTGGCTTATTTCATTTTTTTAAATATTAATATATTTATTTTGAGCAAGTTTTATATTAAATCTCTGCATCTCCATGAGCTAATGGCATGGGCTGATGGTTGGAATAAAATATATATGCAAAAGTAAGATTTTAACAGCGTGTATCTGCCTACTATATAAATTTTCCAGATTCAAATAGCCTGATGGCGCCCTATGTGGCAGATATGGTAAGACATTATGATCATGCTGACCATTATATATATATATATATATATATATATATATTATAATAGTAATTATATATGATGAGAGAATGTAATACAAGTCATCTATTGCCACATCTACAATGATGCCAGTAGATGGAAGGTGTGGAATATGAATGTAGACATTAATGTGGTGAAGAGGCAAAGAGTACATTTTATTACATCCAAGATATACTTAATTCTAATTAAATGTTTAATATATTTACAATATCTGTGTTTGTATTTAACCTATAATATTAATAATTAAAATTATAAAAAACATACACTAAAATATATATTATATGTGTGAAATATATGTCATAATAGTATGTTAAATTTTCTATAATATAAATATATCTTCACAAAGTATAGGCATGTATGTGATTATGAAATTTGATTGAGTACCTGGCTAAATCAAATACTTCTTAACAACTATATTATCCTTCCTCCATTTATCATCCTTCACAATAGAGCAATATCTCAGAGTTCTTATATATGTGTGAGGCAAAATAAGTTGGTTTATTAAAATATGCAACAATTAAGTTTTTAATCTTAACTAAATAAAAAAAATATGAAATCAAATTTAATGAAAAACAAATAATATATTTTTATTAACAAAAGTTAGAACAAAGTATGAAGTTTAATAAATAACAATAATATGATAAATAATGGTAAAATTCTCTTGACGTTTTTTTTACTTAATAATGTTAATTGTAAAGATTGTTTTGATTAATATTTCATACTTTAGAAACCAAGAAAAAAATGCAAAAAAGAACAAGCATAAATGTGTATGTGAAGCATAATATAATATATAAACATTGCATGAATGTGTGGTATGTTAAATAAAAATCACATTGTCTTGTATAAGCATTGCATTAGCTTAAGTTTGGCTGATTGCATAACTTTTCTTTACTAATATACGAAAAATCACTAAGCATGTTTGAAGAGTTCAAATAGGAATAACTAATCATTGGTTTTTTTAAGTATAACAAATATTTCTATGCATGTAAATAAATAAATATACAAAGACGCGAACTAACTAATCTTGAAGTATTTCGTGATAATGATGGCATCTCTGGTTTAGTCCCATTCCTATTTGTGGCTTAAAATTCTAAATATATTTGATAACTTTTATCTACTTCAATTAAAAGTCTATGGAGGGATCCTCTGCTTTAGCTATATGGAATTTTCCTTTCTTTAGGGTCTGCTTATAGAAAACCACTTATTTAGAAGACTGGTTATTTTATATCTTAATATATAATTAATAAATAAAGTAAATCCTATAAACTAAAGAACACACTCTTCTAAAAATTAATTTAAATATTACTTAAAATTATCAAATAAAAATTTATTACAAATGGTTAAATTACATCTTAATTAAAGATAATCAGATTTTCAGATGATTCTTTTATGCAAAAACATTTATTATATACATAAACACAAATAAAAATATTAAGTCTAGAAATGTATTGCATGCAGCATATTAATTTTGTAATTAAAATAATATAAATAATATATCTTTGGACAATTTAATGTTTAATTTCATTTCAAATTTTGAAAGTTAAAAATAAAATCTTCTCTCTCCCTTCCTCCCTTCTCTCTCACACACTTTCTCTCCCTTCCTCTCTCTCCCTCCTCTCTCTCCCTCTTTCTTCCTCTCTTTCCCTTCCCTTTCTCCCTCTCCTCTTCTCTCTCCCTCTCACTCTCTTTCTCTCACCCTCCTTCTCTCTCTTTTTAAAATTATATTAAGCATATGCAAATAAAATAAATAAAGTTTTTTAAAAATAAGTAAACATTTTTTTTCTTATTAGTTAATTTCTGGTAATCACGATGGGGATGATACATTGGCATATGGATAATATAGACAATTGGGTGTAGCTCAAGGTTCCACTAAAATTGCTAAACTTCAACTTAAATGTCTCAAAGAATATTATTAATAAAAACAATTAATTTACACTTAGAAAATATTTAAATATTTTTTTAACAGTCAATGTCATTACTAACTAGAGCTCTATATCTAAATTTTAAATTGACAGTTCCAAACAAAAAAAATCAAAGGTTAAATTTTTTCCTCTTTAATTTAACTTTAATTACTAATTTTTTACTAATTGGTTTTGGATCCTATTTAACATTGTTGATTCATTAGATCTTGGCTCCTATAAAACAATGGTTCTTAGATGGTAGTTGTTTACATGTTACCAGTGAAGAAAATGATTTGAAGACCAAGGTGGCTCTTTGCACAAAAGCTACCTCTATTCCAACAACCTTTTGTTTATCAGCTAATAATTGATTAATGAATGAATGAATGAGAAGTGAATAATCATTTTCCAAAAATTAGGATACTTTTATCACTCTCATTTACCTTAATGATGCTAAGTTATAAAGTAAACAAACTGTAGCAAATTTAAAATGAAGCCTTTAAAATAAACTTGGATGCCTGTATTTTCATTCTATAACTAATTGAAAATTATTTTTTTAGTTGTCTTTAAAATACATTTATTTAAAATAAATAAATACATTTTAAATAATAATTATTTACAAACTTTTAAAGTGTATGTAAAATTTTAAAAATAAATTACATTATATTATATCTAAATAAAATTTAATGCATTTGAGCAAAAGGTCAATCTATTTTACTGGCGAAAACCACTTTTGCTTGCTGCACCAAACTTTCTGAGAATTGTTTCATAAAGCAAATGTTTTGAAAGAACATCTAATTGGAATAATGTACATTTTGATTTTAAATATATATTTTATAAAATATTGCATAAATAAGTTTTAATATGTAAACAAATTATTGAAATTTACAAGTTTTCTTTAGAAAAGTAAATTTTTCTGTTATTTGATTTCAGCTTAAAACATTCTACCAATCAGAAATTATCATTTCTATTGATGTCTAAAAGATAGAGCTCACATAATTACTATACATATTTAATATCGTAATTGTTTTTAAGGTCGGTATAGTACTGATATCTTCATATTTTTTTCATCTAATAATTTTAAATTATAACAGCAATAAAAATGTGCACTGTAATATAAAGTTATAGATAGGCTTAAAACAATATAGAGAATATATAGGGATAATATTACCATCGTAACTCAAAATAACCATCACAATGCAATTGCTATTCAAATTAAAACTGCTAAAATGTAATCTAGTTAAAAATGAAGTTGTTTTTAAGAAAATAAAATAACAATGCATGCACATCAAATTTGTTGTTACTATTTCATTGTATTTAAAATTTCAATTTAAATATGTAATTATTTAATCAAATACTTGTATATATGTAAAATATATTTTTAAAAAATGTACATCTATAATAAAATCATTGTTAATATTCTTAAGTTTTATTTTAGCTCATAAAAATATTGACACATCATTTGAAAATTAAAAGTTATTAATACGACAAAATTAGTTCTACCCAATGGATATAAAGTATAGTCTACAATGTATTCAAAAATGTACTATTTCTGAGAGGATTTGTAAATAATAATTCTTAATTTTTTACATTTTTTTAATATTAATTACATAAATACAGACAGCCAACCTAAGCTTATATTATTCTTTTGCTTTATTAAATTTTTTAAGCTTATTTTAATCATCTTTACTAAAATTAAATTTTATTAATTATTACTTGAAAATCCTCTATGTATCTAAAGATCTATTACTTCAAAATTTTGTAGAATTATCCTCTAACAAATAATAAAATCAACTTACACAAAAATAACAATTCCTAGTTATAACTAAATATATCATAAATGTTTCTATGAATTACTAAAACCAATCTATTAATTAAAATAATTCAACAAAAAAGACTATTAATACAGGGTGTATCTGAATTTTGTTCAGTCCCATATGGCAATTTAAGTTAGATAGCTGGATTTGAAGACATATAGATGTCTGAAAATTTCAGATTTTCTACTTAATAGTTAAGTATTCAATAAATTCTGGGCTTGAGTTTGCACTTTATATTTAGGGGTCTGAATGTCCTAGCACCTCACTGATGAAAGCCAATAGCTTGAAACTGGTTTGGAGATAGGGATAATTCTAGATAGAGATTTTAAATGCTTTTTCTTGTGGCATTTATAGACAAGCTTGTTTAGAGCTATTAGCATGCTCATCATATTACAATCATTATAAAATTATTTTATTACATATCATCAAATAAGTCATCATTTATTGAATTGTATCTTCTTTTCCAAGCATGATACTCATCATTTGGACCTTTGCACCTTACAAAATTCATGAGTCCATTGTAATATAAATTTAAACTGCCATAGAGCCATTTGTGAATCAATATATTTATTTATCTTTTTACTTATATATATTTTAGTTTCATAAATACAAAACATTTATGTAATACATTTTAGAATACTCAAATGATTAGTGCATAAGGGGAGAAAACCACTTGGTTCATAATTTTATTGTTGCCCAAATCTATGAGGCACTTTAAGGACAGCTAGCCATATTGAATTATAATATTTTCTATTATATTCATAATTACACAAATCTGCATGATATTGAGGGAACAGTCCTTATTTTAATTTTATATTTTTGCAGTCATTAGTTTTCCTTTTACATTTGGCTCATCCAACAAGAAAATATTGCTAATTATGAGATAATGTTGAGTTCTTAGCATTGTTTATAGGTTTTAGATAATTGTTTCCTTCACAATTATATATATATATATATATATATATATATATATATATATATATATATATATATATATATATATATATATATATATATATATATATATATATATATATAATATAGAGAGAGAGAGAGAGAGAGAGAGAGAGAGAGAAAGCTTGTAGAGCATGCTTCTTTTCCATTTAATTTTCACAAATCATTCCCAAGATTTATGCTACAGCTTATTTTCTCAAGTATTACAGGCATTGAATTTTTTATTTGCACTGACACATCATGACTAAGACATAGACAAATTAGGAAAATCTATGGATTTGCTTTGAATCAATTTCATATAATTAATAAACTGTTTTAATATATTGATTCAATCCCTATGACTGCTTTTCAAATATATTCTGAGTAAAATTTCCTAATTTCCTCTTAATCATTTTATATTGATTTAACTAAGAATTTTGAATAGTAATAAATATGAGTGGCATTATGGATAAAGATTAATCAGGATTTTCTTATTAATGAAAACAGAGAATTTTGTACAATTTTAACAGCATTATGAGCATCAGCCTTTAGAAATGGATATGCTAATACATATTTAGAGAACATGCCATATGCTTTTAACAAGAATTGGGAACTTTAAAAATCTATTGCTAAAATTTCATTTGTTTTTGGGGTAAAATTAGCTGTAGTCTATCAGCATAAGATTGTAAGGTATTTTTACACAAATATGCTGGTGTATATGCCAGGCCAGTAAAACAGTCTGTGTAATTCATTCTGCTTTCTTGGTCCACAATGTCCATAGAAACAAAAAAAACTATAAATTAACTTCAAATAAGTCAAAATTGAGACTCTCCATAAGTCATCATCATCCTGTATAACTTTAAACATTAGTAAATCTTCTGATAGCTTCTAATGATGTGACCAGCATTTTACTGAATAATAGGATTTAACTTAAAATCTTGTAGTTGCAAAGTGGTTAAATTTTAATCATTTTCTATGAAACTATAGACAATTAATGATAATAAAGTGATATATAAATCTTTATACTTGGGTGCTGGTGTTCTAATTTGACAGTATATTAGAAACTACATTGTTTTTGTGCTTATAAGGTTGTATACTATAATCAAATTCTGCACAAATAGACTCAATCACACCAATGTTTCATTATTTAATTAGTACAGTTTACAAACTCTAAATTTTATCATCAGTCCATTATTACTTGAGACCCAAAAAGAAATTATCTCAATTTTAAAAAAACTCATACAGTCATGAGAGCTTCATTAACCTTGATACATTAGCTTAATTCAACTTTTTTTAACAATCTGCTTAAAACATAAAATCTCTGGCACTCAACCCATAACTGCTACTTCCCATTTGACCATAAAATGGTTGATTAAAATTAGGGGTAGTTGTTGGTTATGTGTACTATGACCACTAGGCGATACTGCAGTACCATCAACAACCTCCAAAAATCACTGAAATTGAAAAATTAAAATGCCTAAGACAAAGTAAATAAAAAAATCATTCTAAAATACAAATAAAAAAAATCGAAACACACACTATAAAATTCAAATTACAAAAACAGAAATTGGTGAAAATATGTCAAACAGAAAAACTATAACAGTAAATCTGAAAAAAATTAATGAAGCTTCATTAATGGTAGATGGCAGGAATGGAACCAATAAAAATATGTCAAATGCACCCCCTTCTCACATCAAGAATTTGATCAAAAATAAGTAAAATGCAAAATACAAAAAAATCATGAATGCTATTTTTAAATTAATGTCAAAAAAATTAGCAAAACTTCATTAATGGTGGATGGAGTAGTTATTAAGTAATTAAATATAGATAACAATGAGTTTATAGATATTGAAAAATAAAACTAGCTATAAAATATAAAAACATAAATTGATCTAATATATAACCCCCTCCCACACAGACACACATGATTATAGCTAGCTTTATTTAAATATTATAAGTTTTTAAAATAGATTTATAGAGATCTGCAGTAAAGAAATATTACCATAGTTGTCTGGCACTTGTAGTAGGCACTTGATGTTTGCAGCATAAAAATCCATTAAAAAGAAGGTTTAAATTTTGAGCAAAATTATTTAAAGAAGGTATTTCAATAGTGGTTGTTTGGTGGTTTAAAAATAAAACAACGATGGTGCCTCAGCAAACAATTATTTAAAGAAGGTAGTTCTACAAAATACAACATCCCAATGCAATTTAAGAGAGCAGAACACTTTTACTTTGCAGTGAAGAAATATTATCTTTTTTTTTTCAGGATGAGTTCTCCAGCACTTGTAGTAGGCACTTGATGTTGGCAGCATAAAAATCCATTAAAAAGAAGGTTCAAATTTTGAGCAAAATTATTTAGAGAAGATATTTCAATAGTGGTTATTTGGTGGTTTAAAAAATAAAACAATGATGGTGCCTTAGCAAACAATTATTTAAAAAAGGTACTTCCACAAAATATAACATCTCAGTGCAATATAAGAGGGCAGAACACTTACTTTGGAAGAACTCCATTGCATTATGTTCTGTTTTTGGGAGATCCTAAATTTTCATCATTTTGAGTAAGAAAAGATGGTAAGACACTATATCTACTTAAATTTCAGCATGGGTTTTTGAAATGTTGCATGCATGTTTAATATTGTATTCATCTGTGTAAAAAAATCCATATTAACATCATCAAAAAATAAAAATAATACCAACAACTTGTATTTTTAGCAGTCAAAAATAATTAATAAGTCATGATAAAACTAAGCAGGTATTTCACAAGTCTAGTTCAGTTACATTTTGATTAAATTTGTCAGCCCAAGCAATTATATTTTCATGTGAAAAGGCTATTATGCAAGTGATTGTGAGAGGTCTATTATGTCACATCTCATTTTGTAAGTACAAACTGTGATGTGTAATATGTTACCATGTGATTATATATATATAACTTTTTAAATCTTTAATATCTGTCTATCAATTTAATTCATTATTTTCCTAAGAATCTCATATAACATACACATATAACAAAATGTTTATGCAATTATTTATCTAACTTTTAAAATTGTGTGTAGGTTAAATGTTAATTAAATTTTTTTTTTTAAAGTGAAAGTAAATATGATCACGCAGTGCCATTCTCCATTCACTTGGTGATCACCTTTATTTTCCTAACATGATCAAAATAGTTAAGAAATTTAACAATAGAAAGCTAAATACCTACACAATTTTAAAAATTAAAAACTGATAAATAGTTGCATAAACATTTTGTTATATATGTATGTTATGTGAGATTCTTAGGAAAATAATGAATTAAATTGATACACAGAAATTAAAGTTTTAAAAAGATATATATAATTGTACTGTAACATATTACACATCACAGTTTGTACTTGCAAAATGAAATGTGATGTAATAAACCTCTCACAATCACTTGTGTAATAGACTTTTCATGTGAAAAATATAATTGCTTTGGCCAACAAATTTAATCAAAATGTAACTGAACTAGCCTTTTGAAATACCTGCTTAGTTTTATTATGATGTATTAATTATTTTTGAGTGCTAAAAATACAAGTTGTTGGTATTATTATTTCTTGACAGTGTTAATATGGATTTTTTATGCAGGTGAATATAATATTAAACATGCATACAACATTTCAAAAACCCATGCTGAAATTTAGATAGATATAGTGCCTTACATCTTTTCTTACTCAAAAAGATGAAAATTTGGGATCTCTCAAAGACAGAACAGAAGGCAGTGGAGTTCTTCCAAAGTAAAAGTGTTCTACCCTCTTAAGTTGCATTGGGGTCCTATATTTTGTGGAACTACCTTCTTTAAATAATTGTTTGTTAACCTTTTAACCGCTAATTATATTATTGGTTGTATGAGGTAAAAATCAAATCTTTTAATTGGCCAACTCACAAACTGAAGACAAAGCCTATTGTTAAAACATATTTGCCTATAATATTAAATTCAACTCAGATACGTTTATAAAAAGTATATTATTAATTTTTCAGGTTATGAAGAGAACAAAAGTTCTTTCAAAAATAAATTGCTATTTATTTATTCTAAAATATTTAATTTCGGCAACATAAAAGCTATAATATAAACAAAAAGGTCGACTTTTACGTTATAGAAAAGTAAATATTTCTTTTTACTAATTCTTCAATATTTTTACAAAAATCTTCGATATTTTTCAAAAATAATTTTGTTTTTTTAGTATTCTCTCTGAAAATAATTTTAATTTCTCAAAATATACTTTTATAATACTTTAAAATCATATTCAAAATGAAAATCTCAGCATTTTTCTTTATTTTCTTTGATCAGGCGGTTTCTTTGTTCTTTCCAGCCAATCAGAATGTTTTTTTCAGCTGAGAGCTTGCTAAGAACCAATCACAAATAATGTTCTTTCTTTGTTTAGGTTTAAATGCATTTTTTTTTATTTTTTACTTGTAAAATAAGTCGGAAGAGGGCACCATCTTACAGAACTTTAAAAAACCTCTTCAAAACCTATCGAACGAATTTTTTAGCATAAGAATCGGCTGAGTTAGAGTGACGTCAGATGTCTACGAGGAGCCTTGTAAAAAACAGTCTTTTGGTTAAGGCACCATCATTGTTTTATTTTTTAAACTACCAAATAATCACTATTGAAATACCCTCTCTAAATAATTTTGCTCAAAATTTGAACCTTCTTTTTAATGGATTTTTATGCTGCAAACATCAAATGCCTATTACAAGTACCAGAGAACTCATCCTGGAACAAAATTGGTAATATTTCTTCACTTCAGATATATATAAATCTATTTTTAAAATGTACAATATTTAAATGAAGCTAGTTATAATTGTGCAGAGGGAGGGTTGTATTTTATATATTAGTCCAATTTCTGTTTTTGTATTTTATAGCTAGTTTTATTTTTTTAAATAGCTATGAGCTCATTATCTATATTTAATAACTTAATAAGTACACTGTCCACTATTAATGAAGCTTTGTTAATTTTTTTAAGATTAATTTAAAAATAGCATTTATGATTTTTTTGGTTTTTGTATTTTGCATTTTACTTATTTGTCATCGAATTTTGATATGGGAAGGGATGTTTCACACCCTCTGCCATTAATGAAGCACTTCATTAATTTTTTCAGATTTACTATTATAGTTTTTGTATTTTTGTAATTCAAATTTTATAGTGCTTTCTTTGATTTTTTTTTATTTGTATTTTAGAAGGATTTGTTCAATTTACTTTGCCTTAGGCATTTTAATTTTTAGATTTCAGTGATTTTTGGACAAAAATTTATCACTTGCAGGCTTCTTGGGGGTTGTTGATGATACTGCAGCATCACCTAGTGGCCACAGTATGCATAACCAACAACTACCAAATTAGGATAGAATAGCATGAAGTCTTTAAGAAAATTACTTTTAATAGCCTTAAACTCATTTTAATGTGCCTAAGACCATTTTCACTTCTCTTATTTTTTTAATAATTGAGATAAATGAATAGTATCATATATAAAATACTGGTATCACAACAATTGTATCATAGTGAAATCTAATATCCTGAATTCCAACAATATATCCAAAGAAAATTATTTTCTGTATAGTGATGGTGCTTTTGTTAAAATTAATTTTTGTTTTTCTCTTAACATTTGGTGAAGAAAATCTTTAAATCTTGTAAAAACTCTGCCAGATTTTCAGAGACAATCACAACATCCTATTACAAAAATATCCTTCATTTTTTCAGACAAAACTTGGTCTAAACAATGAATTAAACCTATACAACTATTTACCAGATCAAATGATATCCTTTGGAAAATGTAAGTAATGATTCCATAGCAAAAAATCAGTGTATTTTTGATCATCATTATACAATGATATCTGTCAATAACTGATACTTAAATCCATTATAATAAAAAATGTCTTCCCACCCAAATTTAGTTAGTAGCTCATATATAATTGGAGGAATATTATGCTGTGGGATTGTAATATGATTTAAGAACCCAGCATTCAAACAGATGCATACAAATCCATTCTTCTTCTGTATCATAACTAATGGATTATTGTAAGATGAGGCTTATTGTCTTATAATATGCCATTCAACTATCTGATTTAATTGACATTCAACCACAACTTGATGTTGATAGGGTATAGAGTATGAAATGAGCTATAATTCTCCAAATGAATACAGTGTATAGTTTTTAATAACACCAGGTCACTTACAAAAATATTCTTGAATTTGCATAATAATTGATAAAATTGATTTTTTATTTTAATTTTAATTTGACATCAAATTCAGTGGAAATTTCTTGAATACAAGCTAAGTTTATTGATTGATGAGATGTAGGCAGTTAAAGTGACATCTTTCTCTCCATTACCTTATTTTAGTTGAATAGTTGATAACACAATCAATACCAGCTCATAAAATCTGACCCTAAAACTAATTAATGAATAAACCCTGGAATAATGAGAAATACATATTCAATAATCAATGAACCCCACTATATATTATCCTACCTTTGATGGATAAATAATTTAGAATTTCTACCATTTGCCAATGTAACTTGTGATTGTTCTAGTCGCAGAGTAGAAATAGATGGGTTTGTATCAATTTCTCAATTCTTTTCTTAAACGAAATTTTTGAAATGACTAGTATCTAACAACACTCTGACTGAAATACTTTCACATATAACACTGATTTCAGAGCAATCCTTAAATGGCTCAGGTTCAAATTTATCATGAACAAACTCATAGAATTTATTTGTGAAATTAATTCATTCCTCCCCCAATTAATCTCTGATTCCTGCAATGAGAAATATTCCATGAAGTCCCTTTTAGATTAGTGAATGGACTTAAGTCTAGTTCTGGGTGTTTTAATAGATGTAGATGGCTTAATTTTGGCAGAATATTTTCCAAATGGCAAATTAGTACTATTAGACTGTCCTGTATCATTTCTCCAATTATATAAATAACTATCTTACAGTGGTTTGGCTTCTGGAATTGCAACCTTACATTCAGTGATGAGAAATGTCCTAAAACACTCTAATCTATTGTTAACTGATATTGACAAGTTTAAAGCTTTGAACTTATTTCTGAAGTCTATGAGTGACTTCTAATGGATTTTCTCTGGCCTCCAGCATTCCTAAACAAGGTTTGTTCAATATGTTGAAGTATATTTTGCCTAATTATTTATATAATGTGTGATTCTGATCATGGGAAGGTACTTAACATTTTTAGCCTAGCAATCTGATACTGAAAAAAGTGAGTGTAAATTACTGTTACTGGCATAATATTCTTTCCAAACTTGTTGAGAATTTATACAGTCTTATTTATCATCATTCCAAAAATTAGCCATAATGGCATGTTTGTAACCTTTGTATCTTTGGGATTTGTGAAATGATGGCCAGTTTCTCCTGCTCATCAAAATTACTTAATACAAATAACTTTTTCAAGTCAATCAAGTACACTTTTGCATTTTTATTATAATTCTATATATAATCCTCATTAAACACTTTTATGTAAATAAACTTTGATGTGCTAGAATTAGTATGGTAAAAGTATTCCTCAGTTGATGAATCTAGGCATATTTGCTCAGTGTTGGCAAATTTTTTTATCAGCACACTAATTATTATCAGAATTCCAGTATTGTTAGAATAAATAAATTAATTTCTCTTTGTTTAATTATTATTTTTAATTTTATGTTGGAATTAGAAATATCCTGTGTATTCATGACTTTGGCTACTGCAACTTAGTTACTGCAATTTGTAAATTGATCAACCTACTTTCCAGAACTGTGATATGATAATCCATCTTAGTCATAACTCGTTTTAAACTTTCAACTTGGTTGTTAAAGCTTGACACATCCTCCCTAATTTTATAACTATACTTATCCAGAGTCATCACTAACTATTCCTTTTACTCGGCCATTTTTTCTTCAGTAGTTTCTAATCTTACTGGCACTAAGAGTAGTCTAAATTCCTCAGAATTTCACCAATCCTTCATTTTTATTATATACAAATTCTTCATCAAATTTGTTGGTTGCCTTAATAATATCTTTTCTGAAAATTGTCAACCTTATTCTGACATTCACAAAGGCAGTATTTTATTGATACTACAATTGTATCTATATGGTTCCTTAGAAATAAGGAATCAGAATTCTAATGTTTTTATTGAATTATTGAATTGAATCCCCTTTCTTTAATTGTTGTTTTTAAATCTACATTGAAATTAGAGATATCTTGTATGCCCATGACTTTGATTATAGTGACTTCTAAATTGGCTAATCTACTTTTTCATTCATAACTTACTACCTTCAATTTGGATGCTAAAACTTGTCTCATTCTGTTTAATTTCATAACTGCATGTATCCAACCTAGAATCAATACTAACTATTCCCTATTTATTTCTATCATCTTTACCTCAATAATACCTAATCCTGCTGACATTAAGGATTGTCTAAACTCTGAATTGCACTAATCCTTCATTTTATTATATACAAATTTTTCATCAAGTTTCCTGGTTTCTTTAATAATACCTATTTTTCATACAAGTTCTTGAAACTTGCTCTGAACTTTATCAGCTGTATTTCATTGACACTATGACTATGCAATAAACTATTAACATCAGCACTATATTTCTTGGCCATATTCTGGCATCAGATCTCAATAACATAAAGAATTCTTTTCTCTGTTGGGTGATTGTAATTTCCATATCTCATGTGAAGTCTTATCAGGTGTTTTGGAAAGAACGTGCAATTTTCTTCTGGAAATCTTTCAACTTTTCATACAAGGTTTTGTTTTTTGACAGCATTTGCCTTTGAAAATTGTTGCATCTATCTATCAGACCTAGCTTGTGATCTAACCTGAAATATCTTGAACTTCTTACAGAAATTATTAAGGACTGCTAACACACCCTGTTAGTTATTTTGAATCCTGCCCAATAAAATCTGATTATTAATATCTTAAATTTTAACTCTAGTTAAATAAAGATAATTCTAAATAAAAACAAATTACATAAATTAACAGTAAAAACTAATGCCTAATAAATACCCATAAAATTAGGGTCCATCTTAAAAAACTTCAAAATCATTCACTTTAAACATTATCTAAAAAAAGAGAGATACAAAAAAAAAGTATTAAATTCAATTGTCATTTGTCTCTTAAGAATACATAGTAGCATTTAATTTATTTTTATTTTAAAAATTTTTACAACATAATTTAATTTTTTACAAAAGAACTACTATAAATAATAACAATAAAAATTTAAAGTATTATTCATATTGTTAGCTGACATATAGTCTTATAACTGATAACATGTTTTATAAAATCATATTCAATTTTGGCCTTGTCAAAATATCAATAATACAAAACTGACAACAAATTATTTATTATAGCTCCATGATTTATCATGCTGCACATTAAGGGTAATTATAATTGAGAGAATGAAATGTTAGCATAGCCACATGCTATATCTATGATGATGCCAATGGATAGAGAGTACAGAGTACAAACACAGATACCAATGTGATGAGGAAGGCAATGGTACATTTTATTACATGCAAACCACATTAAAAACGAATTAAATGTTTAATATATTCAACAATGTCTGAATTTGAATTTAGCTTAAAATATTAGTAACCAAAATTATAAAAATACACAACAATATATCTTATTATAGGTCATATATCATAATAATGCATTAAATATATACATATATATAAATTATTTTTCAAAGTGTGTACATGTTCCATTTATATGCCTAGAATCAATAATGAAGAACTAAAAATATTGAGAAGAAATCTTAACATATTTTGATATGATGAATTTCCACAACTAACAAAATGTCTTAATAAAATACGATTATTATGGAATTTTGCTTAAAGATATTTGTTAATAATATATATATAGAAAATCACATAGCTTTCTGGTTAAGAAAGGGATCTAAAACCAAAATAAATAAATAAAAATGTTTCTTCAAGTAAAGACGATTATAATAACCTTTTGAAAAATAATTCATGATCATTAGTAGAAAAATCCATAAAAGAGATTTTAGAAATGAAGCAAATCAACATAAATCGGAGATATTATTGTAATAAAAACTAAACTAATATTTCACAACCAAGTTATGATGAAGTTGAAAAAAATCTTTCAAGGCAAATGATGAAAATATAAATCAAACAAAAGCTTTGAAACTGTAAATGTTAAAGACTGATTGCAGAAAGTAAATTTAGTAGTTAAAACTAAAATTTAATTAGATATTTAACGCAGTAAAAAAAAAATTTTTTTATAAGGACAGAAAACATAAAGTCCTAGTAAATAAAAACATAAAAAAATTGTAAAAAGGATATAATAAATCAAGATTTTATAGACATTCCATTGATACATAATAAGATTTATAATAATAATTTTCAACAAATTATAGTTACCAACAAATTAATTAAATCTCAAATTGATGGTTATAAAATAAGACATCCAAATGTATTAGAATATGATCTTGGGCATATTGAAAAAGAATATTAATAGTTTATATCTTCGACTTTCAGAAATATTTCAAGAAATCTAAATTGGAACATTATACTTCTATAGATTTAAGCAGATCGCTAATATAAAAAACAGCACTTCAGTGAAATAAAGAAAAGGTAAAAAGAAAAAAAGAAATGTAAAAATTAACCGCTGGATTTTTATAAAATGAGGTCAATAGAATTAATAATAATAAAAAATATATATAAAGAAAATTATAGGAAAAATAAAATATCTCAATTATATAGCAGAACTTCTTTGAATTGAAATAACAGTTATTTCAACAATCGCAAAAAAAGAGCATTGTTACTATAAAAAAAAAAAAGAAAGATATTATTAAGTGTGAAAAAATTTAGTATTAAAGATTAAAGTCTTGCATTGGTGGTCGAGAGGTCAGCGCGACTGCCTTGCACTTGCAGGCAGTTGCCCGGGTTGCGGGTTCGCATCCCGGCCGATGCTATGACACTTAAAAAAAAAAAGATTAAAAAATAAAATAGCTCTTTAATTAAAACAACATGTTTTGGAATGTCGTATATTTTAAATGAAATGTGAAATATGCAATTCAATCTATGCAGAATATAAAAATTCTAGGAAATGATTAAATTATCATTGATATGCTAAATACGCTAATAAAGAAATTGACAAATTGTTTTTAAAGTGTTATGTCTGATAAAAATATACTAAATGGTTAAAAAAACTGCGGTAAAGATATTGATATTTAATAAATATATAAAAATATATTAATTCTTTTAAACTCATTATAATCGAGTATTATGAAAAGGTAACAATTGAAGTTCAAAAGTTTTATAATGCACTAAGCATGTTTTCAGCAGATTACTGCCAGAATCATAGTGCTGTTTAAAGTTTAGCAGTTAGAGCTATGCCTATATACATATATGGACATAGTTTGATATGAAAATGAGGCTTAATGTGTAAATGTGGCATTTAAATGGTCCAGTTTTTCATTAATGGAATGCATGAATCCTTTCTGTTAATAGGTTTGGTTTCTTTGTGATTGTCAAAGCCTCTTTATATTTTCTTTGTCTGGCATCTCTTTCAGCACAGATTATTCTTATATTGATGGAAGTGAAAGTGTGATCCATAATATAATTCCTATAAACTCATAGTAACCCAGTATTATGAAAAGATAACACTTGAAATTCAAAAGTTTTATAATACCCTAAGCATGCTTTTGGAAGATTACTATCAGAATCATAGTGTTGTTTAAAGATTAGTAGTTAGAACTATGCCTATATTTATGGATGTAGTTTGGGCCACACTTCCACTCACACCAATGTGAGAGCAATCTGTGCAAAAAGCGATGAAATAAAGAACATATAAAGAGGCTTGGGAAATCACAAAGGACCTACATTCTATCAACAGAAAGGATTCATGCATTTCATTATCAAAAAAATAGAACATTTAAATGCTGCATTTACTTATTAAGCCTCATTTACATATCAGACTACTTCCATATATATAGACGTAGTTCTAACTGCTAAACTTTAAACAGCACTATGATTTTGACAGTAATCTGCCAAAAACATCCTTAGTGCATTATAAAACTTTTGAATTTCATTATTACCTTTTCATAATACTCGATTATAATGAGTTTATAAGAATCATCTTATTTGATGAAAAGAGAAATAAAACATATATTAGAAATAAGTAACATCAGTTTTTTTATCAATTCTATACTAGATCTTTACTAAGATCTTTGTACTCAAGTCAATAAAAAAACCAAGTTACAATGGGGTTATAGCATAATAAATAATATTCAAATATTAAGTGAAATTATAGAAAAGATCAATGTGTATGAATTATCATTATATTTTGGATTTATAGATTATAAAAGGAATGCGACTGTTTGACTCTATTAGCATTTCTTCAGCTATTAATGCTTTAAATCATTAAAATTTAGACCCAATTTATTGTTAAATTCTCCAAGTATATTTATTTATAAAAAATAAGCATTAGTAATATAGATTACATGATGATACTACAGACATTAACATTGATAAGAATGCATATCAAGTGTTTCCTTATCTGCAAAACTTTTTACAGTAGTTCTTTAGAAAATATTTTATGGATCAAATTTAAGTCATTTTGATTTAGCAGATGATGTGGTTATTTTTGTAAATAGTACACAAGAGTTTCAGAAAATATTACAAAAACTATCAAATGATGGTAAAAAAGTAGGTCTACAGCTCAATGCTAAAAAGACAAACAGAATGTTCAATGGTTTTTTTGGTAAAAACAGAAAATTAAAGTTGATAATAATAAGTTAAAATAAGATAGCAATTAAAAAAGTTTTTGCTCTGATTTTTCATGCAGATAGAAATATAAACGATAAAATTAATCATAAAATTAAAATTGGATAAGCATTTTTATTAGCAATAATTTAATATTAAAAGAAAATGTCTATGGTTTGAAAGGTGAGGTTTTTAATAAATAGGTTTGACTGTGGTTAAATATAGATCAAAAATTTAGATACTTAATATAGCAACAATAAAAAGACTATCAATGATATTAAGATGATTGAAGAGAGATATTTTGGAAGTAGCAAGGAAAAATTGAAAATTAAATATGTGGGTGAGAGTATACACATATTGCTAAAAGAGATAACAGTAGATAGATAACTGAAATCAAAGTAAATCCCAAGAAATTTTTGCTTAAATGATGTGAAAAAAATAAGCTAAGGATTGAAAAAAAACCTAGCCTGACACCTCTCTGATGAGTGCCAAAGCACGAAACCATGGTCAGAGGTTTGGGAAGGGGTTCCTGACAGAGATATTTTAAGTGCTGGTTCTGGCTAAGCATTTATCATAAAGCTTGTAGAGGAATTGGAAATCCTCATTGTTTATAATTTACAAGCTTAAGAGATAGGGGCATGTGATCTATGACTCTTATTTTGACTATTTAGATTCTCCTTGGTTTTGGAGAGAGATTTGTACCTGCAGTAGACCAATAGTGTTTAAAAATGACTAATATTATATATATATATATATATATATATATATATATATATTCTATCACATAACAAAGCATTTAAAAAAATTACATTTCTTTATTTGAGGCAGTAAGCATGTATTTTTTATTGAATCCATGTGAAAAAGATGACTTGGAAATTTAAAAACTAAAACCATAAGTCTCAGCCACCTAGTGGCTATAGGAATACAATGTTGGTAATGAAGCTTCACTGTAATATTTTGAAGCCAAACTGAGGGTAATCTCACTACCTTTAAGCATTGTTATCAAAATGAAGAAAACTTTTAGTTTCCTAACAGCAACAATGTTTTAACTGACATCATTGTGAAAACAAAGATGGCAGAGAACATTTCAAGTCAACTGCAAAATAGAGGGGAAAATGTGAATCAAGAAAACAGCAGTATAAATAAACAACTGATGGAAGAAGAGAATTCAGTTAACAAAGAAATCACCACAGGTGATTTGGACTATATGTCACCCAAAATATCACAAGACAAACTGATTAAGAAAAACAAAACAATAAAAATCTAAATTTGAAACTAATGAGAGAAGTAAGTCAAACAAATTATTTAATGTTAATAACCAAGAATTCAAGTATGAAGAGGCATTACAATCAAAAATGAAAATCTACACAAATGCAGTAAAAACTGAAGAGAATAGAAGTATGAGGTAAATAACGTTATGCAAGAGCCTTATGATAATATATTTGATATAATGGATGAGAAAGATGAACAATTAACTGGTTTACCAAAATCACTCAAGGAATAACTTTTAATAAGGATTGGGAAATTTAAGGAATAAAAGCAAACAAATTTTTTTACCAAGAACATAACTACAGACAAATTCATTTGACATGCTGGATGCTAGACACTCCAGCTAGAAATATCATCATTGTAACATTAATAGAGTTTTGTTGTAATATTTGTGAGCACGGGTCTACACTTCTGATTTCTTCCTCAAGGATTGATGGTGGCAGTCATTAGGGGTCTGGTTTATGCATGCAGGCTTTGATGAATATTACTGCTACCTGGAAAACCTGTTGGGAGGATACAGGGTCAAAGTTTTCAGCACCGTTTCCACTCTGATGGGCTGCTGCACCCCCTTGATGGATTGTTTTTGGGAAGTGCAGATCTGTGCTTGTCACTCATTAATTTTTTCCCCAGTTGGCATTCCAATTTTGGGCAGGTAGACTGAAAGTAGTCCCTGCCCATTTGGACTTGAAGTGGGAGACAGAGATACCTGGAATGGGCTTGGCTGTGGTCAAGGATTTAATGTTAATGGCCTTGGACTTCATTGCCTGTTGTGGTGGTTGACACAATACTGGATGTCCACCTATTAAGCTGAAGCATTTGGATCTTTACTTTGAGGCCCCAGGGAGGGGGATCATTGGATGATGGATGACTTATCAGCAGTTGGGCCATGTAGACCTATGTACAGATACACAATAAACAAAATTATAGCAACCCTTTTAGATATAATTGTTATCGAGCATATGTACTTTTTATAAACCTGGCCAATAAATGTTTTACATTGTAACATTGAACACTTTGTAATCCTTAATGGGTAAGGGTATCTGAAAATTTTTGTAATCTTTTAACTAATAAAGGTTACTTTTGAAAGATTTAGGAGTGACCGTTAATAATATAAATAATTAAATAATTAACTACTTGGAATATCATGTGTCAATTGAGGTTCTGGTCATGACACTTGAATTTCTATTTAGGAATATTTACCTCTTTATTCTATCATTCTACCACTATTCTAATTTGCATTGTTTAATGATAAAATGATACAAGATTTTTTTAGTATTTTAAATAGCAAGTTGTTCTGAGCTGGTAGATTATTCCGTTATTACGAATATATAAGTAGCGTTATATAGTATTACATAACTCACACTTATTATTTATTTAGAATATCCAAGAATATCAAATATTCAATGTAATTCATAACTGTACACTTCTCCAAATTACATTCAAAAAGATTTTATTCAAATAAAACTCATTTGAAATTAAAGCACAAATTTAAAATTAAATTTAATAGAATTTAAATATTGAAGTCATCAACTCTGATAGTTGTTTAAACATATCTTGGATTGCCCACTCGTCTAACTCCATTCTTTGTAAAAAGATGAGAAAAGACGAATTAGTGGTAATAAACTAAAATAATTTTGTCTTGCAAATTGATATATTAATTATTAATTTAGAATAAATTTAAAAATAAACAATTTCAAGAAAAATATTAGATATTAAAAAAACAACAGATTATATGTATGTACATGTATATTTAAAAAATCAGGCTGAAATATCTAACTAATGAAAAGATTACGTCAATCAAGTGACATATTTGATCATTGTTAATGGTAGTTGGATTTGGTTTGGCACTTAATGACAATTTATTCTAGCATTTTTTAACTATTTAGAATTTTATCTGTTGACTGTACATTTACAGTGAAATCTATAAAGAATTATATATTTTATTTTTAAAATGTTAATAAAAAATATTTAAATTTTTTATAGATATTAATAAGAAATATTATTAACATTTATAATATGTCGCAACAGTATTTTATAATATTAGTGACAGGTGATCGCAATTGTATCAATAGTACAAATATTATTTTAAACTATTCCTTACATAATTGTGATAATTTTATGAATTGATTGAATGACATTCATTTCATTATTAGAAGTTATAGCGTGTTATGATAACAATTGTCATTAATAAGCAATTAAATATACATAATGCACACGAGTATATATGTAAAGTACAAGCGCTTTGTGTATATATATGTGTGCATTGTATGCTTAATAAATTTAGCAGCATTTTGAAAAGATTAACTTTCATAATTTTCAAATAAACAAGATGTGAATAAGAGGTCAGATAAAACAGTAAAAATTCCAACTACAGTACAAAATCTGACAAACATATTTCCATAAAAGAACAGTGAAAAACTTGAGGATTTTACCTTTTTTTTTTTTATCTTACTGTCTTACATTCTAACTATATAAATTAAGTAATTATTTACCAACCAATAATTGAATAACTAAGCAGGATGGGTTATTAAAAAATTTGAAGCATGTTTGAATATGAAATTTTTTTGAGATAGCTGAGAATTCGAGCTCTAGGTGCAAAATATGGCTAGTGTAAGTTGTAAGTAAGCGTGACAACGCGCTGTGCTTTACAGATTTACACACAATATATAACTAATACATTAGCTTAACATAAAAGTTAAGTAAAGTTAATAATTTAGATTTAAATATGAGATGATGAATAAATGATTTTGAGAAAGAGGAAATAATAACAAATTGCTACAAATGTTGGTCCTTGCTTTCTAATTATCTTATTTGGTGAACCCAATTGGCAGAGTTTAAAGATAACTATATACATAAACACACACATTATACATAATTTTAATAAAATTAAATATTTAAAATTGTAAATATTGCTTAATAAAATACTGTTTTTAAAAAAATGATCTATATTATCAATTTATTTGCTTGAAGCTAATCATCCTATCGCTATTTCTCGATGGATTGGAGTCTGCGTATAAGAAATTTCTTCCGGTAGAGTAATGAGTTTTTAAAAAAGTAATTAAATGAGCTTTTTTTTGTATGTTTATTATATATGTTAATAAATATTCTAAATATAGATGTTTACCGTACAATTTATGCCCTGCAAAAGGATTGCACGCACCTTTTTATGATATAACTTTTATTATCTTCTGTCAAAGGTTGAATTACTGAATGTTGCGGCAAATAAAAGGTAAGGCTCGAAATATTTCTGCGGTAATAATAATACATTTTCAAGACTTGATATTAAGAAAAAAAGAAATCTTAGTTTATCAATTAGCTTTATTATTTCGTTGTCATTTTATTTAACATAAAATTTTTCTTTCTTTATCCTTATATAAATTGTAAGCAAAGATGTTTATTTACAAACAATAAATGAGTGACAAGTCGCATAATAAATAATATTTGATGAAAAATTATCAACTTAAATACTGTGAATATGAAGACATAATAATTCATGAGAATTGGAAACAAAAATACTAAAAGTTGTCTAAAAGAGTTTTTATTAGTCTGCGGTATATACGTTATTTTTAAAAATTAATTCATTTATTATTACAATTTACATCTGCAAATAGATAAAGAGAGGTACTTTGGATGTACGCATTTAACAAATTAGCTAAGCACTTTTTTTTTAGCATCTAACTTTTAAGAAAAAATATTAATGTAAATATTGAAGGTCATAATCGATATTATTTTAAAGTATAGTTATCATCCGTATGTTTATTTTTCTCTGGGATATAAAATATATATCTATACCTAAACTTATTAATACACATTTATTCTTAATTGTTAATGATCTTATGGTCTAGCCGTAGCATGCCTATTTATTATCTCTATGATATAGATTCAAATCTGGAATAGATTTTAGTTAGGGTCGAATTTTTTTTCAAGTAAGGAGTCCATATTCATACCAAATAACCGTCCATTATTATTAGCAAGAGAGCAATTAAGGATGAAATCATGTTCAACCCATTCACTTAACAATTAGCAAGTTTGGTAAGTAGTGTCTGTCTTCTCTGCTAATTTTCTTAAAGTTAGTGGAGATTCCTTTATACTTTTAGCTAGAAATTATATATATAAACTATAGACTCTCGATTTGTCTATTCTGAATATTGATATTCTTCACTATTAGACAAATTCAGAATAGACCTTTGTCCTTGTAGTGGTCTGTTTTTGGGGTAAAAATGTCACACATTATTCTGAAACAGTTCTTTAAGACTTTTTATATGAATTTACTTAATTCATATCTATATATTCAAATCATTTTTCAATTTCACTGATATTGCTTTTATCTTCCACATGCCTTTTCAACGTAATCTTCATATTTTTTTGTCTCCTAGCACAATTCAATTCCTATAGGGTTTGTTAATTTCATCAATAAATAATTTTATTTCCTTATTTCTTTAATACTTTAACATTTTTAGCATTATATTTTATGTTTTTTCATTACCTTTCAAATTCATATCTTTAAGGCCTTTAATCTTATTAGGACATGGTTTTATGAAAAAACAGTTTCCAAACAAAACATTTAGCATAAATATAAGCTTTGTTTAAAAATATATATTATTTTCCACTTAAATATTTTATAATTATGGCATTGGAGGCTCAATGTGTTTTAATTTCCCTATCTTTACATAATTAAATATTCTCTAGATTTTCTACTAAAAAAAAAATCAGACCAAAAATTATGGGGTCATTAGAAGATTATTATGAATATAGAAAAGATTTCAAGTAGTAGATAACTTTTTTCTGGTGATTCTCTGCATTATTCTGCTCTACATTAAACAGAAATCTTTAGTTTAAGTAATTGGGCATGCTATAACTAATCTTACAGATCAGGGTTTTTAAAATCAAAATTTAAAGAATAAGTTCTATATATAGTTGATAAACTGTTTGTCTATTAATCTCTGCATTTAATATATTAATCAATTAATCACTTTCATGTTATAACTCCCAGAGTATTTTACCCATCTATTTTTTTAGTCATTCCAACTTTTATAATTATTTATATATAATAAAATTATTTTTCAAATTAACTTACACATCAGAATAAGGTTTTCAAAATGTCACATAAAATGTATATTGCTGAATGATTTGAAATGTGAAGTATATATTGCTAGTTGGTGTTAAAATGATTGCACTTACAGTCTTTTTGAAAATATAGATGATTAGAATAATTTTGGAATGCTGCTAAAACCTTTTTATGTATTGTAAAATAAATACCTCAAAGATTTAACTAATCATAACAATTACCAAAAATATTATTAATTCTAATTACTGTTGAGAGCAGAGTAAAAAAAATAACAGAAGACTGAAGATGGTCAACATTAAAGATTGTCTGGATAAAAATCTCACTAATATAACATATATCAAAAACTCGAGATTGAATTAAATCAATGTAGTTAATTATTTGTACTGATGATATATTCACTTTTTTCTACAAAGTCTATCAAACCTATAGGATATTAATTACTAGTGATAGAAATATTTGCTACATTAGCTATATATTCTTAAAAACATGCTAAACAAAGTGAAAATAAACATCACATGATCACCATTTCTTATGCTTGCTCAAGCAGTTAAAACTGGCAAAAACTCTCCATACAGTAGTGCCACTCAGTGAAAGCCAGCAAAAACAATGGATGCAAGAAGGTTTGTGCATAAAATCCATATCTAGTGCCTACTCATCCAATATCACCAGATTAGTTTCTAGCTTGTGGCTTTCATCAGTGAGGAGTCTTGGATGTGAAAGCACTGCACCTAGATCTTAGGATCCAATGCAACTCTTCAGCAATCACCTTTTATCTTTATTTAACTATAAAACTATAAGTCTAAAATTAAGCTAGAAACTAGTCTGGGGATATTGAATGAGTAGGCACTAGATAGGGACTTTATGCACAAATCTTCTTGCATTCATTGATTACTCCGGCTTGCATTGAGTGGAGTGCACTACTGTATGGAGAGTTTTTGCAAAGTGAAAATACATATGAAGTATTTTCCTTTTTTTTTAAAAAAAAAAACTCAGATGGAAATATGGAGGATCTGATATAAAATGGATAATAATTTATAGGATTGTAAAAAATCTAGGTGAACATTAGTTTAAATAAAAACAACTTTATGATGTATGATTAGTTAGAACAGTTCTTAATCGTTTTGCCAGAGAGACCTCTTATATTTACTGAATATAATTTAGCAATTCCATTTGTGTAGTAATATGTATTTTTAAATAATGATAGTGAATTGAAAATATTTATAATATGAGAATTAATGTATTTTATTGAGTAATAAAGGTTTTTAGCCTCTTAGAAATTTTATATTAAAAAATTAAGATTTATTTAATTTTTTTAAAAAAATTTCTACATAATTCAAACACGGTACAATTACTAAATCAATAGATTTCAATTGAATATATAATTCACAATTATTTTGATTATTTTTAATCCAAGAAATTTTTTAAATGTTGGATATTAATTTCCCACTTCCTCAAAGTTGTTTATTATCTCAGAAAGGTATGGCCTCCAAATTAAGATACAGTGAGTTAGAATATTAATATCCAAAGCACCTGTTTAATAATTCAAAGTCAACAATGAAATATTTGTGTTTATGTTTCAAAAGACATCAATTTTAAAACATAATTGATGGAGCTATCTCATTTGAAGCAATCATATCTAGATATTCTTTTGATTACATCATTACTATGTATAAATGCATTTCAAATGCAAACTACTTGGATATTCTGAGGATATCTTGTGGAATAAGCATTGACTTAGGCTGCAATATCATCCTCCATCTCCAAAAAACCATAGGTAATGAAATCAAATATTGTTTTGATAAACATGATCATAACATTATGACTCTCTCATGTACTACCTATCATCAGATTTAAATATATATTTACTGAGTCTCTCTAGGTCAATTGTGAGCAGTAATTAAAAAATTGATATCCTGTTCATGGGTAATGGTTTGATATTACTCTATATAATGTTTAAATATTAATTCTATGGAAAATATATTCTAATACAAGTAACACCATACTAATAAGAGCATTTCTGATGGATAGTTTTTTTTCTATCTGACCCCTGTACTTAACATTTTATCAGGATATTTTCAATCCATAAGTACTGCTATATATATAAATCTTTTTTTTAAAATGTTACATCCATAATCCAAAAAAAAAAACTTACTTAGCAACTTTTCATCTTAGACTTGTCTTTATATTTATCTTTTTTTGTGAAATTGTCATTTTATTTTATTACGACCATTTATATGATTTAAATACTCCTATAAAATAATATTAAATAAATAAAAGAATAGAAATATTTTCACATTACATTGCCTTTATTATATTTATATCTTCTGATAAATAGCCATTTAAATATTACAAATATTCTTTATAATACAAAGAAGTTCTTAATACAGGGTTGTCTTTCAATCTATATATTTTATCTTCAAGATAGCAAATAAAATTTCCCTAATTACTTCATCAAATGCTTTTTCAATATCTTTGAGCTATTATAACTAACATTATAGCGCATGTACTTAGAGTGTTTGTTTAAATTACTTATAATCTTTGCCCTAGTAAATACAAGTGAATATTTCAATTTGGAATACTGTAAGTTATTATTTCTTTATATCTTTCAGTAATATGAATATTAATCACTTTATTTGCGAATATTGTTTTTTATTTTTTATCTTTCTTATATCCAAAACTTCTCTTTAGATATAAATTCAAATTATTAGAAATAATTTACTGTAGACCTCAACTGTAAATAAGATTAATTATCTTAAGATCATCATTTTAAACTATGTATTCGTCATAAAATTGTTGATAAATAATCTGATGACTACTTTTTGAATTTGAATTTTACAAACATTTATAATTTTATAAAAACTATTCTGCAATATAGTCAATAGTAATTCAATTGCAATTTTTCAAATTGCTTACACCTTTCTCTCATCTTAACTATTATATTTGCTTTTTATTCTAGCTTCTTTTTTTAACATTTTATTTAATTAGAATTTATAAAAAGTTATTATTATTTCTCTGTCATCTTTATGATATATCATAAAAGTATTTTCCGATACTGAGATATTTTTCTCTATAAGTACATTACAGCAACACGAATAACAATTGCCTCGTGTATTCATCCTAACCCCTTACACACACACCCCGTATTAAATTCAATCTTTATTTATATTTGAATTAAAGCTAATTTTTTAAAATTCAAAATTGAACACTTTTAAATTGAAGTTCCTAATGAGAATTTCTTTTCATTTCACTTTTAAATAATCTTTTGTAACTTATATTCATTTTATAAATCATCCTTGTTCCTTTACTTCTATGATTCTCTATAATTACTTAATTATAGCTTTTTATTACTTATTCATAAATCCAATCTGTGCAAAAGTATATCCATAAAAAATGATAGTATTTCAAAAATGTGAAAGTTTTTATTTTTTCCAATTTGAAAAAAAAAACAAAAAAAAAAAAAACGTTTGGTTGTCTAGACTATTAGCAAAATGCCCAAGTTTTTCTTTTCAATTAATTTTTAAAAAAATATTCCTATCAGTGAGACAATTTAGAAAGTAAAAATGTTGACAGTATTTGAAAAACTACAATTTGGCAAGACATTAGGCAAATCAAATCAAACATTAAAAAAAAAAGTAATATAAACACTGATATAATACCATATTTGTATGATCTTCGTTGTTTTATTAATAATATTTCTGTTAGGATAGAATTAAACATTCCTTCGGCCATTTTATGTAAAATTTCCCATCATTTACTAAAACTTAGATGAAATAACAAAATTGTTTAGGTTTTTTACTTTTTTCATGCCAATAATAAATTGTTGATTCATCACTGTCAAATATTCATTTTTTAAATTTTTATTTTCAAATTCAATTTCTGATATTTTTTGTTTTTTGATTATATATGCTGCTTACATCTTTACTTTCTTGTTTATAATAACTTGATGGTTAATAGTAAGTGAATTAGATATAGTTTATTTTTGACCTCTAAATATTTTTATAGGTCATATTTTCAATGATATGCTAATATAGCTTGTGAAAATTTTGGATAATCTAGGATATCTTTGCACTAAATTCATATTAACTCCAAATTTTTGTGAAAGCATAGAGAAAACTTGATTAATAAATATCCTGATTACAGAAATATTAGTGACAGCCATTTATACTTTTAAACATTCTTTGTGTCTAGTGTGTAATCTGTGCAAGCAGAACAATCAAAATTAATCTCCATTTTAAAACCACTGATTGTCATGATGAATGCCATGATGTGTAAATAGTTGCATCATTGGCATAGTATTAATCAATGGTATCATTATTTATAGTTTTTCCAACCATTTCCAAACTAATCATGAAAACAAATTGCTATCTTCCAAATGTGAAACGTGATCATGAATTATCATGAAATGTATGATTTATTCATTGGAATTCTTTCACTGCAACCATTACCTTGCATAGATATATTACAGCTTAACTTTTTTGAATAACTGAATTTATCTCATAAAGCATATTCTGTCATCTTCTCATACTATATAATCTAACACATAGTGTTATCATCTTAAAGATGACAATGTTCTAATTTATATAACCAAGAACATAATATATATATCTATCATGGTCTTTTCAATAACCTGATTTAAATATTATTGTGAGTTATTTTTGAATAACCATTTTTTCTTTAATATAAAATATTTCTAACTCTTTACATTCTTGAAATACTATTCGTTTCAAACAAATAAATAAATACATCACAAAAAACAAATGACTCCATATTTACTTTTCTGAAAAACCATTATTTATAACTGTGCTATTAATAATATAACAATCTCTAACTTTTTAAATAATTAAGAAAACTATTATATATATATAAAGTAAAATTAAATAGCAATTTATATTTTTTTACTAATACATATAACAGAATGAAACAGCACTGATTAGATTACTTGATGATAGTAAGAAGATTAATATTGATAAAGGTATAAGATTGGATGATGATGATTCTGTATCTCCAAAATGTTTAACAGTAGTTTTACAATAAATATTGAGAGTTAAAATAGAAAACTAAAAAAATAAAATTACTTGAAGATTATTTAAATCATTTGAATTGTGCAGATAATGTAATTGTTTCTTTATAAATAATGCTTCAAGGCTTCAGAAAATGTTGGAATTTATCATTAAAGTAAATAGAAAAATTTGAATTTAAATTCCTCTATTTATTTACATAAGAAACATTCAGTATACTGAATGAATAGGTCAATTACAAATGTCTAAAGATAAATACTAAAATGATTAAAATAATGTTTAATGTATTTTCTTAAAAAAGGAAAGTAAAGATTGACAATCATAAGTATGCCTAGGAAAAATTATTAATAAAGATGAAAAGTAATGGACAATATTAATCATAGAATTAAACAAGTGTCTGAAAGGGAATTATTGTAAGAGAGTGTTTGTCAGTCGTTACTTATTGTTCTAAACAAGATAACTGAACAAAAATGCAATACAGAGATTTTAGAACACTCAACAAAAGATGGAGAAATGGATGTTGAAAATAATAAGATCAGAAGAAAAATTATTGGGTGATAAAATAAAGAGATATCACAGACATTAAGACTGAAACTGAGCTGAATTGTACATATTATTTGATAACAATAGATGGGCATTTGAAGTTGTAATATGGATCCCTAGAGATTATAAGAAACTATAAGAGACCACATGTGAGATCATTAATTAAAATAAAAAGATTTGTTGGTGAGTTGTGGAGCAGAAAGGATACTGATTGCATGTAATATCATATTTTAAAATCTTTTTCTTTAAAATATTTGATACAATAAAATGTTATAGTTCAGTTCTATTTTATAACTCCCATATTTATTATTTTTATTTATACAATCATAATAAATAATACTTATAAATAGCAATTTGTCTTTTCTTACTGATATATATATATATATATATATATATATATATATATTGATATATATATATATATATATATATATATCAAAATGAAATAACATTGATTAGATTACATGGAGAAACTAAAAAGATTAATATTGATAAGGATATATAACTGGATTCCTATCTCCAAAACGTTTAAGAGCCAAATTTTACAAAATTTTCTTAAACTCATAACCATATTTTTACAAAAAAAGCAAAGCAAAACTCCATATAGTAGTGCCACCTGTGCTAAACAGAGTAATCAATGGATTTCAGAAGGCTTGTGCATAAAATCCCTATGTAATGCCTAATCATCCAATATCCCCAGACTAGTTTCTGGCTTGTGGCCTTCGTCAGTGAGGAGCTTTGGATCTGAGAGCACTGCATCTAGATCTTAGGATCTAATGCAACTCTCTAGCAACCATCTTTTATCTCTACTTAACTACAAAACTATGAGCATGAAATTGAAACACAAAAAATATTTTCAATCTAAGCTCAATAGCTTATATAGTCATATGGGTCTGAACTCAGTTCAGCACCCATACATTTTGGTGTCTTTGGCTCTTTAACAACCATAGCCACCACTACCCTATTAGGCAGGATTGGTGTTAAACCAGCAAGCATCACATGATCACATCTCCAATACTAGCACATAGTCTTGTAGTTAAGAAGAGATAAAAGGTGGTTGCTAGAGGGTTGCATTAGATCCTAAGATCTAGATGCAGTGCTCTCAGATCCAAAGCTCCTCACTGATGAAGGCCACAAGCCAGAAACTAGTCTGGGGATATTGGATGAGTAGGTATTAGATAGGGATTTTATGCACAAGCCTTCTGGCATCCATTGATTACTCTGTTTAGCACAGGTGGCACTACTATATGGAGTTTTGCTTTGCTTTGTTTGTAAACAATTATGTGCTAGTATTGGAGATGTGATCATGTGATGCTTGCTGGTTTAACCATATTTTTACTTATTTGACAAATAGATTTTCATAACTAAAAATTACAAATAAAACAACATATACTTACATACATATAACGAACATTATTCAAAAACATCTGCCAATTATTTTAATATTAAAGCAGTTATTAGTCAAAAGAGTCTCTCTGACTCTTCTTTTATTCCGTTCGTAGAAAGATGATAATTGTTATTAAGATTATATAATAGTTGTATATTTTTAGATTAAGTAGCAGATTAAGTAAATTAAATCATGTGGCAATATTTGTTCAAAAAGTAATATATGTCAAAAAATGTTTTTTCATTCTTTTAATACAATTTATTTTAGCTTTTTTTTAAATTTTCAACTATCATAAACGATCATAACTCTTACATTATAAAGTTAGTTTGACTTTTAAATAATCTTTTTGTTGATGTTAATTTTTGCAACAATATTTGAAGTATTTAAAATTTAATTCCAAAAATAATGAACTTGAAACTTTGTGCTGCTTTAGTATCGTAACTATTCTTGTATTGTTATTATTATGTCAAAACTATAGGGATCTTCATCAAATTTATTTTACATTCCTTACCACAATCACTAAAAACATTAATTTATTTGCAAGTGATATTCCTGACATTTACGAGAACTTGAAGATTGTCTACTTGAAGGATGGCTAATATTTTTCTAAATACAATTTAAATGCTTTTTTTTTTTTAAAGTAGTTCTTAATATATCATCATCAGTGATACATTTTTTCCCCCATATGTCAAAGCATTGGCCAGGAAGCGAACTTCTCGGCCACCAACGCTTGACAAACATTTGTTATGCTATACATTTACACATAATTATGATGTTTCTTACTGTCATTTAATTTTAATTTCTTTCATTTTTTTATTACAACTTTTGCAACTTTATCTAATATATTTCAAGATTTCTTGTCCTAAAAACATAGCTAATTTCTATTTTCCTTTTATTATTTTCAATACATGTTGCTATTCATTTTATTACTTTTTATAATTTCGTTATTTCTAATCTAATCAACTTATTTTCATTTTAAAAGTTTTGTCTTTTCATTCGTTTTTTATAGTCCAAATCTTTATATCATTCCAAGTTATATTCACAATCAGAAAAAAAAAAAATCATTTAATCAAATCTTTTCTTAATTTCAGTTTTAATAGTGTATAAATAATTATATATATATTTATTAAAATCCTACTTAGCTTTTTTTTTTGTCTGCCTGTTTCTCTCTCTCTATATATATATATTAAAACGTCTTTTAAAATTGCAAGACTAAAAACATTTAAAATTATTTTAAATAATTAAACAGACACTTTCACACAGCTCAAATCATCATTAAACAAAGACTGACGTAATCAAAAATTAATTACTTTGGCTTTAATGCGTCATTCTTTATTTACTGAAGGGATGACTATCTTATTTACAGTATTTAATTACTTATAAAATTTTAAATAGTCTTAATTTTTTTGAAAATTTTAATATATTTTAAGTTACACACACATATATATATGCAATATTTCAAAATATAATAATAATAAAAAATCAAATCTCTTTTATGTTATTTATTTTAGTATACTTTTGGTTTGTATTCATTTGTTAAGCTTCCTAGCATACTTTCTACATGTATTTTAAAAACCAGCAGCTGAAATGTAATTCTTCCTTTGATGATATGGCCATCTTTATATTTGAATCAGGATATTTTTTTCTAATTTTTTTCAATTTAAGGGTTTTCCAAAACTTTATAAATTAAGAGTTTCTATTTTTCTTGATTAGACCATTTATGTTATTGTGACAAATGATTTTAATGTCAAGCCAACCAATATTATGAACAATTAGTTGCTTAGAATATTGCAGAACCTATTAAAATGTGATTTGCTGATATCAACCAGTTCAGACTTTCAGATATTTTTATAATGAATTGACAGATTGTTTTAAAGCTTGGAAAAATCAAAAGATGACAACAAAAGAAAAGAAATTCAAAATTTGATATAACCATTATGATGATATTTTGGTAAAAGCTATAAATGTACTTAAATAAATAATTAAAGGAAGTTGCTATGACAACAGATTGATGAGATTGTTGATGATATTGCTATTATTTAAGTGTTGACTGCTTAATGTATTTACATTAAAGTTAATGTATTTAATGCATCTAGTCTTGATTATAGTATATATACATAAAGATGGTCTTTCACCATTATTGATTAAATGAGGTTGCCTTGACAACTGATTGAGATTGTTGATTCTTAATGATATTGCTATTATATAAGTATTGACTGCTTTCATGTAGCCTTGAGCATTATTAGCTTTATTATCTAGGTAATACAGGGTTAAGTACAATCTGAAAGTTATAATTGACTATTTATTGGTCTGTTTTCAGAACAGATTATATATATCTGTTCAATGAGGTTTATTTAAACTTCTTTCTATTAATAGTTTCACTCTCTGTAGTCAAGTTGCAAACTTTAATATCTATATAGATCATAGATAAAGATGGATTTCCATCTTTATTGCTTAAAGAAGGTTGCCTTGACAACAGAATATGAGATTGTTAATTGTTAATGATATTGGTATTGTTTTAAGTGTTGACTGCTTTCATAAAAATATACATAATATGTTTAATAACTTATTATTTCTAAATAATACATGGGCAATTTAAAAGTATTGCAGTTTGTAATGTTAATTGATTATTTATTAGTCTGCATTACAGTGACATGTTTATTTCATGTTTAAAGAGGTTTATTTAAACTTCATTGTATCAATATTCATACTCTGTAATCAAGTTTCAAGCTTTAAGTGTCCATATATATTCAATGGACCATTAGTAAGAATGGATTTCCATTCTTGTTATTAAAAGGTGTGAAGATTGCCTTGACAGCAGTGAGAAATATTGATTACTATATTTTACTGTGAATGTTTAGGTGGTTACTGGTTGAAATTTAATAACTTATAGATACAAAAGTATATAGACAGGTGAATGGATTGATTGATAAATAGTATATAGATAGATGGGTAGATAGAATTAATAATTGGATAGAGAATTAGGCAGGGGGTATAAGGAGTAAAAAAGTAGACAGATAGTTTAATTAACAGTTATGTATAAAGATAGGGGAGTAGATAGGAAAATATATAAAAAAGTTAAGAAACTAAATGAGTAGGAGGGTCATAGATGAAAGTAGCTGGGTAGGGTTAACAGAGAGATTAATTAAATTGATATTGCATAGATAGATATTTTAATTCCCAATAAATAATCCATTATAATTTAAACTGCAAATTTATTTTACACTTATATATTTGACAACATCCATCTGAGATAAATACATTAATCATTTATTATGTTAGAAAATATCATACCTTCTTTAATTTAAGAAAATGCTTTAAATTTAATTAATGATTTGATAATATATATTTGTAGGAAAATTAATCTCTTCTAATCATTGTAAATAATATAAACTATGGTTTTAAAGATTGATACATCTTTTCAGATTAAATACTATCTTGTAAGTGTCATAAATCCAATTCCATTCTTCTTTTATCCAATGAAATATTTTAGATATATTTCTTGTTTCCATTCCATCACTCCTATTTTAAATACATGATTAAAGACATCTGAAAAAGACAAAGGTCTCACAAGAACTAGACTTTTCATTTGGTCCAGTTCATAATCTCAGATATATCTTTATCTTGTTCAGTACTAAGCTATAAGTAGTAAAAAAAATTTATTTACAAATTTGACAACATCCATTTTAGATAAATACATTAATGATTATTACTACATTTTTAGACTAGAGGTTTATTAAATATAATGTAATAATTTGGTATAAACAAAGGTGACAAAAACATGTGAGAGATTATGATCTGGGCCAACTAAAGAGCACAGATTTAGTCAGAAATGCATATTGAAAGTTATTTGCCATTTTCAAATGATTGTATTTACATGTTTAAAATGTCTCTAATAGAATAGACATTTTAAGTATATTTAAGATATTATACATACAAAAAAAAAAAGGAAATATATTAATGATACCATGTAGTTATGTTTAAATACAAAGCAAATACATTAATCTTTAAGTGAGTTTAAAAGTAATCTTTGATCTAAAAATGATGTGATAATCTCTAGCTTAAATAAATAATTTAGTAATGTATTTTTCTAAAAGAGATGTTGCCAAATGTATGAATGCAAAAAATGTGGCATTTGTAAATTAAATTACAAAAATACTGATCAAAGATGATAAAGACATATAAAAAGCCATATTCTGAGTCAAGTAAAATATATTAGTTTAGCCAGAAATAAATCTTGGGCATTAATGTTTTTCACGTTTCTTTATATATATATATAAAGTGTCTGTGATAAAAAAAAAGTTTGCAACAAATATTAGCAATACGAACGTGAAACAAAAATCTGTAATAGATTTTCTAAGAAAATCTATTACCGAAATTACTATCAAGGGACACATAAAATATATATCAATAACCTTATAGACTAGACTAAAGTTAGATTTTTTAAAAAAAGGTTTAGCTTTGCATGAGCAAAAATTGGATATTTAAACAAGCTCACACAAAAAATTGTAAATAAAATAATAAAAATATAGAGCTGCTAAAAAAAGTAAATATGATACTTTATTTTTAAAAATAGCTTTTTAATAATTAATTATAAACTCAAAAATTTAATTATCTGTTGTGTGTATGTAGTTAAAAATCAGATTGTGAAAAACGAAATAAAAACGGTGGAAAAATTAAAAAAAAAAAAATTAAATGTGATGCGATGCACTAAGGCTTCTCCGAGTTGGGAATCTCTCAGCCACTATGCCTAGAGAAACCTGTTAGCCACCTTCCCTTCCCTTTCCATTCACCACCCTAAGTTTTCCCATATTTTTCTCTATCCTACTCCATTCTATTTCCACAATGTTATCTTTTTACACTCTATAGCCTTTATATCTAAATCCCTCTTATCTATTTCCAAACATAGCATAAAAACCAAAACTCCACTTTCTGTGTAATTACTTTGTTTATATGTCTTACAACTTCATTATTTGTACTCTTTCTACTTGTAAGCATTTACATTCAATTAACAGATGTTTTAATATTTTCTATGCAGTTCTTACATAATTTGCAGACTAACTCACATTTCTCCATTTATGTGTACATTCCCTTGTTGCTAATGATCCTGTTCAAGCCTTAAACAATAAACTACTTTCCTTGCTATTGTCATAAATTAACTGTTGTGTGATGTGATGCACTATGGCTTCTCCTTTCTTGGAGTCAGGAATCTCTCAGACATTATGCCTAGAGAAACCTGTTAGCCACCTTACTTTTCCATTCCATTTCCTACTCTGTTTTTCCCATATCCTTCTCTATCCTGCTCCATCTCATTTCCACAACAGTATCCTTGTCCATTCTATGGCCTTTATATCTAAATACCCCTTATATTTTCCAAACTCAGCATAAAAACCAAAACCCCACTTTCTGTATAATCACTTTGTTTATATTTATTCTCCCACAACTTCATTTTTGCACCCTTTCTGCTTGTAAGTATTTACATTCAATTAACAAATATCTAATATTTTCTATGCCTTCCTTATATAACTTGCAAACTAAATCACCCATATTTCTCCATTTATATGTATATTCCCTTATTGCTAATGATCTTATTTTAGCCTTAAACAGTAAACTATTATCATAAATTAACTCACACTCAATATTCTGTTTACTTATATATATATATATATATTGTAACCTAAATAAAGAATCAAATAAAAAATATATATATATATATATATATATATATATATATATATATATATTCTTTTTACTCTCCACTTCTCTCCAACTCCCTATTTTTATTAGTCATTTATTCTTCTATCCCATTCTTTGTCACTATAACACTCAACAGTTCTTCAAACACAATCCTCCCTTGTTTTGTGTAAGTATACTGACATAAATTCTTTATCCAAATCTTCTGCATACCATGCTACCTTTCTGACACATCTTGTTGCCTGTCCTTTACTCATAAGCCAATTAAATACTATTTTGGCTATTCTCTTATTATCCATAAATTGCAATCTACCAAACATTTTAATTTTAATTTTTACATCTGTCATATAAAAACTTGACCATCCCATTTCTTTTTGAATTACCTCCTTTGCCCACCACACATCTGCATCTAATGAATTCTTCCTACTTTTCTTTGTACTTTTTCTAAGTAATCTAACACCCCTTTACTAACACATAATGCATCATTGCCATAAGTTAACCCTGCTACTGCCACTCCCTCCCATATAATTCTAGCTACATCATATTTATTATATTAAAAGTCTGTTAATTTCTTTATCAACTCCTTTCTTTTCTTTGCTTTATTTATCATTTTTTTCTCCCATTCATCCGAGTAATTTCTATGATTATTTAAGATGATTCTCAAATAGTTATATCTATGCAAAAGTGATTTCATAACAGTGCTATCCTTTGGATTTTGGGGCCCTGGGCACTAATATGGAGTGGGGCCTCAGTAAATAAAAAAGTGAATAAATAAATAAAATCTTTGATTTCTAATACAAGAAAAGAATATATATAAAATTTATTGGAAATTTGGTGGCTTCATTTCAAATGTAAGCTTTAGCTTTATGCATAAGAACTTGCATCAAATGTTTGTCTCTCAGTATATTTTATTAATGCATAAGATACATATTGTGTCATTGATTAAAATAAGGTAGCTCAGTGTGGGAACCCACTAGCCCTGGGTGCAACAGGCACATGACCAGTTGACTGAGCTTAGGCACGATATTCCTCATAGGAGCTTTAAAATAGAAATAGTTATGCGATTAAAAAGAAGAGTCATAAAAAGAAGACATTTTTGATTTGTGGGCCTGATTTATGATCAGCAATGATGAACTGAAATTTCATATCAATTTTTTATTAATCGAAGATATGCTGATATATAAAAAGAGAAAAAGTCAAGGCTTATTAATGTGAGGAGGAAAATAAGAATGTTAAAGCTTACGAAAATCCCGAGGTTGCAAATATATATATTTAGTATTTAATAATTAAAGATTTACAGAAAAAACCTTTATCATTTTAAATTCTGAAAAAACAATGCACAAATATAGATCGCTTAAAAAGTTTATAATTATACAAATTTCAATTACTATACTAAATATAAAAATTGAAATATAAATTTCAAAAAATATAAATAGTAATACTAAGAAATTTTTACTATAAGTTTATAATTGCTGTGAAAATCTATTATGAAACATTCATACATTATAAACAAACAAAAAAATATTTTTTTAAAAAAATGAAAGAAATAAACTATAGATTTTTTTTTTATAAATTATATAAACATATATTTAATTGGCATAGTTTTATTTTGTACTTTAAAATCTTAATTGCCTTTGTAATAGTACAGTGATGGTAAGTGCTGTATTAACATTTCTAATGCGTCTATCCATTATCTTTCAACCCTCAAAAATATAGTAAACAAAAATAAATTTAAGCAAAACAAAATTTTAACATTTTAATTCACATTAAAACTTCTTGGTGACATGATTCATGTGCTTAATTGATTTTATTATAATTTAAGTATAATATTTTTGCTATACTCAATCTACTGAAGAACTTCATATATTGTGGAATGGCCAGCAGATATGAGAGTTAATTAGAATAATAAATGAACCATGCCAGATCAAGAGTGCTACTTTGCAAGAAAAAATTTTGAATCTTCAAAAGCAAGATATAGTTCTTAATATACATAATCCTTTCTATTTCCCTCTTTTTCTTCTTCAGTTCTTTAAATTAGTTTATAGTCTGTGTTATGAGCCTTTTATGTTGGTGGTCATTTTTCTAGGTATGACAATGAGATTGTGTGTTTATGCAACTATATTTTCATTCTTTAACTATAAGCACAGCATTGTGACTTAATTACTTTTTTAATTTTTTTTTTATCACAAGCTCTCAAAAATTTAAATAGCAATAATGAGAACAGGATTAATAGACAAAATATCTTAGTTATAATTTCTGCTTATATACAAATCAGTTTGGAATTGGATGTAAGACAAAAGTTTCAGGTGGCAAAAATTATACATTTAGAAAGCTCTATTTAGAGATATCTCTGCCAATGATAAAATTGGAGGAGCCTAAAAATGGAAGTCTAAAAATAGCCTGGCTAGATTGTTATATTTAGTAAATTATTCATTATAGCAAAAGAAATAATATTAATATTATGATAATGATAAAGCAGGAGACAGTTATAATATCAGAAGTAAGTATTGCAAATCCATTTTTTTTCTAAATATAAAAACATGTAATGTGTGTACTTTACCGCATAAAAACTCTTAATGACAAGACCAGAGGATTAAAATGGTGGCTAAGAAACTGTTATGGTTTAAATCAATATAGATATTCTTAGTGAAACTCATCTGCAATAGGAAGAAAGTTTAATAGAATAGATATATGACTACAAGTTTTTTGGAAGTCAGATCAATCAGTGAAAAGAGAATGCGCAATGATTGTTGTAAAATCAAATTTAGGATCTTCTACTTTTGAATTCTTTTACTGAATCAATAAAAGGCAAATGGTATTATTTATTAATGCATGTGCTTAAACATTAGATTCAGAGAGTTTAGAGAAATAAAGTCTACCCCCCCCCCCCGTAATATACAGCAATATCACCAAAAAAAAAAAAAGATTTTTTTCTCTCTTATTGGGGACTTTATTGCATGTGTTGGTAAAATTAGTAAACTTTGGTTAAAAATTGCTGAAAATAATAGTGTTGATGCTAATTTTTGATCATTAATACAAAATAATAGTATTGATGCTGTAAATTCAAATAATCTATTATTATTGAGTTTTTGCACATAATGTAGATTAACTACCATAAACACTTAACGATAGTAAAAAAAAAAACTATCATAAACACTTTATTTAGGCAGAAAAACTGCTATAAAGAAATATGTATTTATCTATGCTCAAAACAATAGCATTTAATAGTTTACTTTATAATTAGGAATCAAAATACATTATGTGGACAGATCATAAATTAAAATGCTCCTTGATGAAAAAGATAGTTCCATTAAGATAGATATTATTATAATCATATTCAATTGATGTTCAGTTTTAAAAGTGTCTATTAAACATAATAAATTTCAAAATTACTCATTTGGTTTTCAGGATTGCCATATTAATGAGAATGGAATTCTCTTAAAGAAGTGTTTTGGATATGAGTAAATCTATTTTTGGGTTCATTAAAATTAAAGAATCCCTGATTTTCTGATAGTGAGTGATTAAAAAAATACTTGGTATATTCTCCTTAACAGAATAATACAATAAAAGTAGAACTTCGTTAAATATATAGATTTAAAAGCAAAAGTTCAATGATTAACAGAAAGACTAAAAAGATAGGAATATTACTGATTTTGTATACCTTAGATCCTTTTTATGTGCTGCACATGCATCTAAAAAATAGCATCACACTCTTATATCCAGCAATGAGTTCTCTTTTATTTATGATAATGATATTTTAAACAGGTTGAAGGAATAATTTGATCAACATTTTAACAATAATACAATAATTAAAATGATGACTTTTAATGATATATCCATTGTATCTACTTATTTAGATTTGGACAAAAATATCCAACTTAGTGAAATTAAAAAGCTTTTTTGTAATCTTAAAAATGGAAAGGTTGCAGGTTTGCATAAAATATTTAGAGAAAATTTTGAAATATGTGGTGATATGTTAGCTTCAAAAATATTGGAATTTTTTTTTAGGAATGAAGGGATTCATTAAGTCATGCTGTTTTATTTTAAAGGTACTTCTATTGTTCCAATTTTTAAAAATAAAATAGACAAGATTGCAATTAATTATAATGGAGTATCATTATTATTCCAATAAGTTGCTTCTAGTCATTAGATGGATAGATATTAGACACTCAGTTTAACTTTAGAGAATCAAGAAATACTATAAACATTATTTTTTTGTTTGGCAAATGCAAAAAAAAAAAAAAAAGAAATCAGAAAAAAATATTAAATTATACATTGCTTTTACTGATTTGATCTAGGCATAATAAACAGGTCTCTGACATTCTCTGAAATTGGTTGATTGTGAAGCAAAGTTTATTTATATAATACAATGGTTACATGATGGAATGAGAAGAAAGATCATTATAACAAGTGGAAAATCTGATGGAAAATCTGTGGCATTTGCAATGAAAAATGGTGATAAATAAAAATATGCAATAATTTCAATATTGTTTTGCTTTTATGGCAATGATTTTTATAAATGCTATAGACAGCTTAATAGAGAAGAAGATGCAGTATAAGTTTGATGGTGAAATTTTTAATGGAATCAATTAAAAGTGGAAACAAGAATTTTAACTTCTTGGATTCACATTGTTAATAATATTTTGTTTTGTTTTTTCACTTCAAAAACAGTCAGCAGAATATATTTAATATTTTGATTGCAGTATATTAGAGACTTTTTAAAAAATAATTAATGTTCAAAAAACTCAAATTCTTTCTCAGTGACTACTCAACAATTTTTAACTTGAAAGATTATCAACTTGAGACTGCAAATCAATTTAAATATCTTGATAGTTTTATAAATAAACAAGAGACTTGATATTAAAGTGCTGAACAAACTGTAATGTGCAGTTATTGTTAGAATATTTCATCATAGGAAAATAACTACTGCAACTATATTAGCTGCTATATAGATAGAGCAGCTATTTTACCTAATTTAGTATGAGACTTTAGATAATCTATAACATAATGCAACACAAAGGCATTAGAAAAGTTTTCTTCTACCAAAATCATAAAAACAATCAATATAGTCCTTAACTTACCAGATATGATGCTATGAGTTCACCATTGTAAAATTACACCTTTATTGGACATGTATAAGGAATGAACATTATGACATCCTAAAAGGGCATTTCCTAGCAAACTTCATCATGATTTTCTTGTTAGACAATGTTTATAAAAATTATTTCAAAAAGAATCCAGTGTTGATTATTTCTATTGGGAAGATATAGCAGAAAATAGCCTGCTTTGGAGATTTACAATTAGACATGATATTGTTCTGAAAGAAAAGTTTTCTGCAAAAGAAGTTAAAAGACAGCAGTACAAAATATCAAATAAACAGCAAGGTGGACAAGTTATGATCTGTACTTGAACACATTTGTGTATTTCAAAGATTGATTTGTATTGTCATACCAATGGTCATCTTTAGAATAATTAGTTTTTCTTGGATATGGAATGATCAGGCTAGTTCTATGGGTTTGTGTGGCCCAAGTGCAAAATTATATTGCTTTTATTTGATTTGATTTAATTTTAGAGTAAGGTTAATCGATGAATACACTAGATGGCTTTACATAGCAATTTTGTAGTGTAAATTTTTGGCATGGTTAATTAGACCATAATATTGGCTGTATACATACGTATAATAAAAGTGATGGCGGAACAGCTCCAAATACACATAATCATAGATTTAGTCTAACTGATAAATCAATACAGACTCGTAAATAACCGCTACAATAAAATAAAATATTCAGTTAACATCAGCAAAATCAAGTATTGAAATATCCGTTTTTTAAATTATTATTTTGATTTCTATTGATTTGTATTTTTTTATTAAGGCGAGTCATTTGTGCCGCTCCTACAGTGTACCACCTGTGTACATTGCACTCCAGTACAGAACAGGCCTGGAAATGGTAACACTCAGTTAGTGGCTGGTGCTCAATATTTTGTCATTATCAGTTTTTATCAATCTATAATTTGTAAAAAGTGTTTATTTTAATATATATATGATTAAATTTCTTAAGTGCATTTTTTTTAAAGTATTAAAAATACGTTGTATTTTTATATTTAAATTTCTAATTCATAAAGTTAGATGAGAGGGAGAAAAAATTATTGCTAAATTAAGCTGGAAAAAAAAATTGCTTCCAGCACTTTTTAAAACATTAATAGTAGTTAATGCGGAATATTACTGTGAACTGCGTTTTGTTTTTAAAAAAGGAGGATTATTAATTTAGTTTTGCGATAAGTGTGAGATATGGAGAGTTTTGCCTGTTTTAATTATTTACACTATTTGTGTGTGTGTGGTGGTAGTAAGGGGGGGGGGGGGTAGATAGCTTAACTAGTAATAAAATATCATAGAGGAACTTGTAGAGATTCCAGACATGTGATAAATTCAGTAGTGACTTTATTAAGATCTACAAGTCTATCAATATAACGATAGATTTGATAGTGATTTTTTTGTAAGGTTCACAATTTATTTGTCCATATCAGCTTAGATTAATGATTTCTAAATTTCATTTTTAAATCAGTTAAGATCAATGACATTGAATGATCTGAATCTGTTAATAGGAATCTAATTGAGTTTAGAAAGAATATATTCTACTGGCTTTGTTGTTGTTTTTTTTTTTATTTTTTTATTAAGGAAATACTGGTTTTTTTGTTGATCTGAAAAAAGAGAAATTTGTTTGGAACTTCATAAAAATTCAATTTTATGCCATATTGTTTTAATTATGAACATCAAAAAGGAACTAACTTTGAGACAAGTCTTGGGTAGTGAAACTATATCGTGAAAAAAAAAAAAAAAAAAAGAGAGAGAAAAGAACGACTTTATATATTTTTTGTTTTGAATTTAAATATAAAAGCATTTTCTATGTTTATTAATCGTTTATTTTTAAATTATAATGTGTTGATTTATATACATATTATTTATTAAGAGATCTATATTTGTAAATGTATTTTTTTTTTCATATGTCAAATTCGTTGTCCGGTCCAGCTGCTTGGAAGACAGCTATGCTAACCACTGGGTCACCAACGCTTATATGTTTTTATTTATATAGATTTATTTGTTATTCCTATATGGAATTGGAATAAAGAAAACTTGGGCTATTATCCGCTAAGAAATTTTGGAGAAATACATATAAATCACTAGTAGTGTATGTAATTCTAGATTACGTTTGTGAAACTTTTCTTGATCTTGTAAAAAGTTGAATTATGTATCCTTTTTTTTTTAAATGAAAAAATAAATAGTGAAGCAGATTGTTATTTTTGATTAGGATGTATGAGTAGAATAATAGTAAGACCATTTAATATGGCTATTCTAACAGCTAAAAAAAAAAGTAAAAGGGGGGAGGGGACTTCTCTAAAAATAAGACTTGCAATGGCTATATAAACCAATCTTCAAAACACAAACATAACCACGTATAGAACATGATAGTCCATTTTTCAGTTTACTCGATATTTTATATCATTTTTTAATTTTTTCAGCAGAAAACTTTCTTTCAACACTATATCTAATTATAGCTCTCCAATGTTTTCTATTTTTGCCATATTTTCAAAATGGAAACAATTGACATTGCATTTTTTAAAAATGCCTTTGAGACGATCCTTACAAAGATAAAACTGACTAATACATTAATATACAACTCTAGTCTTAAAGGCCTGCAGGCTTACAATAAATAATATTAAAGTCTATACGACCTGCAATGGTCCCTAGGTCTACCTTGGTATGTTTGGAGGTAGACCTCTCTGCAAGATGAGCTGAAAGTGAAGTAGTGTTTGTGCACTCAGGAAAACGCATCGATCCTTCAACTTCACCTCGCAAGTCTGACCTTGTTTGTTCCCGCCATCCTGGAGGTAACACAGTCTATTTCCATTGGTCATCCCATGACACAAGGTACAAAGTGGTCAGTTTGGTTATCTCTGACCAACCTTAATTGTTACTGTGATGCTTTTAGCATACACACACATACTTGAATATTTGTAATAGTTACATTAATATTGCGTGTATCTGTTAATACACACACATACATAGAGTTATTATTATTGCGTGTATATGTGAACACACACACACACAGCATGCCTCCCCCAAGTTCAGCGACATACTTTTAAAAAAAAAATTTTTTTTTCATTTCTTTTTCTCTGAACTTAAGACATAATCGTGCAGGCAGAGGGGAATTTTTCTTCTCCTCTTTTCACGTGGGGGTGATTTAATTTCCCCATCTGTGACTATTTCATTTTCTTGACTATTTTGACTTTCTTCCTCAGCAGTAATGGTTTCTGTTTCACTTTTAGTTTCATAGTGAGTAGCATTTTTTTTGTCATTACTTTTGAACAATTGCAGAGTGCATTCTGTTATTGCACTCTTGCGCAACTGGTTAATGTGCTTACGTAATATTTTACCGTCTGCCACATGGACAGCAACCAGTTTGTATACTTAAATGGCGTACAACATATGCTTGAGTCCATGATTTATTTAAATCATTTTTCATCCAGACTCATTCATCAGGTGAAAATTTGTTGTTTATTGTAATTGGCATTTGATGCTCTTTTGATGGCATTATTGCTGAGAGTTTTGTATGTAATTTCTGGCCTAAGTATTTTTCTGCAGGTGATTTGCCCATTTTAGCTGTGGGTGCGAAATGCTGATATAGCAATGCCATGAAAACTGCCTCTTGGAGTCTTCCTTTCCCCAATTTATTCATGGATGATTTTAAGCTTTATACTGCTTTCTCGGCCAGTCCATTTGATTGAGTGTGGTAGGGGAGGGAAAGGATATGTTTAATCCCCCATTCCTGCATAAATTCGGCAAATTTTTCAGATGTGAAACTGGTTCCATTATCGGATATGAGGGTTTGTGATAGCCTGTGGTATGAAAAATTTCCATGAGCCTGTCCAGCATCTTGTCTGAATTTGTATTTTTCACTGGTTTGTATTCAGACCATCCTGAGTAGGCATCGACCACTGCCAGAAATAATTGTCCATGGTTTGGACCACAGTGGTCAATGTGAATTCTCTGCCAAGGTTTCTCTGCTTCTTTCCATGCTTCATATTTCACTGGGGGTGCTTTTGCACATGACTGACAGCTAGAACACTTTTTATGAATGTTTCTATATCCGTGCTGATTCTCGCCCACCATACATAACTACAGGCTAACGCTTTTGCCCTGACAATGCCTGGATGACCTTCATATAATAAATTTAGTATGTGTGATCTGCCTATTTTTGGTATTAGGACCTGATCACCTTTAAGAATGCAACCTTTACATATTGATAATTTTTCGTGAGCTTTCCATAGTTCTATGTGCAAAAACAGAGGACGTTGTGCTGGCCAGCCTCTTCTAATTTTTTACATCAGTCATTTGTAGCCAGCATCTTCATTAGTCCATGCTTCTACTTTTCAGCTATTAAGAGTCTGGCTTTGAAGTGTGTCAATGTAATTGATTTCTATTTCACTTGTTGTATTCTCTGAGTTGTCAGGCATTCAGGATAACGCATTGTCATGACCAATAGTCTTTCCCTTTCTATATTCCAGACTGTAATCATACCCAGCGAGTATGTTAATCCATCTCAACATGCATGGGCTGAGGTGTTCCAGAATTTGTTTGATGCCTAAAATTTCAAGAAGTGGTTTGTGGTTTGTCATGATTTTGAAATAATGACCATATAAATACTGGTGGAATTTACGAATTCCAAATACTATGGCTAGTGCTTCCTTGTCCAGCTGACTATAATTTTTTTCAGCTTTGGACAAAGTGCATGACACATATGCTATAGGACATTCCCCAGATTGAGCTGGGTGACATATTATTGTCCCCACTCCATATTCTGATGCACCAGTCATTAGTGTTATTTCAAGATCGCTATTATAGTGCACCAATAATTTGTTTGATATGAGTAAAGCTTTGGTATTTTGAAAAGCCCTTTCTTGTGTTGCTTCCCACTTCCATTTCTGATTCTTTTTCAGTAGCTCATATAATGGCTTGGCTATGTGAACATTGCCCTCTAGGAAGTTTTCAAAATAGTTTACCAAACCCAAAAAGGCCTGCAATTGTTTTACATTACTAGGCTTTCTAGCTTCTGACACTGCTTTGACCTTTTTGGGAGATGGCCTTGTCCCAGAGCTAGAGACTATGTGCCCTAAAAACTTTAATTCAGTGGCCTTCCATATGCATTTTTGAGTATTTAATTTCACTCCAAACTCTTCTAGCCTTTGACAGACAGTAGTTAGATGACTATGCAATTCATTTTCTGATCTTGCTGTAATTAATATGTCTTCAAAGTAAGGGACAACACCCTCGCATCCAGTAAGCAGTGTTTCAATTTTTGCTTGGAATATACTGGGAGCAGATGCTATGCCAAATGGGAGACATTTGCATTTGAATAGACCCACATGAGTAGTCAGTGTTAGAATTTCAGCAGCCTTATTTGTTACTGGAATTTGATGGAAGGCTGCATCTAAATCTAATTTAGCAAAATATTTTGATTTTTGCAGTGATGCTAATATTTCTCTGGAGTTTGGAATGGGGTAGGCGTGTTTATTCATAGATTTGTTGACAGTTATGTGATAATCACCACACAAGCATATCTGTCCATTAGGTTTGGTGATAACAATCAGCAGAGTCACCCACTCTGTCTCCTCTGTCGGTTCTAGAACACTGTTCTTCACTAATTCATTTATTTCTTTCACTACTTTTTTTTTCTGTGTGAAAGGGACTTCTCGAGGTCTGCAAATTATTGGCACAGCCTCTGGTGACATTTTCAGTGACACTGGTTTGCCATTAAAAAGTTTAGGGAAACGATCTGTTATGTCTTTTTCACTGTCAATTTTTTTGACCATTGAGATTTCAATTCCAAGCTCTGTAAACCAGTCATGACAAATGAGAGGGTTTATGGGGGCATGTACAATATATAGCAGCAAGATTGAAATGTTGCCTTTGTTACTCATAATTTGAGCTTGCACTACACCCTTAATTTTTATTTCTTTACCATTTATGTCTAATGCTCTAAACTTAGTATTGCTAAGCCTAGGAGGCTGTCTTATTTCTACCCTGATCAAATTCCAGTCGGCTAGAGATATTAAAATGCCCTACTGCTGTCTATTTCCATCGTCAGGGTTTTTTTGTAAACTTTCACAGTATTAATAAATTTCTGTGCTTGATTTATAACTGTATTATTTATAACAATATTACATTTGGTTTTATTTATACTTTGTATATTATTTCCTTTAACTTGGTCAACTGTTCTATTTTCACACATTCTCACCATGTGACCTATTTTTTTACACAGTCTACATTGATCATGTTTGAAATAGAAATCTTTAGATATATGACCTAGTTTTCTGCAACAATAGCACTTTGTTCAACTTTTATTTGTCTGTTTAACAATTTTGTTATCGGAAGACCCTTTGTTGAGTTTTTCAACACCGAATATTCCTGTTTGATTGCTATCAATGTCTTTTTTCACAGCAAATTCTTTTGCTTGCTCCAATACTATTTCGTGAGCGATACTGCGTTTGATAGCTTCATGATAATTTATGTCTTTATTAGCCAGTAACTGCTGCCTCAAACTGTTGTTATTCATTCCACATAGGAATTGTTCCAGTAGCGCTTCTTCTAAATATGAATCATAACAGCAGTTTTTTGCGAGTTCATGTAGGGCTGAGTCAATCCTGCATATTTTCATTTCTGCCTTGATGGTGATTTCAAAAATGAAGTCTGGCGATGTGCCTAGATGGGTGAGGATTAAAATAATTTGACAAACGATCTTTTAACTCATTGTAGGTTAATTTTTCAGGAGTGTTGGGTTCTGCTAATCTGTTAGCTATTTGTATGACCCCTTTTCCTGCAAAACATAATAATGTTGCTGTTTTATAAGCATCTTTCTCTACTCTGTTAATAAAACAGTAATTTTCAATCTGTTGAATGTACAGGGGCCACTCATTTGCCTCTCTGATATCAAACTCAGATATTGTCGATTGCATTTTAAGCGATTTATATAACTAACTCGTTTAATATCGTAGGCTCGTTCGCTACTTCAATAATTCTGCCTGACTTATTTGGTTGTCAGCAGACTGCTAGGGTTCAAATTGAACTGTCATGACTGTGCCAGTGCAATATCCAGTACTAGTCGGATATATATATGATCGAGGTTCGAGTGTTATCACACTCAATAGCAACAAGTAATTATATAATAAACACACAAACATGGTAGTGGAGTTAATAGGTTTATATACATAAATACATACATGAGGATTGATACATAATACAATTATTACAAAGATAAATATTACAAAGATAAAACTGACTAATACATTAATATACAACTCTAGTCTTAAAGGCCCGCAGGCTTACAATAAATAATATTAAAGTCTATATGACTTGCAATGGTCCCTAGGTATACCTTGGTATGTTCGGAGGTAGACCTCTCTGCGAGATGAGCTGAAAGTGAAGTAGTGTTTGTGCACTCAGAAAAACGCATCCATCCTTCAACTTCACTTCACAAGTCTGACCTTGTTTGTTCCTGCCATCCTGGATGTAACACAGTCTATTTCCATTGCTCATCCCATGACACGAGGTACAAAGTGATCAGTTTGGTTATCTCTGACAACCTTAATTGATACTGTGATGCTTTTAGCATACACGCACATACTTGAATATTTGTAATAGTTACATTATTATTGCGTGTATCTGTTAATAAGCATACACGCACATACTTGAATATTTGTAATAGTTACATTATTATTGCGTGTATCTGTTAGTGCACACACATACATAGAGTTATTATTATTGCGTGTATATGTGAATACACACACACATAGCAAACACTATATCTAATTATAGCTCTCCAATGTTTTCTATTTTTGCCATATTTTCAAAATGGAAACAATTGACATTGCATTTTTTTAAAATGCCTTTGAGATGATCCTTAAAACATAGTTAGGGTCAACTCTACCCTCAAAGACCAATCTCAATCAAGTTCACCAAAAAACTTATTTTTAAAAATTATTGCTTCCTTCATTCATTTTACATATTTAATTTCAACAAAGTTGTGGTTTTATAATAGTGGAGTGTATAGTATTATATCTAGCAAATTGGAAACATATTGAATGGCTTTATTATTTTGTCATTGTATTTAAAAAAAAAAAAATTAGGGTGCATTTTTAAATAAAATTTTTCAAATGACTTTATATTACCTCAATTGGTGTCTAAGCCTCACTTCTATTTAGTAAATTAGGTAAAGTAGCAATTTTTGATGCAGCTAACATAGTGACATTAGTTATTTTACTAAGATGAAATATTCTTTTAACTTGTTAAAAGCAACGGTAGCACTTTGGAGTCTGTAATATCTCAACATTTAAATGCCAGTTGATAAATCTAAGCTAAATATTGTTGAAGATTTTTTTTTGTCACAGGCTTAAAAAGAACTTGAGTTTTTTGAATATTATTCTACAAATTAATACTTTTATATGTTTCATTAAAAACATTAAGTATAAACTTTCAATAAATAATTGTTTCTTCAACTACGATTGGGATTTTTAGATTTAACTTAAAATAAAAGGATGGGGAAGGGGGCTTAATTAATTTCTGAACCTCCATGCTTTTATTTCAAGTTAAATCTAAAAACCCCAATTGTGGTTGAAGAAACAATTATTTTCTTTTGCTTTTTAGTGTACAGGAAATAAAAGCACCTAGTATTAAAAAAATGTTTTTTATCTCTATTTAATTTTAACTTCTTAGAATTGGTAAAGTAATGAAAATGTAAAATTGTATTGTACTTTAAATTAACTTGACACTTATAGTTGATATATATAACACTAAATCATAAGTCAACATATATACATGAAATATTCTGACAAGATAAAGCGTTATAGTATACAGAGAAACTAGATGATAAATTATAATTATTTAGGTTTTCAGTATATTATGATTATTGCTAAATGAATAATTATTTTAGATACTAACTGATATGTAATTTATATTTCATTAAAGTTTTTTTAAAAACAAGTTTTAATAAATAAATAGTTTTCGTTACTATTATTACTTGTCATTATTTATCAAAATGAGGTTTTTCAATTTTTAATTATTATAAAATAATTTATTAATTCGTTCTAAAATGCTTTGGATAATTAATTTACATTTCCTATTATTTTATTAATGATAAATGATTTTGATTAATTTAGTTTGATGATTGGATTTTTCTGCTGCCTAAAATGTGGAAGCAATTGGCGGACGTGGGGGTGGCAACAGACAATTATGACATTTACAATTTCCGAAACAAGTCTATAAATTGATAGTAGATATACACATGTCTATTACAAATATATATATTAAGAAAAAATTTAAGGTTTATATATATTCTGCTCTACAATTGTTTATCCTATTAAGAAATAAAACTTGGACTCTTTATTACTTAATTAAAGGCATTAAAAAATTTCATTAAGGATGCTCCTAATCTAAAAATATGTTGGCAGTATCATAAGATCAATCAATACGCTCTTTACTGAATGAGATATTACATAATCTACTATTGCAAAAGTTTTTTTTTTTTAGATTGTTGGTCATGTGAAACAAATAAGCAAAGACTTCCTAAAAAATATATTTTGTAGTGAATTTCGTGGAAGATGACCTTTTTTGTTGTAAAGATTATTTTAAAGATATTCGAAGTGCAATGTTGATTGATTTGATGGGAAAATATGACTGAGAATAAAATATAACGGAGAACTACAATTAGTGGTGTTGTTGGAATCTTTCAGAAGGAAAAGCTTATGCAGAAACAGTTAAAAGACAGCTACCGTGATGATGATGCTGGTGATAATAATATTTAAAAAATAACATTTTTTTTAGTTAAAAAAAATTCTCACTTTATTTTATATAACTTTTTGCAGGAAGATTGATGACCTCTTTAATAAGAAGGCAATAAAGTAAAAGACATCTTTTTTGTTATATCCTCTAGATATTTATTTACGTATTAATATTTCAGATGAAAACATAATGGATCATATTAAATATAGAATTAAACTAGGAGGAGTAATGGAGTACTTTTGATAAAAGTAATTTAATATTAAAATAAAATATGTCTGGGTGTTTAGAAAGAAATATTTTTTTAATAAATGCATTAAGCGCTTTCTTATATATCTGAGATTTAAATGCTTGGTAAAAAAATATGTAGCCTCTTCAGTTCATATAATGATGAATAAAGATATGAGTGTTGGGAGTAACAGGTGAAATCAAAAGCTAAATAAATGAGTGAGAAAACATTGGATATTATTGACATTATTAAAAATTAAATGGTTGAAATATGAGCTGGATTGATATATTTCTAAAAAAAAAAAGACAATAAATGAATAACTGAAGTATTAAAGTAAATCCTAAGAGATTATAAAAGACTAGAAATAAATCTAATATAAAATAGATGGATGGGATAAAAAAGATTTTTAGATGTGATGGTGGAAGGAAGAAAGATTATATACATAGAAAACAATGCATATTTCTAGCTGAAATCTATATAAAATATTTGAAATGCCCCATAGCAATATTATTCCAGCCACACATACCCCTCCTTTAAATATAGAGAGCTCGGAAATTTAACACTATACTGAAACGGATTTCTTTTTCAGTGTAGTGCTAAAATTTGAACTTTCTTTATTTAAAGAGGAGTGTGACTAAAAAATATTGCTACAGGGCATTTCACACACACACATATATATATATATAATGGGGTTAAACTTGGAAAGATTTTATCTTGCAATGGCTACATTCTTGGTTATAATAAACGTGTCTATTGACAGATTAAATAATACTAATACATAATTATATCCTCAATCAGCACATAATCTTATATTCATGATTAAAGACAGATTTACTTCATTTATATATCTTACTTCTCTTATGCATAATGTCTAATTTTATAAAACAAAATACATCTTTATATTATTTTCCTAAAGATTTGTGATGATGGTATTTTCGATGTATTTATATATTGAACTAGTTCGGCCATCTATCTAGTATGAAGTATTGAGTGTCTTTAGAAAAATTTAATTTATATTTAAATCTTTCAATTAAGTTTAACTGTCACTGAAAAAAACAGCAACACCTGAAAAAGAGAGGAGAATAATATCTCTCAAAATGCATATATTAACCTGTGTGCTATTACTAACAGTTGAATGTAATTGGAAAATTTAAATAATGTTAAATTTTTTTAAAGATGTTCAATACTTAATATTAGATCTTGGAAATAGTCCAATATATAAATACATCTTTTTATTGTTTCTGAAGCAATAATTAATTACCAGAAATCTTTAATGATGCATTCATAACTAGCTCAAAAAATACAGGAGTATCAACTCAACCTAATTAGAAAGATCATAATCTAGAGTCTTTTATACAATGTCTTGTGATTTATTGAACTTAGTATAGATAAAAAATATTAACTTTTGATTGTTCTTCTTTCTACTTTATGGCCATCTCTCCCATTATTTTAGTCCAAAACACATTAAAAACAAAATAAAAAATATCATTTTTTATTTTTTGTTTCATTATATCTAAAAAATAAAAATATAATTTAAAACAAAATAAATAAAATATACTCCTTATCAGTGCGTATAATTGGTTGCTTCTACTAACATTTTCTATTTGGATTTTTCTCAAAAAAATTTACTGATACAATTTATTTTTATCCATAAATTTTTACAAGTTTTTGTTCTCTACATTTCTTTTTCTATATCAAAATTTAATCATTGCAGTTTTATCTTTCAAATAAATTTCAAACCTAGCTATAATTCCCCAATGGCAATTTTAAAATAGTGTTTGGACATTCAAAAACATTCTGTACTGCTATATAAATATTTTTAAATTTTGCAGTAGAATCTATTCTGGTATTTTTCAGAAAATTAAATAACTAATAATGTTACTTTATCTAATATATGATAATCACCACAATATTGTTTTTGAATTTTTTTATTTAAATTGAAACCATTCCACTTGTATTCCTAATATTTTTGTCTTTACAGTAATATTCATTTTTTCTTTTTAATAGTTTTTTTCTTTTTTCTTTCTAACTTTAAAATCTATGGCATTCCAATTAATATGGGGTTTTTAAAAATTTCAATTCATGATTTTTTATTTTATTTTAAAGTTACTATAGTTACGATAAATGTAAAGCTAATATCATGTACTGCATGGTTCAAATATAAAGGCAACATCATGCCCTCCATAGTTTAGAGCAGAAGTAAAGTGATAGACTCTAGGGTTCAAGGTTCATGAAGTGCAGCTCAACGCTGTTACTTGATTTAAACTTTACATGAATCTTCATATGAATTCCTGTACAACATATTATTTTATTATAATTATTTAATATGAGATAGCAATTCATATTTGAACACAAAAAATTTTAGCACTGATCAGTCAGTCTATTTTAATTTACCACAACATTTACATGTTAATAACAAATGCAATAGTCATTATAAATTTGTCTTGTTTAATTTTAAACATTTTAAGATCAATATTAAGAATATTCTTTTAGTGAATAGCAAAGTTTTTGCAATTATGTCTTTGAAAAGAATGCTTAACACCAACATGCATTATTTTCATGGTTTTCTCTGAGAATGAAAAGGAATTAGTATTGCCTTTAATTTATTAAATTACCTTCATCATTTGAGATTTTAATTGGCATCAATGTTAAAATAACATGAACAATAAACAAAGGTTTTATTTGATTATAATACTTTAGTAATATGTTTTAATTTTCAACCTGTTAAAATTGCATGTAACTTTTGTGCATGTGTGTAATGAGCAATTATGCACAATAATATAGTTATCTGTTCAATTATTAAGAATGAAAAAAATCTCTAAAAATTTATGTTTTAATTAAAATAAAATGATATCATGGCATTGCTAGAATTTCTTTTGCTGCAAAGATTTAAAGATGAGAACTATACATGCATAAAATAAGAAGCTTGACTTATGTTTACAATTCCAAAATAAACAGCCACATGTTTGTGAAGACCAAACAGAGTTTTAGTAGTATATTTAATGTCACTAGTTCTATTAATGATGCATTGGATTTATTAATAAAACAAGTAGCCAATACTGATTATGTAGTAGTTATTAATTTTAAAAAGATGAAAACTACCATTTGAAAATATTATTTTCCAGAAATTTCATTAATTTTCCCTTAATGTTTAATTCAATAAGTATATAAACACACACACTAAAAATTAAAACAGGTGAACTCTCTATACATATTGCCACTCAGTTTTACCTGTTTTAATAACAGTTAAGAGCAAGAATAAAAAATGGTGATCATGTGATGTTTATTGACATTAAAAATTAATCTTAGATATTAGCATGCATTAATAAATACAGAACACAGAAGTTACTTTTAAAACTGATTTAAATTTATATCTATATAAATTAATAAAATATCAATAATAAACAATAGTCAATTGTTAATAATCAAAATGAAATAAATAAAACTGTAAATGTAACAATTGTTTTATATCATTTGAAATATCCAGGTGAAAATAACATTTTTTCATTCTTAGAACTATTTTATAAATCTTTACTTGTAATTCATTTTAGAAATATAAACTAACTTAAATCATATTTCTAACCTAGTTTGTGTTCAAAATTATTATTTCAATAATCTGTTTTTTATAAGTTTTACTGACCTTTGAAATTAATATTTCAGCTGATTGAATATTTTATAATGTTACATAAGTTTGCTTAATTAAACAGCTTTAAACTGGAAGGTTTCATAAAATATGCAATAGAGCTCATGTTAGTTCTTTTTCATACTGGTTAATAGGTGAGAGATACTTTAAATTTTATTTTCTCTTTAATAATGCAAAGGGTTTTCATTACTCAAAGGGATACATAAATGTTTCTATACATAAATTATTCAGAGCTTCAATAGCTTGAACTTATATCTTAAATTAACCCACTGTTCTGAGACTGGTGGAATCTTGTCTGTATATGTCAAAGATACAAATAGAAATGAGTTATCCGAGAAGTCAAAGTAATTTTTGAAGCAAAATCATATTATTACAGAAGTTAAGAATATACATCACTTAAAAATAAAAATGTATAAACAAAATAAATCATTTTACTTGCATTTAAAAATTATGTATTATTATAAATAAGTAATTAATTTAAAAGATTTTAAAAAATATCTTAATGTCATATTTAAAAGATACCAAGGTGATTATCACATTAAAGGAAAAAAATAGTATAGATAAAATATAAATCAGTTACAAATATCTGAGTAGGATAGGTAGAAAGTTAGATTGTTATGTGGCTCTTCAACAAAAGGAAATTGTGAATGTAATTTTAAACTTTGATATTACTATAGATATAGGAAAATAAGCTTTAATAACACTATAAAAACACTTTGAGATTATTCTTAAGTTGTATGTGTCATTGGTAATTTAACATCTCAAAATGTTATATTTTTGTTGCCAAAAATGAATTATATTTTATAAAAGAGATTGTTCTTTGGGGGTGCACTATGTGTTGTGCTAGTAAAAGGTGTTATAATGTAATTTTGAAAACTTCAATAGACTTTTTCTCAGAGAATATAATTAAAAAAATAAATACATACAAAGTAACTAGAGAAAAGCTTTATGGCTACTCAGTAGTTAAAAGCATGCTAAGCATACCGAGATATTATGATTAAATAAAGCTTTTCTCTAGACACTTTGCATATATTTATTTTTTAAATTAGAAAGGTACTAGTGTGGTGAGCATATAAATTTTCAGATTTGTTGTGGCTTTTAATTTGAATATGTTGAATGTATTGAAATTTTCAGATAGATGAAAAATTATTTTACAATTATTATGTCAAAGTATTAAATTAGTTGCAGTTAAAACTGAGACAATAATTTAGGAAAAACTTTGAAGAGATAGTTTCATGGGGCAAGTTAAATGCAAATTTTTCAACCTTTGTTAAGATATATATTTTGAAAATGTTTTAAAATTCTAAAGCAAGATTAAAGTTAACCAAAAAATAATCTTATTATTATGTGATTTTGTTAATAATTTTATATGTAACATTGGCTAGATGAAAAAATAAAAAAATAAAATTATTTTGTAAGTCATCTCGACTTACTTAGGAATAGTAGTTATATGACATGTGAAAAGTATTAGTGATTTGAAATACAGATTTTGTAGCATTACCAATGTAAGTTACTGGCATATTGGACACAATATATTTATTGATAAAAAAGTTGTAGATAGATTGTTTCTAAATATAAGTTTTCCAATATGAGTGAATACCAACACTAGCATGCAATAAATTGAACCAATGGAAATAATACTTCAAGGTACTCAATAAAGATTGTGCATGTATTGCTTGGTAGAGATCTAATGACTAAAGCAACTTTATTTTTCTATTAATTACATTGAGAATAATTTTTTTAATAAAAATATTTAATTTTTACCTTTAATATGTTTAGAAATTTTTTTTACCAATAGAGGAAATGATAAAGAGAGATGAAACTCTTTACACAATCATAAGTTAATAGATGGCAACTTAATTAATTGATCAATGAAGTCAGTAATATGATTTTTACAGTTACTTAAGGCATGTTGAGGCAATAAGGAAGTAAAACAATATGAACAAACCATAACACTTTTCAGATGTGGGAGTTTGCCATTCTTTTAACATGATTTATTCTTCCATTTCATTAATTAGCGTTAGATTATTAATCTCCAATTTATTTTTGTTCTTGCATTATTTTAGTATAGTGATAAAATGGTGAATTCTACAGTTCAAGATCTATGATTGTGACTAAACTCTGTCACTTCTGACTGCTCAAATTTCATATGCACTTCTGAGCAACAAATAAACCATTTAATTATATACATATATATATATATCTGAAAAAAATAATTGTAACCTCCCATGAGCTATGTATAAACTAATAATTATCTGCCAATAAATGAAAAGAATAGAATGATTTCATCTATTCCTTAAGCTGTGATGGTATTTAAGTATACTTTTATTGATGTATTATAATGCAGAATATTAGGCTGATTTAAGAGTGAACATAGATAATTTTTAAATCACATCAAGTACCAAAAAGCTAAACAAGATTATATAATAAGCCAAGTACAACAATTCAAAATTTAATTACTAACCAACATTTAATAAAAATTTCATCACTAATGGTTTCCCATTCAAAGCAGACTTCTCAAGTACAAAACTAACATAAATTAACTCCCATCTTTGTACTATGGTATCCATAATTCAAAATAATATTTCAATTGCCTTTAGTATTAAAGAAACAGGCAAAACTCTCTATATGTATTGCCACTCAATGCAATCAATGGATGCCAGAAGGCCAAAAGCCATAAACTAGTCTGGGGATATTGGATGAGTAGACACTAGACTGGGATTTTATGTGCAAGCCTTCTAGCATCCATTGATTACTCTGGCTTGCATTGAGTGGCAATATGTATAGAGAGTTTTGCCTGTTTTAATAATAGTTATAAGCAAGCATAAAAAATGATGATCATGTGTGATGTTTATTAGCATTAAAGAAGTTTAATTTGTCAAAAACATTTTTAATATTTAAAGGCAATTGTAATGAATTATTTGTGGACTTGAGATGTGGCAGAAAAATCATGAATATTGATTTTTTAATTTGCTATTGGCTAGTAATTTTATTTTGAAATGATATATTTACTTTAATATATAGATATTTTTTTTATATATTATTTAAAAACTAAAGATATTCTAAAAGAGATAATTACATCAATTACAAACATGACAATATGAGTCCCAAAATATAATAAATAAAGACTAAACACTCGCTTGATTTTCTTTACCCTAGGGAATGTGTATGACAAAAAAGAATCATGAGAAATGATCAGTAAACAAATTTTTGGCATAATTTAAAAGAGGTTTAGTCAGATATCATTATTTAATATGATTTTTATACTAGATAATAACCAAATATGGCTTGATTTAATTAAATAAAGATAATCTAGTGTTAATATCAACAAAAGCAAAATTGAAATCAATATAAATTAGAAAATACTTTGTTTTAATTGTTTTGCTTAAATACTGTCTTTCTATACACAAAGTGACATAACAGGCGAATCACGATTTTTAAAAAAAAAATACAACTAGTTTATAATATTTGCATATAAAGTAAAAGTTAGAATAATTTTACCAATGTCTTTAAAAGCATATATTTGGCATAGCTAAGTACTAGATATGAAAAAATGAGAATTAAAACTTTTTAAAATAACTTTATTCTTCTGCATCAGTTAATACAAAATGGATGTACTCTTTCTACAAACCTTCGAAATTAGATTTTCTTTAACCAATGGTTAGAACAAGAAAGCTAACTTATATTCAAAATGTTTTTCTATTAATTAGTAAACTCTTACTCCAAAAATCGATCCATATAAAAAAAAATAAAGTAACTATATTTAATTAATGAAAATGTCATTTTTATTTAAATCAAGGATATAGATATCTTTGTCTTTTTTTATTTCAACATATTTTTTTTAAATTTAGAAAGATGTCAGAAGCACATTTTGATGTTTCTAGAACTCATTAAATAATAATTATTCAGTTTTGCTAAATCTTTATAAAACAAAAATATTATTATTATCGGATATTAATTTAACAAAATTCAACTGCCAATCATTTAAGTGTTAGTTTTAATATAGAATAACTAAAAGAACACTCATATATTATTATTAAAATATTAATTCTTATTTACAAGAATGTTACTAACGCCTTTTTACAAATAACATACTTACACGTAATTATTCTACCGCACACACACACAAGACAGAATATACTAATTAACAAATACATTTTACTAATCAGTTTGGTGCTTAGATGTCCCATGAACTTTGGAGCCATAGACTTTATAATTATCTTTTAAATATAATCGAAGAGATAAATTTCTTTCTTCGACATTTTATTACAAATAATCAAATAATGTGATATCCTTCAATGTCAAAGTTATCAAACTCTACAAATAAAAACAAAATCACTTTTATTCCTTTTCCAAAAGTTTATATGAATATTTAATCAGACTAGGTGTGAATTTTTAATTAGCCAATGTGACTCACATTCTGACTCGAATTGGCTTATAATCTAATTATTATTAATCAATAATCATGGTTTGAAATTTATTACTTATTAGAATTTTGATCAACAGTTAAAAAAATATTTAGTTGGTTTTATTTTTGTAGTTCATAAAAAATCAAGCTTCAGAAGTGAATGTACCAATATCAGAATCATTTCTAGAATGCCACCCTTCAGAATCTACCACTCTATCACTGCATTAAACTGCATTTGTGTGGTATAGCACAGAGATAAAGTGTAAGATTCTAAATGTGGAAACAATGGGGTTGATTTTATTGCAGGCATTTTTTATAACTCTTGAGTAATAAAGCCACTTGAGTACTTTCAATTGGCAATACTATATCTGATTTGCTATGTGTCATACATGTTCATTTTTTTAAACCACTAAACATCACATGATCACTATCTCATGCTAGCACATAACTGTTAGTAAACAGCCAAAAACTCTCCACATAGTATTAGACAGGGATTTTATGCACAAACCTTCTGGCATCCATTGATTACTCTGGTTAGCACAAAGTGGCAGTACTATATGGAGAGTTTTTGCCTGTTCATTTTTTTTTGTAAACCCACAAATATTTTATTTTATTTTAATGCTATATCTTTGTGAATATATATAATAATACTTTCATAACTTGGATTAATCTAGTATAGAATACTGAGTGCTTTAGTATAATAATTTATAAACTGAAGATCTCCCAAATGCAGCTCATCTATCATTTTCAGTACTGAGATGTCACATGATCTTTTAAATGATAAAACATTAAAATAATTTATTTGATCTATCTAATTGGAATAATAATAATAATATGTGATTAACAATTTACAAGTGTTAAGGATAATATAAATACATGCATAATGGGTATATTATAATACTGAATATATCTGATGGACTATTGTGTATAATTTTTGAGTCTGAATGCAAAAGTTTCACTTTTTAAATATTAATTTCATAAATCTTAATACTTCTTGAATATATATAAAACTACAAATCGATGTCTGTATTTCTTCAAAATAGTATACATAAACTTATACATAAAAATTATAAAATTTGTTAAAAAGAACAAAAAATATAAATGTCACTTAGGAGCGCTTTCAACTATCCTTGTAGTCTTTGTCAACTAATACTTTGAAAGGTCAAAATTCCCATAATTCCATGATCTTAATGTTTGTTGCCTGTCTATTGATGAAGTCTTACTTGTATTTATATATTAATATAGCTTCCTTGATTTTTCTTTTATTATTTCTTTCAGTTTGCACTATTTTTATGTTATTATAATTAAAATTAAAACCATATATACATGATTTATTAAGGTCATAAAAAACAAAAGCTGATAAATTATCATTATATTTAGAATTTTGTTTCGTATTTTGAACTCTTTTAATAACAACAAGTGCTCTTTTGTTCTTTTATATATATATATATATATATATATATATTAAACAAAAGGCTACTAAAATCCAAGGAATTATGTGCATTATCTTGATTTCATGACATCTGTGATACTGATGGACTGCAAAAACTATTATTTTATTTTATTTTTCTATATTTATTTATTTTAAATAGAAAGATGGCTGTCATTTCTGATGAAAAAATTCAGGTATTTAAACCTCTAGCTCATTTGCTTGGACAAATTGTATATTTACTTCATATAACCATGAAAATATAATATATACATAATTAATAATATAATGTTTATATACATATGAAATATTGTGGAAGAAAACTATTCTTCACACATGTGCTATAAAATAGACATGCCCTTTCCTATCCCATCAAAAAATATTTTAAAAGCATAGGTGGTCCATCTATGCTTTGAGCTTATTCTTTAAATAAACCAACATATACTGACTGTTCCTGAATTTAGTGCTTTAATTTATTGTGAGAACTGAACTTTAGATTAGCATATTACATGTACAAATACATATTTTATGTCACAGAAAAGAGAATATTTATTTTTAATTACTTGTGATACTGAACCTTATTAGTTGCCATACAGGTAATAAACATTATATTATCAATTATTATTTATATATCTAATAAGATTCACTATCATAGTTAGTTAAAAAATGAGAATTGTTTTCTCTGCTTGTACATTCAATATGCTGATTTAAAATTCAGGTTCATAATAAGATGAAGGCCTAAATTCAGGCATGGTCAATAAATTTTGGTTTATTTAAAGAATAAGCTCTAGGTACAGATGGATCGATTATACTTTGTAAAACATTTAGTGATGGAACAAGAGAGCTATGTTTATTTTATAGCACATGTGTAAAAAGTAATTTTCTTTTATATTAACAGTAAATGAAGGTGCTACACTAATTTGTACCATTGAATCAGGCTAAATCAAAGAATCTAAGCCTAACTTAATATATAGTACCAATGTTCGATCATTCCACCAACAGGTTATAACACAATTCTTAGCTTAATTTTTCAACCTCTTAATAAAATATAGTAAGTAAATCAAATTTCACATGAATAATGCCTATTACTATACTATCATATGTGAACATTAATATTTTTAATGTATCTCAGGGTTTACAACATTTCTTATATTGTATATGCTAATAGGTATATAACTCCATTATATAGATTTATATGTGTGGCTAGCATAATATTACAACTAATAAATAATGTTAATTTTTACTACTTCTCAGAGATTTAACATTATTAAGACTCATATAATTTGTATAAGTAAAGTTTCTTAGAATATGGCTGGACACAAATTGACATTTTGTGATTGTATCCAGTTCATAGCTCTTAGCATATAAACATAGCTATACAATAAGGCAGATAAGCTCTTGAAAAAATGTTTAAAATAAATAATATTTACTTAACTACTTTATATAAAGTATTAAACCACTAAACATCACATGATCACCATCTCTTATGCCAGCACATAACTGTTATTAAACCGACAAAACTTTCCTTACATTAGTGGCATCCTGTGCCAACCAGAGTAATCAATGGATGCCAGAAGGCTTGTGCATAAAATCCCCATCTAGTGCCTACTCATCCAGTATCCTCAAATCAGTTTCTGTCTTGTAGCCTTTGTCAGTGAGAAGCCTTGGATCTGAGAGCACTGCACCTAGATCCTAGGATCTAATGCAATCCTCCAGCCACCACCTTTTATTATCCAGAAACTAGTTTGGGGATATTGTTCAAATTCCACTAGTCAGTGCAAATTTTTTTATTTAGCTGAATATTCCTATGCAAGATTGGAATTTTTTCAGTTTTTTTTTTTTTTGCTAACAGCCAACATAATTAAATATCTATTCATTAGTAGATAAATAGATATCTAGCTAGTCTAAGCAGGGGATTTAAGATTTGGAGTTAGTTTTGTATCAACAAACAGATTATTGAATATAAATGCAATTATAATATAAATCAACCTTCATCATTGATAAAAGAAATTATATTCTACTACAGATGACCCCATGGTTTACCTTTAATATTTAGCTATACATTTCATTAGTCTGGTTATGTGATTCTAGGTTTATTTATCATTCATGTGTAATTATTTTCTAATACTTGTCATTTTTATATACATTTGATTACTATTTTCTCTTTATATCTATTTATTATAATTTATATAAAAATTTCTATCTGGTAAAATGAGAAATATATGCAGAGAAGGTAGTATTGTTTTAATATTTAGTTTTATTATTGCCTAGTATGCTTTTGATATATTTACTATATTATATTCATGGCTCAGAAAAGTTGAATATTAGTAATAATCGAATTACAAAAAATTCTAATAATTTTAATGAGCAATTAAATAATCTTATGGCTTAATAAATATATGACACTAAGAATATAAATCTATTCATGGAACAAATAAGTCCGAATACATTAATAAGATAATTTGCAAGCTACGTTTTCAAGAAATCATTTTATATGAACTTGTATATATAATGTCCTCTTTTTTTGTTATATCACTGCCATTTTATTTTGTCAAATAAAAAAGATTACTTTTATCTCACCTGAGGTTTGTTATACTGGATAAGGCTGAGACTTTCTATTAGCAGCGATTTTGTTTTAATATATGATAACTTACTGTTTCAAATATTAATTTAGATCACATTTTAATGATTTTTAATGAACACATAATTTTACAGCTTATCAAGTATGTAATACTAATATTATAAACCTACCTAGAACATAAATCTATTTACAGAACAAACAGATTGGAATATATTACTAAGATAATTTGCAAACTAGATTCTCAAATAATCATTTTAAAAACAAATTGTAAATAATTCCACCCATTTGTTATATTAGTGCCAATATATTTTATCAGATTTGGCTTGTTATATGGTAATAAATCAAGCATTGATACTCAAAAAGGCTAAAACTTTCTATTATTAGCAATTTTTATTTTTTAACTTAAACAAGCCAGATAATGATCCTATTAATGTATTTGGACTTGCCTGTTCTGTGAATAGGTTTGTATTCTTAGCATTATGTATTTGATAGGCCATAAAATTATTATCATTAGAATTTTATCTATATTAATATTTGAAACTGTAAAATGACTTGATTACTTAATATAAAACCAAGAATCTCTGCAAATAAAAAAAAAATCAGCCTTTTGTGATCATCTTTTATCTGACAAAAGTAATTGGCATTGACATAACAAAAAGTTGGAATTATTTACAACTTCATTTAAAATGATATAGTTTTGAACTCAGACTTTCACACCACCCACAACTCTCAGTGCCATCTTATATTGCTGAACCACCTGATCACACACATGTTGAAAAGATAAATAATCACCAATATCTGTATTTTGTGCTAAACCAGCACTCATCAGTTGGTCCAGATTACCATCTCCACACATATATACAATCAGTGCTCAGCTTTATATTAAGACAGCCAATCTTCATACTTTAATGGACAGGTTTCAAATTACTCCAACTCACAACTCTTCAGCCTTCCATTTTATTGAAAATCTGATGATGGAATGTTCAAAGCCCATGATAGTGCCATGGTTGTGATCTTGCCCATGTGTCAACATGACCCTTCATGTACAGGAGAATAAACCATTTATACATATATATGCAAGGGATGGGCAGACCTTTTACACACTATTTATATAAATTAATACATTGTACAGGCTTAAGCCTGCATTTATATATGTAATATATGCGGGATTCAAACTTAGACTTTTACACGACCCACATCTCTCAGGGCCATGTAAAAATCTGAGTTCGAATCCCGCATATATTACAAATATAAATGCAGGTTTAAGCCTGTACAATGTATTAATGATATAGTTTGTAAATTATCATAGTAACTTGTTTGGACTTGTTTGTGGTGAATATATATACATATACATTAATAAAAAAAAGTCATCTAAACAAAAAGTTGTATAGATTCCTAATAAAATTCTCCTAATATAATATTCTTATATTATGGCACTATTCTCTTATATAGTAGTAAAAATTAAAATATTATAATCAATAGAATAATTCCAATTCTGGATTTTTTTAAAAATTATTCCTCTATTTTTTTTTTATATATTTATTATTAATGCATACGTTAATGTATATATATATATATTAAAGTTACGCAGTTAACATGTTTTTCTGATTTGTTTAGTGTATTCATTCAGCTTGTTATTAAAATTAGCTTATTTCTCAAAATTCATCAGATCTCAACATCCATAATTTGATCAGTAATAGTTATTTAAAGATATTGCAGAATTATACCTCCTACTATCCAATTAATAGTTAGTGTGATTCAGTCAAAACGTAGATATAATAGTAATTTTAACACCAACCAAATGTATACACTGAACGTATGTTCACATATATAAATAATATATAATCTATTCTTCTTTATTTATTTACAATCTGCGCCGTAAATATTTTTTCAATCTTTAACGACCTGCCAAATGCATATTTTGAGGAAGAATACAATGCATTTAGCTAGATATTAAAGATTGAAACTATATTTATTTCGCAGCTGAAACATAAACATTAATATTAGAATTTGGTTAACATATATAAATTAATTATTAATCCAAAATAATTTCAATATGATTTTATTTTTTATTAGATTAAAGTTTACAATTTTAAATAAACATTTTAAATTTTATTTTAAAGAAAATATAAGAAAGTTATCGTTAAACATATATAATTTCATTTCAGCGGAAGGCTATGTCCTTAAAGATCATAGTGACCAATGTAGGACTAGCATTGCTGGTTGGCTTTAGTTCATCTGCTTCGCCAATTCCCATTTACATTGGAGGATTTTTTAATTATGAATGGGATTTAGGAAAAGAAGTCTTGGCAGCTGTAGAAGTCGCTGTTGAAGCTATTAACAAGTGCAAAGAATTATTAGCTGGATATGATCTTCGTATGATATCGGAAAGCACAAAGGTAATTTTAATGAATTTGTTATGGATTTACAGTTAGAAAACTGGATGTTTCTAATGAAATTTTAAATTGTCTGCACAGAATATAATGATGATTTTATTTTATGGATTTTTATTCCAAATTAATAAAGCTGTTTTAAGCACATTTTTATAATATTTTAAACATTTTTAATTATTTGTAATTGCTAATTATTGAGTATCCCCTACTTTTGTTTTTGATATATACTTTATTGTTAAGTATTTAGGATGAGTTTATGTACTAAAAATCAAATAGTTAATTGTTTAGGAGATGTAGAGCTGTTTAAACCTTAGGAGTGACATGTTGAACATTAATCCAAAAAACTTTAAATCCCTTAATTCTCAATTCTATCATTTTTCTAAACCGTATAATCTAGTTATAAACTAGGGTTTTAAAAAAGTAAACAAAAACTCGTAATTTAAAACATTTTTTATTAAATTATCTAATATTGTTTTAAAATATTGTAAAAATATATTAAATTGAATTGATTATTAAAATATTAAATCCTAATTTCAAAAACTTAATTATTTAAATAATTAATTAACCTAATAAAGTCTGAGTGATAAAATATCGGGAAATCAAAATGATAACATCATTTAATCCCAACTTTTTAAGAGATATGATATATTTAAATAGTTTGAACTAATTTAAATACTGACTATTCATATCACTAATCTTGATTAAGTGTTCTTAATAAATTTAAATTTTTATCAATCTTGTAGCACATGGGCATATGATAATAATTATTAATATATTTTAAAACATGACTTCATAAGTTTTACAGCAACTATATGCATATTTATATTTAATACAATTTTTTATATTATATGCATTGTCTTATACATATACTTATATTTGCACACACACAAAAAACAAATAAATAAAAAAACAACAGTTTTCTACACCCAAATATTCTAGCCCAATACACACACATAAGAATATTACTTTTTTATGCTTATTCATATACTTCTAAGGGCAAGTTTTTTCACTCTAATCATTTTTCTACTATAAACTAGAATAATCAATGGACATTAGATAGTATAATGCTATAATATAACTTATCACCCTCTGTTTTCTTCATTTTTTAATATTTGAGACTAATACTTTATTATCTTTGAATAATAATGATGCTAACAAATGTTTACAATTAGTTTTTTCTTATTGGCTTACATTTTGAGAAGAAACACTGATGCATTGTTCTCAAGGAATTTTTTTGTACTAATATTAGGCTACTCAAACTAAATATTTATTATAATTTTATATACTTTAAAGTGCTGAACTTCAAACAATTTGCTAGATTATGATATGCGAGTCTAAAATTATAACAGAAACTCTGCATGTCATATTTTATTTATAAGTTGCCTGCATAGTACACGGTTGTTTGACCTTTTACTTAAAAAAACAACAAGAACTAACTATTTCATGAACTTGTTTATATAAAATCTGATTTATAATACTCATTATTTTATATGTATATAATTTTTATAGTTTAAATGAAGAGATTATTTCTAATTAATGCAGATTAGGTCCTAAGCAAGGAGGAAAGGATGACCTTTTTTTATCCAAAAAAAAAAAGGAATGAACATAAAAATTATGAAAAATTATCAATTATTATTGTTATCCTTATTTTAAAAAGTTGTTGAATTTTAAATAACTTTACTTTCACATATTAATTCAATACAAGTGAATGGGTAACTTGTCCTTGAATGCAATAACAATTTTATTTTTACAAAGAAAGATAATACTTGTAATATATGTAGGAATAGATTTAAGGATGTTAATGTTTTGGAATTCCATGTTAAAATTCATAATAATGTAAAATCTAGAGGATTAGATGTTTAGGTATAACTTCAAATCTTTATATGCTTTAATTTTATTATTATTATTTTTTTTTTACATATGAATGTCTAGATCAAAGTTTGCTTTTAAATTTTCATCCACTTCCTAATTTTTAATACAGTAGAAGTTTTACATACATATATATTTCCTAATATATTTTTTTAAAGCTTGCAAACAATTTTAGCAAAAACTTAGGGAAAATTTAAAAAAAAAAAGTGAGTGGTAATTTTTTTAATTCTTTGGTGATTTAACTTGTAAATTATCATACTAATATATTTTCACATCATACTTTTATTTGTGAAAGCTGAAGAAAATATATCTTTTACTTTTTAGTATACTTATGTGAATAAAAGCATTTCTTTAACTTTTTTAAAATATATTTTATTTACTTTCTAATTTTGACTGTGAGGATTCATAAGAAATATAGTGTAGTTGAGAAATTAACTTTGAATTCTGATATGAGAATATTAGTAAATCACAATCTACTGAAATATTTTTGATAAATGATGTTATTAATATAAGGAATGACTCTGAAAACAATAGATTTGAGAAGAATATACCAGTAGTAAAAGTTAATTTATAAAGTAATAAAAATATGTTGTAGAAAGGAAGGATTAGGGTAGAGAGAATATATCATTAGGTGACTCAGTAATTAGAAGTTGTGGGAATATATTAGCTAAAAAGCAGTAAGAAAAGAATATAAGAAGGTTATGTCCAGAATTTGGGATTTTATTGTTAAAATTGTTAGAAAAGCAAAGATAATATTGTTGTAGTATTATTGGCTACAAATTGTATACTGAGGAAACAGTAAGGTGTTTTGAAGATATGATTATTAATTTAAAGGAGAGAAATGGCAAGATAGGAGTGATGAGTTTATTACCAAGATTTGACAATAGAATAAATTTAAATAAGATTTGTGGATTTAATGTAAGTCTAAAATGTTTGTATAAGAATAGTGGTGTTAATTATTTAGATGTGGGGAATTTGTTTATTAGAAATACAGATTTATTTAAAAGAAATGAGTTACATTTATTAGAAAGAGAAAACAAAATATTAAATAAAATTTTATTATCCATTAAATAAAATAGTTGGAATGCAGTTCAAAAGTTATAATTGCAATTTAAAAGTTGTAAGTGACTATTTATTAGTCTGTTTTCAGAACAGTTTATGTTTACCTCTTTAATGAAGTTTATTTTAAATTCTTTAAATTAATAATTTTATTCTCTGTAGTCAAGTTGCAATATTTAGTACTTTGCCTTGACATCAGATTGGGATTTCTACTTGTTTTATATATATATATATATATATATATATATATATATATATATATATATATATATATATATATATATATATATATATATATATATATATATATATATATTCTCATGGATAAATGAATTCATAGTATTATTTCTGGAAGCTTCCATGTAATAAAAATATAATAACTAAATAGCTGAAGTTTCAGTACAATAACAAGTACTTTACTCAGAGCTTCTTCTTTCTTAAATCATAAGAACGTGTGTGTAGAGATTTAAAATCATTATTTTTTTCCTTTGTTATTTTTTCCTCAGTTTTAAATTCTATTGGCTGAGGAGTTTTAAAACATATTTTATCCTCCAATAGCTTTTTCCAGATGTTGTTAATTTTCCTCAATTCACACTTTTCATTCATGCTCTTAGACCTTTTAAAAATCTCTATAGCTTCTCTTGGCAGTTTCTGGTCATATTGTTCATTTTTGCCTGTATATGTGTTTTATTAAAATTGATGTCATGGTTAGTTAATTTAATGTGTAAATAAATGGCTGATGAATTGGACTTTTCTCTAACTGCCAAAATGTGTTCTTTCTTTTTTATATTTATTCTACAATTGGTCTGTTCAATGTATGAATGTAAGCAAATTCCACATAGAATTTTATATACACCATGACACTTCAAAGGAATTGTATCTTTAGGGCATGGAAATATTTAATTAATCTTTTTAAATGTAGTAAAAACTATGTTGATATTATTTTTCTTTAAAACATTACCAATTTTATCAGTTACTCCCTTTATATATGGCAGAACTATCTTAATTTTAATAAAACATATATTCTGGCAAAAATTGAACAATAGTGACCAGAAACTGCTAAGAGAAACTATAGATATTTTAAAAATACTTAAGGGCATAAATAAAAAGTGTGAATTGAAGAAAATTAACAATATGTGAAAAAAGCTATTGGAGGATAAAATATTTTTTAAAACTTCTCAACCAATAGAATTTGAGAATGATGAGTAAATAACAAAGAAAAAAAAATAATGATTTTAAATTTCACCATACACATTCTTATGATTTGAAAAAGAAAAAGCTCTGAGGAAAGTACTTGTTATTGTACTGAAATGCCAGCTATTTAGCTATTATATTTTTACTACATGGAAGCTCCTGAAAATAATACTATGAATATATATATATATAATCAAAATTACCCCAAATCCACACAACTCAACTAGACTAGTCATAAAATAAACTCTAAAACACAACCAATCAAGTGATATATATATATATATATATATATATTATAGTGGTATTTGTGGGAAGATGACTCTTTGAGTGCACCACAGATTTGGGTGGCAAATGATGTAATGGTAAGAGGGTACAATGGCACCAAATTATTTAATAGTATGTTTTTAAAGAAATATGTCCAGGAGGTTCAATTTGTTAAATTATACAACAATAAATTGGCATAGGAAACAGGACATAGGCATGGCTCTATACACATAGTAACTTATAAAATAATATATGTAGTAAAATATCTATCATCTTTGATTATTTAATTCCAATGATAAAATATCCTATACATTCATATAGAAGAGATAATGTATCTTAATTATATTATTTAAATCAGAGCACAAGTTTTAGAGATCATTGTTTATATAAACTACATACTTAATTATTAATCAAATTCAAAAGCATGAACACTATATATATTCTAAGGTTATGATGACAATATTATTATTTTTTAAAATTTATTCTGAAGCTAAAAGGTGCTTTATTGCGCTACAGATAAATTATTATCATATGAAATTATAATACTAACATTTTATATCTCAGAATATTCTAGATAAAGACAGATAACTAACATTTAAGTGAACAAATATATTGAAGTAGCAAATATAATCTTATCTTCAAAGAAAAACAAGTTATTTTAATTAAGAGAAAAAATATTAAACATGTTTAAAAATACATGTATATTTTAATAATGAAGGCTCTCTTTTTTAAATATATTAAGATATTCATGTATACAGATGTAATGACATGAAATTATTACAAATATTCAAATACTGTGAATTTAATAAGATTAGGCATAAATCATTATCATAATTTATATTAATATTTCACAAACAAATTAATTTATATATATGTATATTTTTCATATGATTGATCAAATCAATATTTTTTTTAAAACTTAATTTTATTTATGTAAATATTCAACTTTAGCAATAGTCCACTTTATTCATAATAAATCTCCAATGTTGATCTGTATGAAAATATCATCAAGCTAAGCACACATGTAGATGTTTCAAAAAATTAAGTGTTATTTATATATCTTCTTAATATAAGAGATTTGATATTCTTATATTAAAAATATAATAGAATATTCAGTCTGAATCTAAAATATAGTTATTAACACATTACTTCAATTATATTCTTCAACACTGTTAAATATTAAAAGAGTAATCTACATTGATTTGATCAACCTTGGAATTATTTATTAAATGAACTTTAATCTTATAAATGTAAACAAATGTTTATGATTCTTTAACCTCCATCATATTGTCAAAGCATATAAACAAAATTAATCCACCCATTTACAATTCAATATGTTTGTAATAAAAAAATATTACTGACAACAGTAATAAATAAAATTTCAATCACCTTATGAGATCATTTCTTTTATCAGACTTGTACACACAAACTCTCTCTCTCTATATATATATAATCAAATTATAAGTTTGATCTTTTCTATCTCCCCCCCCCCTTTTTTTTTGAAAATGCCGTAGAGACATTCGATATATGATAATTTTTTACTTTTCCCCATCATTTTTGAAAGCAAATAAAATTCAAAGTCTTTAGTAAATCCTTCTTTCATTATGGAACCAAGGGTTGGAAGACCATACTGAATCAATTATTGCCAGTGAAACTTGGAAGTAATGTGATCTCCAATGAACAAAATGGCCATTACTTGTGATGTTCAACATTGTCTTAGATCTTGCTGTTCTTGCCTTAGAATTGCTTGGATGAAATAGAAAATTGCAGCTAGAGTAGAGATAACTCCAAGGTTCCCAAGTTTATCTTCTTAACCCACCATTCTTTTAGACAGCAGCACTTAAGTGAAATTTCTGTTCTCTGAATAAAGAGAAAGAAGTAAACTGCTAGTTTTATCTGATTGCTATCAAATTCAAAAAACACACATTTCACTGTCTCTCTTAACAACCATCCTAACAGTGCATGGAATGCAAAACATTGATTAAACTTGAAAATACAACAGTGATCAGTTTATTTCTTATTTAGAGAAAGAAGAAAAAAATATTGAAAGCAAATTTACAATGAATAATATTATGTGTCCCTTTTATCTTTTTTTAAAAATTAATTTAATACAAACACTTTTGACAAAATTTAAAATATAGATATGCAATAAATATTTATCTCTTTATAAATGTTATTTTTTTCACTTTTTTTAAATAATTGACTTTTGATATTATTCATTCGATCTATAATACATTTTATATTTTGACATTATTTTTTACTTTATAACAATATTAATAATAAGAGACACTATTTAAACAAAGTATTTATTTATATAAAAAAATACCTGAGTTCAATTCTGTGATCAAACTTTTAATAATCTCATGTCTTTTAAATAACATGAATCTCATCTTTTAAATGACATGATGGTGGAGGGGACAACCATCATAATATATATATATATATATTGAGACGAATTTGGCTAGGTTAAAATTATTAAAAGATTTATATACATCAAGTGATCAAATGTTATTTTATTCAGTTTGATTTTTTTTAAAAAAAAAGGGATAATAATTTTTGTGTGTGTGTGTGATTTTATTTTTTTTAAAGGGGGATTAAAATTTTTAACAGGACATTTGTCAATTTCCAAAAAAAAAAAAGAAAGACAAGTTATTAAGTTGTTTATCAATTAATGAAAAGGGATTATGATCTTTTTTTTTTTTTAAAAAAAAATGGATTGTGTTATTCAAGCTAATGCATAAATAGAATATTTTGTTTTTGAGGTAATTAACAAAAATCAACAAATGATTATCTCTAAATAAGAATGTTTTTCAAATAATTAGGATATAAATAAATTGTTTTGAGAAAAAATAATCTTTTGTAAACAAATCAATTGGCTAATACATAGTGCAATAATTCCTGAATAGTCATATGATAGATTGGATAATTGATAATAGGGTATGTTTTTTTAAAAAAAATAGGGTTGGAAGGAACATTCAGTATCAGTTCAGTTATAATGAAGTGAACAATGACAAGCTAAGCCTGGCAGTGTAAAGTAAAGCTGATCTTATTAATAGTGAAATAAATATTTTTGAAAAGCAATGTAATAGTATGAAGTTTACAAAACCGTGTGCTAAGTTTTTTCTGAAAGGTCAGCATTACCAGCTCAACTATTTTGGAGAAATTCAATTAACCTTATGTATTAATCCATCCAAAATCATAACTGTCTGAGCTAATATCAACTTGACATGAAAATAATTATTAAACTAAAAACTTGGCATTACATGAAAAAGTTAACCTGAAAAGAAATAACTGTTGAACTGAAATTTGTGTTAACCTGATATGAAAATAGTTGTTAATTAAGAAAAAGTTAATGAAAGAATTTTTAATGAAAGTAATTATTAAACTGGAAATCTATGTTAATCTAGAATAAAATAATTATTAAACTAGAAATATGGACACACCAAAAGAAAGTAAAACTAAATTAGATAAATTGTTAAGAAAGCTATAAAAAAAAGATTAACCAAATTACTACCGGAAGAATTTATAAGAAATAACATTCATTTAGATAACTACAAAAAGACATTAAAAGAAAGAAAATCCATGATTAAATAATAAAGTATTGTAATCTGTATACATTTAGATTTATAAATATCATTTTACAGGAAAGAAATGGTACCGAAATAATTATTAGAGTATTGTTTTAATTGTTTTTGTTGAAAAGTGTTTTTCTTCCTTAGATTAAAGGATCTCTACATTTTCAGAAAAAAAGAAGAATAAAATTTAAGACTCTTTTGGAATGAATTATTATTTAAGATTTGATTATTGTAAGGAGAATAACTTATTTAGGTTTAATGTTAGCTAATTAATAAGAATCCACAGGAAATAATATATGTACTATATATGAAATCATATATATTGTATGAAATTATGTTTTAACTTTGGGTTTGTCACATTAGCATTTTTTGTGAATTCTTATTGATCAACTTTCATTAAATAACTGCTTAAAAATAATAGTTTCTGAACTTATTTTTTGTTGATGCTTTTACTCTTCTAAATATCTGTTTTGTGAATTATAAGTGGTTGTGACTGATTTCATCATGGAATTATGCTTAAGAGATTTATAGGTATCCCAGTAAAATTTATTTGATACAAAATAAATTAAAGTGTTAGGTATATTGATTATCTCTTGTTCATAATCACAGGTATTAGGATTCTTGCAATCCCAGACTAATTATACACCATAATGGTACATATACAATATGTATGTGATCTCTGTACAATAATTTGGATGATGCAATGGTAATCATTTATTCATACATTTTATCATGAAAACTAATTTACTGATAGACAGTACACTCAACATACCAGATACCCAGATCACAGAGGATGATCAGCATTGATATCATGATCCCATCATTTTTTGTTAGCACTTACATATATATGTGAAGTAGGAATATAAATGATTGCTTTTATAATATGCCCTGATGATTAGCCCAGATTTTATGGAGTTCTTCTTTTAATTCCAGTCACAAATGATAGCGGTGATGATATATCATCATATTTATTACTATTTATAATTACTTCCAATGCTGATTTGTGCTTATGATTATTGATTGAGATAACTCATTACCACTATATACACCATGTCATTCTATTACAATATACAAGAGAAAACAATGCTTGATCATTTATTTGCAGTTTTAAAATGAGTAGAAATAGTTTTGCTTTGTAAATCTGAATATCAGTTGATTCATATTAATTTGACTGAAATATCTCAGCTGATTTAATATTCATTTCTCTTATTGCTATAATTTAAGTTATTATTTCATATAAAATCTTGGACATCTAGCAAGAAGCAGCCATTTTGGGCTGTAAAAAGTTTATTGAATTATGGTAGCTAAATAGAAGCTCAAGTTTTATAATATATGTTTAAAATTGAAAGCTAGAAGAATTATATTAAGAGTACGCTAAACAATAGCAAATTACCATTGATGTTAATCAAGTATTATTAATTGTTTATAGTATTTTATTAATTGTTACATTTTCATTTACCATTGTCAAACTCACTCCAATCACAACTTTGACACCATCCACCTCAGATAAATACAATAATGATTATTATTAATCATTTTCTAAACTAAACATACACGCACGTGGAGTTATTCACCTTTGTCTTTCCCATGTATAATATCTAGTTTTTCAGCATGCATATGAGAAGAGAATTTAACATATATATATAATAATGTGTGTATAAATTGTTTTAATTAAATTTTCTCTTAAGCAAAAAAACTTCAAAATGTTTAAAAATAAAGGTTTTTGAAATACCTCAAAAGATTCAGTTATGTCTGAATAATTACAAAACAAAAAGCAAAAAAAAATATCTTTGCCCAAACTGTACATACAGGACAGTTCCAAAAAAAAAAAAAAATATTAGAAATGCAAAAATAAAAAAATAAAATAAATAGACTTTTAAGTCTTTAAAATAGATCTTGTCTTAGTTTTAAAAAAAATATTTTTTAATTTGTCTACAAGCTGAGATGTATTTGAAAGGATTTTGATTAATATGAAGGGAGTAGGTAGTTTAGAGTTGATATATTATGTTTAAAAATATTTCTATATCTTAATCGTTATCAGAGATTTATATATTTTAATAATATTTTTACATCCAAAAAAAAGTATTAAAATATATAATTAGTATCATATTGGAAATTTTATTGTGAAATAAAGTTTTAATTTATTCACTTTGAATTTATAAATAATTATGTGTGTGAATGCGCATCTGAGCATATATAGATTTAAAAGTCATTTCTGAAATTTATTTTAAAAATATGTTTTTTAAAAAGTAAAATTTACAAAGTTGCTAATTGTGTTGCCTACTTTTTACAATTATTTATTAATTTATTGCGATTGTTTATCGTTTTAGGGAAAACAGGAAGAAGCCGCAAGAATATTTTATGATCACGTTTACACTGGACCTACAAAAATTATGTTAATTGGTCCAATTGTTTCAGCTGACTGCGCTATGGTCGCAAATGCTGCTCAGAATTGGAACTTATTTCAGGTTTTTTAATTTTTTTTATTAAATAACCTCCACATTATCACACATTCTTTTAAATCATATGAATACAATAAAAGACAAATGCCCCCCAAAATGTATTTTGTCTGAACTAGCACATATAATGTTATTAATCTCAAATTAATATTCATCGTTTTCTATAATTTTTCTTATAGTGCATTTATTATAAAATTAAAATGATTATTAATATATTAGAATATAACTGGAATATTAATAAAAAAATTATAAAAGAAAGATATTCTATTTTTTAAATTGTAATCCAGGTTTTTAATTTAATTAAATTTTAGCTCTGGAAGTTTTTTGGAAAGCAAAACATCTTGAATTAATTTCCAAATGAATAATATATATCAATTAAGAATGAGAGGAAAGACAATCTATTATATTTGTGATCAAATATTGATTGACGTTATGAATAAAAAATCTAATTTATATATATTGCTTTTATGGAGTTGGTCTTACAAAGTTTCACTTGATAATCAAGAAATTTTATGGCGATATTAAAAAAAATAATTGGTTACAGTGGCGGCTGCAAGCAGCATCATCAAAAAATATTAATTATTAAATTTGTGCTTGAAAATATCAATAATATATCAATCATTCCATATTTGAGTAATTATTATATAAAAACTAATTAAATTATTTTTTAAAAAAATTATTTTAAACTGATGCTTGACATTCTCTTTAAGGCATTGCTAATTATGGCAGTGCCAGAAACTTCATATTCAGTAAATTTCAGAAAGTTCATCTGAGATTTGTTTACTTTTATCAATGCACTAAACCATCACCATTGAAGCTACTCATTGTGGTAACCACAATAATTATTTGAGATTTTTAGGTTTACCTATTCTGATTTTTTTTCAGAGAGAATACTTTTTTTCATGTATTAAAGCATTGGCTGGGAAGCAAACCTGGGACAACTGTTTGTAAAGCAGCTGGGCTGACCACTCGACCACCAATGCTTGACAAGAATAATTTTTTATTGGTTTTATTTAGGATGAGCAATAAAATATTCTGTTTTTTCTTGTAACCATTATTTATAAATTAAAATATAAATTATTACAGAAAAATACAACAAAATAATAAAAGAAACATTATGTTAAATATTTATCCTGATTAGTGTTAGTGTTGAATATAAAAAAAAATATTATGTTCTTAATTGACATGTAAATTTATATCAGGTATTATTATTTGTCAAACAGAAATTAGTAAAAAAAAAATTAGATCTTTTAACAATGATTGGTATGGAAAAATAAAATGGTTGTGTGGTTGTGAAATTATAAATGCTCTGTTTTGTTTTTCTTGCTTACTTTTTGATGGGCAATTTTGTAATAAAACACACCTGCTTAAAAACATCACAGATCATCGACTGGTTACTATGAATGTTTATTCACATTTATACAGCTTTTTTATGATGGTTTGAGAGAAAATGTCAAAAAAGTCAAAAGTATTTTAAATGAGAATTGATGTTAAACACAGATATGTACTTTATCTACCTTTTGTTTTTATATTTATGATAACGATCTTTGGTACAGTTATTATACATTGCTTATAATAACTTCTTTCATATATACTTTAATGCAAAAAAAATTAAAAATTTATTTTAAGCAATATATATGAACATATGAGGAAATGTAAAGAAAGTAAAGGAGAAGAATAAGAGTATATACTTCTAATAGTACAGTTATTATGTGGTTTTACAAGTAAACTATAAAAGTTTAATGGAGAACTTTTTGATATGAATTAATTTAAGATAAAATCATATCAATGATTATTTTATTCTTGTCAATTAGTTGTATTTTTATTTACAAGATGATTTTAATGTTTTTATCAAAGTATAAAAGTTTTTATTTAGTAATTTAAAAAGTTAAAAAAACTCAATAGTTTTATCATTATATATTTATCAACTTGAGAATGCAGATTTTTATTTTTGATAGAAAGGTGTATGGGATGTTGATAAACTGCACAAAATCTAATATGCTGTTTTAAAATTTATCAAGATAGAACAGTATTTTATCAACTTCAACTAAATTAGTTGTATATAAATTTTTTGATTTGACAATTGTATTGCAATGCAACATGGATTCTTTAATGACACAATATAAATGCACTAAGTTTTTTTTAATAATATTTTATACCTGTATAAAAAATACAGTGGCAAGAGTAATTCTGCTTGCTGAATATGATTATATTGAACCATCTATTATTGTGAGTTTACATTTTTGTTGAATTGGGCATGTAAAATAAATGAATAGTAACATACTTCCTAAAAACTATTTTATGCTGAACTTAAGCATACTTTTCATAGGGCAAACACTATAAAGATTATTTCAAGAACACTCTAAAGAGATACAATATTGATTTCTTCCTATTTGAAAAATATGGCTGAAAATAAAATATAATAAAGGCCTAAAAAATCTTTAATAAAAAATGTTTACTTTTGAAGAAGTTAAAAAGCAGCACTGAGATGCCAAATAACAAAGAAATTATATGTAGTATGTGTGTTTGTATTTGATGGAGATTTATATTTAATTTTTAATTTTTTGTTTTTATTTTCCTTTTTTTTTCTAGCTATTAGAATAACCATACTTTGGAGTAATCATTAAATAATTAGTTCAGCAACAAATTTAATAGAAAAATATTATGTAATGCACATATCTATCTATCTATCTATCTATCTATCTATCTATCTATCTATCTATCTATCTATCTATCTATCTATCTATCTATCTATCTATCTATCTATCTATCTATCTATCTATCTATCTATCTATCTATCTATCTATCTATCTATCTATCTATCTATCTATCTATCTATCTATCTATCTATCTATCTATCTATCTATCTATCTATCTATTTATCTATCTATCTGTCTGTCTATCTATCTATCTATCTATCTATCTATCTATCTATCTATCTATCTATCTATCTATCTATCTATCTATCTATCTATCTATCTATCTATCTATCTATCTATCTATCCATCCATCCATCCATCCATTCATCCATCTATCTATTTGTTTATCTATCTAACCATCTAATTATCTATCTATCTATTTATATATCTGTCAATCAAACTGTGTATATGGATAGATAGAAAATTAGTAGTTTCTAGAAAAGGAGTTTGATTGCCATAGCTATAAGTTATATTGCAAATAAAAACTAATGATGAAGGCGCACAAAAAATTAAAGGATAATGGTTTTTAAAAAAACTAATATAAAAAACAAATATGATTTTAAAGTAATAAATTATGAGCACAGTAATAACCTTCCATGACAATATCAACTAATGAAAACTTTAAACAAAAGGGAACGAACGGATGGTGATAAGATTCTATCTATTTTGTTATAATTTTTTTTAAAACAAACTATATTACACTGATAATATATACGTGTGGGAGATGGTGATCTGGATTAATGGATGAATGCTGGTTCAGCACGAAATATGTATATTGAAGATCATTTATCTTTATTACATGTGTGTGATCATGTGTATCGGTTGTATAAGATGGAGTGGATGATTAAAGGGAGCTTAAAAGTCTGTGTTTAAATATCTCCTCTAATTAAACTAATTTTTCTTTTCATAAAAATAAATAACCAATAAGCATGTAAAATATTATTCTTCACAACATTTCTTTAACATCAGTTAATAATTCTACTCATCAACTGATCATTCCAATGTTACTAATGTAATCACTATTTATAATAATATAAATTAATATTCTTTTATATAAAACAAATTAAAATTATGATCTAATATAAACTTTCTTTCTTTATATGAAAAAAGCAGGTCCACCATTACCAATCATTATATTTTTATTGTAAAAAAAAGTATTGATAAAATTTACACTCTTATACATTACAACTACCAATCCATACTAATTCCTGAAATTTTTGTACATATCTGGATTTTATTAGAAAAGTCATATTTACTAAGGCGATAAACCTAAAGCATGTGCTGTGAAAATGCAAATGTAGAGACCTCTACAGGTCTTAATCACAAGCTTACTTATTGGAAGAAAAGTGGAGAACCCCCTCTTTACTTCAACCTACTTTCTATATAAATAGGTGAAGCTGAAGCGGTTAGATCTGAGAGTGTGAAGCTATTCAATACTTCACTGATTAAGTCCACAATTCCTATTATACATTAGTACTCACAAAATCTTTCGATTTACAATGAGTCAATGGAAAGATCTTATAGTTAGAAACCTATTATGATAATTTAAAGTTGTAATTATAAATTTATTTAACGCACATTGATTACATAAGTAAAATTTACTAAGGCAATAAACCTAAAGCATGTGCGGTAAAAATATGAAGGTAGGGACCTCTACAGGTCTTAACCACAAGCTTACACATTGGAAGAAAAGAGGGAAACCCCCTCTTTACTTCAACCTACTTTCTATCTAAATAGGTGAAGCTGAAGTGGTCAGATCTGAGAGTGTGAAGCTATTCAATACTTCACTGAGTAAATTCAATACTTCATTGAAAAGTCATTATAATTTTAGTTTTAAAATATATTTATTTATATGCAGTATATACATAAAAAAGTTCATAATAAGTTTATTTATTGTTTTATGTACATGCATACAAAATTAAAAGTATATATAACTATTTGAGATGTAACTGAAAGATAGTGAATTTGTAATAATTGAAATATAATTAGGAATATGCCTAAATTTATATCTCTATCAAAAATGACTATATAAACTTATAATGACTTTGGTGCATTATATTTGGAGCTCAGAAAAATAAACAAAAATTCATCAATGTTGTATCAACCAATAAAAAATGTTAAAATACTATGTTGCAAAATGAATTATAGTTAGCATACAATGGTAATTATCATCAATAAATTGCTGATTTGGCATCTTCTTTCAATTTGTTGAAAATATAAATTAAATATTATATTTAAAATATAGTAGTGTATCATTTTAAATCTTTCTTTCTTATGGGTTAATTAGCTGGCTTTCTAGTTTAAGTTGTTTATAATTTTAGTACATAGCTATTTTAAATAAATATGCTTTTATAAAAATAATATCTTATTTCATCATCATTAACTTGCAATAGATCTGAAAATATCCAGTTTCATTATCATCCACAGTATCTTATACTTGTAAAAAAGTGAAATCTCTATATTGGTTTGTCTTTAATATATATTTTGTATTTATATATTTAAAATACTATTATGTAATTACACAAATTATGTTGAATGAAATAATTTCATGGATTTTTAAATGAATAAAGAATAGAAATAAAGAGTTTATATCCATGTAAACAAAGATAACTTTGTCTTTTGATATTGCCATGAAAACATCAATTACTAACTGATAATTCCTATATTAAGCAAGTTTTCTCCATTAACTTATACAATAGTTCTTTTGTTTTGAGTTATTAGTGAAGTAAGAGAATTCTTTTTTACTTCAAACTCAAGTTTATTATTTTAGAATATCAAGAAAAATGCTTGCCTTCTGCATTCTCACTTCTACAAAAAATAATTTCATGGGTTTAAAACCATATAAGAATTTGGGTTGAAATAAGAGGATTCCTTCACTAAAAACCTAAAACAAAAAAGTTATTGTATAAGTTAATGGAGAAAATTTGTTTAGCCTCAATGTTATCATTGTTTCCTGGCAATATCAAAAAGTAAAAGTATTTCTGTTTATATGCTCTTTATTTTTATTTATCTATATATTACATGTGCACATTATTTTATTTGTATTCTAGTTCACGTACTTCTCTCGTTCTTCCTCACTTAGTAATTATACAGTTTTTCATAGAACTTTGTGTAGTAATAAAGCACTGAATGAACCTCGATTGGACTTTATAAAAAAATTTAATTGGAAAAAAGTGGCAATTATTTATGAAGAAGGGCTGCAAGATACATTTAAAGAGGTAGATATATTTAACATTTTAATGATTTTTTGTTATTATTAATTGCTTTGTGTGGTCTGATGCACTAATATAATAGCAAAATGGTTCATAGATTATGGCCCAGCTTTGTCATTTACAATGATCACATTTTTATGGATTTCTGAACAATAAATCATTCAAATATTTTTTGTTATTATTAGTTTAAATAAAATTATGCCTAATAATTAAGTTAATGACTATATTGAACTTAAAGTTTGAAATCATTGTGGAAACATATATTAATAAGAAAATCACAAATTGGTTTAAGTTTATTTATTATTTTAAAAATCAAAATGTGAATGTATCAAAGTAGCCAAGAATGTTGAAATTATATCTAAAATGACAATGGTAGTAATAAAGTATGTAGATTTCTTTTCTTTCTTTTTTTTTAAAATAGAAATAATAAAATTTAACATTGCCAATAATTTTATTTTGTCATGTACTTCTCATAAATAATCTCAAAGTCAAAAATATTTAATTGCAAACATTAATAGCAGATGGATTCTGCATTAATAAAATTATTGCTAAAACATTGCTAAAAGTTATCTCCCCATGGAAAAAAATGAAACTTGCAAGTTAATAAAGACCTAAGTTCTAGATGCAATAGTACTATTTTTCAAACTGTAATTTTGTTATGTCCAAGGATATTCTCTCAGCTCTACATTGGGTGTATGATAACTTCCAAAAGGCATGTATAGCAATTAGACCACAGAGCACTGAGATGAAGTGATAATACAGGAGCATCATCATTGATTGTTAATTATCATCTGACACTCTTCTAACACAATTATTTCAATTTTAAAACTGTCATAAATATTAACATTCTTACAATATCAAGATGTATATCTTAATGAATCAAATTTCACTATCTCTTTGTTGTGGTGAATTCCTGAATATTTCAAGACAACTAAAAAAAAAAAAAAAACATGAAAAAGGTAAATTGTGAATTATTACATTTTATTTATTATTACAATTATTTTTTTAAATTTTATATTGGCAAATTAACTGAAAAACATATAAAATATTATATATTGAGTTATATTCCCATACATTTCTCTAAACTATTTTCTCCATTCAATTCTATTTCAGAATAATAATAAAAAATACAGATCATTTAATCTACTCTATTTTTTTTAATGAATAATTCTTTCCTCACTAGATTAATTTCAAAATAAATCAGAATATCAAAGGAAATATTTAGGATAATAAAAAATAGGTTAAGTAGCTACATTTTTGGAATGAAATTATGTAATACATTGTTTTTGAAAATGCTATTTTTTAATTATTTTTTTAAAATTTATAATGAGTACAACTCTATTTGTGATTCCGTTATTTATGCCATTATAAAAAAAATATGGATTCACTTTTTAAATGAATTATCTCTTCACTTTTTCTTCTAACTTCACAAAGTTTGAAATGTCTAATAATATTAGACAGATCGTTTAATAAGAACAATATTTTTTTACTTGAAAATAATTTATAGTTGTAGATAGATATTAAATAAAAATACATCATCAAATAGTTGTTTATATTTATTACTCAGGTGTTTTTAATACTCTCTGCCTTCAGTCACAAGCTACTATTTTAGCTGATGACTTTATAATGTCTAGGATATAAAAGCTATAATTTATTTTTATCTATCATAGTAGTAATCATAAAAGAGAATAAGTATTCATACACACACATATATATATATATATGTACATAAATCAAATTTGTATAGTAAATATACAAAATTTACTTAAAATAATTAATGTCCCATCCTCTGCCTACATATCTCATCATCATCATCATCATCAACCATTATCAATCCACTGCAGGATGAAGGTCTCTCCAAGTTTAATCCATCTTCTCCGATCTTTAGCTTCTCTTCTCCACAACACCCCTGCACATTTTTTTATTTCATCCATCCATCTCACATGTGGTCTCTTTCTGGGTCTTTTACAATCTCTTGGAATCCAGTTTAAAATTTCAATTGTCCATCTATTATCATCTCTTCTAGCAATATGTCCAGCCCAACTCCATTTCAATCTTTTAATTTTTTCAATAAGGTCAGTAACACCTGTTTGTTGTCTTACCCATACATTGCGTTTTCGATCTCTTCTTGTTACTCCCAACATACATCTCTCCATACTCCTTTGAGTGGTCTGAAGTCTCTGTATTGCTCTTCTATTAAGTGTCCAAGTCTCAGATCCATAAGTAAGAACTGGTAAAACACATTTGTTAAAAACCATCCTTTTCAAACACATAGGCATATTTCCTTTTAGTATCAAGTTATTTCTACCAAAAGCACTCCAACCAAGTTTAATTCTATGATTAATTTCCTCCATTATGTTTCCATCTGTATTAATAATCTGACCAAGGTATTTGTAACTGTTAACTTCTTCTAATTCTTCATAATCAATCTTTATTTTCATATTTTGAGCAAATCGATTAAACATTACTTTAGTCTTTTTAACATTTATCTTTAGTCCTACTTTTCTACTTTCATCTGCTAACTCCTGCAACATTTCCTGCAGCTCTGAAGCATTATTTGCAAAAACAACTACATCATCTGCGAAATCTAAACGACTTAAATACTCTCCATTTACTTTCACTCCTTTAGTTTCCCATTTTAATCCACAAAATACTTCTTGCAGCACTGCTGTAAAAAGTTTTGGAGATATGGAGTCACCTTGTCTTACACCTTTCTCAATGTTGATTTTTCCAGTATCATTATGTAATCTAATTGTTGCTGTTGCATTTTTATAAATATTTTTTAAAATATGACAATATCCTGGATCTATACCTTGATGATCCAATGCTTTAATCACTGAAGAAATGTGTATAGAATCGAATGCCTTTTCATAATCTACAAATCCAAAACATAATGACAACTCATATTCGTTTGTCCTTTCTATGACTTCTCTCAATACCTGGATATGATCTATTGTACTAAAACCACTTTTAAATCCAGCTTGTTCTCTTGGTTGGTGGAAATCCAAAGTTCTCTGTAGACGAGTTGTAATTATCTTGGTAAAATTTTTATATAAAACTGATAAAAAGCTGATAGGTCTGTAATTTCTAATATCTTCTTTATCACCTTTTTTAAATATTAATATTATTACTGCATTCTTCCAATCTTCCGGTACATCTTTATCATTTAGACATTTGGTATATAACTTTGCTAAAATTGTTTCTATTTCTTCACCTGCTTCTTTTAATATATCAATTATAATTCCATCATTTCCTGGAGCCTTTCCTTTCTTCATACACTTAATTGCATGTCTCACTTCTTCATTTAAAATTCTGGGCAATTCGGAAGATGTAATAGATATAGGAGGTACTTGTTCTTTATTACTATATAATTCTTGATAAAAATCTTCTACCAATTTCATGATGTCATCTCTCTTTTTAGTAATAATTCCATCTTTTTTTCTTATTGCAGATATAAATTTCCTACCAATACCAAAATGTTGTTTAACATTTTTGAGACTTTTATTTTCTTCTACAGCTTTCCTTGCTATTTCACAGTTATACTTTCTTATATCATTTTCAACTCTTTTCCGAACCATTTTACAAAATTCGAGATATTCAATTCTTTTTAATACATCATTTTTGTATATCTTCATATTCCTTCTTTTCTTCATAAATTCTCTAGTCTCAGTAGAAATTTTATTAGTCAATTGCTGCTTTTTTCTACCAGCTATGTTTGTTGCAGTTTTTAAAAGTGTATCAGTTATTTTCATATTAATTTCATTCAAATCTGAATCATGTTCAAAATCTCCTAACACTTGAAACCTATTTGTAAGTTCTAATTTAAATTCATTAGAATGTTTCTGAAGATTAGGAATATCAACTGTAAATATTGTTTTTCTTAATAATTTTTGTCTCTCTAGTTTTATATTAACACGTAACTTACACCTTACTAATCGATGATCACTTCCTGTGTTAAATTTATTAAGAACATTACAATCTTGAAATATGTATTTTCTGTTAGTCAAAATATAATCCAATTCTGCTGTACCTTCATTTGGATGCTTCCATGTCCATTTCCTTTTAACATTTTTCTCAAAAAATGAATTCATAATATAAAGTTTTTCTTTTTCTGCAAACTCCACAAGTCTATGTCCTCTCTCATTTCTATTACCATAACCAAAATTACCTACAGCAATTTCATCTTTCATTTGTCTACCAATTCTAGCATTAAAGTCTCCCATAACAATTTTAAAATGTTGTTTACTCTGATCAAAAGCCTTTTGTACATCCATATAAAAATCTTCTACTACTTCATCACTATGAGAACTTGTTGAGGCATAAACCTGAATTATCTGCATTTGGTATCTGCTATTAAGTTGTAAACTAATCTTGCCACTCTGTCTGATACATCATCAATCTCCACAATATTGTTCTTCCACTTTTTATTTATAATGAATCTTACCCCACTTGTATTTCCAATATGTGTGGCTTTATAATAGAGTATATGTCCGCTTTTTAAATCAATTGTTTCTTCTCCTTTTCTTCTTACTTCACAAAGTCCAATAATGTCCCATTTAGTATAAGACAGTTCTTCTTCTAATTCTTGCAATCTTCCTTCACTTGAAAGTGATCTGCAGTTGTAAGTACCTAAATAAAAAGTCATCATCAAATGGCAGCCTGGGTCCGCAATCAGGGGATTCTTAGCACCCTCCACCTTCGGCCACCAACCGCTGCCTTGGTTGGTGACTTTACAGCCTCCTGGGAATAAGGGCCATGCTTTATTTTTGTCTGTCATAATTGTATATATGTATGGGAAAAATATTTATCATTTACACAAACATTCATTCTGCCTTATCAGGCACTGAGAAGAAAGACCATGGTGTTTCTTGATCTTAGAGGTAAAAAGCCAATAAACTCACCACGCTGGCTAATGTGTGTTGGTGAGCAGCCCATCCATGTTCATATACTATATGAATAATCACATAGTAATAACAGCTGCAACGACAAGAACGTATGGAGTGGACATTAGGAATTTTCCCTGCTTGGTTCCTTTAAGGCCCCCAAGAGGAATCAAAGGGTCTCCTTTCAGTTAATAGCAAACTCCTTTCTGCAGCCTGCCTACATATCTACATAAATATAAATAATCATTATTAGGTATTAGCATCAGTCTAATTTTTAGCAGTTGGCCATTATTAATTTATAGCATTTGCTCTTCCAGAAGACAACTTTATATTTCTGTTGTGATATTCAAGACAATAACTTGTAAATTTACATCCCCTATGGTTTTGAACATAATTCACAATTGCCTGTTCATTTTATAATTGTTAGCACAGTTTAGAATAATTTGAGGTAAATTTAATTATTAGTTATATTAAATTAAACTGTCATATAAGCTAAAAGAATATGTTACTCTGCTAAGTATTGTACTGGTTAAAATATGTATACCCATCTAACATGAGCTGGAACTCACAAAATGTACTTCAAGCCCAGTCAAGCCCAAGATTTAGGTCAGGGACCAGCCTGGATTCGAACCCACTCTCTAAGCCCCAGATCTAACACCTAATGAATAACATAATAGTGATGGCACATGAGAATTAATCTTAATCCGGCCAACTAGCAAAGCTGAGCAAAACAATGAGACATCTATTAACTATGACTATATTAAAATATATATAAGCAAGGCTGTAATATGTGGAAGTGAAGGAAAAAGGAATTCGAACTACTCAAATAAGTTAAACAATAAAATATATTTTAATATACTGACAAATTATTATACATTTATAAATTAAGTATATACATTAGTGTGTGCTTGAATGAGCAAGTGGTAGATGATTACATAGTGTCATTCATGCTATTATTTCTCATATGCTCTTTATTAGCTAAATAATATATTACAAATAAACACACATCTTTGGTGGGTCCAATATTAAGATGCCAATCAGTATTTGAAAGAAGTTACACCAAATTGCTGGTAACGCTTTGATTTACGGTTCAGAAACGTGGTGACTAACATATATTAGGGGAGCATTCTGAGATTCATTACAGATATAAATACAAACTATTTTCCTGCCATTATGGTCGTGAAAATACATAAAATACATTTGAAAACATTTGATTATATTTAAACCTATGACAAAATATTTAATGACAAATTATTTTAACAATAGTAAGATGAACGCTTTATTTTCCCCAAGGCATATAGATACTCTTAAATAGATATATAAATTACGACAGTGAGATTGTATATGATTGAAATAAACTTAATTAATAAAATAGAAGTAATTGGCATTTATATATATATCTTTTAAGCAAAGCTTAATTTTAATATTAGAGCATTAAAACTGGGCCATGAAGCAAAAGAAATAATAATAAATGAAAAAGTTTGTGGTGCTGACATAATAGCCTAAAAATAACTAAGAGGAAAAGGCCATGCTTCTGGATGAAAATGAAATCTCACACCCCCTTCTTGGGTAGTGCTTAGAGAAAAGTGGATAAGCATAGTGTGGCCCAGACTTTTACTGACGCAAGAGGCCTTTTATCTATACAAAATGAATATGTATAGAGTGTGCCAACTTACGGGATCACCTCCAGAGGCATTTTATACAGAATAAATATGGTTCCAGATAGCTCAACTATCTATGGAACGAGGTACGAAAAGAAATCTATGGGTTCGAACTTGTTGCAACCCACAGATTAGAAGCACGTAATATATATATATATACACGAAGATAGGCTAAATGACAGAAACACAGTAATGATACATGTCTCTAACAACATCGAATAAATTTTACTGCTTTAAAAATAAATGACCCTTGTTTGAATACTATAATACGCCATGCAATTATAATATATAGAGAGAAATTTAGATTTCATTTACTAAAATATACTTGAAGATTTTATTTAGCAAAGGAAACATTAAGATTTAGATTTCAAATTAATAAAATATGTTAAGATTTGATTTAGTAAAAGAAACATTAAGATTTTCCCCCATCCCTTTTTCTGCTAGTTAAAATAAATCAATCCCACCTTCATTGATTTTACAATAACTGAAATATTTAAATACAAGATTTGAAATTTTAAGAGTATGGAAAATATAAGAAGACTGGCAGTTATAGAAAATAATTAATGGGTCACTCTTTCAGAATTGAATAAAAACAAAACATTTTAAAAGATTTCAAAGCGTTAATTAGCTTAAGTTCTGGATTTTCACCGGGTAGAAAATCCAGAGTTAAACAAATATATATATTATATATATTAAAACATAAATAGAATGTTGGCTCGTAAAACAATCTGGTGAGTGTATTAATTAACAATACATTATATTTTAAGAGGACGTTAATAAACTTGATTCATGAAGGCTTACTTAAAAAGAAGAAAGGATTTTTAGAAAATTCAATTCGTCAGATTGTTTTAGATTGACATATTAATAAGCAAGCAGATATATAAATCAAATAATAAATATATATAAATAAATGACCGCACCAAAATTAAAAAGAAGTTAAAGCATATGAGATAGGATTAAATTTATAGAAATTATTGAAAAGCAATTTACATATATATTTAAAACAAAAAAAAAAGGCAAAGTTAAAGAATACATGAGAAAACTTGATAGTAGAATTCGAGATTAATTAGGCAAGCTAGATTTAGTTTCAATGGTGGCGGTTTGAAATAATTTACCTTGCAGTTTTAAGAGTTCAATTTAAAATATTGCAAGTTTTCCTGTGGCAGCAAGCTTCTATTAGCACACTGAAGTTCTTAGGTCAGGCTTTTCACTCTTGGGCAGCAGGATGGTATGGCCGTGAAAGATGATGACCCCAAAAGGGTCGAGAAGTGATGGATTTACTGCTACATCATTTGTAAGTTTCAAGCAAAACGAAATATGTTTATAATACCTCTCTCTAAAAGTAGCTAATCTAATCTGTTCTCCAAAATTCAGTCATTTTATACTTTTTCTTTTATCAGTTGTTTTTGAAAGATGCAATTGTTAGATAATGTCCAAAATAAATTCAAATCTATTTCCAGATTAGAAATAGATTTGACAACATGTTTTCAACAAAAGAAAATCTTTAATCTACTTAATCCCATTTATTTTAAGTAAAACTTTAATTAAAAAATACCTCCCTTTAATTATTTTTGGACAATTAACAACAGTCACATCTTCCATACTGGATTTTATAAAAAAATATATAATTTAATAGAAAAACAAGCAATTTAAAAAGAAAAAGCTAAAAATGACATATAATAAATATTTAAAAACATCAATATTTTGTTAGTAAGTTTTGCTCCTATGTATATATTTGAGCCGCATCTATAATACTTTAATAAAAAAGAACTAATAATTAATAAAAAGAATTAATAATAATTTTAAAACATGTTATTGAAACATTAAATTTTATAATTTAGGTGCGCATCTCAAATATATACATGACATATATACACGACAAAAGGAGCGGGATGGGAAATAGGGATTTAAACACAGGTTAGTAGGTAGAAACATGAAGCGCAATCTTAAGCTAAGATTGACTGCTTCAGTATTTATTATATTTTGATCAAAAGATCCATGATATTTGTGATTGTCTCATAACTAAGATATGTATGTAGTTAGTGACTTATTGACAAGTCTATTTAACTAAACTCATTTTCTTAAATTAAATATATATATATATATATGTACTGGAAAGAGTAGCCAGATATTAATTTAAGAATATATTTGGAACAACTACCTGGTTTCTAATATATTACTCATAATTATGTGAATGATGAGAAATATAAATTAATTATACCACTGTTGTCAAATACATATTCTATGTAAGTTAGAAAAGTCAGTGTTCTACTTAGATATTCATGTATATTTATCTTTTTAAAATCTTTTACTATATTCAAAAATAATTAAAATTGGGTGTAAACTTAAAATTCTTTTGTGTTATCTATAAGAATAGTTTTAAATAAGATTGTAAAATGAACAAACTGCAAGTCTAAATGAATATATTAAACTCTAGTTAAATTCAAGTTATAAAAATAACTTAAGTTCAATTTAAATCTGAGTTATCACAATCTACAATACTAATATATAAAAATGCCAGTTTCTGTAGGCATTTTTTAAAATAATAAACTATCCCCTTTAGTTTTTAGTCAAATTTTTATTGTAATGGTTGAATCATCTTATCAATCATTATCAACTTTAGTTTAAGTATTTATAACATTTCAAATTTGGTATATCCATGAATCATAAAATTACAGAATCCTTAACATCCTAATTTAGCACAACATTCATATTTATAAAAATGATTCTTAAAAATTATTCCTTACACCTAAAAATCTTTCACTTCAGCTCAAATAGATTCAAAGTAGAATGTTTTATTCCTTTATATATATATTTTGTATATAAACTACTATATCTATAATAACTATTTTTAATCCCTATTATTATACTTATTAATAGCAATATTTATTTTTTTAGCTTCGATCTTTTTTTTTTTTTTCCATTTTTAATAATTGTTTACATGATTTTGTTTTCAAATAAAAGCATATAAATTTTCACCAATAGCAAATTATTTTATTTTTTCATGATTAGTTTATCCTTTCTATTGTAATTTCAAATAAAACTTTTTGATAAAAGTTGTAATGGATGCTTAAAACACCATTACAAAGTTGAAGTTTTGTAGTGGTGAAGAAAATAGAATAAATTTTTATAAGTTCGGTTGTTTGTAAAACTTGATTAAAAGTTTTTTTTTATGTTTGTATAAATATATATGTAAGAATTATGTTTTAATGCTGCAGCTACTTTTGAAAAAAAAAAAGAAGAGACTAAGATTACTTTTTTTATATATATTTATGTAAAAGTAAATTGTATAAATAAATTGCTTTTCAGATTTGGGATTTAGATTGATAAGAATAATTAATTAAAAAGAAAGAAAATAAAAATAAAAGAACCTCTCTGAGGAGTGCCAAAGCATGAAACCATGGTCAGGGGTTTGGGAAGGGTTCCTGACAGAGATATTTTAAGTGCTGGCTCTGGCTAAGCATTTATCATAAAGCTTGTAGAGGAATTGGCAATCCTCACTGTTTATAACTTACAAGTTAAAGAGATAGGGTCATGTGATCTATGAATTGATCTATGACTCTTATTTTGACTATTTAAAATAATTTTTCATTTGTTAATCCCTAGATCTGTAAAAGGCAATTTATTTTCTTTAATTAAATAGCTATTGTTTGCTAGTTGAAGAATTTTATGAATTTTAATTTAATAAAAGAAGAAAGTTTTGTAATTGGTACAGATATAAGAGATTCTTCTATAAAAGGCTTAATCAGGCTATTATATTATAGTTGCACCAACTCTGAGAGATACTTGCACAAACTTAGAGATATTTACACAGACTATTCCTGCAAAAACTCTGAGAGAAGAATGATTTCTGCATATTCTGAAAGAAGGCTGATCCTGCAATTATTCTACTTAGAATGAACACTAACTTACTGCAAAGATGTTTTCTCATATCATGATTTGCTAAGCTTTTTGCCAGGACAGGTTCATGCTCCCAGTGTCTCTATTAACTGCCTATAATGCTGTAAAAACCAACTACAAAGAAAACACTAACCAACTCGCCCAAGCCTATCGACAGTGAATCTGACCAAGGGACTATGCTCAACAAGTCTAATGCACTAGCATTTAACTAATTTGTTAAGATCTCTTACATTCTACAATTTAACTAATTTTATTGTCTTAAATTGTTTTCTTTTCTAAATATACATGTGTTTCAAGTTTTTATTTTATTTTATGTAATTCGGTTTCTGTGCATTGTTATTTTTCTCTTAAATGAGTGCTAATTTCAAACCAGTGCTATATATTCTGTTTAAGTCTTAGTAAATAAGATAGTATAGTTTTATTTGTAATCTCGCATTCCTTTTTGTTATAAAGAGCATTCTAAAAATCACAGACTATTTTAATTAGCTTCTGGCTTGTGATCCATTTTGTCCTACTTATGTTGTCAAACTATAATTATTTATAATAGACTATTACAAAATATAATAGTCTTTAGTTTTATTCCTTCAAGCTTTTCAATCATTTATTAGGGGCATGTACGATCGTTTTAATCCTCTCAATAGGTAGATCATGAGCTCCTAGCCTGTCTCACTCAGAGGGAAGTCAATTGATTGAAAGTAATAACTTTTGACATTTTTTTTTGTTAATGTTTTGGAAATTACCTTTGCATTTTTTCGGTTTCGGCATAAACTCTCAGAAATCTCAAATACAGAGATTTATTCTTTTTATAATTATGGGTTATAAGCAAGAAGCTAACCCCCATTTTCTTATGTGATATCACTGTATACTTACTAGTACTTCTGCTACTGTCTCTATTTAGCACTCTTTCTGATATATCATTCACAGGAAATCGCTCCCTAAACCATATTAAAATATTTTTTTTTATTTTTTTTTATGAACGTACGAGTAGTATGTTTTAAGTTGATTTTAAAGTTTATTATCTAAATTTATGTTTATTTAATCATATTTTTAATAAAATATTTATTCATTTTACTTGGCTAATTTTGTTTTCTGTTGCTACCTTTTTAACCATCGGAACAAAACAAAGATCTCATTTGCGTAGTTGAGCTAGTGCGGTGCAGTCCGGTTTGTATATCCTGTCCACCCTTAAAATAATTGTCTAGTTCCAATTTTCAGACTAGTGACGCCCTTGTGGTCAGTATATGTGAAAACAAAATCTTTCATCTGGTATAAAGTATTAAGTTGTTCCTGACATATATTTTTCTTTTGAACCTTTCATTTGAGGTCTATTCAATATAGCAATTGCTAACATATTTCTGATTTTTAATAGATTTTTTTCATTATTCATTACTACTGTGTTAGAGTGTTTTATTGTTCACTTTTTCAAAATTTAGTTTATATATTTAGCTTTCTTTCTCTTAGCTAAAGCTTTAATCTATGATAAAATAAATTCCAGTATATACATAAATTATCATTAATCCAAATACTACTAATTTTAAAACTTCTTTAAATCTGACAAAATTGCAAAGAACTGTTTTGATGTATTTCTTTGATTAATTAGTTATACAAATTTTTTTTTGTATAAATATAAACATATTTTATTTTTAAAATATTGATTGTGATTAATAATATATTTGTACAAAAATGTTCGTTAATTAAAAATTATTATAATAACAATAAAAATCATAAATATAATGGTAATTAACTATTATATAAGTCTTTCAATTCATAGAAATACTTTTGGTAATTCCTTAATTCTCCTCAATTGCCATTAAATTCAAAAAACCATAATGGAAGCAAATGTTATCAACTCAAATCTGATAAATCTCTAATTTTAACATTAGCAGTTTGTCTATTAATTATATTCATTTCATTTCTATTTACTAAAATTGCCTCCTTAATTTTTCTTTTAGTATGTTTTCTCTCTTCATGATTAATGTGAATTGGTAAGGAATGTTATAAAAGAGAATAAAAGTCTCAAAACTATAAAATACCATTCTGACATTAAAAACAAAGTTATTTCAGCAATAAAAAAATGAAACTATTTTCAAAAAGAGGGATGACATCGTGAAAGGTATTGAAGAGTTGTGTGAAGAATTATATCATATAGTAATAAAGAACATGAAAACAAAGTAATTATTACAATTATTCATCTTTTGATTTACTAAGCATTAAATGAAGAACCATGGAATTAAGTCTATGAAAAAAAAAGCTTTAGGAAATGATAGAATTATAATTGATATCTTAAAAGAAAATAGTAAAGGAATAGAAAAAGGCAAATTTATATATGAAATAACTAAATGATAAAGTTGGATCAGATGGTTGGAAAAATGTGACAGTAATATTGATATTTAAAAATTGTGATAAAGAAAATTTTAAAAATGGCAGACTTGTAATACAAACTCTTTACCAAAAGTAATTACAATTCATCTATAGAAAACATTGGATTCAAACCACTCAAAAGAACAATCTGGTTTAATAGTGTTTATTACATCTGCATATTGGGAGAAGTTATAAAAGCATAAATACATTCCCAGGGATTAAAGTTTTGGACTATTAAGTTATAAATCCAGGATATTATGTTTTGTAGAAAATTTATTGAAATATAACAGCAGTAATTAGATTACATGCTGCTAATAGAAAGATTAACATCGATAAACATGTATGAGCAACTTTATAAAAAGTATTTTGTGGTTTAAAATTTGAAGTAAGAAAATAAAAATATATGAAAATTTTTTTAAGTTATTTAGATTTTGCAGATGATGTGGGTCTTTTTGCAAATATTTCATAATTTTAGGAAATGCTGAAAGTAAGAAAGTAGGTGTAAAGATAAATTCTAAAAAGTCTAAAATAATGTTCAATAAATTTTCTCAAACAAAAAAAAAAAAAAAAGAATGAGAACCATAAATTTAAAAAAAATTATAACTGCAAATATCTTGGTCAGATTATTAATACAGATAAAAATATAATTAATAAAATTAATTATAGGATTAAACTTTGATGGAGTGCTTTTGATAGAAAGAATGTAAAATAAAATATTCTATGTGTTTTAAAAGAAAGATTTTTAATAAATAAATTTTATTTTACCAATTTTTATTTATGGATAATAGAAGAACAATACAAAAACTTCAGAACACTTATCAGGTGTAACAAGAAGGGATAGAAAGCATAATACATAGATCAGAGACAAATAATTATCATTGATATCATTGAAAGAATTACAGTTTTGAAATGAAGTTAGGCTGGACGTATTTTAGAAAAGATGATAAAAGATTGGATATATGAAATCTTAAACTGAATTCCAAAAAAAGGGTAAAACACAGAAAAAAATTACACAAGGTATGGCTTGATAAAATAAGAAAATTTGTTAATGCGATGTAGAGAAGAGAAGCTATGGATCACAGAAACTGGAATAAACTTAAAGGAGTCTTCATCCTGCAGTCAATCAATATTGGTTATAATATATATAAAAAATTATAACAAATTCAGAATTTTTTAAAAAAAAATAGTCAAAATTTAAAAACTAAAAGTTTACAGTCAATTGGTTTCATTAAAAATTTTAAATAAAGTTTGAATTTTTCTAGACATTTAACAATTAATTGTAGTTAATAGAACTTATCCAATATATAATTATATATAAAAATACAAATAATAAAAATTAATGCTTATTTAAATTTTAAGCATTCTAGATTTATAATGAGAGTGGAAAGGTTTATTGTTGAAATCCCCCCCCCCCAAAAAAAAAAAAAAATCACTAATCTAAAAAATCATTGGTATCAGAAAATTTGTATTAATTATAGTTTATCTGTATCTAAAAATTGTATTCTGTAGTTTTTTAATTTCTTTTGTAAGATATTGGGATATATACAAATTCTTTTAAAAAGTGAAGTTTTAAAAAACTTTGATTTCTGTGTTGAGACACGACTTTAAAGCATGATCTTACTTTGGGTGCCAATCTACAAATTATGATAAGTGATTTCTCATTTGAATAATTGTTTTTATTGCAAAATGGTTATATAATATAGACAAAGAGTTGATTTGTATTTAAGTATTGTTTGAGTTGGTTTATTGCAGAATCAAAGCAAGAAATATAAAATTTTTAATGACATACGTGAATAAAAACAGTATTGTGTTTACCTTTAAATAGTTTATCAATTAAAATATAACATATTAAAAAACATCTTAAGCACTGTAAATTGTTTCCCTTAAATATATGAATACATAATTAATAATTATGAAAAACTTCATTAAATAAATGTTATAAACTTGGAGCATATATATAGAAATGCATTATAAGGTATTAAAAAATACTCAGTTTTTCATGTAGTATAAATAGTTATGATTATGGTGCTTGCTGCTGTAACTGTATTAAAAACTGGTGGTATTTCTTATTTTATACCTCATAAAGCATATATATATATGCACCAAGTTTATTACATATATGAAATTATAAATAAAATTATTTTTTTTAATATCTCTTCAAAAAGAAAATAAATAAGTAAACTATCATATGACCGATCATGTCTTCGGCATACTTTTCCACCTCCTTTTTACTACTTACAGTAAGCTTCAGAAAACAATGGAAATTGCCAGCACACAATGATTAATATATTCCTATTCTGTGCTTTTCTATCCAAAATCTTCAGACTAGTTTTAACCATATGACTTTCTTCAGTGATAACAGTATAATATATAAGAAACTGAACTGGATTCAGATCTGTATGACTATTCAAGAAAGTTGGCTTAAATTGATAATTTTTTTTTTTTCACTTCAGTTTGATAGCTTGATGATATAATATAGAAGTAAATGATAGCAGTTGGAAGAAAGTTGCATTATATTCTGAGATCCAGTTGCATTATTCCAAAATTCAAAGCTTCTCACTAATGAAAACCAAGGATATGAATTTATTAAGCACTGGCAACTATCATTGCTTTCTAAATTTTACTATAAGTGACAAAAAGAAAATAAAAATTTTTTTGAGCAAAAAATGATTTATAATAGTTTTTCAGAGCTGAACATTGATTTTTTTTTTTTTCAGTTAATCGATGAAATGCGACGAATGATGGAAACTGAAGCAATATTTGTTTATGATTCAATAATTGCTAATGACAGAGTACCTGCAAAAAGTTATATAAAAAAGTTAAAGGTAAAATACAAATGCAAATGTTGATATATTTGTGTGCGTGTGAAAGCCTAAATTATAAATAAGATATCTATTTTTATCTACAATATTTATTCATTTATTATGCATTTGGATTACAATTAAATAAACATAGAAAATAATCAATTGGGATTCAATTTTTTAAAATTATTTATAAAAAGAAATTTTTTTAAATTCACATAATTTTTTAGAGATATAACAAGATTATTGTTAGTTTATAATTTTCTCACAAAGTTTTTCATATATTTTAGAAAGAAAAGCAAGAAAAAGAAAAACTGATAAATTTTTTTTCTTTTAAATAATAATACTATAACTTAATTAAAGAAGATGGAGTTCTTGTTTGAAATTAATTAATACGCAAAAATGGGTAAAGAGATGGGGATTAAATTTAGTGAAGAAAAATCAAATATAATGATGGTTAATACTGGGGAAAGAGAAGGCGAAGAATTTTTATTGGGGGATATAAAGTTAAATGTGGTGAATAGATATAGTTATTTGGGAATCATCTTAAGTAATCAAAAAAATTTCTTGGATGAATGGGAGAAAAAAAATTGATAAATGAAGCAAAGAAAAAAAAGGAATTGATAAAGAAATTAACAGTGTTTTCATATAATAAATATGATGTATCTAGAATTGTATAAAAGGGAGCTGTAGTAGCAGGGTTAACATATGACAATGATGCATTATGTGTTAGTAAAGGGGTATTAGATTACTTTAAAAAGTACAAAGAGAAGTAGAAAGACATGCATTAGATGCAAATATGTGGTCAGTAAAGGAGGCAATTCAAAGAGAAATGGGATGGTCAAGTTTTTATATGAGAGATGCAAAAAAGCAAAATGAAAATGTTCAGTAGATTGCAGTGTATGGATAACAAAAGAATAGCTAAAATAGTATTTAATTGGGTTACGAAAAAAGGGCAGACAACAAGATGGGTGAGAAAGGTAATGTGGTGTGCAGAAGATTTGTATAATTAATTTATATTAGTATACTTGTACAAAAGGTGGGATGATTGTGCTAGGAAGATTGTTGAGTGATATAGTGGTAAGGAATGGGATAAAAGGAAAGATGCATTAATAAAGAATAGGGAGTTGGAGAGATGAAGAACTAGTATGAAGAGTAAATAGAGCTTAAATATATAAAGAAGTAAACAGAACATTGGGCATAAGTTAATTTATGATAATAGCAAGAAAAGTAGTTTATTGTTTAAGGCTTGAATGGTATCTTTACTAACAAGGGAATATACACATAAATGGAAAAATATGGGTGTTTTAGTCTGCAAATTGTGTAAGGAAGGCATAGAAAATATTAGGGATCTGTTAATTCAATGTAAATGCTTGAAAGCAGAAAGAGTACAAATAATGAAGTTATGGAAGAATAAATATGAACAAAGTGATTATACAGAAAGTGAGTTATTTGTTTTATGCTGGAAAAATATAAGGAGGATTTAGATATGAAGGCCATGGAGTTGACAAAGATTATGTTATGGAAATGGGATGGAGCAGATTATGGGAAAACTTAGGGTGGGGAATGGAAAGGGAAGGTAAAGTGGCTAACAGATTTCTCTGGGAATAGTGGCTGAGAGATTCCTGACTCCATATAAGGAGAAGTTACAATGCATCACATCACATCAATGAAATGAATTGTTTCAAAATATACAATTTTACTTTTGTTTTAAAAATGAATTTAAATTACAATAAAGTAGATTATTACAATAATTATTAATAAATTATCTTTTTTCTTCACTAATAAAACTGTAATTATAATTGTGTGATTTTTTCGAATACGTTGGTGAAGCTATAATAATAATTTAAGATTTAATATACTAGCTTAGTGCTTTCAGGATTAAGTATTCAAATACCATACTCATAGCTTTAAGAATGAAGATTCTGTTGTGAATTGTTGTACATATATGCAAATGAGCTTGAATTTTTAATTAATTAGCCTATTGTTTGGAGAGAGCAAAGCACGCTTCTCTTCTATTAATGGCACTAAGCCTCTTTGACTTTTCTTTTGGCATCGCTCTTCTCTGTGCAAATTATTTGGACAGAACTGGGTTTAAATAAATGGCCTGTAGCTGCTTGGTGGTCCCAGAAGATCAAGCCCCTCATGTGGTCTATAAAATAGCATGCCCTCAATTAGGCTGCAAAGCCAGGCTAACATCAATACAAGAGTTTGCCAACACAGATGTGCATATAATAGAGTAAGAAATAAAAATGAAGAAATATCGATTTTCTGGGACCACCAAGCAGATACAGGCCACTTATTTGAACCCAGTTCTGTTCAAATAATTTGCACAGAGAAGAGCAATGCCAAAATAAAAATCAAAGGGGACTTATTACATAGAAAATGTCATTAGTGCCATTAATAGAAGAGAGGCATGTTTTGCTCTCTCCAAATAGTGGACTAATTAATTAAAAATTCAAGCTCATTTGCATATTTGTACAATAATTCACAACAGAATCTTTATTCTTAAAGCTATGAGTATAGGATTTGAATACTTAATCCCAAAAGAGCTAAGCTAATTTATTAAATCTTAAATTATAATTATAGCTTCACCAACGTATGCGAAAAAATCGCACAATTATAATAATTATTAATACAATTTAAAATAATACATTTTGGATCCTAATTATAAACAGAAATTTTTTGAGTTAGTTTAGACACGCACAGATATATCTATGCCCCCAGTAAAATCTAATATTTTTTAAAAGCAATTTAACAAATTGTATTTTAGTAGATTATTACAATAATTATTAATACAATTTAAAATAATAAGTTTTGGATCCTACTTATAAACAGAAATTTTTTGAATTAGTTTAGGTGCACACAGATATATCTCTGCACCCAGTAAAATCTAATATTTTTTTAAAGAATTTAACAAATTGTATTTTAAATGAGGACTCTCATAATTAAAGTGTTTCAAACTCCCCAGAAATGTTAATGTACCATAACCTTAATCAATCATAAATAGGCATTTAACGTAAATTCTTTTACAAGCATTAATAGGGATAAAGAATAGAATGAAACTTAAACTGAATATAATCATAATTATTAAACATAATGATAAAATGAAAAATAAAATTTATAATTACAATATACAGGCAGCTTTTAAAATTTATCATATAGTTGTATTTATACAATTCTAATAGTTGTCCATGAAATTATAAGACAAAATTAAAATAAGAAGTTATTTGACAACATAATATGGGAAGTGATTTAATCCAATGCATGTGATTCCATTTCTTAGATATATTCTATGGGAAATACTTTTAAACATGTAATAATCTGTTGATAAAAATAGAATTAATTATTAGCTAGAAAAGTGTTGATTAAGATGAATATAAATCTAACTAAGGTTTATTTCTTTTTTTAAAATATATATATATATTTGGTAAAAATCCAACACAAAACCTAAATATACAAACAAAAACTGTATAACATGAAAAATTTAAGGACTTACCCCATTTTCTCTAGTACATTAAAAAATTAAGGACTTAGCTGAATTTGATCTTTAATAATCTTAGTACATCGGATCTTAGTATATTGACCCGAGAAAAAAGTTATTCTTTCAAAAATAATTCTTTAGATTACACACAATAGTCTTATCCACAATACAGGCTCTATTTTAAGATAGTTTACTAAAGAAAATTTGTATTTACAAATAAATGAATGAGTTACTAATGGCATATAAATGTTTATTAAAAAATTGGTTCATTTAAACAAAAAATATCATTTATAAATTTTGCTTGAATTACTAAAAGTTCAATTTTTTCAATGAAACTGCTTATTTAAAGACATAAATATCATTCAGAAATAGAACTATGATATAATACATCAATAAATACTATGTTGTGAGTTTAGATGTGTAATATAACAGTCAAATATAATTTAAACAAAATTCAAATCTTTAGATGATTATAAATAGTATTGAATCATTCATTTCTTAGATTGTGATACATTTTATTTAATAAAAAGTTTCATGTTTTGATCTGACAAAGGTAGTATTATATTGTTTTATGGATGAGAGTGCTGTGGGGATCATTACTAACATTGATTTTCTTATTCACAAGAAGGAAAAAAAATGCTATTCATAGCGGCTTTTAGCATTATTGTTATAAACAACTTTATCCAAGTATTATTGCAAAGTAAACTGCAGTTTGGCCTAATGATTTTAATTGCAAGTCATTCACCCTATTTAAATTTATTATTTCCAATGTTGTTATCTCCAAGTGTTTTCCTATTTTCAACTTATCTATCACAAATTGGATTTCTCAATATTGTATTCCTAAAATGCTACTCATATTTAAACTCTAGACTTTACAAATAATTCCTAATTGTAACATGCATTTGTCTTTAATGGTTAATTCTTCTCATGGATTAATGCTTTGATTTTCCATGGGTTGATCAATTTCTGGAAATGCTATGGACAAAAGAATTCAATGTGTCATTTCAAATCTTCATATTACACTATGTAAATGAATATTTACCTTGTAAAACATTTTATACTCAATAAAGTCTCTCTTTTATATATAAAAAAGTAAGTGCTGTTAACTTATTTATAACAATTGCTAAGTTATCATATGTGTCTAATACTATCATTGATAGAGTGATATTTAAAATTAAATTAAAAAAAAAAAAGATAGTTGCTTGATAACTCAGTGATCAAGGAATTGGCAGATAAGAGATTACTTTGAAAATGATTTTGGAAAATACAGTAATTGATGGAAAAGCTGCATTCACTAAAAGCTGATACCATATTAATGTAATGAAGAAAACTACCAATGGCTTTAATTTCTGAAGCTAAATAATAATAATAATAATAATAATAATAATAATAATAATAATAATAATAATAATAATAATAATAATAATAATAATAATAATAATAATAATAATAATAATGATGATGATGATGATGATGATGATAATAATAATAATAATAATAATAATAATAATAATAATAATAATAATAATAAAAATAGCTCTTTTCATCAGTTTTGGAATACAAATAAATTTTATAAATATGAAAGTTTCAATAGAATATAAAAATCATATTTACTAGAATGTTTTTAGTAATAATAATTTTGTATTATTCTTAAAGTTCATATCATAACTTAGATTCTCCTATTAGATCATAAGTTTACCATGGGTAATAATATCAATATACTTGAGATTTTTTTTAAAACTTAATCTATGTGCAAGCATATATTTTGCATATTGAAGCATCTATTAGACTAATCCTGGGTATCATTTTGCACAAGAGTTTTCACTTGGACTATCATCATAATGATTATATATAACCAGTATCTCCCTGATAATGGACTGAAGTCTTTATTCACCACATATGGTATAAAAAACTTTAGTCTCAAATTCAGCTTTACTGGTACTAATCTTTCTATATATATTGATTTTATTTCTACTGATGTCTATAGCCATCATACATGCCTTTTGAAGTATAAACTTCTTTTTATACTTTTCACTGATTTTTATCTATTCCTTATATGAAATCAGTGACAATCTGGCTCTGTTATCCATTTTCATGGTTATTTGTTGACTACAAATCTCTATATCCAGTACTATGCAATCCACTTTACTGGTATTTAGAATTTTCATATTTGTTTCTTTATAATTGATCCCTTCCCAAGAATTGTAATTTTATTTTATTTATATCTCCATGCATCAAATGTTCTTTTGTTTCACAAGTTCTACATATTTTATCTTTATATTTGCAGTTATTCTTCAAATGTCTGGATTTACTACAACAACAGCCCATTTGCTCTTTTTTTTTTTTTGACTGGAGGCTGGAATATTTTTTCTTTCTTTATGATTAGTAAGCAAAATTTTTTCCAACTGTTAAGGCAATACATACTCAAACATATTGTTTAGCAAGTCTCTTGTATGATACATTTATTAATAACCTGTTTATAATTTAAATCAGCATTGCTCACCAATACTTTCCTAAAATTTTCACCACCATGCCATATAAAAATTGTTCTAATAATGAAAAATGGATTTCAAGACCAAACTCACAGTCTTTAACTAATTTCATTTTAAAGCTATGTCATAAACTACATATTTTTCATGTGGTAACTGCTTCCTATTTTGCAATTTCTGCCATGCTACTCATTGAGGTTCCCTGAGTAAAATATCCATTTATATTTTGATAACTTCTTTCTATGGAAGTTTCTTTAGTTGTTTGGAATCTGTTAATCTATTTTTCAAGATGTATGACATTTTCCCTGCAAAATTAATACTTTAGGATGCTTATCTACTTTATTAATAAACATATGACATGTTTTACTTAACCTTTTCATGAGTCAAAATTATTTATGACAAATTTGTGAGTCAATAGTATTTAATCCTATTATTTTCTGTTTATCTCTTCTGTCCAGGTTACTTTGTATTGTCTGCTAATTTATTTTTCTCTTCACCAGATCAATATGCACCAGTCTGCTATGTCCTGATGGTCCCTAAGGCTAATAGTCATGTAGTGATAAAAAATATTTATTTAGATGTAGATTATATATAACAATATTCTTTAACAGAAATAACAATAATATAAGCCTTAAGAGTAAACATCCTGATCATGTTTCCGGAAGATTTGTTATGATGGTATTTTAGTTGTATTTATTTATATAGTGAACTATTTACAACATCTATTATAAGTATTGAATGACTTTAGATAAATTTAATTTTATTTAAATATTCCAAGTACATTCACCTATTAGCCAATAGCACACAGGTTAGTATATGCACAATGTTTCAAAAAGTATTATTCTCCTCTCTTCTTCAGGTGTTTCTGGTCTGATCAGTGATAATACTAGCATGGGAATCAAACATGAACATTTAGATTCTTGAATATTGAATTTTAAGTTAACAACTGACCCATCATGTCTAAGAAAACAGTCTATGAGGTTCCTCCGAATTTCTCTACTTTTTCCTAAGAGCAAAGTTGATTAGTGGTTTCCATACATTATGTATAGTCACATTAATTTGACTTATGGAATTGCCCACCATTATCATGTGAGCTTCTTTAAATGTTTTTTTTTTGTACTTTTTCTTCTCCATCCAATATTTTTGTATTTTCCCAATTTTTCTAGAGACATTTAATACTTATATTAGATGATGGAAATATTCCAATATATAAATATATCTGGACTATATAACTACAATTTAACCTCAAATGGAAATATCTTATTTCCAGGAGTAAATTAAATTTGCTTATATTATTTATGCTTAATAATCTTTAGCACTTGTATTGGTATCAGGAAAAGTATTTACAATTCTTTTAATATATAACTAGCTTTAGCAGTTAAACGTCTTTTACAGACAATAACTATTCCCATATTAAAATTACCTTTTATAATTTCTCATTTACACGTTTTCCTAGTGCAAACAATTTATAATTTAACTTTACCATAAATTTCTGTTAATTTACACTTTTATCTGACTATGAGCACTTCTTTTTCTTCCTTATTAACATTTATAATAATTCAAGCTCTCTCAATCTTGATACTATGTAAGAGTTATACCCTCATATCTTTGTACAATTTATGCTAATGTTCTAATTTACTTACAAATGTTTAAATTTCCTATTGTAGTGTTCTCTTTTTTGATTTTCTAGAGTAAATACAGAGAATATTTATGAATAAAAACAATCTGTTAAAACATCACATCATCACCATTTTCGATGCTTACACAAATTGTATACCAGTAGCAAACTATCCATACAATAATGCCAACTAGTGCAAGCCTTAATAATCAATGGACACAAGAAGATTTGTGCATAAAATCTCTATCTAATGCCTATTCATCTAGTATCCCCAGATTAGTTTCTAGCTTGTGGCTTTCATTAGTGAGTGAGCTTGGATTGAGAACATTATTGTGTTGGCATTTATGGCTTATATCTTTATAGTTAACTAAATAGTTAAAAGGTGACTGCTAGAGAGTGGTTACATTAGATCCTAATATCTAGATTCAGTGCTCTCAGATCCAAGGTTCCTCACTAATGAAAGCCATAAGCTAGAAACTATTCTGGAGGTTTTGAATGAGTAGTAATTAGATAGGGATTTATGACAAACTTTCTTACATCCTTTAATTACTAGGGCCTACACGGGGTGGGATTGCTGTATGGAGAGTTTGCTACTATTTTATTGTGAAAATAATCTGTACATATATACAAAACAAATGCTCTTTATTTACATCTAAGTTATATAAGCACAGACATTCTTAAAAAAAAACATGATTGATAGTATTCAAATTAACTTGAATATAATTTTGATTTATTTTTCATTATCTGGAAATAAATGATGACATTTTAATAACAATAACAAAACAAAAAAATCCTTAATATCTTGAACCTAAGCCTATTAATAATTGGATAGTTAGTGGGCTTGACATTGGGGCGACTATTAAAAAAGAATAAGAAACTTATTTAAAAAATTGTAACTATTTAAAAAAGAAAAATTTATATTTCGCCTGGATTTGAAACCAAGACGTTTGTTTTAACCAGTATTCCATTAGCTTCATTTACACCTTCTTTCTCTTATTTTATTTCCAGACAGATTTCATTTATTTGCCTTTATAAATATATATCAATAAAACAAAAGTATAAATCACAAATCTTAATATTTAACAAATTTTCAATTTGACATTTATTAAATTTGAATAAATAGATTCACGGTTTATTTTTATGTCTTTAAAAAGTTAAAATTTATTATAAATTTAAAATTTTGTTTAAACAAATTAATCGTTCAGTATATTAATCTATAAACACAGTCATTAACTAATGCGACTATTAAGAAAAATCTAGATACAAATGTTTAATAGCTTTGTATCTCTTACGACCGTAAATTAGGAGTTTCCATCGCTCTGAGTAAATAAACTTTAAACATGGTAGAAGACAAGTGTTAATACATTGGCATCTTTTATGGCTGTAAAGTGGAAGTTATTGTCACTCTATCTAAATAATATTCTTTATCCTCTACCCATAAATTTAAATTAATGCTCAGAATTAAATATTTTCAATTAATTATAGATATTGTGTTTTCTTTCTCCCACCTAGAGTTTATCCGCGAGTCTGAGAAAATATATTTTCCACATTTATATTAATCTGATCATTCTCCACCTTTATCTAAAAAAAAAAAAAAAGATAGTGACGCAAATATTTCAATTTAAAAAAAAGATGAAATCGCTTTAAATAGTTCGATGGAGAAACAATGTATTTTGGTGTACGTGTTTGATAAGAAACATAATTGGATGTTTATAAATATGAATTATATATATATTATGATGGCTCTCGTAATGCAATGATAACGTATCTACCTACCACACCTACTCGGCTGTCTGTAATAGTTGTAACACAATGTGTGCGGATATGTAGATATGTATACACTTATATATTGTAAATAAAGATATTTCATTTAATGTAATTACAGTCACACAACATATGAATAAATTTACCACTCATTAGTTACACTCTTGAAAATTTATATAACATAAACATGCATTGGATTTTATAAAATTAATATATGCGTAATCTTGGACCACTCCAGTTGTGATTATACTGAAGTCAGACGAGACCGTTCGTGTATGGAGAGACTAACATATGATGTTCAATAAGTACACTAATAAGGGAATTTCCCTGATACCCAGTATGTGGTAGATAATAGCATCATTACAGAAAGCAAAACTTTTGCTAAAATCAATTTAAAGTCTGCATTCTATCAATTTCCCATCACAACTAGAATGGTTAAATTCTTAACTATATGCACTCACCTGGAATTATTTAAGTCCAACAAATTACCCTATAGGGTAACAATAGTACCAAACCTGTTTCTAACAAAAATAGATAGCTTATTTCAATATATGAAATCGTTATTCCTACCTTGATGATATCTTAATGACTGTGGAATTAGAAAGTGAATTATCAGCATGCATATTTAAAGTTTGTGCTAAATTGAATAAAGTTGATGCAATATTAAAAGCATTTGGACTACCACTGAAATAAGTTTCTGGGACATGTATTTAATCATAAAGGAAAGTATCTTAAACCAAAAAAGGTGAAAGCTGTAAAAAAATACTGAAAGAACCATAGAACTTTAAAAAAATTTTTTTCAGGCATTTTTAGGCTTGCTCAATTTTTTTGAAAGTTTTCGAAAAGGAAAAGCATTTGTTACAATGCCATTATGCCAATTATTACAAAAAAGATAGTAATGGAAGTGAAAGGTAGAGTATGAAAATGCTTTCAACTGAACTAAGGACCTATTAGTTTCTAAGTAATTACTTGTCCACTAATGTAATGATCAGTAAGTTATTATTATAAATGAAGCCTCAGAATATGGAAAAATTGGCTGTGATATCACATCATTGTTATTGAGATAAAAGCAGTATAGCTTATGCCTCTAGAACACTGACTGCAGCCAAAAGAAACTAGTCATCCTGACAAAAATGTTTTGTCAATGGATTTGGTTGTGAAAAAATTCCACCAGTATGAGTATGGACATGAGTTTAAAATTCATACCAATCACTGTCCATTGATGGTCATTCTAGCAAATAAAGAAAACTCCTGAACACATTACGTAATACCACATGCAGGTTATCAAACATTAGAGAGATATATTCAGCATAGTTAGTCTAAAAGTCAATCTAATTACATAGCCAAAACCTATAGAAAACATATGAAAACCTGTCAATGTGTAACAATTGTATCATAATGATTGACAATATACATGTACCAATTGAAGGACAAAAATAAGCACTAGATTTATTTTATAAAGATACCAGAGCATAGTGAGAATGAAGAAAATAGTGTGGTCATGATATGGTGGCCTAATATGAGTAGGAAGAGTGAGAAAACAATTAAACATTACAAAGACTGCTAATACATTATGTTGCTGCTGAGAAAACTAGAATCTTGGTCTAAAGCAACCCAATCATGGCAAAACTACACCATGATCACAATGAACCATTGAATAATTACATTTTTCTTATAGTAATTGACTTGTATTTTAAATTGTCAGAGTTCAAAATTGTCAAAAGCACAAGCATGAATTATACTATTAAAACCAATAATGACATATTTTTGTGTCATAGATACCCTGTATCTGTAGTGTCTGTTAATGGAACTGTTTTTGCATCTATGCAGTTTAAAAACTTTTTGGTTACTAAGAGGAATGCTGTGCCACCCTGAGTCAAATAGCCTTGCCAAAAAGGCAATACAGCAATTAAAGATTACATTAAATAAAACCTCATGTAAGGATATCAGTGAAACTTTGACAGATGTGATGTATCATAATTTTACTCCTTGCATATCTATTAAAAGAAAACTTGATGAAGTGCTAATGCATCAAAAGTTTTGAACACATATTTTAGTCTTAGTGCCTAATAATAACATGACTAGACAAGATCATTTTGTCAGGAAAAAAATCATAGTTGGTGATTAACACTGTATGGATACAAGACTTTCTGAAAAAAATAGTTTTCCAGAGTAATAGTAAAGATTATAGCAAAACAATTAAGATTAATTCAGTTATCTGATAGAAACCTCATGAGAAAAATGTTAATTATTTGAGAGTTTGTCAAAGTGAGTCATTGTAGCTAATAAACATCAGTAGAAAATGTATGTTTGGTGGAGAAAGTATCTAATAAAAAAATGAATATGCAGACACATTATTAGAGTATGAAGTTATAAAGTCATCAAACAATAAGCAGACTTATGAAATTGATTTAATTGAAATCAGTAATTCAGGTAACATGTCAGCATTTATGCCAGTGATCCATCCACCAAAAACAATCTCAACAAAAAGAGCAAAATGCCTAAAAAAAAAAAGAAAGCCCTAAAGTCTCAAGGAAAAAAAGGCCTATATACTCACCAAGACATATCAAAGACCATTGGCAATCTCAAAGGCTGAAAAACTATATTCGTGGAATAAAAGGATAATTTTCAAGAGTAAGGAGAGGAGTTAGATAGTCTGTAATAGTTAGACTGTAATAGTTATTATGCAGTGTGTGTTGATATGTATATAAATATATACTTAAATTATGGCAAATAAAGACATTTTATTTAATCTGATTACAGTCACACATTCACATGAACGAATTGACTTCTCATTAATTTCATTCTAGAAAATTTTCATATCATAAGTGTGCACTGGACAGTGAAATTAATGTAGGTTAAAGTATTAATTTAGAAATAGGACTTATATAAAACTGCAAATAATCTAGGAAAATGTGTGTAAAATATGTTATGTCAAGATACCACACATAAATGAATAATGTTTTCTTAGCATGTGTGTAAAGAATTTGTACATCTACTGGTTGAAGATAAGTTTAAAATTAGAAATTTTATTTTCTAAGAGAATTAAATGCTTTAATTTTTATCTGCTTATATATTACATATTGTTATAAATGAATAAACACTTTTTAAAGTTTTATTTGCATTAATTTTTCTTTAACCCAAAATTATTTATGTGAGCTGGTTGGTATTGTAAATAATACCGCCAGGGAATATAGCCCCTATAAATTGGGTTTGAAGTAAATTAACATTTTTTAAGAGGCTTGGAATTTTTTTTTTGTTAGAAATCTATAGCCAAACCAACTAACCATCCAACAATTGTAGATAGTGAAAATTCATCATTTGAGGAATTTGTCCTAAATGAGTATGAAGTTTTGTCTACTTATACATAAACACACACACACACACGTTTACACTGTTTATATATATTGTGTGTATAACAAATAAATAAATGAATCATAATTACAAAATTTAAAAAAACATTAAATAATAAATAGATTGCAGAAATTGACGAAGATTAATTAAAAGTGCGTCAATAATTTATTATTTAATGTTTTTTCAAATGTAAAGTTCACCTGATTTATTTATTTATTAAATATTTGTTTGTGGTTTATATTGTTTTTAAATATATATATATATATAGTTACCACTATTATAATTTGTTTAATATGCCAAGATTATGAACAAAAGTTGTTAGTTTTATGCTATGTTTTTTGTCCATTATACATAGGATTATGGGGCAAGAATTATTTTTGCAGCAGTAACTCCCAAACAAGCTGTACCAATTTTTTGTGAGGTAATCATGTGTGTGTGTGTGTATGTATTAAAACAACTTTTTTTAAAATTACAGAAATGTTTATTTATATGCAGTTGCAATATTTATATATATAATCTCAAATATCTTAAATTTTCCTTATTCAATATCGCCTTGATCCCAAACCCTCATTCTATTTTCTCTATGTGCATATATATATATATATATATATATATATATATATATATATATATATATATATATATATATAGGGTCAATCAGAGGGGAGAACAGGAGGGGTAGCTGCCCTGGGCCTCACAATATTAGGGGTCTCAACATGGCAATTCAATATGTTAAACAAAAATGTAGGAGAAGGAAAAGCAATGCCACAACTCATAGAATGGCCTTAATTTTACAGTTAAATTCCCCCAAAAAATATTTGAGAAAACCTTTTCCAAGCAGGCATATCATGAGTCAATAACATAAGCCAGTTTAGGGATAAAATGCCAATTTGATGACTCTGCAATGAAAGTGAGTGCAGTACTCAGTGACTGACAGAACTAATAGTCTCAGCCCCCTGTCAGTCAGTTCTGTACTAACAGTTTTTATGATACTAACAGTGCTAGAGTGAATCCATACTATCTAAGTGCTATCTGGATCTGATCTGGAGTCCTGTTTTTGGCCCTATAAGTAAAAACTCTCATTTCTTCTCTCTCTCTCTCCCCACATTCTTATTTTAAATTTTGAAGGGTCCCTAAAATATTAGTTGCCCAAGGCCTTGCATTTTCTCTGAAAGGTCATATATATATAATTTATTAAATACTAATAAAGTAAAAAATAAAAATTCAAATGGTAAACTATAAAATTTCTAATGAGATAATAATTATATAAAAGGCACAATAAAAATGCCTAATCATTCGTGTTAATACAGCAACATAATTAGATAAATATCTTGACATCATATATTTCATCCAAAATAGGATCTCATTCAGGTGATCTTGAAGATACAACATGTTCTAATTTAAATATAAGTTACCATATTCATGTATTATATTGAGATTGACATATTGCCAGGGTTACCCAAATGAGGCTTTGTTTAAATAATGGGGTTTGATAAGGTATTTGTTAAATATTATTTTTTATATTAATATTGGGTTAGTTATTTTGATTTTTCTCTTTTATATCTTAATTATTTGACTAAAAAAATTAAAATTTAATAGAAATGATGTTTAATGTATAGTGTAAGTATTGAAATTTTAAAATGAATTTTTCAATTACGATGTACCTGGCTGGCAAACAATTAAAAATTAGTATTTAAAGCTGAAATCACATTATCTAACAATCATATTAAGTCAAAAGTTAGTTAAATTATTTAATAATTGTAAGACATATGGTATAAAAATGGAAGAATCACTACTTTCTAAAAATGTTCACAAGTAAGCAAGCATGGTCCACAAACATTTATTGCAATAGGTAGCATATTTTCAAAGACTTTATAGATTTAAATAGGATCAGCTCTACCAATTATGAACTCTATACATTTGCACAAGGCAACAATTTTGTGAGGACAATAAAATTGACTTAAATTATATATTAAAAATGAATGATTAAAAAGTAATTTATTCCACTGTTGAATCCTGATTTCAGGATGCCATTAGTTAAATTTTTATATAATAAAAATTTTATACTATATATTTTTTAAAAATTATAATCATATAAAATAATGTAGGAATATGCTGGTAACAGCAACAAATGGCTATGTTCAGCTGCTATTACCTTTCAGTCAGAACCCACATTAAATTATACATTAAATAGCTGTCAAAGAATTAGACATACAGTAATATTAATTATTAAATATGACATTATTTCATTCAATATATATGATTTCACAATGCTGCAGCAATATCTTTGATCTAAAATTTACATAAAAAAATAAAGATTTATGTGACTTGTTTAATAATCCCTAGATCTACTTTGGAATGTTCAGAGATAGATCTCTCAACAATGTAGTCTGCATCACTAGTATATGATAATGCCCAGAATCACTGCTAGTTATTTTCCCATTTGAATAGTTATTTTTTTCAAGTGCATATCAGATTTCACTTTTAAATTTGTTCTAGGTTTATATATTCTCACATCATTTAATTCTGATATCAGTTCTTAATTCAAGTATACTTAGCTCTTCATTAAATTAAATAACTTTCTAGGTAGTTCTCTAATCACCAATTAGTATATTTTATCTAAAATAAAATCTCTATTTAGCTAAAAAAAATTATTTTATAATTAATATATTTTATTAAACATAAAATATATTTCTATTCTTATTAAGTTTATTCTTTGTATCATAACAGTATAGTGAATATTATATGATAATATTAGAATATTTCTAAAATGATTTTATTTCTGATTCCATTGTTGACTGCTTTAACATTTGATTAAAAGCCAGTTTGAAGTAATTTTCAATGATCCTTTTAATATGAATGCTGGTTTCCCCCCTAAATGTTTGTTATATCAAATTATATAAGACATTTCTTTAAAAAGTATTATTTAAAAACATCTATGAAAAATTTTCTCTTTTGTATTTTTGCTTCAAAGATCAAACAATGAGACCACGAGAATGCATATACACACACTCATAGTAATATTTTTACAAATAAAATTGGGTAATTTTCGAATTGGCAAGAATATTATTATGTGTATGCTTATTAAAAAATAAAAAGAATGATATTTAATAATTATGTATATTTTATTGTCTAAACTTATAGCTAAATCATAAAAAATGAAATTCTAATCTATTTTGATTTGTTCATAGCAATATTTAAAGTTCAATGAAACTGATTCTGAGAATCATCTATTGACCTAGCTTACAATTTAGAAATTGACTATTATATAAATATACTTAGTGTATAAATTTTCATAGATACTAAATATTTTAAAAATTTAATGAGATTTTCTATGTACTCTTTTTTAAAAAAATTAGAGCTCAATAGTAATTAAAATAAGCAAATAACTAATTAAAAGTGGATCAGTAAACTGAAATTACATCATCCTGCAAGAGTGTTTGATGCGTAAAAGCCAAAAGTCAGATTATAAATCTTAGACTAATAGAAAGACTGTTGCTGGATGGCATGATTTCAGTTTAGTGATCCAGTTTTTAATTGGCCCATTGCTCAGTTACATCTTGACTGAGCTCTAATTTAAAAAATACATATGGGAGCAACAGAAAAAATACTGTTACATACCCAAACTGAGGTACCAACCTATCTAAGAATAAAAATTAAATAAGATCCAAGAAAGAGTCTTTGATATGCCTTATAAATTGAGGCAAAATATTATAATGGTGTAGAATGCCCAAGAGATAGAAACTTTTCAAAATCAAATCAAAGATTTAAAATTTATAATAATTAAAAAAAATATTGAAACAAAAAAAAATGAAAAACTTAATTTATATGTCCTGAGTTCAAATTCCTAATTCATACCAATACAATTAAAAATAAATAAATAAATAGAAGAATGCTAGATTTCATTAATGTCCTGTAAATTATAAAGCACTACTAACTAAGTAATATAAAATATGTAATGAATACATGTACAAATTAAAATTGGTAGAGCTGTATCAGTTAATAAATCAAAACATGATAGAACAAATGAATAAGGGTTTAGCAGGCTTTTATAAATAAGATAATCTAAAGTTCATGTTAATATTATATTAAAATTGTATTTTTAAATTTGCATTGGTATTTGTTTTTAAATAAACCTTAGGATGCTATATATTGAATTTATGTTTTAAAAGTATGAAAAATAGTAAATGCAATAACTCATAGAATTTTATTACCAATTTTTTTATTAACTTTGATACCAATAAGCATTCATGAAATTAGTAAATTAACTTTAATAATTATTGAACACCAATGTAATGATAATATTCAGATTAGTCATTATTAGATTTTGTGTATCCATGCTTATTATTTTTTAAATACAGATTATGATTATTATACTTTTTAGTAATTAAGGTAAATGAAATTCAAGATTCTACTTTAATTAATAAATAATAGTAATAGTTTATTTACAGTAGATAATAATAATAAATTTAAATTATGGATATAAATATAAAAATGAAAATTGAAATGCTATGTGATGTTGTGTATATTTCTACAAATACATGATACTAGATAAATTCAAAGAAAAACAATAATCAATATTAATTTTGGATAAATAAATATAAAATTATAAGATAAATCCTAACTTGTTACAGTTTATCCACCAGAAGAATATTGAGTAAACTTAAACAAGTTATTAAGTAAAAATTTATTTTAATTATTGATTATAAACTTCAAAACACTATTGCAATCTCCCTTTGATTAAGTGTCCATTTAAATATTCATTCACATACAAAAACATACATTAAAATGACTTCCTTAAACATAAATGTAATACTGAATTATAAATAAAACAAACAACCTGTAAACAATGATTAATGTTCATTATCCAAAGATCTTACTGCACTTTAGATTTCTTTTATCAAGTTAAAAAATATATACAATCCATTAGAAGAATCCAATAATTGGAATGCAGTAATCAAAGAAAGAGCATAATATTTGAAGTTTATTCCATTTTGAAATAATTATCACTTTATTCATTCATGTATCAATAACCCATAGGCACTGTATGGTATGAATGCATATATATATAGTAAAACTTTATACAATTTTATAATTTAAATCATTCCATTAGTTGGCATTAAACATGTTGTAGTAAATCAAAACTTTTAGCATTGTTTCACAAAGTAATCATTCCATTTAGCAAGTTGTTATTATTTAAATCCTTAGTAAATCATTAATTTTATTCCTTAACAATTTTATGTGTATGTATATTTTCACTGAATTTAGGCAAACATTGTAAATTCCTGCTGTAAGACTTTCAGAACACTATTACAATGATAAACTTTCACATTGTTTTTGTTTCTGGGAAAACATTGGGTTCTTGTCTATCCCTTAATCATTTTGTTAAATACATATACTGCATAGTTTAAAAAACTTAATGTGAAGAAAACATTATCAGAATGTAGTGCTAATTATAGTGGCTGACATACACACAAGAATAAAAGAAATAAGCAATAAAAAGAACTAATTTAATGTCTTAGACTTATTTATACTTATTTTACCATTGATGTAATTTTTATGATGTAATCAGTTTAAATATTGTTATGGATACACTCAGGATTTGCAATTTTGTTTTTATTGAATAATTATTGAGATTACTTAAACACAGGTTGATATTTCTGACAATATATACTCTTATAATTTTTTTTAGTTTGAAAACAAAAATAATTTAAAATATTATTACAACAACCTTTAAACTCCTTTAAAATAAATAAAAAACAATATACATTGGTTTATTGTTAAAATAGTAATATAAACATTACCCTTTTAAACAAGAATTAAATTTAAAATATTTGTAAACCCAGAATCAACACATGCACATAGATTCACACATAAATATGTGAAATGTCATTTATTATTTACCTATTAGGGCTTAGATTTTTTTAAAATACATATACACCATTGTTTTTATTAAAAGAAAAACCTATATACATCTTTTTAAACTTATAAATAACTTTAATAAATAAGTTATAATATTGTATTACTTTTAAAAAAAAAAGAAAAACCATAAATTGTTTTATATCTTAAAATGTTCATAATAAATTAATCAACAACCTTATAAGCAATACATGAATGGCTTAAAATAATTTTTATATATAAATAAACTCACTGTATGACCATAATGTTTCAATATATAATCTTGCTTCACAATTAACTTGTCAAAAGATAACTTAGTATTCTAATTTCTATGTTATCAGTAATATATAGAAAATTTTCTACTAAAATCATCCATAAAGAACTTTGTATTCAAGCAAATAAAATGTAAGCACAATAAATCACATTCAAGTATTAAAAAAAATTACAGATAGGATCTGTGAATATTATATCATAAAAAGGACTATTTGTATGATTAAGGGTTAAAAGTATACAATACAGTGAATTTATCACTCTCAAATTTTTTATAGCTGTTTTATAATAAAAATTTGGTAGATTAAAATAGAAAGTGAATAAAATAAAAATAAATAAACAATATTCACATTATCCATATTTTGAATATATTGGATATTTTCATAAAGAATACTTCAGGACTCAAAAAATGTTGTGATAATTACAAGAAGAAAGCAAAAAATAAGATTAAAATAAATACAAAAGGATTCAAGTAATATTTAAGTTTGTTAATAGCAAATTAAAAGCTATTAACAATTATATATTCATTATGAAATTAATCAAATGAATAAATTTGGATAAAATTTCTTTAGAATAATCAGAAAAGTAAATAAATTAACTTACTTAATTAAAGGTTTATATTAATAGGTTCTATCAGTAATTAATTATGAATGTGAACATGAAACACTTAATAGAAAAATATTATAGAGACTTCAGACCATATATTAAAATAAAAAGAATTTGTTTATGTCTTGATTAACAAGAAATATAAACACAGAGCCAAAACTTTCCACACAGTAGTGCCACTAAGTACACAACAGAGTAATCAATGGATACAACAAGGTTTGTGCATAAATCCCAACCTAGTGCCTACTCATCCAATATCCCCAGATTAGTTTCTAGCTTGTGGCTTTTATCATTGAGCAGCCTTGGATAACAAAATACTGCACTAGATGGGGATTTTATTTACAAACCTTCTTGAAATTATTGATTACTCTAGGTTGCACTGAGTGGCAATAATTTATGAAGAGTTTTTTCTGTGTTAATAGCTTGTTTAAACATAAAGATTGGTGTTCATATGATGTTTAGAAAGCAAAATTTATGCTAAGAAAAAATAAACTTATGTCATTGATATCATTGACTGAATTAAAATCTTAATGGAGCTAGAAAAGTAATCAAACTTTTAAACAGAATCTCAAGATTAAAAAACCCCACAAAAACTGTCATAACTGGCATAAATGAAATAGGATAAAAAATTTTCATAGTAAGCTAAAAATATTAAGTACATTTAAGTATTAATAGGAAAATTAAATGTATTAAGTATTGCTGTTATTATTATAGAACTTTCACTTAAATGAATATCAGGATATATATGAATTACATTTATCACTGATGAGATAAAAAATATATTTAAAGAACATAAAATTTCCTAAGATAAATAATTATTCAGACTTACCATATCAAAGCAGATCAGGAAAGAAATGATTTGATGATTGATATTTTTGGATTAGGAAATAAAAAAAGGTGATAGACTGAGTTTTGCATTAAATATATCTAAATACTTGAATTAAACATTTATTAAGAAAATTATATATGTATGAACTCATCAAAAAGAGCAATGATGAAAATTAAATAGATTACACCATAATAAATCATTGCTGAAAACTGCTTTAAAATATATATTAAACTATTTTTTTCTTTTAGAAACAAATTTAGATTTTTATTCTTTATCTATTCCAAATTATTGCTACCTAATTATTCACATCATAAATTTCTTTGTTGTTTTAAAAATTACATTAATTTAATTTTTATTATTATAGGCTTATAAAGCAAAAATATATGGAGGTAATTATGTCTGGCTGATGGATGGCTGGGCTTTAAAAGAAGAATGGTGGAAAGAAAAAAATATTTATCATACATGTACACAAAAAGAAATTCTAAAAGCTCAAGATGGACATTTTTATACATGGTTTGATGTTAATAAGACAGCAGGTCCAAGTGAAGTGGTTGATGGCTGGGTAAGAGTTTTCTAATATCAATAATGTAATATATGGCAAATCTTTATGATTACTTTTAAAATTCCAACAATTGAAAAAACTTTGAATGTAATGCATATGGTCTTAATTTTATTAAATGTGTTAATTATATGCACAAAAATAGCATACTTAGACAATAGACCCAAGAGATCACTGTCAGTAATAAATTGCCATTACTTGTTATCCTATTAACACAATTTTAGAATCTGACACTATTATTTAATAAATCATAAAGAACAAAGTCCATCTTAATTAAGTGTGACGTATAATGCAATATGGAAAAAAGGATGAATTAGGAAATGATCTTAAGTTTAAGCAATAATGCTACACTCTAAAACTGATGACTACTATTCACATGATAAATGCATTTATAATTCTGGGAAAGATTTATGTCAATATATAGATTTGTACACTTATAGGACTTAATATCTGAGAGAAACAAGCATAAAAAAACAAATGTTGTAAACAAAATTTTATCATCTTATGTAGATTTCTCTAAGCATACAATGAGATTTTAATGTTGAAGATTTAACAATAAGCAGTGAAACATTTATTAATCAGAACTAAATATTTTCAAGTTTTCTATGACATCTTTCAGTTTTGAATTGCTTAATGTCATAATTGTTAGTACAAATTTTATCAACTAGTGTAAAAAACATACTTATAAATATTCATTATAAAGAATATAAATAATTATATTGCTAGATATTTGTCATCTTTAAAAAGAATCTTTAGCATTGATTCTTTTTAGTGGAGAGCAAGATGTGTTGGGATTCTAGTCACCTTCTTAATTAAAAAAATTGTGATGTCAACCAAGAATTGATGTGATTTTGACTTTTTATGTTTAAAATATATGGCATTTAAAAGTGTTTCATGATTAATCTTATTGAAATACTCATAGATTTTAACATTTTAAAGATTGGTATCACCTGTAAATGATGAGTTTTTGTGATCTGGTTCAGTTGAGGTAAATATATTAACTTGTGATGAGGAGGAATTCATAGACTACCAAAAAAGTAGCTCAATTTATTGCATTGATTATATAATGAACAGTTACTAATGTGGAGATCACAGCTAAGTATTCTGGATAGTAGTTTTTGAAATGGATACATAATTGAACATTTTAATTTTTGGGAATTTATAAAAAAATTCGATCAACAAAATTTTTTAAGATGGAATCGTGATCTTAAAACCTTGAACTTTACTAAACAACAGAGGATAGTCTGAACTTAAAACTATTAATGCATCAGTATTGATAACAGTTGTATTTAATTATATAATTTTATTACCAAAGATGTCTATATTTATCATCTTGCCATTTATGGTTTGTTTGAGATGTTTTAAAATGTAATATACTTTACAGTTATTCAGTAAAAGTGTTTGGCAAGAAGCAGCAAAACAAATTCTTTAGGAGACTTAAAATAGTCTTATAAAGCTTATAAAGTAAAAACTCATTTGTTTTGATATCAATTTAATATGTAATAAAGAAAATTAAGATGTCTTAAACATGCACGCACTGGTAAATAAAATAATCCCTTCAATAAAAATTTAGTTTAATAATTGTATTAGAATTTATTTTTATGAAAATTAATAGTAAGAGATATTGGTATATTAACAGATGTGATTTGCAGAATTTTGGAGTTTTCTATGTCATGATTAAGTTGTTATCTATATTGACAAAATTAATTTAAATTGTGGAGGGGTAATTGTTTATATATTTTCTTTTTATAAGCTTTCTTAATTTGAAGAATAAATATTTTATATAGCCAGTCATTTAAATGAATTATAAATTTAGAAACTTTTAAAAAATATATTCACATTACAGAGCCAATTTGAGGTTGATCTGACAAAAATAGCCATTATTTTTTTTTTTTTTTACTTTTCATTCTGTTTTCAGAAAATAAATCACAAGTTTTTGAAAGAAAATAACAAAATCAATGTTTTTTAAATTATTATTTGTTTATAGAAACCTTTTCATTAAATATATTTTGAAGTGCTAATTTTTACTGTTACCATTTTTCTACAACTAACAATTTAAATTAAAGCAGAAGTTACCTTAAACTCCTAGTGAGTTATATACAAACTATATATATGGGCATTGTTAGATTATTAAACACTTTAGAATTATAAATAAAATATTATTTTTATAGATTGTTTTGCAAATATATATATATATTGTAATGGTATAAATTAAAACAGGCAAAACTCACTATACGTATTGCCACACCCAGCAAGCTAGAGTAATCAATGGATGCTGTGTGTGGCAATACGTATAGTGAGTTTTGCCTGTTTTAATAACAGTTATAAGCAAGCATAAGAAATGGTGATCATGTAATGTTTAATGGTATAAATGGTATTGATATAGATGTGATTCCCAAGAAACAGAGACTCTACTAAATGCCAATTAAATCAAATTTATAAAAGATTAAAAGTAAATTAAATGAAAAGACTTTATTTAGTTTCTCAAATCCTTGATCTATGCCGATATAGTCTTAAAATAGATATGAAATAATAAAGAATGCTAATTCTTATGGATGTGATGAAAATTTAAAAAGTAATGGTTTAATTATTGATTAGTTAAAATATGTATAAAATTATAATGTTTGAACTGCATCTTAGTTGAAGTTTATTTATCTATATCTCTTTTAATAATATTATAATTATCGCCCTTGATTAATTAAAATAAGTAACCTGGACTTCTATTTTAGGAAATAATAAGAATAACAATTTATTTATAATAATAAATAATAAGCAATAATTATATGAATGTTAATACTGATAGTGGTGTTGAACAACAGACTTAATTTTCATAACTATAGGAAAATATGTAGCTACATTTATTTATCAGATATATAAAATTTATAAGAACTCACAACTTATTACGAATTAGAACTATATAGCAATGCAACAAAAAAAAAAATCTAAATAAGTTATTCAAACAAAATTAAGTTATTGATTAATTACAATTTTGAATAATTATTATGATTTCCTCTAATTGTATGCATATCTAGATATTTATTCTTTAGCAAACATATATGTATTAAATATTCCTCCAAAATAAACACATAATAAAATAAATGTGAAGCTGAACCATTGGTAAAGATGATAAGGTATTTAATATCCATAATATAGATGCATTTTAAACTCCATAATTCATTACATTACCCAATATTTATGCAAGAATAATGATTCAATTATATTGTTTAAAATTCATTCGCACTAGATCACTAATATAATTTTATCCAAGAGTGTTTAGTGTCTTAATCCACTTCTGGAGAGTTATCCCAACACACTATCCTGGAGCATAGATCACCTTAGCTACGTATATAAAATATCACAAATCACTAAATATTAATCTCCAAAGAATTTATCTGATTTTATTGTTATAATCATCTTTGAGAGTAATGGTTATTTGATCCATTATGGTGCAGTTTAGTTCTTAGGAAATGGAAATATATAAGCACTACACAAATTTATTAAAGGTCTTGACAAAATGACTTGAGATACAGTAATAGGAGTGTAAGAAATTTAAATTTTGACTTTCTGCTATATATAACTATCCAGTCTTTTAAGCACTGATATTATCTCTTAATTTAGTTAACAATACCATTCCCTTTTTTTCTATAAACTTTTATATTGTGCTTAAATATATGCGTATATGTTTACTTAAAGTTAAATGCCTATTTTGAAATTCTCAATGAAAGTAAAATAAATTTTCCAAGGTGCAATATTAATTTATTTTAATGGTATTAAGCCTCAATTTATTGTTTAGCTTGCCTTTTATGAGGTAGATGTTAATTTTTTTTAGATGATCATGTTGTATTGTTTTTTAACATAGATTATCCTAAGTACGTACTTCCTTTCCTTTTCCTTTTTATATAAGAGAAATCTTCATTAAAATAACACTTTTTCTGAAATAACCAATATATATGCAAAACAGAACACACTACAAAAGCAAGAAAAAAGAATCTGTTCTCTTTTAATGATGTAATATCCATCACTGTTGTTATGCATACCTCAAGGTATTTGCCTTATAAAATTTATCAAGTGATCATTGTTATAAACAAATTTCATTTTAAATATCAATTATAAGTACATATATACAAATAGATTCATACATGTATAAATGAAACTTGTTTTTTTTAATGTCCCTACTGAAATAAATATATTTAAAATAAAGTAATATTATGTTAGCAAAGTTTTTCTTTCTCTCTCTCTCTTTTTTTTAAAAAAAAAAATAAAAGAAAACAAATTGAAAAATGTATATTTAATGTGTAGTTAGGCAAAATATCATTTAATCCCTATTGATATAAAACACATTTCCTTTAATATCAAGCAACTCTTGAAAAGAAAATGTCAAGATAAATTACGTATGATTCTTTTAAGACAATAAAAGAACATACTAAATTATTATCTTCTATATTTATGTTTGCAACTATTTTAAAAATATATAAGGAGATAAAATTAGCTAAGACATTGGCCAGTAATTTTAATAATTAATAATTTTATATGCAAAAAAAAAAAACACATTTTATGACATATATAATAATACAGTCAATGTATGTACCTCTATGGCACAATATATATTATTTTTTTAAAAAAAATTATAATAAATTTATTTATTTTTATGTACATATATGTATTTTACTAATATTTATTGTAATGTAATAAAAATAATATCTGTTTGTCTTGATAAGGTTCCAATAAGGAATGAAAGTTGGGTTGATGTATTGAATAATTTTTTTATTTATATTTAATCTCTGTTTTAATTTTGTTTTAAAGTGATTATTTTAAATTTTATATAAACTAATACAAATCCATCAATAAATGAAAATGTACAGAATGGACCCATTTATACTTTAAAAGCTTATTTCTATTTAAACATTCAATTTACTGACATGCAACAATGCAGGGCATGAATTCTATATATTAATGTAATTTCAGTACAACCATACGCTATTATGAAAACACTACAATCAATCAGACGGTAAAGGCTGTACCTCATATTTAACAACCTCTGCATATTAAATGAAACAACAATTAAATATTAGTAGATTGTAAACCCCCAGTGAGCTATATATATATGAACTAATACAAATTCATCAATAAACAAAAAAGTATAGAAAGGATATTTCTTTACTTTAGCACAGATTGCATTTAAGCATTCACTTTATTGATGTGTTATAATGTAGAGCATGAGTTTTATATATTAAGGTGATTTCAATACAACTATTAAGCTTTTCTGAAATCACTATAAACAATTAGAAGATAAAAGTCATGCCTTATTTTTAACAATCCCTGAATATTAAATGAAACAAAAATTAATAGAGGTAAATATGAATAGAAATACTCAAATGTAGATGAAATTAAAGCAAAAGTTACTATAAATTCCCAGCAAAGTGTATGTAAACTAATAATGATAATATTTATATCTATTATCTATGCTTTCATTTAATATTCAGGGATTGTTAAAAATGAGGCTGTATTGCAATCACATTAATATATAGAACTTACTCTTTGTATTGTAACATGTTAATAAATTGAGTGCTTAAATAAAATCCAAGCTAAAATACAAGTGGGTCCATTCTGTAGTTTTCATTTTTGCAAATTTATTTTAATATATATGTGTGTGTGCTGTACCCTTCCAATAGAATGATGACCTCTAGAATATGTTACAAGTACTTAAATTAGGCTATACTTTTTATTTTCTCTAGGTACAATTTTATACTCTTATTATTTTAATTATCTTTAATTTATACCAGCAATTATGAGACCCACTTATCCTATTAAACAAACTCACCTACCATGACTAACAATAATACCTACATAAATATAATAAAACATCTATAATCATTAACTTTAAGGCAAATTAATTAATAAATTTATACTATCATTTTACTGTATATTTATTTCTTATTATTATTACTTTTATAGAATTATAATTAATAATAACCATAATAATAATATTATAATAAGGAGATCTCAGGATTGTCATTGATTTTTAATTAGCTATCCATTCAATCTATAAGGTATCAAGAGGGATTTTACTTAATTATATAGGTAATATAATAATTAAGAAACTGCTAATTATCATAATTTATAATTAAAATTGTAGTACTACTTTATGTTTTTATAACCTATAACACTTTAATAATAAATAACCATTTTTATTTCAATTAGAATAATAATATATAATCTCAACAATAAAATAATTAATAATCTGGATACTAGTACATGTAATACATTCCACCGCTTGATGGCTCTTTCACCCAATGCACATCAAAATATATGTTATGGTCAAATACAGTAAATATGGTCAAACATGGTAAATTTTATAAATTTATATACGATCTTTTAAATATAGGTTAGTTTTTTTTATATACAGTATTTTTTTTTATACATTTCATCGCTAATTGACATTTTTAAAACTACTTTTAAACTATTTACAAACAAACATTATTTTCTAAAATGTAATACTTACAGTTTTAAATTACATTATAAACAATTTACAAACAAACATTTTGTAAAACATAAAAATTAAATTTTTCAGAAATAGAATAATTTAATATTTAAATTACATTATAAATGTCAGCACATAGCGCGCATAGTGCTGGAATGTGCAGAGCCTGGAACCAATGGTTTTGATCATCCAAAGGATTGTTCAAAAGATACAGTACTGTGAGCAAACCAAGCTTCTGATTTTCAAACAATGTGCAATCTCAGACATTTAATTTTTCTCATGCAAATGTGCTTTTTCATGTGAATTCTGTGAAATTGTCTTTGTCACTACACTTTTGAAATTTATTTCACATTCCAAGCTGTGTGGAGAATCATGGGGATGGGCTTACAATTATTAGTATGTAATACTATATCAGGTAGGGTGTATGATCATTACTTCGAACGTGAGTTATGGTCAGTTGAATTCCATACACCCTCACATGATACAGTAGTAATCTGTGAAATGTGTACATTTTCATAGTGTCACAAAGCACAGCAGTGGACTATAATATATGTGTGCAATGAAATATACACCCACAATGACTAATATGAACATCAACATCACTGTTCTATAGGTCATAGTGTTATCCATAAGTTAGGTGGCTAAAATAGCATATTGAAGTGCATTGGCCGAAAACCAGCGACATCAGGTGGTAGAGTGTATTATATGTACTAGTACCATAATCTGATTTTCTACAAATAAACATACATTATTATACTTAAATTATATTCTTTATCGATAACTTCTGTGATCAAGGTAGTTTGTAATAACTTAATATATCTTTTACAAGATGCTATTTTTTCATAATTATTATACATTATCTTATACTTAAGTGAATTCTTATTCAAATTTTAAATTGTACACTTTATTTAATGTGTACAGTACAATCAATACTCTGTGAAGATGGCATAGTGATGATGATTCTAACCAAAGAAATGCAACTCTAAATAGTTCAACTTATAAACATTAATTTTATTAATATATTATTTATAAAGTATTTGAATTATTATTTGTAAACTTATAAACAACTTAACAAGTAACAATATAAAGAACATTATATCATATCATACAATAAAATATTTAAACATTCAAACATTTAGATTTTTCCTTAATTATAATTGCAGATATCTAAAATTAAATACCCCTCTTAATAAAATATGTTTTTATTGTTATATGTTAATTTTATTTTCTTATTCCATAAAATAATATATATCATTATACTATAATATCATAATAATCAATCCCTTTTTATATATTTCTATTGATACCCATTACACCTTGCAGATTCTATTAACAAATATAATTTATAAAGACTTAATAATACCTTTAAGGGTATCAAAAGATTAAAAAAAGATGTATTATATATATATATATACAAAATAATCTTAGTTTAATATTCTGAAATATTAAATATTCATCTTCTTTTATATCTCGTGACATTATCATTTCATCTTTTTCACTTTATACCAATAAAATGATAATTTAATAATTGGTGAACGATTGTTTCTTTTAAATATCTCATTCAATGTTCTAATAGGCTTCCTATTCAACTCTGTGACTAAATAAAAAATAAAACTATTATAGTATATATTTAAAATATGAAAACTTATCGTATGCTGAAATAATTTACATCAAAAATTTATTCTACTATCCCAAATATTGATATAATACCTTTTGGGTACATCATAAACTAAGAATTTTCTATATTTATTTTATCTAAACAAGTCAGATAATAATTCATTATTTCCAATTTTACCAATGCAATTTTTTTCCTTTCTTTTATTTCCAATCTATACTTGTTTCTTACATTTCTTACTAATAAGAAACTAAACAGAATTACAAATCAGGATTAGATATAACTCCACTATAATTATATTGAAGATCAAAATTTAAATATCACAATCTATCGTTTCAATATTATATTCGAACATAAACATCCTCTTATATTAAATGTATATTTTCCTACCTTATTGTTTATCCCCATTTATTATAGTCATTTAATAACGTTTAATAAAATAAAAAAAATAAAAATTATTTACACTGATAAATAAATAAAATAAATTATTAATTTTTATACATTCACTTATTCCCCTATATTTATAACAATTATTTAAATAATAAAATTAAACAATATTCAAATAGTATGTTAAATTATTTTTTTTTAATATTTTTTTTTGTTTTAAAACATAATGCAATTTTACCAAGTTCATCATTGAAGAGCTTTAATTTTTTATGGTAACCAAATCGTTTCAAATGCTTTTAACTTAAGCGTTATTAGCGTCTCCCATCCCCACCCCACTTCTGCTCTTCTTATTCTCATAATAATATAACAAAATGCAAAATTCCAACAAGAACAAATTATTTACAATTTAACGTTTTCTTTTCCTTGACAACAAAACTTACTTTTAACATGTATATTATATATTTTATTGTAGACTCTTTGCTTTTATTATCGTGTGAAAAGTTCACATATCTAACAATATATTTCAGTATTCACATTATCCCATGAATATTCTTTGTAAATGTTATCCTGTGAATATAATCTTTCACACAACATTCTCTTTTAATACAGATTGATATTATCATCAATATACGTGCTATACATTTTAAACAAGATAATGTTTATTTCACAAGTTTATTCAACCTTTCCCATTAAAATCCATATTTATTACTTATTATTGATCATCATGCTTATTTAAGTTTCACACACTTATCTTGCTTTTCCATTGCACTTTATCAATAAATGATTCACTTATTTTCATAACTAACCACTACAATCTTATTACAAATGTAGATAAAAAATTTTACTTTTTGTTTTTTTATTTTGTACCATATCAATACCTCCTTTTAACTTTTTTTTTATCATTTATCTACCATGTAAAATTCATCTTTAAAGATTCTTATACATAACAGTTTTACTAAAAATAATAAACTATCTTTTCATATATTTTATACAGTTTAAATTATTAGTTAGTTACTCTTCTAATATTAAGTCTAATTTCCTTAATCAAATACTTTCATTATCATTATTTACTGAGTTAGTTTTTACTATATTAAAATATTTATAATCAACTTTGTCATGAATAATTTTCTTTTGGTTCATCCACAAATTCTAACTTAATCTTTTATAAATCTTATTATAGCCATGATGTATAACTCAACTTGCTTAATAACTAAATTATGTTGTATTAATATAATACTGTTGTTTCATTGGATTCCTTTGTTAATTTATAGCACTTTTGCATGAATTTACAACTTTTTTCTTCCATTATTCTAGTATTTTTTAGCAATATAATGATTCCAAGATATTTCCCAAATTATTAAACATTGATTTCACCAATAGAGACCTAAACTTTTTTACTCCATTATTTTAATATAGTTTTAAATTATTGAAGATCATAATTAGTTACTTTTTAAAACTACTAATAGTGATATTTAAAAGAATTTAAACCAAATTTTAGAAAAGAATGAAATTCCTTTTCTTCTGAGTTGTAATATTTTTTTATCCCATTTTTTTTCCAAAACATCATCTGCTTGTTTTTAATATATTCCAAACTGCACCCTCTCATTGGTTAATTCTTCTATTTTTTTTGTTATAACTATTTAATTAGTTACATTCAGCTGGATTATTTTTTAAAACAAATAGTATCTGTTCAAAATATTTACTTATAAAAAAAACAAAACAATACCTTTAATAAACTGAATAAAAAATACAATTTACTTTAAATCAATTCAGTTTATTTCATACAGATAGAAATCCTAAATTAATTTTATAAACTTTTCATCACAAAATTAATAACATAAATATTATTTTATTCATTTTTTAAAATAAATCAAGATTTCACAGGGAAATAGCCATTACTTTATATTATCATATGCACACAAACATGATTACCTATATCTATAGCATATATTTTTATTTATAAGATTGTCTTTGAATCCCACTACAATTTTAAATATTATTAAACAATTAATTATTAACAAATACTATTATATTTTATTATTTTATTTCTTATATACTTTTAAAATAATACTTTAACTAAGAGAATTTATATGACTTCAAGTTAACTAACCTTAGGTTTAAACCCCAAACAACCAAAATAATCTTTATCTTTCTTGATTTAATAACTAAATATATTTATAAAATTTAGAATTGTACCCCCTAAGATTTACTTCAATTTAATTTATAATGGACTGTACCAATATAAAAGGGTACAACATATATATAAACCAAAACTGCCTAACACTATAATAGTAATAAATAAAATGCAAAACCATAAAACAATACAATACTAGATAAAATCCAAATTTTTTATCAAAATCCTTATGTGACCATGGTTTCATCTACTACAAATAGACCTTCTCAAGTGAAAATCAAATTAAAGAAACAAACATATATATATATATATATATATACAAACAAACAAACCTTCCCACAATTCATTTCAAATGCCACCTTCCCTTAATATCAATAGATGTCCCCATGGTCATGTAAGGATTTTGGTAAAAATTTTGGATTTTATCTAGTATTGTATTGTTTTATGGTTTTGCATTGTATATTATATATAGCTTACTGAGGATTTACAATACCTTTTGCATTATTTTCATCTACACGTGAGCCATTTCTATTAATATTTATGACTAGCACTTTAGAAACTAATCAGTGCTAGTATTGTAGGCATTCAATTTGATCAAAAGCAATATGAATGATTAATTAATGTCTAGTATATTTTGTTGATCTGTAAGCCACTATTCTTTATTCCAAATCATGAAAGATATATCATAATTCTAAGATTAACATTTTGAAATGATTTATGCACTAGGTACTTAAATACTTTCAATTCTATATTATAATTATTACACTTCAAATTAATTATCAAAATTTACTATTCACTTGAAGTCATGTGATAGGTCATATATAGTTTCTTGCTTTATACTAAATCTAATCACAGGGTAGATGTTTCTATAGTTATTAAAAACCCAAGGATTTCATAACATGTAGAAACTAAACTGGATTCAGCTTAGACTGAAAAAATATGTTTTTTATTTTGGGCTGATAGTTTGATAGCATAACATAGAAGCAAATAATAGTAGCTGGAAGGAAAGTGCATTAGATCTTAGGTTCAGGTGCACCATTCCAAGATCCAAAGCTCCTCACTGATGAAAGCTATAAGCATGAAAGTGGTTTAAGGATTTTGGATAAGATTGCACAGGATAGGCATTTATTAAGCAATGTCATCTGACATCTATCATTACTTACTAAAGCTTACAATAAGTGACATAGAAAAGATGAAAAAGTATGTTCAAACCATTATCTAGTCATATACAAAATCAATATCTATTATTGATTAACCTTTTAATATCTATTATTGATTAATAAATAATATGATCTCTAAAAATATCTTAATCTTGTTAATTTTAAAATAAATAGTGAAGAATTATTAAACAACAGATATTTTAAGTCTAATAGGGCTAATGAGAAGATGGGGATGAATTTTTTTAAAAGTATGATCCTGTGATCCATGTTTCAGTTTAACATTTCAATAATTGATTTGAGAAGTCTGTAGTATAAAACACATGCATATGTTTATGTATGTATATATAATTAATAATATGTTTCAGGAACAATTATATAGACCAGAATTAACCAACCAATGACAGACATACAAATAAGATATATTGTGGAATTAATTTTAGTGCTGTGAATCCTTAATTATAAAAATAAAAGGCAAAGCAAAAAACAATTTCTATTAATACTTACTAAAAAAAATTTATGCAAAAATTCATATTTAACGAGTGAAAGTAAAAAAAAAAAAATCTACATTCATTCTGTAAGTAAATATTTCATATTTGCTTAATTTTAAGAATTAATCCCAAGTGACGCAGTAATTGTTTTATTTTTCATACAGGTATATAATAAGTCTGTATCTCGGTCATCTTAGTAAATCATTTATTCTTTATGAAAATTATTTAAACCAATAAAATTGATAAAAATAAAATGAGCCCCTGTCTGACTAATTCAAATATGAAAAATGTTTTAACTCTAAATATTAAAAGACTAATGAAAAAAGGCAGATTCAGAAGGCTTATTAAAGTAAGCAATGCTTAAAATTGAAATGTTTTCTATATCACATCTATTATATTATGAGAAAAACACTATTCGTCTGTAGCAAACTATATTTTGTATAAAAATTGAGAAGTAGCACAAAAGTTGGCTATGTGGCGCATATCGACTTACAGATGAATTGTAAAGCATTGCCCCCCTTCTAAATAATGAATATATATAATTACTTTTACTTCAGCAAAATAATGTCAATAATTATATATTTTAATAATCTATATGGTTATTTCCAAAAGCTGTCATATAATACTTCTTTTGCCAATGCAAATCTGTATTTTAACATATATATATATATACCGTAATTATGAACTTAGCCATATATGGCATTGTTCTAAATTACAACTTATCTCAAATAATAAAAGTTTGAATAAATAAAATTCTCTTGATTTAAAAAAAAGAAATCAAAGTAAAACATAGGCATAAAAAGAGAAAAGAAATGTGTATTTTGTTTTGACAAATGTATGTAAATAATAAAAAAAAGTTATTAAACTTGTTAAATATAAGGATAAAAATTAATTTATTTTAAAGTCGAATTTGAAATTAAAACTATGCTCATTTAAAAAATTAACCAAACATATATTTTACAAATGTTGAATAGATTCTGTATTTTATGATTTTTAAAATACTAGATTAGGAGGGAATTCACAATTCATATTTTCTTTTAAAAAAATAAACAAAAATACTGATATATAAATAATCAAAGTTATATAAAATACTTCATTTCCAATGGTTGAAACAAATTTTTTGTTACTTGTAAAAATGTTTTTTTTTTTTTGTAAATCCATTTGATGCCGTATGATTAGGAGTTATTGTAGAATTAAAGTAAAATAAGAATGTACAGAATGAAGAAAAATAATAACAAGAAAGAAATTGGTGCTGAGGTCAATGAAGATAGATATTGTGCATGATATAGCTATATATATATATATATAGAAAAAGAAAGAAATGGAGAAGACTTTGGGCATGAATTGAAACTCATATAAACGGCATTGTACAGCTAAAAAAATGATTTTTCTAATATGTGGAAAGATTTCTAATTACAGCAATTGTTTCTTATTACAGTAATTCATTGATAATTATTAGTCTTAAAAAATATAACTGTTAAAAGTCATTCTTTGTGATAACTTAAATACAGATATAATGATAAATTTCTGGAGAATGGAAATGATCAAAGTCATAAGCTAAAGCCACCAAAAGCATACTGATTGCAGCCTGACACATGTAGTTTTTCCAATCACAAATCAATTCTTGTTATAAATCTGGGAATAGTATTGCTTTATGACATAACTCTTGCCTGTCAATAATGGAAGTGTTTTCACAAATGCCTATAGTTATCAAGCCTACAGATGAAGTAAAAGTTTAACAACACTAAGATGATAGGATTTAACACATAGGAAGTCAACAGTGATCAATCAACATCTATGAATTTCATCTTAATTGGGACCAAAGACAGGAATTACTGACTTCTGTATATAGATATACTTATAACTAAGTTTTGTAACTGTTAACTTCTTTTAACCATCATAATCGATCTTTATTTTCATATTTTGAAAAAATCCATTAAACATTACTTTAGGGTTTTTAACATTTATCTTTAGTCATACTTTCCTACTTTTATCTGATAACTTCTGCAACATTTCCTGCAGCTGTTAAGCATTATTTGTAAAAACAACAACATCATCTGCAAAATCTAAATGACTTAAATAATCTCCATTTACTTTCACTCCTTTAGCTTCCCATTTTAATCCACAAAATAGTTCTTGCAGCACTGCTGTAAAAAGTTATGGAGATATGGAGTCACCCTGTCTTTCAGCCTTCTCAATGTTGATGTCATTATGTAATCTAATTGTTGCTGTTGCATTTTTATAAGTATTCTTTAAAATATGACAATATCCTGGATCTATACCCTGATGATCCAATGCTTTAATCACAGAAGAAATGTTTATAGAATCAAGTACCTTTTCATAATCTACAAATCCAAAGCATAATGGCAATGCATATTCATTTGTCCTTTCTATAACTTCTCTCAATACCTGGATATGATCTACTGTACTAAAACCACTTTTAAATCCAGCTTGTTCTCTTGGTTGGTGGAAATCCAATGTTCTCTGTAGATGAGTGGTAATTATTGAACCGGGTCCATTGAAATAGAAACAGTTCATTGGGTTTTAATCCCTTTTAACATAATTTTAAATTTTATGTTTTCAACATTACATGAATGGACTGGCCTTTCAAGCAGAGGGGAGAATATCATCAATAGCAGATCTATCAATGATACCCATGGTCATACTGAGCTATGCAAAGCATAACATGATCACATTTCCTGACCATGGCCCACCTTGGCTGCTAGATTCAAACCCCTACCATCCAAAGCATTTTATTTGTTTAGAGGTAAACCTCAGATACCAGCTAATTACATGAAGTAACTAACATAACTGGATGGTAGGCCCATAATCCAGCACTTGAAATATCCCATGACTAACTCAAACTCCGTCTCTGCATCCAGCATATTTACTTAACACGTAAAGTAACTTATACAATAATTGACTGGTGATGCAGTGACAAAAGAGAAAGAGAATATAGATAAAATAACAATTAAGGCAAACATTAATATTTAGTTAAACACACACATATCTAATATAATACAATAATATTGAAATTTACATATAAAATCATATAAGTAATTACTCAGGCTAAATTATGATAGCCCTTCATTAATTAAGGTTTATTCATTTAAATATAAAGTGTCTACAGTCAGTGATAAAGTATCTTTACCTAGGTTTTCATTTGTGTGTATTTTCCAATTGTTTGGCTTTCTGGTTCTCCATCAATGGCTTCATGGCTTGTTTCCATTCTGTGACTCAGCAATCAGAGAGAGAGAGAGAATAGTGGTAACATTTATTTTATGATTATGGTATCTGTTTTCAGCATTTGTTCGAGGCAGAATAGTTGAATTGTGGAGGTTTGGGGCATGTAGCCCTGTCAGACACATCCATGGCTTATGTGGCTTCTCCATTAATGTTGACCCCAACAGTAATTGACTGGCTTATTACTGCATTCCGAATATCTGGATCTCTGGTTGTTTGGATTTTGCATTCTGTCCAAATTGATGAATGATCTAGAAAATTGCAGCTCTATATCACAAGCTAGACTATGTCACAAACCAGACTGAAGAACAATAAATAGAGCGGCTTTATATACTTTTTTGTTCTCTCCTATTGTTTCAATTTCTTATCATTATTTTTTTTTTCCTCAGTGATGAGATGTTTATTCATAAAAGAAAAACAGATATAGTAAAACAAATGAAATTTTAGGAGCAACATGGTAAGAGGGAAAGGATACATGTAATAAGGGAATGGGAAGTGCAGAGGGGAAATAATGTGTAGTCCAGGCCAGTTAAAAATGCATGTCTTCGTGATTGAGTCCTATGACAGAGGCTGAGAGGATGGGAGTTGGAGGATTGCCCAAGTGTCTGTGAGGAGTGGAGGTGGAGGCTAGTTTGGTATATCGAGTTTTGAGAGTGCGAATTAGGTCCAAGAGCTTTTGATTGACTGAATGTACTCTCGAAATATCTTTTAATTAATTTTACATTTTTGGTTATCTTAATCCTTTGGTCAGATTCATCTAAGCAATCTCCATAAGACACTTTACAGTTTTTTAATTAATTCAACCATTGATTTTAATTTTATTATCAATCTGAAATCTTATAAACTAATTACACACATTTTTTCAAAGTTTTCTTTACAAACATTTTATTTTTACAGACTAAATTTTAGTCTGATTTTACATATTTATTTAGCTTTTACTTTATAAAAACTCTTTTCTTGAAAAGAGAGAAAAAAGTGTTAACTGTTCTTTAATTCTATTATATATTCCTTCCCCCTCCTGCTAAGAATTTTTTTTTTTTTTTAGAACCTGCTAAGAAGTTTTATTCTAAAATAAAAATAGTATGCAGTATTCTATTTTTTGTTTTTTAAAAAAAATCTTTAAATTAAGCCATTTATAATTTATTTTATCTTAATTTTTTAATAAAAATTACAGACGTGCTATTTAATAGCGGTACATTATCTTGGTAAAAATTTTATATAAAACTGATAAAAGGCTAATAGGTCTGTAATTGCTAATATCTTCTTTATCATCTTTTTAAAATATTAATATTAATACTGCATTCTTTCAATCATCTGGTACATCTTTATCATTTAGACATTTGGTATATAACTTTGCTAAAAAAAATTCTTTCTTCACCTGCTTCTTTTAATATATTAATTCCATCATTACCTAGAGCCTTTCCTTTCTTCATACATTTAATTGCATGTCTCACTTCTTCATTTAAAATTCTGGGCAATTTGGAAGATATAATAGATATAGGAGGTACTTGTTCTTTATTACTATATAATTCTTGATAAAAGTCTTCTATCCATTTCATGATGTCATCTCCCTTTTTAGTAATAATTCCATCTTATTGCAGATGATCAGATTATCAATACAGATGGAAACATAATGGATGAAATTAATCATAGAATTAAACTGGTTGGAGTGCTTTTCGTAGAAATAACTTGATACTAAAAAGGAATGTGCCTATGTGTTTGAAAAGTAAGGTTTTTAATTAATGTGTTTTACCAGTTTTTACTTATGGATCTGAGACTTGGACACTTAATAGAAGAGAAATACAGAGACTTCAGACCATTTAAAGATGTATGGAGAGATGCATGTTGGGAGTAACAAGAAGATATTGAAAATGCAATATATGGGTAAGAGAACAAACAGGTGTTACTGACCTCATTGAAAAAATTAAAAGACTGAAGTGGAGTTGGGCTGGACATATTGCTAAAAGAGATGATAATAGATGGAGAATTGAAATCTTAAACTGGATTCCAAGAGATTGTAAAAGACCCAGAAAGAGACCACATGTGAGATGATGGGTGAAATAAGAAAGTGTGCAGGAGTGATGTGGAGAAGAGAACTAAAGATCAAAGAAGATGGATTGAACTTGGAGAGATCTTCATCCTGCAGTGGATTAATAATGGTTGTTGATGATGATAATTAGGTTTGTTAAGATCTCAACAAAACCATAGTAAAATATTTTAATTACATATACTGTACATAAATATGTGGAAAAGAAGATTCAACAATTTCATTACGACAATTTTTTTTTACTGTAGTTAGTTTTTTTTTTTTACAATACAATTACTAACGTTCCATTTTCATTGATTCTATGATGTCTGCCCATCCCTTGTATATGTATTAAGTGGATTATGTCCTGTACATGAGGGGTCAGATTGACCTTAGGGCAACATGGGTGTGACAAGAATCTCAGCCTCAGGGTGGCCTTTGAGTGTTCCATCATCAGATTTTCAAATTGGATGGATAGTTGAAGAGTTGGAGTGAAGAGTAGATTGAAGCCTGTCCATTATAGTATGAAGATTGGCTATGTTAATATATATCTGAGCACTTATAGCATATATGTGTAGAGATGGTAATCTGGACCAACTGATGATTGCTGGTTTAGCATAAAATACATATATTGGTGATTATTTATCTTTTCGACATATATGTGTTCAAGTGTATCAGTGTTATGAGATAGAGTGGAGAGTGGTGGATGGTGTGAAAGTCTGTGCTCATGTACCCTATATATTACATATATAGACACAGGTATATAATAAGCCTGTGTTTAAGCTATTATTAAATTATTGTATAAAAAATGGGGAGCGTATATGTGTTACAGGTTTGTTAATATATTTTAAAAGATAAGAGATTAATGGCTATCATAATTAAACTTTAATTTTCAAAATAACTAGTCTGCATGCTCTTTTCAATATATATACATTCAAAGATCATTACTATATTTGTCTATAACAATAGTTATCAATTAGAATTTAGAAATAAATTTTTACGTAGAATATTTAGCTGTTTGTGTCATCATTATCTAATTAGCCTCATTCCACTTGCATACCAGAACAGTTTACTCTTGATCCTAAAAAAACTATATTTTGAGCTGGAGAAGTGCTTGGGATACTAATGAAGCAAAATTGAGATAGTGTTGCTTGAGAGTAATGCATCCATAAGTAATTTTAAAAATGAAAATGATGCTCAGAGTTAAATATTGGCATAGTTAAGACCACACACACACACGCACACACACACACACATATATATATATATAACATGAGAATTGAGTACAATCGTCTGAGAGATGATTTAAAGTATAATGATTAGGAAGTATAATATGGAGTATCTTGCATAAGATATATAAGTGATACTAGATCATCATCAAAAGCATCAATTTTAATTAAATTTAATTAAAAAACTTAAAATTTTAATATTTCACTACAATTATAAGAAAAATAATGATAAAATGGATCGTTCATTACATTGCAGAAAATGAATTTATTTATATACATGGATTTGTTCATTTGTTGTTTTTCTAAGTCATCCACATGGGCAACATTCAATTTTCTGGTATATAAATTAATTAAATCATGCAGCATTCGTGTATGCAAATTGAATTGCCTAAAGTCTTTTTAGCTATGAAGTAACTAAACAAACCCATCACCTTTATGTCAGCAAACTAAAGAATAGAGCAGTCATTCTTTCTTTGAGTTTTCAGTATTAATAAACTAAATTTTCTAATCATATTAAAATTTGGAGGAAAAAAAGGTATGCCATTATTAATTATGAAATTATAATTAATTAAGCAAAGAATAAAGACAGTGTCTAATTTTTAACAATCCTTGGGTTGATAATCAATCAAAAGTAATTATCATAATTTATTGCTTAAATAATTATAATATTATAGTTGATAATACCATGTTTACATGCAGTATAAATATTATTTCCGTTCCAAAATTTTAATATGATTAACAAACATAGCTTATTAATATCGAAATTGCAAAGAAATAGTTATCAATATATATATGTGTGTGTGTGTGTGTGCTTTGTGCACAGATAATGAAGCTGTTAAACATAAGTAATATTATCCAAAAGTTACCGCCAAGCGCTTTCAGGACAGTTTATAGTCCCATATTCATGGCTACTGGAGTTTAGTTAAGAACTATAATATTAATGCAAATTTATGCAAATTCATGTGAAGATGCTACATAGACCATTTTCGAGACAGAGAAAAGCAGGCCTCTCTTCTATTGATTGCTGGTGGGTCACTTACTATGTAGTAAGCTTCCCTGACTTTGCATTTAATATCATTTCTTTCAGAGCAGATAACATTGGCTGTGGTGGGTAGGAAGGCATGGCCAGTGGCTCTCTCATGCTCAACAAAAATTGAATTGCCTTCAAGTTTAGTTTTAGTCCTGTTATAGAGGTATCTATGTTGAGCTACTCTGGTTGCAATGTTGGTTTTAGTTTCTCTGTAATATGTTGCCATGCAATTTCTTTGGTGGCAGGTGATTTTGTATACAACTTGAGGGGTAAGTTCGGGTTTGATCCTGTCTTTAGTATCATTGACAAGCCTATTGGTGTTAGGAGGTGAACGGAAAGTGATTTCAAAGTCAGATGATAGTTTGCTAATAAGGCTTTTGGCTGTTGAATGGATGTATGGAATTAGGATTCTCGGTTTGCTTTCTTTCTTGTAATTATGGTTTATTTTGTAAAAGAATTTATTAACTTTTATGTTAATGGATGATTGAGTGTGTCCTATTTTTATTAAATCTGCAATATAATTAATGAGATTATTTATTTTATCTGCCTCATATTTGCATAAATGTTAGTTTCTAAACATGAATGAAGAGAGGGTTGTGAATTTGTGAGATCGGAGCACATAAAAATTAGGATGTGTCAGACTACATACTTTCAAAGGTTTAACTACCATTCGGTAGTCTAGCCTATCTATATTTCTACTGACACATATGTCGAGGTATTTAATCTGATTAGCTTGGTTTTCCCCAAGTTATCTAAGGTCTGTTCTATTTTTTAATTTATTGAGCAATGATGATGGGGATTCTTTTAATTATTTAAGCTTCAAATTTTTTCCATATATTTATATAAATATATGCACATTTTCTTTACGATATTTTTTTTATTTATATACTTATTTTGACAATACTAAAATGATAACATTGCTCTTATTTTAATAAAACATTACTTGTTTAGTAATTACTCTAATTTTTTGTTTTTACAGACTGAAAAGCGTTATATAGAAGCTTATAATGAAAAAAGAAATTTGACCTTACAACTGCTATTTAGGGAAAATTATGGTTCGTTAGCATTTGATGCCATTTTATCTATGGCATATATAATGAATATGTCTATGATGCAAACAGGTCTTGGTTTAGAAAATTTTACTTACAAATCAGAACTTTGGAACAGTGCATTCTTGAATAGTATAAAGAGTCTTAATATTCCAGGAATTACAGTAAGTCTTCCCTACGCAATACATGTCAATAATTTTAAACAGAATTGCATTTACAACAATTTACATGTTTTTTTATTTGTTTATAGGGCCGTATAGCTTATAATGAAAACGGAGAAAGAAAAGGAGTAGTTCTACTAAAACAAAGTTTAGATCAAGGTTAGTTATGTGCTAGTTTTTATATATTATTATACATTTAGATACAGATGATTTCTATATGTTGGATAAACTTTTATTAATTAATGGTACTAAATCTTTAAAAAAAAATCCACAATTAAAATTTAATTGATTAGCATCTTAAAAAACAATATCATAAATACATTTGCAGAAAGCTTTAATTCTATAGTGATCTGATTTAACAGATAAATATTATATTGAGAGGTTTTTTTTTCAGATTTAAATAAGGATTAGCCAGCCCATGGCCAACTGAAATAGTGATTCAATTTTGCTAAATAAATGAGAAATTTGCTATAAATTGAAAGAAAACACTTAGATTTCTCTTTGAAGCCTTAAATGAACAGGGCAAATGTTTAAAGTTCACTCCAACCATTCTTATCATCACAGTTGTTATTACTATATAATTATTTGTATAGTAAACGAAAACAAATGGGATGCTCACAAACATTTATCATCCAGTACGATACATTTATTGGCTTTTTATTTCTGAGTTTAAGTTCAAAAGCACTATGACCTTTCTTCTCAGTAGTTTGATAGTTTTTAACTGAAATATCAGTTGAGTTTCTTGAAGACAATATAAATATCTATGAATGAACTTTTATATACATATCATCATTATACTGTATTATTTTATTACCATTTTATTATAATAATTTTTCTATAACAGAATCTTATTTTATATATTTATAATCATGAGAAATAAAATTAAAATATGATGTATTTATCCCATGAGATATAAAGGTACCAGTCAAGGCAGCAATCGGTGACTGAAGGTGGGGAGTGCTAAAAATTCTCTGAATGTGTATCCAACGCGTTATTGAAAAATAACCTTTTATTTAGATATTTACAATTGCATATCATTATCAAGTGAAGGAAAATTGTGTGAATTTAAAAAAAAACTTTAATATTAAATGGAACATTGGGAGACTTCGTGAAATTAGAAGAAAAGATAAATAAACAATTGATTTTAAAAATGGATATTACTATGAAGGCATAAGTATTGGAAACATAATAATAATTTTTAAATTACACTACAGAAATATTATTCGTTAATTGGAAGCATAAGTTTGAGTGAAATTCATTACAAATACAAAATGGATGAATGACATATAGAAGTTATGGTATATCAGACAGAATGACAAGATTAGTTATTCAAAATAAGTGAATAGAACTATGGCAGACAATTTAGGTTTATGGTCATCAAGTTCTTATTGCAAATAAATAGAGAATTTTTATAGCAATATGCAAAATACTTTTGATCAGATCAATTAATATTTTAAAATTGTCAGGGGAGACTTTAATGCTAGAATTAGTAAATGATTAAAATATGAAAGTGTTGTAAGTAAATTTGGTTATGATAATAGAAATGTAAGAGAACACAGACATTAAGTTTGAGAATGAAAAAAACTATATATTATGAATTCTTTTTTTGAGAAAAATACTAAGCATAAATAAATATGAAAGAATCCAACTAAAGATACTGCAGAATTAGATTCTATTTTGGTTAATAGAAAATATGAATTTCAAAATTGTAATGTGTTTAATAGATTCAACATAGAAAGTAATCATCTATTAATGAAATGTAGGATCTGTGTTAATGCAAATCTGAGGGAAGAAAACTAAAAAAAAAGACAGTACTTGCAGTTGATAGTCCTAATATTTAGAAATGTCCCAGATTTTAAAATATTGACAGACTTTTTTCAAACTTAACTGACGTCAATAAGAAGAAATCTGAAATACTACTCTATTAAGAACTGAAACAAATCTAGCTTGAAAAAAGAAGCAATTTACCAATAAATTTTCAATTTAGAGAACACAATATATATAAAAAAGGAAAAATATGATTTTTAAAAAATGATCCATTAAGAGGAAATGAATATCAGAAGAGTTTTATAAAATGGTATGAAAAGGATTTAATAATAATATAAGAGAACACAGATGGGAATTACCAAGGAAAACCTTAGAAGACAATAAAAGTCTTAAAAATGTAAAATAGTATTTTGATATTGGAAGGAAAGTTATTTCTGCAATAGATATAACTATTAGTTAAAAGTGAGTTGTCATCATGAAATATACAGAAGAGTTATATTAAGAATTATGTAATAAATGAAAAACTGAGACATGTAATTAAATCTATAAAAAAAGGAAAAACCCTGAAAATGATAGAAATATAATTGATATCTTAGAAGAAGCATGTGAAGAAATAGAAAAATTGTAGGCAAATTTATATATCAAATATCTAAATGATGAAGTTGTATTAAATGATTAAAAAAATGCAATAATAATATTGATGTCTAAAAATAGTAATAAAGAAAATATTAGAAATTACAGACCTATCACGTCTATGCAAAATTTTTATCATGATAATTATAATTTGTTTGCAGTAAACTGGATTTTCACATACCAAAACAACAAGCTGGATTTAAAAATTGTTTTAGTACAGTGGATCACATCCAAATATTGAAAGAAGTTATATAAAAGACCAATGAATATCAGTTGCCATTATGCTTTGGATTTATGAATTATGAAAAGATAATTGATTCTATAAGCTTTTTACAATGATTAAATCATTTGGATAATCAAAATATAGACTGGGGTTATTCTCATATTCTGAAGAATGTTTATCAAAGTTGCTAAACAATGATTATATTATAGTGATATTAAAAATATTAACTTTGCGAAGGATGTATTATAGGGTGATTCCATATTTCCAAAAATTTTCTACAGCAATTTTACAAGAAGTATTTTGTTGATCAAAGCAGAAAACTAAAGGTATAAAAGTAAATTGAGATTATTTAAATCATCTGCATTTTACAGGTGGCATAGCTATTTTAGTGAATAATGTTTTTAAGTTTCAACAAACATTGCAATTAGTTATTGGATAAAATTAAAAAACTTAAACTAAAGATAATTGCTAAAAAAAACTAAAGTAATGATCAACGGATTTCCTCAGAAGAAGAAAATAAAGATTGGTATTGATGAATCAAAAGAAATTAATAACTACAAATGCCCTGATTAAATTATTAATATAAATGAAAATATAGTCAATGAAATTAATCATAATTAAGTTTGGATAGAATGCTTTTGGTATATTTAATATTAAAAGGAAATATGCCTATATATTTAAAAAGAGGTTTTTAATATATGTATTTTACCAGTTTTTATTTATGGGCATGAGACTTGAATATTTAATAGAAAAAAATTTAGAAGCTTCAGATGACTTAATGAAGTATGAAATTATTTTTAGGAGTAACAAGATATTGAAAATGAAATTCTATATAATCTGCCTCAGTTTACTATATCTTTTTCTTTCTTTAATGATTATATTTTGTTCATCAGTATAGATATTCAATTTGATCCTTTAAAATATCTTTTTGGAAATTCCAAAGTTTCCTCCTCATCCAATTTTTAGGTTGAATTATTTCCTTTATCAACTGATTTAACTTTTCATTCTGATTTTTGAATGCTTCTTTAATTTGTTTTTCTATTCTTTGGTTTGCTTCTATTGCTTGCTTGTTATATTCTTCTCTTTGTTTATCCCATTTTCGGTTATCTTCTTCTCTTTGTTTGTCTCTTTTCTTTTGGTCTGCTTTTATAATTTCTATTATCTGAGCTATCGTAACTATTTTTTCTGTTTTTTGAGCCTCCATGTTTACCATTTCTCCTTTGTTTTCTGAATCAGTAAGCTTCTCTCTCCATCCACACCATGACCTTACTCCATCTTCTTTGAAATGCCTGTTTCATTCTCTATTCAGAGAACAAACAGGTATCACTAACAACATTGAAAAATTAATAAACTGTAATGGAGTTTAGGCTGGACATATTTCTAGAAGAGATTAAAATAGATGAACAGTTGAGGTCTTAAACAGGATTCGAAGAGTTTTTTAAAAACCTAGAAAGAAACCATATATAAAATGGATTGATGAAATAGTGAAGTTTGTTGGTGCGTTGTGGAGAAGAAAGATTAGTGGTAAGAGAAACTGGATTCTGCAGTGAATCGAATAACTAAAAAGGTTAATGATCATTAAGCTTTCATTTTATAACGAGTTATAATATTAAAAACTGTTTTTAAATAGTAGTCAATAATAGGCAAACGATAAAAAAAAAAAGTTATATGTAAAACGTATATATAATACTTATATGTTTATCAACTTCGATGTAAAAAAAAATTTTTTTTATTTGCGTTGCCTCATTTATTTTTATTTTCTTACTACTTAAGCCGATTTGATTTTTTTTTCCTTTTAATTAACTAAATTAATTAAAGATTTTTCAAGGATTTGGTTTAATTAATTTAATTAATTAAAAAAATTTTTTTTAAAAAGATAAACTGCATCATTATTAAGAAAAACAACAACGTAAAGAGAAAAGCTGTTTTTATTCAAAGACCGCATTAAACAAAACAAATAACTGGGGAGCATGATGACTTTCAGATATTATATAGAATGAGGAAAAATTCGGCAGAGTAGAGAAGAAAAAAAAAGAAACCATAAGTCATATGCTGCACCACACTATGAATTAAAAATCCAAATCATCCAGAATGCTCCATGCAGTGTGTCAGCATACTGAGCTGACTGGCTGGTACTTACTATGAAGTAACTAATCATTTCTCAATTTAGAAATAATGTCATTTTCTGCTTTTCGTGTTTTATTCCTGTATCATGTGTTCATTCTTATGAAGTTTAATAAGTTTGTTTGTATTAATAATAATCCATGTAAGTCTATGCTGCTATGGAAATCTCTTTTGAAAGCATTTACAATTATATGAATACATTTTTTTATGTACTGTATTTGATATACCACTTAAAAAAACCAAAACCTACATTTTAAAGATGAAATAAACCGCGTTTAAATGTTTTTATTATTGAAAACAAATTTCATTTAAATGATAACAAAAATTCACTTCCTCATTAATTTTAAAATCTTTTTAAATATAATAATTTTTCAGATTGAGAATAATTTTATCATGTGTAATATTTTCGTTATGTAATAGTAATTAAAATTATTCATTATAACTGTAATTATATTCATTATTACATCTTCAATTAAGAAAATATGCTTCCAAAACATTGCAGTAGTATAAAATGGAAAAATAAAATAATTGTTGATGTATTATATTAATTAAAATATTTGCATTTGTTCTTTTGATCAAAAAATAATCATCTTTACTAAATATTTAATTTTTTAAATATAAATACCAAGCTAAAGAGCTTGTTCATTATTTTAATTAAATCCCATATTGATGACTAAAAAAATAATCACAATATTTTTCTTTTTTTCTAAAATTCAATTTTTAATATTTACATATATTGTAATTAGTTATTGAGGTAGCTTATATTATATCATTAAATTTATTCTAATAAATTAGATCTCATAACCAAAAAATAATTCTGCTTTTTTTACTATCCATTTTTCTCGTCCATAAAAACTCACATAAAATATTGCATGAATATTCAGAATTTTCATTTTTAAAGTATGTTTTACATCTCAATTTTTTTTTATAATATTTTTAGTGCATCATATTCATGAATATAACAGTTTTGATTGGGTATCCCTTATTAACAGCAAAGCATTCAGTAAAATAAAAACTATCAATGACTATTCTTTTAATCCATTTTAAAAAACAGACACTGTTATGGTCATCATTCCTGTTTTCTTCACATTTAGTCATCAACTTTTCACACTTCTTACTAAATTTTTACCTAACTTTGAATTATTTTAATTATCTAACATTATTGATACCCTCCCCCCCCCAATCCTGCATCTGAATTTGTCTTTTTTAATTGTAGATTTCCTCATTACATATTGTGATGGGAATGATAATGACCAAACCCTATCACAAGTTAGTATCAGTTCTATAAACATAAACATATTAGTTAATCACATAAACATCTTAAATAGACAAACATAGCTTCAGAGTAAAAACATATGTTTGTAAACAAAATATATGCACATAAACATGCATATTTTATTTATTAATATAATATATACTGGAATAATTTTCCTTTGCTTGTACATGTGTATATTTTTTATATCACAAAGAAAAAATCTGTATATTTTATTTTATCCATTTAAATGTTTAAAAAAGGAGAAAATTAAGATTTTTGTATCGATGGTCTGGCTTTTTGATTTTCCAGTTTACAATGAAGAAGAGAGATTTTCAATAGTTCACAGATCATAAGGTGTGCATGAGTTCCAGATAGAAAACATCTGATGGTATTAAGGACTGTGATTGAAGACTAGCCACACACTTCAGTTGTTGTTTAGCACTTCATACTGCTAGGTTGCTTTTCAGTGAACATAGGTAGATGCACCTGCATGCTGGAACCATTGATAGGTTTTTGCCATCTTCTCTTTGTTAAAAGTTTTTATAAGACAGCAATATTGAATATTTTTGCTGCATCAGAAATAATTTAACTGGCAATGATAATAATTTCTTAATAATAATCTCCTATGAATGAATTGCTCATTTCTTTTATATGCTTCTTTCTCATTGTTCTATTTATCATCCTTTGATCTAGTTTAATTAATTTTATATTTCCTTAATCAATTTTGTATTCTATTTTAATCTAATTTCTTGCTTAGATTAATCTAATGTTTTGATAAGATAATATCTGTATTCCTTTCCTTTGTTTTTTTAATTAATACAAATGGAAATTATTAGTTCTTTTTCTTTTCTTTATCAACCAAGTAATCTTTAATGGATTGCAAATTTAAAAATTTTTCTTGTTACAAATTACATTTTTAGTTCAATTTCATTTTTACATTTTCCCTTTTTTTATTATTTAAAGTTATAAAAAGGAAAAGTTAGTTTTAATCTTTTTACTTAGAATTAATCCCCCCTCTTACTATTTGCTCTTTAATACTAAAACTTTCTTTCATTTTTTTTAATGATAAGATGACACAATACTTTACTTTTTCAAGTTTGTGGATTTTTTTTAAAAAAACTCTTTAAAACATATAATTTGTATTTCAGTGTTATCACTTGTCTCTCCTTTTAAAATTAATTCAACCATTTATTAATAAATGATTACATATGTAATACAGAATATGTGGATGTTTTAAACCCACATATTCTCTGGTAGTACATTACCCCCCCCCCCAGTTTGAGAGGTAAAATGTGTCAAATCGACCATTTTATCTCTAATAATTTTCTTATTATTTTGCTTACATATTATGGCTTTTAACTCTCATTTATTTATGCACTACTTTTTCTATCAAATGAGTTTTAGAGATGCTAAGATGGATAAAGCACAGAGAGTGACATTTCTTACATTACTCTTCTTTCCAGGATGGACTCAATGTTTATTTCAACAATTATGTTATGTGTGATAACTACAAGGAGCAACATACATCTTTCTGGTGTGTACAGGTGCTTGAATGCACTGGATTGCAGAATGTGTCTGGCTTATATCTGACTTACACACTAACAAAAAAAACTTTACTTTCTTTATTGAGATTGCTCTACCAGCCAATTGAATGAGCTCATGACTTTCTCCAATGGGTATCATCCCAGAAAATTAAAATGGGGTCACTGCAAATGGAAAGGATTTCTCAACTGACCTATTTGGCTTATGCTATTAACAATATTTATTATGAAATATGGGGAACTTTCCCCAAAGTACTGACTTGTGGCTTATGCTGGTACCTTTCCAGTGCATATAATTGAGATATAGAATTGGGACTATTTTTCCCAGTGAAATCATGGGCCTAGGAATATCTCTACTGGATCCCCACCCTGAAAACTATTCCCTGTTTAGTCCATTACAGGTACTATTTTCACACAACTCAACAGTTTACTCTTATTATCTTTCATCAACATTCACTTTCTCACTCCGCCCTTCCTTTTTCCCACTCTGATCCATCTGACATTTAGTGCTTATACTATAGATTATTTTTATTCTAGAGTTATACAAGATTCTGTTTATTTTATTTATTTAATTTTATTATTATTACTGTATATTCATTTTCTACAAAAAAGAATTTTTACTTTGTTTTATTTTTGTTATTAATCCCCCAAAAAACATTTTATTGTATTTAGTTTATTTCTATTATTACATATTAACTCCCAACACATTATTCCTTTATTTCATATATGTATTCTAACATAAAAAATTCCTTTATTTTACTTTTCTTCTGTTATTAATTCTCCCAAAGATATTCTATTTTATTTATTCAACTTTATTTATTTCAATAACTTCAAACACAAAAGAAAATCTTTTATTTACTTATTGATCTTTATTTATATTAACTTTCCCAAACAAAACATTTTATTTAACTAATGTTATTTCCATTTTTGTGCAATCCACATATTTATTTATTTTTCATTACCTAAAAGTCCAACTCATTTCTTTAAATCCAACTAACTTAATCTTTGTCAGGTGGTTCCTTTTTATTTCTACTATTCTCACTCAGACCAGCAAATCTTAATCTACTTCCATGCCTGGCTTCATGTTCCAGGTGGTTTGTTTCCAGTTTATGACTATTATATTTAGAATCCCCCATCTTTTACAATTATATGATGATCTACATTTATTATTTTTACCCCAATCCTTTTTATCATGACCATAGTTTATGGCATTTATAACACCTATATTTTTTTCTTTCAAAATATGGTAAATTTCTTCTATTTGGCTATATAATCAAGCCTCGTGCTGTCAAATGCTATAAGTAACTTGGTCATTTTCTCGACTGCTTTCCTTTTGGCAATATTTTTATTAGTATAAATTTCTTGGTATTAGCAGGGATATTCTTTAAATGTAAATACATACATACATTTTTCTGCTTTATACTACTTTCTAATTTACTTTTTTCTATTTCTATTTTTTCTACTCCCTTTTCATTATGTTTTATTTCTAACCCAGATTCATTTTCACATTCAGGGTTGTCATTTGGGCTGACAATGTTTTCTGGTTCTGGCTTAATTTCTGAGTCAAACTTATTTTCTGGTTCAGACTTACATTTTTGTTCAACATTACATTTATTTTCTAGTTCATTTTTATTTGCAATATTCTCCTCACTTTTTAATTTTACTACACCAACCTATTCTGTTGATTTATCTATATCTGTTCTTTCCTTTTCCTTTTTCATCTTTCCCATTCACTTTCCAATCTATCTACTTCTTTATTAGCTTATCCATATCTGTTCTTATGATATCTATTATTTCCCTATCTTCTCATTGTGCTATCCTCATTTCCAACCCCACCATTCTATTTCTTTTCACAGTGTTTCTCTCATTACTTTTGTACTATTTTTCACCACCATTTTTTCTTTGGCTCTAATACACAAATTTTATTTTACTTATGTTACTTGTTTCTATTTTAAATATTTTGCTCGAATAAAGTATATGGCCACCTCCAATCTCTTATTCCCTTCTGATCTCCACCTTGCCAATAATACCCTTAATCTGTATAGAATATTTATTTCTCTAAACTCTCTCCTTTTTATTTACATTTTATTGCCTAACATTACAATTTGTTTGCTTTGATCTATTCTCTTCTTATACTGCTCACCAATTTCACTTTTATAACAACACAATTTAGCGTTTATTTGAAACTTTAATTTTGATCTTTTTAATTTTTAATTTCAATTATGTTTATAATTACTCTGGTAATTTGTGGCACTTCACACCCATGTTAAAATTCCAATTGAACTGGGTGGGAGAAAATCACTCTGATTATATATTTTAAAATCTCAATTTTTACTCTGGCTGCTCTCTCACTGTTGCAGCAGACGAGCCCTTCAGCAGAGAAGTACAATACCACAGGGCAATGAAACACCAGCAGTACCTATAACCAGAGCAAGGCTATACAAGGTATAACCTACAGTCATATTTCTAGGCCATATCACTTTTTGGCTGCATATTCAAACCTCTGCCATCCAAAGCACTTTATTTGTTTTGAGGCTTAATCTCAGGTACCAGATAAACACAGATTATGTAGTCAGCATGCCTGGATGACAGGTATACAATTGAGTGCTTGATCTATCTCTAAGCTAGCTCCTTTTCTTAATTGTGAGGGAGATTTTTAGCACACTTGTCCAATACTTATAATTAACTCTAACTTAACCTATGAATGACATGGGTATAAGAAGAAAATCAATCTGGCTAAAATTATGCCAACAAATATTTTATTTACCCACACTCATAATTAAAACACATTGTAATAAAATTTACATATATGCCCACATATATAGTTATATAATATAAAAATTTATGGACACAATCTTAAAGATTACTTTGGCTGTAGTTATTAAAGTTCATTAAATTCTTTCATTCAAATAAATGTTCAAGTTTTATAATGAGATAATGAAGATTATATTTACTTAGGATTTTTCAGATATCAGTCACACTTTCATGGATACTGTCCTTTACTTATTTTATGACTTGTCAATTACCAACCGGTTGGCCTTTCTTTCCATCGATGGTTTGGCTTCTTGGTTTTCCAGTTTACAATGAAGAAGAGAGATTTTAAAAAGTTTGCAGATCATGAGGAGGGCGTGAGTTCCAGGTGGAAAATATCTGATAGTATTAAGGATTGGGATCAAAAACTACCTGCATACTTTGATTGTTGTTTAGCACTTCATGCTGCTAGATTGTTCTTCAGTGAATATAGGTAGATGCATCTTTATTCTGGAACCATTGATGGCCTTTGGCCATCTCTTCATTACCTTTTTTTTATAAGACAGCAATATTGAATGATATTTTTGCTGCATCTGAAATAATTTGACTGGCAATGATAATTTTTTTAATAACAATCCTCTATAAATAAATCACTCATTTCTTTTACATGTTTGTTTTTCACTGTTCTATTTATCATCCTTTGATCTAGTTTAATTAATTTTATGTTTCCTTAATTAATTTGTATTCTGTTTTAATCTAATTTCTTGCTTAGATTAATCTAATTTTTGTTAAGATAATATCAGTATCCCTTTCCTTTTTTTCTTTAATTAATACAAATGGGAATTATTAGTTCTTTTTCTTTTCTTTATCATCCAAGTAATCTTTAATAGATTGCAAATTTAAAAGATTTCTTGTTACAAATTACATTTTTAGTTCAATTTCATTTTTACATTTTCCCTTTTTTTATTATTTAAAGTTATAAAAAGGAAAAGCTAGTTTTAATTAACCTTTTTATTTAGAATTAACCCCCTCTTCCTGCTTGCTCTTTAATACTAAAACTTTGTTTCATTTTTTTAATGATGACACAACACTTTACTTTTGCACATTTGGTTTTTTTTTAAAAAACTCTTTAAAACATTATAATTTGTACTTCAGTATTGTCTATTGTCTCTCCTTTTAAAATTAATTTGATCATTTATTAATAAATGATTACATATGTAACATGGAATATGTGCATGTGTTTTAACCCACATATTTGCTGGCAGTACAATATATGTATTTTTTTAAAAAATTTCTAATTATTTTTTTTACTATTTACTTACAATACTAAATTGCTATTTCTAAAAAATTAAATAACATTAAGACCAGAGATCAAACCATTGCATCAGCTGATATTTTTGCTGCTACATAGAATCTGATTTCATTAACAAGAACCCAGTGACTTGGCTTTTGAATATACTAATTAATATGCATTAAATATATATTGATTATTCCTCAATTATATAAACATCTATCTTTTTGCTTTTCTACTTGAAATTTCTTTTGTTTCAATAAAACTTGTAAATAATCTCTAATGTATATAGTAAACCTAATAAAGTTAATTTAAAACTACATTATATAATTCTATTGCATCAATATTCTTATCTCTGAAAGTACATCAGAAAAACATATTAAAAATTAATTGAAATATTAAATAATTATAGCTAATCATATATTTTATAACTGTTAATATCTAGAGTGATGCACCATAATTATTTTTGTATTATATATTGTCTGATTTTCATAATAGATCATTATATTGTCATATTACTGACTTTTATTTGATTGATTATATTACAATGGGATCACAATACCTACTATATTTTGTCCCCCACCCTTCACATACATAAAACGAAAACTCAAATTTTGTTGATAAGCTTCGATTACAATTGGATATGTATTGTTTATTAAACTGAAAGTGTACAACAGTTTTTAACATGCACACACACATATATAATACAGATGCTTTTTTATATGTAAAGAATGCATATATAGATTACAATTATAATGTAAATAAAATTATATAATAAAAATGTAGTTATCACTAATAAATTGAAAAGGTTTACGGTATGTGTGTGCTTACTCACTCCTTCAAAAAATGAAAATAAAAAAACTTATAGTTACCATCCCTTTCTTTTTTTTTTTTAAATAAAACAAATAATGAAATTTCAAATTTCACTAGAATTAAATATATTCAATATGATATTCTTCAATGACTATTTTTCCATAGAAACATAATAGCAGTCTCTAGTTATTTTGATGGTTTAAGTCCATATCAACTTTGTAAATATCCTTTAATTCATAAAACTTTAGCATTATGCTTAGAAAACATTTTATTATGCAAAATACTGTAACTGAAATTCTGAAAGAAAGTGAAACTTTCAACATAAGCCACAAAAAGATTATTATTAAAAATAATTGGTTATGATACTCTTAAGTTAGAAATTTGGCTAATGCTATATTGTAAAATGTATTAAGTTTATGAATTTTAATGTTTTGTATCTTAAGCATGGTTACACACAGTGCCCTGAGAAGAAAAAATGATTGCTACTACAATGTAAAATTTACTGGTTTATGGATTTAAATGTTTTTTTTTTTTGTTATTTTAATATACTTACAATTATGGTATTAAATTTTATTTAAATAGCAAAGAAAATGGATTTAAGTAAATTCATATGTGAGATTTAATAACATTAATGACTATCACTCTACCAAGGTTCATGAAATTAATAAATTTTAAATTACCAAGATTCATAAAATTAATAAGTTTTAAATGATTTATTATTTATATCTTTTTCTTTTTATTTACAATTTTTTTTTTGATAGTGTATATTTAAAGTTCTGTATATTCATACATCTCACTATATTATTGACTGAAACTTTGATGAATTCTCAATTTTTTCATAAAATTTCATATAGGTCAGTGTTTTATATATATAGGACTTGTCTTGTCATTAGAATTCTAATAATCACATTCTTTGTATTATAAATTTATTTAAACGCACATTCATTGTATTGTATTACAATCTAGGATTATAAACTGACCAATTGTTGGTACTCTTATGAAGGAACTATAAATTAAACTATAAAATGTGAGCTGATGATTATCCTCATACAACTGTTACATAAATTATGATTTCAATAAAAGTTACCAGGCAAAGTAAAACTATATCTCATCACTATCCCATTATTTAAATACATATATATCATTAATCATTTGTCAAATTTAGATATCGTACATCAAGTCAGATCTCATTATCCAAGAATTGATATCACTTGCTCTGTTTTCCCATATGTCATTTTTTCCTTTCATTTTTCACAATGGATTATATTTGCATTTTAGTTATTTTTACTTACTTTAATACATTTCTTTTTACTCTTTGCAATGACTGGTTATTCTAACATTGGCTTCCAAGTTTGGACAGGTGATTGTTTATGCCTAATCATGAAAAAAAAATTATGATTATAATATAATACATTTTTTATAACTGTAATGGAAATATACAGTTTTACCTCCCCACCTCCATTCTTTTTCAAATTTATGTCGCTGAAATACATTTTTTTTCTCTCTCTTTTTCTTAATATATATGTGTCTGCTCCTTATAATATAATACTTCATATATCTGTATATTATAGTATCTGAAAGTGTCCTTAATAATTTAGCTTGTTTACATTTAATTTACTAACAGTGTTTTCAAAAAAAATTTTTTTTAACAGTTCAAAATTGATTATCAAAATAATAATAAATAAATAATTTTGGGAATAAATAAGTAAAGTTAATGACCGCAGACTTGTTGTAGAATTATATTAATTATTAAATGAAACCAATAAAATATTAATAAATTGGTATTGTTTTAAAATATTTATCCTTTTTCAACAAAATAAACATTTTAAAAATTAATAAATGTTGAGAATCAATTAAACAATTTAATTAACCTACAAATCTTTAAAATTAAAAAAATATATATAAAGAAATTTTAATGAATTTATTTAATCGTACATCATTACTTTTAACCGATTTTATTTAAATTACTATATTATATACTAATAAGTTTATTTTTACTTCAACCAATTCATCGTATTTCTATAATAAAACTGCTAAAAAATTAATTGGGTTAAAGCTTTGCTTAAAGACTATACAACTTTTAGACCTTTTTTAAATTTTACTTTATTTTTGATATAAATCTTAAAATAATGCTAATAATAAAAGCTTATTTTTATTTTCTTTTGAATGTTTTTATTTATTCTGCATTTATAATATTTTACTGATCAATTTTTTTAAATAAAACAAATATTTAAAAATAAGTTAAAGATAAATTTTTACTTGACCTTAGGTCAACATGGGTGTAACAAGAATCTTGGTCTCAGGGTGGCCTTTGAGCATTCCATCATCAGATTTTTAATTGGATGGACGGTTGAAGAGTTGGAGTGTGGAGTAGATTGAAGCCTGTCCATTAAAGTATGAAGTTTGGCTATCTTAATATATATCTGAGCACTTATAGCATATATGTGTAGAGATGGTAATCTGGACTAACTGATGATTGCTGGTTTAGCATGAAATACGGTTATTGGTGATTATTTATCTTTTCAATATATATGTGTTCAAGTGTATCGGTGTTATGAGATAGTGTGGACAGTGGTGGGTCGTGTGAAAGTCTGTGCTCATATACCCTATATATTAAAATTAAATTAAAAAAATATATAAGCATTTATTTATGTGCATAAATTCTTTCTAAAAATAAAAAGGTGAATGAGAGTTTTTTTCTTTGAAATATAGAAGTTTATTCGCTTTTAACACAAAACTAAAAAAATGCTGATTCAATTGCATTTTTATCGCATCAAATACTGTATACCTTCTAATATATATATTTTTAAAAAACTGAGATACATATAAAGTTGTTTCTCACTTTTTTAGTACATACTATTTAGAGTAAACTTTATACATAGCATTTATCATATTCATGACATTTGATTATATATATATATGTGTGTGTGTAGAATATGATTATTAACCACTATAACAAAAGTATTTTTAAGAATTTTGTAGAATAGTTTACTTCCAATCATGAATAATTGGTTACAGAAAATCATTGTAGTTTTAGAGAATCAAGAAACTTTATAGACATTGTTTGTTTGCAAGCAAATGCAATAAAAGTATCCGAACAAAAGAGTGATTTATACATTGCTTTTATTGATTTCATCAGTGAATTTGATTCCATTGTCTACCAAAATTAAATCATACTATGTAGCTTTTACATGATTAAATGAGAGAAAGTATTAATATTACAGGTGAAAACTCAGGCATTTGAAATTTTCAGGTAGAAATTTTAATTTGAAATTTTAGTCAGGAATCAATATATAATTCAGGTTTGACTGTGGAATTTTTAATTTAAATTGATTAAAAGCAAAACCAAAACAAAATCTTAATGGCTTCTGAATTTATAATGTTGTGGTAATTGTGCTATTATTCTTGTCAATTCAAAAAAAAAAAAATTTTTTTTTCAGAACATATTTGTTTTGAATACAACATATAAAGATTTTGATTTAGTACTAGTGATGGAAGAATACCCCCACAAGTCAATTTAGTGTAACAATACATAATATTTAAAAATTAATGATTAATCTTTCCTTAAAAATGGAAAAAAATGGGGAAATCATGATAATCCTCATAAATAAGTATATAATTTTTTTATTGATTATTGCCTTTGGCAGAATAACCTATTTGATTAGAATATTACTTTAAATTCAACAGTCATGGATCAAAAGCATTCCCAAAGAAGAGAAGAAAAAATTACTAATAAAATGTTGTGTGATCTGTATATTAAATGTATTTGAAAAAATATAAATAAAGTTTGAATTTAGAAAAAATTAAAATGATTTATTACTCAGGAATTCATAAAAAGTTTGAATACTGGAAATGACAGGGACAGACTATAATCCACGAACTCTCTGCCTACCAATCCATTACTAAACCAAACCATACATAGAAAATTTAAATTTATTTAAAATGTCAACTAGATAATAGAAATAATCCAATATATAACTACAAACAATAATAAATATTTGGAATTAATTTGCCTCAGCTTTTTTTTTTATAAGAATAGAATTAGTGAAGAAAATATTATACTCTTACTGCTATTGAACCCATATTTTTTGATAATAATGATAATTTTACTTTTGCAAATATAAAGAATTTTTTAATCATAATACTATGTTCACAATTACGCTTTGAGCCACACCATTTTAAGTTATCTTTCATTCCTCTAAGAAGACTGACTATAATTTTAATGTTTTTTCTTTTGCAACAATGTCTTAAGATTAGTAAAAATAGATTAAATATTTATTAATTAAAACAAATATACAAGCACATTTATAATATATACAACTGTTATATCTTCATTTGACACTATTGATGAGATATAGTATCTAATTGCTGTGCAACTATTAATGTAAGAGACCTTAAGTACATTTCTAAGTTTACCTACCACTTCTCACTGTACCATGACAGCTTGTCTCATGAGTAAGAATGGTGACATCTACAGCTATTCAATGCCAGCTTGCCTCTTGTCTGATTTAGATTCTAGCAGTTTCCAATTCTAATGTGGAGTTGGTTTACTGCTCTAACCATATGGTGGATAACATGCATACTGTCATTCAGGTCAGACAGTACATTGTTGTTGTCTGATTTTATTTCCAACTAAACTGACTATTTATAGCCAGATCCCCTTCAATCTAATTCACTGAGCATCATCACCCATTGTCCTGTTTCTGCTATTAAGTATATCATATCTATTCATATCTGTAGCAATAAATGCTAGATCAAATCAAGATGGAATCTGGACTAGTCCATTAGTTGAAGATAAGTTGATATATAATAGACAGCAAAAAAGAGATTACAGTTTGATTATATATATGTTCAACGTTAGTGTAGGTATTGGTTTATTTAAATTTTTGAATTTTAAAATCACATTCATATATATATACGTTCGCACATTTACCTTCATTTTGATGTAACATTAATCTACTATAAGAATGACTTCGAAAATACATTTGATTGAGATAAATATGAAACTATTTATATATACTTTTAAATTTAAATCTTAATTTTGCTTTTATTTTATTATAATTTTCGTTCATTCGCATTATAACGAATTAAATGTTCGTTAAGATACTAATCAATTATTACGATATTGTAGTTTAGTATCTCTAAATTTTTTAAATTATTCTAATTTTAATTTATGAGGCTAATTTATGAAGGAAAAATCTTTATCATTCAAAGATATAGAGTTTGCAAGAAACCTGATCAAGAAATGACAAACACTGATTAATTATTATCTTTTTTGTTTTTTAAAATCAAAGGCTTTTTTAAATCTGCAAATCTAAGATTACTCAAAGAACCTATACATAAATTGCTGAATGACTTTTTATTTATTTATTTAAAGAATCATATGTAAATTGTTGGCAAGTGTTAATTTTTAGTTTTTTTTTTTTTTAATTAATTTTAGTAATTATGTTTTAATTAGATTTATTAATTATGATCATTATTTACATTTATATATAGGATTAAATGATCGGCTAATTGCAACCTTTGATCCTGACAATAGTGGAGAAGGATTAATTTTTAACGAGGAAGAAACCATTTATTGGGCTCGTAAGTAAATACTTCTTTATATAAAATTTATAGGATGTAGGTTTTTTTAAACCAACATTACAACATAAACAATTAGATTCAAAATAAGCAAATAATATGGCAAAATTCCTTAAGTAATTTTTTTTTATGCTAAGTGGATTTTCTAGGATTATGTATTTTAGTAAATTCTAAAATATGCAAAAGTATGTAATGAAGTAATTGTTATTTTTGAGAAGGGGAACAACATTTTATAAATAATAAATAATTTATAAGGTAATAGCTAACAATTTTTTCTTAGATTGCATTTGATGATAAAATTGATCTTTCATATTCAAAAATAAACATATAAAATGTCATTGTAAATTATTGGAGTAATGTTGTTCAAATAAAAGAAAAACGAAATGGTTGTGATAAATTTATTTAAAAACAAACAGTAAAAAAAGTGATATATGCTAATATAACAGAAAGACAAAACAGTTTTAATAATACTAGTTAAAAGGCTTTATTACTGGAAATTCATAAGAAGATTAGGTGCCAAAAATGACAATTGGAAATGAGTCATGCAATTCTACTAATATACCAAACTACACAGGATAAACACACTTTAAATAACCTATTGCAAGAGAAACTGTGACGAAGAAATTACTTGCCAGTTACTGGCTAGTAAATATTTTAGCAGTTTTCTTATAATGTTAGGTAAACTTCAAAAATAATTAAAATAACAATAATAATCAGAATGTTCAATAACTGTTGATATTAAATAAATTATAGGTTTTTTTTAAAATTCAAATTTGAAATAATGTAAATGTATGTATGTTTTTTTATTTTATTATTTAGTAAAAATCTAAAACATGATGGCAGACTTGTAATTGAAGCAATAAAATAATAAAATCAATACACACATACATACACTTTACCAAAAGATTTTTTTTAAAGTTTAAATTAAAGAATTATTGCTGGTAGCAGAAATTTCCCCAATAAATATGAATAGTCATTGGATGTTTAAAAGAAACTGCAACTAAATATTGAATATATATATATAAGTTAATCATTAACCAAACAAAATAAAAAATTAAAAGAATATAGACAATATATACATGTTTATAATATAAGAAGATATGTAGGTATAGATATTCATACTTTTTTTTAAATAAAATGTAAAATGGATCTTCTTACATAAATATTGATTAACTTAATACTTCTAATAATATGTATTCATAAAAATAATAAACTTTTCATATTCTATTTATATCAATGCACTGCTTTTTAATATTAGATTTATCTAGCAAGTGATGTAGTAGGTAGAGCATCTGACTTGGGATTAGGAATATCCAGAATCAATTCTGGGCTTGCAAGGCTGGCATTCAAACTTCTTATAAACTTCTGAGCAGTAAAGCCATGTGTCTTTTTTTGTTATCTATAAATGTAAAATGAATTAGGCATATTAAAATAAATACTAATTAATGATTAATATGTGAAGTTAAATTATTTGTCATATATAATGAAACTTTTTTAACATATAAGTATGATTGGAAGTTAATCCTGATTAATATTAATTATCAGATTCACTATTCTTTTAAAATCTAGAATGCAAAGTAAATTGATTCATTTTATGGTTGTAAACTAAAATTTAGCATTAGGAGTCAATGCATTAATATAAATTATGTGATTAAAAATTGTTATTCCTTTGATTATATATTGAGATAGTCAGTGACTTATCTGTTGTGAATTAAATTCAGGTTTCATAAATTCATTGTTTTTTTTTACATAGGATCATGTTATATATGCATACATATTGATAAAACCCTGTGCTCTAAATAAATTAAGTCAATTTTACTTTAGTTTTAAAAAGATAAAGAAACTCTTTTATTTTAACTAAATTTATTTCAAAAAAATGTGTTTTAAAATTTGTGTTATAGAAACAAAGTTTAGGTAACTATAATCCTTAAAATTTGCTCAATTATTTTGCATTATTATTGATTAAAATTCTAGGAAGATCAATTTCTTTTTAAGCTTTGTTCCAGTTCTTGAAAATGTCAATTAAATATTTTTAGAGATTTAGATGGTTAGGTGTCATCTATAAACATGTGGGCTTGTTTAATTAAAAACTTATGTAAACATGTAGGGTGAATTAATTAAACAATTTTGTAAACAGAGATAATTAAGGTTTAATTAATAAATTTTATCAACATGTGAGCTTATAAAAGCTTTGCAAAGGGGAATATAAAAATACAAGCTGAAAAAATAAGAATATTCATATTTTGGCCATTGCTTTTAAATACTAAAGATAATATATCCCCAACCTCTTCCAGTAATTGAATTAATAGACATGAACATACCTTCTCCAGCATGTAGCCTATAACTATGGGAATGATCAACTCTCCTTGCTGAATTTGATCCAACACTATACCAGTTATCTTCACATATGCATTTAAACAAATATGCTTCCCAACAGTAAACATTTTTTTTATAATGACTCTACTTGAAAAACATATCTGTTTACAAACAAGATTGAAAACTAGTAGACAAAAAGACTTTACACATAAATCACTAAAGAGCTCTATTTCACCTACATATTGTAACCATATGAATTTTATGGCATACGACAACAGAGTAATGTGTGTGTACCAATATATATAAAGATTAAAAAAAAAGTAAAAATAAACACAGAATTTTTTGTAGATATTTTCTAGATTTTACTGAAAAACAATAATAAAGGATTAAATAGTTTTGAATTTTGAAATAAAATTTTATTTTAAAATAAACATTTAATTAAAAAGGTTTAAGACATTTATTTTATATAGTGCTATGTTTTTATAAACTGTAATATTAATAAGCCAATAAGATAATGCACATGTGCTTTGTAGATTTAACTATAAATGAATACTCTCACTTTCCAAACACAAGATAATGTCTTTGTGAAAAGATAGAATGAATCCATCTATCTTTTTGACCCAAACATTTTTGTATGGGCAAATCTTAAGTATTTGGAAATAAGAGCATGAAGATGGTAATCCATCACTTTAAATTACTTTTTACTATGCCTGAATGAATGATTTGAAATTTCTAGAATTTATAATATATCATTTTTATTAAATTAAACATATGTAAATAAGACTTTAAACTTTATAAAAACATAGTGCTATATAAAATAAATGTCTTATTTACATATGTTTAATTTAATAAAAATGGTGTATCTTAAATTCTAGAAATTTCACAAGTATCATTCAGGCATAGTAAAAAGTAATTTAAAGTGATCAATTAACATCTTCATGCTTTTATTTCCAAATAGTTAAGATTTGCCCATACATAAACATTTGGGTCAAAAAGATAGATGGATTCATTCCATCTTTTCACAAAGACTTTATTTTGTGTTGGAAAAGTGAGAGTATTCATTTATAGTTAAATCTAGAGGCATTTTTAAATGTCTATGAGTGATGGTACAGTTGGGTCATCACTACCATCATCAACCATTATCAATCCACTGCAGGATGAAGGTCTCTCCAAGTTCAATCCATCTTCTCCAATCTTTAGCTTTTCTTCTCTGCATTACCCCTGCACACTTTCTTATTTCACCCATCCATCTCACATGTGGTCTCTTTCTGGGTCTTTTACAATCTCTTGAAATTCAGTTTAAGATTTCAATTGTCCATCTATTATCATCTCTTCTAGCAATATGTCCAGTCCAACTCCACTTCAGTTTTTTAATTATTTCAATGAGGTCAGTAACATCTGTTTGTTCTCTTACCCATATATTGCATTTTCGATCTCTTCTTGTTACTCCCAACATGCATCTCTCCATACTTCTTTGAGTGGTCTGAAGTCTCTGTATTGCTCTTCTATTAAGTGTCCAAGTCTCAGATCCATAAGTAAGAACTGGTAAAACACATTTATTAAAAACCTTCCTTTTCAAACACATAGGCATATTTCCTTTTAGTATCAAGTTATTTCTACCAAAAGCACTCCAACCAAGTTTAATTCTATGATTAATTTCATCCATTATGTTTCCATCTGTATTAATAATCTGACCAAGGTATTTGTAACTGTTAACTTCTTCTAACTCATCATAATCAATCTTTATTTTCATATTTTGAGAAAATCCATTAAACATTACTTTAGTCTTTTTAACATTTATCTTTAGTCCTACTTTCCTACTTTCATCTGATAACTCCTGCAACATTTCCTGCAGCTCTAAAGCATTATTTGCAAAAACAACTACATCATCTGCAAAATCTAAATGACTTAAATAATCTCCATTTACTTTCACTCCTTTAGCTTCCCATTTTAATCCACAAAATACTTCTTGCAGCACTGCTGTAAAAAGTTTTGGAGATATGGAGTCACCCTGTCTTACACCCTTCTCAATGTTGACTTTCCCAGTATCATTATGTAATCTAATTGTTGCTGTTGCATTTTTATAAATATTCTTTAAAATATGACAATATCCTGGATCTATACCTTGATGATCCAATGCTTTAATCACTGAAGAAATGTTTATAGAATCAAATGCCTTTTCATAATCTACAAATCCAAAGCATAATGGCAACTCATATTCATTTGTCCTTTCTATAACTTCTCTCAATACCTGGATATGATCTACTGTACTAAAACCACTTTTAAATCCAGCTTGTTCTCTTGGTTGGTGGAAATCCAATGTTCTCTGTAGACGAGTTGTAATTATCTTGGTAAAAATTTTATATAAAACTGATAAAAGGCTGATAGGTCTGTAATTTCTAATATCTTCTTTATCACCTTTTTTAAATATTAATATTAATACTGCATTCTTCCAATCATCTGGTACATCTTTATCATTTAGACATTTGGTATATAACTTTGCTAAAAAAAATTCTATTTCTTCACCTGCTTCTTTTAATATATCAATTATAATTCCATCATTACCTGGAGCCTTTCCTTTCTTCATACATTTAATTGCATGTCTCACTTCTTCATTTAAAATTCTGGGCAATTCAGAAGATGTAATAGATATAGGAGGTACTTGTTCTTTATTACTATATAATTCTTGATAAAAGTCTTCTACCCATTTCATGATGTCATCTCTCTTTTTAGTAATAATTCCATCTTTTTTTCTTATTGCAGATATAAATTTCCTACCAATACCAAAATGTTGTTTTACACTCTTGAGACTTTTATTCTCTTCTACAGCTTTCCTTGCTAGTTCACAGTTATACTTTCTTATATCATTTTCAACTCTTTTCCACACCATTTTACAAAATTTGAGATATTCAATCCTTTTTAATGCATCATTTTTGTATATCTTCATATTCCTTCTTTTCTTCATAAATTCTCTAGTCTCAGTAGAAATTTTATTGGTCAATTGCTGCTTTTTTCTACCAGCTATCTTTGTTGCAGTTTTTAAAAGTGTATCAGTTATTTTCATATTAATTTCATTCAAATCTGAATCATGTTCAAAATCTACTAATACTTGAAACCAATTTGTAAGTTCTAATTTAAATTCATTAGAATGTTTCTGAAGATTAGGAATATCAACTGTAAATATTGTTTTTCTTAATAATTTTTGTCTCTCTAGTTTTGCATTAACACATATCTTACATCTTACTAATCGATGATCACTTCCTGTGTTAAATTTATTAAGAACATTACAATCTTGAAATATGTATTTTCTGTTAGTCAAAATATAATCCAATTCTGCTGTACCTTCATTTGGATGCTTCCATGTCCATTTCCTTTTAACATTTTTCTCAAAAAAAGAATTCATAATATAAAGTTTTTCTTTTTCTGCAAACTCCACAAGTCTATGTCCTCTCTCATTTCTATTACCATAACCAAAATTACCTACAGCACTTTCATCTTTCATTTGTTTACCAATTCTAGCATTAAAGTCTCCCATAACAATTTTAAAATGTTGTTTACTCTGATCAAAAGCCTTTTGTACATCCATATAAAAATCTTCTACTACTTCATCACTATGAGAACTTGTTGGGGCATAAACCTGAATTATCTGCATTTGGTATCTGCTATTAAGTTGTATAACTAATCTTGCCACTCTGTCCGATACACCATCAATCTCCACAATGTTGTTCTTCCACTTTTTATTTATAATGAATCCTACTCCACTTGTATTTCCAATATTTGTGCCTTTATAATAGAGTACATGTCCACTTTTTAAATCAATTTGTCTCTTCACCTTTTCTTCTAACTTCACAAAGTCCAATAATGTCCCATTTAATATAAGACAGTTCTTCTTCTAATTCTTGCAATCTTCCTTCACTTGAAAGTGATCTGCAGTTGTAAGTACCTAAATAAAAAGTCATCATCAAATGGCAGCCTGGGTCCACAATCAGGGGATTCTTAGCACCCTCCGCCTTCGGCCACCAACTGCTGCCTTGGTTGGTGACTTTACAGCCTCCTGGGAATAAGGGCCATGATTTATTTTTGTCTGTCATGATTGTATATATCTATTGGAAAAAATATTTATCATTTACACAAACATTCATTCTGCCTTATCAGGCAACTGAGAAGAAAGACCATGGTGTTTCTTGATCTTAAACTCAGAGGTAAAAAGCCAATAAACTCACCACGCTGGCTAATGCATGTTGGAGCAGCCCATTCATGTTTATATACTATATGAATAATCACATAGTAATAACAGCTGCAATAACAAGAATTTATGGAGTGGACATTAAAACGTTTTCCTGCTTGGTTCTGTTAAGGCCTCCATGAGGAATCAAAGGGTCTCCTTTTAGTTAATAGAAAACTCCTTTCTGCAGTGACAGTTGGTTATAGGAATTTATCTTTAATATACTCACCAGTATGCTCTTAAATTCTAGTCTATAAGTCTAATGGGATTGTCTGGTGCTGGATATAGTGTGTATACTGTCCATTACATAGTATATTTATTTTCTTTAGTGCAATAAAATATGGGACTGAGTTTCACTGGTCTATACCCAAAAAGAGCACATAATTTAAAATTCAAATACAAAATATACCCTGAGATATTAAAACCAGTTGACACAATAATATTATAAGTATATTTAGTTAATGATGATTGATATAAGATAATAACTAGAAATAACAGCAAAAATATAGTTGGATACTGCATATGAAGTGACATTCATGGATGTGTGGCATGATTCTGTGGAGTAGATGTTTGTCATAATATATGAAATCATAAAAGATTTAATATATTTTAAAAGAGGAATTTTAACATAGAAGCAAGAAAAAGTATAACATAGTTAAAAGTTTCATATTATGATATAAAAATATATAACATGAAATCAGAGAATAAAGGCAAGCACTTGGATATGGAAATGATTTTGAAAAGGATAATACAAGAATTAAAGCAAAATCAGCAAGAAGTTAAATAAAATAAACAGGAAATTAAATAAAAAGTGAAAGAAATTTTGAGGAAAATCTGCACTCAATGGAAGGGAGAATGGAGCAAAAGTTTAAACAAAATCAAAAGGAAATGAAAGAAAAACAACACTCATTGGAGCAAAAATTGAAATAAAGTATAAATATAATATGGTGCAAGAATTTAAACAAAGTCTGCATCTAATGAAAGAAAAATTGGATGAGATTCAAAAGCAAATTGATAGCATTAAAGATTATGAAAGTGAATGTGTTGAAGTCACTAAAAGTGATATTGTTCCAGATGAAAAATTAGGGCAAGACAGTACAAAGATAAGAGAGAATGAAGATAATCAAAACAATATTCAAGTGCTTGTAGAAAAGAATAAGTTACTAATTGATAATATTAAGAGTGTTCAAACAAAAATGGAGTTAATAATACTGATCCTACAAAACATATCTTAGAAGAGTATGTAGCACTCAGATAAAAATATGGACATAGAAAAAATACAAGTAACACATAGATCCAAAACAAGTTGAGATGAAGACAGAAAATAAGAAGAAACTAAATTTACAAAAACAGATGTCAGATCTAATAAAACAATATAATCACATGGATTATGCTGATGATGGTTTAAAGGCTGACATGGAGCATTGTTATTAAGAAAAAATACAAGAGATTAATACATTTTATTGACTTAGCTGATAGTGAAATTTTGTGCTTAAATTTACTGCTTATAAAACAGAATTATGATTTTATCAGCTAATTTGATAATTCTTTACATAGTATAGCATCTCCATACATGATCAAAAGTCACATTCCTGGATTTTATATAAATGATATTAATATTTTAGGTGAAAAATCAGACAACTTTATATGCATAGTTCAAAGACTTTGGTATGAGCAATAAATGGATTTTTCAAAATACCTTCCCAAAATTACATTAAGTTTAAGCTCAAAAATGAAATTTTCAGAAAAATTTCTATTCAGAATAATTGTGGTAGAAAATATGCCACAGTTCAAAAAATAATGTCTTTGTCTTATAAGACTGGCTTTACACAGCCATTTAAACAATACATATTTTATTCTGATAATTATACAGACTCTTTTAAAAATACATTATATGCAAACATTCTGCAGATGAACTTAAAAATCATAATAAAGATGAGGAATCAGTTAAATTAATTTATCAATCATCTAGTTTAAGAGCAATAGTAAGCAACAAGATGAAAAAGTAAACTGAAAGAAAAAATCACCAGATAAGGTTCAACCTGTGGGAAAAACTGATATATGATCCAAACTAGAGAAATAAACTAAGAAATCAATATTTCAGAGTGGATCCAGTTGACAGAGAGCAGGAAACAGTATTATATACTTTGAATAATTTAAATTTTTAAAAAATGAAAATTTCCATATGTCTATAAGTTAATACTAATAGTAAATTTTTTTGTCCTAAGGAAAGAGTGTTGAAATAGATGAGGAGTGGCCAAGGACAGTTAACCACAAGGTTTCTGAAAATTGACCCTGAAGCTGACATGAATATTGACAAATTATAATGCTAAATTCAGAACTTTGAATATAAAAAATAAAAAAAGGAATAATTCAAAATTACTCTCATTTAAAATAATTAAATTTAAAACAACACCTGTTGTTATTGTTGATCTCAAAAATAAATCCAAGTTGGAAGAAGCTGAAAAGAATTAAATTATTTTTATGTAATGCTAGAGCTAAAATTCTTAGAAATATCTAATAGCCATTTTTTTGAGGAGAAATGAAAATAACTTGTCCTGGAAAAACAAGAATTTTAATGAACTGATTTTAAAACAAAAAAGTTGTGAACTTTTTAAAACACTTTGTATAGTTATTTAATAATTGTAATTTAATAAATATTTTATAAAGTGACATGGACAAATTGTAATACTAGAGGAAGTTGAGATAATTTAATAATAGTCATAGTAAAATGTCTTTGACAGTTCATATCTTATAGAAAAAATTTTACCAGCTTGTAAGTATCTTCTAAAAATGTCACCAATATTTGTGAGTATCTAAAAAGACCTATTAAAAACACCAATTCATAAGTACATTCTAAAAAAACCAGAACTTTAAACCACTATTTTTCTTTTTTCAGTTTTTGTTCTGACAAAAATGTTTTTTTTTTCTGGTTTGAAGCTCTGAAAAAAACATAGTCACTCTCAGATACACTTTCACCAAAAAAATCACCCCCAATATCTAAAAGTTTGGCTACCCCTGAAATAGATAGTGGCCTATCTCAATCTATAATTTATTTTATAAATGCAATAGTTGGCAATTATGAATCAAATTCAGGTTTCATAAGTTTCATTAAGTTTTCATATATAGATTCATATTATATACATGCTCACATTGATAAATGTCTGTATTTAAAATCAAATTAAATCATTTTTACTTTAGTTTTAAAAAGATAAAGAAATCTTTTATTTTAAGCAAATTTATTTCCCATAATTCTTTTTAAAATTTGTTATAAAAACAAAGTTTAATTAACTATAATATAATCTATAAAATTTGTTCAATTATTTTTATATTATTATTAATCAAAATTCTAGGAAAATCAATTTCTTATTAAGCTTTGTACCAGGTCATGAAAATGTCAAATACTTTTAGGAATTAAGTTGGCTAGGTATCATCTATAAAATATTTGTTTTATTAAATAAAGAATTGTATAAACATGTAGACTGTTTTAATTAAAAAAATTTTGTAAATCGGGTAATTGAAGTAATTACTGGCTTGTTTATTTAATGAATTTTGAAAACATATAGGCTTGTTAATTAAAAATGTGTTTTGCAAAGGGAAATGTGAAAAGACTATCTCAGCAAATAATATTATTTATATTCTGCTTTTTTTTATCATTTCTTGTAGCTGCTTAACATAATGTATATTGAATCTCTACAAATAGCTGAATTGAAAGAAATACATCACTAACTTCCATATAAATGAACCTCCTCCAGCATGTATTTCTATAACTATTAGGATGTTCAACTCTGCTTGCTAAATTTGGTCCAATATTGTGCCAGCTATCTTTACATATGCAGTTAAACAGATTTATTTCTCAACATTAAAAGAAAACTTTTATACTGACATTACTTGAAAACACCTGATTGGGACCAAAATTGGAAATCAACAAATGAAGATTTCACATGTAAACAATTAAAAAGCTCTATTTCATCAATGTATATATATATATGTATAAAAATATATATATATATATATTTCATCAATGTATATATATATATGTATAAAAAATACTATCTACTTGGCCATATTTTCCTTAGACTTAAAGATACATTTTTTATTTATGAACTATTTGGTAATCTTTAAATCTTGCATTACCAACAAGCCAGTGACATCTATAATTGAAATAAATTTATGTATTTTATCTTTCATATTGATTTATTTTAATACTTAGATATTATAAAACTTGATTTTATATTGATATTGTGATGGGCTTTAAATATTTTTATTTTTGTAGATGCTATAATAGTTTATATTTTTCTTTTATATTTATATTTTATAAAAGAAATCAGTTTGTTTTACCCCCCCTCCATATAAAGATTTTTAGTTTTAAGTCAATCTTTCTTCTAAAGAGGAAGTTTTATATATATATAAAGGGAACATTGTAAAAACTGGAATATAAAAAAAACTGTTTTTTTCTTCTAAATAGTTTAGATTTAGTATAATTAAATTTAGTGTCTCTCTGAAGGTATTCAAAATTATTAATGTAAATCACCATGTAGCTATATAAATTGTTTAAAAAATTGATTTTATTTTGCTTAGAATTATATGTACATTGTCTGTTTAGTTTGTTTGATTCACATGCATCTGAAATTAAAGATTGATATATATATATGAGTGTGTGTGAATTTTATATAGTGATCTTTTAGATATTTATATGCTACACTTAAATTTGTATATGTTTACTTGATTCCTCATAACCATATATTATGAATAATAATATATATTCATAATAATATATATTCATGTACTTCATGGATGATTTTGATTTGCTTCAGGTGAGATGATTTATTGTCATTTTTTTTAAATTGATGTAGGATCAGATGCATAATGTATAGATCTAATTTTGCAATAGCCTAATGTGTGTGAACATTTATAATGACTTTAAGCTGTTTGTTACTGATTGCTTTTATGAAAAAGTGAAATTTATATGTGCACACATCTTAACTTAGAACACATATGTAATAGAATCTAATAAAGAATAAAGTAACTAGGAATCTTCAGATATGATATAGCACTAGCATGTAAAATTTTATGAATAGAATATTTAAAGCTACCAGATATCAAATGTAATATATGTTTAAATGAAAAAATGACAATTATCATTTAAATGTGTGTGTTTAAACCCTGTTGTAATTGAACTGTATTATAGGGTACTTGTTTTGTTTATTGTTAGATTTGTTCTAGTGTTTAGTTACTAATGTCTTGTCTGCAATTGATATTTCCAAAGAATCTTTGCTATCCATGGTCTAAGGCAATTTTAAATGTCTATGAGAGATGGTATAACTTGGTAGACATTTGTAGTTTGCTGTTAACTGAAAGGAAACTCCTTGATTTCTTTTGAATGCCTTAAAGGAATCAAGCAGTGAAAATTCCTAATGTCCATTATATATATTCTTCTTATTGCAGCTGTTATTACTATTTGATTATTAATATAGTATTCAAGCATGGATGGGCTACTCATCAACATGTGTTAACCAGCATGGTGAGTTTGTTGGCCTTTTACCTCTGAGATTTAAGATCAAAAAACACCATGATATTTTGTTTCAGTAGCATGAGGAGGCAAATAGAATGTGCATGTACATGAACATTTTTTTTCTAATAGATTATATGAGAGGCAAAAAATAAATCATGGCCCTTATTCCTAGGAGGTTATAAAGTCACCAGCCAAAACAGCAGTTTATGGCTAAACTGGAGGGTGGTAATAATTTCCTTATTGCAGACCCAGGCAATCATTTGATGGTGATTTTTTATTTAGGTACTTTTAACTGCAAATCACAAGTGAAGAAAGATTGCAAAAATTGGAAGAACTGTCTTATATTAAATGGAATATTATTAGACTTTGTGAAATTAGAAAAAAATCTGAAGAAACAATTGATTTTACAAGTGGACATGTCCTCTACTACAAAGGCACAAAATTGGAAGTACAAGTGGAGTAGTATTCATTATAAATAAAAAATGAAAGAAAAACATTATGGAGATTGATAGTGTATTGGACAAAGTGGCAAGATTAGTTATTCAATTTAATATCAGATACCAAATGCAGATAATTCAGGCTTATGTCCCAACAAGTTTTCATAATGATGAAATAGTAGAAGATTTTTATATTGATGTATAATGACTTTTGATCAGGTTAAACAATATTTTAAAATTGTTATGGGAGATTTTAATGCTGGAATTGGTAAACATAAAAGATGAAAATGTTGTAGGCAAATTTGGTTAATGTAATAGAGATGAGAGAGGACATACACTTGAGAAATTTGCAGAAAAAGAGAAACTTTATATTATGAATTTTTTTTTTTAAAAAAAGGTTATAAGGAAATGGACATGGGGACATCCAAATGAAGATACAACAGAATTGGATTATATTTTGACTAACAGAAAATACATATTTCAAGATTGTAATGTCTTTAATAAATTCAACACAGGAAGTAATCATTGATCAGTAAGATGTAAGATACATGCTAATGCAAAACTAGAGAGATAAAAATTATTAAGAAAAACAATAATTTACAGCTGATATTTCTAATCTTTAGGAACATTCTAATGAATTTAAAGTAGAATTTGCAAGTTTTTTTCAAGTATTAGTAGATTTTGAACATGATTCAGATTTGAATTAAATTAATAGGAAAATAACTGATACACTTTTAAAAACTGCACAATAAAATTTCCACTGAGACTAGAGAATTTATAACGAAAAGAAGAAATATGAATATATATATAAATTAAGAAGGATTAAATATCTCAAATTTTGTAAAATGGTACAAAAAGAGTTGATAGTGATATAAGAAAGTATAATTATGAACTAGCAAGAAAAGCTATAGAAGAGAATAAAAGTCTCAAGAGTTTAAAATAACATTTTGATATTGATAGGGAACTTGTAGTTAAATTATTATTTTGAATTAAGATAAATTAAGTGATTTATTATAGTTATAGATTAGTAACTGATCATAAAATCATTATGGTTGTTTTAATGATCATTTATAATATTTATTTTATGTAAAATTGTATTTGAACTAGTCTAATAAATTTTAGGGCATAAATATTTTGATATATTCAGAGTAAATAAGGGCTATTATAATTAGATGTTATTCTATAATTTTAAATTATTATTTGTTAGATATTTATTATTACAACTTTTTATTTAACTGAGATAATAGTTTTTATATTGTTATAAAATTAATTACAGAGTATGTTAAGATTGATATTTGATCATATTAACTATTTCTGACTTAATTCTTTCAAACTTGAGAGTTGTTAAAATAAAACATGTTTAATTAGAGAATTAAGCTTCTGATATTCACACCTACTTAAGAATACATTGCTGACAATACAATGCATATTATAGTTGTTTACAATTTGGTGTACAACATTTAAGCTTTGTTGAGTAAAATGTAGTCTGTTAAAATATATATCAGAGTTTTCCCCTTTTTGTTATCAAAAACAAATTAATTTATTTTTGGATGATCCTTAATTAATTTACAAAACTATTTATTTTTATAATGCTAATTTTATATAAATTAGTAAAAAAATAATTTACATATAATGTTTTTTTTAAAAAAATTACTAGACTGAAGATTCTTTTTTATTATTATACTTTAAAACAATTATTATGTTCAATATTTAAAATATATAGTTCTAACCTTTATATATATATATATATATATATATATATTATGTGTGTTTACATATATCGACTTTGTCTCGGTATAATATATATATATAATGAAATTATAAAATATCTAACATTCACACTCTTAAAAATTGTCTAACTAAAATACACACAATATCATATTAAATTTATACATGTTGCACCAAAAAATTAACTGACATGCAATAAATGACTAATGTTTTCAAAAAACCCTCTTTCTTTATTAAATTATTAACTATAATATAATTTATTAACTCTGCTATTTTTGATTCTACTACTCTCTATCATTAAAATATATGCATAAATTTGTTTTACATAATGGTTTTTTTGTTTATAAGCTTTTACATTTTATAAATGCTTTAATTTGAATATAGTGACAAATTTTAATATCACTTTTCCCTATATGTTTTATTAATTCTACTTTTTTTTTAATTTATATGCTATTAGCTATTGAAATGGCTTTAAGCATATTTACTTAATTCTGTTCTTCTGTTTTAATTTTTATGTTCCATGAGTCAATACTATTTAGTACTATGCCATTGCATTACTAGATATTATATCTAATCTGCTTTTATAGTGCTTTATGAAATCACCTTGCTTAAACATATAAACATATGTCTATGTGTTTGATGTGTTTATATATGATTTTGAATGTAGCAATTCTGTGTATATGAAGGAAAATTATTTTGACTAGTAGACAGACTGCTTGCATTTAAGTTCTTGTTAAAAAGATGGCATTTTTAAAGCTGATTAGAAACTTTTATAATCAAGTTCTTGACAGCTATCTATAAAAACAGTGTAATAAATAGCTGTGATCATGTTATACAATATGATTTTTTCAGAGTTTTGCTTTCGTGATTGTAAAACTAAGTCTATGTTTCTTGGTCTTTTTATTTTTAAAGTCTTTTAATTGAAAGTCATGAAAATATTTTTCTTAAAAAAAATTTTTTTTTTTACATAGTTCTAAAAAAATAACTAATCTTTTCATAGAAAATTAAATATAATTAAAATGAGACTTCAAATGTTAGTTTTAATTTTTCATATATATGTAGCCTTTAATTTGAATTTAATTATTACAAATTAAATTCAAATTTTCTATAATAATTGATATTTAAAAGTTAATAAATGTGTTAAAAAAATAAATAATTTCAAAATTTATATTGAAAAATTAAAAAACATTTCAGCCTTCAATTTATGCTATGCAGTAATTCTTAAAATTCAAAAAATACATTACAAATACAAAAACAATCTTTCAAATTAAATTACAACTTACTTTTATTCTTGACAAACTTAACATGAAAAGTTCCCAATGCACTGTGCCAAATTTTAGCGAATTAAAATTTTGCATTTTTTTTCATCAGATTTCTATCTAAAATATAAATTCCATTTTCTTCAAAAACAAATTGTTAAATTACTGAAAACTGGACTGAAAGAGAGATTATAACTAGAGTAATATTGATTCTTAATAGTGTCCAGACGAACAAGATGAAACAACAACATCATTTCATTTAGTGTCTGAAATCAACAATGATAAGATTAAAGGATACAAAATGTTTCATAGATCTCTATCAATAAATGTAGAAAATAAAATAGAAGTGAAAAATAAAGATATAAAATACTACACTCATTCTTACAAAAAATAAACAAACAGTGATTCTGAAATATCAATTAATTATTATAATATTTTTATAGGATCATTAGCATATGTTTAAAAAAGGAAGTTTTTGGCCAGTTTTAAAATAAATAATGAATAAATAAAACAGATTAAGGTTTTTTCATAGGATTTAGGTGATAGAACAACTAATTAGTAAATAGGTTTCAGCTGCATATAAAGAGTTTCCCATTCAAAACTTATAATTATATCTTTTCTTAATACAAGACTGTTAAAACAGACATTCTGTCTCCATCGTTGTTTGGTGGATTATTAACCTAATAATTATTAAAGGCCATACTCCAGCTGGCTGATAAATTAATTTCCCTTTGAAATTTCATCAATATTGATAAAGGTAAGCTTATATACACCAAAAGTCTAAGGATAGGTGGATTCTTTTTGGTTCTTTGTTTAATATTTAAGATCTATTTGTTGGTATCCTGAGTTGAAACTGATTTTTACCTCTTAATCAAATACATATATATATTTCTAAAAAAAAAAAATTAATATATTAATCTGAATTTGCTTCTAAAAATAGTAAATGTCACTTTCTCTTTAAATTTTTTGCTAAAGTATTTTTTTTTTATGCTAAGTAAGAAAAAATAAGAGATTACTATTATTATTTGCAAAGAGATGTCAGTCGCGCAATTAATGTCTATTTCAATCTTATCCAATTCTCATAATAATAATAAAAAAAGTGTTGTCTGAAAGTGTCAAGATTTATTTCTTAGAATAAAGTGTGTATTTCATGATTGGCTTTTTGTAGTGTTAACAATTTACTTGAATTTATTTAAAAAAATACTATTACCATTAAAAAATGATATAAATCAGACAATAATTTGGATTGTCTATGGAAATATAAAGCAAGCAACAACGAGAAAAAAAAGGATGGTTAATCTTTTTTTTTAACTAAATAAAAAGTAGTACTTATAACCATATGCAAGAAAACAACATAGAAATACTTTTAGAAAAACATTGATTGTTTTATTATCTGATATATGCTTTTGATTTATTTAAAATTAATAAATTATATTTTCAATCATTTAAAATTATAAGCTGTAAATCTGAAAAGGGCAAAACAAATAATATGTCATTTCATTTAATTCGGTACAATTTGAAGTACTGCACTAGTTTAAATTATATTTTAAAACGAAATAATTTTGATGTACTGTAAAATTATTTTATATGCTAAACACTAATTATCTGATGTATTGTACTTCTCTAATTTATTTATCCTACAGCTTAAGTTGCCATACTCAATATAACACATTTAATTGATAATCACGTTTGCCAAGTAACAACTTTTGAATCGGCAATCTTATTAATTTCATGTTATGCATGAATATGCTGTGTCAGTTATAGGCAGGAAAAACTTATTGAAAAGTTAAAAGTCAAAAATCCACACTTGACAGCTACTAAACTAAAAAAACTTTTTTTTTTAAACATAGAGGATTTTTATTTTTTTTTAAAAAAAAACGAATTGCTATTACTGTGAGCTGCCACTTTTATCAAAGGATCTGAAAAAATAAAGAAAGGTACTAATACATAATCTATTAAAAATTGATAAGAAAACCAATTTAATGATTATTCACTGAAATACACTATACATAAAGTATAACTTAACCATAAGCTTTAAATATAACTCATATAATTCAAAACATTCCACACATATTATTTGCAAAACGTGTTTGAATATATATATACACACACACAAAAGAAAACTACATACGTTGAATATATTAATAAAACAGTTCATAACATGGTCAATCAATAACAGTATGCATATGTACATGGAGATAATGTGTATGTGCTTGCTTTTGGCCATTCTATATGTAAAACTATAAATTGAATCTTATTTAAATACAAGCATTTTTAGTGAAACTTATTCTAATAAGATTTGAAATAAGCCAGATGTTTAAACTTTGCGGTTAAATACTACTGTATAAATAAGATGTGTATGGATCTGGATACATTCAGGACGAGAGTCATAATTACAGTGGCGGCTTGTGACTAAAATTTGTGGTGGTGCGGTTTCAGAAAATTTGTAGCCATTGTTTTAATAGTGTATAAAATGAAAACAAACATATAAAAAAAAATGTATACATAAATTTGATAAAATCCTAAACAAAAATATGTATATATATTACTTACTAATAGCCTAAATAATTACAGTTTAAGCTTGATCCAATAATTTAAAAATGAAATCGATTATTCTTGTTTTACTTTGTGCGAAAAGATTAATAATTTTCTCCTTGATCTCTGGATCTTCATTGAAAGCATTGCAAGTGCATGTAGTCTTTCAAAATTCATAATGCTTCTCAGAAAAGTTTTTATTCTTTTCTGTACAGAAAAACAGTGTCCTGGCCCTGATGTTGTTGTCAAGAGAATTTTTATCATTCATAATTTTACTAAGAACATCATCTAGATTATTTTCCAAGATAAATTTCAGCAGCTCAATTAATTTGCAATATTCATGCATATTGGATCTCCAGTAGAATACTTCTAGTTCAGTTTCAAACCTTTTTTTTTTTCAATCATGGGATATGCATCAGTGGTCAGTACTATCTCTTTCGTAGGCAGTTCATTCTTAAAACTAGTGAAGTTTTTCTTGTTGAACAATTTAGCGGCTTCTAAGTGTTTAGTGGTAAAGTATTTGATTAACACATATACAGCCGTAAACTCTCTTGGCTTCTGCCATAAGTGTATTTGAAGAATTCTCACCATACTTCAAGTTTCTTAAATCTAAAATAGTAAGTTTGAAATCTGTTGTACATTTATTGACTTTAAACGTAATAATTTCTCAAAATTTGTTGTATTTTTTATCATGTCCATATAAGGGGTTTCAAAGTTTTTGCAAAACAAAATACAATCTATTATTTTGGATAAAATTTTACAGTTCTTTGTATGCCCCACTAAGTTTCTCTGCATTTCCTAAAAGTGACAGTGAAACCATATTTTCAAGGTGCTTCTTTGATTTGTCATGCTTTTCAGTTTTTTCTTTCATTTTGCTTATATTTTAATATCTATCTTACATTAACTCCAAACAGCAAAAATGGGAAGCAAAAAGATGCATGCTTTACTTCACAGCTACAAAGCCAACTTTTCTGTTGGTACCATTGAAAATTAAAGCAATGAATATAGTTCTTGTTATTGCTCATTCATGGTAGAGATATTTGAATATCAAATGTTAAACAATCTCTTTTTTTAACTGTAACTTTTTCTTGAAGAGACAATTGTGAAAATTTAAGCTGTTGAAATTTGTTCACTTTCAGTCACAGAACGTTTTTCTTAAGAATGCAAGAAGCCTAAGGAGGCCATGGTTTTCTGTAAAATAAAAAACCCGAAAATAAACTATGAATTGAATAGAATAGCTGGAAGCATGTAATATTTCTTTATCACATTCAAGAATATGGTACATGGTTTTTAAGCACAACTCATGCTGAGGCAAAAAGAAATACTACCTTCCACTTGCATAGCAGAGTCACAACAGTCAAACACTGTGTTGCTGGATATGTGAAATGTCTAATTCTATACAAAAAAAATTTGTAATTTTTTTATGAAGTATGGAGATGGCTACTGATATCAAGTTTAATAATTATATAATATACAAGTATAAGGAATTTTTTTTTAAAAAAGGCTCATTATGAATGTTACAAGAGATGCTGAGTTCTGTAGTGCTTTACACAAGCTACCACTACATTATTATTATTACTGTCCTGTTTTCTATTAACTTTTTAAAAATGGGAATAGCATTAGGTTGAGGAAATACCTAAATATTTACCCATTTTTAAGTTAGTGATAGATTTATAAAAAATGCATATCATAAGAACATCACACGATCATTATTATCTATGTTTACACCAAGCTATTAAAACAGAGGTAAAAGTTTCCATACCCAATTAAAGCTAGAGTAATCAATTGATGAAAAAGTTTTGTGCATAAAATCCCTATTTAGTGCCTAGTTTTAGCTTCTGGCTTTCATCAGTGAGGAGCCTTGGATCTGAGAGCACTGTACCTAGATTTTAGGATCTAATGCAACACTCTAGCAGCTACCTTTTATCCTTTTATTTAACTATAAAGCTATAAGTCCAAATTGAAAACACATTAATGTTTCAATTCAAATTCATTTACTTGTATAGTTGTACAGATTTGAACCCAGTGCAGCATCTTTATATTTTGGTTTCTTTGGTTCTTTTATGACTAGCCATCATCTCCTTGTGCAGGATTGGCATGCAATCATTAAGCATCACATGATCACTATTCCCTATGCTTGCACAAGCTGTTAAAAAGAGGCAAATCTCTCAATACAGTAGTGTCACCCAGTGCAAGCTAGAATAATCAATGGATACAAGAAGGTTTGTATGTAAAATCCCTATCTAGTGCCTATTCCATCCAATATCTCCAGATTAGTGTTTAGCTGCTTTCATCAGTGATGAGTCTTGAATTGAGAGTAAAAAAGAGTAAAATGTAAGTGCTGGAGAGTTACACAAGATCCTCAGGTCTAAGTGCAGTGCTTTCAGATCCAGGGTTTTTCATTGATGAAAGCCACAAGCTAAAAACTAGTCTGAGGATATGGATTACTAGGCACCAGATCGGGATTTTATGCACAAACCTTCCTGCAACCATTTATTACTCTGGCTTGTATTGGGTAGCACTATTATATAGAGAGTTTAGTCTCTATTATAATAATTATAAATTTTATAACCTATCACAATTTTCTATTGACATCAAATCTTTTCATAATAAATAACATATTCACACAATCCATCTGAATTGGATAATCTCATTGATGTTTAATTGGTTAATAACTAAATTAAATATAGTCATTTAAATTATATTGAAATATAACAATACAGAATTCTGCATTTATAAAACAAATATTTTAATGATAGTAATAAGTATATTAATAATATTATAGCTTATCAAATATGTAACACTAAGAATATTATAAATAAACCCATTCAAAGAATAAACAAGTCTGAATACATTAGTAAAATAATTCACAAGCAAAATTCCCAAAGAAGCATTTAAACGAACTTGCAAATAATGCCCACCTTTTGGATAAAGATCTCTCTTTATCTGATAAAATATATTGGCATTAATGTAACAAAAGATTTCATAGAACTTTTTTAAGTCACTATTTTTATCAATATCCATGATTTAAATAAGGTGTTAGACATTTTAATTTATTTCATATTTATCTTTGTAATAATTCTTTCTTGTAAAACTTTATATCATTTTCGATCATTGAAAGCATTAACTGAAAAGGAATATCAAGATTATAAATTTATTTTATTCTAAACATGAGCACTAATCCCACCTGCCAATGGCAATATCATAATTATTAACTTCTAAAGTATAATTTTAGCATCATTTCTTCAATAAATATTTTTCGACAAGTGCATTTGCCTTCATAAACAAAATCATCAGATATGATAATAACTCAAAGGCATTACTATTACTTGCATATTTGGAGAAAACTTTGAAAATATTAAATACAACCTAAAGTATTTTTACTGTTGAATATCTTTGTCAAAGGCAAGAACTATATTTAAAATAAATATTATAATAATTAAAGACTAGGCTGTTTGTATATAAATATATATAATCAAATATTGTATATTGACATAAATTATAAAATTATAAAGTGCACATAAATAATTGGATTTAAAGTAGGTAATATTTTGTTAATAATACAATATATAATTTTTCTGCTTAAAATTTGAAAAAGATTATTATCAGTATAATTTTTCAACCATTGTCAATTCATGTCAGAATGAAGATTTCTCTTCATATTTAATCCAGATTCTCCAATATATAACCTTTCTTTTTATCCCCTAACAAACTTTTATATTTTATCCAACATCTCATGTATGATATCTTTCTTTTACAATATCTTGGGGATCCAGTCTAAGACTTTAACTATCCATATATTATCATTTCTTCTAAACATATGTAAAGTTGGGCTCTATTTCAATGTCTTCATTATTTTAAAGATCTGTGTTCTTTCACCAAATATTACACTTTTGACTCTTTTTATTACTTCCATCATTTATCTATTCATATTTTTTTAGGTAATCAAATCATTGTATATACACGTCTCAAAATTTTCAAACACATACATATAAATTCAGACATAAAACCTTGTTTAATAAAATGTAAACTTTGCAAAAGATAAGTGTAAAAGGAAGATAGTTTATTTAATATTAAATAAAATACAATGTTATCAGAAAGGAGTGTACTGTTTATATGATATACCTACACTTTATTATTTTATGTTTTTAGATGATCGTATTCCTTATGATGAAAAACAAGATGTCACTGATATGGTTTATATTCGAGCTTGGGCCTATTTTATAGTTTTTATTCCAGCAAGTGTTGGAATAATTTTTTCAATTATTTTAATAATAAAAAATATTCAGTATAGAAATCACAGGTATTATATTCTTATATTTTTCACCCTAATAATATATATATAAATTTTGCACTTAAATCATACATATACAAAAATGAGGGTTGGTCAAAATTATCCACATTTGGTTGTATAATTTATTTTGACCAACTTTCAAAAAAAGATATAATACATAATTTTTTGACATAATTTCCTTGCTTTGTAATATACTTTGTCCATCTGGCAATAAGGTTTAATATTCCCTCATTAAAAAAATTTTAGGCTAAGCTGTAAGCCATAAATGCATTGTTGTCTTATCACTTCATCAGAGTTTCATTCTCATAGACTTTATTTAGAGGATTAAAATTGGTGATAGTCTGAAGGGGAAAGATCAGAAATGTAAGGAATATGCACCAACATCTTGAAATAAAGTTGCTGGAGATTGTTGTTAATATAAATAGTGGTGTGTCGATATGCATTATTATGCAATAACACTCTGAATTTTTCCAAAATATTAGATTTCAGCTCTTCAACAAGCATCTCACTATACCAAGCACTGTTGATTATTGAACCTTTTTCTTGATAATGTTTCAACACTACTATCCCTTGAGAATCCTAGAAAATTGTAAACAGCTTTTAATGCAATCTTCCTTGAAGAAGTTCATCTAGTCATGCATACTTTTTCATGGCAAAACCCTCTCTTCATATTGTGCACAATGTTTTCAATAAATATCAGCACTTGACACACCCCCAGACTACAAAAAAATGAATAATTTCATACTGCACTTCTTTTGTGCAAATCACAATGGCACACCATTGTTTTTCACACTGCTGTTACATTTGAACTAATATAACATATTCACTACTGCAGTGATCTTATATAGAAAGCTCTAATAAAACAGTGAAACCAACAGAAATATTAAATAACCAGAGTGCATAATTTTTGACCACCTTCATTTATATATATTTCTTTTACTTAGGCTTTATATATTTCTTATTTTTATATATATTTCTGTCTTTTTGTGGTTTTTGAAGTTATATAACTTGGTGGGAACTTTTTAGTTCTACGACCAATTTAACTCCTCTTTATATATAGTTGGGGATGACATTTTCTTGCTAATCTTCTATGTCAGTCATACTTTGATAAAGATATTCTATATCGAAAGCCTGGCTTCGCAGTTAATAAATATTGTATTTATACTTAATTTTGTTACCATAATTATTATTTACATACTCATTTGGAAATTGAATATATATATATAATGGTTGAATACCATTATTCCAGAACTGTATTAGATAATTTTATGGATTTGAACAAAATTAGTCAAATAATTAATTACATTGGTAAAAAGGAAAAATGCATTTGTTGTTTTAAAAGCTTTAAATTTTTTTTTTATTTTATTCACTAAGCAAAGATTAAAGAAAATTAAAAATAGCATAAATCATTTCTTAGTGTATATAATGTAGTCTTAAAAAGATTATTAATTAAACAACAACAAAAAATTAAATTCGTTATTTATATTTACTTGACCATGAACAATTTTGCATCACACAGGTAATATAAAATACACCAACGAAAATTGTGCTCTTTTTTTCGTCTTAATGTTCATATGCTATTTCTCAAAATATAGTATTTGGATATACATACTAATGTAAAAGTAACTGGATATTCATTAACATGGATTCGCGTAGAATTGCGCATTTTTTTACTTTTATATTTTATATACTGTTAAGAATCAATAATGGATAAAATAACAAAATTTAAATAATTCAACTTTTTTATAAGTCAATTTCTTTGCTTAATTATAGCATAGGCATCTGTTTTCTACATTGTGGAGGAAAACATAAAAGTGATTCAATAAATATTTAGTATCAAATTACAAAAAAAAAAAAAAATTACAAATTTTTTGTTTACATATATATACATGACAGGTCTTTAATCAATTTAACTTTTTTTAATAAAAGAATGTTATGGAAATTGTAATCCTTATACATATTGCTTTTCCATGGTGACTAAAGTGTTCAAATATTTTCCAAATTTTGAAAGACATTTTGCACTCCTTAGGTAACATGGTGCGTAATATCAAAAACCTAATATATATGTTAGTGTGTGAATGTGAATATATGCTTGAAATTTATTTTAAAAAAGAAGAAAATGTACATATACAAAAGTTATTTAGAAATCTTAAATAATCAATGAATAAATTATCGGTCTTAATTTCTTTACATAATCTCTCGCGATATCTGGCAAAATATGTTTTTTCTTTCATCATCAATCCTGTTTTTATTTTTACGTTTTCTTTAGGTTGTTTTTCTGCTTTCTTAGAGCTAATTTCTTAGTGTTTTTTTTTTATAGTGCACTCAATGCAAGCCATAGTAATCAACGAATGCCAGATAGGTTTGTTCATAAAATTTCTATCTAGTGCCTACTATCTGATATTTCCACATTAGTTTTTAGTTTGTGAATTTCATCACTGAGGAGTCTTGAATCTTAGAGCACTGCACGTAGATCTTAGGATTTAAAGCAACTCTCCAGCAGCTATATTTTACTTTTTTAGTAAATTATAAAGCTACAAGTTCAAAATGAAAAGAGATGTTTTCAATCCATGCTCATTCACTTGTATAATCATATAGATCTAAACCTTGTTCAGTATCTACACATTTTTATGCCTTTGGTTTTATAATAATCGTAGTTACCATTATCCCATGGACAGGAATGGTATTAAACCATTAAACATCACATGATCACCATTTCCTATGTTTACACAAACAGTGACAAACTTTTCATACAGCAGTGTCACCCAGTGCAAGCCATGGGAATCAATGAATACAAGAAGGTTTGTGTATAAACTCCCTATCAATTGCCTATTCATCCTATGTCCCAAACTAGTTTCTAACTTGGTGGGTTTTCATCATTGAAAAGCCTTGAATTTGCAAGCATTGGATCTAGATCTTAGGATCTAATGCAATCCTCTAACTGCCAATTTTTACCTATTCAGTTAACAATAAAGTTATAAGACCAAAACAAAAATAGGTAATGATTTCAATCCAAGCTCATTTACTTGTATAATCATATAAATCTGAACTCAATTCAGTATTTATACATGTTTGTGTCTTTAATTGCATTACACCCTATAATCTATGTGCAGTGCTCCCAAATTCAAGGCTCCTCATTGATGAAAGCCACAAGTTAGAAACTGGTCATAGGATATTGTTATGAGTAAGCACTAGTTATGGATTTTATACACAAATCTTCTTGCATCCATTGATTACTATAGCTTGCACTGGGAGGCACTATTGTATGGAGAGTTTCTTACAGTTTTAACAGCTTGTAAGTATGGAAAATTGTGACCATGTGATGTTTAGTAGCTTAATAACATTCTTCCCCCATGGGATAATGATGACTATGGTTATTGAAGATACAAACACCCCAAAATATATAGATACTGAACTGGGTTCAGATATATATGATTGTACAGGCAAATGAACTTGGATTGAAAACCTTAAGTGTTATCATTTTGGACTCATAATTTTATAGTTAACTAAAAAGGTAAAAGGTGGCTGGTGGACGATTGTATTAGATCCTAAGATCTAGGCATAGTGCTCTCAGATCCAAGCTCCTTATGATAAAGCCACAAGTTAAAAACTAATCTGGAGATATTAGATGAATAGGCAGTAGATAGAAATTTTAGCACAAATCTTCTTGCATCCATTGATTTCTATAGCTTGCAGTGGGTGGCACTACTGTATGGAAAGTTTGTCATTGTTTTAACAGCTTGTGTAAGCATATGAAATGGTGATTATGTGACATAAAAACTTTTCTAAAATCTCTTTTATAAAAAAAAAATTACAAAACAAACTTTTTATATCTATAGATAAGTTTTCTTAATTCCATATCTTTAACTTTCATAAACATAGAATCATCTTTTTCTCTTTTTTATTCAAAAATATTTTTTTTATATAATTAACATCTCTATAATCAAGAAAATGAATATGCCAACCAATACAGGCTTTCTTAGATCTTGAATACAATTATTAAATCATCATTACCATCATCATCATTTTCAACAATTATCCATTCATAGCAAGATGTTCTCTTTTTAATTCAGTTTCTCCAATATCTAGCTTCTCTTCTCCACATCATTCCAATTATTAAATATTATATGCAATAATAACTGTATATTTATTATATAATTTTTTTATCCTTATATACATTTTATTTACTTTGAAATCAATATATTTGACTCAATATTGTAATCATCATCAGTAAGATGACTTTTGGCTTAATTTCAAGTTCTCCAATATTTGATTTATTATTATTTCTTTTTAACTATTCAGTACAAAATACTCTAACGAGCTCTTTGGGATATTAAGCGCAATTGGGTGAGCTCATGTAATTACAATATAAATATGTAGACATATATATTGTAATAGTGCAAACAGATTCCAAAGACATTCATTCAGCAAGTATACATGATTCTCACATTTATAATATAAAATTATGTTATTACATTTATTATTTATCATGTAATGATGAGTGTTCTTTTAGAATATGCACATATGAATGTGCATGTATGACATATATATATATATATATATATATATATATATATATATATATATATATATATATATATATATATATATATATATATATATATATATATATATATATATATATATAGGATTGTGTAAACTTCTTTTAAAATAAATGTAATGAAATAAATTTGATCAATGTAATTTTTTTTTAAAAAAGCTTAAGATAAACTTAAACCCTGTAACTAGTTTTTTTAGAATATAACAACTTGATTAGATTTTATCTGAAAATTTCCAAAGTAGAAATTATTTGTAGATAATAAAAAAAGAATCTAAAAATCTATTATTCAATACAAGTAACAAAAGAAGAAGAAAAAACAATGTTATACATTCTTTGAAGAATTAAAATTAAATCTGAGAATGATGGAATATTTTTTATCATGGGACTTTAGTGTGATGAAAAAAAATTCTGTATACCAGTATTAAGAACTGTGCTATTTGAGAGGACTAACATAGAATTTTACACACCTAGATTTAGGAAAGGCTTTTTTTTAACTGTAACTCCTGTTAAGTGACATATATCTTATTGCCCTGAAAAGAAACAAGCTTCAAATGTAAATTGTGTCAAAAAAGAGAGTAAAAAAACTTTTTGTTCATGACTACTTATATTATAGGGAATTTGAATACAGATTTTCAAACTCCCTTCAGACATGCACTGCATCTCATACAACTGATACACATGACCACACATATGTAAAGAAAATAAATGATTTTTTAATATACGTATGGGTGTGGTCATGCATATTAGTTGTATAAGATAGGGTGGATGACTGAAGAAAGCTTGAAAGTCTGTGCTCAAATCCCCTATATTACAACTGGATTTTAGATATATAAAATATATTTGTATTTAAATATGTCTATATTGTGAAGAAGTGACATAAGTGGTGCTAAGGGACCTAAAAATGCATTGACTCAAACCACAGACATGTAAACAGCTCTGGTGATAAATTACTAACGGTCTGCACTCAAACCTTAAGTGGCATAACATCTGAATAATTTATAGCTCATCTATGCTTATGGTAGTTAATATACAATTGCAGAAAGAAAAGCAAAATTCCAGTTAAATAACTGTGCCAATGGTTGATAATAGACATTGTGTTATAAATCTCCTACCTATACAGTTAAAATAATCATAGCTAGCTGTTAATGGTAAGATGTTTCATTTTTAAAACTTTTAAAAAGAAAAGGTCTTAATGAATTCATATTTATATCTTTTATATGATTGTTAGTCATTTTATTTTTGTGTATGAGTGCTAATTTTGTTATTTACGTTTGAAATGATTAAATATTGTATGTATTTAACTATGTTATATAAATAAATTCTTTTAAATAATACTATAAATGGAAATTATCAGAGTCTTTTTTATTTCTCAGATTCCATTTCAAAGGTGCACAATATCCCTTATAATTTCAACGTTGACATCAAACTAGAGAGATTGATTTATACCTTTAAAAAATGCTGAATGTTGATAGAAATTAAAGGAGGGAAGATGGTTTTTTTTAATTTGAAGGTTTCTTTTTACATGAAAAGTTGGCACCATAGAAAAGGTTGTGAATGGATACTTTTATCATTACTTAAATAAAAATAAATTATTTCTGCATTTTGAGTTCCTAGAGTTGATTTTTAAAGAGATGATTGGAAAATATAACCTCTTTACTTTCAATCATCATGACTATTATCTACTTTTTTTATGATTGTATGAAGGTTGGAATAGTTTACATATGTCAAAAAAATAATACACCTTGAACAAACTACATATAAAAAAAATGACTCATCTTTTGAGAATATTAAAAAAAAATTTCCCAACAGAATAGTACTGCAACATACAAGTAATATACGTAAAATTTATTAGGATAGGTGTTATGAAATAGGAAAACAATGCTATTTGATATGGAATACAAGGTTGTTAGTAGAGTTAGTTAAAAGTGCTAGACAATAATTGATAGTGCTAATGGTAGATAGAAGTAGGATGAAGTCAAGAAGGCAAAGGAGTTTTAAAATTGGCATAATTGTGAGTTCAGACAAGTTTGAATATTTCTAAAGATGTTTGCATCTTATGGTAGATATTGGTACATTATATTATGCATCAGTAAATTTATATAATAATAGGGGTGTTGTTGTCTTTTTTCTTCTTCATGAGCCAAAGACCATGGAATAAAATAATAATAAAAAAATAATAGGAATAGATGAATAATATTATTTCCAGGAACTTTCATATAGTAAAAATATAATAGCTGACATCTCATTACAATAACAAGTACTTTCCTCAGAGCTTCTTCTTGCTCAAATCATAAGAATGTGTGGGGTGAGATTTAAAATCATTATTTTTTTGTTATTTCTTTACATATTAAAATTTTATTGGGTGAGAAGTTTAAAAAATATTTTATCCTCCAATAGTTTTTTCCAAATATTGTGAATTTTCTTCAATTCACATTTCTCATTTATGCTTTTGAGTCTTTTAAAAATCTCTATAAATGAGAAATGTAAATTGAAGAAAATTCACAATATTTGGAAAAAACTATTGGAGGATAAAATATTTTTTTTAAAACTTCTAAACTAATAGAGTTTGATTACAAGAAGAAAATAACAGCAGCAACAACAAATAATTTTAAATCTCACCACACACATTTTTGTGATTTGAGAAAGAAGCTCTGAGGAAAATACTTGTTAATGTACTGAAACATCAGCTATTTTAGCTATTATATTTTTACTACATGGAGGCTCCTAAAAATAATACTATACATTTATTATTTATCTGTGAGAATATTAGAATTAACACACACACACACACATATATATATATATTAGATGATCATCAGATCAATAAAGAAAAAATGGGAACAAGAATTAAGCATAAAAAAACAAGCTAGAACAAATGAATTGAACCTGTCGAAGCAACACAATTTTCAGTTGATATGGGAATGTTTTATAATTTAATCATAGAAATCCAACAAAAAATGAATATAAAATTTCAGTCCATACAAAAAACAGCTAATAAAAATAGATGTAAAATTTCAGTTCATACAAGAGAGCCAACAGAGTATGAAGGTAAAATTTCAAAACATATAAAAAAATCTTATCAAATGACAACGAAAAATGATGAGGTTGTGAATAAATAAGGAAAGAAAGTAAAATATGATAGAAAAATTCTCTAAGAAATGTGAGGAAAAATTTAATCAAAAGAGAACCAAAAAGAGTGTAGTGAAAGACAGAAAAGATAGGTATCCAAATAATAAAAATAAGAAAACAATAATTCAGATATAAGTAAATATAAAAGATGAAACCATAAAGCTGAGTAATTCAAAAACTAATTATGAAAAAATGATATGAAAAAATCAGAAAGTGAATAGAAAACAGATAAAAGAAATTAACATGGATATTCTTCATCAGTTTGGCAAAATAGAAACAGAGAATCAGAGTCATAGAGGTGGTCATAATGAAAATAGAGCAATTGAATCAGAAGTAATAGGGGTTAAACCAAGTCGTTTTGAGAAAAGCCAGCCTCAGTATAATTCATTTTTTAAAAATTAAAATATTTAAAGGTCATACAGGTAAAGCATCTGTAAAAGATCTAGATAGTTTAGAGAGACAGTTTAAGCTAAATTTATTGTCCAAAGAGACATGTAGTCACAGCTTCCCAAGCATGGTGAGATTCTCTATTTGACAAACCCAATACATATCAGAGGTAGTAAATAACTTCAGGATAAAAGAGATACAAAAAGCTATATGATACTAGGTAATGCAAGAAAAATTTGTTGGATGAAAAACCTATTCTGTTATTTAGAAAGCAGGCAGAAAAGTTAAAAGCTCTAGATGCTTGCAGTTATGACTGAGGGTCAGATTATATGGTAACCCAAAATAATCTTCCCTTCAAGATTGAACAAATAACTTTAAGCTCCAATAAAAAAAAACATAGTACAAGTAGCTTAACTCTTAATTATATTGCATACTAGAATGCATAACCAATCAAGCAGGCAAGCAGAAAAAAATTGTGACTAAAATCCTACAAAAAAATGTCAAGCCATGAAAACTTTAGAAGAGATGTTGGTCAGAAAAAATCAAAAACCAAAGTAAAAGTCAAGTCCTAACTGGAAGTGGAACTAGAATTAAAGAAGATTATGGAGAATCAAAATTAAAATTCTGCTACTAAGATAAAATAAAAAATGGAAAATGAAAATGGAAACAAACCTCAATAAATCATTCCTTTTCTCAAGGCTGAGAAAAGGGTAAGATGGACAATGAAATAGGCTGAGAAAAGGGGTAAGATAAACAATAAAATAGAAATCACTAAATCAATATCCAATTTAATATGATTCTGAAAGGATTAGGTATCTATCTATGCAAACCAAAATTGATTAAAAATTAATTTAACTTATTGGACTCTGGCATCCAGATATCTGTTATCTCAGCCATTTTAATATTTAAAAGACATTATTAATAACAAGTTATCCAGTGTGATATCAATATAAACTGTTAAGTAAAAAAACAACTCAAACAAATGATGGAATGGGACATTATCTTCAAATGCTTTGGCCTTTATAGTAATCCCATTGTATTTGTTATGAAAAAGTATTGATCAGTGAGATTATGTTTAGATGTCCATCAATTAAATAAGACAATGTTGCATGACTATACTATTCCTTCTTTTACCATTAATTGTTGATGAAGTTCAAAAGGAAAAGAATTTTTTCTATCTTTGACTTAACACCCAGTTATTGCCAGATTAAATACCATTTAGAAGATCATCAATACATTGCATTTAGATATAAAAACTAACCATACCAATTCAACTGAATGCCTTTTGGATTGACTAAAAGTAGTGCAAGCTTGTTAAGATGTCTAGATCAAATTCTATAAGATCAAACAAATTATAGCAATGTATATCGATGATATATTGATGGCATTCAGTGACTTGAATGAATATATATAGCTCTTGAAAGATGTTATTTTAGGAATGTAATAAAAAAAGTATTAAAATCAATTTAAAGAAAAATATTTTAGTCTTTGATGAAATCACCCAGGCACATCAAAAGCTAAAAAGCAAATAATGTCATTTTTTTAGGAATGTGAAACTTTTATAACTGATTTTACTAGTAATTTGCAAAAAATCTGAACTGTTGCTGCAATTATTACAAAAGAATATGTCTTCAAAATAGAATCTAGAGCTAATAAATTCTTTAAAAATATAAAAGCAAGGATTTGAAGTGGGCAATATTTGCATTTCCTGATTTTAGTACAATCTTTTTTGTCCAAATTGATAGTAGTGGGTACAGATTGGGCTTACTTTATTCCAAATCCAAGAGAACAATCAGATTGGGGTTCTCTATTTTATAAGAATTTTTCTAAAAATGTTCTGTGGCCAATCACACTCTCACCAAAAAGGAGACATTTGCAATAATATAAATATTTTCAAAAATGTAGATAATTTTTACTTGTATCTGAAGTGATTGTAATCACAGACAAAAGCCTTGAATTTTGAATCATGATTGCCTGACTAATAGGCAGTTGATTTGTTGATATCCATTTGAGCAGGAATTTAACTATATGATCAAATGTTGTGAAAGAACTGAGAACATAATAGTGGATTCTAAACTGTAATCCAATTCATCTCAATTTAGCAACACTTTAGTGATGAGCAACTGTGAGTTTAGTTATGAATCTGTAAAAGAGGGCTACAGCAAATGATTAGGATATTAGATAATCCTCATGATTGGTAATTTAATGTAAACAATGTTACAAGTCAGAAAATGCTGTTTTAAAATATAAAGATGGAAAGGAAAAGTGAAGGCAGTTATTCCATCAAACATGCATGGTTTTTTTAACCAATACATCCATTGTTTATATGAACTTTATAGAATTCCCAAAACAGAACACAATTAAAAAATTTTTTTTACTGATCACATGTGCATGGCAGCATCCTTTCAGTTTTAAAAAATTGCAATGTGTGCCAGCAGATTAATGTGAGCCCATTACAATCAATTATACCCCCCTCCTCCCCCCAAAAAAAAACTAAAGAGATGATAGCCATTAATTTTTATGAATTTTTCCACTGTTCAATTGAATGAAATACTTAAGTATAGTTTATTATTTGTTTTCCAAAATTGATAGTGGTCTACCTTATGCTGTAAGCAATGGCTTGTCATATCATCAAAGTTGTGGAAGCTCAGCATTTCCTGATCATAGGGAAGTTTGAGATGATTATATATATTCATAGTACTCTGTTTGTGTTCAGAGGAATGGAATAAATGAGTGGTAAAACAAAACATGCATGTACTAACTTTTATTTGGAATCCTCAATTCAAACCATGTGAACATGTCATGCATGTGATGAGTCATCTAGTTAGGATATATTTAAATTTAAATCACCAAGGCTTGATAAAGCAGATACAGCAGGTGGTTAATTATATAAATTGAATCAATGGGTGAGTACACGCATTTTGAATCTGTTAGATTGCATTTAGGAAGTCATAGTAAAACAAAACTTTTGATGATTCAGAAGGAGGCTATATAACCATAATTAAACCATGTTAAATTCCATCAAAGATTAATGCTAACAGGCAAGAAAAAAATTAAGAGAGGAAGGAGTTCTATGTTTATATTTCAGGTGGGGGACCATGTTAAATAAAAATTCTGGCATTAGTGATCCTCAACAGCTTACATACTAGAAATTTTTAAACTCTTATGATGATCTGTATACTATTACAGGATAGCAGGGAAACAATGCTTTTTGGATTATGAATAACCAAGGAATAAAAGAGACCTACCTGCAATGCCTGATTATTGAAGCTGTTCACTCATGAAAATCAAAATAACTGAAACAAAGCTATGTTAGGTTTTGTGATCAATTGGAAGATGTATATGAGTGGTAGATTAGTGTGCCTTGATGGATAAGATACCCATGCTAAGTTAGAGGAGTCTGCATTTACCCGATTCGTTTGGTGGCAATTTATACAAAAAGCCACAATTTTTTAAAGGGAAATGATCATTTCTTCTTTTATTAGGCAGATTCTTGGTAGACATATACTGAATCTATTTGTATATATCAGTCAATGAGCCAGTGTATTTTTATAAGTAATTATACGCATAAGTTTTCTTGGCTACACTCATGGCATTAATACCAGTATAAATGTGGGGGTTGAATATAATCTCTAACTTTAAATTTACACTAAAAACTAAATTTAATATATTTAATTGTGCTTTTTATACACAACATATATTTTTGTGTTTAACAACAAATTGTTATTTCTTAGTTAACCAAGTTGTTTCTTTTCATTAAAAGACTATTGACTATCCTCACAAACACCAAAAACATGTTTTATTGAATTCTAAATAATAATAAAAATTCAGTTTTTTGCTTTAAAATCAAAAGCAATTTACTAAATTAAAATTACATTTTCAAATTACAATCAAAATAAAGTAAGTTTACTGTGTATATGTGCTATTTTCTCCCATAGATATATAAAACAATAATTAAACCAAATATTTCCACAATTTTTCCTGTTTTAAATGTTAATTAAACTTTCCTTAATGTAATAGCTATATTTAGAGTTTTTTTTTCAAAGTATAAATTAATTATTTATTAATTATGTTTTGTATATAGAACTTGTAATACATTTATTTAAGATCTTTTATAATCTAAGCTTAAATTGCAATGAAACTTCTAAATACAGAGATAGTGTTGGTGAAATATTGCTTTATATAACAATGAAGGCATAATTATTATTATCAATGATGATTTTGCCTTAAATATGAAGAGATATATGTTATGAGTATCAAAAAGAAATCAAATACAAAATGTATGGTGAGAAATCAACAGATATTACTGATATCATTGAAAAAAATTAAGAAATTTAAATGGAGCTGATTGGACATGATAGTTAACATGATGATAATAGATAGATAGTTGAAATCTTAAAGTGGATTCCAATAGATTTAAGACCTAGAAAGAATGCATGTGAGATAAATGAATGAAATAAGCAAGTTTTCTGGTATTATGGGAAGAAGAGAGTCTAGAGACTGGAGAAACTGAATTAATATTGGAGCAACCTTCATACTACAGTGGATTGATAATAGTTAAAAATATTGGTAATGATGTTGATGCTGAGATAGGGAGAAGAGAGTAAGTAAAAAAAGAGGAAGAGAGAAGTAAAGAGAAAAGAGAGGAGGTGGCATTAGATTATATAAAGAAGCTATTGCAAAAAAAGTTTTAAGAAAGTTATAAAATAAAAAAAAGTTTTGTAATATGTTTTGTTTAATTACATTCTACTTTTAAATAGAGAATATAAGTAAACATGCATTTAAAACATTGAATTCTAATAAGCACTGAACTGCTTCACTGCATATATGTGTAGTCAAATGTAATGTTTAAGAGATTAAAGTGTAATTTAGGAATATTTTTTTCCAACAAGTAGATCTGATATCAAGTGGTAGAGTTGTTTTTAGAGAGTAGGTTAAAAAAGTAAAGTTGAAGTTATATATAAAATTTAATTTTAATTGTAATAACTTATGGACAATTTTGTCAATGCTCTAACATTTCTGGGATTTAATCTTGTAGGCATTGAAGGAATACATTAAAATATATACTTATTTCCGCCAATAGCCATTTTCGATATTCATAATATCATTTGCAGGTCACACAAAATTATTGACTTAAAAATTAGCCTGCTATATTTGATCAAAAAATTTAATTAATTTACTTTTAATCTTTAGAGGTGGGCAACCTTTTCAATTGAACAGCTAATTTAACTTTCTCTTTTTAAATGAGAGACATACTTTTTTTTGTGAATTAAACATAAAGTAATGTCATTGTTAATGACTGTTCTATATTTAGTGACAATTTTTTAATTTGCCTTAAAACTGTCTGGAAATCTTATCTATATTCTCAAACATTTTTTTTATGTTCTTGATAGATTAATTCTACTGCAGCACCCAAAATAAAGTCTTTTATAAACTCTCCTTCAAAGAATGGTTGAGAATTTTTACTTTTCTTTTTTTAAATAATGTAGCTTGCTTTCACAGAATTTTCTGACTTGTTTGTACTTTTTATGAAACTAGTCTATCACTGGATGAAGATTTGTTCATTATTTTAATATTTCTTTCTTTTCCAATAATTTTGTTGTAATCAGAAAGTTTGATATTAATATTATGTTATTTATTAACTAAAATACTTTCAGTCATGTCAGTCACATTGATTTACTATTTTCTTTCTATAAAAAAAAAATATGTTAGTCCATTTCTTTTGAAATGGACAATTTTCTGTTTCAATTTTTCTTAGCTCATTCAGTGTAGTCAGCCTAATAAAAAACAGTAAATGCAAAATAATAAACAAAGTAAAATTCAAGTTTTATTTTTACTAATTTTCATTTGCCTGTGAAAATCACTACAAAAATAAGCAAAATGCCCTCAACTTTGTAGATTAATGTGAAAATCATTATAATGCTCTCAGACTAAATCTGTAATCAAACAGAATACACAATACAGATAATTTTTGGGAATATTGTACCTCTAATTGAATGAGCTAGAACTATTATAAGAATTGGAAAAATAAATATTTTATTTAACTCTTCTTAATTAAATAATTGCTCTACATTTGTTTAAATAGAAGTTTTATAATATGGATCTGAAGTTTCCCAAGCCTGAATCAAGATAATGTATTCTCCAGTTATAAATTATAATGATTCATTCAAACACAAGTTTCTCGTGGCATTTAATCTAAAATTGAAATGAAATTCCTAAATGAATTAATTTTAAAAAATGTAAATGGTCAAAAGTAAGTGATATTTATTAAAAATAAGAGATTTGAGACCTTGAAAAATATTTACAAAATAAGAAAGTAACAATTAAAACACATATATAAAATTTAATACTCATACTGCAATTTTTTGCGTGTCAATTTTTTGTGTGTCTATTTAATAAATTAAAGATATGTCCTATAATAAAAGTGATCTTGCTTCTTAAGGCATTTCATTGTGATTATATTGAATGTCTGTGACCATATAAAAGTTGGCATCTCAATTACTTATTGTAATTTAACTGTGTAGAATATATTAAACTGATGAATAAACTTGCTTATTCTGAAAAATATACATTTGAAAACAAATGCATAATAATTATAGTATATGTGGTAAGATGATCGTTTTAAATGATATGAGCAACATGAAGAATCATTTTAGAATTCATAGGATCAATGAGAATGTGTCCATAAACAAATATTATGTACTTTTTTCTGTTTTGTCAGCATTTTGCTAGGAATGAAGAGATCACTTTTAATATCTTTCTCTTAAAAAATATTTGTTTTAATAGAATCATGTTTTATTAATTTCATTACATGGAGTATTGCTGTTTAAATATTTCATATTAGAAAGTATCTCTGAATATCCTATATATACAATTATATAAAGAATTTTATGGTGTAATAGGTTATTTGCACTGTATACAAGAAAATGCACTTTAGAATTAAAATCCAACTAAAACATAAAACTTTTTTAGGTTCCAAGAAAGTTTAGAATTTATTTTTAAATAATCAGACAATAACCATCTTAGCTAATACATTAAAGGCAAATAGTATCTAGATATTTATAGTTTATAATAAAAAAGAACACTATTAAATTCCTCATCACATAGAGATGTATGAAGAAGCATTTTTTGTCAATAGTTGATTCAAGACTGTTTATTTATATATTGTGACAGTCAGATGATGTATGTTGGTTTAACCCAGTTCAAATACTAGGCAAAAGTACCTCGAGGCCATCCATACATGAGATATTAAATCAAGAATACTATGACCTCTGCCCTGTTCACCTATTCCCGAGGCTAACTGCGAACCAACAACATTATCTGAGACACGCATAAATTATTTTCTCACCGATCCAAAGCTTAGCATCAGTGGAAGAGAAACATGGATGGGAACACCTACTTAGCTTAATAGTTAAATGTGCAATAAAAGTACTAAGAAACATGTGTTTTGCGTGCCTGGATCATTGGAAAAGTAACATAAAGCATTAGAATAAAATTAGCAAACTCAAGCTTGTTAGTTAAATAAAATATTTAATTAATGACTTTAAAATAATAATGATTTAATGGCCTCTGCTATTCCCCTAAATTCATGAAAACTAATTAGACAATGAAAACAGATTAAACGATATAATATTTTTGTGGTCTAAGTCTTTTCTTCCCAATTTTAATAAAATTGTCAACTCGAATCTCCTCGATAAAGTACAATAGTAAAAATCTTTCGCAAAGCATTTTCTAATTGCTTTGTGCTAAAAACAGACAGTTTAAAAATTATTTAAAATGTATATAGCTAAATCAGATATATGTAATAAGCTGCTGGTAGACAAAAGAGACGTTATCGAGATCAAGTTGGCAAACAAAGGAAACTTACTCCTATGGAATTTAGAAACATAAATAAAGTTGGAAAGAGATTTTAAATGGAAAAAAAAATTAACTTTTAAACTTAACCACAATGGAATACAAAATATTTACACATTAGTAATGAAGAATAGTGAAGGAAAAAAGGTTAAATATAGATAGATGATCACACATATATATATTTAAGACTAGTCTAATAAAAATGGTTACATTACAAATATCATTAAATAAAACAATTCATAATATAATTCAATTAAGAAAGGTATGAACAAAAGGGTAGAAAGTAAATAGTTCAATGGAGGAGAGATATGATTACCATCCTGGTTCCTTGGTCATGTTTCCTACGGCATTTGTGGCTTGATCCGACCATCGATAGGTATTTGCCCAGACAAGGAAAGTGGAAATAAGTAGCATGCTTTTATGAAAAGTCCTACAGACACGGCACAGAGTTCAGATGACTATTGAGTGGATACTAAGGCATTTTGATGGTATTTAGGAACCTCGGCGATAGGCAAAGCTTTTTGCCTAGCCAAGCATAGTAGATTCCATCAAATTCATATGATTTTTAGCTTGTAGCATGTTCAAACTTCTCCGTGATTTCGAAGATGACAGTTGTATAACTTTTTGGAATAAAATCTCAACAAGCAAAATCTGAAAGAGTTCTCCAAAGAGAAATCTGAATGCTATTTTCCAAAAGGAAAATCTGAATAACCAAGTCTTTTGTTCTCACTTTTATTTATACCCTCTTTGTTAGCTACCTTCTATTGTTTGTATGATCTTAGATCTTGATAAGCCCCACTGCACTTCTTTGTTTCAAGGTAACACTTTCTAAAAATAACTTTTACTTTTTTATTCTAAATTTCTTTCTTTAAACTTTGAATTTTATTAATTAAAAAAGAAAGAGAAGGCCATCTTTAATTTGACTTGAATGGGCTCACTAATTAAAACATATATTCCTTTAGAAAATGTTGGTGTGCTTATCTCAAAATGAAATCATACGCCATATTTTAACAAGATTTTAACAAAAAAATATATTATTTCTTTTAACAAAATAAGCATTTTATTTCAGCAGAATTTTGCATTAACTCATATATATACGTTTGACGTATATACATATATGTTTGATTAATAGGTTTTACAAGTAATTTTTATTAACAGAAATCTAATCTTAGAATGGAATTTATTTAACACGAAATATTTAAATGTAAATACAAATTTAATAAACGTAATTAATTTTAGCTTTAATGCAAAACCCTGCTGATATTGGACTATAAACTTAATTCAGGTCAATAATACTAACTAAGTTTATAGGAAGCTGTGAAGCATGGATCGGACTTCAGATCCATTGCTTCAATATAGAGACATTTTTTTCTTTTTATCAATGTATCTTTACACTTTAGTTCAATCCTATTGCAACTATCCATAACCTAACCATCAGATCAACCTCTCTCATTATAGATATATTTTGAAACATCCATTTCATTATTTCAAACGAATAAGACATATATAGCACATACTGTAATTTAATTTCAAGCACACACTTTTTAGATGTATTTAAATTTATCTTAAAGTATATATTTTTAGATATACATTTCTGAACTATATGACCAAAGCTATGTGAAAAAAAAAAATTCCTAAAATGCTCATTTTATACTGAATCAGTACTCATCAGTTGTTCCATATCATAATCATTTACACATATCACCATTTGTTTAGTATTATATAGAGAGAAAATTTAGTATAGTTTGATTACAAGTGTCAAACTGTCTGCATTCACAACTTTGAAACAAACCACTTTATATAAATATATTAATGATTATTACTAATTATTTATTAAACTAGATATTATCTCTAGATCAAATATACTTACTTAATGAATATTATGTCTGCAGTATTATAGTGATATATAAACACATGTTAAAATTTGTTGCTAGATTTTTAGATAGACTTGGAAGTTAAAGTGTAGCCTAGATTTGGATGTACTGCTGAATTTAATAAGTTAAAATATAGTGCATCAACTATACTAAAATATTACTAAATTATTTATATATAGATTGTTTGTATACTAAATTTATTGTGTGAACATGATTGATTAAACATAAGGCTACATGAAATTTTTTTATTTAAAGTGTTCTGTAATATTCAGAAAAGCAATTTCAAAATCAAAAAACCAATCATATATTTTTTAGTTTTTTGAATATCACATATTGAAACTTCACTTATAATGATACAATCTTCACTGGATTGAACTATGTGGAGCAGATTGCCCCCCCCCCCCAATTTATTGGTGAATGTAAAAAGAATTTTATAAATGCGGTCACAAAAACATTCCAAAGATATATCAATTGCTTTCATTGAATAGTTTAGTTAAGAATAAAACCATGAAGAATTAGAATATAACAAGATTTTGAAGTCTTTGAGAAAAAAAAGTTTGTGGCTAACAGAAAGGAAACTAAAGAATAATGTGTGATATGTATTCTTATTTATATTTTATGGATTGGTTTGTATAAAAATATAACATTCATGTTTTTTTTTATCTCTTTTTTCTGGAGTCAGCATAACCATATTTAATTTACTTAAGCATGATTAAGAATTCATATTTATTGGAAAATATGATCTGAAGATAAAGCGAGATATAATTAACTAAGAAAATATGAAATATCACAAAATAAGATTATTATTCCAATTAATTATTGAAAATTTAAAATGAAGGACGATCATGCAATATAGTTGTATTAAGTTCTCCATCCGAAGATACTAAGCAATAGGCTGTTAATACTCGAGCTATTTTAATATTTGATAATCATCAGTAATATAAACTATAATAAACTTTTTTGCACAAAATACATATATAAATATTTTAAATGTTTAAGATTATCTTAAGAATTCATTGTGATATGATGAATTTTAATTACTTTTTTCTTTTTCTCGTTAGACTTATTAAACTGTCGTCGCCTAATTTAAATAATATAATCGGTGCTGGATGTATTTTAGCTTACATTTACGTCATCTTGAATGGTGTGGATATGAAATGGTTAACAAAAGAATCATTAATACTTATTTGCTATGTAAGTATTTGAATAACAGTTAAAGCTTTAGCTAATTTTTTAAATATATTGACATTTCAATTAAATATGTGTCATTTTACAACTGACGTTTGATAGACAGTTTGAAAATTAATTGAAGATTATTCATGTAAAGAATAAATCTTGTTCTCAATTACGAACTCTTAAATTAATTATTTACATATTGAAAGTTCTGTGAAAACAATTAGTATTTAGCCTAGGAATTAGGATTTAAAGATCTTAAGTTTTTCTCATTAACTTTTGGTTAAAAATTTAGACCAACAAAAACATTCAAATTATAACGGAAGTGCGTTTTTTTTTTCATTTTTTTGGTTTTTAAAAGAAATTTTCAAGGGTTATTATAAGATTTTAGTTGTTTTGGTAAGATTTCAGTTTTATTTTTCCGAAAGCTTATTTTAAAATAAAATAGTTATTTACCAACAATATTTTTGTTGCATATATATATGCTTGCGTACAGACATTGATTGTATTTACAGTATAAGTTAATAATTCATATGCAAATCTCTTCAATCAGAGCACTTCTCATTTTTGAAATTCTATCACGTCGTAGTTATTCTCCGATGTAAAAAGTCATATTATCCTATTATATATATTCAAATCACTCTCGAAAACGTTTTGATATTTCAAACCCCTCTGTGAATAGATATAAGTATGAACTTCAAAAATCGATTATGTTTGAAGTTTAAACTTATTATTCAGAGAGGGCGTTGCTGAAGTAAGAGAATAGCCAAAATAATTTTTAATTGGTTTACGTGTAATAGATAGGCAACAAGATGAATGAGAAAGATAGTACAGTATACAGAAGATTTGGATAAAGTCTTTATGTCAGTAGACTTGTACAAAAGGTGGGATGATTGTGTTAGGAGAATTGTTGAGTGTTATGGTGGCAAAGATTGGGATAGAAGAATAGATGCATTAATTAAAAATAGGGAGTTGGAGAGATGGTGAAACTAGTATGGATAGGAAAAAGTTTAAATATTATTTATAAGTAAACAGAAAATTGGATGTGAGTTAATTTATGGTAATAGCAAGGAAAGTAGTTTACAGTTTAAGGTTTAAATAGGATCATTAGCAACAAGGGAATATACACACAAATTGAGAAATGTGGATAATTTAGTCAGTAAGTTATGTAAGGAAGGCATGGAAAATATTAGACATCTGTTAATTGAATGTAAATGCTTACAAGAAGAAAAGGTATGATGAATGCAGTTGTGGGAGAATAAACATAAACAAAGTGATTATACAAAAAGTGGATTATTGATTTTTATGCTGGGTTTGGAAAAATATAAGGGGGATTGAGATATAAAGGCTATAGAGTTGACGAAAATGATGTTGTTGAATTGGAGAGAGCATGATAGAAAAGAATATGGGAAAAACTTTGGGTGGGGAATGGATAAGAAAGGTAAGATGGCTAACAGGTTTCTCTGGCATAATGGCTGAGAGATTCCTGACTTTGATAAAGGAGAAAGCCATAGAACATTGCATCACATGGTGAGGATAAATTTAATATTTTTTATTTAATTTTAAGTTAGCGATATGGATTGGAATATTTTTGGTACTTTTGTAAAAGATATACAATGGAAGTTCTCCATCCATGTTTGTTTTAATTATCCATTTACAGGGGCATCAAAAAAATCTTGCAAACAATATGGCTGATTATAAGCTATCATATTTAATATTATTTTTTAAATATGATTCTAAAAACAAAATACACAAAACTACAAATGATTGTAATTTTAAAAAAATTTAATATAAATAACACATAAAAAATCTGGTCAAAGAAAGAATAGCAAGAGTGTGTTATAAATATGGATTCTTCATATGGGTAGGCAGAAACTCTTAATAGCATGCATTTGATCTTTATACAGTCAACACAGCATAAATTGTACTAGGTAGGAATTGATCTGTTGTCTCACTCCCCTGTGTTTTTTGTTTCTTCTATTTATTGGAAAATCCCAAATTTTAATCATTTTCCACAAAAAAACAAGTAAAGTAAAAACTCAAAAATAATATTAAACTAAATGTAATAAAATACTTACAAATAATGACAACAATATTCACAATATGTTTACATTCATTCACTATCATATACATAAAAAAAATTATTAATTATATGTTGTGAAATCGAATTTATAGCCATTTAGTAATATTTTTTAAAGGTAACACTAACTTATAATTCATTTTCTTAATATTAGTTAATTTTAATAAGTAACATATATTCATTAAAATATTTTTGAGAAAATAAATAAATAGTTGAGGCCCCTAAAAATGGATAACTAAAACAAACAATTGGTAAACTTTCATCATACAGTTTTTTCAAAAGTACCATATTTTCATATATATATATATTAAGTAAAAAAGATTCAGTATCCATATAAGTTTAACATGTTTTATCATCAATAGTAAAAGTGATGTGATTGCAATAATGATTTGCCTGTACTTCTATCTTTCACCTAATAGTAGCTAGAAACCTAGATATTGATAAATAAGTTAAATAGATTATTTGTTGTCAGCTACTTTATTAAAAAACAATATAAACTTACTTTGTAACTTATGCATTTTTCAAAGATTCATACAACCTGGAACCAAAGCCAGATAATGGAAATGGCAAGCGAATAAAACTCAAAACTTTAGATGTAAGAATAGCTTGAATAAACAGGAATGGCAAGCAGTATCAAATAGTCATTAATGATAATCAATTATTATCACTTAGTATATTACTCTATATCAATTTTTTAGCTTGCCTTCAAAGGCAAAAAACTTAATGTATTTACATACATGGATTAAAGCAGTAAAAGATGTTCAGCAATAAGTCAGAATTATAATGAAAGATAAATGAATATTTGTGACAAAAAAAAAACCCCAATAGATTTGACAAATTACAAATAACCAACAAATTTTATGACTAGGAGACAAGTCATTTCAATACCACAACTAAATGTAACTTTTAACAATAACAATGCTCAGATTATTTAGCTCTAATCAGCAGAATAAAAATTTTATACTGCCAGAATAAAATCTCAAGAATACAATTTCCCCCCATATATAAATCTAAGCATTTAATGGGTAAAGATAAAATAATTTCAATAAAATAATTTGTTTCATAGACAGAGTAGATAACATTGGTTTATATCAAATTTAAATAGGATACAAATAGGTAGTTCTTACTTTAAGTCAGTATTAAAAAATTGTAAATATTTGGATTCTGTTCAGTTTGATATTCTTATAGTTACTATTGTATTATTTATGCACCTCAACAATGGGAATTTAACAGTTTTAAGTGACATCTTTAGAAGAATCAGGAAGCAACACATTTTAATAAGGCTTTTCATGATTGAACTAAATCTATTTTATTTTGTGGGAACACTTCTAAATATAAAAAAAAATGTTAGCAAAGTGTTTGGGTAAAAAAAGAGATGATTAACTAATGTGGGTTATGAGTCAAATATTTGGGAAAAAATCCCCAAGCATGTGGAAAAAATTTCAGGTTTATTTGATCAGGATTAAAATCCAGATCATACACATAACAAGCAGATGTATCATTATTGTACCATGAGCTCTTATAATCAATATATATAGATATTGTAATAGTACAGAAATTGGCATGAACCTGGTGTAATGAAAATTCATTATCGTCAACTCCAAGCCAATGAAAAAATATAAAATTAAGTATAAAATATGTGAGCATAAGAGATCAACACAGAACTAACTATAAGTAACTATAAGTTCACTAGCATTACACAAAATCAATAATATTCATTCATCTTCATGAATGATCAACAATAAAAATAAATCAATAGTCAATTTTGTGACTGTGTTTGAAATGGGTCTATTATAAACCAGGTAATTATTTAGCCCTTGCTGGCTTGAGGCAGATTATTTAAACATTAATTTGAATGAACAAACCTAAGTATTAATCCATAAAAATATAACAATTAAAAATAATAATGCTGGGATACTAAAATATGCTGATTATCATCAATGCTCTGGCCAACTATAAACTTAATTTCTAAATAAATAATTAAAATGAAATGTAGTGCATGGACTTTAAAGGATATCCTCTTTGTGTCAAACAGGATCATCATCAACTGGATATCCATATACAGTAAATACAATCCCCTTTTAAATAATAGACTGTTATGCACGAACCCAGCTCAGTGAACAAAATCTCAATAACTGTTACAGTGATCAAGAGATATAATGCAAACATATAATATTCTAAAATATTTTAGGATTAAATAAATTCACTGGAATAACTTTAACAATAAAATATCAATTTAATAATAACAATTAAAATGAAATTAATGTCTGCTGAATATGGTTATACATATAAATTAACCCTTCTGATTTTGATTAATGGAATTAGTTATCACATTGTAATTTACAAATACATTAATACATAAAATATCTATATATAAGCACACAAACATGCAGTTCAATAATTTATGAACATATTTGAATTGTAAATCTATAAATGAAATTCCTTTTTATAATACATAATTAGTGACTGATTTAACATATATGAGTGTGTGATTGGAAATATGGGCACACACTGGCATTTGTTAAAAAATAAACCTAATAAACCATATTATATTTTCTTAATATACAAATTAATTTACTGCCAAAAAATATGCATAAAATTCATAAATATATATAAGCACTCAGATGTGTTGTATAATAATTTAATTTAACATGCTCAGATTATCATAGAGTTATATAAAAAAATTCAGTTCATTTTTAATAATACATAAATGCACACATATGATGTGTGCATATACAAAAAATAGTATGAATTAAAGCAATTAATTAGCCTATTTTTTCACAGTAAATAAAGGTTTTCTTTAAAAAAATATTTACTCTTTTAATAGTCCTTCATCAAAGTTTTTTTCAGATTACTCCTGATTAATTATAAACATCTTTAAAAATACCACAGCAAATGTTTTTTATTTTCCAATCTAGAAAGATTTTTGGAGTTTAGTTTTTTTTTTTTCAAAATAAAATCAACTATTAATTAACCCCACCTTTAGACCCCCAATTCAAACAAAAATTATTTACTTATTTTACTTTTAAACTAGAGATTTTATCAATCATCATTTTTACTAAAGAGTTTCACTTGTAATCAATAAACTGAAATAGCATCTTACTTTTTGTTGAATAAAGTTATTTACTTTTAAAAAAGTTTGTAATTCAAAAATTACAACTGTCATTTTCACTAAAGAAATGATTTAAAATAACACCAGCTTTACTTTATATATATATATATATATATATATATATATATATATATATATATGATGCAGTACCTTTATTTGTGCTTCTCTGCATATAGATAAAACAATATACATATAAACTAATTCTTCAGCAAGTTGATGAACTCTGAATAAGCTGGTCCCTATTAAAACAATTGACTAGCTTGTTGTCATTTTTGGAAAGATATAATTCAGTAACTGTTGGCCTGAAATCAAATCTGTTCAGTCTCTATGTTATATAATACACTTATATATGGGCTATAAACTACATAAAATCTGGAACTTGCTTCCATATTAATCCAAACTCTACCTTTGTGAACTAGTAGCAGCAGTTGGACTTGCAGTCTTGCCTTCAGTTATATCTTCATAGTAACCTTATACAATTTTAAAACTTTAAAAAAACTCCCCTCTAATCTTGTTCCAACCTTTTTATAGTCAGGATGGGAAAAAATATAGTAATTAAAAATAAGTTTTCTTTAACTTGACTGAAAAATGTTAATCACTCTTTTCAATTTAGTTTAATCCTTTCAAAAATAACTTTGTTGGATTTTTATCACAATATATCATACAATTATTAATTAAAAAATTTCTTTAATCAAACTAGATAATGGAATTTTATAATTACCAGTGTATTTATTTTTACATAAAAATTATCCTTAATTTAATTTCAAAATCAGAATTAATAAAATATTAATTAGACCTTTTTAAATGTTTGATTTATAATAAAAAAAATTAAATTCAAAATTATTTAATCATTAACTATTATTCTAGTATAATATAAAAATATTTACAATTTTTTGTCTATGTTTATTTTTTCCCTTCAACTTTATATTATATATATGTTTACACACACTACTATGTGGTTGTATGCCATGAGACACATAACCATCTCAGTATAGAAATACAAAACTATAAATACCATTACTTTACAGTTGATAAAGATTTCAACATAATCAAAAGTGCTAATGATTAATTAAAATATATATTTTAATTTTACTGATAACATTATTTGGAACCTACCAAGAACTTGAAGAGTGTGTCTTCTAATGACTAATACATATGTATGCAGATGAATACATTTTACATGTAACTAAAATTATCAGTCATCTATTTAATCAAAAACTAGCTGTTTTAATTAAGTAAAATTAGAACTGTGTTGATGATCAAGTCATATGCTACTTACATAGCTGCTTTATGTAAGATATCCAGGTTATATGTCCTGATCATTATACATTGTACCATCTTTCAAAGGATTGCACCTAATTTTAATCCATAAATTCATATCTCTTTATTATTTTTTTTATAAATGAGGTTTAAACTATGCTTTTTCCTAACTTTGAATGCTATTTTTTTCTCAAAAAAAAAACATTTATAAATACATTATCCTTTAACAACTTCATCTTAGTTTTCACCACTAACATTCTAATATTTTCCTACCTCTGAATATAATTTTTCAGGCTCAAAAGTCAGGTACACATTTACAGTGAGACTAATAAGTCAAGAATCATGCAGACATCTTAATAATTTAAATAACAAAATTACTTTATTTGAGACAATGTCAATTGATGAATATTAAAATTATGTACTTATAGATTATTATAATTTCTTTTAAGGCACCCATATCAAAAATAAAAGACTATGATAATTATTAACATTGAGACAGACTTTAATATTCTATCTATTTATAAAACCTTTTCAATACAATCGTATTCAATATTAACATTATTAGCTTATTGATAGAATAAAAAAAATTGTTGTTCATATAAAACATCTATTTATATTACAATGTTAATACTTGTAAATTTATATATATAAACTTGAGTTCTCTTATTTACATGTATATGAAATTAAAAAGAAATGATGATTTCTGCAATAATTCAGTAAGCTTACAATCATAAATATAACACTTCAATTATAACAAAAAAAATAATTAAGCAGGATGTCTTCACTATTATTTAAAATTAATTTTCTATGTCATGCTTGATTTGGATCAGCTTCTTCTTAATGCCAATAATTTTCTTTTTCAAATATATATATATATATATTCACTAGATGGAGCTTACCTCTAGCTCCTAACAAGCTTTAATTACAAGTTCCAGAAGAGAAAGAATTCAAAATCTCTATCGGAAAATCGTCATCATATATATATAACTGGATGAAAATTAAGCAGTTCTGCTGTAGGAAAGCAAAAGGTAAATCTTACATCATCAAGATTTGCTATAGATAATTTTTACTGTTGGAAGAGTTACATTGCCTTCATATAGTGCACTTCAGTTGACATAGTACATGATTATCATTTTCATCATGTAGAAATGTAATATTATAACTGTTTTTAATATTAATAATGAAAAGAATTTTAACAGTCATATTATTCTAATTATTTGTTTATGTAATAAATATTTGTGTGTGTATATATATATATATATAATTTCATTTCCACAAATGCAAATGTAAAGTAAATTTAAGTAAAAATGTACATTTATAATAAGTCAAAATAAAATTTATAAATGTTAGCCTTCTCATTGCATTTATGCATGATTATAATAAACATAGAATCATAAAAATTTATTATAAATGTGTGTTTTTAATATATAAACTGTTATACCTTCACCTGATATCATAGGTGAGGTGTAGAATCTAGTTGCCATGCAACTATTAATGTGACTTGTAACCTCCTAAGCTTACATATCACTTACAGCTATACTATGATAGCTTGCCACATGTGTAGGTACAATGACACTTCCAGCTGCTTTTGTGACAACTTGTCTTATGTCTGATTTAGGTTTTAGCAGTTTCCAGTTCTAATGTAAACTTGTTTCACAATTTTAATCATATAGTGAACAACATGTATACTACCATTCAGGTATAACAATAAATTCTTGTTGTCTTCTTTTACCATCAACTGGACTGACTATTTATAACCAGATACTCATACATAAAGATAACTAGTTCATTGATCATTATTATCTATTAGCAGTATCAAATTCTCCATACAGTCGTGCTACCCAGTGCAAGCTTTAGAAATCAATGCACTCAGGAAAGTTCATATATAAAATCCCCACCTAATTCCTACTCATCTAAGATCCCCAGACTAGTTTCTAGCTTGTGGCTTTCATCAGTGAGGAGCTTTGAATCTGAGAGCACTGCATCTAGATCAAAGAATCTAATGCAATTCTCTTGCACCATCTTTTACCTATTTAGTTAACTATAAAGCTAGGAGATCAAGATGAAAACACATTAGTGTTTTCAATCCAAGCACATTCACCTGTACCACAGTTACCATCATCACATAGACAGAAATTGTATAAAATCACCAAAACATCATATGATCACCTTTTCCTAATGCTGACACAAGCTGTTATTAGAAGCAGCTTGGGGTGGTCATGTGATATTTTGGTGGTTTTTATAGAATCATCAACTATTGGCCTATTTCTTCTATTGCATATGTTAATTATTCGTATATCTATTGGTCTATGGTGATGAATGCTCAATCTGATGAAGATAAAATGGAATCTTGTTTAATTCATTAGGTGAAGGTAAGTTGAAATATAACATTTTTAGCATGTCCAAAATATTGATGTTACTAAAATAAAATAAATTTCACCATAATTCGCCATAATAGATGTAAAGTACAAATTGTAAAATATTCAAACTAGATCATTTTAGCATAAGAAATTATATATATATAATTCTTAGTTTTAAGCTAAACATTTTTTAATTATATAAATACAGGCCACTGACCTACACTTATAATATATATATATATATATATATATATAGTAACGGTATATAATATGGCATTACATTAATTTAAAATTAAAATCAAAAATTCGTAAATAAAAATAAATTTATTAAAAACTAAAAGTTAAAATTAAAAAATGTTATTTAACATATATAATATATGGCACAGATGGAAACTTTGAAAGTATTTTTTACTTTTTAAAATAAAAAGTATTTGAACATACTTTTTTTATAAAAAAAAGTACAAGATCTAAAGAAAAAATATTTTTTGTTAAAAGATTCCTATGTAATCTCAGTAAATGGAAATGATTATTTTATAAATCAAACGAAAAGCAAACTAGTTTTTGGGGCTCTTATATAATTAAAAAAGTCAGATAAGAGAATAAAAAAATTAGAATGTCCAATAGAAGCAGGCAACCAATGCTTGGACCTTAATGAAAATGATTGGAACAGGAAACTATGTTCAGTGAATCTGGAGGATTACTATAAAAAGAAAACAATTTAAATTGAAAGTTAGTTCCAGCTTGATTTTTTTGAGAAGAGTGATAAGACACACTTGTCACCCTCTCTCACTTATTTCAAATGAAATGATTGTTGAATTATGAATGGTACTGTTGCAGATCCCAAATCATATGGGTACTGCAATTAAATAGTACCAGGATTGAACCTGCTAAGGCCATCGCCAGAACAACAGACCGGTCTTCCATGAAAGTACGACAAATAAAGACTTCACGGGAATTGGCATCAAGAATTGGGAGCTCTTCTACTTTAAGATATGAACTGTAAAATTTTAAAAAAATAATTAAGAACTTTCATCAAGATTTGACAAGCTTTTAATAATCAACTAAACCTAATTCTTAAAATGAACTTTTGTCTGACTTTTAAGATTTCAAAATCAATTATTAATGTTTAATTTTAAATATTTGAGTTTGCTAATTTAATCATTTTCATTTTTTTTAAATATTTATTAATTAAATTATTTGCATGTATTTAAATTTAAGTTGGGTGTGGATGTCTATATAGATTCGTTAAGTTTATGTTAGTTAAAGAGAGGGTTAATCTTGGGTTAGTTGTTTCGCAGTTAAATTGGGTTAATGGATTGGATATATTGGTGTAATTAGTAAATGTAGTATAAAGATTTACTACATGCAGAATCATTTTTATGCCACACTTGGGAAAAGTAATCCCACTCTTATCAATCATCAGAAGCAGATGTATTTCCTGATCGCCCCTTTAGCCTTTTGGAATGGAATGGTAAGCCAGAAAAAAGGACTGCAATCCCTTCCTATGGAGTTTTCTGTTTATTTATTTTGTTCTTCTCAGCAGACAGATGTAACATTCCTGTACTGGACAAGAGACACTTTCCACTATATAACCATGCTGTTCAGATGTGTATTCCTGACAGTATGGTACTTATTCATGCTGCATTGAATACATTGATGTATCAGATGGACTGGCATTAGTTTGACTGTGAACTTCTGGCCTAAGGTTAAATAAGGGCTATAGAATATTTTCTTTTTCGAACGAATCCATGTAGCGTATCTATACTCAGCATTATAAAACAAAGTCTTATAAAATATCCATCTGTGCGGACTGTTTAAAATAATAATTTAAATTTAAAAATTAATAACCAATCTAAAATAATAAATTTTATTCCTCAATTTTAAATATTTATATATATGCGTTAATAAATGTTTTTTGTGTGTTATTACTGGCAGTGGCTTTTATTTTTTAATATTGAAGATATATTTTAAATAAAATTATGTATTATTATCTCTGCTGCTCTGCAAGCTAGTGACTAGGGCTGATGGTCTTAATAAAATTTTATGTAAATTTGGATCATTAACAGGGCTTATCTGCCTACTATATAAATTTTCCAGGTTCCAATAGCCTGGTGGCACCCTTGTATGGCAGATATAGTAGGACTACAAACTTCCAATATACCTGACCATTATAATTGGCCACCCAACATGGACCAATACACTTTAACCACAAGTACCCTGAGAATTTTTAAAATAAATCATGCCATTAATATTTTTTCTAAATAAATATATTTTTTGTATTAATGTAAAGTTATAGTTTGAATTTTGTGTAAAAAATACTGCTAGTGATAAAAATTGTGCATATGTAAAAATAAATGCAACAAATAAAAACATAATAGTCAATATAAATAATTTAAAAAAAAAAGGTCTTATTTAAAATCCAACCATTTAACTTGCCTAAGTAATAGTTAAAAGTAGGAGAAAAGAAACTTGGGAAGGGGCAGAAATTTAGCTGGTAGTAAGGAATCAACAATCAACATTTTTTTTATCATTATATTTGTTTTTGTAATTACTAACCAAAGTTTTGTTCTTTTGAAACTTTCATATACAGTATAATTAATGTGTGTAAGATAATTATTAACACTAAGTAAATTTTTTTTTTTAATGTTTTTGTTTTTTGAGGAAGTTTACTGATATGTAACAGTATGTAATATGCCATTACATTAATTTAAAATTAAAATAAAAAGTTCATAAATAAAAATAAATTTATTACAAACTAAAAGTTAAAATTAAAAAGAGTTGTTTAACGTATGTATTATATCGCACAGATGGAAACTTTGAAAGTATTTTTTCTTTTTAAAATAAAAAAAAAGTATTTGAATGTACTTTTTTTATAAAAAAAGTACAATATCTAAAGATAAAATATTTTTTGTTGAAAGATTCCTATATAATCTTAGTAAATGGAAATGATTGTTTTATAAATTAAACGAAAAGCAAACTAGCCTTTGGGGCTCTTATATAATTAAAAAAGTCAGATAAGAGAATAAAAAAATTAGAATGTCCAATATAATCAGGCAACCAATGCTTGGACCTTAATGAAAATGATTGGAACAGGAAACTATGTTCAGTGAATCTACAGGATTACTATATAAAAAAAACAATTTACATTGAAAGTTAGTTCCAGCTTGATTTTTTTGAGAAGCATGTTAAGATGCACTTGTCACCCTCTTTCACTTATTTCAAATGAAATGACTGTTGAATTATAAATGGTACTGTTGCAGACCCCAAATCATATGGGTACTGCAATTAAATAGCACCAGGATTGAACCTGCTAAGGCCATCTCCAGAACAACAGACCGGTCTTCCATGAAAGTACGACAAATAAAGACTTCATAGGAATTGGTATCAGGAACCGGGAGCTCTTCTACTGTAAGATATGAACTGTAAATTTAAAAAAAAAAGTAATTAAGAACTTTTGTCAAGATTTGACAAGCTTTTAATAATCAACTAAACCTAATTCTTAAAATGAACTTTTGTCTGACTTTTTAAGATTTCAAAATCAATTATTAATGTTTAATTTTAAATATTTGAGTTTTCTAATTTAATCATTTTCATTTTTTTTTAATATTTATTAATTAAATTATTTACATGTATTTAAATTTAAGTTGGGTGTGCATGTCTATATAGATTCATTAAGTTTATGTTAGTTTAAGGGAGGGTTAATCTTGGGTTAGTTGTTTCGCAGTTAAATTGGATTAATGGATTGGATATATTGGTGTAATTAGTAAATGTAGTATGAAGATCCACTACATGCAGGATCATCTTTATGCTGCACTTGGGAAAAGTAATTCCACTCTTACCGACCATCGAAAGTAGATGTATTTCCTGTTCCTTCAATCACCCCTTTAGCCTTTGGAATGAGATGGTAAGTCAGCAAAAAGGACCACAATCCCTTCCTATGGAGTTTTCTGTTTATTTATTTTATTGTTCTTCTTGCCAGACAGATGGAACATTCCTGTACTGGATGAGAGAAAATTTCCACTATATAACCATGCTGTTCAGATGTGTATTCCTGACAGTATGGTACTGTGCTGTTGTATTCATGCTGCATTGAATACATTGATGGATCAGATGGATTGGCATTAGTTTGACTGTGAACTTCTGGCCTAAGGTTATATAAGGCCATAGAATATTTTCTTTTTCGAACAAATACATGTAGCATATCTATACTCAACATTATAAAACAAACTCTTACAATTAAACTGAGAGACTGCAAACCTCTTGCACTTATTAGCCAATCAGGTGTTATTAATAGTGATCAAATTGTAAATACAAGTCAGAGAATTTAACAAGAAGAGTTTGTCCACCCTCCTCTTTATGTGTCTTTCTATATATCCAAGCCAGTCTGAAGTACTTAGATTTGAAAGCGTGTTTGAAGATTCATGCTTTCAAATATAAGTACTTCAGGCTGGCTTGGATATATAGAAAGACAAGTAAAGAGGAGGGTGGATGCCCTCTTTTTGTTAAATTCTCTGTCTTGTATTTATGATTTGATCGCTATTAATAACACCTGATTGACTAATAAGCGCAAGAGGTTTGCAGTCTCTCAGTTTAATTTCAAATACTGTTTGCACTTTATAAATTAAATATTATAAACAAACTCTTATAAAATGTCCATCTGTGTGGACTGTTTAAAATAATAATTTAAATTTAAAAATTAATAACCAATCTAAAATAATAAATTTTATTCCTCAATTTTAAATATTTATATACATGTGTTAATAAATGTTTTTTGTGTGTTATTACTAGCAGTGGCTTTCACTTTTTAATATTGAAGATATATTTTAAATAAAATTATATATTATTAACAGCGTGTATCTGCCTACTATATAAAATTTCCAGATTCCAATAGCCTGGTGGCACCCTTGTATGGCAGATACAGTAAGACTATAAACTTCCAATATACCTGACCATTATAATATATATAATTAAAATTACCCCAAATCCAAAACTCAACCAGACTAGCCAAGAAATAAAATCAAAAACAACCAATAGTTTCACTGCTACTCAAATGTAAAGAACTACAAAACAACACCATATTTATATTAAACATTACCCACAATTCCATTTACTTTCCATCCACACTTAATATTAAAATAACTTTTAAATAAGTTAATTGCTGCAGAATAATAAATTTTCAATAATAAAGATTCTTTAATTCTTTTACTTCATTTCTCTCAAAGAAGACATTAGCTTCGTCAAAATTAATAGTGTGACCTGTATCTTTTTCATGTACATACATAGCAGAACTAAGATATTTATTTCTAACCCTACTTTTATAAATCTTTATTCTTTAATTTAAGCTCAAACTACTCTGACCTATGTAAACCTTCTTGGAAAAACAAGGGATAATATACACTGCACCAGAAATAGTCTTCCTATCAAAAATTTCCTTTGTATTCCTGGTTTAGTGTATATTATCCCTTGTTTTTGTAAGAAGGTTTATATAGGTCAGAGTAATTTGAGCTTAAATGAAAGTATAAATGTACATAAAAGTAGGGTTAAAAATAAATATCTTAGTTTTGCTTTGTATGTCTATGAAAAAGATACAGGCCACACTATTAGTTTTGATGAAGCTAAAGTTGTCTTCTTTGAGAGAAGTGAAATAAAAAGAAGAATTAAAGAATTTTTATTATTGAAAATTTATGATTCTGAAGCAATTAACTTATTTAAAAGTTCTATTAATATTAAAGGTAGATGGGAAGTAAATGGAATTGTGGTGAATATTTAATATAAATATGGTGTTGTTTTACACTTGAGAAGTATGCTTGTCACAGTGAAACCAGTAGTTGTGTTTTTGGTTTTATTTCTTGGCTAGTCTGATTGAGTTTTGAATTTCAAGGAATTTTAATTATTTATTAACTATATTTTAAAAAAAGCTAAAAATAAATGCCATATGCTACAATAAAAAGATACATAGGGGCAAGCATTATAATAAAATATTATAAATAAATGAAGCAACATTATTAATTACTCAAAGGGAAAAGAAATCTCAATTCACTCTAGCACAAATAAAAGTCTCTTAATATTATGAACATGTGTCACTGAGGTTATATTTAAATTTCTTCTACAAACATCTACTGCAACTACTACTTAATTCATCTCTTTAATATCTTCTAAGCATTTCATTGTTCTGATCATATAAAAACATTATTTCTTTCTTATAAAATTTAAAATATTCAATGAAAATCTATGCCACTCAAGATCCATCTTCTGAATGTAATTTCTTCATTATCAAAATAAATTTAAATAATATGGTGTGTGAAACAAATCAGGATATCTCAGGGTAATATGATCTCATTTAAATTATAAAATAAATTGTTTTTGACTGTTCAGATTTATTCAATATTGAATGAAATCCTAGTGAATAAAATAAATGACATACACTTCACCTAAACTAATGTCTTATCATAATTATGATAATAATAATAATAATACTATTGCTAACTTAAGATAATGAATAATCTAGGATTACACTCAAATATTAAGAGGAATTTAATACCCATTCTAAATATCCTAAAACAAATCTACTTAAACATCCTATAAATATAAACTAAGTTCTTATAAAATTAAATTTTATCATTAAATAATAAATATGATCTTCAAATATGAAAATGATTTAAAATAAACATGCACACTAATTTGAAACAAGCAAATTAAAATAGTTAAAGTGATCCAAAATAATAAAATAAATTGTAATTCTTTATGAAACAAATACATCTTTCTTAGATGTAATTCTAATATTTGAATAATTCAAAAAAGTTACTCTTGTTAGCTTCAATGTTTATGTACTCTTTTAGTAACTACACTTGAAATAATTTATTTTATAAGTACTTAAATTTTATTCATAAATGGAATGATTTCTAGTTGATATGTGGAATGATGTGAACAAATGACTATAAGAAATTTATTAACTAACAAAAACAAATATTTATTCTATAAAAAACAGATACAAAATTACAAATATTCTATATTTGAGTCCACATAGACAAAAGGCTTTCACAGTGTTACTTCCTAAAATTATGACAGAACAATTTGCCTGCCATGGCTTGCAGACCAAACTTGGAGCCAACTTAAGCTTTGAAGATATCTATTGGTCTTTTCGAGTTATCTGGCTCTATAATATATTAAACTGACCTTTGTCAAGTGGTTGCGTGACCATTATGGGTTTGCTTAATAGCCCACATGTTGTAAAATGTGGTTTCTACTGTATTCTAATTAATTTGTTGATTATTATTGATGGATCATTTCTACCAAAAGCTTTGATTTATACTTTTATGGAAACAAAATTGAGATCCTTACCCCTTAATTGTTTTGGGTGGACCTCACTTAATTATGACCCAAATTTGGTCAAATGTATGTGTGTTTTTCCAATTATGTTGACTCACAATGTAAGTTTTGTCATTGATTGTTTATATTGTATTTCATATCCCAGTGGGTTTGATTATGAGCTAATATAGTCTTCACAAGTTATGTATAATGTAACACTACCTTGTTTAAATTGTTAGTTCTTATATATTTAGTATAATACACATTCATTTTTTTAAGTTGCACATGTTGTAGCCAGGTTGGTCTAGCCTTTGTAACTCTAGAAAAACCATATATATTATATTCATTTGTGATCTGTAATTTATTTATCTTGTACTTCATATCATGTTGGGTTTGCTTTATTCATAATCTTCACATCAGGTTGAAATTGTTAACTTTGTAGACTCTATTTGAAGAGCCACTAGAGTCTTGACAAGTATTCATATACAATGCCATTTTGATTAATCTTGTTAACCATTCCTTATTTAGTGTAATATGTTCAATTCCTTGTAAATTATACATGCAACTCGTCCATGCAATGTAAATCTGGACTAAATATTTGTACTATACTCAACTGAGATTTATATTCCTGTATAATCTTCCATATTTGATTTATAATATATAGGGTATATGAGCACAGACTTTCACACTACCCACCACTCTCCACTCTATCTCATAACACTGATACATCTGAACACATAAATGTTGAAAAGATAAATAATCACCAATATACGTCTTTTTATACTAAACCAACAATCATCATCTGTGCTCATATACCCTATATATTTCATATATGGATACAGGTATATAATAAGCCTGTATTTCAGTTATTTGATTTATAGTGTAAATAAAGTTTATTTTGGAAAAAAAAAGAATTAAAAATTTATATCATGTTTTATAAATAAATAAAAAAAAAACCCAGCAAATTAAAATAAGCTTTCTATTACTTTAATTATCAAAAAGTTCTCACTTATCAATGTATCCATATAATGATAATAATCTCTATATAAGTAGTGTCCCTTTTATGAATATTTAACATACCGTATATTATAATAATAATAATAATAACAACAACAACAACAACAACAACAACAATAATAATAATAATAATAATAACAAGAAGTCAGATGTCACATGACTTATATATAGCTTGCACTTACAAATATGTAAAATTAAGAGCGTGCTAATAGCTCTAAACAAAAAAAAAGCTTGTTTAGAGCTATTAGCACGCCCTTAATTTTAAATAATAATAATAATAATAATAATAATAATAATAATAATAATAATAATAATAATAATAATAATAATAATAATAATAATAATAATAATAATAATAATAATAATAATAATAATAATAATAATAATAATAATAATAATAATAATAATAATAATAATAATAATAATAATAATAATAATAATAATAATAATAATAATAATAATAATAATAATAATAGATTACCAATCCAGTGATGAAGGAGTGTGATAAGACAGCTGTATATTGTTTAGTTATGCCTATAATACACTTTTAAAAATTAAAAACTAATTATTGTATATTTTGTTTTCAATATCAGCAAAGCTCAAATATAGGACTTACACATCTACAATGAATCATTCACATCTAAGCCAACTAAGAATGCTATAGAGGTAAGGTAGAATTCCTCAATACCTTGATAAGATAAAGCAATGGCAAAATATTATATATGTTTTACAACATCATTAATAACAAACTAAGTCCATCTACAAATAACTGAATAAGGCAAAGTAAAAAGTATGATGGAATAGCTTATAAAGGACCTAGGACTTTGTCACTAGTCAAGAAAAGCAAAGAGAATGTACATTAGGAACAAAAATCTTAAATAGTAATTACCTTAAAATAGAGAGAATCTAATTTATTATCTACAAAATATATGCATATGAGCATACATATGCTAGCAAGACAATAAATAATGAGAAAATGCTACTATCTCTTAAAAAATAAACTAGAAAAATAATGATAAGAGACTAATACTACCATCGCTAAATATACTGACATAAATAAGCATTCCTAAAATATAGAGAGAATAAATCTACTATATCTAGCAAAAGTTCTATAGCTAACAAATGTAAAAGATGATAAACAATAATAATTAATGCCAAATATAGCTCCATTAACACTAGACAATAAATAAGCATAAAATAAATAATAAAAACATACATCTACTTATTCATCTTACAGCATAACAGTATAATAAATCATATGTAAAAAGAAAAACACCTACTATTTTAAAATATGCAAATATGATAAATTGCTACTCTATGAACTTTAACTTAAAATATTTCAAAATATAGCATATAATATAAAAATATGCACCTGAAATAAAACATGCTATACAAAAATCATAAATACAAATAAAATTCAATCTTTTACTATTTTAAATAAGTAATAATTTACTAAGGCTAAAAGCCCTAGAAATTGTCTTGAAAAATACAAAGGTAGGGACCTCTATAGCAATAAAATAAATAAAAGCCCTTCTATTGTCTTGTGTCTTCTTTAACCATTCCCTATTAAACTGGAAAATGAATATAAAACATTTGACAACAAAATTTTGTGGACAGCAAACATCCATCATAAAATGCAATGTAATTATAATATCAAAATCTAGAATATAAACTATGAAATATAGAAATTGCTTCTTGGATATCCTTAGTAAAATTTCAAATAATTATGCTATTAAGTAATAGGATACATGTATAGCCATTCATTGACTACATAAACATCCCTGGGTTTTATGGTATACATTTATTAAATTGCAATAAATATTACTCAATATTTAAATGCACATTTCCAACTTAATTCCTCATAGATATTATCTTAACTTGTTATAATAAATAAATATTTAGCAGGAGAATACTTTTTTAAATCTGTTTATCCAACATTATCAAGTTTTTTTTTAGGATAAAATACTTATTTTTAAATGTCATATTTATGACCACAATGGTCTGCATAGTAATGCTCTGACTTTCAGGATTAAAATATTACTGCAGGCATTTATTTAAAGTCAATTCAAATAAATTGTTATTTTTGCAGGAATATTTTTTATTTCCATTCTATAAAATAAATAAAAAATTAATTCTTCATAATATTTATTAAATAATTTGAATGTAAGTTGATTATTTTTTTATCTCCAAATTACAGAAGTGATTTCTTTCCTTCAAAAAAGAAAATAAAAACAGTCATAATATGTGAATACCATTCCTGTTGGTTTCAGTTAACAGCCTAATGTCCTTTAGTAGAATAACAACACAAATAATTTTTATTTTGAATTTTAAAACTATTATTAATTTAAATATTTTGTAAACTTAAATAAATTATTTTAAATGACTAATAAAATACACTTGTCATATCAAAATAGTTTTTATCCTGAATTAAAAGTCTTTTGCTCGATGTAAATAAAATCTAGATAATATTTAATATGAATGAATGTTTTAAATAAAATATCAAGAAATTATTAGCACTTTATGTGGCATTCTTGCCAATAAGAAATTTAAATATTCTGTAACAACTTATATTCAAATGTACTTTGAAATTGAAAATTGCTCTAGTGACATTATGGCAATAGTAGCAACAATTTTTAAAGTCCTCCAATGTGAAAAATTTAACAGGTAATATTTTATACATTGTAATAAGTAAATTATATTACCAATAAAGCTAGCTGGGATGAAGATTTCAGTTCCTCGGTGTTAAAATTTGGAAATTTAAAATTACCCTAACAGACTTAAGCTAAGAAATAATAAAATTTAAATAAAATTATACTTTTAAAATTTAGAAAATTGAAGTTTAAAAATATAACTGCTACAAACAAAATTAAATCTAAACAACTGAATAGAGAAAGTTGATAATAAGAATGCCAGGTGCCAATTTCATCTTATTTGTAGTAATAAGTCAGGTGACCACTTTACAAGATTTATTGTTAATCTTTTAACCTATAACCTATTCCTTGATTAGTTTGAATCCCTGATCTATTATAACTAGAAAAGGTTGTCAAGTAAAAATCTAACTAATTAATATTCAAACTTTTAAAAATAAATCAACTTTTGACTAGACAATTATTAATTAATTAAAAACACTTTCATGTTGCAAATAAAATAATTACCTAAAAATTACAGGCACAAAGATAAAATAAAATATACAACTGAAATTTACATTGTTTAAATAAATATTAAAGATAATATTTAATACATTTATTTACCAACAAATTTAATCTAGACAAGTTTTTCAGAATATAAATTTTAAAATCCTATCATTAAAAATATTTTAAAAATAATGTTAAAATAAATACAATATTTATTCATTCATTCAATATTCATTTATCTATTATTTTAAAATTTTATTTTTAATTATTAGCTTTATTAAACACTTTCTATACAAATAAATTTAAAATATTTAACTAAAATATGTATTAAAATTAAAATAAATTGAGATATTATAGCTTTAATTTAAGCACCAACAAAACAAAATATAAAATTTGAACTTGGTTTCTTAACCTCAAAATTAATACAAGTTTCTTGAGAAACATTTAAAATGATTAAATCATGACTAAATTAGCATTATTATCTTAAAATATGTGATTTATCATCTACATTACCAGCTATTCAAAAATTCAAAGACTTTAGTATAATAAACATTTATTTAAGCATAAAACTATTATAATTTAAGTTGTGCAAATTTGGTTTTACAGGTGTACAAATGTAAAAAAATTATAGACATTTACTGAACATAGTTGCTTTTGGTCTTTTTTATGCATTAAAAATGAAATATAACTTTAAAAATTATGTAATCTTATTAAATCCATTTATGGTACTTCCTTATATGATGATAATGAAATTGAAGACCAAAAACAAAAGTATTTTGATCTGGAATAATGAATAAGAATTGAAAGGATTTTTAATGCTATATCTATTTTTTCTACTTCTTTAGAATTTAACACAGCTTTTTCAAATCTTAAAAATAAGAGAGATTCAGATTCTAATAAGATAATTGGAGAAGCTTTGTTACTTTCAAAATATATTTTTTTTTTAGAAACATATGATCTAAAGAATTGTTCCACTTGAGCTTGGGTGCTCATGATATTAAATGTTTTCCAGAGTAATGTTTTATAAAATCAAAAAGCACAATAAATAATGGTTTTGTTGCCAGACAATGGTAAAGAAAGTGACAAAAATAAAGATTTTTCTTTTATTACTGACTAATAAATACAAAATTTTAAGATTATATACTATAATCTTTATATATTGTTTTCAAAACGTTAAAAACATTATCTAGATCATCCTTTGAATTAACAAGATGATGACTTTTTGCTTTTAATTAGGTTAAATTAAAAACGTCTTTCTTTAGCCTAAATTGCATTTTCAATCCTATTTTATAAAGCTGCCAAAAAAAAAACTGTCTCAAAAACTACTGACAAAATTAAAAATAAACTGGAACTCACACAAATACCTGCTTTTTAAAATTCAAATACATCAAATTTTTTAATATCAGTAATAAAAAAAAATATTTTGATGAACAGTCAAAGAATTTTCAACTTATCTTAATATTTTTCATATAATGTTTTACACTTTTTGTGTTATTATGGTAAGAAAAATATATTGTCAATGCTTCTGGTAATCATTGTATAACTGAAAACTATACATTCAATATAATTTTTGAAAATATTATTTCTATAATGAATTACAATAATATTCTATGATATTTACTTTAATCTTCTGTATCCCTTTTATTTTCATTTATTAAAGGAACTTGACATTCTTTGCAAAAAATAATAAATTAAGAAGTTGATAAATTTACACTAAGATTTAATGATAATAAATAGAAGTATTCATAAGATCAATTAGTCAAACTTTATGGATTTATATACTTTTAAAAAAATTAATAATTTTGAAGCCAATATAAGGCTGTTATATTTTAAAATCTTCAGATATGAAATCAAAAGTTGCAGCCTTTCCATTTTTAAATGAAATAATATAATAAATATATATGGTTAAAAGTCATCAATTATGTTCTTGTGTTACTATTCAAAAAATTTCAAGTATTTTTGTGATTTGTTTTCAGTGTTCTTCATCATCATATTAAAAAATATCATCTATTGATTTAATAGGAAAATATTTTTCAGATTTACATGTTATTTTTAATAAATTAAAAAGATTCTAACATGAATATGATCAACCAATGATTGTATTTCTTTTACAGTTTTATTAATTTTTATGGCTTTTTACTAGTTATTATCATTTTTCTGTCTTTAGCATTGCATATTGCTTATGCCATTCCATGTTTATTATTCTGATACATAAAAGGCCAAGTATTTTGTAATCAAATCATTAGTAATACAAAAACTGTCACATAAACAATCAATATTATTCATATTTTCAGTAAACCTAAAGACAAATTTATTCTTTTTACAAGACATATTTAAAGGAATTTGACAAACTTGAAAATCCATAGTGGTGATTTTAATGTTTGACTGCTAATGAAGTTTAATATGAGCAGTCATTTCTTCTTTAAAAAAATCACAAATTAAAAACCTATCAATGTCATTGGAATAGATCCTAGCTTCAATGCAACTATCATTTTAACTTTACAGTTCACTAGTCTATAACTTATGTTTTGTGACAATCTGCACTTAAATGTAATGGAATATTATCTTTTTATATGTTCTGGTTTCTAGCTATAACATAATTTATAGGATGCCATTAGTTGAAAATGAATAAATTCTAATTTCTTTTATAATGATATTTATTTCTAAATATGTGTCATGAAAAAAATGCAAAAATTTGATAATAATAGGCTATTTGAGATAAAGGATCCATTTCCAATAATTTTGAGACAAAGTTTACTGACTTTATCAATATGTATCAATGTGTTCTTTTTACTTTAATGCAATAACATTATTCAATAAGGAATAAAAAAAATTTTTCTCTCTGAACTTAGTGAATCTAATACTGGTGAAAAAGCATTGATAAGATAGTCCTATATACTTTTGTGTAAACAAATGCTTAATGCAATTATTCTTCATTGATCAACCAAAATTTCCAAAAATGCAAGATGCCAAGTTAGATCTTTTTGTAAATCCAATACTATAAATTCTTTTTTTACTTAATGATATATACATCCAAAACATTATAAATATCTAACTGTTCAATTAAATTTTCTTAATATAGATGAGTTATATAAAGAACTGTTATATCAATCTTAAATTTGTACAGGCCTTATCTACAAGAACTATTCTATGATTAGGTCTTAGCCCATATCAAGCAAAATTGTGCTAAACAAATTTGTGAAAGAGGCCAACTTTAGGACATTTTTAAAGATTTTCTAACATTTATAAAAAAATTGTAATCCCAAAATAATTACTCTGATACTTAGTACTTGCAATTGAAACTTCAGTTCCAAATCCAATTCTAAAATGATTTGACTAATGGAAAATCTCATACAAAATCACAACCAAAAATCCCTAGTTTTATGACATCTTCTGATCATTGCTTTTTTTAATACACAGATCTTTACTCATGCATGTATGTACATATATTTGCATGAAATAAAGAAAAACTTAAAGAGTCAGAATTATTTAAAATTAAGGAAAGCTAATATGACTGCACAGAAAAAGTGATCAATTACATAAAAAGCTTGTGACAACCAAGTTCTATATCAGCATAAATGATTGAAGACAGTAATTGAAAAAAAGTGAAGAGAAAATGAAAAAAAATTATAGAGATAAAAAAGATTTTATATCAAAAGCAATGTATAGTCCTTGATGAACTGTCTCATAAGACAATAGTAATTAGTTTTTATAAATCATTGTTGATTTGTTATTTGCAGTTAATTTTCATATTTGAAGATTATTTCATTGTCTGTTATCTTTGAATCTATCAGTTCAGTCTGATATATACAATTTAAATACTTTTATATTAACTTGACTTATATGTGTTTCTGTGTGTATGTACACATATTTTAATTTCTAATAATAAAAACAAAATCTGTTCCTATTTAGAACTTGAACTCGCATCCTTATGCTTCTCAAAAAAACTCTTTAACAACTGAGACAACAGAAGTATTACATTAATTTAACTCATAATTAATTAAATTAATTAAAAGAAAAAATATATTTGACTGAAACATTACATTTATAGAATAAAACTTTGTTAATATTGAGTTAACTCATTCTTAACTAAAAAACCAATGCATAAATATTTTTATATTGTAGACAACCTATTAGAGGATATATTTTTTAATTTCGTTTCTTATTATTAAATTATAATTTTTGTCAGATTTTTTGTAGTTTTAATCAATTTATAAAATAATATGTAAACATAACTAAAAAGTAAAAAAATAATATGTAAAAAAATATTTTTTTGAAACAATGTTTTATATAAATATCCCACTAAAAAAGTAGAAAAATAACACAGTAATCTAATTAAAAAACTTATATCATTTCATAAAAGCATTTGAGACCATAAAAATTACTTTATTTTTGTACTTTTTAATCAGCTGTTTATAAAAGCATTATTTTTTAAAAATCATTTTTTACAAATAATTTTTTATATAGTTTTATATGCGGTTTGACATTATTTGTCTGACTTCTAGGCTGATGGATGGAGGTGATGTATATATAATTAAATATATCATTTTATAATTAAATTACTAGACAAAATTAAATTACAGAGCTATTATCAATGATTTCCCTCCCAAGTGAAACTTTTCAAGTTTATTTTGACTTGGCAGGGAAACTATTGGTAAGGGATTTGTAATTTAATTTCATCTAGTGATTTAATTGCGAATTGGTATAATTAGTTTATTATATTGACAAGATGATATATATATAAGAAGATTTTCAGAGACTTTTAGATGTAAATGTTAATAGTATTCTTTCAATATGTTTTTAGAGAAGGATTTCAGTTATGATGTAAGTTAAGCAAAATACCAATTAAAACAAGATTGCAATTGCAAACTTAAATAAGTAAATAATATTTAATTTTTAAAGCACAAACAGTATTTGAAATTAAACAGTGAGACTGCAAACATCTCGCGCTTATTAGCCAATCAGGTTTGCAGTCTCTCGGTTTAATTTCAAACTTAAATAAGGATAGTTAGGAATATATTTCTCTGATTACTTTAATACAAAAGCATATGCACTTTTATTTATTATCCAAATTTTTATTAATGGCTTTTAATTGTGAAAATTTAGGAAGTTGTGATATTTTCAATTTATATTTACAAAATGTAAATATCTATTCTATGACCCTTACGAAACCTGGGTAATGAACTCAAAATAGATTCACTTTTAAATTAAAGTATTTCAAACAAATACTTTTACTAGATGGTATTATTTCTGCTTATTTTTAATTGATATTTTGCTTAAATTGCATCATAGTTAAAATTTATTTATAAAAATACATAAAAGAAATCCATTAAAATAATCGAAATATAAAATAAAAATGTATAAAATATACCTGAATATATGAAAAGACATGTTTAGGTATAATATATTTATAAATATGTATATACAAATATATTTTACAAAATTAATCAATTCTTGACTCTGAAGAAGACTGCTAATCAGTTTGTATATATATATTGAAGCAGTTGGATCTGAGTTCGATCCTAGCTTCATGACATCTAGCCATAAGCCCACTTCAAACACATAATACTAACCTTAAATTTCCGATGCAATGGGGCTTTATACGTTCAATCCACGCTAATTTCTATAAAGGAAACTTATTTTATAAATGCATACTAAAATTAATTAGTTTCAGTTTAAAATTAATCAATTCTATTAATATGATAGAATTATTCATGAATTTATATATTATAACTGCGAGGATTGTGCGTATATATTTGTAAATTTTAAATATATATAATTGTTCAAAAGTTTCATTGCGTCGGGAATGTTTGATTTTATTTTTAAATAATTTGTTAAAGTTTTATTGATTAAAAGCTACATTCTTTCGATAAGCTTTCAGATTTTCCCTTTCCAAAAACAACAGTTAAAGTTTATTAACTAGAAAAAAGATAAGGATTCCCTAATTAAAATAATTTCTGATTTTAAGAATTCATTTTCTAATTAGAAAATGAATTCAAGTTAATGAGTTTGAAAGCCTTATCGAAGGAATGTATCTAAAAACAACCAGTAAATCTTAAAAACATCGATAATGAAAGAAGCGCTAGCCTGAAGGCATCAGAGGACAGATATATAGCTCTGAAAAGTTTGGAGAGAAGAAGCCATCTTTATTGTAGAGAAGTGCAGTGAATTCTGTGCATTTCAAAATCATAAATTTAAATAGTGCTTCGATCATGGTGAAGGGCTGCTGAATCTTTTCCAGACCAATCATGCTGTTAAGATTGTGAAAATTTATTAAAATACTGTTCAAGTAATCAATCAAATGGTGCCTATGTTTTACAAACTCGGATGTGTAACTTAAGGAAACCAGCCTTGGAAGAAATGGGTAATATATTTCCATAATGAACCTTAAACTATCTGGCCAGTTTCCAAACTTTACTTTACACTCCTTTTAAGAGCTCTTCTTATTTATAAATGTAATAATCTGTGTAACACCCTTTATTTATGCTATTTTATATTAGTAAATTCTCTCAACTTCTAGTCTTTAAATTTAACTTTCCTTTCTCATGATGGCGGTTCATTTATTTTATTATATATATTTATTAAGTATTTTATTAATGTGTTATTTGTAATTATATGCCAATAATCTTTCGACTCGATGATCTCCTTTGTTTCCTTTGCCTTGTGCAAAGAATAATATATTAATTCTAAGAGTAATTCTCGCCCATTAGAACTAGATTTATCGTTCTATTAATTATCGAGTCGAAAGAAATTATTAAATGTGTGTTATTTTATTAATGGCTAATAACAATAAATTATTAGCTCAATTTTTAACCTAGGCTCCTGGCCACTTTACTGAGTTTATAATATTGATTTATTCACATTAATAATATTAAAATGTTTTGCTAAAGGTTGATAAAGGGAATAAAACGAACATATTCTAATTTAAATTTGTATTTCTGTATTAATATTCAGGGAGAGCATGATGTTTGGGGTATAATTAATATGATTCTATAATTGCATTAAGTACTTTTTAGTTAAAGCTCGTTTGACTTTAATTCAACTTGGTCAGGTCATCACGTAGAGCATTCTTTATATAAAATGGGTTTTATTAATTAAACGATGATTACCAAGTCATCATTTTTCCGAACGTTGCTGATGTGAGCCATCTCCTGCTTCACAGGCTTGTCCTTGGTGATATTACTGTTCATTAAATTACATAGGAAGAAAGTACTTCCTCACTTGCTCGTTTTATATTTGGAACACCAAAGGTTCGAGGCACGACCCGACCTGGTTTTCCCTGTGTTCTATGGATCCTTCATATAGGGCATCAAACACTTGTCAAATACAAGCCGCCCTGCTATTTTCTCAAATCACAGACAAGCCTTATTTTTCATATTTATTCTTATAGCTCATAAGTCGTCAGTACCGTTTATTTTTCAGTTCCAGTAAAGTCCGCTCTCATGCTCGTAAATCATGATGAATTGATTTTATTAAAGTCGAACAAATTCATATTTATTTATAATTAAGTAAGTTTTCTATTAAATATTAAAGTTATGCCCTAAACATGTATCTTGCTCTTTGTGAATTGATTTATGAATGTGAAAATAAACTCACATTCTTTCTTTTAGAATTTGAATCATAATTTCCTTTACTAATGAAACCTTTATCGCCTTTATTTTCTTGTTGGGGCATAGACCAAGAATAAAATAAAGATATTTAAAGAAAACAATAGAAATTATACTCAATGTCACAAAAAAATAATAAACAAAATTTTCAACTTAACTCTTGTTATATCAAACCTTGTCTTCAACTAATAAACTAGTCCAGATTTTATTTTATCTTGATCGAATTAAATATTCATCACTACAAATTGATAGACATATGAATAGATAACACATATCGAATAGAAAAAAAACAGAGCAATGAGTGATTGTGCTCAGTGAATGCAATTGTTTTCATTATAGAAAGGGATATAGAAAGGAATCTGACAATAAATAGTCAATCCAATTGGAGATAATTGAAGAGTTGATGACAATTTACTGTCAGCCCTGAACAGCAATGCACACATTGTTCACTATATAGTTAAAGCAGTGAGGCAAGTTCATATTAGAACTGAGAACCTAACTCAGGCATGAAGCAAGCTATCACAGAACATTCAGAATGGTTGCTATATCTATTAATGAGGCAAGTGGTAGGTAAATCTAGAACTGTAATTCCTTATATCTATAGTTGCATGGCAACTAGATGCTATACCCCATCAACAGTATTAGGTGAAAATATAACAATTGTATATATTCTAAATATGGATATGTATATTTATTTTAATTAATAAATATTTTTAATCGTATTTTTATGACTTTATATGAGATTTTTTTTTCTTCCAATATACATTTGTGCATGCATGTAATTGCATGCTTGGAAATGAGTATTGTATTAATGATCTCTGTAAACATATAATAGTGCACATTGATTAAGATATATTGAATTCTCTACAAATCTGAAGAAAATTCGTTTACCAAGACAATAAGATATTAAGTTGTGTATGTTAAGTTCTTTATCCCAAATATAAATGATATAATTAGAATACTATGATTAAGTGAAAATATTCGATTATCAACAGCAATTTATTTTAACATCTCAATATTTACATTTATATCACTGTAAAAACCATCACAAATCAAGGATGTATTTGAAACTACATTCTAAACTGTAACATTTGTTTTAAATAGGAATAAATTTAACTACTATTAATCTACTAAGCTTTATTAAGATAATATATTATTTATTTCAAATCATAATCATTATTATTGTTGTTGCTACTGTTATTATTTGATACAGGTGAGAATATGGACAGGATGTCTTTCATTTACCTTTGCATTTGGAGCTCTGTTTGCAAAAACATGGCGAATCTATTTAATAATGAACAATAAAAATATGAAAAAAAAAGTAAGTTAATAATTTATTTAATAGCGATAATAATTATAATTACGTAATAATTATTTCTAAATTGTTATGGAATTAAAAATATAATTTATTAATGAAATCACTTTAATTCAAATCAGATAGTTTTCATTTTTTCTTATATTTTAAGCAATGACTATAACTGGTTTTAGCTTTCTTTAATATATCTAATATATATCGAATTTCTAGTGAATAAAACAACAAATTTTAATTTTATTGCTTAAATTAAATTTTAATAAATTTGTGCAGTTAAAAACGAAGTCCTTTTTCTCCCTCTCCTATTTTATATTTTTCTTCTTTATTTCTTTTCTCCTCCAATTCTGCCATTTATACTCCTTTTCTTTTAATTTCTTTTTCTATTCTATAAAGTTTTTTCTCTTCTTTTCTATCTCTTTTTTTCATTCTTTCTTCTTTCATTTATTTTTCCTCATTTTACATACATAATATATACATAATTTTCAGTACACATAATATTTTTTCAGAAAGTTTAATTATTAACAAAATATTATAGAAGAATATATAGAAATACCAATTAGGAGATAATTTTACTAATGTCTTTCTTAAGCCTTTCATTTAGCCTAAAGTAATTATAGATTTGACAGTTATTAATCATGTGTTTTATGTTTTGCATTTATCCATATTTACAAAGATCAGTATATGTAAAATTCCATTTATGAAGCAAATGATTACAATGACCATGGATTATCATTAATCTATATAAGATTCCAGTAACATCTGGAAAGCTGAAATCCAAATAGTTTGATCTGGAAAAAAAAAACATTGTTTGGAATCTTATAAAAAGTTCATTTTGTATACCATTTTTATTTAGCATATGTATCTTTTGTATAGTTAACTACTAACAAAATATCATAAAAGAATATCTAGATAATTAAGTCAGGATAAAGATTCAACTGTTATTAATTATGTGGATCATGATTTGTTCACATCTAAATAGATCGTTCACTGCTAAATTATATTTATGAAATAGAAGAATACAATGACAATGATTATTTTGAATTTATTGAGGAAACTCAGTTGCATTTAGAAAAAAATCAAATCCACTTGGTTTTATTGTTACAAATGATCTTCAACTAATAGCAAAATTCTTGTTAATGTAATTCTTTTAAAATGCTTATAAAAACATATAATAATGATATTATAATGTGAAAGGCTGAAACCTTTGACAGATGCAACTTAAAAATGCTTATAAGACAGCCAATCAGATGTAATAACGACTGCACAGGAAACTCTTCAAGTCAAAACACAAGGCAGAGATTTTATGAGAAAAAGATGCTTCCCACCTTCTTCTCTATTTAAATTTATATATAAATAAGCCACCACAAGCATTTTGACCTAAGAGCATGAAGCTTTGAACACCTTCACATTTAATTCATTAAATATTATATATAAATAAACATGAAATATTGCGATTTACTATGAAGTAATTTTCAAATCCAATGAATTGTTAGTAATAAATGTAAATATATTAATTTATTAAGTTAGGAAATAATTTTTGTATCATTTCTGGGTTTATTTGGTTTTAAGATTTACTATAATGTTGTATTTATATCAAATTTTTGGAATATTTTCTGTATGAATAATATTACTGAATAGTTTTGCCAACCATGCTTAATTGTAACTCCTAAACTTTTTACATACTTTGAAAAAATTCTATTGCTCTTGAAGTCTTTTCTGGTTTAAGTCAATTAAGGGCATATTTAAATTCACTAACTTTTACAGGTTTTATATGATTGATATGAAAGAAATATTGTAGAAGAGAAGCTTGTATTCTGCTCTAATGATGATTTTTATTCTATTGATACTGGGTTTAGAAGTCTGATATAAAATACTGGCAATGTCATTAGCAATGGCAATAGTTATTCTTTTAAAAATGCCTTTACATCCATCACTTTAATAAAGGTGATCAGGCCTTGTAAGTAAATCTTATAAAATTTTGCTAGTCTATGGTCCTTCTCTATTTTTTTTTCTGGTATCATTCTGTGATTTTACTAGTTAGCAATTTCCAGATTTTGTGCAGATAAAAATTGGCTATAAAGATTTAGTGGTGCCATAATTTTTAAGTGTAGATTTTTGATAACTCATTCAAAAAAAGGATCCTAAGTTGAAATGAGTCTTAGATGATTAAACTACATTTTGAAATATTTGCCCATCTGATACATTTAACAGCTTTTTATATTTTTTCTACAAGATTTCTGATATCTTATAGTAGAATATGTGACGAACATAAAGCCATGCAAAATTAGACTTTAATGTTCCATGAATATTTTTCATGATAATCATTAATTGAATATTCAAAGGTTCAGAATGGGTGCCTTATATCCAAATAGAAGAATGGTATTCATCAATATAATATATTAATATTTAAAAAGTTGTAAATAAAGTACTTGCATCACAACTCTAAATAATGGTAAGAAGTTTTCTGAAGATGTTATTCATAGAAATTATCTCATCTATAAGTAGTGCTAGATATTTAACTTTAAATAAATAAAGAAAATAAATTAAGTAATAGTCAAAGATTATTTCTAATAAAAGAACACAGACTTTGAAAAAATATTTTCGAACTTTCATCTCCTTATTGAGAGAATTCTATTTCCGCAAAAAAACTTTTTGTAAAATCAAGATAAATTTTTGCATCTGCTTCTAGAAGACAATCATGAATATATTGAATAAAGTAGGTCAGACAACTGAACCATATGATAGACCATTCTGCAAACTTTGTATTTACTATGTTTATCATTTATTTTTCACATGATTTTTTTTTATTGGAGAGTACTTTGTAAACTAAAAGAATGGTTTTTCTGAATTTAGTGATTTTAAAAACTTTTATAAGATCATTTAAAGTTATTAAAACAAGCAAAACTCTATATGTATTGCCACTCAGTGCAAGCCAGAGTAATCAATGGATTTCAGAAGGCTTGTTCATAAAATCCCCATCTAGTGCCTACTCATCCAATATCCCCAGACTAGTTTCTGGCTTGTGGTCTTTGTCAGAGACTAATCTTGGATCTGAGAGCACTGCATTTAGATCTTAGTATCTAATGCAACCCTCCAGCAGCCACCTTTTATCTTTACTTAATTACTAAACTATGAAATTGAAAACACTATAATATTTTCAATCCAAGCTCATCAGCTTATATAGTCTTATAGGTCTGAACTCAGTTCAGTACCCATACATTTTGGTGTCGTTGGTTCTTTAATAACCACAGACACCACTATCCTATTATGCAGGATTGGTTTTAAGCCAATAAACATTATATGATCACCATTTCTTATGCTTGCTCTTAACTGTTATGCTACTCAGTGCAATCCAGAGTAATCAATGGATGCCAGAAGGCTTGTGCATAAAATACCCATCTAGTGCCTACTCATCCAATATCTCCAGACTAGTTTATGGCTTGTGGTCTTTGTCAGTGAGGAGCCTTGTATCTGAGAGCAACAATTATAAGCAAGCATAAGAAATGTGATCCTGTGATGTTTATTGGCTTAAAACCTGCCTAATAGGATAGTGGTGGCTATGAATATTAAAAAACCAAAACATCAGAATGCATGGGTATTGAACTGAGTCCAGACCTATATGACTAAAATATTATAGTGTTTTCAATTTAAGTCTCATAATTTAGTAGTTAAGTAGAGATAAAAGGTGACTGCTTGAGGGTTGCATTAGATCCTAAGATCTAAGTGCAGTGCTCTCAGATCCAAGGCTCCTTACTGATGAAGTTCACAAGCCAGAAACTAGTCTGAGGATATTAGATGAGTAAGCAGTAGATGGGGATTTTATGCACAAACCTTCTGGCATTTATTGATTACTCTGGTTTGCACTGAGTGGCAATACATATAGAGAGTTTTGCCTGTTTTAATAACAGTTAAGAGCAAGCGTAAGAAATGGTGATCATGTGATGTTTATCATTTAAAGTTAAAATGAAATTTATTTACAGCAACTTTTCCTGACCTAAGTGCACTAATATCTACTGGTTTTATTAAATCGATTATTGAAGAAACTTTTGTAAAAAAGAAGTTTGCAATTTTACTCTAATGATGCTTTTTTCATTTTTAAGGGCTTACGTTAAATAGTGCATGTTTCAATGCATGCTTAATTGATGCTATTTGCTCTTTTATTAGAGCACTTTTAAAATTGGTGACAAACAGCACTTTTTTATTTTCATTTTTCAATCATATGCACTGACTACAAATAATCTTAATCCTCAAAAGATTAATATTGCAGTGTTTACTTTTTTCATGATCCAAAAATGAAGTATATGTGGGATCTTATTTAAATCTATTGTACAAATATGGGCACCATTTTATTCTTACCTGAAGTATAAGCTCATGTTTCCTTGTGCTAAACTGTTATACACCCTACATTATTATATTGGATGGAACAAATAATTTAAGAGTATTCTGGAAAATAACTTTTATCTTTGACATTATTAATTACAGTGGACTTAATTACATATCTCTTTGATTTTTCCTGCTTTGATTAGGATATGATGCATAGCTGCTCATGATGTGTTATTCTCATTTTGCTTAGAATTAAAAATCTTTATCTGTTATGCAATAGATAATTAATATAACTGTTTTTTTATTTGATTTGCAATTTAATTTTTTATATTTTTTTACCTGCTTTGCATATGCATAGGTGATAATTTCAAAATAAAAATGCTCTGAACCCTGAAAGTTTTTATATTTTATTTTGGTTTATTTAAAAAGTTTATTATCATAGATTATTTCTAATTAGACTAAAAGCCATTTCAAATGTCATTCAAACATACATTTTAGTTAGTGTATGTGATGATGAAGAAATAAAAATATATTTGAAGATTTTTTTTAAAAATATATTAAAATACTGGATGATGGACATGGAAAACTGAAATGATGCAGGAACATAAAATAGAAATGAAGCTATTGAAAATTATAGACTAGAAATAAAAAATGATGAAATAAAAGATTGATAAATTTTGTAAAGAAAATAAAAATGTAATAATGATCATATTGTTCACTAAAGGAAGATTTATATATGAAAAATTCCAGATGAAAAAATAGATTTTAATTATGTTATGCTTTGATTCAGAGTAGACTTAGAAACAGTATTATGAATTCATATTTATATCCTAGAAATGATATAGATTTGAATCATCATTTATTAATGGTATAATTGAGATTATTTTTTAAAACAAAAGAAAAGAGAAATAAAAAAAAGAAATTAGTCATTAATAAATAGAAATTAGACATTAAAAATAAAATTTCGGATTTTTAGAATAAGAAAATGAACAAGAAGAATAATTCATTCACTAAAAAAAGTAAATATAAATAAAATTTAAGAATTATTCAAGAAAAAATTAGAACTTATTCAGTAAAGAGTGAATGTTATAAAAAAATTAAAGCATGAACAATGAAATAAGAAAAAATGATAGAAATATGAATGTAAAAAAAGATGAATTTAATAAAATATAAAGTACATGTAGAAGGTTGAGCAGCAAAATGAGATGTACCACAACTATAATAAAAAAAAGGTTACAAAATATACAAAGATAAAGAAGATATAGTAATGGTAAATGTAATTTAATATACAATAGAATAAAATATTTTGGTTCAAGAAAATAAAATCATAGGTATGAAACAGTAATTGATGATAGAATTAATAAATTAATAGATAATAAAGTGGATGCTTTAAAATGCATGAAGAATATATGTGATTTTATATGGATCATAACAACAAGACGGTCTGTGTTAAATTAAAAATAAAAAAAGATAAAGATAAAATGGGTTGCATAATAATAAAGAAAAAAGTTATAGAAGCTTTAACTGCAATAAAAATTGACAAAGACCAAAGATTGATCGGATTCCATTTGAATTATTAAAGATTTTAATGAAAATACAATTCTTATCATATATTATTCATGTATATTATTTTAGATCTGAGATAGTTCATCTCTCATTTAACAAAATTTATCCACTTGTATTATATAGTTATGATTGTAAACCATTATAAAATAAATAATCCAAAAACTATTTTTTATCATGTAAATAGGGTGACTTTTTTTTCTTGCATTTTGAAAATTATTATTCATGTGCTCTATTTACATTTAAACATAAAATGATTATTCATATATTCTCATTCATCTCCACATAAATAGTTACCTATTAACACCTAATTATATTCAGTTTATCTGTGTAGTATTTACTATAATTATCATTAATATTATATGATTAATGTGACTTAAATGCGTTCTAATTTTAAAAAGGTTTTTCAACTTTTCAGACTGTCAAAGATCATCATCTTTTGCTTCTAGTTCTAACTTTAATAAGTCTTGATGCATGTTTTCTTATTTTATGGGCATTGATAAATCCTTTCACTTTAGTGTTAACTGAAATTTACAGTGAAGTAAGTAATTTAAACTTTTTTATGCTTAAAATTTTAATAAAAAGTAGCTACTTAAACATCTATTATACGCATACGTGAACATTAAAATTGTAATCATTTACAAATTTTAAAAAAGTAATTTTATTGATATATGTACTAATAAAAAAACACATAATTACTTCTCTATAAAGTTGCTCTAATATTTCAATCAGCAGACTGGTTTTCATCAGAAACACAAGAAAATGGCTATTTCCAGAATTTAGACACTAAAAAATTGCAAACATTTACATATCAGATAACAAAATTAATTCCTATAGGCTAAAATTCTTTATACAACAATTCTTATCAATTAATCAACTGATAAATATCTCATACTTTTTTAACACAAACAAAAAATCAGCAATTACATTCTTATAGAATATTTATAAAACTTTACAAAACTTACAAAACCCTACAAAAGTAAAAATAATAATAAAAAAAATCTTTACACAAATTAATTATTTTAATACATACATGTACAATATAAATGACTCTACAAGAATTACACACAACAAAACTATAGAAAACTTTGTACAAAAAATTACAAAAAAAAAAACTCTTTCAAAAAAGCCTTTTTAAAAAACTAAAACCATACATATATTATTATATATAAAAAACCCATAAAAATATACTATTATATATATACATAAAAAAACCCACTATATTTACTATATGTATTTTAATATGAACTTAATTTTAAACTTTGTTTGCTTGGTTAATATTCTGTAATTCAACACTAAATGCATAAACACAAAGCTAATATTTAATGTCTTATTAAACCATAACCTGAGCACTTTCAAGAGTCACAGCTCTCATAATCATAGCTCTTTGTGAAGTAAATGATTATCTAATGTTATGAAAATCTATGCAAAGTTCAAATATTCTATTCCCTGGATATAGAATAACACGTTTCATGTCTGTTAATGGCATTGCTTTCTATTGCAATAAATCAGGTCTCTTTTATCTTCTCAAATCATTTCCCTCTCTGCAAACTAAGCTGATTATTTGTGGTTCATGTGGATGTTGTGCCAGCTTTTGGTGCTGTGCAAAAATGGAATTGTGTACTGAATCAAGATTGTGCCTTAATATACAAATATTTATGTTGAGATAATCTAGTTTCCAATGCTGCTTTGGTTTTCCCATAGTATGAGGCTTTACAATTTTTGTCAGAGCACGAGATATTGTAGATCACTTGTGGAGTTTGAGTGAGGGTTAATCAGTCTTTTGGGTTGTGGATTAGTCTGTTGGGAGTAGGAGGGGTGTGAAGGCACAACTGAAAGCTTCTATTGAAAATTGAACAAAAAACAAGTAATAAAACAATAAAACATTAACCATTTTGTTATTACAAGCACTTACAGTGTGCAAGAAATTTCAAATTATAGACATCTGGTTTTTGTTTAAGATTAATGGAAATCTACACAGTCTACACATGTGCTTTTTACACCTTCATTTCTGTCTTTCTTTCTACTTTCCATAAAAATAAGTTTTATTTTTCTATGATGAAAAACAAAAATTTTATGATAATTTTTGTGATCAACTAAATTGAATTTTTTGTTTTTCTCTTAGATTTTTTAATATCAAGGAAGTAACAAGCATCATAAAAAGTACTTAGGAAAAAATACAACTTTTTTACTGATGTACTTTGATGACAACGTTATTGGGGGCCAATGATAAGTATTTATTTATATATATATTGTAACGAGCACAGACGTTCGTTACATTGTTTTTTTATATATAATTATTAAACAAGTTAAAATAAAAAGTTCGCATTTAAAAACTTTCTTTAAAAATTAAAAATTGAAATTAAAATATCGTCTTAAACTCTTATATATTAAGTCGCACAGATAATAAAAATTATTAAAGAAAAAGGTATTTTTAAAACTAAATTTTAAAAAGATTTGGAGATAAAATTATATCTCTAAATCTGTCTTTAAATATATTTTTGATTTGGAAAACAGGGTAATTAATTAGAAATGGAAATGATTGTTAATTAGTTAAATGTAAACCAGCCTTGAGCATTTAAATGAAATAACTTCAGTCAGATAGAAAGAAAACAATAGAAACGGATTAGCCAATGAAAGAAATCCATTTGGGAAATCGGACCTCAGCGAAAGGATCATTACATCCATGACGCAATGTTAATTCAATCCTTTGACAAAAATATAAAAAGGACAAGTTTTGGAAAGCATAGGTTAGTGACTGGAAATTGATTGATTATTGACGATGTAACAGCTAGGTGTTAGCGCTGGGGGGATTGAAAAAGACGCACAGCTTCAATCCCTTCAGTTCTGCTAAGAAAGAGAAAAAAATGGGCCATCGTTTATACAATGAGGACCAACTACACGAAAAACAAAATCTCCAAAGGATAAATAAATAAATCAACCGGATACTAATCTTCGGACGACGTGGGAATTCACGTTTAAACGGCCAGGAATATAATAGGATGAACTATTTCAATAACCGTAAGAACTTTAAAATTTATGAACAGTAAATTAAAAACTTTTCATATTTAAAATGATTTTAATATTATTCTATCTGACCAACAATATTTATTAATTGGTTATAATTTTATTTAATGTATTTAATTTGTAAAATCATTTCCATTTATTTATTTATTTATTTAATTTTGTTCTTTAAGTTGTTATGATTTCTGTTTTCCGTTAAATAAATTATAAAAAAATGTTAAACTTGAGTCGGGCGTGAATGGCTGTATCGATTTGTAAAGATAATTAAGGGAGGGTAATCTTGGGTTGTTCATTTCGTGGTTGAATTGGTTCAATGGATTGGATATATTTATGTAATTAGTAGGTGTAGCATGAGATCCGCCACGGGCAGGATTATAAAATACGCCACACACCCTCTGTTTGCCTATGGATGGGTTTGTAAGTCGGCAGAAGACCGCAGCCCATTCCTATGGAGTTTTTAGTTTATTGATCTACTTGCCCACAGATGTCACATTCCTGTGGGTGGAGAGTCAATGTCGTTTTTCTTTCTTCATATTGTTCAGATGTACATTCCTGACAATATATTTGTGTTGTCGTATCATGCTACATTGAATACATGAATGTATCAGATGGATTGGCGCCGGTTGATTGCGAAATGTGTTGCCTAGGGTTAAATAGGGATAGAATATTTTATTTTCGAATGCAAATCTATATAGTATATTCAGGCTCGATCCTATAAAACTATTAAATTTAAGTTGTTTATAGACGCTTGCATAGATTGGCTATCGGTTAAATATGTTTATGCTTTCATATTTGATCAAAATATATAGACATTCGACAAATACTGATACCTTACGGTGAGTATCTAAAAGGTATTTATTCGGATGTCTTTTAAGTTGTTGGTGATGATGCAGGTATCTTACGATGAATACTAGAGGGTTTCTTATATTTCCCTCTGCAATTGTCAGTAATCAATAACTTTGTATTTTGATCGTTTATGTTTACTTTGAAATGTTTTTGACCGTTGAAATCTATGTAACCGATCTATAGCAACATATTAAACAGGTTAATATAATCCCATCTGTGCGAACTTGATTAAAAATGTAAATTTATAATATAATAGTAATGCAATGTAAATTAAAGTAAAATCAAAGTAAAAAAAAATAATGTTAAATGTTAAATTAAATGTAAATCACTAAAGTAATTTTAAACCTTATATATATGTGCATAAATAAATGTTTGTATGTGAATTACTGGCAGTGGCTTACTTTATTCTTTTATATCCTAGTAAATGATATTATTAAATCTCTGCTATTCCACTGAGCTAGTGACATGGGCTAACGACCGGAATCAAAATTTAAGAAAAAAAAAAATATATTTTTTTTGACTCACGTATCTGCCTACTTTATAAATTTTTCTAGGTTCAAATGCCTAGATGGCGCCCCGTAGTGCAGTTTACGTTAAGTCGTTTTCTCCGGATCGTTACAATATATATATAAAAATTTTATCATTTTATTTTTATATATTTTTTAATTATTATTTTATTTTTATATATTTTTTAATTATTATTTGAATTTATATTTGATAAAAAATATACAAAAAAATTATTATTGAAACTAACATTAAAAAAAAGCTCATGACTGTGTACATTTATATCGTGAATTATCTACATTTTTTGCTATGATGTGGGTTTGGGTCTAGTATTTGAATTAGGTGATATGAGCCAAAGATAAACATATTTTGCAAATATTATGACCTGATTTAGATTTTTCTATAATGTCTTGCCTGTATTTTAATAATAATAAAAATATGCAAATGCTAAAAGTAAAGATTTTGACAGTACATAAACTTAGGATGATTATACACTACTACAATGTAAATTTCAAAGCTGCATATCAAATGCAAAGAGAGGTGGCAGTTGATGAAGCTATTACTAAATTTATGGTCATAGTAGCATGAAGTAATATGAGTCCTCAAAACCTATAAATATAGGATAAATAATACTACATTGCATGGACTCCAAACTACTAACTTATGTATCTCAAGCTTAATTCTATAATGAATTTAGTATTTCATTCATTTTTATTTTATTTTTTTATTTTATTTTGTATATAGTGACTATTTTAGTAGTAATTTTTAATACATTACAAACTGTATTAAAGTTCTTTATTATAATATTCAAATTATACTAATTATTGATCAATATTAACTACTTGTTATAAGGGGTGTTATTAGGGATGACATATTCGGATTGCAAACCCCTATACGGAAATACATTTTGAAGGGCTACTAGAAAAAATGAAAGGTACTATTCTATCAAGTTTTCAGGAGATGGATTACCTTAGGTATGTGTTATTATATATCAATTTTTTAGAAATTTTATGATGAATCTAACTAACCTACTAACAAAAATATAATTTTAAGTTGTATGCATGATAATTTTGAATTTATGAAATAATATGAAAATAATTATTAGAAATATTAACTTTTATTCTTTTTTTTATTACTTTGAATATCAATGACTATATTTTTTTCAGCTTCATTACATTCTTTGATGTTTCATATTTCAAATAATATATATTATGTCATTTTTGAGAAATACAAATATATATATTATAAAATTTGTGGCTTAACATAATTTTTTTAATATTCAATATGGCCATTTCACTGGTGAAAAAATTAAAAAACAGTTCTCTAGGAACAAAAAACAAACAAATAAAAAGAAACAAATCCCTAGGCAAATTTAGAGTATAGATTAGTTAGCATAAACATTCAATAGCAATTAATGACATTACCCTCAGTTTTAACACAATTTAATGAGCTGTTGCTAAAATTTTTAAAAATCTCTTACATCATTAAAATGTAGTTCAAATATCTAATTCCATATTAATCCTTTACAATCTAATATTTTTATGTTATTTTAAATAATGAAGAGTTTAAAAAAATAGTTTATTCATAAGAAAGTGTCTTCAAAAATCTCTTTTAATATAGATATTATAGAAGCTTTAATGTGTCATATGGATGGTTTTTGCAAGAATTATAGATATTTATTTTCCAAAAACTAATCTAAAGACTGAATTAAGAAAGATCCAATGTATTTTAATAACTTATTATCATTATGTATAAGAAAACACTATTAATTAAACAATATTATTTTAATTCACAACCAATATGATCTAAATTGTAAACCATAAATACTTATATTGTGAAGGTAGCTAAAAATTGCTACCCCAACAAATGTTAGCCATCTGAAATAATGGAATGTTTTTTATGTAATTAGCATTAAAAGATTAAATAAAAATAAATTTTTGCTAGAACACTTTTGGAAAAAAATTAATGTTTTTATATTTTTAATATTTTTTTCTAAACAGTGTAATAACTACATATTAAGTACTTAAGAATGATGGGTAATTGACCATAAAAAACACACATATATATTAGTAATAAAATTTTATTATTAAGATAAGAAAATGCCAATCTTGATAAAAAAAATTGTACATAGTTATATATGTTGATCATTGTATTGTGTTAATTAAACTAACAAAAATATAATATAAATTTATTTTATAATTTGTTTTGTTTTTTTAATGAATTTATATAAAAAAATATCTTAAAATATGCAATGCTGGAACCTTAGTTTTTAAACAATAGGAATAGCACCAAGATAAAAAGGAAAATTTAAAAAATCATTTGGTTATTCTTGCTCTGCATTTGATCTGACAAGTTTAGTTTTATCAGAAATATTATTTTAATATTTTTCTGCAAAATGGACATTTTTTTAAAGTAGCATCGTCACAACAAATATCAATGTTTTCTTAATTAATTCATCATTTGGATAAAGAGTAAAGGAAATGAATGGAACATTATTCTAATTTATTAAGCAGATAAGTGGAAATAATTTATCAATTTTAATTTTTTAAAAAAGAAAAGTAATATGATTTTTGTTTAAAAGAAACTAAAAAAAAAAGAAATCAGAACAGTTGATTTAATTTAAAGTTTATATATAGCCAATATTACAAATAGTAAAGAACTTTATTCTGTCTATAAATATATTTTATTAAATGCAAACTGCATATATATTTACATAAAGCTATATATATATAATTAAAATATGAGATACATTGGCTAGACAGCTTAATTGTCATTGGGGTGAGATATTTTTCTTATCCACTATGGCCATATGAGTATAAATATTTAATTCTACAATTTAATTGCCTGAGAAGTTGGGATCTACACAAAATGAAAATCTACATGAGGAGTAACACAAAACTATCTACTGCCAACTTAAATAAATTCAGGATATGCTATATAAAATTAATCAGGAGTTCTTCAACATCTATAATAAAAAATGCATCAACCATAAGAACTTTGTGCAGAGTGGACTCTAAAAAATAATTATGCTTTAACATATCAATTCATAGAAGAATATAAATTATGTTTTATTTTCTGTTGTATAAATCTGCATTTTTTTATTTTTTTTTATTTATTATCTCATCTTATATTTGGAGAAGTGCTATTTCTAGTTCAACAAGGAACAGTTCAACATAAAATATCAAGAGAGTAGGGGAGGGGGGAAGGCTGAAAAGTCTTTTATTTTTTTTTTTAATAAAATCTAGTGATTTATTTTCTACCAAGAGATTTGGGATGAAATATGCACAAAAAAAAAATTAAGTGCTCCACTAGAATATTTAACGGTGAGAGTTTTTTTTTAAAAGCCACTGATATAAACTATGCTACCACATGACATGACTATTTGTTATATATGTGTTACTAATAGTATTTCTTAAGATATATTGAGTAAAAGATTAACACTTTTAAAATAGTATTCTTTATCATTTTCTATCATATTATGTGTTGTTTTATGATTATATTTTTCCACACTAGATATTGCATACTATATCAGGTTGCATTTAAATTTTCATTGAGTTAGCAATCCTATTTTTAATTAATAATTTTTTTAATTATCTTGGATATACAGATGTCTATATTATGGGTATCTATCATGGGAAGTAAGGGTGATTAGTTTTAAATTGTTTATGTAAAGAAATGATAGATACTTATCATAGACATAAAAGCTGTAAGTACTTGTAGGGAGATATCCAAGTAATTTATGGGCATTTGTAAATATTTTTCTTTATTGAAATTTTTCATTTCTAAATTGATTAAGAATTTATTTTATGTTTAAATATATTTTATTGTTTTGTAAATAAATATTATGAAGTTTTGTTAATTGACAAGGTCTCTGTAGTTTTGTTGATCCAGCATTTACATTCAATCCAGCACTTACATGGCATCCTATAACCAATATTTTACACATGCACACATCCACATTATTGTTTGATAAGCATGTGAGAGAATATTAAATAAAGGTTATTTCTTTCTAATAGATAGGATGTATTATTTTAGTTGTTGATTAACAGCTTGCATAGATACATACCTGTTAAGACAGTTGACTGTGAATTCTTCCTGAGTTCGAATATCTGAGGCAACAGTTTTGGAAAAGAGTGGTGAGATGTGAGATGAACTGATTTGAATTACATATATATTTGATAGTTAATGCTTATGCTAGTCTATTAAAGATAGATGTGTAATCATGAGTCAGGTATTTCATCATTTTATCTCTAGCATCCTACATGAAGATCCTAGGTCCAACAGTAGTTAGATGCGAGCTTGCTCTCTTTCTCTTATTTATGTGGATGGACCAGACTGTTGCATTTGGCACTATCAACTTTAGGATATGGCAGATAGGTGTACCAGCACTTTTAGATTTGAAGTAAAGTTGATTATATGTTATGGACGAACCAGCTGATTGTTGAAGTTGATCTGTGTGTTCAAATGTATTTGCGGATTGGAACATCCGGGTATATCCGAACAATATTGTTACAATATATATCTTATGCTTGTCTTTAGTTTGTTTACTTGTTCATTTAATTTCCTTTATAATAAACTTTTCTTAACTTTAAATAATTTTTATTTAGGCTAAATAAGGTTACATTATCTCAAAACAAATAGATCACCATGCATTACAATTGCTTATTAGATAAATCTGGTATTAGTCCATATGGTTTGAAGTTGATTGATGTCAAGATAGTCCTTGTGATATAAAGTTCATAGGTGTATGGAAAAGCTTCCATGTCTCCTTGTAAATGAATTTTGATGATAGTAGTTTATCTCTTTGTTTTATCTTTTGCAGTGATTGTATAAAGCACAATCTTTCATCAGGGGGAGGCTGTGAATACATTTTCTTGCACCTTGCATACCAGATTGAATATGTGATGAAAATTGATATTCTAATGAGTGGAAATTATTTTTTTAATGCAGTCTTGTAATGATATAATGAGGTAGTAGTTTACCTTTAAGTTCGAATAAATAATAGATCTTATTGTTTCAAGTCCATTGCATGAATTGATGATATGATAGTATGTCTCATCTTCTCTTCTGCAGTTTGGGCATACTGGGCAACTTTGATGATATGCCATTTAAAGTACAGGAACCACAATGTAGGCATGGCATCCAGGTTTATTTTAATGATAAAGTTCAAATATTTGGGTTCTAGAACCCAATATTTGAACAACCTTGTTATTTTATAATTGTTTGTGCCTAATTTTGTATTTTGTAAATTTTGATCTGGTTCATTAATTTCTGAGCACTTCAGATATTTATTTTGTTGGCGATGATGTCTGGCATAATGTTGATGTACTGCTGGATGTTTTGTGCTATTTTATATAGCCAGCTGCTTTTCTTTGGGGGTGGTGTATCAGTCGGCTGTATTCTAAAACATCTCAACATCTTGCATATTGTAGTTTTTCTTTGTATTCTAATTTTTATAATCTAAATGATATTTGTCTCAACTACAAAAATCACATCTAAGTTTTCCATAAAATATTTAAAAAAAAAACATGTTATATTTAATCTTATGTTATTTTAAAAAATACAATAAAATAGTTAATTAATAGCCTACTGCAGCGCAAAAGTCTCTCCAATACCCTCGCTTAGACAAACAATGAATGAGGGTTTAAGTATTTTCTTTCCTTATTTTATCTTTCAGCTAAAAATATTTAGATATCCATTTACCAATCAATATTGAATAGTTAACTGGGTTAATTATGGTTTAGCTAGTTACCTAAATAAAAATTCTAAATCTGATTTGGAACCTAAAATTCAATTTTTATATAGATCGATTCAAACCCAGTTCCAAATTAATTATAGTTAATTCTCTTCTGATATATTGTATATATTTCGTATTTTCAAACAAATAAATGATATATCAAAAGAAAAACTTTAGTTTTTTATATGAAGTTCTTATGAATCTTTATAATTGTGTTTTTAATAAAATTTTATTTTAAATGAATATTATACATTGATATATAAAAATCCATTATAATCAAAAATTATTTTTAAATCTTTGTAAGATTATTATAATTATATAAAAAAGTAAGTAACTAAAATAATTAGGCATTAACATATATGTGTGAGAATGATATAATAAAAAATGTTGAAATTATAAACAGGTTGTTTTCAAAATGCGTGCATTGTGAGAGAAGATAGATGGTCTAGATTTCTGAATCAGTGTTGTGGTATGATGGAATTGAGATGAAAGATGCACTAATTAAAAAAAAACTTGAAAATGTATTTTTTAAATAATATTTACAATTAATAATTGCCTATTTGCAATAATAAGATTACATAAGTAGCTTGTCATTAGTGTCTGACATATTTATATTACTTTTTATATTTATTTTTTAAACATACATATAAATATTTGTGTTTTTTTTTTTTAAGTATAATTATTACAAAGATGAAGAAATTTTTTACCATTATCCAAAATGTCAAAGTGAAAAACAAGGTAGGCAAAAATTTAAACTATTTTGTCTTCTATAAATAAATCATAATTTGATATGAAATTAGGTATTTTAAGTATATTTTTACTATATTGATAAATAGATACATAGTAGATAAGCATGTAAATAAATGTCAAATGGGTGGGGGGTAAGTAGGTAGGTAATAAGTAAGTAGGTATGTGGATAGTCAAATAGGTGAATAGACAAAAGATAGATAACTAGGTAAATGAAAACAGGGAAATGGATTGATAGGTATATAGGTAGACTAATAGATAGGTAGATGATAGATAAATAGATAGATGAATAGACAGATAGATAGATGGATAGAATATATAGATAGAAAGATAAAGATAGATAAGAAAAAAATATAAATTAGAAAGATTTGCAAGTCTTTTTAATAAACGTTTTGAAATAAATAATACAAGACACAAAATAAGTAATGCAATAACATTTTTTTATTTCAGATAAATAACTACATTTACAAAATATAAAAAAAAAGTATACAAAATTAAAGTTATTACAAATGAGGTTATCAAAATTATTAGTTATGTTCAACTCACAATAATTTTCTGACAATAATTTTAATATTATTTCTACAGTCAGGATCAATTAAACCAATTATGTGCTGGTTTGTCAATTTGATTACAATATGTGCTTTATTTATTCACCACTTTATTTATTTCTTTGCTTACATTTTTATGAAACAATCCAATACAGTCCATCATCATATAATCTGACCCATGAGATTACATCAGTCCAGATTTCTGTAATTTTAAATAATATAATTTTAAATATATACTGTCATATGGTTATTTAGATTATTCTAATTGCACATATCACTGATGATGACTACCTCCTTTAATGAATTTAAAACTAATATATTTCTTCAATAAAACATCTTTATAGAATAATGAAGTACTCACATCTAAGGGCCATTTCAAATTAAGGAATGATATTCTTTAACTAAAGAGTATTTTGTATGAATCCATTCTTTGTTGATTGCTTCTTTATATCACAATACTTTTTCATGGAAAGCATAAATGTTAAGGAATCGTTATAAAGTTTAAAACTATTTGCTTGGAATGAAATCAAATCATCCACACACAAGATGAATTATAATAATAGATAAAACATAAATTTTTTTAAATCAGACACCTAATTATATGTATTCAAATACATATTTAATATCCAAATATATATTGAGGTTAAATATAAAACAAATATATAAAAAAAACATTCATATATTTTAGACTTAATTAATTAAAAAAAAATTAATGTGTAAGGGTTTATATTATCAATTTCTATTAATAAAAAAATTATCTTACCATTAAAATAATCATACTGGCATTTATAAATTTATGATAACACATTTATGAAATTTTTATTATTATAAATATATGTGTGGGATTATTATTTAGTTTTTTGAGTCCTAATGACAGACAGAGGCATATTTCTTATTATGATAGGATAACAGATAGGCTTATGAGTTGGTCATCTCTGCTTCTGTCACTTTAGGTAGAAAACAAGTGACCATCTTCTACAGAAAGGCTACAGAGTCTGACTGGCATGCATCAAGGTTAACAACACATTCTTATGGATTTCGTTTTACTAAGATATTCGGTCATCTTTTATTGCTGATAAAAAATAGTCAATTGTTAATATTTGCTCCAAATGTCAATGACCTTCAGTCATTTTCCAAAAATAGTTCTTACACTGTGGTTGCTTCCAGATGTCTTCTGAACATGATTAAAACGGTACAACAGCAAGAAGCAAGAAAAAGAGAAAGTCTTGTTGTCTGCCTATTCATATCCATTTCCTGACAATACAATACAGTCTTCTCCAATCACAATTTTAGTCAGTTTAATCTTGCTTTTATTAAATCACTAATAAATTCTTTCCCCCCTACAATACAACTAAATTTTTTAAAAAAAGAATCTAAATTAATAGAAATTTTTTTAAGGATTATCAATATAGTTAAATCAAAATAAAATTTTATATCCACTTTTTTGTTATCTAAAATATTTATAAACAAATAAACAAGGTAAGATAAAATTTCTTTCCTTATCTTCAACTAATGTAAATTAATAAACAGACGATTTTTAATTATACTAAAAAAATTTTTTTTCGATTATTTTTATTTCTTATTTAATTGTGAAACAGCTATATTTTCATTACATAGAAATATATACATGTTTTGCAATTATATTTAAACTAATAAATACAATTATACATCATAACCGAAATTATTTACAATTAAAATTTGTAGTGACAAAATATGTAATAAATCATTTTTACAATTAATCATGTGTCACTATGTTAAGTTATATTTTGAATTGGTTTATTAATAATTAATTATAATTACATCAAATTGATATGAAATTAGACATTTTAAATATATTTTTACTATATTGATAAATCGAGAAATAGATAGGTAGTTAAGTAAGCACATAAGTAAATGATCGGTGGGTGATAGGTAACTATGTAGATAAATAAGTGAATAGGAAAGTAAATGTGTAGGTCGGCAGTGGTAAGTAGTCAAGTAGTGAGGTATGGGAAGACAAACAGAAAGACAGATAAGTAAGTGGATGAATAGATAGGTAAATAAATACATACATAAATGTATGGATGGTAGATAGATAGATAGATAACAAATAGATGAATACATATATAGATGGATATATGGATCTATAGAATAGATGTATGTAGATAAATAGAAAGAAACAGAGAGAGATAGATAGGTAGATAGAAAGAAAGAAAGGATAATTGAAAAGTAATTACATAGATAGAAAGAGAGAGAGATAGAGATAGAAAGAAAGAATTCAAAATGTAATTTAGAAAGATTTTCATGTCTCTTTTTAATAATAATATTTAAACAGCATTAAACTGTTGACTGTTGCACAGTTTAATGCTGTTTAAATATTATTGTTTATAAAAAACATCGCGCTATATAAAATAATTGACTTATGTCTCTTTTTAATAAATGTTTTGAAATAGATAACACAAGTCGTAAGCTAAGTAATGCAAAAACAATTATTTATTTCAGATAAATAACTATATTTAGAAAATATAAAAAAAAAATGTCTCTTTTTAATAAATGTTTTGAAATAGATAACACAAGTCGTAAGCTAAGTAATGCAAAAACAATTATTTATTTCAGATAAATAACTATATTTAGAAAATATAAAAAAACACTTGTATTAAAGCTATTACAGATGAGATTATCAAAATTATTAGTTACCATCAACTCAAAATAAATTCCTGATAATCATTTTAATATTATTTCTACAGAACAATATATTATCAGGTATCTTGCTTTTTGGATTTCTCAAAGCTGAAATTATTATTGTGATGATGGAATTTATTAATCTTATTACTGATCATCCTTTCCAATCACAAAACACTTTTCTAATCAATTTAATTTGTCTCATAGTTTGATTAAATAGTTGAATATGTACTTAAAATGGGAATTACGGTCTAATCTAATCATCATCATCATCTTCTTCTTCTTCTTCTTCTTTTTCTTATTCTTCTTCTTCTTCTTCTTCTACTACTACTACTACTACTACTACTACTACTACTACTACTACTACTACTACTACTACTACTACTAATACTAATACTACTACTACTACTACTACTACTACTACTACGTTTCAACAATAGTAAACTTTATTGATCCTTTTAGTTACATAGTATTACAATGCCATAGCAAGATACATATTGAATCTTATTATTGTCAGTTCAATTTCAAGTGCTACCATATTCATTTTTTAAAAAGTACATATCTAAATGGGTAATTTTACACGAGTGTATCTACTTTAGGAATGTTAATTAATCACATTATTGTCCAATAGGAGTAATTTCTGTATAAGTTCTTCATAAGATGAGTTGCAGTCTCCAACCAGAACAGTGGGGCTTGCATTCATGTCTTCCTACTTTTCTTCCCTGATTTCCACTGCATCTTGAAACACCAGGCCACTCTCTTCATCCACTGCTACAGCCCAATTATATTTCCTGCTCACTGTGAGGATTCTCTTGTTCAATTCTCACCTTTTTATATCTTCTATCTTGTTTTGGTGGATCCCTTGGTTTGCGCCTATCTTCAGTGTGGATTTTTATTTCGGTAGGCAGATCTGGAGTAATAGCCTCCATCATTTTAGCAGATGTTTTCTTAATAATTGTTGGCCATGGTATGACTTTGGTTGAAATTTTGCATCTTCTATCTACACGAGTTACATCTTCAGTTTCAGTCTTGAGTGCCATAATTTGCATGTAGTCCTTATTCACACTCTTTGACTGATTTTGTTGGTCACATTTCATATGGCTTACCTTTGCTGTGATTCTCTTATCCTCTTTTTCATTGTTTAAACTCTCTTGCTCATAGAGCTGAGCTGGCCTTTCCTGGAGTGCCATTTTAAGCTTACTTTGATTATTATTATCTTGTATGTTGTCCAGTGGCTTATTTTCCACTTTTAAACCAACTAGTTCATGGTCGGCCTCAATGTGTTTGATGCATTTTATGTTCTTGTTTTCCATCGCTTTCATTGTATCTTCTTTATCTGTTTTTTGCTTACTTTGTTTATTATGTTGTATGCCATCCAGTTCCTTATTTTTCCCTTTTACCTCATCTAGTTCTGTGTTGCCCTCAATGCGTTTGGTGTGTTTTAGTTTCTTGTCTGTGCTTGTTTTATTTTCTGTGGCTTCGATTATATTTTTCATCCTTGTTTTTTCTCCACATTTTTATTTTTTTTTGCATACTGTCTCTATCTATTTTTGATCTTTGGTGTTCATCAGGTGTATTCTTCTATTCCAGTCTCAGATTCCGGTCTTTGATTGTTATCTTGATTTCCTTTTTTTGATTGTTTTTTTTTTTGATGAGGCTTTATCTGTTTTGGAGTGACTTCAATTCTTTTGCCTTCTTTTTCAGTGGTTAGTTTGTCTGCCTCAAACAGCTGTGATAGTACTGACTGATCAGCAACTTTCAGCAAACTTTGCTTCATATTTCTTTGTATGTCATCTATTTGTTTATAATTTTTTTGCATGTCACCCATCTCTTGGTCACACTCTTCATGTTTGGTGTATTTTCTCTTCTTATCTGGCCTTGTCTGATTTTCTGTTCCTTCCTTTGTATATTCTTTACCTGTCATTTCTGCCCCCCCTTTTTTTTATTTTTTTGCATGTCATCTATTTCTCGGCCAGTCTCTGGGTGTTTGGGATTTTCTATCTTCTTGTCTGGGTTTGCTTGATCTTCCAGTTGCTCTGTTGTGTATTCTTTAATTAATATTTGCTCTGTTTTAGCTGTTGACTGGTCATTGCTGTTGTGCTTTCTTCCACAGTCTATTGCCAGGTGATCTCTACTTCCACACACAAAACATTGTGGCCTAAGCCCTTTAATTTGTATAGTCAGTATTGCTTCCTGATCCATTATTATGCTTGGGATGTCTTCAGGTCTTATGCCTTCATTCATTTTGATCTTGAAATAAAAGCTGTTTGAATAAACTAGTGTAGGCGTGTCTGAGCGATATATTGGCTTCATGTATATCGGTTGCCCAAAGGGTTTCATTAATTTTGTGAAATCGTGTATATTATACCCAAAATAGGTATTTTTAATAATGCCAGTGTGATAGTTTTGCATCTCTCTATCTACAATCACAAGAACATAATTTTCTAAAGTATTAATTTTTTCTTGAAAATCTGTACATTGCGTTTCATTAATGAATTCTACCGCCAGATATCTTGAGTTGGTATGCTCTCCTATGGTTGAAACTGAGCTCCACATTTTGTTGTTAGATAACTCTTTATATAGTATTTCCTTTGGAAACTTGTAGAGAGAGAGATTTCTATCTGTTGCTGCTAAGACGATTGATTTATTTGAAAAAAATCTCTTAAATGACATGAATAATTTTTTCGGTATGGTTTCATTAAATCTGCTATTTATCTCTTGCACTTCTTCTTTTAACCAAACGTTTTGTAAAGGCACATCGGCATCATATTGATTCATATTTATATCATTTACTTCATTCAGGTCATCCTGATTGTCCCTTCTAAATCTTGGGATTTGTTTTGCGTTTTGCAAATTAAATTCAACTATGTTCGCATATGTTGTCTGTGCTCTAATGTTGCTATATATTCGTGAAGTCTGATTCGTGCCAAACTTTATCTTGGATTCTGATGTGGACGCCATATTGACAATATCTAGCGTCTGAATAGCGCTTAGAAAAATTAAAAGTTATAAGCAATAAATCACTTACTTTGTGAGTAAAAAGTCCGTTTTCTCTGATAGGTGTGAATATTAATTATCTTCAAGTGATGTTTTAAGCAACTGTTTTTTGGCAATTCAGTATTTTTTTATACTTTTGTTGGAAACGTTTATCTACTTCGTCTAACTAAAAGCACAGCAGGACCGCATTATTATTATTATTGTTGTTGTTATTGTTATTATTTTGATGTCCATATGTTATTGGATGTGTCCTATTTTCCTGTCCAATACATCAGTTTGAGCTGTACTTTTAAAGAACTGTTGTCTTAAAAAATGTGTGATAGCTGCTTAAACTTAAGATATCCAATTTGATTCTGGACATGAAATATACATAGAAAGAATTCTTTGGCTGCTTTGAAGTATTTTTTTGTTTATGAGGTTTAGTATAATTATAAAGTAGAAGATTCAGAACTGAAGATTCCAGATTGATTCTCAATCTTATTTCTTATTAAATAAAAATGTGGTTCAGATTAACTGTATACTCAATCTGTCACTAGATTGCTCAAACATCATATGATTTTCTGATTAATTTACTATATAATTATTTTTTTAAAGTTATATTTTTAGCTCTAAAAATTATTCATATTTTTTTCCAACTATATCCAATGATATTCTGCAATGAATCTCTTGATAACTGAATCTTAAGTGAATGGTCTAAAGAAATATAAACTATTAGTGATTATTTATGTGTTTATCATTAATTTACATTAGATTTTTGTCTTTTTTATTTTTATTCATAATTCCAATTAATACTATGTTATTTAACTTTTGTAATAAATGCTTTTAATTTTTTTCTATTTTCAACCATAATTTTTATGTTATCAGAATATTTATGTTGTTAATGCCTTTTCTATTAATTCCAAACTTAGATTTGTCTTAAGCCTTAATCCAATCTGAATTCTCTGATTATATTCTGCTTATAAAACAATTAAATATAATAATAATGTACATATCTATCTAACTTCTTTTCTAATGTGAAAACCAACATTTTTTATTTTTTATTGTAATTTCTAGTCATATATAAAGTCATATATGAAGACTTCATTAAAATAATAGTAAATATTATATAATTTATTATAGTCAAACTAAATCAAAGATTTTGTTATAATTAATAAAGTACACATAAATATTGTTATAGTATTACCTAGCCTTTTCAACTATTCGGAATATATAATAAGGTATTTATTTAAATAGTGCTATATTAATAAATTGTAATTGTAAATTAGCAATCAGGCTAATGTGCATGCATTTTACAGATTTTAAATTATACATAAATGAATACTCTCATTCTCAAACACAAGATAAAGTCTTTATGAAAAGATAGAATGAATTCCATCTAGCTTTTCAACCCAAACATTTAAGTATGAGCCAATCTTAAGTGTTTGGAGATGAGAGAGTGAAGATATTAAGTAATCACTTTAAATTACTTTATTATGCTTGGATGAATGACGCTTGCAAAATTATTTGAAATTTAGTATACATCATTCTTAGTTGAAGTTAAACATATATATAATAAAGTATTTATTTATATAGCATTGTTCATTCAGTCATAATAAAGTAATTTAAAATGACTGCTTAATATCTTCATGCTCTCATATCCAAACACTTATGATTGGCCCATACTTAAATATTTGGGTTGAAAAGATTGATGGATTCATTCTATCTTTTCATAAAGACTTTATCTTGTGTTTGAGAATGAGAGTATTCATTTATGCATAGTTTAAAAATCTGTAAAGTGCATGTGCATTATTCAGAATATATTGAAAATTTCTTATATAATTCTCAATCTAACTTGAAAAAATTTGTACATATAAAAGCTCTCATTCAATGTTAAGCTTTAATTTGCATTAAAAAATTACTATGAATAAAATTATTTACAAGAACTATTGCATGATGTTTTGAACAATCTGTAAAGAATTACTATTTTTAATATAAAAGTATACACATTTTTTATTTCTATCTCTAAATCATTCAGTATTTTCCCAGAGTATGATTTAATATTCATTAAAAAATTTTAGAAAATCGATTTTACTGTCCTTATCTTGCAGCAAAAATATCAGTTTTAATTTAAATAATTATTTCATTAATGAAAATTTCTCCATATAGAATGTCACAACAAAAAATATTTTGTTTGCATTATGTGTCATCTGTATTTTCTTCAATCTGTGATTGATATTTGTTACTTTGGTTTATTGCAATTTTCCAAAAAATCTGTTTATGGGCAAAAAATTTTTTTGATCTTATGAATCACTTTTCAGAAAATATTTTAGATAAAAAAAGATATCCAAATCTATTTGGATACTATTTGAAATTTTCTATTCAGTACTTTTAAAAGATCACTATCTTTTTAATTTTGATTTCTTTTCTCTCTTTGCAAATTCTATTGTTTTTTTTTTTTTGTTTTAGCATTCATTTTTATTTTCTGATTTTTTATTCTCACTTAAAGTTTTCTCAGATCATCTTTAAATACTATTTTTATTCTGTCCACAATTTTATCTCATAAACATTTAGTTATATCTAAAACTCCCAATTAAGATCTAGTGTTTTCCTTAAAGTGTTTGGTATCCTTTCTGCATGTTATAGCTAGATTGTTGTACTTTTTCAGCTTTATTACAATTAATTTTAAAATCTGTTCCTGAATACATCTGATGTTGTCCACGTATAAAGTCAGTATTTTGGCTGCTAAAAAAGTTATTAACAATAAAAATGTAATTGAATTTACAAATCATTCTCGTGCTTCATTTTCATTTTCCAAGTCCATATTGTTTATTGATCTTTAATTCTATTTTCGATATTGAAATCACTAAAGTATGTTTCTGAAAGATTTTTTATTTTCTTTTTGTATCTAATCATTAATAATTTTTTTATATAAACATTCAATGACAGTGTTCACTATATTCTTCCTAATAATAAAACACATATTTTTTTATGTCCAGGATATAAATAATGTGGAGTATTTTATTTTATACCTAAAGTCTCCCAGTCTCTTCCATCTTATTTCAACAATGTCTAAGATGGCAATGTGTAAACATCCATTACAATTTTACACATCAAAGTGGATATATAAAAATATTACTTAATTTTATTAAATAAAATAAATTCAAAATTTCTAATCATTAAAAAAACATTAATAATTAGATTAATAAATATAAATACATATAAATGCATAAAATAATTCTAATTTTTGTTAATTTTAAATAAAAATATTTCATGTTTGTATGAGTAAAATAAGGCACAAAACTTAAGTGAAATATAATTACACCCAGTCTCGTTTTATGCGGATTTATTTAATGCGATTTTGAAGTTATGTGGTTCATGTTTCTTCTTAATATCTTTGTATGTGTTTTTCTTTTATGTAATAAAAATTATTAGATCAGACATCGAGCTCTGATCATGCGCTATTACTTTAAATATTATAAATTTTACGCACTCACACATCGTATTTAAAATAATAGCGCATTATCAGAGTTCGACTTCTTTCTAATAATTTCAATATTTACAGTGGTTTATAATAGTACTGTAATAGATTTTTTACAATAAAGAAGTTCATAATTCACTTAAAATCAGGATTTCCCCATTTTACACACATTAAATTTTACAAGATTATAATGTAAATCTGTTCAAATGTTATAGATGCCTATTCTATGCATGTTGTTGTTTTTGCATTTTAAATCTCATTCTATTTTTGCTTTTTAAAAAAAGAGTATTTAGTATCTGCAAGTTTATTTTTAAAAGATGAGTTATAGTGGTGGGCATAATTAAATTTGACAACTAAAATCTGATTTTTAATTATAATTAACAATTTAAAGATTATGTGATGCGAAACAATGAAATTTGATTTTTAAACAGAATTGAAAATTAAAAAATTAAGAACAAAAATAAGAATTTAATTTGTAATTGTTAGTTTTAATCAAATTTTATCCAACAGTGGTGAGTCAGTGTCTTTTTATTATTGTAAGTCTAAGTTCTTATTTTTCTTTTAAACTTTTAGTTTACTCTAACGGAAAAGAAAAAAACACCCAAGAAAATGAATGTCTTTGGAAACAAAAATTTCAATTTTAGATCACTTAACGAAATAGGAAGAATCAACAGCAATTGGAAAACATTTAGTTTTGGTGAGTCCACGATAAGAGCAATTAAAAAAATGAAGTTGGCATTAGTTGTAATTCCTCCTGTGACAAATCTGATGTCTTACTAGTTTACTAACAAACTTACTTATCGTCAAATAGCAATAATGATTAAAATATTGTACATGTATGAAAAAATAAAAAATACTGTAAAGTATGCATAAAAATATATTGTTTTGAGTAAAATTAAAATACTGTAGTTAATAAATAAGTAAAAAAAAGTTCGTCTTATATCAATTTTATTCAAATTTGAAATTTTTTATTAGTCATATTTTATTTTCTTTTTTTTTTTTTGGGCGAATTTTAAACTAATTTTACATTGTTGCTTTGCTTTTATGTGATTTTTGAAAATTACAATAACCTATCCCAAAGTTAAGTCTATTTTTGTGCAATTTCTTTTGTGCATGTTTTCTGAGGAACCTATCTACCACATAAAATGAGACCCAGGTGTATATTAAATATACAGTTTGTGTGTAAAACAGAATAAAAACTGAAATATCTATAAAATTTCTAAATAAATATTTAAATTAGTATATATAAATTAATGTAATAATATTTTACCTTATTACACACATGCACTCACTGACACACACATTTTCCCAGATATTTTATGTGTGATATTACAAAAAAAAAAAAGAAATCTAGCATTATCTATTTTACTTTTCTTAATACATATATTATCTAAACATTAATATATAAATAAAAATGTTATTTTTAGTTTTATATATTTTATTATATATATATATTGTAACGTAAGTGTTACATAAAATATTTAAAATAATATTCAGAAAAAAAATAAAGCATATATATTTTTAGTAATAAATGAAAAAGTACTGTTAGTTTAATAAATAAAAGTAAAGATATTTTTAAAATAAATAAAAGTCTGTTAGGAAATAAACAAAAGATATCCTAATCTCAAAATAAAAAATAAAGTAAAGATATTTTAGAAAAGGGGGAAATATAATTACAGTATATTGTAATGTAGGAATTTTAGATTTATTACTTTAAAAGATAACTTATCTGCTCTTTTAACTAAAAGAGAAAAAAATCCAATATGTTATGATGGAAATGAAGTCAAAAGAAACTAAATTGTAACTTTAAAGAATAATGTAAATGATTGTACAAATTTATTATTGAAAACTGTTTAATTATAAAAATTATTCTAATCAGACATCAAAATAATTTTGTAAATTGTCTAATCAGAAGAGAATTAGGTTGTACTGGAAATATTTGCAACTCATTAGATAATATTATAACTAATGTTATAATTAAGGGTAGTCCAGTATTTAACTTGCTATGATGTCATTAGCCTGAAGGCATACTAGTCTAACCACCCGATTTTTAAGATAACGTCACCTAGTGATTTGCGGACAAATGTAATCGCTAAAATTTTTCGGCATATCACGTGGTGATGTTACGTCAAAGATCGCTAGATTAGAATAGGATGCCCTCAGGGTAATGTCGTCATAGAAATGAAGAGCGGGGGGAAGGCACATGGTACAGGGGCATGAGGTCAAAACAGAGAAAAAGACATGTGGTACAGAACAATACCGGCGGCATCCATCCTGAAAAAAAAAATGGTAAAATTAATAAATAGGACACAAAATAGAGTGATATGCGGCAAAAAAAGATTAAAAATAATATATACATCATGAATAATTAACTAAAATTGGACGCAAAATATGAAAATGTAAGGTAAATGTAATTGAATTCTGATTCTCAGTGTAGAAATGTACTGATTTATAATGAATAACTATAATTAGTGTAATTTAATTTATGTTTATTTTTGATTATTGTTATATGTTTGTGGAAATAAACATGTTTTAAGTTGTTAATTTGGTTTAATTCTCTCTCTTTATACATCCCTATACAATATTAATTAAGATAAAATTGTGTCAATTTTATATGTATTTAAAATATATTGTCTGATAGCTCAAGTCATGTCAGTTTCTTGCTCTTTGTGCTAATTAGAGAATTAAGCACTTGATGCATTTTAAAGCCTTCTTTTGTTGACACTCCAGTCTTTATCTGGATGATATCTAAGGATTTATCCTCAATATAAATAAAAGTATCCATTGAAGAGGTTTTTGCTTCTTGCAGGTATGGAGAAGTGCAATTGTCTTGAAAGATGTCCATGGGTTCTATATTTATATGCCATATCAGTCTGATTATTGGCATGGTCAATTTGTAAAAATATTAACTATATTGATTCCTATGTTTGTATAATGGTGCCTCAGATTCATATTTGTTATTATTGTTGTTAAAATTTAAATCATAAAAATATATGATTTTTTTATACAGTCTGAGTTCAAATCCCCTATAATTAAATAAAAATAATCTATTATGAATTCATCTACTAACTTGGAAATGACAACATTTCAGTTATAAATGTCAATCTAAATTGGGTTATAGTGAGGATTCCATTAGTTTAAAAGCAAAACTAATCTATAAAAATAAAAAAGTACACCAAATTCAGAATTAAAAAACTAATGAAAATTTAAAATAATATTTTCCTAGTCAATTGGTTTCATTGGCAAACTTCTCAAATGCACTTGAGAAATCTATCTTGGCAATAGAAAATTTTAGTTTTTTATACTTGGATAGTTTTTTAATTCTAATGTTCAGTGTAATTTGTGTGTATATATATATTTTACCACTAGTGAACAACATTACATGTTCAAATTTTTAAAATAAAAATTATTAAAATAAAAATAAACAATAAGTAGCTTAAAGAGTTGTAAAACAAAAATTTAAAGAAATAAAAACCTCATGGAATTATTTATAAAGAATGATTGAAGTAAATTTCATTAAAATAATTATTGAAAGTAGTAAATAGCAATCTAATTTAAAAGAATTTAAGAAACAGAAGTTTATTTAGAAAGTTTAAAGAGTTTTTTTTATTTATTAATGCAGATCACCAAAGGGCAAAACACTACATCATTTATTAGTAACTGAAACACACAGGCTTATTATATACCTGTGTCTATATATGTAATATATAGGGTATATTAACACAGGCTTTCACATGACCCACCTCTCTCCACACTATCTCATAATACTGATACCCTTGAACACATATGTTGAAAAGATAAATAATCACCAATATACATATTTCATGCTAAAACAGCAATCATCAATTGGTCCAGATTACCATCTCTACACATATATGCCATAAGTGATCAGATATATATTAAGATAGCCAAACCTCATACTTTAATGGACAGGCTTTAATCTACTCCACACTCCAACTCTTCAACCGTCCATCCAATTGAAAATCTGATGATGGAATGCTCGAAGGCCACCATGAGGCTGACATTCTTGTCACACCCATGTTGATCTAAGGTCAATCTGACCCCTCATGTAAGGACATAATCCATTTAATACATATACAAGGGATGGGCAGACATCTCTATTATGTAATAATTGATGATTGCTGTTTTAGCATGAAATACATATATTGGTGATTATTTATCTTTTCAATATATATGTGTTCAAGTGTATCAGTGTTATGAGATAGTGTGGAGAGTGGTGGGTCATGTGAAAGTCTGTGCTCATATACTCTATATATTACATATATAGACACATGTATATAATCAGCCTGTGTGTTTCAGTTATTACATAATAGAGATGTCTGCCCATCCCTTGTATATGTATTAAATGGATTATGTCCTGTACATGAGGGGTCAGATTGACTTTAGGTCAACATGGGTGTGACAAGAATCTCAGCCTCAGGGTAACCTTCGAGCACTCCATCATTAGATTTTCAATTGGATGGACGGTTGAAGAGTTGGAGTGTGGAGTAGATTGAAGCCTGTCCATTAAAGTATGATGTTTGGCTATCTTAATATATATCTGAGCACTTACAGCATATATGTGTAGAGATGGTAATCTGGACCAACTGATGATTGCTGGTTTAGCATGAAATACTTATATTGGTGATTATTTATCTTTTCAACATATATGTGTTCAAGTGTATCAGTGTTTTGAGATAATGTGGAGAGTGGTGGGTCATGTGAAAGTCTGTGCTCATATACCCTATAAATTATCATTTATTAGTATAAGTTTTGCTAGTGTAAAAAAAAAAGCAATTAGAGGAAGAGGGGGTAAAATATAACTAAATAAAAGGTTGAAATTAAAGTTCTTTCTTGTCATGAATTTTAAAAGAAAACAAAAAAGAGATGTGTGTGTGTAAAAATGCAATTTGGTTGAAATATAAAAGGAAAGCATATAAATTTAAATTCACTCAGAGAATGCTCAGCCAATAAACAGGAGGAAATAATATAATTTGCAATAAATGAAAACAATGGGAAGTAATGCAGAATGAGATCTTATCCAAAAGCTAGATTAATCTAAGCAGGTATGCATATTAAGAAAACAATGAAAATATAATTAATAAAATTTACAAATTAATTAGGAGTGATAAAGGAAACAGTGAGAGCCAATCATATTAAAGGACTAAAAATCTATTCATCATCATTTGGATTTTTGATTTGTGAGTTAATTAATACCATGCAGTGCTAAGCATCCAATGGAGTATGAGGTCTGTCTCCAATCATGGTCCTTTGGAATACCAGAAGTCCTCCATTTAGAAGTCATGCCCGTGTAATAATCTGAGCCATTAAGAATGTCTATCTCAATAAGTGAAGGAAGTTAGTCAAAATCAAAAGCCATTAGGAAGCCCAAAATCCAACTGGTCCGTAACCAATTTAATGGAGATGAAGTGAGGAGCCATATTTCTGAAGTATAAGTGTAAAAATCCTAGGTAAATATGAACTTGCTTATTCCAATTCATAAACTGATGTTGACTTTGTTGAACATTAATACCCACAGCGATTTTGAGTACCTTCTGTAATTATCATATACAGTGAACTTTAGTAGGTGTATGTACATTTAATTTCTAATAATATATTTAGTTAAATACATATAAAGCTTTCCTTGAATAATCAGTATACAGTTTCTAATATGTGTGCATGTGAAGTGTATAATTAGTAATATTATTTTTATTATCATGTATTTATAAAAGTATGCTACAATTTTATAATATTCCTTATGCTAAATATTTTACATCATTTTCTTTTATTATTAATTAAAAGTATTTTAAACAGTGTTTGTTTTCTAATTATATTTTGATCACTTCTCTTACTGGGTATACCACAATTAGTTGATGTATAATTAAGAGCAGGTCTTAAATGGTTTATTATAGTTTACTTTCTCATACATAAACAAGAGAACTAGAAAAGGGTTTTAAAGGTGCTAAATGTATTTATATGTCATCCAGGCATGCTAATTATAGATTATGATTAGCTGGCACCTAAGGGTTTACCACAAAATAAATAAAATGCTTTGGATAGCAGGAAGGTTGAAATCTAGCAGCCCAGAAGTTCTATAGCCTGGAAATGTGACTGCAGGTTATATTTCTTATAGCTGTGGTTTGATTATAAGTGCCATTGGTGATTTTCATCTTCTGTAGTTGACTTCTTTGCTTGTCAGGCTGGTGTTTTGTATTTAAAAGTGTAGATCAAGATTCAATTTATATTTCTATATTTAAATAATCAAAGCAATATTCTCCCACCCATGTCAATATATTATAATCTAAAAATAGAAAATCACGATATCCTAAAAACATTACTGAGGTATAATAATACCCAAAATAAATAAATATTATTTAAGGCTAAAAATAACAACAAATAAATATTATCACTATAGTATGTAACATTTAATAAATTTTAAGAGGAGAACTCTCATACTCTTACAAATTACAAGGATGCTCTTAATACTGAAAGTATACATCATAGAGTAGTTTAGATTATATTAAATCCTCTTTCCCAACAATTTTCCCCCATTACAACACATCTAATAATCATCATCAGCATCTCATTGCTATGATTAGATCCACATTTCAAATCTTTTGATAAAGAATAATAGGTTTCTTATATTTTGTGTCACATTTTTTATTAAAATGAATTTTTTTTTGCAAAACAATTTCTTTAGTATTCATTTATGCAACATTAAAATCTCAGGGTTCTTTAATTAAATATTTATATTATTAAAAATTTACTCTTTTCTTTCATTTAAGAATTATTAGGCAATGAATGGAATCATAGTAGAAATATGAGGAGACATACTCTTACCCATAATATAATGTCTATCTAACTGACAATAATAATAATAAATTTAAAAGAAACTTTTTTAATTAAAATAAAATATATTTTAAAAAAACTCTTAATTTTGGAATAAAATAAAAATATTATGATTGCATTTAGACATAATGAGTGGATAAGGGATTTTATGGGCGCTCAGAATATCCTACTAATAATTCCTACTAAATCTTTTTTTATGAATTTAAGATAAATAATTTAAAAAATTAATTAATTATAATCTTATGAATAAAGTAAATAATTTTGTCACTAAAGCAGCCTTTTTATAAATCCAATTGACTAAAGTGATCATTTAAAATTAAGAATATGAATTAATAATTTATTTCTTAGATACTTTCTTAATATCTTCAGACCATTTGAACAAAGTGATTATTATATTCAATTTTGTGTTCGTGTATTTTTAATAGCCAACATAAATATAATTGTATAATAGGTTTTATAGTATCAAGATTTCTGGGTAATATGTGTTAATTAGCCATACTTAAGAATAAAAACATTTGTTTTGACAATAAAGGCAGTTAAATAAATAAATTTTGGAAATCTACAATATTTCAAAGCAAAGTATTCAGACACTATAGTATACAATTCACTGCATAAAAGACTTTTTAAAGTTTGCAGATAATAATAAAAATAAATTTACAGATTAAATGATAATTGACTATTATTAACTTTGTTTGACTAATGAGTAACTTTTATTTATATTAGCATTATCATAAGAAGTTCTGAACTTCCATAATAGTCATACTTATGTTGTCTCAACAATGAGCATATTTAAACATTAAGCATTTTTACCAATCCAGCAAAGAAATAAATGCTAGAAGTGATATATATTACTTATTGAGGCCCAAAAATACAATTTTAATTTCTAAATAAATATTTATTAGTTTTATATCTTGCAATACTGGCAAAAAACAGCAAAAACAGATCTGCACATCAAAAACACCCATAATCTACACTAGAAATATTTAAGTGTGCAACATAAAAAGATAATGTTCCTCAGAACAAAACAACAATATCAAACTGCCAAAAATAAAATCATGATGGTATGCCATACAGCTTCATGCAAGATATACATGATATAATACATCTGAGAGGTAAAGAGAAATAAGGCAATGAACCTAGATGATGGTTAAACTAAAAGGGAGTCCTACATTTTGAGGACAAAATTATGCTAGGACTTCATCTCTAAACATAATGAACAGAACAATAATAGCTGCCTTAAATAAAGCATTTATGCTTAAATATGAGACATGAGAGATATAATTCATGAAATATATTATAATGAGAGAGAGACAGCTATAATCTCTATAAAATATGTGCTAGCAAAATAAACATACACATGAGTGAGAAACAGCTATGAATTATTGGAAAAATATAATAATGAAATATCCACAAGAAAGAAACATAGCTCCAATTTCTTGGATAACTTAATAGCAAGATAAACATGTACAATAAAACAAGAGAGACATGATACAATCTCCTAAACAAATATAATAATTAACTGATGTTTAAAACTGACAATAAAAATTATTTGTCAAATCAGGCTTAATAAAAATATGGCCTGAAATAAGCAATAAGAATATACATCTTCACTGGTTCTACATAAACTTTTATATTCAAATAACAGTTTACAAATAATGCATAAAAATTTATCAGACAAAAATGCATAATATAAAGAAAATACATGGCAAATTACAGTAGCATAAAATTAATTTTTTAAATTATACCCAGTTTACCAAAATTCATAATTAAAAGTCCTTCATTCTGGAGGTTCTATCATTCAACAGGATACCATCTCTGCAATTACTATTCTACAAAACTCCTTTTGTTGAAAAGCAAAATTTAAAACTATATGTAAAGCATTCAAAATATTTCCTATAAGCAACAGATTTCCTAATGAATATGAACACACAATATAATTAATAGCCATTCAGTTTTTTCATGAAGAATATTTAAATAGACTACCAGAAATCTCTTGTATAATATTATATTAACTTTTCATTCATTTGATAAAAAATATAATTTAATGACAAGGTACAGGAGCATATATTCTTTGGATAGAATGTAGATTTCATTGAAGAACAGATTTTAAAAATTATTAAGTATACTAATGATAATGATAATGACAACATGTGTAGAGCAGACTTGTAATAAATTTAATTGCATAATAAACTTGAATAATACTTCACTAAAGGGCATTTTATATTTTATAAAATATACAACTGTTCATGTTATTTAGTACAGACCATAGTTAAATGAAAATACTTGTAATAAATTTTGAATAAATCTTTCATTACAATTGTAGAATTATTGTAGTAATTTTCAGATAAAAAAGAAATTTTAATTTTACAGACTTAGGAAATATTTTCCTATTTCTAGTCTGAAAAAAATACAAGACAAAAATTTCCACAAGTAAATACTCTTATTCTGCTGCTAAGATAACAATAAATAATTAAAATGTCATTTCAAAATTCAATTGGATAAATTATTAAATTCCATTATTAATAAATAGGTTCTGCTATTCAGAATTCAAATATTCTATTCATAGAAAGATGACATTCTAACAAACCCATTATTTAAAGATATGACAGTATTAAAATAAATATATTTAAAATATATAATGTTGAAGAATAAACATTTTAAAGTCTTTTAGCAAATTTCTTATTCTTTTCAGTATCTTCTAATATTCAAGCTAATGCATTTTAAAACTATTAGTTTATTGCAAATAAAGAAATAATAATCAAAAGGTTGTATATAAGCATGGTGGGCCATAGAAAATTCTCTCAAAGTACCAATTATGTATAAAAATAATTTAGCAATTGTTGAAAAATAATTATTTAAACTTCCCATCATGTTTAAAAACAATGTAGATTTCAGACTTTTTAGTACACTTTAGTTTAGAATTTTAGTAACTGAATGAAAATTAAATTAACAATACATGTTTAACTGTAAGTAAAATAAAAAAAATTCTTATAAGCAATTAAACAATAAAATTATTAATCAAATAAATTTTCTCCAGTAAAAATTATTAAAGTAACAAGTAAGTAATTAGTAAAGAAGTAAACATATGTGTGCAGGTCTTTATCTTTTATACTTCACATCATGTGACTGATTTTGATGATTAAAAACTGACATTTAAATTATCTCTTACTTGACTCAATTCATCATAGTTCAAAAATTAATTAGTCTCCTGAGAAATAAGGCTAAACCTAAACTCATTTACATAATTTTCTAGACTATTTAAATACATTTTAAGACAGTTATTTTTAAAATTAAAAAATTATTATAATGGAAATAAAACAAAATATTATATAATACATTACATTATTTTTAACAAGACATTAATTTATATTAATCTTTCTAACAATATTACACACTATTTAATAAATGTGAAGTTCTCCAGAATATTTTTTGAAGACTTAAATGAAGATATTTAAGAATAACTTCTATATTACAAACAAAGAAGTGAAAGATGAAATTTTTAGTCCAAGCACATTCACACATATTCTTTATTGCATTCTTTTATTTAAAATTGATAGCTTTTAATAATAATAAATTAACTTTTATCCTTTTTAATTAACTTTTAAAACTTACTTTAACTGACTTAATCTTTATTATAATTAGCATTAATAAAATTTACTCTTTTTAGCAAATGATTTAAATAAATATGCATTTTAATAAAGAAGTAATTTAAATAGTAATATTCAGCATTAAAGATTTAAACTTAGTTATTAAAGTTTAATTTTAATATTGACTTTTAACATGCTAGGGTCTCTATTAAAATAGTTTTAGTTCTTAATAACTCTTAAAATTAATTAACTATTATACAGGATTTAAATATGTCTAAGTTAAGCCATTTGAAATCATTTACAATTAAAGATGGGTTTAAAGCCAGTAAAAATATAAAAATAAGTTTTAATACAATTAAGACTTATAAAAGTTCTTAAAATGACTTAAAGGAAAAATTAACATTGAACTATCAAACCTTGATAAATTGGCATGTAGTATAAATTAACTTATTGAAATTTTTTTTATATATACTTACACAATTAGATGACTGGAAATTTAGCTTTACTGACAAAGCTAAAGGTTACAATATATATATATATATATATATATATATATATATATATATATATATATATATATATATATATATATATATATATATATATATATATATATATATATGAGATTGCCTTGATAACAGCTTAAGATTGTTGATTTTTATTGATATTGGAATTGTCCAAGTGTTGACTGATTTTAATATTTATATACACCTGGGTCTTGTTTTATGTGGTAGATAGGTTCCTCAGAAAATGCACACAAAAGAATGTGCACAAAAATAGACTTAACTTACCTTGAAAAATGTGGAATAGGTTCTGTAATTTTCAGAATCCGCATAAAAGCAAAGCAACAAGGAAAAATTACTTTAAAATTCACATTAAAAAATAAGGAAACAAAGTATGACTAATAAAAAATGTCAAATATTTAAAAAAAAATTAATACAAAACAAACTTTTTTTATTGACTACAATATTTAATTTTACATTTTTTCATACATATTTTAATCATTACCGCTATTTGACAATATGCATTCATTTGTGAACTGGTAAGAAATCAGATTTGTGATGTGATGTACAACTAGTGCCACTTTCAGTCTTGTGCTGTGTTAATGGTTTTCTGTTTTTATATTAAAAAATTGAGATCACAATCAAAACTAAAAGATTATATATTATCATTAGAAAGATTATTTTCAATTTACAAAATCAATAAAATCTTCGTTATTTATTCTAACAATCTAAAAAAGTATTTATTTCTGTTATATCTAACAAAATACGTTTTAAAAGTTTAAAATTTTTGAATATTTATTGTGATATTTTTATATGTAAGTATAAATTGATTATTATTATTTACTCATTAGTATAAATAGGATATTTATATAGAAGCTAAGATTATAAATACAGCTTCAGGCCATATTCATGTTAGCTGCTAATATAACATATTTTTGAAAAAAAAAAGTATTTCAAGTCAAAATAAGTTATTAATAATTTAAATTTCTTGATATCTAATAAATATAGTGAAATATGAAAGATATTAAGAAGAAACATGAATTGCATAACTTCAAAATCACTTTAAAATGATTCGCATAAAACGAGACCCAGGTGTATATATGGAAATTAAATATACCATTGTCTTAATACATATATTGAAGTCTAAATGCATGATGAAAGTCAATATCATCATTTACATCCATTATTAAACTATTATTAGATAAAAAAATTCCAAGTTTAAATAGTTTTCTAACATATATATTTCCTTTGTTTTGTGATTAGAACAAATTTTTAATGTTATTTATTCATCTAACTTATGTATCATCTTTTTCCAGGTCTCTTACAATCTTTTTTAGAAATCCTATTTCATTTTGGTCTTTTATTTTTACAATATAATGTCAGTAATATTTATTTGTTCTCCCCATCCATTGTTTCAGTCTTTTTGTTAACTTCAATGAACATCTCTTCATTCTTAAATATTTAATATATTATTCTTTTATATTTTCAAGCTTTATATTTACACGCAGACATTCATCTTTTTGGTAATAAGTTTATATCTATCAAAAAAACTAATTGTTCAATTACTTATTTTCCAATTCTTATGTTTTCATTTGTATTGATAATTGATCAAAGTATTTTCATATAATAATTCATGACTAATTAATTATACTTTATTTTCTTCTTCTTCATCATTATAGAACGTTTAACAGTTATCTTTAGTTCTTCTTGCTATTATTTAAAAACTCATAAAATTTTCTGCAAATCTAAAGCATAATTTGGGAAAACAACTACATCATTTATAAAATCTAAATACTTTAAAAAATTTCCATTTATTTTGCTTTCTAAATATTCACAAAATATCTACCATAAAACATCAAATGTTTGGGAAAAAAAGAAGTTTCTATCTTATATCCTTATTAATGTCATTTTTAATATTATTCAGACTTTGAAAATAGCATGGGTCTATATTTATAAAATCTTAAAGTTTTAATCATGGTAGAATGTGCACAGAATCAAATGTCTTTTCACAATCTACAAATTCACTGAAATATGATAGGTTATATTTATAAGCCTTTTCAATAACTTTTTACAAGTATTCTAATATGAGTTACTGGGTTATAGAAACTTTTAAATCCAGACTATTATTTAGGCTATAATGAATCTAATATTATCTGTAGCCTATTTGTAATGACTTTATGTAGAACTGATAAAAAACTAATGTTAGTAAATTTTAATATCCCCCCCCCCTTATTTAAACAACAATATCACCATCACATTTTCAATCATCTGGTTATCTTTATCATTTAGTTATGTTGGTATAACTTTATAAGAAATTTTCTATTTTTTACAGGCTTTTTTAAACATCTTTATGGACTAGGTGATTTCCAATTTTTTTATTTTTTGTAGATTTAATTGCATATCTTCCTTTTTTTAGTTAAAACAAATCATATTTCAAATGATTAAATATGTAAGCCACTTTATTTTTCTATTTATTACGCTGTAATATTTTTTTGCAATTTTTTCACATACTTCATAGTGCCATTTTTACTTTTACTAATACTATCTATTCAGTGCCATCTTCCAATCATATAAATACCCATTGTTTTATCTATGTCCCACTCTCTAGCAATAATTTTTGAAAGCAAAAAAAAAAAATAGAGAAACATGTTAATCTTTAAAACGATTTTAATTCACACACACTTTAGATATTAGTTGAGATGCAATAGTTCTACACAATTGATAGGACAAAGATGAATGAGATTTCATAAAACATTGGTAACCTCCTTCTGCAGAGATGATTTGTGTCTGTATATAGAGATTTTTTAAAGATTTTAAATAGAATTTCTTGACTATTGATCATAGGAATTTATCAATGTGGAGAACTAATACATAGTTTCTCCCAAAAATGTCTTTAATATATATAAGTATGTGTGTGTGACTAGTTTACATTAAGTGATTGATTTGAAATACATATAGGCATTTGAATGAAGAATAGATGCAGCGTGATTCAGTAGTTGCATGAACTTGTTTACTTATATTCAGAAGTTCTGTTAATTACATGTACATATCTTAATAGTATGAAATAATAAGAAGGTGGATACAATAAGTTAGAAAAAGATCAGCAAATCATCATAAAAAAATTATAAATAATATAGTAGCTTCAGCAAATAACCATCTTTCTTTGGGATTGATTCAAAAGACTTATACTAAAAAATCTTAGATTAATCATTATCAGACCAACGACAATCATGAAACGTAATATTATAAAAGAACAACCATCAGTAATTCTGCTGCATGCAAATACCTAAATGCTTTAAGAACTATAAAGGTAAATATATATCAAAAAGTGCTGGGATAATTATATCATATTGATCATCATCAATCTCCATCAAAATCCAGAGTAAGTTTAGAATTGCAAGGATTTTAGTGTATGTGAACAAGAGAAAATGCACAATACTTAATCAATTCTAGTACAGAATAACTTCACTGTAATAACTTACAATAATGTTTAATAAATTTATTTATTAATTAACAATAAAAATTAAAAACTGAAAAGTCTAATAAGTAAGTACTCTAAAATATAAATTGATCATCAATTCTGGATTACAAATATTAAATATTAATTATTTCCATAGATTGATATATGAAATATACTTGTAACAATATTTAAATTATAATTTACAAATGTCTAAATTATATGAGGTCATAAAGATCATATATGTAGTGCACATATTCATCTGATCGTATAAAATATTCCAATCATTCAAATACAAAGTGATTTAGAAAAATACATATTTGTCTGACTCAGATAATAAAAATATTTTATTTATTGAATAAATGCAATTCTGAAAAAGAAAAATATAGATAAGGCTGTGATTATAGTTTTAATAATATAAATGTATTAAATTATGTAATTAAAAGTCTATGAAAGTTAAAAGAATAATTCATCAGTGACAAAAGTAATCTATTATTATTTGTGAATATCAGTGTGAGACAAATTTTTGATAATGATATTATTCTTTAAGTAGATGTACTCAATTGGAAAAAAATAATATTATGTTTAGTAAAAATAAATCAAAATAATTGTTGATAAACTGTGAGAAAAAGATGAATGACATCTGGATGTTGGAAGGTTTAAATATAGAAATAGGCATTTATATTTAATTTAGAATTGAGATAAGGGTAAATCTGAATATTAGAGGAAATGAGAAGACATCTCTTAAAAAAAAAACATAACAATCATCAAATATAATAATTATGAGAAGTAAAAAATTAGACTGCTTATTAACTTTGTATAATTTTATGGAAAGAAATTGTAATTCTAAACTTAACAATATTATAATACTAAGATGGTATATTGATAATATTTTCCATAATAATCATTTGCACTGGTGCAAACTTGTTATTGGTAGAAAAGCTATTCAAGGAGATATGAATTAGTCAATATTTTTATGAGGGATGTACAAATTAAATTAAAACTCATTAATAGATAGATTAATTTATGGATGAAAATAAGATTGTGAAAAAAAATTAATTGGATAATTTGGAAAGAAAGAAAAACAAGATGAATTAAAATGCCACCAAAGTTTATTGGTTAATTGATAATGAATTTTTTCTGTTTATTTTTTTATAAAGTAAAATGAAGAGACAAGAAAAAGTTGGGAATAGATAATACAATGTGGAGAGTGAAATAGTAGGATAAGGAGAATAATCACAATTACAGAAAATGCAATATGAGGGAGTGGGGTTAGAAGTGTAAGAATTCAATTTTATTGCATTATATATATATAAATAAAACTATATATAAATAAAACTTATTTAAAACTTGTTTAAAGAAAAAAATGGTAAGTAAAATGATGTAGAGAAAGAAAAAATGTATGTTGAGTAAGAATAAATTGTAAAACTTATAATTATGTAAAATATAGTTTTAACAAAAAGAGAGGGCTGATATTTGGGTATTGTAAAAAGAAATTTGAAGAACATATTAATTAAAATAGAGATTGGGGTAGAAAAGTTATTGTGCTATGCAATGTGGTATGAAATAAAAATGATAAAATAAAATTGTAGAAATCATAAAATATATGTTGGAAAAATTGTGAAAGAAATAAAAGTCAGGCATGGCATTATAGGGAGGAAAATAAATTCTTAAGATATGCATTGGAGTTTAAGACGGAAAAGTGCAGGGGAGCATTAGAATAATAGAAATCATGGAAAGTATGTTTGAAAGATGAAGGCAAATAACAAAATAGTATAATGTCTATCATTTGTAATTAAATTTGTTAAAAGAAAGAAGTGCTATATGGAAGAAGTTAATTATACATCATAAGTATCACCTATTAAAAGTTTTAGCTTTTTAATGTAATAATTTATATAATTGATTATATAATAATAGTGTGTGTGTGTATATATATTATTTATTTATTTTTTAGGAACATGGATGGGTGTTCTGTTTGTTTTTAAAGGCATTGTTTTAGTATTTGGAATGATTATGGCCTGGGGGACCAGAAAAGTTAAAATACCAGGTTTAAATGATAGCAAGTAATTATTATTTTATTTTTTAAAAATACACACACATCTATTTAGTATCATCTGTACCCAATAATTATATATTCTTATAAAATTTTAAAAATATTATCGTTACTTATTTTAATGCCTAATATATGTTTTAAATTGTATTATCTTTAGTTACTCTTATTAAGTTCAAGGTCTACAAATTGCGGTCACATCTCTGTCACTTTCGATACTCAAACTTTTTATGAATTTTCAAGCAGAAAACCATTTGATTATTATTATCTCTATTTTTTTTTTCACTTTTGAAACATATTAATATATTTGTAAATATGTGAAAATAGCGTACCAATAAATTTTATTGTTATATAGTCTACGATACAAATAAAAAAGATATCTTTAAAAATAACAGCAAGCCTATAACATAGTATGGCGACCTAACACTTTCTAAAACAATTTTTATAAACTCTGACAAACCAATTTCATTACAGAGGTAGAAAAAACTGAAATATGAAATTTAGTGTTAGTAAAAAATATTTACAATTTTTAAAGAATGAAAAAAATTGCGTTAAATTCTTTATACTATTATTAATAATAAAACTTAATCAGAAGAAACATGTTCATAAAAACAATTAAAAGTTTATTTTAAAATATTTAAAATAACCATGTAAAAAGATATCTACTAATCTTTTGGGTTTTCCCATGTGTACAGGGTACCTACTCAAAGGAAAAACAATCTTTAAATAATTCACTAAAGAACAACTATCTTTCCAACATGTCTGTCCTATAAGCATTTTTAAGGTGCATCTGACAAAGGTTTCAGCCGTTCAGGTTATTATTATATAATTTGCTTGCACTTTATAAATAAATATATTTACATTTGTTTCTATGAATTCATTGGATTTAAAAAATTACTTCCTATTAATTTATTTATAATATTTATATATATTATAGGTTTATATATAATATTTATATATAATATTTAGTGAGTTAAATGTGATGTTTAAAGCTTCATGCTCTTAGGTCAAAATGCTTGAGAATGGCTTATTTATATAGAAATTTAAGTAAAGAAGAAGATGGAACCCTCTTTTTCTTGTAAAATCTTTGCCTTGTGCTTTGACTTGAGAGTTCCCTGTGCAGTCATTATTACATCTGATTGGCTGTCATATAAGCATTTTTAAGGCACATCTGGCAAAGGTTTCAGACTTTCACGTTATTATTAAAGTAGCAAAGGAAAATATATTATTGATCAAATTTGCCAATTGTTGTGTGGTAAGGGTCTGAGAGTTTTTAATCTTTGATTTACCTTCTAGGAATAACTAAGTATTCATTTACCATTTACTACTGGTTAGTTAGCTGGGTTAATTATAACTGGCTGTGTGAAAAAAAATCTTAAATATGATGAATTTTTCTTTTACAAGTTTTAATCAGATTTATAATTTTTAAAGTTTACCTAAGATAAACTTTAACAGTTATAAAATGTTGACACATATATTGCTGTTTTAACATACATATTTGTAAATTATAAAAAGAATAGTAGCCATAAATATAAATTGTAATGCAGTAATTAATTATAAAATTGATTTAGATATCTTTGACAAAGATGCGCAACATCCAAATCGATTATTTTATGATTGCCATTTAGTCTGGAAATTCAGTCAGACGATTTATTATATTATATTTCTAATTGCAAAGATTAATTTAAAAAATCAAGGTCTACATATGTATATATATATAAATACAAATATTTTTCTCTTTAATGTCTTTTTGAAAAGGGGGAGGTAATTACAAAAAAGTAATGAGAAAATGGGAGCACACAAACAAACTCAAAGATATGACGATTAATCAGATAGATCTTAATTCATATCTATGGTGAAAAACTAGAGGGGAGGATGGCTTCAGTTTCTTTGACGTTTATCAAAATAAGATTTTGTTCAATCTAGTCTATTGTACTTTCTGTTTCTTGAAATGAAGAAGGTCTTGTCATTGGTTAGAAATCCTTTTATAATCAGGATACTCTGTGGAACTGTTGCAAATTTTACACCAATACCATTAATTCATGTTGTTCACATTGTCCCATGGAGGAACAAACTCTTATTAACAAGTGACTGAAGGTGGTGAAAAATATCACCAATGTAATCCTCAACTATTATTGAGGCTCTTAGGAGCTATTTGTTATCCATAGCCTGCTTAAAACTATAGTGTCAGACAATGTACTTTATTTCTCATGAAATTCTTATTATTTCTTCATGTAATTATTACTTAATTTCAGATTTTGACATTTGTTTATAATTTTTGGTTCCAGTTATTACTAATCCACAAATAATTATGCTTATATAAAATGAAATCATTGATAGTACAATTTGTCATAGATCTTAAAACAAGAAATATATCTCAAACAAACATAAACCAAGTTATAAAAAAACATTTGCAAAATATTTTTAAATATAGGATTATAGATCAGAATTGATGGTTCCCAAGATGAAAATTGAAATACTAAAGAAAAAAGAATAGAAAAGGTGAAACTGTGATGCAGTTAAAGACTTTTGAGTCTATTATGGTCAGAAAGAGTGATTTGATTGGGAAGATTAATAGTGAAAAGAAAAAAGAGGACAACCAGCAATGAAATGGATATACTATATGATATAGTTTTTGAACAACTTGAAATACTAAACAGATAAAAAATTATTAGGCAGATATGCTATTCATATTAACAGTTTTTAAGAATGGTAATAGGTTTAAGAAAACTTTATGAAATTAGCGACTAAATGTATGCTATCAATTTACCTTATTTTCCCAAATTTTATTTTAAAATATCTCTTGAATTTCTGAATTCCACTGTAGCTGTTGTTTATTAATAATTTCTGGGTTCTGGAAGAAATTAAATATATAATAAAATATTTATCAAATATATAATTACTTTCAATTTTTATTTTTTAAATTATTTGAAGTGAATGTGACAATCCTTGGAATAGTTCCTATATTAACTAGTCTAAATCTATAAAAAAAATTATTTGAAAAATTACAAGTTTTTAGTGAATTGGGAATCTGAAGAAATTAGTATGGCAAATAGGTAACTATAGATTAGTATCCATAGGAATATGATAATTTCTTCATCAGTTGATTCTGACATTCATATGATCAACTCAAATTAACCTAGAAATTTTATTCTTTAGCTAACAATTACTAAATAACCATTTATCTATCACTATTGGATTATTAACTGAATTATCTGTGATCTGCTCATCTGAAAATATCTCAAGTTTATTTGAGAATTAAAAAAAATTTCAAGATTTTCCTAACCAAGAGTCAAATCCTAGATCATGTGTAGGGAGATGAATTGCTATTATGCTACAAGGTTCTCTTATACAATATGATATGAAGAAATAATCATTATTATAACACTTATTTGACCTTTGCTCTTTTTATCAAAGAAAATCATACATATTTTTAAATTTGTATGGCTTTTTTATATATATTTAAAATTACCTAGAAGTCACTGGATACTCTTGTTTAGTGTTTATGCACAAACACACATACGTAAGCACATAAAAACTAAAGAAATGACAATATTTGAAACTATTGTAAAATAAAAAACTACAAATAAGTTTATACAAAGTGAAATGTTTAACATATATCCAACATAATTAACATATTATATGATTTTTAGTTTTGAATAAAACAAAACATAAAACGTAAATTTATTAAGTTTAATCAATTTTAATTTATAAAATCAGTAAAATTTTATAGATCATTAAATGTTTAAACCTATCTGCATGTGTGATGGAGTGATCCCTAATTATTATTATTACAAAATAAATATTTACAAAAATATTTGTAAAAAATTTAATAGACTAAATATTTTTTTTATATTTGATGTTCATTTAAAAAGTCTAGAAATGATGTTTTTTCTTCTTCTTTCAGATTTATTGCTATTTCTGTATATAATGTTGTGATACTGTGTGCTATTGATCTTCCTATCTCATATATGATCAGTGACAATATGTTTGAAAGTGCATATGTTATTATTTCCTTAGTTATTATATTTACAACTTCTACTATTCTTGGACTTGTATTCATTCCTAAAGTAAGTTAAGGTTAAATAGTATATACCATAATATCTAAACAAAATAGTTTTAAATTATTATCTTTATATATGGGTGTGTTATATATATATGTGTAAACAAAAATGTAACTGGGTGAATCTATATTGTGAAAGAAAAATTCCAGCTCCAAGCTATATCACAAACTATTAATTTTTAACATGTAATCCAGTTTGGAAACAGCAATTTTAATTGGTGATTGCATAGCAACATATTTACTGTATTGTTTTTTCTAATTATTTTATGGATTCATCCAGTTATTTATATTGTTTACATTTTAATTATCTGTAAAAATATTTAGCATATATATAAGTGTGTACACATGTGTGTATTTGTTAAGAAAATGGCAAGCATTATAACAAACTTCCACTACAAATGATAAAGAATTATCACTTAGTCATGATATCCTATTGTCTAATAAAGTCACTCTATCTTGTAAAAAATTGATATGCACAAATATTATATATATATAAATGAAATATTTGGATACATCCATGTATAATTTATTTTAAAAATATATATAAACCAACATTTTGATCAGATTACAGCTAGTCCTCAACTGGGTAACAAATATTATAAAATAATTGTAAGAAGTGCTGTAAACACTGATGTATAACAATAATGAATGTTCTATTAATAATAAAAAAAATAATAATTATGCAAAATTATTTAAATTAATGACTTTAAAAAAATTTTAAAAAAAAAAAATAGAAGGTAATTCGCTTGTATCATCACATTTGTTGATATATTCTGGCCTTTTAAAGATCTCCATGGCTTCTCTGATCTGACATTGTCGGAGAGTGTCACGTCCGGATGGTATTGTCATATTTGAAAAATCAATACTATGACCTATATCTATAGCATGAAGAAATAGTACTGATGATGATGAATGTTTTTAACTGCATTAATATTTTCATCTCTTCTAGCATTGATGTGATGATTACTCATGCCTATTTAGGAAGCTTTACAAATGTTACATGAAATTTCATAAATTACATGTGTTTCAAGAGGATTTGAGTCTTTAGGGTTGTTTATAATAGTATTAAATTTTTGTTAAGTGGTTTATGTTGTCTTTATGTTATAATGTCTTAGAATATATCCAATATTGTCCGTAGTTCCTTTTACATAAGGAAACTCTAATAATTGTGTCTTTTTGTTTTTTATTTTGATTGTTTAGAGCTTGAATTATGCAATTATTAACAAATCACCAATTGAAAACAATATAAAAATTAAAATTATTCCTTATGAAAAATTGTGAGTTTGTCCAAAATTTTATGGACTTCCAAAAATTCACAAAACATATACCCCCCTTTGTCGAATAAAATCTTCCAATCACATTTTACCTAGATATTTATATGATATAATAAAACCTACAATTCCATCTTTTCATTCATATGTTAAAAATTATACATTTTATTTCTTTAATATAAATTTATAAATCCAGTCACATAAGAGTATTTTAATTCTAATTAGAGAACAAATTTCTTTTTGCCAAGGATCACATATTTTAAGCATCTACAAGTAATTACTAGGTTGGCAGAAGCATAGTTAATTTCTAAGGCATTATTTACAGTTCCACAATAAGCTACATTAATGGAAGTTTCAGGATGGAACACTCTGAAGCTTTTGCCCTGAAACTGCATTATATCTACTTAAATAATCATTAAAATTTTCTTGACTTCCATTTTGTAAGCATCACAACAAAAAAGTGTCTTCCCATCTTTTGTTTGAAAAGCAGACAATGTCAGAGTTCTTTTTCTTTTTTGTTTTCAATTAGTTTTCATAGCAATTTAGCATTTTTAATAGTCAATTTTATTTTACAATTATTTTTTTTTATTTTTACAATTATTAATATTATTTTTAATTTCTTCATAATTTATTTTACACACATAACTTTTATACATTTTGGACAACCATGAAAATGCATTTATATTTACCAAAAGCCATGCATGTAAATGCTATTATGGAGGATACAATATATTGTGAGCAATTTGGTTACATGGCACATAACAATATAGTTGTGTGTGTACACTTATATATGTATATAAAGTAAATGAAAACTAGAAATAAACACAGACAAAAATTGTTGTAGATATTTTCCACATTTTGTGAAATAAAATAATCATAATAAAGGGATTAAATTATTCCAGATTTAAAATAAAATTTTATTATAAATAAACATTTAAAAAGGTCTAAATAAATATTAATATTCTTCTGATTTTGAAAACAAGTATGTTTTATGATTTGATTTCTATTATCTATTTTGAAATCAGTTTTAATTAATTGAACAAAGTTTCTATTTAACAGAAATCTAGAAGTAGCTTTTGATTAAAAATTTTTTAAATCAAGATAAGAAAGGGCAGTTTTTCATTGAAAACTGTTTTTAATTTAAGGTATTTTTATCACCTCAGATGACTCTTATACAAGGGCTAATAAAAATATCTAAATATCAGTTCAGTCTGATTTTAATAATATTTTGAGAAACAGCTGGCCAGCAGCAGTTGGTTTTAATTGTTCAGAGTTATACAGAGCTACCATAAAGGAAAACACCAGGACAAGTCCAGCTGCAGTCTGCTAATTTACTATGCTGGAGTTTTGAATCATGAAGCCCAACCCATTTATGTATTTACTAGCCAACTTAAATATAGAAGATAGCTGCTTGCCTGGGACAATTCTGGACAGAAGGGAGCTCCTGGAATGCCAAAAAACCTGATTCTTCACCTGATGATAACAATCCTGGACTATACTTTCCTGATGGATCAAAAACCAAGTTTGCCAAGAGAAACATCAGTTGATGAAGAAGTAGTTATACCTATGCTGCTGTTTATCTATACATGCAAGCAATCACAGGCAAACACATCATGTCACATATGTAATGTGAGTTGTTTTAAATAATTCATTTTTTTTAAAAAAATGACATTCTAAAAAGGGTGATATATAATATAGAACAGTATAATTTTATGTTGTTTAAATTTCATAGTTTTTAAAAATGAGTAATGCAAATAAATAACTCTGCTTGGATCTGAAAATTCTCAGAGTCAGAATTAACATTTAAAAAACATTTTAAAATCTTTTAGAGAAATTTATATATTTGGTTTTTTTTTTTTCAAGAGAATAAATGAAATTTATATTATATTCAAAATTTATATTATATTCAACAAGGAGTTGATTGTGAAAATAATATTTTAAATCATTTTTTTAAAAAAAAGTATAAATAAGTAATTTTGCTTGAATTATATATAATTAAGAGTCAGGAATAATTCCTTTAACATCTTATTTAAAAGAAATAAAAAAACCAAATCTTTTAGACCAGTGTCTCTAACCTCCCTAATGCTGCAACCCTTTAATACAGTTACTTATATTGTGGTGATCCCCAACCTTTAATTTTGCTACTATTATGAATCAAAAATATGTGTTTTCCAATGGTCTAGGTGACCCCTGTGAAAGAGTTGTATGACCCTCAAAGGGGTTGTGACTCACAGGTTGAAAACTGCTGTTTTAGACTAAATTAAAGATGTTTACAAATTTTAATCAACCCCTGTCAAGGGAGAGACTTTTATAAGATAGTACTTTTTTGTTTCAAAAACAAAGTATAAACTATTATGATAGAATTTGATTCATATCTATATTTTTGTATATACACATATGTGTGAATTTTATATACTTTCAATATTGAATTAATTAGGAGAAATATAATATTATTGTGACAAATTAAAATATGGGATGTAAATGCCAATGTGCACACACATTCCTATGCACACAACATATATGTTAAATCAAGAATTAATTATATATTGTAAAATTAATAATTTTATTTTGACAAAAATGAAATATATTTTATAGACATTAGTGTGCGCCTGCAATTCAATACACACACATATATGTTAAATATGTTATTACATATAATAAAAATTAATGTCATTTATTTTGACAATTTGAAAGTGGCAACTAAGAATGTTTATTTTGTAACAAGTCAAATATGTTCAGAAAGCACATGCACACACATGTAGACACATGTAAATTTTAATCAGTTTTTTATTATTAAATGTCAATTCAAAAATGTTCATTTTATATTAAGCCACATGTCTGTATGGTGACTGTTTTTAAATAAACACATATGTAAATCAATGTAACAATTTGAATTTTGTAAATCACATATATGTAAATCACAATGTGATAGTTTTTATTGTATATTACTCAAAATCAGAAGGTTCTAAGTACATAGTCACATTCTAAAGATCTTAATTTCATTTTTTATTATTGATAATAAACTTAAATTCAATTGTTAAAATATGTGTTAAATCATTATTTCTTGGTCACCATAACATTTATAGAGCTTGTGTTCTTCTGAGCTAGATTCTTGCATAATTCAGATTACATGAAGGATATATATATTAGTGCTTTTGGAAATCCTATAGATGATCAATCATCATCATCCTGGTTGGTGCATAAGATTAAATTCTTTAAAGCCCATGCACTACATTTTATTTTAGTTAGTCTAATTAGAATTTAAGTTTATAGTTGGCCAATACATTAATGGTACTAAGTGGCCAGAACATTGATGATGATCAGCATGTTTTAATATCCTAGCATATTTGTTTTGATGATTATGTAATCTAATGGATGAGCACTTAAGTTGGTGCATCCAAATTAATGTTTAAATAATTACCCAAGCTAGCAAGGGCTTATTAGTTAGCCTGGTCTATAGTAGAACCATTTCTAATCTAACTGCAAGATGGTCTGTTGATTTATTTTATTGTTTCTCATTTTTGATGATGAATGGTTACTTTTGGTGCTTTTAATAATGATGGTTGATAGTTAATCATACTTATAGTTGCTCTAAGGAGGTAACTGGGCTGATCTCAGATATCTTTTGATCTCATGCTCTTTTTGAATATAACATTGCTTATATATTTTTATGACTTAAATGCTTAAACATGACTTTATCATTATTTTTATATTTTACTTAAATATACTTTTTGATAATTTCATTATCTGAAATATTGTCACTACCCAGGGTTGACCAATCCCCCATATTCCTCCATCCCATTACATATATATATATATATTAATATATATATATATATATTAATATTTCATACTTTTTGCATATAATAGAAAATGCATTAATGCTAATTTGTATTGAAAAACTTGCTAAATTATTTTTTAATTGCAGGCATTTTTTATTTGTCATTTCAAGTTGAAGGCACTTATGGTGCAATGCCTTATAATAATCATAACAAAGATACCATGTACCATATATGATATGATAAAGTTGCAATATTATAAATTTTTCTATGACAAATTTTGTAATTGATTTGGGGGAGGTTAATAAATAAATATGAAAGATAATACTCTGTATGCCATTTTAGAGCTGAGACAGCCAATCCAAAAAAGTGATTCTAGGGGCTTTTACTTATTTATTTATTCATCTTTTATCATATACTTTAGTTAGCATTGAGGTTTTTGTGATACTTCACAATGGCTGGATAAGAGTTCCTTTCTAATAACTATGTTGTAGAGAGAAATCATGAAAAACCACCTAGTATATTTGAACACAGATGGATCAGGTTGAGTAAATGCACAAAAGTTCTATTGGGCTTTATAAAACTTTATAATATAATGGACTTACATTCTATTCTTTTCTTTTTACTTTATGTGAAAAAGAAAAACAATATTAAATTGTTTTCCTCTCCACTTTATCAATGATTATTATACCATGCTTTTAACAAAAGAAAAAAAAGACTTAAAAATGTTGATAAAAACCTTAATTATCATGTTTTATTAAAAACAGATTCAATTAAAATTTTGATAATAAACAAACAAACAAAAAAAAACAATTTATTAAAAAAATTATTTAAAATTTAGAACTGAATTTATATTTTCCCATTAATTAAATTAATGTTTTAAATACAAACTTTTTATTGAATAAATTAATGTTAAAAAAAAATTATACTTTCACAAACATTCAAACATGTGTACACAAATAATTCAATGTCTCTGAGTGTGTATATATCAAATATTTCATAAATCATATTTTAAATTATTATCATTAAATTTAATTAAATTATTATCAAATGGAGCTATCCTCTAGGTCTGCCTCTTTCTAAATAACATACTACTTCCTTTTCTTTTTTCTGTCTGATTTTGGCAATTGATTAAAATTGCTAATGAAGTATCCATTTCAATATATATATATATTGAGATAAATTGGTCTCATAGCATACCATTAAAGTGTGTGTGTGTGTGCATATATATTTAAAACTTAAACATAAAAGTAAAATAACATAGAGAAAATTTAGGTATATAATTGTTTAAAATAAAGTCTAGAATAACTCAAATTGACTAGGGAATAATAATTATTGATGTTTTTAAAACTTTATAAATTATTTAAAATTAAATATAAAAAAGTCTCAGATGTAAATATTTTAATTAATTTACTTCAGCTTTTGACAAACATGTAAAACTTTTTATGAAGTAAAGAAAGATCATTTCTGTCTAAAATAAAATTATTTTTAATATACATCTAATTAAAAATTCTAATCTATTTTTACTTAGAGAATTAAGAAAGAATTATTTAATTAAATTTTTTTTTTTTTTGCTTAATAAATACAACAATAGTAATTTAGTTATTATCTTGCTTTTATTAATTAAGAAGATAAACATTTTTTTCAATTATTCTGATTATAAATTCCATTATATCTGCTGTAAATTGTGGATTCAGTTTAACTTTGAGGGTGTGTGTAGAAACTCGGCTTCAAAGGAAGAAAAGCTGCTGGTAGTCTCTCTATTGGTAGAGTTTAAACTTCTGAAAAAGTGGAATGATTTTTCTGTGATTTCATAGCCCAGTATATGGAAAGTAAATATTCATCATTTGTCTAAACAAAATTATAACAGCTGAACAAAGTTAAGGACATGTAATATTGATAATCTATATGAGAAGCCAATCTGCTAATACATTGAAGTCATACATAATTTGTACATATTATAGCACTGATAGTTTTATAGACATAAAGTACAAATGGAAGAAATTGACTGCAGAGTAATTTGCAATTGACAAACTCTATTTCAGTTTAATGCCCCCAAAAGTATTTAATTAGTATGATCTGTATTGATTTGTTTTAAAAGTAAACAACATTTGAATGAATTGTATAAATTAGCCAGTTAATGAAAAAGAAAAGTAATCAGAAAGAAAAAAATGACTGGCTAGTGAATGTGGAAAAATTGGAAGGCATCCAGAGGATATAAATTTAGGCATATTTTCTTTAAATTTACTTATGTCATTCATAAAAGACTTGTTTTAGAATTAGAAAAATATAAAATTACTAATTATGTTATCCAGATTTTGTGCTTTATTTTCTGTAATTAGTTTATAGTTTAAAGCAAATTAAGAATAATTTAAATATTTTATTTTTAGATAAAATAAACACATGTGTGACTATTATGTATATATTAAACATTGAATTATTTATATATTGTTAAAACAATAATTAATGATTGGATATTTTGTATTATTAGATATGCATGGCTGTGCATAACGATGTGTGTTCTTTTAATACTATTGATAATTTATGTATTTTTATAAGCTATAATTTAAACCATGTTAATCTATGGAAATATTTTCAGATATTTGTAAATAGTCAAAATCAAAATGATCTATTTGTAATGTAAAGTATCTAACAGACCTTTAAATTTTTTTATTATTTCTAATCAGTAAATTTATTAATCATTATTTCAAGTTATTCCACTGAAGTTATTTAATATTAGCATAATTTAAGTATTGCATATTTTCTCTCATTCACTGTTATACAGGTCTTTGTACATATGTGTGAATATCTATATAATTCTCTTTAGAACATAGATAGTGCAAATATAATGAAGGCCATATTTAAAATCCATTTACTTTATATGTTTTATGGTGATAACAACTAATTTAGTGATAATACATTCTTAGTACCCAGATGGCCCTCAACTTTGATAATGATCACCATTAATATAATATTACCAGTATTTTTAACAGACAATTACTTTTATAGTTCTTTTAGCATTTACATAATGCAGCAAAGTTACCTATGATTGCTCTTTTATAATATTAGGCCCCAAGTTTGACTTAGACTAGATTATGATTAACCTAAGATTTTATAGTATAGTGTGTTTCTTTTAAATCTAGTTACAAAAGGTCTCTGTTCATTTTTCATGCTAGATGTCATTGGTCAGAACAACAATATCTGAAGCCAAAAAAATCTCTTGAAACATTGTTTCATACTTACTTATATGCTAGTATTAATAATTGAATGTATTTTTTAAAATATACATAAAATTTGAAGTTGTCTAAAACAATTAGTAATTTCAACTAGATAATGGAAACAATCCATTATAGAAGTACAGAAGTAAGTAATAATTATTAATTGATGGTCTTTAATAGTCTTTCTACTTAAGAGCTAAAATAAAAGTTTTTTCATAAGAGTTTTTCAAATGTATTAGAAATTGATGACAATATAAGGCAATTAACAAAGTTTTTCAAAAACAACATTAATTTCTTAAAAATAAGTTATTGATTTTTTTCGTTTTTAAATATATGTTGTATATATTTATTTTATGTAATTTTTAATTTATTCTTATAGTTATTTTTATAATAAACATTTATTCCAACTATTTTTTTTTTCTTCATACATTTATGATTTTAAAATTAGATACTTACATAGTTTGCCTGCCAGAAAGCTTGCCACCTGTTTTATTTTAAATTATCTATTTTCAGGGACTTACAACACAATGTATAAACAATACGACTGACTCTAAATTATCATAATATTTACATTGTTTTTATTTATTAAAATGATAAAGAAACACAAAAATCTAAAAGTTGTAATTAAAAACTTTTTTAATATAAATGTAGTAAAGAAAATAAAAATAAAACATGATTAAGCAAACTATATCACAAATGCAGACAGACATCACTTTTTGGATGAGCCCTACCCCATAATCATATCCATTATCACATACTTTTCAGATGAGCACTATCCTGTAAGTTTGAAAATATTCCACTGCATCTTATTCTGTCGCTAAAAGATTCCAAATTTTAATCATATTTCCAAAAATGATAAAACAAAAAAGAAATGTTAAAAAAATCACCATATGTTAATGAATGTCAACAAAAACAAGAGTTAGTTTTAACCACTGTTTTACCTGTTCACTCCATGTTAACATTTGGACATTATATTGAGTGTATAGCTAGTTAACTTTAAAAAGTATTAACAAATGTATTCTAGATTAAATGTTAATTTTAAAAAAAATTGAATATATTTTTTAATAAATTCCATTCATAACATAATGTCCAAATGTTAACATGAGCAAACGGATAACACATAGTTAATTTGTTAATACAAGGTGATTTTTTTAATAATTTTTTTTGCCTCATCATTTTTGGAAATATGATTAAAATTTATAATCTTTCATCTACAGAACAAGATACAATGGAATATTTTCAAAATTGCAGGATAGTGTCCACCTGAAAACTATGGGATAAAGAGCTGATATTACATTTTATGTGCAAATGAAGATGCAATGTTTTAAGTACCTATCTGTTTGGAAAAAAACATGGTTAGAAGTCTCCAAAAAATCATTTGTGAGTGCACTGAAATTAGTTTACAACTGGTGTAATGAATTTACATTACAAAAAAAAAATAATTATAACCCTTTAGATTTTTGTGTGTTTCAGTATAATATTTTCAAAATTACAGAATAATGCTTGCCCGAAAAGTGATGTCTGTCTGCACCTTTGTTACAGTTTGTTTAGTCATGTTTTATTTTATTTTCTTTACTGCATTTATATTAAGAAAGTTTTTAATTACAACCCTTTGGACTTTTGTGTTTTTTAATCATTTTAATAAATAAAAAAATATATAAATATTGAATATGATAATTTAGAGTCAGCCATATTGATTATACCATTTGTTGGAAGCCCCTGAACCCCTAAAAATAGATCATTTAAAATAAAATGGGTAGCAATCTTTCTGGAAGGTAAACTATGTAAGTGTCTAAAATGGCACTATTTTCCTTTATAATACAGTAGCTTGATTTTTTTCATTTGAAATCATATACAATGTCAAAATTATAATTTCACATTAATAGTAGTGGAATATATATGTCTCTATGAAAAACTCATATAATGTAATTGAGCAATTAAAAAATGACATTAATAAAGCTGTTTCTTCCTTTATTTTCAATTTTCAGTTTTTTTAAACAGAACGTTTTGTTGTTTTTTTTTTAAAAGAAAAAAAAAATTAGAATAAAGCAAAAAAAAACAAAAACTAATATTTTCAAAATAATCCTTCACACAAAAAAGCTTATATTTCAATAAGATTTTTTTCTAATTATTTCTTCTGAATTAAATAAATTTGTGTTAACTGGATAAAATGCGGCACTAGAAGCAATAATACACTACATTTATTTTACTTCTGATCCATTTACTCTAAGCAACCAATGGGCACTAGATGCTAAATTATATACAAATCCTTAGACTAGTTTATGCTTATTGATCATTTTCAACGAGAAGTATTACACTCACACATCTAACGGCAAAATTATTCAAGATAATAGCATGAGATTAAAAAACATATAAAAAGTGCTGAATATGATTTCTATAATTCTGATTCTCATTAGTCTAGGAATTGAAATATAGAACTGACAACTAATAATAGATGGTTCTGAAGTAAATAAAGTGAATTACCATTGCTAGTATAAATATTAAAAGTATACAAATAAAGTTATATGATACATTGATTAGAATACATCGGTCTTGTCAAAACATTGAGGCTGCATTCAATTAACAAAAATATTGTCTTTAAAATATAGTGTTGTTGTTATGACATCATATCTATATAATTATACAATAAAATTGGACTGAGTTCAAAACTTTAATGTTTTTGAATCATAATATAAAAATTAATAGTGATTATTAGTTATATAGATGTATAATCCTGCACTTCATTAAATAATCAAAAAGTAGACTTTAGATTTGGGTATAATACTATCATCTATTTTGCATTTATTATTCAAGTTTATAATATGGCTCTATGATAAAGTAAATAAAATGAATTATTGCTTCTAGCACAAATGTTAAGTAAGCAAGAAAGTCATTTAATACATTATTTAAATGAAGTATTCAACATTTTAAAAAGTTAAATATGATGATGATGTTTTTTATTACAGTATTATTACTATTAGTACTTTTTTAAAATTTAAAATAACATACACATACATGTTTCATTTATCATTTCTCCTCCACATGTATATGTATTTATAGTTTCTCCGTTTAAATTTGATAATTTTTGTATATGACTTTTAAATTTTGGTATTGATTTAGTTTACACTAATGGCCATTTTGAAATCTAAAGACCTGCCAAACCACCACTGACACATCCAATTGATAAATGACATTGAATAATCCAGATGGTTATGATATGACCATTTATTACAAAATCATAATTAACATCAATAATTAAATAATTAAAACCAAATTTTGTACAACTATACTTGATCAAATCACATGACTAAAATATACAAAATATAAAAAATGGGAATGACAATATTGAATAGAAATAACTGCCAAAACATATTCTACAATTAATAATAAACCACATTTTATCTTAACATAAGTCAAAAGAATAATTTTCTAAAGTAAAGAATATTAATTTTACAATTACTTTTAAAATTCATAAATCAGATTTTTTCTTACCAAAGTGAGTAAGGTTGTGTGGTTAATTTCTCACATGACATTATTAGCTGGTGGATGGATAAAAAGAATGTAAATGAGAAATATTTATTCATTAAATTTATAATGCTACTAATGATTATCTTATTTAAAATCCAATATCTGTTTACACTTAAAATAATCAAATTTATATTAAAATTAATTTGTTGATTATTTCAGATGTAAAACAGGTATTATAAACACTAACCTTTTCATTGTCAGTAGGTAGCATTATCATTTTTGAGAAACTTAATGAATAAATCTTTTTCATTTAGATTCTTTTTATCTATCTACCAGCTAATAATGACATGTGAGAAATTAAGCACACAATCTTACTCGCTTTGGTAAAAAAAAATCTGATTTATTATTTTTTTTTAGTTGTGAAATTAATATTCTTTACTTGAGACAATTATTCTTTAGCTAATTTTAAGATAAAATGTGATTGGTAGTTTTATAATAGTGTGTTGAAACCGCCGGAGGGCATGGTTTGTTTGTAAACAAAGATAAATATAATGTTTCCAGGGCCAGGGGGGTATCACATTTAAAAGTAATATCAAATAAATTTTTTAACAAAAAAATGAATTTTAAATAGTACTTAATTTTTATTCTTTTATATTTTCGGGGCAGGGTTTTTTTTTTTTGTTTGTTTATCACATTTAAAAGTAATATCAAATCTCAATTTTTAACAAAAAAAAATATATAAGTCAAAATGAATTTTAAAATGTAGTTACTTTTTATTATTTTCATTACTTTTATTTCGGTGTGGTATTCTACGAAATCAACTTTTTTTTTTTAAAATTACAAATAAATATATTTCCATTTAACGGTAACATTTACAACAAAAAGTCTACCTTTTTTTTGGAGGTGGGGAAGGGGGATACAATTCTTAACAAAACGGAAAATGCAATTCGAAGATTGACAAACTTTTTACGGTAATTACAAAAACAAATATATACGGCAATTAAAACCAACTTTTTTGGCTCTTCAGGAACAGCATGCATGTAGCTTCAAGCTCTTTTTTTTGATAACTCTTCCAGCAGTCAGAGAACTTTGACATTCGGAAACTTTTCTATTTCAGCCATTTGATTAAGCTCGCAGTTGTTCTCACAGAAACATGACTTAGAGCATGATTTGATCCAAATCATGCTTGCACCTACACTTGCTGAATTTTTTGAGCAGGAAACCTGGGCTACGGAAGCATGAGACTATGCTCATAATTGTTAGTAGACATTCATAAAACATGAGAGATAGAGAGGGAGATGGTCTTAATGAATATTAAAATCATTTTGACATTCGGAATTCCAGCCACGCTCACACAATACTTTACCCAAAAGTGAAATGTGATCACACATCAAAAATGCGTAATACAAATCTGAGCTGTAAGCTGACACGATAACTTCTGCAGCAGATTAAAAGTCATGTTTCTGTGCATTAGCATAGAAATAGATACAGCCACCATGTATCAACAGACTATTTCTAGGCTTACGCATTAGAAATAGAATGTTCGATAGCGGAGGCTGCCTAAACGGCATATTTCTTTGTGCTATCGTAGAAATAATGCCCTCAGGCAGTTTTAACATGCTATTATAAAATTACCATGTGATTTATTATTAATTACAGAATTAATATGCTTCAGCAGTTGTTTCTGCATTTATTCAACATTTACATTATTTCAAAATGTGGTTTGATCAATTTTATATTTATTGAACATGTGTTTTGTTAATTAGTGCATTGCGCTATCATTATTTAATAGCATTCATATTTTAGAAGTTATAAACATTTAGTATTTAGAGTGTGCTCACCACCATTTTGAATTCTAAGGACCACCCAAAAACCACCACTGAAACATCCAAACAACTCCATGTGGATTATTCTATGTCATTTATCGCTTGGAAGTTGTCATTGTTGGTTTTGGATGGTCTTTAGAATTCAAAATGGCAGTAAGTGCATACTAAATCAGGACCTAAATTTGTTAAATTATAAGTTTCTTTACTTTATCAATTCCTAAATAAAAACATTCAGATCAGCTTCATGTAGTGTCCATGTTATATATAGATTATATTAGTAATTTAGCTTTTTTAATTTGAAAGTTTTAATCTTTATGCCTGATTTCCTATCTAAAATTGTTATAATTTTCTTTGGTTATGTTTTATTTTATTTGAGCTTTTTAAAATAAATTTTTTAATAAAATAATTCTATTTTGACTGCATCAATAACTTTAGAGTAATAATTATTACAAATATTTTTTTATTAAAAAAATTTATTTGCCACCCCCTCCCAATTTTTAACTATAAAATAGATGACTTGTGAAATATAGGTAACCATTTTTTTGTATAGTTCTGTACGTGAAAATCTTCTTACAGAAATTATAAATGTCCATTAGACTTCATAAAGTAATTTTGTAAACACTTTTTATCTTTATAAATCTTCCTACAATTCAAACACTATCTACATATTGATTCACATTCTTAAGTAGATAATCCTCCAAGCTAAAAGCTTTTGAAGATTTTTCTATTATCACTGTATAGTAAAGGATTTACATTTTTTTAAAATATTGATTACTAAACCAAATTGTTTTATCTGGCATTCAAAATATTAAATATATTCTATAGATTATATTTTTTGAATTGGCGAGAATAGCACAAACAATAGGAATAATAATAATAACAACAACAAACAAAAATAAGAACACAGCTAGCAAAAAAAAAAATCTAGCTTTAATAAAGTACAATTAATCTCCAAATTTTTCTTTTTTATCATGTTACAACACTGTTTCTAACATTTAAATACAAATCTTTAAATAATATTTCTTTTAACTTGTTATATTCTACTCAAATTGTCTATTGTGGACAATTATATTGGCTATCTTATTCTTCACACTTGTGACATTCAAATTGGTTGCTAAGTCTTTTATATTAGATGTCAGAAATTTAAATTACTGTAGTGAAATCATTGTAATGGGGTCATTGTTGATGATAGTAATGAAAATGAAGAATAATGGTATTATTTATATTTAAATTATCTGTTTTTTAAATTCCCCAAATAATGTAATATTTTAAATATGAGACAGTAACATAATTTATGTTATTTAGAATCAATAATAAAAAGTTTGACTAAATTTTTATAAATTATGGTCGCTAAAAAAAATCAAAATGCATAAACTAATATGGAATGCTAAGGCAATAAATGATAGGCACTAATATTTCCTAGCAGAATTTGTTCTTTTGGAAATGTATAATCTTCAAATATTATACTCATTGTTGTGATTTGGTTTAATATATTTTAAAACAAATACAAGAGCTATACAGAGACTTTAGCCCATTCAACAATAATAAAAAGAGATATGTATGTTAGAAGTAACAAGGAGGGATCTAAAACAAAATATATAGGAGTGACAACAAATAGATCTCACTGGTACCATTGAAATAATTAAGAGACTGAAATAGAGTTGGGATGGATCTATTGCTAGAAATGATAATAGATGGACAGTTGAAGTCTTAATCTAGATTCTATGATATTATAGAAGACCTAGAAATAGACCACTTGTGAGATGGATTGAGAAAATAATGACGTTTGCTCGTGTGATGTGCATAAGAAAGGCTAGAGATCAAAGAAATTGAATTAGATCTGAAGAGATCTTCATTCTGTAGTGGATCGATAATGATTGAAAATGATGAAAACTGATTCTTACTTACTAACTTAATAACAATGACAAAATTGTTAAAGGGGGATGATAGATGAAATTTCTATTGACATGATGTTGATTATGCAAGTTTTTCCTATTCAAATAACAAGAGTACATATTGCATATTTCATTAAGATTGAGCTATAATTTTACACAGCTTAAACTATTTTAAAAATATCTGCAAATAATGATAATGATCGTTAATAACGATCAAATCAAGCACAGGATTTATTTTTCTAGGCACTCAATTTTTTACGTTGTTATACGTACACACGCTCGCTCATATGTATATGAATAGTGAATATTAAAACTTAAGAAATATTTTGTTTTGCTTAAGAATTTAATATAACTTCATTTACTTAGGATTTAAAAAATTTGGAAATGTTTGTTTACCAAGAAAAGATGTGATGAATGAATCAGTAACATAATTATTTAAATTATTTAATTGAAGTATAATTATCTAACGAAGTAATAACCTTCAACTAAATCGAACATTAACCTGCCAACTAATCCTAAGGGAAATAAAAATCTATATACCACTAGTCAAAATAGCGATTACGAAAGTTATTTATAAGCTCCTTGTTAAGTTACTTATTTATTACTCTAAAGAGTAAAATGATTTTTAAATTGAATAATAACAGTTCATTCATAATAATGACTACAATAGTTAAAATAGTGATAAGTTTAAAAATATGACTAGAGACTTTCATTATAAACTTCTTACACATTCTAGCAATCTTGGAATTTTTTTTCACACCTTTTAATTGCGGTATTATTGATTTAAAGACTTTAGAAGGGGAAATTCAATTGAACTATAGTTTTTTAAAAAATAGTGTTTTTTTTTTTCAAAAAATATATTTTATTCAATTATAGAGTAAGGTACATAATTGTGTATACAGGTAATAGTTAGAGCTGCTGTTGACAAGCATTGTTTGCAATGGGTTTACAGGAATACAGTTCAAACAGGATGGTTAGGAGGTAGGTCATACCATCCCTGTTATCACAGCAATAGGGGGAGAATCTGTCCTGACAAGGTCAGAGGCATCGTCCATAGAATGATACGGAATGTCTTGAAACTTAAATTTTTAGTTGATCCCAGGTCTGAATCACCAACTGTTCTGGGCAAGTCCTCTTGTCAATCTCCCTAGCCTTCCGTATGAAATTTATAAGGAGGTCCTCGGGACTATGGTCAATCCCACTTTCAAACAATAGTTTGCAACGTATAGTCCAAATCCCGAAGTTGACAAATGAAGCCAGCCAAATAGTGTTTGACTTTTTTTTTTTTTTAATTTGTTAATATAGTATTATTTAATCAAAATTTATTCTAACTTTGAAGGAGAACTTTACAAAATCATCTCTCCTAAATAAACTTTTGACATTTTTCATAAACAAACTTTTTAAAAAATAAATAAATAAACATACTGTAAATATAACCAATCATTTTTAAACTTGTCAATTTCTTTCTTTTACATATTAGATATTAATAATTAATTGAAACAAAATTTGCATATTATATATAAGTTAACGAATTTTAAGAGTTGCTTTTATGTGCGTGTATGCAGTAAATCAACTTATGAATAGAAATTTTTGTTAGTTTATTACTGAATTCTCATAACAAATAATAGATCCTGAAACTGCCATTTACAAAAGTCAAAGACATCTCAAATAATAATAATGATGATGACGACGATGCACGTAAGAGAGAATTCTAAATGAAAATTGGAAAAAATATTGTAGCAGTTTTTCTATATTCATCATATTTGATTTCAAGTCTTTCTATATATAACATGGATAATAGAAAAACATATATTCTGAATGTTTAACATATGTATATAAACACACGATACAATTTAAATAATAGACGTTAAGTCATCAACAAAAATAATTATCTATCAAAAGTACTTTATTCATTCTTTGACAAAAAAATATTGATTACATTTGTTTACATTTTTTACCTTTGTCCACATGTAATTAATATCCAATGTTAAAAAATACAATTAAAAAAATATTAAATTACTACATAGGAGTCAGAAGTATATGTACAAGGCAAAGATTACATGTAGTTCACAACAATTAAATATATACGTACATTCTTTAATTTTTAAATGAAGCAAGTGTGTCGTGTAATAGTTTTGAATTATTGAGAGAGAATTGATCAGTTTTCTACTTATATTTGTATTCAGCAACTTTTTTATCCCTTTCTCTTATTATTTCAAGCTTATCTCTAAATGCATTTGTGTATATTCTTGTGTTGTTATTGTAAACAAATACACATCTTCTACACCATATTGCATATAAAACAAAAACACTGGCATATATGTGTGAAAAAAGTATTTACTAAAGTTTTCAAATAGATATTTAATATCTATATTTTTATTCTTAAATATAGCTGGTATGTCAGCTCTGACCTTATCAAAACTGGAACAAGACAGAAAAATGTGAGATTGTGTTTCTGATTCTTTTTTACAAAGATTACAGTAATCTTCTTATATATCTGAATGTATCTTTTATATTTGTAAAAATGATTGGTGAGTAAAGCCTCCAGATTCATTTTTATCAGGAAATCAAAGAACTTAGGTTCAAATGACCAGTATCTAAATTTGTGGCATAGTTGTTTATTTGTTAGGTTAAGTGTGGATTTTTCTTGATAATTTGCAATTGGGTAAAGTAATGAATATACTTCCCAATAATGATATTTATTTTTTGGAGGGGAATAAACAAGATTCTGAATTTTATAGAATGAGTCTCTAAATAACTTTAAATAACCATTAATTGGAGCTGGTTTATCTGATGGTGTGATTTTAAAAACTAGTTCAATATATGGAAATAATCTAGCACATGCTCAGATGATGTGATTTTTGAATTATAAATAAGTTTATTAAATACAGACTAAGGCCATAAATGTGTTAAAGGACATTGAAGCCTTCTGACTGACATTGCTGTAATTTTTCTAACCCAAAGAAGTTTTCTAAGTTGTGTATGGATAAAGTTAATAAATTTCTTAGTAAACTTTATTATAGGGATGTAATATATCACTCTTGTCATAATTAGCATATTATATAATAAGGTCTTTGCATAGAGAGAGAGAGAGAGAGATACACTTTTGATATTGAATTAATACTGTTCACTATTTTATTAGTAAGGTTATTCTGTATGCTTGTTTTCATTTGTGCATAACTAAGATGAAAGGGGAAACCTAGGAAAAAGGTATGTGCTCCCTTAAAGTGCTCTTTAATACAGGATCCTTTGTAAATTTGCCAACTGCATGATTTTTCCATATTAAATGTGAGTTTATATTTGCCAGTGTAATCTTGAAGTAATTTTATTCCAAATGGTATTTGTTTTCTGGATGATAGAAAAATTGCAATATCATCCATATAAGTGACACATTTAATACTTGTTTGAAGGCCTGATATGTATATGAAAAGGGTTTTGTACATTGAGAATAGAATTGCACTTAATGGAGAACCTTGGGGTATTGAACAATTGGGATAATTGGGAATGATATTCACCCATTCATAGTTATATGCACCTCTCTAGTCCTAGGTAGATTTGTCAATACATAAAGATATGCTGTAGGACTAGTGGTATCAGCAAGAGTGTTAATCAGATTGTCTACAAGAACCATATCAAAGGCTGATTTTATATTCAACTGAATCACAATTGAACTATTTTTTTTCTCTAACACTGTCAGTGATTATTCTAAATAAAAATGCTGCTTGATTAGTGGAAGAACCTTTCTTAGCAAGTTGATATTTAGAAAGCATTGGTAAGATGGAAGGCTCTATTTTATCTTTTAGGACTGCCTCTAAAACTTATATACCCAATGGGCTCATTGATATTAGTCTTAAATTTTCTAAAGTTCAGGGTTTTTCCTTTTTCTTCACAAAAGGTACTATAGATATTGGATATAAGCCTTGTATTGTACAATTTCTTTAGAAAAGAAACTGGCTAAATTTGCCAAATATTTAGAAGTAAAATAATTTAGGTGCTAATAGACAAAGCATGGTACCCATGAAAACCAGGATGAGAGGATTGAGATATTGATTCAAATTTCCTTGAAAACTTCCTAATTTATCTTCCAGGTTCTCAAAACTGATTATTTATTGGGTTATAAGGATCATCAGTTTGCTATTTATCTTTGTAATATAAGTATGCCAGCTCCAACATATATACTCCACTAACTGTTTCAGTCTGTTTGAATAGCTGTAAGGAGGGTGGCCCATCTAATATAGTTTCTTGACTATGTATGTGAATGACCAAGAAATATTCTTCTTTTTTTAATTTCCAAATATTCTTTGAGAGATGCTCCTGCTGCATTATATATATTTTTAAGGTTTTGCAAGATAGGCCATTTACTTATTGTAGATGAAGTTTGTACTATTTTTCTAAATTTTTTCCATAAGACTTAATAGACTATGGGTGATAGTGTGCCTTTGGTAATGTTATTTATGATATTTGACAAAATGTTTATCATTCCAGGCTTGCACTGGATCCACCTCAATTCTAGTAAGTTATTTAGGTGCGTACATATTTCTAGCAGAAATTCAAGTATTTGGGATGGGAGTAATAACCTAATGATATGACCAGTTGCAATTAACTTTTCATTATTGGAATCAAGGTCAATATGTGTCACAGGGGCTGCATAGGAGAATTTTTCATTTTTTTAAGTTCAAGATTAATAAAGTGATGAAGTGAGGGGGAAATAGAACATTAGATTTATTAGGGAAGAATGCTTTCCATTATTAAAGGAAAATTATTCATTTGGTAAAAAAAAACTTTGCCATTCATAAGAGGAAAAGAAATTAGATGTAGTCATTTTTCAACAAATTTGTCATAAAACACCTCACTGACTATATATAAGACATGTTAAAATCTCCAATAAAAATACAGGGATAAAGTAAGGAGCCAAACATTGAATTTAATATTAATATTAACATATTTATAATTATAGGATCAGGGAGGAGGTAAGCAAGGAGTACATTTAGCACTGCTGCTTTATGATACAGTGTAATGATGACAAAATTTGCATCAATATATATAATTTTAAAGGGGCTAAAAGAGTTCTTATCAATAATAAAACCTGTACTCATCAAAGGAAAATCAGACAATTTGGAAAAAGCAGAGAATCCTTTATTTACAAAATAATCAAATGGTTTAATATGTGAACCACTATATATTTTAGTTTCCACAAGTTCTATAAGATGCAGTATTGATTTAAGAAAAAAATTTTATTGATAGAGTTAAGACCTCTGTTGTTAAAAAACACAATTTTGATTTTCATTAATAATTACCGATATATACATATATAATTTTTTCTTGAAAACAATTCCCACTATATTTATTTTAACTAGTCAATAATAGCATACATATCCAACAAAAAATTGTAAATAATACTCAAAAACAAAATATCTATTTCTCTAATTAATTACTGAGGTTAATAATGTTGCTATCTGATGAGAGATTACTGGTTATTATGTTAAATGATAGGGAATTATGGTCATTAAGTCAATATTTAAATATTTATTTGAAGTATTTGAACATGACATACCTACCTCTTCCATCTTCAACAAAAGATGTGGATTCAGAATCTTCATTAGTAATATAGGTTTTTCCTTTTTGAAAATGGTCCATTATGTATATGTGATTAGCTTCAGTCTGTCATTTTCAGATGTCTGCCCTTTATGATTTCTTTTTTTTTCCATTGTGAGTAATTTCCCTCCAATTGTGCTTCCAGCTTGAGATTTATTAATGGTACTGATTGAACTTCTTTACTGATCTCTGTTATTTGTTCTGCAGATTGTTTTCCATTCAGTTCATTTTGCAGCAATTCATTGCTTATCTTCAAACACTGATGCATCAGGGACATTTTCTCTTTACACTGTGCATTTCAATCTAGGACAAACATTGATAAGCTGTCCCTGATCTTTACAATGATAACATTAAGGTTTTATTTTTTAATCATCATGCACAATGTTGCTTCTTCATCAGTTATTTGTGATGGTATATCCTTCGGCTCAATGTTATCAAGAAATTTAATTTTAAATGAAAAATTATTCCCATAAATAGGCACAGGTGTATTTGGCAGTAACATTGGTTGGAAGTTTACAACTATACAAAATGGTTCCATTAATTTGATAAAGCCGTCAATTGTATAATTCAGATAGGCATTATTCAAAGTCCCATTTATAACATTATTCCTATTTGCATTAATTATTATGATTGTGTATTGGTCCATTATCTAGATATCTTTCCTAAAATTGTAACACATTTCTTCTGTTTTAAATTCAAGGATAATGTAACTAGAATTTGGATGGTCCACTATATAAACAATCGAATCCCATAAGTTTTTAGCCATTAATAAATTAAATAAAATATCTTTCAGAAATTTATAAAACCTACAAAATGTATCAGTGATTGCAATAATTATTGATTTTGCAGTACTTATGTAGTGTGCCTGCCAGAAGTTTGCCATCTGTTTTTATTTTAAATAATCCAATTTCAGGGGCTTCCAATATCGGGCTAAACAATAGGGCTGACTTTAAGTTATCAACATTTAATATTTACTTGTTTTTTATTTATTAAAATGATAAAGAAATACACAAGTACAAAGGATTGTAATTAAAAACATTTTTTTATGTAAATGCAGTAAAGAAAATAAAACAAATATATAATGAACAGACATTATTTTCAGGTGGGCACTATCCTATAATTTTGAAAATATTCCACTGCATCTTGTTCTGTTGATAGGAAATTCCAAATTTTAATCATACTTCCAAAAATGATAAAGCAAAAAAAAAGGAATGTTAAAAAAATAACAGTAATTTCAGTTAACAAATATTTTAAAAAATAATAATAATTTTAGGCATGTATTAACTGTTTGCCCCGTGTTAAGGCTTCACCATGTGTTAACCTTTGGATGTTATATTGTGAATGGAATTTATTAAAAAATGTATTCAAATTTTTTAAAATTAACATTCAATTTAAAATGCATTTATTAATATTTTTTAAAGTTAACAAGCTACACATGTTTGAAAAAATAATTTAAAATATATATATATATAAACAAATATTTCGACCATGTTTGAGAAAATAATTTTATGGAGGAAAAAAAAGTGTAAACAAATATTTTGGCACTGAAAATGGATTATTTAAAATAAAATATCTATGTATTTTAAATTGAACATTAATTTTAAAAAAATTTGAATATATTTTTTAATAAATTTCATTCACAATATAATGTTAGTACATGGTTAAAATTATCATGATTTTTATAATATTTGTTAACTAAAATTATCATTATTTTTTAACATTCCTTTTTTGTTTTATCATTTTTGGAAGTGCGATTAAAATTTGGAATCTTCCAATGACAGAACAAGGTACAGTAGAATATTTTCAAAATTACAGGATAGTACCTGCCCAAAAAGTGATATCTGTTCACTGACATGAATAATCGCATTTGTTATAGTTTGCTTAATCATGTTTTATTTTCTTTACTGTATTTACATTTAAAAAACTTTTTAATTACAACCTTTTGGACTTTTGTGTTTATTTATAATTTTAATAAAATAAAAAGTAAATATAAAATGTGATAAGTTAGAGTCATCCATATTGTTTATACCATATATTGGAAGCCCTTGAAAACAGATTATTTAAAATAAAATGGATGGCAAGCTTCCAGCAGGCATATTATATAAGTACCATTTTTTCTGTAAAAAAAAAAAAAAAAATCTCTGTTTAAATGAACTATATAATTCCCTCCAAACTATTGTGTTAAAGGATTCAGTGATTTTTTTTCTTGACACAAGTGTCTAAGAATAAACTTCACTACACATGCTTTCCATTGCTGCAAACATATTGAATCCATTTTAATCTTACATTAACAAATAATTAAGGATCTGTTGTTGTTCAAGCATTGATTTATACATCAAAAGATCCTGTACATATGTTTTCCATCACTGTGAACATATTGAATCTGCTTTGATGTTACTTTAACAAATAATTAAGAATTTATACATCTATAGATCCTCTTTAGGTTCAATAACTCACCAATAATCTTATTGATGGCTGACTGATCAATTTTGAGGATTGGAAAATAATATAAAAAGTTACATGATGTGACTCAAGTTTTCTTAGTAGATCACAGTGCCAAATTTTTATCAACAAAAATAACAAAACAAAACTTTATTTATGAAAAAGACAATACATTGAATGAGAGAAAAAGCAATCATATTATTTACTGAATGAGCAAGATGATAAAATGGCTGATTGCAAATCACTTTTATGATGGCACTTAGAAGTACTCATAAAATTTAGGATTTTTTTTTTTTCAAATTGAATATTACTGTTGCCATAAATGTCAAATTTACACAAATGAAATTACTGTATGTTATTAAATACTGTTTGTACTATATTATTACATGATTCTGTAAGCACATAGAAAAGGCTTTAAAAATTAGATTTAAATTATACTTTTTAAAAATTCATTCTTAAATAAATACAAAAATAAAACGTTATCAACCAAATGTTTAAAGAGCTTTATTGTGAAAATAATATCATGAGAGACCACTGGTTAGATTTGATGAAAAATCATGAGTGGAATTCTTTTTGAAAATGACATTTAAAGAGAGATTTGTTTAATGATAAAAATAAAACTATTGTGCATGTACTCAACATGACTCTAAAAATGATAATAATTAAGGCTGAGGGACCATATATTGCATTTAATATTATTTAACATTTTTATGTTAGTTGAATGACATTTACATTTAGTATAATATCTATTATTATAAAAATCATTTCTCTTTATAAAATTAATTTTTTTCATATTATTATTTTTTCTTTAAAAACATTCCGTGTATATCAAAACTTTGAGAATTGAATAGTAATAAAAATGAAGTAGGAGGAGGTACCTTTTATCAACTTCAAATATTGAAAAATTCTAATATTTACAATACAAGTATATAGTTTTATAAATTAAAAAAAACTAATTTCAATAGCATTTCTTTGATTTATATTAATTAATTTATTAAATTTCTGATTAAATAAAAAGTCATAAATAATTTAATAACTCTTTCAAAATGTTGAAGAACTTTTTTAAAAAATAATTTATTATTATTTTTTGGGAAACACCATGTTAGTAAGGAACATGTTTGAAGGTAATTGAAGAAAATATTCAATTTTTTGTGTATGTGTCATCAAATGTCCATTAAAAGATTTACTGGGTAGTGATTTAATAAAATAATATTTATTTCTCATGTCATTCACTTTCAGTATTAAATATAGCTTCAAATAGTTTTAGTTTCCTTCTATATTTTCTAATTTGATACAAAGTATGAAACTCAATACTTTTAAATCATCTAAATATTAATCTTTTAGATTGATGAGTAAATTTGCTAATGAAATCTAGTCAACACGATCAGCTATTTCTCTAATTTGTATTATGGTTAGTTGCAATTGGTGAAGTATTGTCACCCATTTCTGAGACTATTGCAGATCACAATCATATAACTTTATAAATGATGATGTAATTGACAGGCTATAAATCCTTAGATCCAAATTCAAAACATCATATATATATCTCTTCCTATGACATTATATGGTCTCTATCATGGCAGATAAAAATAAATTAAAATTCATTTAGTTTTCTTAATAGTATCTCTTATTTAATATTAGTAAATTGTTTTCTTAAATTAAATTTTAGGAACTTAAAGAAGAGCATGGTAATTATGTTTTAATGTTAGAGAACTTAATTTAAGATTTTAATATAGAATAGAGAACATTATAATTATTTTTTAATTTTCTTAAATGCAATTTTAAAAAAAACTAAATGAATTTTAGTTTATTTCCATCTGCAGTGATGAAAGGCTATATTATATTCTGAATAAAAATACAAGCATTCATTACAAACATAGTTGTCCTGTTCAATATTATTTACAAATATTCATATAAATCTATATCATTATTATTAATCAAAAAATATTAAAAATTTAATTTAGCTACAAAATAAAAAAAAGTTTAATATTTATTTAATCATGATAATAAAAAAAAGGTGTATATATTATTTTATTATGATTTAAATAATTCCCAAACTCATAAATGTATGCTTAAAGGTTTAATATTTATATTATAAAATGGTGTGTTTAAAATCATTAAATAATAAACTGTCATTAAAATAGCTCTGAAGAAGACTGCTATATAGTTGAAAAAGTGGGTAGTTGATCATATTTTAACATTATAATAATTGACATTAGTAATACTTTTAATTATTAAAAAAATAACAGATCAAGAATTGAAGTTGACTTGAGAGAATATTCAAAAGGATTTCAATGTATTGTAAAAATTATTAAACTCTGTAATCTAATCTGATCTAAATAAATGAGGTAATATTTAATTTTTTTTATATAAAATACACAATTTGTACAAACAATAATTCAAAAGCAAAACAAATCAAAAAGATCTTTGTAGAAAACAACATTTTACTATTACTAATTAGAAACACCCTCCCCCCTGTTTGAAAAAAATGATAATGTAAGTCTCATAACACATTTGAAATAATAGTCAACTTAATATAAAAATATGAATCAAAAATAATTTTTAACTTCTAATATAGATGATCAGATAGATATAATATTCTTTACAAAATTCTGTTTTAACCACCAGATAAAAAATTTCAAATTAGACTGAAGAGTTATTAATAATCTTAAATAATATTAATATTCAAAAAAGTTATTTTCATCAAAACATTTTGGCTACAATAAATAAGAAAGAAATTCCATTGGTAATATTAATGGAAATAATCAAAATGTTGTGACATCTATCTAAAATGTTTGATTGTAAAATAGAATTTTATTCAAGTAATTAATTTTACAATCTTATTTTTAATCTATTTAGCATTAAAAAACCGTGAAGAAAGAAAAATATGCATCCAAGAATAAGTGAAGAAATCTGAAAATGAAAAAAAGTTGAGAAATGACCTCATGTTGTCATTAATAGATATGAAAATTATATAGAATACTTTTAGAGGATAAATGGATTAAAAAACTGTAAAGCATAGTCTGAAGAAAACATTGTAGGATGATATTAAATGAGAAAAAACTTACAATATGACTTCTAGAAAAGATATTATTGGAATTAAATTACACTAATCAACAACTTTGGATTAAGAAAAGGACAGACAATATATGTTCTTATTTTTGCTAATTAATTCTTTTAATTATTATTTAGTATAATATTTATATTGTAATTTTATTTTATGATATATATATATTTCAGTTTATTGAAGTACGGATTAATCCAGAAGGTAATGTAAGAGTAACAACAATGAACCAGCCATCTCAAATACACACAACGACTACTACTTCAGAATCAGACTTAGTTCATAAGTTACGAGAAGTGAGTGAATAATTTAGTTTAAAAACTTTTATTTCAAACTGGTGATTCTTTCAGAAATCAGTTTTAGTTTAAATAATTAAATTTTACCATTTCAATTTTTATTTAAATAATTAAAAAATACATATAATCTATTAAAAATTAAATTATAAAATAAATCATATGATTGAATTTGTTTCTAAAATATAATAATTAATTCATTTAACATATTGTTTTTAATATGCTATAATGAGTACTGATAATTGACATTGAATTGCTATGTGTAAAAAAAAAAAAAGCCATATTTATAGAAAAGTAAAACTATATTTACAAAATATTTTAAATATTATAAATAACTACAATCTAGAGAACACTAAAGTTTTACATCATTATATATATATAAAAAACATAAAATGATAGATAAAACAAGAAATCACATTTTGAAAAAAAAAAGATATAAATATCAAACTATAATGAATTAAATACACCTGGGTCTTGTTTTATGCAGTAGATATGTTCCTCAGAAAATGCGCACAAAAGAAATCGCACAAAAATAGACGTAACTTACCTTGAAAAATGGGGGATACAGACTGTAATTTTCCAAAAATCGCATAAAAGCAAAGCAACAATGTAAAATTACTTTAAAATTCGCATAAAAAAAAAAATAAGAAAATAAAATATGACTAATAAAAAATTTCCAATTTGAAAAAAATTGATATAAGACAAACTTTTTTTACTTTTTTTATTAACTACAGTATTTAATTTTATTCAAAACAATATATTTTTATGCGTACTTTACATTTTTTTTCATACATGTGCAGTATTTTAATTATTATCGCTATTTGAGACATCAGATTCGTCATGATGTGATGTGATGTACTGTAACTTCTCCTTAAACGAAGTCAAAAGGAAATACAACTAAAATATTTTCCAGTTGCTATTGATCCTTCCCATTTCGCTAAGTGATCTAAAATTGAAATTTTTGTTTCCAAAGAAATTCATTTTCTTGGGTGTTTTTTCCTCTCCGTTAGAGTAAACTAAAAATTTAAAATTTAAGAACTTAGACTTAATGATAATAAAAAAGACACCGACTGACCACTGTTGGGCAAAATTTTATTAAAATTAACAATTAAAAATTAAATTTTTATTTTTGTCTTTAATTTTTAATTCCGTTTAAAAATCAAATTTCATCATTTCATATCAAATTAATTTCAGATCACGTTATGTAATTTTTAAATTGTTAATTACAATTAAAAATCAGATTTTAATTGTCAAATTTAATTGTGCCCACTGCTGTTACTCACCTTTTAAAAATAAACTTGCAGACACTAAATGATTAATTGATTACGTACTCATTTTATAAAAAACAAAAATAGAATGTGATTTAAAATGCTAAAACATCAACAAACATAGTATTTTTCATCTATAACGTTTGAACAGATTTACATTATAGTCTTGTAAAATTTAATGTGTGTATATAAAATGGGGAAATTCTGATTTTAAGTGAATTATGAACTTCTTTATTTCATAAAATCTATTACACTACTATTATAAAGTGCTGAAAATATTGAAATTATTAGGTGGAAGTTGAACTCCGATAATGCGCTATTACTTTAAATATGACATGCGGCACGAAATTTATAATATTTAAAATAATAGCACATTATCGGAGCTCACTTCTGATCGAATAATTTTTATCGCATAAAAGAAAACCACATACAAAGATATTAAGAAGAATCATGAATTGCATAACTTCAAAATCGCATTAAATAAATCCACATAAAATGAGACCCGGGTGTATACTGTAATCCAATATGAATTTGACTTGCAATTTACCTTTGTTTACATTATCTGTATAATAAAGCATGAATAATCTGTTTTATCTGTAGATTTGCCAAATATAATTTTAGATTTTTAAAATATTTTGATACAAAAAATCTAATGTTGGATTCATAGTTTTTCAAATATCATTTCACTTTATTAGAAATGGTCAACAGTCATGTTAAAGACTTTTAAAACTTGGATTGAATGTTATGCTTATATAAATACTCAGGAAACAATTCAATCAAACCTAAATTAAAAATATTATTGTTACAAATAAAATATTTTATAAACTGTTCCCTTTGAAATATAGCTTATATAAGTAAGAAAAAAAAATCCAATTGAAATTGATATATTACTGTTTGATTTATTAGATAACAGATCCCTATTTTTTTAATGTAGAGATATGCACAAATTGTTTTAAAAAAATTAAGACAATTCACTTCATAAAAAGAAATCTTTCATTTAAAATTGTTAATATGTAAACTTTAGCTTTATTTTGAAAATAAAATATTTCTAGAATTATATTTCCACAATCACTATTACTGTTTGTGCACACACACATCATGTGATGTACTTATTCCTTAACAGCTTTTACATATATTAGTACATGAAAACCAAGATCAATTGCATTATTGTTAAATTTTATTAACTTTTATTACCTCCTTCTGAGATAAATTTATATTTAATTAACACATTTCAAATCCTATATTTTTAAGAAATTAATAAGCATTATTGTTTGAAATTTCAATTTATATATTTTTAAACAAAACATGTAATTTTATAGATCCTTGAAAATGACTACAGAAAAAAGCGATCAAAATGTTGGATGTTAAAGATGTGAATATGTATATATGGTTGATGAGAAGTAATAACGTTTTTACAAAGAAAAGAATGAGAGTATATAATTTGATTGAATTCAATAAAAAGAACATTATAGTTTATAAGATATATATATATTAAAGAAAAAAGGAGGTTTTCTTATTGCAGTTGTTAAAAAAGTTTGCTTAACAGCGGTGATAATAAGTTAAATATATATATATATACATTTAAAAAGATCTTTTTCATAAGATATATTTATTTATTTATTTATTTATTTTTAACAAAAATAAAATAACATAAAAAGAATTAATTTATTCCAAAAACAATAAGGTAAAATGTAAATTAAATAATTACCTCTAAAACAGATAATAAAGGTAAATAAAATTTTAAAATAATTTGATAATACAGCTCATGAATATTAATAAAATTGGCTTTTATGGTATATTTACACTATGGACATAATAGTTGTTTTTTTTTATATCAAGATTGTTCTTAGGAAAGTATTTCTCACATATTTGTGCTATATCATCAGAATTGATTTATTATTTCTTGAGCTATAACAACATGTAAACAAATCCTCACTTCATATGCATGTATATGAAGCAAAAAAATAATAATAACAGCAATACATATACTATCTATTATTCATGGTTAATTTACAGTTACCAGAAAAATGTGCACATTTATAATTTATATTTCCCCAGATTTAATTTCAAGTATGTTCTATAATATTAGATCATTGTTTATAAAATCATTTGATTAATAATGGAACACGTTTTATTTATTTTGCAATGTTTCATTCTTTCCAGATAATTCTAAATTCTCTAAGTCAAATTCATGACTAGAATCTATTTTGTGACCCAAAAATATAACTTTATTGTATCGATGGACAAACTGGCTTATTCTTGTGTTCAAATTAGCTTTTGTTTTACCATAACGTATAAATGGCAATAGGCTGTAATTTTTTTTATAGATTTAATTCAGTTATGATTCTGATAGCAGTACCAGACACACTACACTAAATAATAATACATATATCACAATCATCAGTACATTATTGTAGCTATATATATATATACAAATACTCATAATGACAATGTTGATCATCCAAATTTAGAAATCTCTTCTTCAACATTTAAAACTTATTATTAGTTTAGGTTCACTTATAAATTTCTAAGCATTGTAAGAATGTGTGCTTTTTTATGGGTATCTTGTCATCTTTAGTTTGTGTCACTTGAACAAAGATCAATTTCTTATTTTCATCTTTGGTTACTCTATTTTAAATTTTATCATATTTAGTAATGATGAATAGCTATAAGTTGTCTTCCAATATGTATATCTGCTATATATTTACCTATTGCTATTTAATGTATATAATGCTAAAAGAAAACTTACTGAAGCATGTTGGTAAAATACCTAGCTTTTTTGTACTTTGAGTATTTGTATAACTTTTATGACAAATGCTGAATTTCTTGAATTATTTGCCATGATCTTTTGATATTCATGTATGAAATTTCTAATAACTTGCTGTCTCAGCTACACTCACACTTTTAATGAGGGAATATTTTCATTGTGAGCTGGAATCAGCTTACAATAAACAAGTTTTCATTACCAACTTGGATTTCACTTGATTCATTTTATAATGATTTTATTATTAATAACAAATGCTTCTGCTTGATTTACTTCTTCTTCTTCACCAATTTCAATCTTATTTAGAAAGTTTGTATAAAAACACTAAATATCACATGATCACCATTTCTTATGCTTGCTCATAACTGTTATTAAAACAGACAAAACTCTCCATACAGTAGTGCCACTCAGTGCAAGCCAGAGTAATCAGTGGATGCCAGAGGGCTTGTGCATAAAATCCATATCTAGTGCCTAGTCATCTAATATCCCCAGACTAGTTTTTAGCTAGTGGCTTTCATTAGTGAGGAGCCTTGGATCTGAGAGCACTGGACCTAGATCTTAGGATCTAATGCAACCCTCCAGCAGCCACCTTTTATCTCTACTTAACTACAAAACTATGAGAATAAAATTGGAAAACGTAATATTTTCAATCCAAGCTCATTAGCTTATATTATTATATAGGTATGAATTCAGTTCAATACCCATACATTTTGGCATCTTTGGTTCTTTAATAACCATAACCACCACTATCCTATTACGCAGTATTGGTATTAAACCATGAAACATCACATGATCACCACTTATTATTCTTGCTCATAACTGTTATTAAAACAGGCAAAACTCTTCATACAGTAGTGCCACTCAATGCAAGACAGAGTAATCACTGGATAGGGATTTTATATACAAGCCTTCTGGAATCCATTGATTACTCTGGCTTGTACTGAGTGGCACTACTGTATGGAGAGTTTTGCCTGTTTTAATAACAGTTATGAGTAAGCATAAGCAATGGTGATCATGTGATGTTTAATATCAATCCTGCCTAATAAGATAGTGTGGCTACGGTTATTAAAGAACCAAAGACACCAAAATGTATGGGTATTGAACTGAATTCAGACTGATATGACTAGATAAACTAATGAGCTTGGATTGAAAATATTATGTTTTCAATTTTATTCTCATAGTTTTGTAGTCAAGTAGAGATAAAAGGTGGATTCTGGAGGGTTGCCTTAGATGCTAAGATCTAGGTGCAGTGCTCTCAGATCCAAGGGATCCTCACTGATGAAAGCCACAAGCTAGAAACTAATCTGGAAATATTGGATGAGTAGGCACTAGATAGATATTTTATGCACAAGCCTTCTGGCATCCATTGATTAATTTGGCTTGCACTGAGTGGTACTACTGTAGGAGAGTTTTGCCTGTTTTAATAAAGTTTGTATAATAAATTTTAACTTATTTGTAATTTAGATTGTATACATAACTTATTAAAATGTTTCTACCTAATCATTCAGATAATGTAGAAGATATTTATTTTTTAATTTGTTCTCTGGGAGATTATTATATGACATTTTGATTTTTTTCAATAACATAATAAGACAGCAACTACTTCATATTTGTAAGAAGTAGTAGTTCATCTGATTTCTGAATCTATTTGAAAATGACCAAAAAAACTACCAGAAAATCATTAAGAGTTTATAATAATATCAGGTTTTCAGAAATAAGTTCTTCATAAATCCAGTAGAGTTACAAGAGTTTGTGATTATTAATGCATCATGATGAGCCTCTATCTGAAATATTAAACACCTTGGAAAATAATGGAAAAGATGCATGCTTTCCAAATTAAGTCCAAAGATTGCCTTTTGTCAGGTCCTGTTTGATGAAGCTTTCATAAAAACCATTACGCTTTCTTACTTGTGGATCTTTTCCATTATAATTACTTATCTGATATTACATTTTAAGCAAAAATAGACATCAATCGTCACAAGTTGGAATAAATAATTTCACAATTTTATGATATACTAATCATTTTTAAAACAGATATTGGTTAAGAAAGCATATTTTCAGCAGACTCGGAGTAAATCTGGATCCTGATAAGTAGATTTGATATTTAATCCAGATTATTTTTTTACTACTGCAGCAAAGAAGGTGTCTAAACTTAGAATCATTTAAGAACTCCTTATTTTTTTAAATTATAAGATCAATTATATTTTTTAGCTTGATAAATATGATGTTACTAAATCTAATATTTTAATCTCTATGGATTGACCAAGTAAAAAATTACTTGTAACAGACTTTCTAAGAAAGTACTTTATAAAAAACTTAGTTTTCTTGTGAAAATACAATATTGCTTGCTTTTAAAAAATGAAATTCATTGGAGAAGTTAAAATACAGCATAAGATACAAAATAAAACATCAAAGAAACATGTAATGTTTCCTATAAATGTCACGAAACCTATCTTTAACTTTTTGTCATCTTTTGAACTTTTTTATTTTCACAATGGGTTTATTTTTAACCATAGTTGATTCCAAAGTAAATACTTCAGAAATCTGTTTTTTATTTCTCTCTTTTATGTTGGTTGATTACTATTAATTCTTTCTGATGGTTTTAATCAATCACAGACTAATTCTGATGCTATCTCATGTGTAGATTTATTATCTGTATATTTTATAGATACTATGACTGATTTCCAATGTACAAGTTTTTTTTCTTCTGCTTTTTCAATTTTGGCTTATGTATTAATTTTCCAAGATTTCCACCATGTTTTATTTAAGATGGAGCAAGACCAGCTCCTTTGTCAATTTCCATTTTCAACATGACAACAAATAGTCTCATCTAATTGTTATACTTCTGGTAAGTTTTTTTTTTTCAGAAGTAATTTTTTAATCACAGTTGTATGGATATATGCTAAAAGCTAACCCAGTATATATGTTACTTTTGTTATTTTTTTGTCAATAACATTTTAATTTTTCTTCTTAATTTGCTTTAGATAACATATAATTTTTGCAAAATGATAATTGACTTGTTGATTACAAAGATAAGAGACAAAATAGTATTTTCTTTCATTTGAAGAGCTTAGATTCTGCTTTTTAAAAAAAAAAAAAAAAAAAATCTATTGTAATATAAGAAATGTTAATTTCAAGAACTAACACAACTTTTCTAAAGCATTCTGATACTTAATAATATAGTTATTCTTTTTATAATAATTTCTTTATATATCATGCCTAAATCATTTGAGAACTGTTTCCAAATTTAGTCCAAGAGCAGTTGTCTTCATTCTACTGGACAATCAGTGTATAATGCTATAAAATTTCCATCTCTAGACTGATTTGGGACTTTTATCTTCATTGATGATAATTAAGACTCAAAACTGAATCTAATGATTTTATATAGAAGATATACTCTCTGATATTCATTGATTGCTTAAGTTTACAATAAATTGCTTAAGAGAAGGATGAATTTACTTGAAAATGAATATAATTACTCCAAAGAATATGAGAGTCATATAAAATTGTTGCTATTAACAGACTTTATGATCAGTTATGCTGAACTAATAATTGTTCCAAAACTTGTTTCTTTCTTTTTACTATAAATTTCCCATAGGCATAAATATTAGCTAATTCTCTTAATTTAGTACCATTCTCAAAAACTTTTTTTATCTCTTGACTTGATGATTGGATATAAGATGCAAATGAAAAGCATAATACAATGTGGATAGATCGTTTTATTTGGATTGATAAAATCACATAAAACGATTTATGATAATAATAGAAGGCTATTCATTTGGGACTGAGGTGTTTACTTTACTTCAATATAAAAAATTGCCATATTACTACTATCTTTTATTGAGACTGCAATATTAAAATTTACAATATATGCAAATTTAAATAAGTGAAAATAAAGTGATTAATGAAATTATTTACAAGTAAGTTGGAAATAGACAAATGATGAATAATTGCATTGATTAATTTAAAATAGCTAAATTATTCATAAATGAATTAATTGCATTAACTCATATGTCCAGCCATCTTTTTTACTTTTAAGTTGCTAGTTCTGGAAAAAGTTCTATTAAGCTCTAATGTTCTATCTGTTTCCTGATGTTTTATTTTCTATTAATACTCCATGAAAATTCTATTACTTTACAAAGATTTATTTCCTCCTCACCAATCTGTTAATTACCAAGGTAATTAATTAATTAAATTAGGTTATAAATAACTATTTCATTGCTTTTATTGAATCCATTTTTCAATCATGACCAAACAAACTGCTTACATCTCTAACTATATTTTAAAAATATGATTTAATAATGATTTTAAGTGCATTATTATTAACATGAAGGAATAATACATACATGTATATATAATCCTTAATATTATACATGTATGCTCAAATATGTATGCATCATTAACTGAGCAGAATGTAGGTGATTATTTTATTCATTTGAACTTGGCATTTTCAATATAGCAATTAAAAAATAAATTTGATATACTATAAATTGACTTTAAAAATAATTAGCAAAAACTATTTATATTACTGATCTTAAAGTCAAATTTTTAAACAGTTAAAAACAATAACAATGGATAATGATTTATTCTCATAAAAAATGTAAAATTGAAGCCATAAAATGTCAAACAAGTGTAATGTAAAAACTTAATAAATACTCTACATTATTTAGTAAAATTGTAGAATGAGAAGTTGAATGTTTACAAATCGTAGACGAATTCTGTCTTTCTAGTGCTCAAACATCTTACGACCTATCAGCAACAAACTATTATTTTTTTAAAAGCACCCAGCCACATTCTCAAAGAAGCTTGAACAATTAAAGGCCAGAGATGGCAAAATTGCACACCCAGATATATTTGCTGCTACATGGTCACTATTAAAAACCTTAACCTAAAAAACAAATTATGACTTTTCTGTAACAAGAACAACTATTTTGTTGTTGTTTGTTTAACATATCCCTTTCTTTAATTATTCTTTCTGTTTGCTCTAAAGCTACATAGTTTTAAACCATGTATTTTCAACAATATAACTTTGGTTAACAACAAATTCATGTAATCTAATTCGTACAATAAAGTATATTATTGAAACATAAAAAAAAAAACTAAAATTATAAACTAATATCTAATTTTTTTAAATGTACTAAATTGTAACAGATGATTTAAGTGTCAGTTTTTAATGTTTTTTTCACTCAAAAACTTCAAAAAAACCACATCCTCCCTCACCCCCCCCCCCAATTCTAAAATAACACTAATGTCATTATTATATGATTTACTAATATGGAGAAATCTAACTTTAAGCAGAGCTCATATAACTTAGTATAAAAATAAACGTAAGTCATAATCTTAACACCCATAATTGCATTACAATGATAGTTAGTATAATTATTTTTATGATCAAAGCATATTAAGACTAAGCCAGATTGATTGACATTTTCTTTATTTTGTCCCCAGCTAAGAATCATTAATATCCAAATTACGCAGATTAATGCCTCTTATTGAGATCTCTTAAATAATGGATATGTTTCACTTTTTACATCATATATATTCTATTCTGTTCCATTTTTAAAAAAAGTTTTCTCTTTAAACGTTAAATTAACTTTGCACTTATTGAGTTTTGTCTTTTTATTTTTGTTGCACAAGTGAAAAAATTCACCTAAAATAAGATTTTATTGTGAAGATAGTGTTCATTATGATTTTAAATGTGATTATTTATTTATGTCATAAAAACTTTTTTAGTATGGTCAACATAACTTTGAATGATAGTGCTTTTTTAAATTTTACCCAATTGGGATTCGATCTCAGATGGCGCCAGATTGATGTGCTATCACTATACTATAATAACTATTATTGTTTTTTTTCTCATGTGTCATAGCATCAGCCGGGAAGCGAACCCGCTAACCTGGGATAACTGCTTGTAAAGCAGCTGTCGCTGACCTCTCGACCATCAATGCTTGACATTATTGTTTTTTTATTAGCAGAAGTACAGTATGTTGTAGAAAAAAAACAAAACCTATAAATGTATAATAATATTATTGATTGTATTAGTTCTTTTTAAAATGAAAAAGTTTAACTTTAAAAAAAAAAAAAATCAGTAAGACAAAATATTTATAATTTTTTAAATAAATTTATTTTGCAGAAAGATGAAATCATTAAACAGCTGGAAACTGAGCTTCAGAAGTATAGCGCCTGCACTTGCATCGGTCCAAATGAACGTCACTGACTTAACATGAACTCCGTGCCTTCTATGCTCTAATAATAATATTTACTGAGGCTATAACCTCGATAATATGCGTATAAATAGCGATAGTAGGGACCTCTACAGGTGTTTTAACCACAAGCTTAAGCTAATATAATCACGTTATCATATACATTTTTATAGTAGTACTTTTTGTATGTTTAAAACAAAAAGTAGTTAATTTCATTAAGAGTCAACATTTGCATTATAAGTACACGATTGTAAGCAGTGGTTACATTTTATAAAAAAATGCATCTAGGTATTACTTCTAAAATTGGGTCACTTAAGATCATTTTCAAATACAGTGAATTTTTTTTTTTTTTTACACTATCTTCTACTATTCGGTAGGGGGGGGGAATAGAATGATATTCTACATGAACAACCATTTGTTAATTAATTTCCATAAAAAAAAAATTAAAGTTTTAATGTGTAAAATTAAGTCTTTGAATAACCATTGCAACAGCTCATTTAAGAGAGAAAATGAAAGAGGCATTATGTTGAAAATTTGTTTTATTTTCTAGCTAGCACTTCTCTACTTATTGATAATCAGATGGCTACCTGGATTGACTATAGGATAATTAACAAAGAGAAAAAATTCTAAATCCGATTGAAAGCTGAAAAAAGATCCTAGTTTCATTAAGTTGGATTCAAATACTTGACTCTCAAAGGCGGATTAAGTGGAAAGCGGCCGCGTAGGACCCGGAATACTAAGATACCCCGAGGTCTTAAAATGTCTTTTCATTAGGATTTAAGGAAAATTGTGTTGTTGTTTTTTTGTTTACAATCAACTCTTCCATAACGCGATATTATTTAAGTTTTTGAGGGGAATTTATTTGAGTTTTAGAGGGATTCTAACTTTTAACTGGACATTAGGAGTTGAAACTTGTATAGCATAAATAAGCCCAAATTAAGTATATATACTGTTTTTGTTTTTTTTTAATTACACAAAAAATTTGACCCCTCCCAAAATAATAATTTTATTTAAATACTCTGCTTTTGAAAAAATTATCGTAAATAAATTTTGCTGTTTTCCTGAAGCTGATTTATCTCCAAAGGGTTTTTCTAAATTATATTTTGATTGGACCTCATGGAAAAATGAATTTTCTTTGTTAACAATATTAACAACATTATCATTAAAAAAAATATTTTTAGTAGGCATTGTTTGGGAGGCTAAAAACTTTTAAACTATTTTACAAAAAAAAGACGGACATAAATTTACAATAAGAAAAAAATTCTTAGTCAATACATTTTATGTCATATGTGATAACACCGAGGCAGAACTATCTCGAAGAACTCAGACGTTTGAAGCTGTTGTAGGGCCTTTTCAAATATTTTTTGATTGGAATTTATCAATAGAAGAAAAAAAACGCGACAAAAAAGTTTAAGAATATTTACAAAAATGACATTGATGTTTGTAATTTTGAAGATGAATTTAACTATTTTTTAATATTTCTAAAAAAAAAACGAGGACACCATAAAAACTACACCAGATATCTATCGAGCCGCCAAAGAAATGACTTGTACATTTCCAAATGTTGAAATTTTTTTTAACAATTCCCTTATCTAATGCGTCAGGAGAAAGATCGTTTTCTGTGTTAAAGCATGTAAAAAATTATTTAATTGAAGAGTACCATGGGAGAAGAAAGATTAAATAATATGGCCATTCTGTATATAGGGCAGGAAATTTTAAATCGAATTGACACTGCAAAAAATAATTGACGAATTTGCGAGAAATAAAGCAAGAGGGAAATCCGTGTAAAAAATATGTTTTTGTAATAAATTCATTTAATGCGTTATAGTATGAAATTTATGATTACTTTTCTTTTTTGTCAATAACTTAATGAGAGTTTTCTTGAAATTTTTTTTTCTAACTTGGGTTTGAGGCTCTGAAATTTTTACCGCTTGGGGGCTCCCGTTTGGCTTGATCCGCCTCTGCTGAATCTATTTACTTATTATCATATATCAAAGTAATAATTTTAAAAAAGTGACTAAAATTAAATGATTTTCCATGTAATTGGTCTAAGAATTTGAAGAGTCAACTGCAACAAGATATTTATAGAAATACATACTAATTGCTTTAATTGTGCTGCATAGTTTAATACTGTAGTAAAGTCTCAGACTCTGGTTTTAAGATCCTTGGATTGATTCCAATTCTGGCACTTCCAGTTCTCAAACTTCTTATAAACTCTTGATCAATAAAGTCATTTTATTATTTATTTTTTATTGCTTTAATCTAACAAATGGATCATCTTAGTACTGTAAAAAATCACCTATATAGAATTATGCCAAAAATTATCTGATTTTTATCCACATAGAGTAATCAATGAAATTTAACAACTAATTACTGTTTCAAGATATCTATGCAAAATTTGACAAATTTCTCTGTTAAGTGGTCTTTTTAGATAGGATTGACGACTGATACTGCAATCTTTTTTTTACTGAAGATTAAAATATCTAATTTTCTCAGTTAATATCTCCAAAAATAATATTTATGAAAAATAAAATATCTGAGTATAAAATACAAAGTGTATAAAGAATCATTTTGGAAAAAAAATATGTAGATGTGGATAAATGAATCATTAAACTTATAAATGCAAAGATATCAAAAACAATAGTATTCTTTAGTTTATAAGTGAATACATCATCCACAGTCATACAATTAAACTCCACAAAAGCAAAAAAAAACTTCATTAAAAAGTCTAAAAACTATTACAGCAAGGATTAAAGCAACATCAAAAATAATGTCAGTAGTAATCAAACTTATATATACATTTTATAACCTTCTTGAAAAATATAAAATCAATAATTATTTACTGTAAGTCACTAGATAACCTTCAAGAAATCTTATATTTTGAAATCAGCACACAAACTTTCTCTGTATAGTTTTTGAAATCTACAAAGTTTATTGACCATTAATCAATGATATACCCACTAATATTGGTAAAGATGTATTGTAAACCTTTCAATATCTCATTCAATATATATAGAATCCACATCAGCAACAAACTTTTCTAGACTATTCAAAAACCCTTAAAAAAGTCAAAAAATGAACCTGGTTTCTTTAGTTAAACATTGAGACAGTAGAAAAAGAAATTGAGTGTTTCATTAAAACCATGGTACTTTACATTATGATCCGCTGTCAGAATAATGACATTCATCTCTGTTATTATCATAAGACTATAAATCAAAAAGTTCATCTTGTTTCCCTAGAGAGTATCTTTCTCTAAGACAAAAAAGTCACAAAGCTAGTTTTGAAATTAGTTTTTCAATTTCATATACAGAAAAAAATTACTACTATAAACTTTTAATTATTCAAATGGATTTTATTTAACTAAATAGCTCATATAGTATCAAATATCTTCAGCAAGTGACAGATCATCTGTTATTACATCTTTGCAATATGATACCATATTTCAATAGAATCCTCCTGCTACAAAATTGAAAAATGAAAATACATCTAGAAATAGACATATTAAATATTTTATACAATATAATTTCACAAGATAGGATTCAAACTGATCCTGATAAAATCATGACAAATAAAGAAAAAGATCTAATATCAAACAAATATTGGGAAAATAACATTACGATTCATTCAAAACTCTTAAATAAGCAGTCTTCTTGAATGACTTGTACATACTACTATATTTAATGATTCATTTTTTGTCATATAAGCAATGGTTCTATTAGCATATATGAAAGAAAATTTGATAGGACAAATCTTATTTCAGGTTGAAAAATTACATTTATAAGAAAGCCTTGGCTGTGATTTACATTTTCAAAAACTTCCACTACTACTTATATGGCAATACTAAATGAAATGTTCACAGATTTTAGCTAAGTCTTTAAAATCAATTCCAAAAAAAAAAACATAATGAATATTAAAATGGCATATCTTTCTCAATAATGATATATGGACTATTGTATCTGCTTTCTCAAAACCCATAGCAAATATTCAATAATGTATAATTTGGAAAACATATTTGAATACATATATAAATTTCACATGTATTTATTTGACTGGGTAATATAAAAACAGTGATTTTGTCTCACTCACTTTATGATTGCGGGAATAACATTTGCCCTCATAATACTGTGTTATTGTTAATGTGAAAATTAAAATTTCATTTAAAATGGTCCTGAAGTGACAAGTTAATGATAGATACTAATTCTGTCCAACCTGAAAGAAGCCAAGAGATAAAAAAAATAATCTAGTTTTAGAAATAAAATAAAATAAAAAAATGTAATTTTCTGGAAATGACTGGCTGTTCATTAAGAACATTTAAAAAGTCATAAAATGTTAAAATATTTTTTTTTCTAAAATTGCTAAAATTACATCCTCAATATAAGTATTTAGTAAAGATTGAGGAAGCTCTAGATATATCAGTGAAGTATACGAATGTTTTCAAGAATCGTTAAGTCTGTACAAAGTTTTAGTAGACAAAATGCTCCAATAAACAGGCAATGATAAAAAAAAAATTTGCATCATCAAAAAGTGTTGAATTTATATAAAGACATTAGTAGAAAGAATATTCCATGAAACAAACAATATTATGAAATTGAAAACATCATGGAGGAATTGTATCTTCTGCATTACAACATCAATTTTCATCACAAAAAGATGTTTTGTTTTAGAGAAAGCATGATCAAGTGAACATTTATGCATTTAGACAGATTTCAGAGCAGTGCGATACATGTCTGTGTTCTCTCTCAGTTTATTCCTCTACTGTCATTTTCAAAACTGCATTAATCGTTTTTTGTTGTTGTTGTTATTTCTGTTGATGTCTTAATATGTAACATTTTAAAGAACAAATTATATAGAGTGCAATACCATTTATAATTTTCAGTATTCTAGCAAAGACTTGGAATCAAATCAAATTTGCTAATTATTCTATATAATAATATACATAGGTGGGAAAATGTTATAACAATGAACTTATAAAATTAACCACAAAAATATTGAAAACTGAAGATGAGACCAATTCGCAAATCTGATTATATTTTTAATATTTTAATGTGTATCAGATGTATTAAAAATGGAAACTAATTAATTAACTGGGTAATTTTTAACTCTACGTTGGACTATTTCCATTATCTAAAATTGTTAAATTTCTTTAGAAAAAATCAAATTTTATTTAAACTTTTCAAATGCATTCAGTTATTAGAAATAGCATACAAATTAGTATATGTTTTCTGGGATATTATTTTTCTCTCTTCTTACTCTCTAACTAGACTATTTTGATGAGAAATAGGAATATAAATCAAAAATCTTCTAAACATCTTATCTTCAGTTATATACATAGACCAAACAAAACGAAAATAAAAAAAGATTGACAATTATTATTAATAAATTATATTGAGAAATTTTAAAATAAATTAATCTTTTTATTTTACCACTAAAAAAAAAAAGAAACTTGTTTAATCATGACATTTTCAATGGTATTTTGTCATGCTTTTCACATGCACAAAATTACATTCGTGTGAAAAAATATATAATTATTTTTACTATATATGAGAATGACTTAAAAATTATCTGCACTCTCGCTATATAATTTATTTTAATCAACTTTCAGAAAAGACAAATACATCATTTTTTTTGTTGTAGTCCCCTTGCTTTTCAATATACTTCATCCATCTATCAACAAGCTTTTATATTCCCTCATTAAAAAAATGTTTTAAGCTGATCTGTGAGCCATAAATGCATAGACGTCTTCATTTCTTCAGTAGATGTAAATCATCTTCATTGAGGATCAAACACATGATAGTCTGATAGAGAAAGATTAGAATTATCTAGATGTTCCACCTCAGAATAGAGTTTTGAGAGAGTGTTGACAATGTGAACAGCATGGTGCAGACATGCACTGTCATGCAATAACACAACACCCTAGTGCTCTTTAGTGAGTATTGCTGATGATAAATCTTTTTACTGCTAATGTTACAATACTGGTCTTAGCATAAATTTTCCAGCTGATTTTTGTCACATATGCAACCTAGTTTGAATTTCTTTATTCATTCACATACACTTATTCACAAAAAAAAAACCCCTTTTTCCATAATGTGTGCAAAACCTACAATAAATATTGGGATCAAACACATCCTCAAGCCATAAAATATGAATCACTGCATACTACTCTTCTTTGATGCAAATCATTAAGTAGTGCAACCATTGTTTCTCGCAATGTACTCACATTTGAACTGACATAAAAACATTTTAAACTGAACAGCAGCAATTGGGGAAACAATAACCTCATACAGAAAGCACTGATAACAGACTGCAGCCTGCAGAAGTTTTTAATGTAATTGGAGCATTGATAATTTCCGATTCATCATGGTTTTAGACTCCCAGTAAAATTGTGATCATCCTCAGTGATATGACATTGTTTTTTATAAATAGATAATTGTATATGCAATATATAATTTTCACATTATTTCTGGCACTCCCTCTCCTCCTCACAAGCAAAAAAATAATAATAAGAAGAAATCTACTTCATTCACTCGTCAATAAATGATTTAATATAAACAAATCTGCTTTAAAATTAAATACTATATAGTAATAAATATATTTTAAATAAATTTTATATGATAAATGAAACATATTCTTAATAATTTTTATAAAAAATAGACTGTTTTTTGTATATTAAAAAAAATAAAGCATATTTGACAAAAGTGTTTATTTGCTTTTTTAATTTATTTAAAACTATATAAAAACAAAAAGAAAATATGGTGGCTGTGTTAAAAAGCACTACAGCAACATTGCAATACACAAACAAAAATAAAATAAACAAAAACAGGTAAAATAAATAAATATGCATGATAATAAAAATGTTTAAAAGTAAATAAAAATCATCATTAGCAAACATTCCTGAATGAATACGATTTTTTAAATTCTGAAATAAAAAAAGGATAGAAAGATGAAAATTAAAATTGAGAAATATCATGACTATATTAAATATTTTTAAAAATACATTCAACAAAAAGCATAAAAACCAAAATGGGCTTATAAAAAATAAAAAAACTAAGATTTTGAAATTAGACTTTTAGTAACTAATTAATAGCGTGATATGTATATTGATTTTGGAAATCAATATGTGCATTTTTTTTTTAGAATTCATATTTCACTTTAAACAATTTTATACATATATTAATAAGCCAAACATCTCAAAAATGTATACAGTTCAAAGCGTAAACATGATTTTTCAGTTAAAACGTTTTAGTCTAGATTTCTCTTTTTTCGTTGATTTTTCATTCATTTCAATATTGTGCTAATTGTACTTCTATCTTAAAGCTGAATTGTATTAACTGTATATTCCTCTGGTGAAAATAGTCTTGTTCCACGCCGGTAGTAACCAGTTATTAATTATTTGTGCCTTCAAATCAAATATCTCTTGAAACACAAATAAACACATCTAATTTCACGTATAGAATAAATCTCTTAAAGTTTGCAATATCAGGGCTTACTTCGGCACACACAATTTATGTTATATATTAATCATCTCTGTTTCCAACTTGTCTCTTGCAGTTTTGTTAAGCTTAATTTAATTATTCTTCGTTGGTAATAACCTTTTCAATACACTAACACGTAACTGCTTCTTGCTTGTAACTATTCCATTTTAGACTTAATCATTGCTAGCCGATCTACTAAGTCTATCACTGACCAATCTTTACTGCTGATCAGTTATCACTTCAAATCAACACGAACTTTATTCCAGTCTAATCATTTTAGCTGCTCAGACCCTCTTTTTCATTTACCAAGAGATAAATATATATGATCTAATGTGTATGCAACTAGTTTTACTTGCATACAAATTCTATTTTAATTTAATCAAATTTTGGGATGATATCTTCAGCGAATTTCTAGAAAAAATTTCTCCAATTAAGGGAATGTTATTAAAATGAAGAAATCCATGCGTATTTACAAAAATAATATTTTATTTACATATGCAGTGCATTATGGCTTCTCCTTTATCAGGTTAGAAATCTGTTTACTATGCTCATAGAAACTTGTTAGCTACCTTACCTTCCATTCTCCACTCTATGTTTTTTATTCCATTTCCATATCATCTTTGACCACTCTATGACCTTTATATCTAGATTCCCTTATCTTTTTCCAAACCCAGCATAAAAACCAACATTCCACTTTAATCACTTCGTTTATATTTATTCTTCCACAACTTCATTATTTGTACTCTTTCTGCTTATAAACATTTACATTCAATTAGCAGATGCCTAATATTTTCTATGCCTTCCTTACATAACTTGCAGACTACATTATCCACATTCCTCCATTTATGTGTATATTCTCTCGTTGCTAATGATCATGTTTGAGCCTTAAACAGTAAACTACTTTTCTTACTATTATAATAAATTTATACCCCAATATTCTGCTTATTTCTATATATATATTTAAATTTTTTTTACTCTCCACACTAGTTCTCCAATTCTCTATTTTTTATTAATTCAACTATTCTTCTATCCCATTCTTTACCATTATAACACTCAACAATTCTCCTAACATAATCATCCCATCTTTTGTACAAGCATACTGACATAAAGTCTTTGTCCAAATCTTCTGCATATCATACTACCTTTCTCACCCATCTTGTTGCCCGTCCTTTACTTATAACCCAGCTAAATACAGTTTTGACTATTCTCTTACTATTCATAGATTGCAATCTATTGAACATTTTCATTTTGCATCTCTCATATAAAAACTTGTCCACCCTTTTCTTTTTGAATTGACTCATTTTCCATCCACACATCTGCATCTAATGCATGTTTTCCTACTTTGTACTTTTTCTAAGTAATATAACACCCCTTTACTAACACTTAACACATCATTACCATAAGTTAACCCTGCTATTATTATTCCCTTCCATACAATTCTTGCTACATCATATTTATTATATGAAAACACTGTTAATTTTTTTCAGTCCCTTTTCTTTACTTCATTTATCATTTTTTTCTCCCATTCATCCAAGCAATTTCTCTGATTATTTAAGATGATTCCCAAATAATTATATCTATTTACCATATCTAACTTCATATTCCCCAATCAAAATTTTTCTGTTTCTCCAGCATTATAATTTAATCCTCATCTCTTTACGGACCCTTGTACATGTTTTCAGCATAACTTCCATATCTTACCAACTTTCTGTGTGCAAGAAGATATCATCAGCAAATAAATGACCTGATAATATATGAACTTCCTTGCCATCTATTAATGGTATCTCTATCCACCTTCCTAGTCTTTCTCTATTTCTCTCAAACATAAAATAGATGACATAGGGCATCCTTGCCTTGGTCCCACCTAATTTTTAACTCTGATTCTATATTTCCTTAATTGATATATAATTATTTTCATACAATCTCTTAATAAGATCCACTAAAGTTCTATTCATTCCCAAATTTACTAAAGTTACCCATAATCTATTTCTATTTACTCTATCATATGCCTTTTTTATATATATCTATAAAGATCATATATAACTGTCTACCTGTATTCTTACTCATATCTATAAGTTGGGTGACTACAAATAAACTTTCTCCCATACACCTATCCGATCTAAAATCTCCTTGGATTTCTCCCATTATATTATTTTCTTCCATCCATTTTTCCACCCTTACACTCACCATATATGCAAAAACTTTATATAACACTGATGTTACTGCTATTGGTCTACAATTATTTCACTTTCTATAGTCTTTACTCTTTTCTTTAAATAATAGCCTTTCTCTTGTATTATTCCCAGCTATCTAGAAATTTTATTTTCTCTGCCATCTTATTAAAACATGATAATACATTTAATTTTGATCTATTTCCCAAATTCATCATCTCTGTAACCCATCGATCTAAACCTCTTGCCTTTCCATTTTTTAATTTCTTTTCTGTCTCATTCATTTTCTGTAAAACTAATATTTCAATTACTATGTGCTTTTAAGTTTATCATTCTGTTCTTCACACCTAGCATCTTTTTTATATCCATTACATACTTAAGTTGTCTCTAATTTTTCTCTAGAGCTACACACTTTTTCCTCATCATTAGTAATACTATTTCTCTCTTCTCTACATGCCTTCTTTTAATATATTTCAAAAAATTTTTACTCCCATTCTTCCACTTTTATTATTTTCGCCAACTTTTTTTTAAAAAAAAAAAAAGTTTGCCCATTTAATATTAACATCTTTTTCACTTTCGGTTTTTAATAGCACATTCATATTCTCTGCATGCTTTTTTCCTCTATCACTTTTTTATTACTTTTATTCTTTTGAATATTCTCATCTAACATTTTATTTACCACTTTTTCTCCTTCACCACACCAGTTCTTATATTTATCCCCAAGCAACTCCTCCATGATTTCTTCAACTTTTATTTTTATTCTTCTAACTTTTTCTTATCATTCGTTTCCATCACATTACTAATGATTTCTATTATAAGGAAATTATGATCAATATTACATACTTTCTTCATTATCAAACACTTTAATTTTCTGTATTTTATGCATCTTCTTTTACTCTACTAATACATAATCTATTGTGTAAAATATATTATTTCTAGACCATATGTATAATCCCTCATAAATATTTGATAAATTTCCAATGCTCAAATTCACTCTCTGGCAAAAATTCTTCAAAAGCTATCCATTCTTGTTATCTACACCATCAATTTCTTCAAAATGCTCATTCATACCCCCTATAATCATTATTCTCTTTACCTTTTTTAAAACTCTGTAAATCCTTAATTAGGCATGCATATATGCTACTGTTGACTCCATTATAGTTTGACTATTTCCAGTGGCTATATACACTATAGCCACTATCCATTCTTGTCTTTCTAATCTTATCTCAAACCACAAATGTTTTAGACACTTTACAGTTTTTAAATATTTTTTAAACATAATTCCTATACTACCACTCTTTTTTCTTTATACCTTACCATACTGAATCTTCCAGTGTACATTCTTCTTCTCTTAGATGTTTCACCACAGCTAATACCTCAAATTCTTCATTGTCAACTGCTTTAATTCCAGCCATTTTTCTAGCATATTCAAATATCCAACTTTAAACAATTTATTCATTTCTTACGACCCTTTTATAAATTGTTTTAACTTTTTCTTCTCCATTACATTTGTAATTAGCTGTTTGTCATTAGCTTTACAGACCCCTTCCCTCTCCACTTCTATATTTATAGCTAAATCACCTACTCTTTGTTTACTTCTTACATCCTGTTCATTTTTAACCTTTTTGATAATACTGTAATTAAAAACCTTACCCCCCTTTATAATTCCTGAACCATATTTTTTCATAAATCAAACTCCTTAATGCTTCATTCCTTGTTTTGCTAAGTGCAATCCATCTTTACTATAATTTCCTCTTATTAATAAAAAAATCCACAAGCATAACATTATTTCTCATATAATTTTTTCAATCTCTCATTTATAAAACATGTCCTATCTAACATATATCTATTGTCAAATCTTGGTAGTAATTCAACTACTCCTACTCTTCCTTTAACTTTATTCAAATTACTAATCAATTCTTTGTACTCATTCATCACTCTCCAATGGCTTTGACAAATTATTTGTCCCTACCATAACATAAACACCTCTACTCCCTTGTTTCTTTACCTTAAGTATAACATCTTAATTCTAGCTCCAGGAAAATATATTTTACATACATATCTCTATTTTATCTTGTAATTACATCTCCACACCCTCTAATTAGAGACTCCTATCAATACTCTTAGTTTACTTTTCCTACTTCATCTGTAAAATTCTCTTCCACCTTTTAGACTTCCTTATCATTTCTATTCATCAATTCCTTGAACTGCTTACCCTTAATGTCTAATGCTTTTAATTTTACTTCTACATCCTTTAACTCTTCCTCTATCTTATTTAATCTTTATCTATCTCCATTGCACTACTGATTTTGTTATCCATACCTCTTGGTACTCCATTAAATATATACTCTTATCTTCCATTATATCCATTTCTCCTGACTTTTTTTAAAAACTATCTACACTTAGAAATCACTTCTTCAACTCTTTTATTACATTTATACATAATCTACACAACCATACACCTTTTATATCATTCAGATTTATTTAAGCATTTCAAATGGAAAACTTCATCACATACAGTACTCTACCAAAGTATGACTGATTTGCTTCTGACCATCATACATAAATTGTGGGATAGAAATGCAATCCATATTTCCTTATTTTCAATTCCCCTAATCTATATTTGAATTTTTCTACTACTCTTCAAACTTCTTTATACAAAAGGGAAAAAATAACTTTAAAAAAAAAAGTTGATCGATAAATATGTACTCCCTAACCTTGCATCTCAAACATTACCCCTTTCTCAAATAAATCACTTACTTAAATTGAATAACAAACCTTCTAAAATACAACTAAGCTTATGACTTAATTTTAAAAGGTCCTTGCAGTAAACACACAAATATTTTTCCTTTTATATTTAAAATGGCATATCAGCTTACTTTCCAAATGTTAGCAATATTTTTTTTGATCTTTCCAAATTCCACTTAAAACTATCTCCCTGCATTCCAACTCTTTTTATCTCATCCACCCACTAAATAAATATTTTCCAGCAACAAAATTTTTTGCAGAACAAATCAACAATGTCAACACAAAGCAGTCCAGTTTTTATAGATGAGTTACTATAAAGTATTAACTGAACACACAATAGTGCAAATCAGTCACTGGTAGTTCACAATGGACCTGAACAGCCATTTTGAATGTCAAAAAAAAATTACAGGACATATAATTTTAAATGAAATTTCTAATTTATTACAATAAATATAAATATATACATTTTTAGAAAGTGCAAATATGAAAGAATGTAATAAAGCTGATAAAATAGTCATTACCAAAAAAAAAAAAAAAATTAAAAAAGGAGATTTTTTACATTTTTAAACATATTTATTTTTACATTGGTTCACAAATTCTCAATTTTGAAAGGTATAACTTAAAATTACAATTTCATAGACAACTTCATCACATGCATCTCAAAATGCTGAAAAAAATGATATATGTCTTACTTGAGATAATTTTTCTATGCAAAAATTACAAAAACAGTGCGATTGGTAAGTTCTATTTTTACTAGCCACCCTACATGTTCTACTTTTATAACAGAGTATATGCTAGAAATGTTTGGTTATCCTTGCATGCAGGTATCTGTTAAAAATGTTTGGTTTTTAGTGGGGAAAAAATAACAGAAATAATTTACAAGATGTTGAGGACTTTAGTAAATTATATAGTAATGTATAGTATAGTATTATTATATATTACTTTTATTATATTATATTAGTGAAAAATGGAATGGCATGTGATCTAAAATGTGTATTCTTTTCAACTAAATAAAATGTACTCAAAAAATAAATATCAAGCAAAAATTTCTCCAAGATAAAATGAACAAGAAAAATCAATAAATATCAAAATAAACAAATTTATTATGAGTACTGATTATATATGTGTGTGGGAGAGTGGATGTCTCGATATATGATGAGTGTGGATGTGCATGTTTTTATATTATTCAAATGTATTGTCTAAAATTCTATCGTATATATATATATATATATTGTTTTCTATATGTATATATCAAATTCTATCGTATATATATTCTTTTTTAAATATATATATAATTCTATTGTATATATATTGTTTTGTATGTGTGTATATATATAATAAAGTTATAAACTAGGTGAGAAAAATAATTCAAAAAACATTTTTATATTATTTCACTTGTATTATATCATATATATATATTATATCTATATATATATAAAAAGTAATAAAAAGTAGGTCATAAAACAAATTGAGGTAAAAGATTCTCAATTTTTAAATGTGCTTTTTATCTAAAAGTTTATCGTTTTCATAAAAAGAGAGTTCTAGAACTAGGTCCGAAAAATATGAAAATAAACATTTTTATATTTCACCTGTATTATATCATATATATATATATTATTTTTAATATTTAATTATAGAAAACAATAATAATAAAAAAATAATAAAACGAGTACTCACAGAATCCTGTCTAAATGTTAGCATCATTTTCAAATTTGAATCCAATTATGAAGGCATCAAAACTCATTGTTATTAAAAATAAATCCAATAGTAATCCTTATACGTTTTTGATATAATCTTTTTTCATTTTTAAGCTTTTAACTGTATTTTTACAAAAAAAATTTCTACTAAGAGGGTTTATAAAAGCCCTCACGTAATTGAACGTAATTATTACACTGTAAAACAAGTTCAATGGACCGCGAATCATATTTAGTCATTAAATCTAAAAAAAAAAAAAAATCGTATTTTACAAAAACTTTCATAAAAAATCCCAATTTTATCATAAAAATACAAGTTATAGCTCATTTTAACCATAACAAGATGGATTGAATGATCTGAGAATCATAAGTGTACTACTTACCGTTTCTGTGCAAACTCAGTTGAAAGTCTAAATTTTTGTTCAAGGGCTCGCAAGGGTTCTTTGGGCTCAAGGGGTTAGAAGACCAGGGTCAGCTTTTGTGGTTCAGTAGCTGAATACATTCTGTACTAGCCAGTATGCCTGAAACCTATCATATTCTAGACTAAATAGGACTGACTATATGTATGCAAACCCTTACTGGATTATCTTTCCCAAAAATGACAATAATCCAATCTGTTTAGAAAAGACCAGATTACTGAGTTCATGAACTTGCTAATAAATTAATTTGTAAGTATATTGTTTTATCTATATGCAGAGAACCAAAAATAAAGGTACTGCATCATATAAAGTACAACTGGTGAGTTATTTAAATAATTTCTTGAAAATGATATTTTTTTAAATTTACTTTTTAGTAAATAACTTTATTCAATAAAAAGATGTTTTCAGTTTATTTATTAAAACTGACTCTAGTGAAAATGACATTTAAAATCTATAATTTAAAAGTAAACAAGTAAATAATTTTTGCTTGAATTAAAACTCTAAAAAACAAAAGATTGATTCATAGACAATTTTATTTTGAAAAAAAAAAGTAAATTCCAAAAATCTTTCTAGATTAATAAGGGGTAAAACTTGGAGTATTTTTAAAGATGTTTACAATTAATCAGGAGTAACCTGAAAAAACAACTTTGAAGAACTGTTAAAAAATTAAATATTTTTAAAGAAAACTTTTATTTATAAAACTAAATGACCTTTTATGTTAGTTTTTACAAGTTTTATTTCTATGTTTATGCTTATTTTTAAAATATCTGGGTTTATCACAATAGCACTTTTCTATTATTATTATAGGAGTCTGTAATGAGTTTTGCTATTTTCTGATTAGTGAAACTTTCCTCAACCACTGTGGGTTTATAAATTCCAATCCATTATTTTGTAAAGCTTCTTGTGAGACACATTTTTCTACAGCTTTTATAATTTAGGTCAGGGTCGCTGAGCAAGTTTTCAGAAATTATCATCCTCTATGCCATATAATTGTTCCAATAATGTAATTTATTTCCAGACTGAAATCACTGCATTTAATCAGATTCCTTGGTTTTTATCATAACCCATATATTTTTCATGTGGTAGTTTTCGATTTCTCAATCTTGACTATGCTACCTATTTCAATACTCTCAGAGTGAAATATCCATTTAAAATTTCTACAACTTCATTACATGGAAGTTCCTCTGGATGTTTGGGATCAACAAGTCTATTTGCATGCTATATAGTCTTGACCTGCAAAATAGAGAAGGGTTGTCACTTTGTGATGCTTATCTTCCACATTATTTATAAACATATAGTACTCTATGTGTTCTACATAACTTCCATGAGTCCATGTTAGCTATATCAAATTCATGGATTACAGAACTTAGTGCTAACATATTTTGTTATTTGATATCTTACGTCAAATCCCATTGTTATTGCACCAACTGTTGTGTTCTGAGGGTCTGTAAAGACCAGTCAGGATGCTAAATAAACAATATATATAACAAGATTTATTTAATAAATAATGTGGTAAAAGCAATATAAAAAAGTAATAGTCCATTAATCCTTTCAAATCAAATGTCTCCTGAAACACAAATAAGCAAACACATCTAATTTCACATACAGAATATATCTATTAAAGTTCCAATATTAGTGCTTACTTCAGCACATACAATGTTATATATTAATCATCTCTGTTTGCAACTATTCCATTTTAGACTTAATCATAACTAGTTGATCTACTAGATTGCCACTGATTAATCTTTACTGATCTGTTATCACTTCAAATCAACACTAACTTTATTCCAATTTAATTATTTTAGCTGCTTCCTCCCTCTTTTTCATTTATTGGGGATAAATATATGATAATTGATATGCAACTAGCTTTATTTGCGTACACATTCTATTTTAATCTATAATTTGGGACGATTCCTTTGGCAAATTTCTTGAGTAAATTTCTCCAATAAAGGGAATGTTATTAAAGTGAAGAAATCCGTGCTTATTTACAAAAATATGAGTTGTGTAAACGTCTGAGTTCAAACTCCCTATATATTACATATTGGAGTGCAGGTATGAAAAAGCCTGTACTGTAGAAAAAAATTCATGTTAAAAAATAATGTTTTATTTACATATACTTTTATATGCAGACATTTCAATAATAAAAATTGATATTTGATCAAATTACAAGTTGTTTTTTTCTCACAACAAGCAAATGTTTTTGTGATTTGTAGTACAAGGAATGAGAATTAATTAAATTATTGAGATGATAATTTATCTGTCATTGTTGTTGGCCATCAAAGAAATTTGGAAACATATATATATAATTTGCATTTCAAATGCTAATCTATTTCATTAAACTTTTTTTTAAATCAAGAAAAAAAAATTAGGTCAAGAATTTATTTATATTAAAAAATGACACTTTAATTAGATAGAGGGAAATTAAATAATTTTAAAAAAATTGTAATTATAGATGAGTGGATAAAGGGATATTCATTACATGATGAGAAGTTTTTAAAAGAAGGGAAGCTTAAATTAAGATTAATTTTGAAATTTTTTTTTTTTTGGGGGGGGGAGTAAAAAAGCAAGAAAAAGATGACCAGCAAAAAGCTAATCTATCCGGTACAGATTTAAGTTTATACTGTGATTGTAAAATTAGTCAGTCAATTATGTATGCATGGTTATACTATAGTGATAGTCAATATAAAATGTAAATTAAATAGCAATTTGTGATACAGAAAGTTATTTGCTAAACAATGCCCCTAGTTTTCTTCATGTGTTTCATAAAAACCAAACAGATGGCCACTTGACCCTTTGAAATGTAATTCTTGCCAATATCAAGATTGCTGCCTGAGGAGTGCCATGCCAAAGAATTTGAACTAAACACCATTGATCAATCCACATATGGGCAACCTCCAGTCCTCAGACCAGATCCAGCCCTTTACAACTTTTAATCCATCCCACCACTAATCTATTTCAACCATGTTTGATTCCAATTGTCAAATTTTTGAAAAGAGCCTAGCGAGATTTACGCTCGATTTTTATTTTTTGTGCAATTAAATAATTATTTAATAAATATATATTTTATATCTTTATATAATGAGAATAAATGTGAAAGAAGTTCTTAGCGATAACCAAAAAGCAAGTCTTAATTAGCTGCACGAACGTATTGAAAATGTTAGAATGAAATATTAAAATTTTATAACATTAAAAAAATGATACATTTACAATTAATTATCAGCAAAGAAACAAAAAAAATTATAAAAGTTAATAAACTATTTACTGTTATTAAAAAATTATTCCTACCGTTTTTGCAAAAGCAATTTTTGTAAAGCTAGCAATAGCGATTTCTGTTTTCTCATATTCGCTACGAACAATCTTTTTTAAAAGAAAATATTTTCAAAGACAATTCCCTATTAGTGATGTACTTTTTGGTTTAATAATGTTTTACAAAAATATTGTCATAATCATTAACAATTACTGAAAATCACATTTCTTGTCTTATTTAGCTCCTCTCAGAATATTTTGAATAGTTAAGCTGATGCTATATGATACTGTAAAAAGCATCTTGTTTTCTCCTATCAAGATATCTCTCATTTTGACTAGCAATATGTGAACATGTTACATGTCATTTTGATATTTGTGTTGGGTTTGTGTCTGCATTTATAGTGTTCTATCTGCAGTGTAAAGAGCAGTTTATTTTAATATTTGCATTGGCGTCGTGGCTTGTTATATGCCTGCATTTATATTGTTTTTTGTTCAGTATCTGCAGTGTTAAAAAGTTTTGTTTGACGGTTCTGAAAATATAGCTTTAAAATTTAGAACAATGTCAAGGATTATCTCAAAAAAAAAGTAGATACAGAGAATTGTTAATTTCAAGACAACTGGACAGACAAGTATTATTTTATTCTGAATAAAGGTTTGCCTACATGATTGCTGTGCAATAAATCTGTATCAGTCAATAAAGAATACAACTTGAAGAGACACTTTACTTCAAAACATGTGGATCACCAAAAAATTGGACAACTACGAAAAGAAATTGAAAAACTTGGATACCCAGCAGCAAATGTTCACCAAGCAATGCATGCAGCATTGTGAAAGCCAGCTTTGTGTTAAGTGAAAAAATTGCTAAGCATTCTAAATCATTTGGTAGAGAATTTATCAAAGAATGTCTGTTGGATGTTGCAAGTATATGTCCTGAAAAGAAAAAAAAGATTTCGAGAATATTAGTTTGTCGAGATATACTGTTGTCCAGCGGATAGAAATCATGGCTGATAATATGCAAAAAAGTTTGAAAGAGAAGATTGCTAGATTCAAAGCATTTTCAATTGCTTTGGATGACAGCACTGATGCCTCTGATACAGCACAACTAGCAATATTTATTCAGGGAGTTGATGTGGATTTTAATATCACAGACTGTTGGTACTTTGTCCACTAAAAGGGACAACTACTGGTGAAGATATATTTGAAGAAGTCAAAAGTCTTTGGGATATTTGGGCTTAAATGGAGTTCACTGTCTGGCATATGCACTGGAGCCTCTGCAATGGTTGGTACACTGTAGGGATTTATTTGAATAGTTCATGAAAAAGCAATAGAATTACAGATCCATCTGAAAACTTTAACAAATTTTCATTGCATTATCCACCAACAAAATCTGTATGCAAAATCAATTAAATTTACAAATGTTATGGAAGTTATGAAAATGTGTCTTATTATTGTGAAGTGAGGTGGTTGAGTAAAGGTAAAATGATTATATGATCTGACACAAGACACAGCATATTTTATGGACATAAAAAAAAAAAAAATTAATCCAAGTAAGAGATGAGTGGGTGTGTGGTTTAGCATTCCTTGTAGATGTCACTGAGATACCTAAATGAACTTAATCTTAAATTGCAAAAATCAGGACAATTGATTCATGAACTGTATGGACATGTCAGTGCTTGCTAAAATTGTTAGCAAGCGAGATAAGAGCTAAAAATTGTTACCATTTTCCTACTCTAACAACTCGTAAAAATATCCCTTAAAATTGTTATGTAAATGAACTGAAGGCATTAATAGAGCAATTTGATACAAGGTTGGTTGACTTCCAAAATAAAGGCTCCATATTCACTATATTTTCCCTTCTGATAGACGCAGATATAAATAATGTGCCAGAAAATTTACAGATGGAACTTATTGAGATTCAAGTGGATTTAGTGCTAAAATCACAGTTTAACATTACTTTGACAGTTTTTTTTCTAGAATGAAATTTAATAAATCAAAAATTTGGACATATTGATAGTCTCATTGTTGAAGTACAAGACCAATTCTCGCATTGAATTGTTTTGTCATTATTATAAAATTTATGTAGCCCTTTATTATTCACTTTACTTTGTTCTATTTAATTATTTGGTCCGGTCCTTGACTTGAAGACAGAAAGATAATTTGGTCCATGAACTAGGAAAGGTTCCCCATACCTAGATTAATCTCTCAGTCAACTACTTCTAAAATACGATTTTGAAAAATAGTAAAAAAAAAATTATTACCCCCCCCCCCTTTATCAAGAAAATGGTGAAACTCACTGCAAGAAACCAAAAAGAAAAATCTTTTCATCTATACATATGTGATCTGCAACTAAAATTAAAGACAAGTTATTTTAATAAAAAAAATTTTTTTAAAAAAAAATATTTGGTATGATCATATTTATTAGTAACTAGAGCAACTTTATATCTATAACATAAAGCTTACTAATTATCTATTAAATGGCTAATATAAAATTCAAATTATATTGAATAGTTAGTAATCGTATCAGTTAATTAATTATGCAGGCATTCATTATTGTATTTTTTTTTAAATATTATTACTGAGGTATATAAATCACATTTAATGTTTTATTTATACTTACATTCAATACTTCAGAATATAATTATTATACTTAATATTTTTTTATGTTCATATATTATTTGTAAATATTGTTAGGTTATATGTTTGTTAGTGTGTACATAATTTTTTATTTTTTTGTTAATAGACATAAATAATTATAGGTTAACTATACCATGCTATTTCAATCTTTAATTATAAATAATAATGTCTTATCTCCAAAGAAGAAACCGCAGGCCGAATCTTTAACTACCATATAAATGAGATAATTGTAATGGTGATTGAATAGTGGTTCATCCAGAATAATCTTTCCATAGGAAAATGGCATCCATATCTATTAATTAACCTATTCATTTATGGCTGAATATCAAAAATAAATAAAAATAGAAGTAAATTTCAAGATGAGAAGGCGTTAAATTGATTACCAGAAATAACTATTGGGACATCACAACAACTTATGGGCTTAAATTAGTTTGAGTCCCACTTTTCAGTAGTAATTTTTTTGATTAACTCGAATGTGTGGTGTATAAAAATTTCAAAGATATTCATATAAATGTATTAAAAAAGAAACAAATACACAAACAAAAAATATCAAACATTAAAATAAGAAAAAAAAAAATTTCTTTAGTTATTATTTATTTTTCTCTGAATCATTAACAGCAATATCTGTAAGCAGCTTTGGTGAACAATAAAAAAAAAAAAAAAGCATAACATCAGTGATTAAAATTTAAAAAAAAAAAATGAATAAAATGTAATTACATCTTTATATACAGATTATATTAAGAGAATATTTTTAAGTTTTTAATTACAGTCTGGAATAAAAATATACAAAATAAATTGTATAATTGTAATAATTATAAACTTGTACAACAATTTGTAATGTCATATAAATGGTGTAAGCAAATAAGTACATATACTACATTAATTCAAAAATATAATCAAAAAAATGAAGACAAACTATAAACTCAATGCTTAAGTTTCACCAGTGGTGAAGATTGCATTGTGTGTGACAATCTGTTTTTCTTTATAGTCAATGCATCAATTTTCATCTGAGTGATGCAAATTTTCAACTCAGAAAAGCTAGACACCCATTTACTATTAAATAATTTTACAAGACCCAGCTATGCTGATTTTGCTGTATTAACTAGTAAATGGTTCTGAGTTGGAAATCTGTATCACTTAAATGAGAAAATGTCACATAATAAAAGTTCCACTTCAGATTTGAAACCAGATGGGATGCAAATGCACTAACTATTATATCAAGAAATGGTTTTTATGTCACTATTCATAACATGGCATATATTTGAACATTATATCTAAAGGCATAAAAATTCCATGCAATAATTGTGATTTGTTTGTAAATATATAGTACGTATATATAGTCTATACACACACATATAAGCAGTCTAAATAAATTATCATGAAAATGATGGAATGCATACAAAAAAACCTCAAAGATATAATTATGGATTTGCTTGCTTTTAGTTTTCTTTGGGTGAAGGTAAACTTTGATCTAAAAATAATAATAATCACACAATGTAATATGCAGAATATTTTCTATTTCCAAATAAATTAAAACTCCAGTTTATAACAATTCATTACAATAAATTTCATCTATGTTTTGTCTATATTCAAAAAAATACATAATTGCCCACCATCATGAAACTGTTTAAAAAGAGCTGATAAAATGTGCATAAAAATCATATTAATAGTTATAATAATTTAATATTTATTGTCAAATAATTTTCAATTATCAAAGCATCAGATTTACCTTTGACCTGGTAAACTTTAGTTCTCCAGTCTTATTACATAAAACTGAACAAGGACCAACTAAAAATATTTAATATAAGTGAATATAACATTCTAAACAATATTTACTACATTAATTCACATTTTTATATAATTATTATTAAAATTAGTTATTAAAAATAAACAATTCTTCCCCTACCTCTCTAATTTTTTTTACAATAAAATAAAAATGTTATAAAAATTACTGGTAATCGTTTTCATAAGTTTTATATTTATAATCAATTTAATAATAAATTACTTTATATATATACTACTTATTATTCTTTTGAAATCACAATCATCAGAATATCCATTATTTTTTTTTATAGATAGAACCTTCCATATTTCTCCATTATTGTTTAAAATCTGCATCCTATTACAACATGCACATTTATCTGTTCCCTTTTATTCAAAACAGAATGTATTTGGAATATTTACATAAAGTTAATTTTTTTCTAAAGACATGCAATATTCATATTAGATTATTGAAATAGTCCAATATATAAATACACTAAAACACCATTATCACACACCTTCAGGAACACATCAATCATATTCATCCCCATAGGTGAAATAACGATTGAAAATACACCATAAGATACTCTTGACTATTTACAAACAAATTAAAATGGAACTTAATACAGTAAATATTTAAAACGCAAAGCATGTAATACCCCTATGTTCATTTAATTGAAACAGGGGTGACTTCATTATTCTTATTTAGAATCAATCTAAAAATATATAATAAAGAAATAGTAGAATACAGTATAATCAGAACATCTAGATAATTGGCTTTTCCGTGATAAGATACTGCTACATTATAAATATTTAATAGCAGCTTTTTAGTCCTTTTCTGAAATCACAATAGTGTCTCTACATTAAAAGCAATTAGAAAGAAGCTAAACTAAGAGTCTATTCATATTGTTATCTAGTGTCTACAAAATGTCCATGTTAACATAAATAAAATACTATATATATGTACATAATATAATACAAAAACTGAGTGGATTTTTGTGAATCATTCTAAAGAATATAGAAACTGACTTGATTTTTTATCTCTGGTGATTAATGATTTTGCAATCATTAATCAGTTTGTGTTAATATATTACTCTGATATAGTAATTAAATTTTGTATATTTATTATTGAAGATTATCTTTAAGTAGAATAATCAAATATTACTATTCTCTTATTATTATGAGGGGATAAATAAAGTTGCTGATTAAAGTTATATTTTATTATAACTTTAATGAAGTAAGGTTGTCATATTATCATACAAATATTTTAATTAAATTTTTTATACAGCTGTGTAACATGATTTTAAATAAAATAAAAGTTGATGTTCCATCATTAATTAATCACTCTTTTTATGTATCATATGACCATACATCAATTGAAAATACCATTTCTAATACTGTTACTTCAAAACTAGGAAATTTATGTCCTGTACAAATGTAAAATACATATTACATTAATTTCTTAGTAATTTATATTCTTATCAATTACCAATTATAATCAATATGTTGAACATACAATCAACAATTTCATGAAAAGCATATACTAATTTCAATAATGTATAATACAAATGGTTGAAATGCTTCATAAACTTTTGCTACATATGAAAGAATAAATACATTGTTCTGATTTCTCTTTTGGAAAAAAAAAAAAAAGAATGAATGTATTTATTTTGTCAATGGATAAATATTCTAAAATAGATAAGTTAATTTAGTTGATGCACAGAATTTTCTTTAAGACAAGAAAAAAATTGTTGAATTAAACATAGAAATTAAAAAATCTAAAGAGATTCTAGGTACATAAAACTTTCTTTGCTTATGAGCTTGTGGGTTTAGTTATGAAAACTTGAAAGCTATCAATAAAATAAATATAATTTTAATACTGTATTTATAAATTAAAAGAAAAAAATATTTATTTCTTTTGAAAATTCTTAAATATGATTTCAACAACAATATTAGTAGAATGTTTAATAATTACAACAACAAAAAAATACAATATTTTATTAGAATTGGTAAATCTAAGAAATTTTATAATGTAATATTTAAGATTGTCATTTATATTTACTTCCCCTTTTTTTTGGCTAAGTAATTGGAATTTCTTTCAATTTTACTATCCATTTTATTTTGTAAAAACATTCTATACTATTCTAAACATCTGATGATGTGACCTATTATCAATTTCCTTTTTCTTTTTTAAATATACAAATAATTGGTTATTCTTCAAGTTGTCCTCAATAGTTTCTCAGATTATATTATATAGATTTATACATAATGTATATATTACTAGAATATGTTATTAAATTTTATGTCTGTAATTTATCTTGAAGAATTAATGTTGTACAAATTTTCTCAAGTAATCCTGAAGAGAGTACTGCGGCCATTTATATAATGGAGATTTTTTTTTTTCATGATGGATTGTTGGCATAATATATCTGTAACAATATAGGAAGTGTGTACATAGTCATAAATAACGACAGAAAAAAATGTTCACCCATGTATATATGAAGAGATTCCTCCTGGAATGAATCTTCATAATAAAAAATTAAATAATGATCCCAAAATTTTTTCCCATTTTCAAATTATATTTTGGCATTTGTTCTTATCACTAATTATAGCATAATATTCATTATAGTTTAAATTGATAATAGTCATTTTGTTTTATAAATTAAGATAAACATATATATAAACATATTTGTAGACAAAACATTTTTCTAGTCAGAAATGCATTTAATTTTTTTCTTTTATTTTAAATATACAGATACAGTATCTAACTGAATTTTAATTAAAATGCAGATTATATGAATATTTTAAATTTGATTATATTGTAATTTCAAACATTTAAAACTATCTAAAGTGTATCAGTGGTATATGAGATAGAATGGTGAGCGGTGGGTCATGTGAAAGTCTGTGCTCATATACCCTATATATTACATATATTGATACAGGTATATAATAAGCCTGTATTTCAGTAACTAAAATAATTATAATAAATCTTTTTTTTTCCTTAGAATTTTATTTTTATGTTCATCTAGTTTCAGAAAAAAAAACACAGATGCATGTAAAATTGCACTGTGTTCATAGTCTGTTTGAAATGAGTGTGGTCAATGATTCCTGGATCAATTCCTAATAAAGGAAATTGAAATAAAAAACAAAATTTCAATCTGGCTAGTTGAATGAAATAGTTATGCCTTTTCCAGATACTTTGGTTCAGACTACATTTTACAAGCTCAATAAAAACATTCTACTTCTAGATTATTTTCCCTATGCTATACATTAAATAAAAATCTTGATAAATTATTTAATTAATAATAAAAATAAATTCCCTCATATCAATGTGGAAGTAAGGTATTATGTGGACTGTGTAAAGTACTTTTGTTTAATTTACAGTAAATTTCCAATCAATATAATGATATAATTCAAAAACAAAATCATAATTCCATTTCAAAAGGGTTTTTTTAGAAATATATTTATCTATATAGTATTAATATTCAAAATATATTTTTGTTTACCCATTTAATATTGTCTGCCTAGTCTAAATTTAAATTGCTTATATACATTTTGCCTCAAATTACTGAACTTGAATAAAAATCAGTAGATAATACCAGTTTTACTTTGATTTCTTCTGAATCAATATGTAGTTGGAGCAAGTAGAAAAAAACCTCAGGAATGTTACAATTTTTTTTTTTAAAAAAAAAAAAAAAAGAAATAAAAATGAAAACTAAAGAAAAATTTATTTTGCTGTTTCACTACAGCTAACAATATATCTCAATTTAAATTATCTAATCTACAAGATTATGATACTGATAAAATCATAGTGAAACACAATTTGAAGATTATCATTCACATTATTAACTTTTAGAAAAAAAGCAGAATAAACTATTTGCCATCTCATATGAATTTTAGTGAATTTGAATGAATAAAAAACAATTAGATGGTATCTATTTTATTTAATTATTTTAATATTTGATTTCTTCTGAAATTAATATCTCAATGTACGTTATATTTGTAAGTAATGTGCTCCATATGAGTCTTTGTCAGATATTAACCATATAAGCAGTGAAGTATTATTTTTTAAAAAAAAAACACAGACTATTCATATAACTGATTTTAGCTTTTTAACTATATTAATCAAATACAGAATAAAATCAGGAACACATTTTATCATCACTTTTTTGACACTTACATATATTTTTTTAAAACTGTTTGAATTTAGACACCATTTGATTGTACTAAATGTACTCCACATTTTTTGATTATTCATGACTAACATATTAGTTTATAAACTACATTTTTTTAAAAATAATAATAATATATCTATAACATAATTTGATTAATGCAATTTTTATTAAGTATATTTTAAAAATTGTTGCCATAATTTACTTTTGCACAGATTTAAAATGATAAAAACAAAATTGAATATTTTGAAAACTCAATGAATAAATTACAATAAACTGATACTATAATTTATTTTAAATGGATTAAAATTCATTTTAATGGCCTTTTACACAAATCAGCATTCAATCTCATTTCCATGGCAATAAGTTGACTTTGCACAAATAAACTAATTGGCTTCATACAATTTTATTTTCCTCTATACCAGAAATTATAATATAAAAAAGATAATTTAAAAAAAAAAAAATTAATGTTTTGAAAGCCATGTGAATAAAAGTAGAAAAATTTATTTTGAATGTGTTCAATTATAACATTTCACTTAACAAAGCGAAAATATTTTGAATATATGTATTTATTAAAATGTTTGCAGTAGCAAATAAATTTTATTTATTAATTAAAAGAATATTTATACATTTATTTTAAGGTTTTGTTATATAAATAATGAATGATTTGCAGTATAAAAGCTTTCTTTACTACTTCATAAATGTACAAATACATAAATATATATATATCATTTAAGTTTGACAATTTCATATAATCTTATAATAAATTAAACTAATAATTTAACACTTGATTATATATAGCAATTTCAGGAAGATGAAAAGATAAGAAAGGGAAAAATTCATAAAAAAAGTAAATAGAATATATATCTATTTACTTATATAACAAAAGATCCTTCCCTGCCTTCATATTATTTTTTTAAAATTACTATTTCAATATTATATATATTTGAAATTAGAATAAAAGTAAATAATGTTAGTTTAGCAAAGCAATTTAAAAAAAAAAAGAATTAAATAATATACTCATTAATTCATCAATATTCATTACTACCTAACAGTATATAAAAGCTTCAGACCTGATATTTAATAAGGCTGAAAAGTTTTAACTTTGCTATATAAAGACATATTTCTTAAACAAAACAGCTTCTTATTCTATTATTCATTAACTACTATTTCAATTTGACTTTTTGAGTACTAAATTCAATTGTCCTTTTTCAAATATTTAATGTGAAGAAAAAAAATTGGTTCAAGACATTAAACTATAACATACAGAATTGAGGAGCATAATCATAAAAAATATATAATACACAGAATTACAAGCTAATTTTTATTTATATGTATATTCCAATAAACTTTGAATAATATAATAGATGGGCATCTATAAAATCTTATAAAATTCTAAATCTTAAGATACTTAGGGCATATAATATTCTAATATTCTTTATTTAATGATTTTTTTCCTCCTCATTATTTCTAAAAGCTACAAATCAATGAAAACCATGTATGCTTCAAGATTACACTTTTTAAAGGCCTCACACACAAATATGTTCAAAAATACAAAATTCTATTATAAAATAACATATAGAAGTTAACTAATAACTTTTTTTTCTTTTTTACATATTAATTAACGAGTTAACAGTAGGGATTCAAAAAAAAAAAAAAAAATTATGAAACATCCATCTCAGTGCAGAACTATGTAAGTACCATAAATATAATTTTGCTATAGAAATATCAAATTATGAGATTTACTTGTGTGTACATGTATATGTTTATCTTATAACAAAATAAATCATTTTTACTTCCTCTCAAAAAAAACAACAACTCAATACTAACATGAATATAATTAGAAAAATTAAATATATTTCCTATATTTATTAACACATGTTTTAATCAAATAAGATTAGTGATAAGTAAAATTAGTTTTGAGGAAAAAATATTAGAATTATTATTATTTTTTTTTTACAGCAAGTTAGAAATTTGGAAATATTTTTCCAGAAATATATATATATTAAAATTTGCAATTTTATAGTATCAAAGATTGAATTTTTTTTTTAATATGCTATAAACTTCTATATAGCTATCTAATACATATTAAAAAGTGTCACATAAAATTGTAATTTACTAGTTTTTTGTGAATGTGTTCACTGATCAATCTATAAATATATTGTCCAATATTATAATGGTCCATACTTTTAGACAAAAACTTAATGCATTTAAATATGTGTACAGATATATATTAAAAATAATAGCTTTTTTTTTAAAAAAAAAAGTTACAACTTCATTTATATTTTTTACATGGTGATAAATCGTGTGTGTGTGTGCATATATATATATATAACAGGGCTGATTTCAAACCCTGTTCTAAGTCATAGGGCGATACCACCGAGCATACATATATACTCAAATCAAGTGTAATATTAAGTTAAATTTTTTTTTTCTCGTTGTTGTTTTGTATGCGTGTGTGTATATATTTTAAGTAAGTAAATAAAAATAGATTGAAACATAAGAGGGACGGGGGATTATATGGTTTGTGCTCTTATATTTTATTTATATGCGTGTTTATATTGCTGCATGAGTGAGTAAATGTGATAGTTTCATAAAAAGAAATTGATTCCAAGATGGACGACTAAAGGAAAGATTTTACAAATTATAAAAGATATGTTAATTGGAAATAAAGAATTCAGAGAGTTATAGATCACTATCTCAAGGAATAAAGCCATTTTAATTTAAAAAGAAATTGATTCCAAGAGGGTCGACTAAGGAAAGATTTTACAAATTATAAAAGATAAGTTAATTGCAAAGAAAGGACCCGAAAAGTTGCACATCGCTATCTCGAGACAAAGCCGTTTTAATTAATAAAATAAAATGTTATAAATAAGAGACAATGAACAGTCGAGTGTAGATCTCAAGGTAAAATTGAAATTCCTGAACATAGATAAAAAACAAAGAAAAGAAAAGTTATTGAAAAGATTTTCTTTTTGCAAACCATGTGGTTTAATTAAAAAGAAGAGAACAATAGCATGATTAATTGGAGTTGGAAAGCTGAACTTTGAAGGATTCTAGAACTGTGACTGCCACGAGCAGGATCGAAAGAAAATTAGTAAAAAAAAAAAATTATATATCTTAAAAATCATGGACAGGCTGGGGTAGAAGAACAGAACGGACCAGGCTAAGCCATCCATCCTGCGGAGATACTATCGTCACTGTCCATGTAGGAGCGAAGCCCTTCCTAAAGCTATGGAAAGAACAGCATTCACCGGACGCCATTGATTGCCTTATGGAATCCTACAAAAGAAAGAAATCATTTACTCATAACATCACAGCACGGAGCCAGTGGAAAATTACCATTAATCTACACCCGGGTGAGATAAAGTAGGTAACTCAAATATTTTCGTAAATGACAGTAACCTCTTGAATGAGAACATATCTCAGTAAAATAATGCGTAAAAGGGTTAAAAGTAAATAAAGAGACAGTTGAAATAACGCCCTATATAACTATGCGCCTAAATAGACAATGTCTGATTGCAGTTATTTTTCATGCTATGATATATATGTTTTGTATGTTACATTTATGAACTTATGCGAGTGTGTATTTACATGTGGGTCATTTAAGTATTTGAGCATAAACCAATATCCAATTACGGGATTCTATTGGGTTTTCATTATTTTTTTGTATTAATAAATATTAAGTAGTGTTTTAAATATAATTGTGTGTATTTAGTGTTAATTTCTTAGAGTAGCATTAAGAACGAAAGTAAAACGAATCATTTATGCGCTCCGTGTGCATTTGATCTGTTCCCTCCACCTCTTTCCCATGGTCAACGACCACTACCCCTGAGTGAGCTAGCCAGAGGTATAAGCTCTAATCACTAGAGATAGATACTCATTCTCTCCCAGCATAATTCTTACTTACTCGTAAGTAAGACTGGCGCTTGGAGTCAAATTGACGTCCATAAATATGCTGGGAGAGTAATTAGAGTACATTGCAGAACTAACTACATATATATGTGTTCGCATTATAATTTTCGTTTAAATAAAAAGAGAGAAACTTCGATTTGAAATACGTAATTAATGTATACCACCTATATACGTGTTTACGCCGGGTACAAACCGTTACAATATATATATGTCTTTTATTTATATATATATAAAATAATAAAGTTTATATTGGCTAAAGAAAATATACACAATTTTATTTTATGTGTATGATGTCCCCCCCCCCCACTAAAAATTAAATATGAATTGTATGATGATTAACTATATATAACTTATTTATAAAATACATGGCTTGAGAATAATTTTATTATGGCAAAGTTAATTTGTGAAAAAAAAAAAATCACAGTCCCAGAATCATTACTGGCCATCCCTGATTAGGACATATGGAAATAACTATACAAATATGTGTGTATGAATGTAAGTATATTATTAAGTTATTGTATTATTTTTTAAAAAATCAACAAATAGTATACAATGGAGTTGCATATACAGAAAGAGCACATAAATGTGTAATAAATTTAAAAATATATATCTTCCACAAAAAGGGTTTTCCACAAATAATTTTTTATATATTCATATAAAGTTCTAATTTTTTTTTGTAAAAGAGATGATTAAACAGGCAAAACTCTCTGTGCAGTAATGCCATCCTGTGCCAAACAGAGTAATCAATGGATGCCAGAAGGCTTGTACATAAAATCCCCATTTAGTGCCTACTTATCCAATATCCCCAGACTAGTTTCTGGCTTGTGGCCTTCGTCAGTGAGGAGCCTTGGATCTGAGGCACTAGATGGGGATTAGGTGCAGTGCTCTCAGATCCAAGGCTCCTCACTGACGAAGGCCACAAGCCAGAAACTAGTCTGGGGATATTGGATAAGTAGGCACTAAATGGGGATTTTATGCACAAGCCTTCTGGCATCCATTGATTACTCTGGTTGGCACAGGATGGCACTACTGTATGGAGAGTTTTGCCTATTTAATAAGTTATGTGCTAGCATAAGAGATGGTGATCATGTGATATTTAAAAGAAATTATCTAATTCACTAAAAATTGCAAAATGCTTGGAAAGATTAATGGTAAAGAGAAAAGGAAGACTACCAATGAGGCAAAAGAATTCTATAATAATAACTAATTTATATATTAGTAGACTGAAAAATCAAACAGATGATAGGTTATTTTTAAAAAATGTCATTTGTATGACTACCGGAAATTGATATTGATTTAATGATATAATAAAATCATAATAACAAAATATCATATACAAAAAAAAAAAAGTATAATTTTCATTTATTAAAAATAATCTTAAATTTCTGTCTCAAAATTGATTTATAATATTCAAAATATATATACTTTGTATAAAAATAATAAAAAAAAATTAATTGCATAATATCTATATCAATGTAAAAAAACGTCATTAGCAAATTCCAGATTAAAACTACATGCAACCATATTTTCTAGTAATAGTGTATATATTTTTCTAATAAAAAAAAATATGGCAGATTTTTTTTCATTCAAATAGCTTTTAGAAACAAGATAATGTGTGCGAATGTTCATCTACATAAAACATGTAAATGTTTTATAATAAAATTTTCTGTAATATTGATAAATAATTCCCACTCAATTTCCTTCATCTCTATGATTATCAGTTTAGGTTCTTGATGAGAGAACTAATTCAAAAATTTTCTAATCAAAAAAAAAAATAGCAAGAAAATTTCTTATATAATACAGTATTTACAATGTTTGAATTACTAATAAGCTTATAGCTCTTTCACAAATGTCATTATATAAGGAAATTACAAAATTACAAATATGGAAAAACATTTACAAAAGTGAATAATTTATAATATTTTCTAATTAAAAAAATTATACAGTCTTATTACAAAAAAAAAAAAAAGAAATAAAAAAAAAAGGGGGGAAACAAAAAAAAATTTCAGCTAAAAAAGAAATTTATAACAATGCTATAAAAAATTAATCCTATAAGTTTAATTCTTTACTTTAATGTCTGAGAATAGATATACTTTAAATCAAATATGACAATACTATTAACTGCAATCTTAAATGTGTGTGTATATATATATATGTAATTTGGGATATACATACACACATAAAATTATATACAAAAACAAGATATGTAACAAAAATTTAACAGCATTGTATCTGAATAATATAATCATTTGAGTTGGGTAGCTAAAATTACAGCCAATATAACACCTATTATCACAATGATGATAACCAGAATGCATAGCTTCTTCCTGGAACTTTTCTATTAAAGAAAACAAATTCATGATTCAATTTATTGCCATTTACAAATTAACAACAAATAAATTATTTTAATACAAAAAAAATATTTTTTGAAATGTTTCAAAAAATAATCTAACCCTCAGCAGTTCACAAAAAAAAATCAAGCACTAAAAATATTACATACAAAAAATAGAAACATAATATTATTATTCATGCAATGATATATATAAATAGAAGAAATAATACCTATCATGAAATAAATAGTACATATTATAAAATATGCATAACTGCATATATATTATTGTATACATGTGTGCAATAAATATTTAACTAACTAAAGAACATAAAATAAAAACAAACATAATTACTTATCTACACGGCCAGACTAGTTTTCATCCAGTCTGGCTGTATAGATAAGGAATTGCTTTGTATACATATATATATATATTATAATCAAGTGTAAAATATCAATCAGTAGATAAATTTATAGATGTTTGTTTATATACATGATTTTTTTTTATATTTATTGTAATTTTGTCTCATATATTTTTAAGATTCTAATAGGACAAAAAAAAAATGACCTAAATATGGTTAAAAAAAAAAACAATAAATATAAATTATCTATTAAATTAACCAATGTTTGGAACATTAACAAATGAAACATTATGTTTATAAATGTATAATTAATACTATAATATTTTATGCCTATATCTGAACATATATTACACTTTATATGTCTAAATAAATATATAGAATAATAATCATAAATAATGTATATATAGAATAATAATCATAAATAATGTATGTTCTAGTACATATGAATATGGAAATAAGCAAATGATGATGAGGTCAATTTACCAATGAATTTGCATATGCCAGAATAATCAATAATGAGTCAATTTGAAATTAGAATTGAAATTGTAACATAAGTGCTATTTAAATAATCTTATTTAGGAATCCTGATGCTTTTCACAAATATGAAAAGACTTACAAAAAGTGATCTAAAAATTGCATGTTTATAAAATCTAATTAGTCATTGAACCTGGAAGAATATTTATTTATACAATAGATATTGTAGAAATATCAGTAAAGCAATAAGTTTTTGACATAAAGATAAAAATAGAAAAAACAGACTAGTGGAATTTGTAGAAGAAAAAAAAATTATATATTACAAATTCTTTTTTAAAAAAAAATCCTAAGCAAAAGTAGACGTGCAATCATCCAAATGAAAGATAGCAAGATTATATTATATTTTGATCAATACCCAATGGATTTAAGATGGGAATTAATCATTAGTGGCATGCAAAATGTGTACTAATACAAAGCTAGAGACAAAAGTTAATAACTGATATCTTCAATCTAAGCTTACAACTTCTGCAAATTGTTTTAAAATATTGATAGATTTCAATACTGCTAACTTAAACAATTCAATATGAAAATAACTTAAGCTCTACTTAAATGAATTTCTATATAGATAAGTGATACAAAAACGCAACAAATCATTAATATATGAAACAAGACAATGTTTGAAGAAAAGAAGGAATGCAAAAATATTTTTAAATAATCCATTTAGAAAAACCAAACATCCTATTTTCTTTAAAATTGTACAAAAAAAAAAAAACAACAACTCAAATGTTTCAAAAGTATAAACAATATTTTGACATTTAAAAAAAATTTGTTTCAATGATAAGAAGAAAATATGGTATTATTACTGAAAAGAAGGTCAATGTCATCAAGTCTGTGAAAGAATTTTACAAAGCTATGTAATAATAAAAAACAAAAACTAAAGAAGTTAACCCTTACAATTACAGTATCATTTAAATTGCTAAGTGACTTAAAGGAAGTGATATGACATGCAATTAAACCTATAAAAAATGGAAAAATTTTAGAAAATGATAGAAATTCTATTGATATTTTTTTAAAAAGCAGAAGAAATAGAAACATTCTATAGTTATAATGATATTTAAGAAAAATGGCAAAAATATTGAAACGGTATATTTCTGTTCTCATATGCATTTCACCTATTTTTCTCTATAGCTCTATCTATGCCAGTTTCAAACCTCTCCAGAACACATATATAAGCATGCTAGCACAGTTATATATGTATCACCACATATATATATATATGTGAACAAACATGGTAATATCATAGGTATAGATATATTGCAATGAGTAGTTTAATTTAAATCAAAATATGTTGAATTATAAATTGTTTCTTTAAAAAAAGTCAATTCCTTATTTTAAATATTAAAATCACAAATATATACATGTAGTCCACGTACTGCTATGGTACATGTATAGTGTAATGTTATAACATTTCTTGAAATTCTTAAATTTAAGCTGAAATTATGATAAACAAGAATCATGCGATGAACACCTGCAATGGCATAGCATGAGATAAAAATCTAAAACTGTAAATTTAGTAATACTATTTGTTCAAAATGTATTTAGTTGTAAATAAGATCCATTGAGCTGGAACTATTTCCACATCTTTAGGGAATTGAGATGGTCAATTTGAATTTAAAATATCATGTTAAAATTTAAAGCAAAAGGTTTAAATAAATTTAGTAAATTACAAGATAGCAAATAGGTGCTAATGGATTATTGGCTGAAAATAATTTTGTTGTCAAAATTATAACCTGATCTTGAAATATTATAAATAGGCTGTATTTCATATTTCAAGATTCTTATTCTATATTTTTCAAGAAGTGTTGCCACCAGTCTCCACACCAGTTAAACTCTTAACAGATTTGCCATTTTCCTGTGGAAAGATGGTGATCTCTGGTCCCAAACATGCCGACTGGCACTGTACCATCGCTATCATCGTAGGAGTGGGCAACCTTCTTGCCAATGGCCTGCAAGAGAAGATCGCGAGTAATTTAATTGCCTACCCAAAAATTCAGAGTACTACATCACCTGCTGTCCAATTTGCTTAAAATGCAAGCTGAAACCAAGAAGTTCGGTAATATTCTTTCCAATACAGCAGAGCTCTACATCAACTCCGCAATCTTTAAACCTTTTAAATCTATTAAGTTAGCTTATATAATGTAAATTGAATGTTTTACTATTAATTCTTAAAATTCTATTAAAGTAATATAAAATCTAAACTTGTATAAAACTTGCCGGACACCACCTGTAATTTTAATTTTGCTTCTCTAAATTATATAACTGTAACCAGTTATTATCTAGATCTCTTTATTACTGCAATTATGCCTATATATATGTGAATATATATATATTGTTTTAATTACTTATCTAAAATTTATTTTATATATGTTATAATATGCCAAGTATTTAGAAACAGTGAGCACTGTAATTTTAGTAAACTTTTAATGGAGTTATGATTATTAATATCTTCATTTTAATATTTTAATAATACTGTTTGACCCACTAATAGCATTGTTTCAAAATCCTATTATGTCAGATAATAACTGATCACTATGCGCTCATTATCAATTGATTTAGATTTACATTATATTATATCTATTATGGTTTGCCTAGTCAGAATTATAAATTATGACTTTTAATATCTATTATTTAGAAGTAATAGACTAGCTCCTTTAGAGAAGATATTAAGGTATATTTATTAATTGCCACTAAATATACTTTTTCCTCCTTAATTATGATTAAAGATACAGATTGAATATTCTAAACGAGATTAATAATTAAGTTTAGTCCATTAAAGTTAGCATGATTATAATGCTATTAGCTAAACAGATAAAAATTATCTGTTTTTAGGCACATTTAATTTAAATCTACATATTTGTATTTTACTTGTGGGTTGCGGGTGTGTTTTTACAAAGTATGTTTAGTACATTATGTCTTGTTGCATCGTCTAATGGGCTCACATGTCAGGCTGTCCCCAATATATTAGTTCAGGTAAGGCTATATTTTTATTAGAACTGGAACATGAGGTTCCAGACCATTTGTATTAAGCCTATCTGAGTTCCGGTTTCAGACAATTTGTATTAAGCCTATCTGAGTTCCTGAACTTCGTTCGTATTTTAATTGTAGTAAGCCATTTGGTCCTAGGATACTGCACATTTTGATGCGAAATCCCATGAATAATTACTCACCCGCACCGTAAACTTATTCTTAATATTTTTAGTCAGCATCATAGCATATATATGTGGATCTAAAGTAACCAGTTCTTTCCTCATGTTAATAATTGCTCAGCATTTGTCTAAAACCCAAATCTTTGGTTATTAGACTGAATCAGTATCTCTTGTGAGCTTAATTAAATGTTTAATCTTAATATATATAGCAGCCATCTTAGCACTGTACTTAGTAATCTATCTTAAGCTAAAATATGAACTTTGGCAACCACAATGTAAGAATAGGTTTGGCATATTACTGAAATAGGCATAATTTTATCAACCACACCTACACACACTCATTTAAAATGTTAAGATGAGATCGCTGTAACATTTAGTCTCATCCACTACATAACGCATGCATGCGTTTAACCTCACATATTAATTATTGTAAAATTAATTGTTTTCATTCTATTTTGAATTTAATTTTATTAATAAACCTATTAAAATTTAACTTCGTTTCATATCTTTTGCTCACAATCCAAATTCCAATTCCATTAATATTTTGTATGCTGAATATGCATTATGGTTAATTATTAGCTTTAACTTTAGTTTAGTTAACCATTGGCATGTATTGTCTATTTAAAATCTATAGCTAGTCTTTGTGTAGTCCATTTTTGAGTCTCATATCTCTCCCTGTGCAGAGCCGGCTCGTAGAAGAAATTGAGACCCGTGAGTAACCTCAGAAATGTCATTCATAGGGTGTTAAACCATAGAGCACTAGTAAATAAGTTTGGAGCTTGGTCGGACCTGGGATCTAACCATCTCATTTCGGTCAGCTGATTTTGTTGCGTAAATATACAAATCTGATTGTTACGATATTACGAATTGCAAACTTACAATTCTATGCAAAATCGTTACAACTCTTATACAAAGAACTTTAAACTCAAACAACCAAAAGAATGAGCTGAATTTAAAATTATAACAACACAGTAGATTGCATCTACATAGTAAGAAAAGTTTTCAAAAAAATCAGTAAGTATAAGATGTCATTTTGCAATAAATTTATAAATTATGAAAAAACAATTGATTCCTGTAAACATTCCACAGCAATTAAAGCTTTGAAATATCAAGACATAGATCCAAGTAATAGGCAAATTTTGAAAAATAAATATCAAAATGTAATAGCAATGATTAGATTATGATATGACACTAATATGATTATTTGATGTGGTAATTCCATATTTCTAAAACTTTTTATAGTAATTAATTGTACAGGAAACATTTTAAACAAATTAAAAAGTAAGGGAAGCAAAATAAATGCAAATTATTTAAGTCACTTAGAGAAAATATAACTATTTTTGAAATAATGCCTCAGTATTTCAGGAACTATTAAATGAGCTATCAAATGAAAACAAGAAAGCAAGATTAAAAATAAATGCAAAAAAAATTAAAGTAATGTGCAATAGCTTTTCAGAAGAACAAATAACAAATTATGATAATTTATTACCCAGCAATGAAGTAAAAGTTAACAATTACAAATATCTTAAGTCAGATTATTAATACAGATGGCAACATAATGTATAAAATTAATCATAGAATTAAAGTTGGGAGGAGTGCTGTTAAATAGAAATAACATTAAAAACAAAGTTTTAAATTAATATGTTCCCTCAGTGTTTTAAAATGGAATATTTACCCTGCCATATCATTTCACATAGTTATACCCTATCACTCACTCTTTGCCAGGTTTAAATCATAATAGTATCTAAAAAGACATCTATGCAGGTATATAGGTATGATCGTGTGTATATATATATATGTGTGTGCGTTAACATCTGTAACCTATCATATATAGATTACAGTAATACCTTTATTAAATTTAATGTATAATTTAATTCAATTTATAATTCAATTTACCACAATACATATATATATATATTAGACATATTTTGTTTTTGCTATTTGTTATTTTATTATTTACGATACTTTCCAAAAGTTATTTCTAGAATAATCTGTAAAATAATATCACGCAATTCAAATTTAAGTTGGGATAGTGTGTTACTTAATGTTAAAAGATATTAAAACAATAGATGTTTGTCAAAACATATTTTGTTGCTAAGATAAACATTTAACCAACTTTGTAAATTACTAAAATCTTGTATGAAAATAAAAGGTAAAATTATAAAACTTCATGTGTTAATGGCTTCTTTTGCTGGAGGGAAGATTTGTTATTAAAATATATAATTTAATGGAAGTAATATTTACTAAGGCTTTAACCTCAAGAATATGCGTGTAAAAATACGATATTAGGGACCTCTACAGGTTTTAACCACAAGCATTAAGACCTGTAGAGGTCCCTAATATCGCATTTTTACATGCATGTTCTTGCGGTTAAAGCCTTAGTAAATATTACTTACGTAATCAATGTGTGTTTAAATAAATTTATAATTACAAATTTAATGGAAGGCAAGTATATATATGCAACTTTTTTATTTTTGTGAGATATACACTGTCAAATTTCATAAGGATTTGCTAACAGAATCCACCCCAGTTTAAATTTTAATATGGCTGAGTAGGAGAGGTGGGAGTTTGCTGTTCTCCAACCCTGGAAAATGGTGACCTCCATTCTACATGCTGAAGACAAGCAGCTACTATGATGATGGAAGACATTCCTGTTAAAGACTTGCTGCACTGATATTCCCACCTGGAGAGATGTGCTGCCTATCCTAAGAATAATTATTGCTGCCATACCCACCACCAAGAAATGATGCTATCAACAGACATGCTTCTAACGAGCAAAAGGTAAAAATTCCTAATGCCACCACTAAGAGCTTTAAATGAACTTTAACTCCTAGATGTAAAACTATAGCTATTACATAAATCTAACTGAACATTCAAAGTAAATTTTAATCTCCAAAACTTTTCACCTATTTCAATTGTAAAGTCGACCATTGATACCTGTCTTATTCTCTGTATTTATAATATCTGTAAAACCTTTACATACACTAAAATATAAAATTAATGATCATACTATTAAGTGTAACCTATCTTTACATTCAGGCAGCGGTGATGCCTATGTAGTTTTAGTTATTAAGATTTTATTTTAAGTATGTGATAATATGCCAAATGTAACTCGAAATGACAAGTGCAGTAATCATAGTAAGTTTGAGTGAAGATGTTACTATTTCTATATTTGATCTAACAAATTTAGAATAACGCTTTGTTATTCAAATCAGACTTGCTGTTTCAAAATTAGATTAACTAATAATAATATTTGGTTGTTCTCGCAATCATTATAATGATCCAAATTGGTTTGAAATTTAGTCCTTAATAAATAACTATTCTGGTCAACACTATAATTATAAATATGATTTCTAATGGTTATTTTATCTAATAAGTAATATTCATTAAGGCTGTAGCCTCAAGCACATGCATATAAAAATGCGATAGTAGGGACCTCTACAGGTCTTAAACCACAAGCTTACTCTTTGGAAGAAAAGAGGGGAACCCTTCTTTACTTCAACCTACTTTCTATTTAAATAGGTGAAGCTGAAGCAATTCGATCTGAGAGCATGAAGTTACTCAATACTTCACTAATTAAGTCCACATTTCTTATTACACATTAATACTCGTGAAATCTTTCGATTTACTACAAGTCAATGAAAAGATTTTATAGTGAGAAATCTATTACGATAATTTAAAGTTGTAATGGAATTTTAGCTGTAGATATATGTTATAAAGGTGTATTTTATAATCTGAAATTAATTCTAACCCCTTAAAATATATCTCCCAATATTAAAATCTGATTGATGATATAGGTCAATTTTTTATTAGATGGGATTATTAATTTATTAATTCAATCTCTTTATTATTATATTAACTTTAAATGCTTAGTTTATGAACTGGCTTGTGTTGGCAGCCCATGCATTCGCTATTTATTTTAAAGCATATGTAATTATTTCTAGTATAAATGTTGTACTGTCTTTATGCGTTGCGGATGTGGACTTATGATATATGTATAAATATATCCCTATCTTGCTAAACGTTACAGGCCAATGGCAAAGACCAACCCAGTTATCAGCTGCCCGCATAATTGTGACAACAGGCCACACCCAGAGGCTGAAATGTTCGGGTATGAGATGAAATATGCAACTGGGGTACAGATCCAGAACTTTTGAGTAGTCTACCCAATTGGTTTCAAATTAATTAATTCATTAGCTGCACATCTTATATGTGGAAATAACTTCTCATCTGCAGTGCCAAATCTCTAGTAATGTTTAGTAATTTGCTTATAACGAATTTATGTCATGCTAATTTAGTCCGTTCCCCCATGTAGTAAACATATTCGTGACTATCCAAAACCACGAGAATCTCTGATGTAATGTCATGATTTGCATCACCTCTCAAGCTTAATGATTGTGCTTGAACTGATTTTCTTGGCTTAAATATCAGCAATATTAATGCTATAGTAGATAATATATGTCTCCGGTTATTCCCATAACCTCCGTCTATTGACAAACCATGATAATATAATTGTGTATCACTTGGCATATTAAATTATCATAGATATCACCTATTCACTAAGCATGAAGGTTATTACATTTACTTGAATGAAATCACTGACATTGTATTACATTTAATTAACTTGCCAATTGTGCAACGCCTGATAATATTGAATTAATTATATTCTAATCAATAATTGAGTATAACCTGTCTTGCTTTATATTAATTATTGTTAACTATAATAAATTTATTTAAATTTACCTCATCGCTATTATCATTTTGCCATAGTCTAATCCATCAAATTATTAATTAAATGCATTTAATATATGTAATAATATTAGTTATTATTTATTTATTAATTAGATCTATCTTACCATTAGCTTATTAATTCAGTTGTGTTGCATTGTTTAATAAAATTTAGAATCTCATTCCTCTCTCTGTTTGAAAAAGACCACGGGTTAAATAGACTTGCATGTAAAATCAGAATATGTTGTTCATAGTGTTTAAAATCAGAATATGTTGTTCATAGTGTTTTAAATCACAGGGCACTGGTAAATAGGTTGAAATTTAGTTGGATTTGCGAACTCCTATCCCTGATCTCGATCAGGTTAAGTGCCAGGACCCTGGGTTTTGGTACATGAATATACATTTCTGACTGTTACACAAGTTTTTTTTGGCCCCTGAATCTGAACAACCAAACGTGGCTAGAATTTTTTTTCTTCCCAAAGTCTGGTTAAACATGGCCCAAAGATACCCCCCCCCCCCAGTCTGCTGCTTAAACGTGGCATTCTGGTGCACCAATGTGAGGCTTCGATTATTTTCTTTCTCACTCTTCCCTGAGTTTCAAATAGTCTTTCTGAATTACATATATAATGATATAATAGTTTATACATGACGTTTAGGTAAGTTTGTTTGGTATCTGATGCCATACTTAATGTTTTGATATTTAATACTTAATATTGTCAAGTTGGGTTTTATGTTATATAAGTAATTTTTTGCTTGCTGATATGATGCCCGAGGGTGACTTGAATAGGACACAGATCATCTTCTGGGGCAAAAAAATTTAAAAGAAGGGAACCTTTGCTCAAAATTTTTATGTTGTTTAAAATTACGATTGAATGAAAAATAGTGAAGTTGAGGATATACTTGGTAAAATAAAAATAAACATGGCAAAGAGAACATAAATATAATCTTGGATCTAATAAATTATATAAAAATTAAGAAGCAGTCAATAAAAGAAAGAAGAAACAGAAGCATTATGGGTTTTTTTTTTTTAATTTTTATTATTATATGTTTGATTAGTGTTCAATGTTATTAAGATATATGGTTAGCAATGAGTTGAAAGTAGAAATAATTAAGAATAGCATAAGATAGGATGGGATAGGTGAAGTAGTGGGTTCAAAAAGTAGTGGTTTCAAAATTGGAACAAATTGAAGATAGCCAGATAGCCATGGAAGGGTAGAGGAAAACAGTATGTTACTGTATTGTAAATTTTCTTTATAAAGTTACTATTTAAAGGAGTAGGATAGGGAAATAACAAAGGGACCTAGAATTAATATTATCATGGGTAGCAACACAGAAGATAGAAGGAAGAGAAAGCATGAGCCCATGTGTAGAGGATGGGTTGGTGAAAAGCCCAGTATATTTTTTTAAGGAGTCATCTAAGGTACTGCACAAAGAGAAGTCAGCAAAGAATGGAAGAGGTTATGAGGATTTGTTCATGACCTTGCGAAGAATAATAAAAAGATTAGAAGCTGAAGATCATCAAAAAAACATAGAATGGACTGCAAGATTAGAAGCTAGGGATCCTCTAAAACCCATAAAAATAGAGGCTAGAAATCAAAAAAGAATGTTTTGGATGGGGAGGAGAGATTAGAAACTAAAAATCAAAAAAGATTAAAAGAGTAGAAATAGACTGAGAAGGAACCCAGAAGAAATGAAATCAGATGGTCAGAAAAATTGTGAAGACAGAAGCCAAAAATTGATGAGGCCCATAGGTGAAAGTTTAGGAGAAACCACCTAAGTTATACAGACGCCAAAAGAGGAGTTTGAAATCACCAGGAATAAAGCTGAAGAACAGGAAATGACATTAAAAGATGTAATAAATGAAATCAAAGGAGACATGGAACAAAATCTAAAGGAGCCAGAAGCAGTTGTTAGAAACATGCAAGAGGCGCAAAAAGAAATAGAAGACTACCTGCATGAATTGAAGAAAAATCTAATGCATGTTAATGGAGAAACCACCCAAGCTATACAAACACTAAGGAAAAAGTTTGAAAGCACCAGTGATAAAACTGAAGAACAGGAAATGATCTCAAAAGACTTGATAAACGAAAGAAAAGGAGATATGGAACAGGAACTGAAGGAGCTAAAAGAAGTTGTTAGAGACGCACAAGAAGAAATGGGATACTAACTACCTGGACGGATCGAAGGGAAACCTAATGCATAACAATAGTTACCATGTAGGGAAGAAAAAAGATGATGATTAATATCCAGCCACAGAAAGGAAGCAAAGAAAGGGAATGAAAACACCCAGAGCGAGAACATAAATACCCTAGAGCAAATAGAGATAATACAAAAACCCATCAAAAAGAATATTAAACCAGGTCTGATAGATATCCCAGGTAAACTCAATATATTGGGTGATGAAGATTCTGGTGGTTAAGCAGGAAATGTCCCTATTTGTTAGTGGACAAAATAATAACATTCAAAACTTCCAGGTCTAGGAAAAGAGGACCATAGTACTGGATAGTATACCCAGGAGCCTTGAATAAAGCACGGAGGGATCAATTATTAAGGTACCTCCAGAAACAGTATGTAAGATTGAGTCTCCAAAATTTCAAATATCCACAGTCCATAATTATTGCCCACCAAGATTCCACAAGCTAAGAGATGGAACTAACATGGGTTAAGAGGGGCATTAACAGGTTGAATAGAACACATTTGGGAACCAATCATAAAGGTTGGGTTAACAACCTTCAAGAAATCCTTAACCACATCAACAACATTGTGAATGAGTCTGGTTTTGCTCCCTTGCGATTACCCTATGGTAGACCGTGTTAATCCTTAATCAAAACTCCACTCTCATCTAGAAAAATAGCCATCAACAGAGAGAGCCATATGTAATGCTAGGGCTAATTTGGAACTGATGGTCAGGTAAAAGATAGAGAAAGACTCATACACTTTCCGCATAGGAGACCACATCTGAGTTCGAATCCCACAACCTAGTAATAAAATCTTAAGAGAATATAAAACGGTCTTTCCATTATACAAGGGTCTATACCTAATCAAACAGAATTAGAAGACAAGAATACCTAGGTAGGGATTTATAATGCTTGAAGTTGAAAACCATTTGTGGATTTGCCCTCTGATCCAATAAGTTTTAATTGCGATTTGTGCAAAAAAGTGAAGCTTAGTATTATTAGAAAAGAATTATAAGGCTTAGCGCTTTCGGGGAACTAAAGTCTCCATATTCATAGCCTATGTTAAGAGTGTCGGCTTATACTAAGATTTTAAGCGAAGCTTGACAGTAATTTATGCAGAATTTATGCAAAGTTTCCTTTCATATTGACCATTTTCTGGAAATTACAAAGCACAATTCTTTTCGGTTTATTGCATAGTTCCCGAAAGTGCTAAGCCTTATAATTATTTTCTAATAATACTAAGCTTCACTTTTTTGCATAAAGCCAATTAAAACTTACCATTTGAAAGTGAAGTAAAAACAAAGAGTTTATTTCAATTATAAATAATAAGATAGTCTCAAACTGCTTATGGGTAAAATTACAACCCATAAGATAACTAATACCCCACAGAGCCATTAAACTTTGTATATACATATATTGACTAGTCATATCACTCTGGGCAATGAGCCAAACTAACAATTGTGCTAGGAAAATCTATAGGGTAGAAATAAAGGTTTAACATATTGTGTAATGATTGTTTGAGGATGTAGTGTCATGTTAGTGATTTGATTAAGCATAAATTTGTTAAATAGACCACTTTCTTTTGCCATTATTTAGTATTCTATTGTAGATCCATGATTGTATTTACTAGTCTGTATATTATATACATATAAAAATCATTTTTTTAATTGGTTTTATTGTGTTTTGTAACTATGGGGATATGAAATGGAATATTTACCCTCTCATATCCATTTCATCTAGTTACACCCTGTCACCTATTCTTTGCTAGGTTGAAATCCTAAAAGTATCTCAAGAGATGTCTATGTAGGTACAATTGCGTATATATGGGTGTGTGTTAAAATCTGTAACCTATCATATATAGATTACAGTAATACCTCTGTTAAATTTAATATATAATTTAACAAGTTGCTCCGTTGTAGCGTGTCATGCACTTGCATCAGCTGATTCGCTGAAATTTTGTTTTCTTTTTTAAATTGCGCGAAAACTATAAGCATGATGTTAACAGAAATCCCAGCATTCGTTGCTGCTTGAAAATCTCCTTGAAATAGCGTATCTTGAGTTGAAATCAGATAAAATTTGAATTATTAATATTTTTAGTAATAGGTTCATTTAATTTCTTTTTTTTTATCTGCTGAGTTTACTAGTTTGCATGGAGAAGATAATGGCAGATTTTTTTAATTGGCCAAAGTCAATAATAAAATGGATTAAAAATACGCTGATTATTTGCAATTTCAAGACCTTCAACGTGATAAAAATGTAATCATGGAATATCAGTCGTAAGTATTCAATTTTAACTTGATTATTTGAATAATATTTTAATTATTTGACAAATGGTATAATTTATTAATGTTTGTCTACTATATAAATTATATAATGTTAAATCATTTATGCTCTTTATTATACAGTATATAAATTTGCATTCAAATATAACAAAAGTGCTTTATGTACAATGTAACTTTGGATCTCTGATCCAGGTTTGAAGCAACCTTATTTTATAGACATAATGATTCTCAAAAGGTTTTATTATTTATTGTGTTTATATTTGTATTAGTTTTTGACTTGCATGTTTGTGTTTGTATAACAAGTAATAATTTACATATATAGAGCAGTGCCATGTAAATTTAAAAACTGATTATCAGATGTACAGAGAGATTGCAGTAAAGCAATCACAAAATTTACTGGGCATAGTACCATGTGAAACTATAAACATTTAAAAACCAATAAAGAGAGATTTCAAATGGTGTGTGTATGATAATAGCCACAATGGTTATGTATATACCACATCAAATTGTATGCAGGCAAAGAATCAAATTCTGATTCTTGCCTATGCCACATCTTGTATCACATTATTTTCCAAGTCTATAGGTAGTGAATGAGCTATATGCAAATAAATTATATCATGTGGGACAATAAAATATAACAAGATAACATCACTGATGTGCATAAAGAATATGAACATCACTGGTGTACACAAAAAATATAAAACGAAGAAATGAAACTCATTTTATCATTGTTACAGTCAGTAGTCTACAATTTCTAGTTTAGATAGACAAGAAGACAATTGCTATGATGACAAATGCATACCCAACTTCTGGAAATGATTTGTCTTGTACCTTTTATTAGAATGAATCTTTTTCTTATAGATGCCTTTTGAGATTTGTTAACTTTTCTATAAGATAAAAATTAAGAATTCTTATGGAATAGTTTTGGAGATTATGGAGCTATGGATTATCTCTGGTAAGAAGTATTATATATGGTTTGAAAGATAATTTTGTGAGGAATACAAAGAAGTTATCAATAAAGATGTAATTTAAACTTAATTAATGATATATTAGAAATATGAACAAAGCATAAAGTAATAATTATGTTGAATATGGGAATTTCTTTTTTCCCTCATTTTTGTCTTAGCTTTATTGTTTTCCTTAGTTTTTCTAATTTCTATCATTGTAAAGTTTTTTGCTCTAACGTTATTAAAACTAAAGTTATTGTGAAAATTGTGACTCGAATCAGTTTTTTTTTAAAAATTCAATGTGGTTACTGGATGTGCAACCAGTTAAGTCAATTTATAATTCAATTTATAATGCAATTTATTAAAATCACATGTATATATTTGGATTGTACATATTACCACAATACATATATATGAGAAGTATTTTGTTTTTGCAATTTTTTATTTTGTTACTTATGATATTTCTAAAACTTATTTCTAGAATAATCTGTAAAATAATATCATGTGATTCAAATTTAAGTTGGGATGGTGTGTTAATTGATGCTAAAAGTTATTAAAACAATAATGATTGTCAAAGCACATTTTATTGCTAAGATAAACAATTAACCAACTTTATAAATTATTAAAATCTTGTATGAAAATAAACGGTAAAATTCTTAAAAACCTCCTGTTCAAGAAATATACAAAAGACAGGAGTTATTTTGGTTCTTAAAATGATAAAACTTCTAGCTTGTTTTGCTGAAGGGAAGATTTGTTATTAAAATATATAATTTAATGGAAGTCAAGTATATATAGGCCATTTTTTTCTATGTGAGATATACACTGCCAAATTTTGGAAGCGTTTGCTAACAGAATCCATGCAGGTTTAAATTTTAATATGGCTGAGTAGGAGAGGTGGAAGTTTGCTGTTCTCCAAGCCTGAAGAATGGTGATCTCCATCTCTAATCCTATGTGCTGAAGACAACCAGCTTCTATGATGATAGAAGATGTTCCTGTAACAGACTTGCTGTGTCTGGAGAGATTTGCTGCCTATCCTAAGAATAATTATTGATGCTGCATCCACCCCCCAAGAAATGATGCTATCAACAGACATGCTTCCAACAATGAGCCAAAAGTAAATTTCCTAATGCAACTGCAAAGAGCTCTTAAACTAACTTTAACTCCTAGATCTAAAGCTACAGCTATTACAAAAATCTAACTGAACGTACAAAGGAAAATTTTTGTAAAGTCGACAATTGATACCTGTCTTACTCTCTGTAATTGTAATATCTGTAAAACCTTTAATATTGTGTACAGTAAAATATAAAATTGATGCTCATACTATTAATTATAACCTATCTTTACTTTCATGCTTGCGATGATGCCTGTGCAGTTTTAGTTATTAAGATTATATTTCCTTAGATATGTGATAATATGCCAAATGTAACTCGAAACGGCAGTAATTATAGTAAGTTCGTGCGAAGATATTATTCCTATCTGCGATCTAACAAATATAGAATATTGCATCGTTATCCAAACCTGACTCGCTATTTCGAAATTAGATTAACTAGTACTAATATTTAGTCATTCGGAAATCATTATAGTGATCCAAATTGGATTGAAATTTAGTCCGTAATAAATAATTATTCTGATCTGCAAATACTATAATTATAAAATATGATTTCTAAAGGTTAATTTATCTAATAAGGGAATTCTAGCTGTAGAAATGTGTTATGAAAATGTATTTTGCATCCCATAATTAATTCTAACCACTTAAAATATACCTCCCACTATTAAAATCTGATTGATGATGTGGATCAATTATTTATTAAACAGGTTTATTAGTTTATTCAGTCCCTTTGTTATTGTATTAATTGTAAATACTTAGTTTATGAACTGGCTTGTGTTAGCAGCCCAAGCATTCACTATTTATTTTAAAGTATACATAATTATTTCTAGTATAAATGTTATACTGTCTTTGTGCATTGTGGATCCCACTTATGATATATGTATAGATATATCCCTATCTTGTTAAATCTTATGGGCCAACAGAAAAGACCAACCCAGTTATCAGCTCCCGCATAACAGTGGACACAGGTCACACCCAGAGACCGAATTGTTCGGGTATGAGAAGAAATATGCAACTGGGGTACGGACCCAGGGTTTTCGAGTAGCCTATCCAATCTCCGAACTTCATATGTTTCAAATTAATTAATTTATTAGCCACACACCTTATATGGGGAAATAATTTTTCAACCGCACCGTCAAATCTCTAGTAAAGTTTAGTAATTTGCTTATACCGATCCTCATGTTATCGAAACCATGAAAATCTCTAGCATAATAAGTCGTGATTTGCATCACCTCTCGAGCTTAATGATTGTGCTCAAACTCTAATTTACTTAGCTTACATATCAGCAATATTAATGCTAAATTAGATAATATGTCAAATGATATACAATTCTATTATCATGTTTTGTCAAGTAACTTGCCAATTGTGAAATGCCTGATAACGTTGAATTAAATATATTCTAATCAATAATTGAATATAATCTATTTTGCTTTATGTTAATTATTGTTAACTATAATAAACGTTGACCTGTCTTTGCTTTATGTTAATTATTGTTAACTATAATAAACTTATTTAAATTTATCTCGTCTTCATTATCATTTTGCCATATTCCAATCCAATTAAATTATTAATTAAATGCATTTAATATATGTAATAATTATAATATTGATATTATTTATTTAGTAATTAAATCTATCTTACCATTAATTTATTAACCCACTTGTGTTGCATTGTGTAATAAAATTTAGAGACTCATTCCTCTCCCTGTACAGAAAGGACTGTGGATTAAATAGAACTTGCATGTAAAATCACAAATGTTGTTCGTGGGGTGTTAAATCACAGGGCATTGGTAAATAGGTTGAAACTTGGTTGGATTTGGAAACTCCTATCCCCGATCTTGATCAGGTTAAGTATATTTTTCCAGGACTCTGGGTTTTGGTATGTGAATATACAATTCTGACTGTTACAATTTTGGAAGTAACAAGAAAATATTGGTAATAAAAAAGACATCATTTAATGTCGTTAAAAAAATTAAAGAACTAAAGTGAATCTGGGCTAAACATGCTATTAGAAAATAGTAATAATTGGATAGAAAATCTTAAACTGGATCCCAAAAGATTGTAAGAGATCTAGAAATAGAACATTTGTGAGATATATGAACAAGTAAGAATTTTTTTGGAGATATAGAGATGAAAGACTAAGATTAAAGAAACTGAATTAACTTAACAAGCCCTTCATCCTAAAGTAGAATGATAATGATTGAAATTGATTATAGTAATTTAATTACTTACAACATGTTTACATAAGTAATAATCTAGTTTGTGTTGAGAGTTATCTTGCTGTACAATTGTTCCCGTTGCAATTACTGTGAGTCATCAATGAGTGGTTGGATTTATACGAAAGAATCAAACCACAGTTATAGTAAGAATAAAATAAAAAGTCACTGTGACATATATATTGTAATGGTCACTCTATCTTCTTTTGATCACAGAGGACGCCACCAAGTCACTGGATAATAAAAGATTTGGATAAAGAATTTATGTCAGTATACTTATACAAAAGATGGGATGATTGCATTAGGAGCATTGCTGAATGTTATAGTGATAAGAAATGGGATAGAAGAATAGATGCATTAATAAAGAATAGGGAGTTGGAGAACTAGTGTGGAAAGTAAAAAGTTTAAATATATATACACCCGGGTCTCGTTTTATGCGGATTTATTTAATGTGATTTTGAAGTTATGCGATTCATGTTTCTTCTTAATATCTTTGTATGCGGTTTTCTTTTATGCGATAAAAATTATTAGATCAGAAGTCGAGCTCCGATAATGTGCTATTACTTTAAATATTATAAATTTCATGCACTCACACGTCATATTTAAAGTAATAGCGCATTATTGGAGTTTGACTTCCAGCTAATAATTTCAATATTTTCAGTGCTTTATAATAGTACTGTAATAGATTTTATGCAGTAAAGAAGTTCAGAATTCACTTAAAATCAGGATTTCCCCATTTTATATACACGCATTAAATTTTACAAGATTATAATGTAAATCTGTTCAAATGTTATAGATGCCTATACTATGCATATTGTTGTTTTTGGATTTTAAATCACATTCTATTTTTGCTATTTAAAAAAAGAGTACGTGATCAATTAATCATTTAGTGTCCGCAAGTTTATTTTTAAAAGATGAGTAACAGCGTTGGGCACAATTAAATTTGACAATTAAAAATTAAAATCTGATTTTTAATTGTAATTAACAATTTAAAAATTACGTAATGTGATCGTGAAACAATGAAATTTGATTTTTAAACGGAATTGAAAAGTAAAAAATTAAAGACAAAAATAAGAATTTAATTTTTGTTAGTTTTAATTAAATTTTCCCAACAGCAGTGAATAGATGTCTTTTTATTATCATACGTCTAAGTTCTTATTTTTATTTTAAACTTTTAGTTTACCCTAATGGAGAGGAAAAACACTCAAGAAAGTGAATTTCTTTGGAAACAAAAATTTCAATTTTAGATCGCTTAGATCAAAAGCGATTGGAAAACGTTTTAGTTTGGGCGAATCCACTATAAGAGCAATTTATTGGGATTTAGATATAAAGGCCATAGAGTTGACAAAGATTATGTTGTGGAAATGGGATGGAGCAGAATATGGGAAAACTTAGATTGGGGAATGTAAAATAAAGTAGCTAACAGGTTTCTCTGGGCATAATTGCCGAGAGATTCTTGACTTCGTTTAAGGAGAAGCTACAGTACATCACATCACATCACATCACCACACGACGAATCTGATGTCTCAAATATATGTATAAAAAAAATGTAAATTATGCATAAAAATATATTGTTCTGAATAAAATTAGATACTGTAGTTAATAAAAAAAGTAAAAAAAAAGTTTGTCTTCTATCAATTTTTTTCAAATATGAAATTTTTTATTAGTCATATTCCTTTTTTTTTTTTATGCGAATTTTAAAGTAATTTTAAGTTGTTGATTTGTTTTTATGCGATTTTTGAAAAATTACAGTACCTATCCCCCATTTTTCAAGGTAAGTTAAGTCTATTTTTGTGCGATTCCTTTTGTGCGCATTTTCTGAGGAATCTATCTACCGCATAAAACGAGACCCAGGTGTAAAAGTAAACAGAATATTGGGTGTGAGTTAATTTATAATAATAGCAAGGAAAGTAGTTTACTGTTTAGAGCTCAAACGGGATCTTTAGCATCAGGGGATTATACACGTAAATGGAAAAATGTGGGTGATTTCGTCTGTGTGTAAGGAAGGCATAGAGAATATTAGCATCTGTTAAACGTAAATACTTGAAAGCCAAAAGAGTATAAATAATAAAGTTATGAAAGAATAAATTAAGCAAAGTGATTATACAGAAAGTGAGTTATTGATTTTTTATGCTGATTTTGGGAAAAGATAAGGGGGATTTAAACATAAAGGCCATGGACGTGACAAAGATTATGTTGTGAAAATGGAATGGAGCAGGATATGGTAAAATGTAGGGTGGGGAATGGAAAGGGAAGGTAAAGTGATTAACAGGTTTCTCCGGGCATAGTTGTTGTGAGTTTCCTGACTTCTTATAAGAAGTCACAGTGCATCACATCAGATCACAAAGAAATAGCCAAAATAGCATTTAATTGGGTTACGAATAAAGGGCAGGCAATAAGATGGGTGAGAAAGGTAATGCGATATGCAGAAGATTTGGATAAAAAATTTACATCAATATACTTGTACAAAAGGTGGGGTGATTGTGTTCGGAGAATTGTTGAGTGTTATAGTGGTAAGGAATGGGATAAAAGAATAGATGCATTAATAAATAGGGAGTGGGAGAGATGGAGAGTAAAAAAAGTTTAAATATATATAGAAGTAAATGGAACATTGTGTATGAGTTAATTTATGATAATAGCAAGGAAAGTAGTTTATTGTTTAAGGCTTAAACGGGATCTTTAGCAACAAGGGAATATACACATAAATGGGAAAATATGGGTGATTTAGTCTGCAACTTGGGTAAAGAAGGCATAGAAAATATTAGGCATCTGTTAATTCAATGTAAATGCTTGAAAGCAGAAATGGTACAAATAATGAAGTTATGGAAGAATAAATATGAACAAAGTGATTATACTGAAAGTGGGTGATTGGTTTTTATGCTGGGTTTGGGAAAAGATAAGGGGGATTTAGATATGAAGGCCATGGAATTCACAAAGATTATGTTATGGAAATGGGATGGAGCAGATTATGGGAAAACTTAGGGTGGGGAATGGAAAGGGAAGGTAAAGTAGCTAACAAGTTTCTCTCAGCATAGTGGCTGAGAGGTTCCTGACTCCGTATAAGGAGAAGACAATGCATCACATCACATGGAAAATTTAATTTACTGTGATCAAAAGTTGATGATGATGATTGCCACTGGCTAGACACAGAGGAGATAGCAAGAGATCTTAACTATTGTTCAGACAATTGAGAAAAGAAAACATAGAGACAAATGTCAGCCAAACTAATTTTAAATAATTTAAAAGTTTATTAAATTCAAGCAAAAACAAATAAAATTTGGCAAACAAAATATAAGAGTTTGACCTAGATTTTACTGGCGTATTCATCCGAGAGTGTGTGAGAGTTTTGAAAATATTAAACGCTCTGGCAGATAAATTCGTTTTCTTACCTATAATTTAAAAAGGGGATAGATAACATCTTTCTGCTAGCGGTTTATAAAAAAAAAAACAATTCCAATTTTCTCACTCAAAGATTACTGAAAATAAGGTGGTCTTGCAAGGAATTTAACAAAACAGCGTAGGCGAGCAGAGACATCATTTATCTGCAGAACAGCTTATGGATAACCACGTTTAAGATTACCAAGGTTAAATTCAAATACAAGACCAAAAAGAACCAAGAGAGGATTACACTTTTACGTAATCTTAGGTAAACCAAAACTAGATCTCTGATATAGGAAAAAAAGAACAAAGCAGTCAATAAACTGTCAGCCAAAAGATTTATGGTCTGCAGATAAATACAAATCTAATTTAACTAAACTAATTATAATGACAAAGGACAGGTGGGATAAAATAAAATTATGAAAATCTACCAAAACATTTAGCAAGGTTTAGTAATATCAAATATAAACTTGCAATACACTCCCAGATAAATAAATTTAAAACCAAAATGGAATCTTAAAACTAAGATTCCAACACGCTATAAATACAATATATAATAAATGCTAAAAATATTTAAATTGAATATTTAGAAGAAATTACAAAGATAGGTTTCTTTTAAGATTAAGCTGAGACTTTGATAAGAGATTTAACCCTGATAAGAATATGAAATCTTTTACCTCGAATTATAAGCACACATAGTTCATTTTTATAAGCACACATAGTTCATTTTACTGGAAAGTTCCGGTGAAGACTTTAGATTTCCATTATATGTTCAGGAGGCTGGAGGCAATGTTAGGGATCAGTTCTTGTTTAAGCTCTTAAGACATGATTTTGCAGGGACAATTTGGGATTCAGGGCTCATCTTTGAGTTGGTTTAGCACGGTATGATGCTGATAAAATTCTTCAGAGTGTATAGTTTTGGCATTCTGCAGAGATGATTCTATTTAACAAATGCAAGTCCGTAAGATAATTTCAGTGGAATCTTTTAGACATCAAAGTAATATTCTCAATAGCAGCTTCCAGACGTGGACAGCGACCTTGAGAATTTATAGCAGCATGGCAATTCAAATAAGTCTCACGGTTGACATATTAAAAATTAAAAGTAATACTAAACGAGCAGAATAAAAGTCAGTCCGAAATCCCAGGCTATTTAAATGAGCTCTTACCTTTCGTAACATCTTTAATTAGAAATTTTTGACCAGGGCAAATCTCTATCTCAACTTAATCTTAATTAATAATTCTACCCAAGGCATTATCTTGTTTAAAAATTAATTAAAAAAAATAAATAAATGTAAAAAAAAAGTCTCAGCTTTTAAAAAAAAACTTTTCAATAGATTAAAATTGAAAATAAAAGAAACAGAAATGTAATTAAAACTTTCCAAAATTAAACACTCTCAAAAAGGATTTAAAAAAAAAAACTTTTTAATTAAAGTATGTTTACAAATGGATTAAAAAAAAACTGTCAAAAGAAAATAGACTTTAAAACTAAATTTATTGCAAATAAAAATCATATATCTTTTTTTTTTAAAAAAAATAAGTGAGTGTGTGAGTAATATCACATATTCTTACTACATTAAATAATAAAATATAAAATTTTGATATCTTTCTTTTTTTTTTAAATTTAAAAAAAAATATGAAAGCCATTTTAAACTACGCGATAGAACTTTTGAAGTGGATAGAGTATCCGGTTCAATATTGTAACGGGATTTGGGGGGGTGGGGTCAGAAGTGGAAGGAAATGATGAAAAGATTTGAACTGGAGTGATGGAACAATCGTCATCACTCCCAAGTCAACCATATTTCAAATAAAATGATTTAATATAAAATTTACAAGAAGTATAGTATTTAAGTATATTATATTTAAGAGGAGCATGAGATCTAAAAGATCTCTGAGATCATTGAGAGATCAGCCAGTTAACTCAGAAGAACAATTAAAAGCACAATTATTTATCAACCAGTATTATAAAGTAATTATAAGTACACGTAAATACTCGAGAGAAACATCCATCCATCATCATCATTGATGGGTATAAACAAATCAGTACAATATATCAATAGTCAATCTTGTGACTGAATTGAAAACGAGTCTTCTGTAGACCAGGCTAACTATTGAGCCTTTGCCACCTTGGGCAATTATTTAAACATAACTTAGATGCACCACTTAAGTGCTCATCCATCAGAATACATAAGAATCAAACAATAATGCTGGGACATTAAAACATGCTGATCATCATCAATGCTCAGGCCACTTGTACTGGCCAACTATAAACTTAACTTTTAACCCTTAAACCGCTAATTTTATCATTGGTTGTATCAGATAAAAATCAAATCTTTTAATTGGCCAACTCACAAACTGAAGACAAAGCCTATTGTTAAAACATATTCGCCTATAATATTAAATTCAACTCAGATACGTTTATAAAAAGTATATAATTAATTTTTCAGGTCATGAAGAAAACGAAAGTTCTTTCAAAAATAAATTGCTATTTATTTATTCTAAGATATTCTATATCGGCAACATAAAAGTTATAATGTAAACAAAAAGATCGACTTTTACGTTATAGAAAAGTAAATATTTCTTTTTACTACATCTTCAATATATTTACTTAAATCTTCAATATTTTTCGAAAATAATTTTGTTTTTTTATTATTCTCTCTGAAAATTATGTTTAATTTCCATAAATATTATTTAATAATAATTTAAATCGTATTCGAAATGAAAATCTCAGCGTTTTTCTTTATTTTCTTTGATCAGGCAGTTTCTTTGTTCTTTCCAGCCAATCAGAATGTCTTTTTCGGCTGAGAGCATGCTAAGAACCAATCACAAATAATGTTCCTTCTTTGTTTAGGTTTAAATGCGTTTTTTTTTATTTTTTACTTCTAAAATAAATCGGAAGATGTCACCATCGTACAGAACTTTTAAAAACGAATTCAATACATATTTAACGAATTTTATCGTATAAAAACGAACTAAGTTAGAGTGATTTTAGATGTCGACGAGGAGTCTCGTCGAGCGCGGGAAAAGGGTTAAATAAGACAAATAAAATAAAAGATAATAGTGCATGGGCTTTAAAGAGTATTCTCTTTTGCGCCAACTAGGATGATGATTGATCATCGCTGGATGCCCCAAAAGCACTAAATACACATTTCCATTTATATATTCATCCTGTGCACGAATCTGGTTCAGAGAACATAAACTCTATTACTGTATATGACAAAGAGATGATGGAAACAATGTTTAACAATTAAATAAGTTTATTAATAACAATAAAAAAAATGATATTTAAGGTCTTATAGGTTAAGGGTTCTGATTTTGAATGATACACAATAATAAAAGTCATTACACTGTAATTTACAATATTACTACAAAATTCAAGTTTTCACTATGGTTTACATATATGTGTGCACAAACACGCGATTTATAATATACAATTAATATAAAAAAATGATTAAATTGTACATATGTGTTATAATTGACAAGCATTGGTATTTGCAATACAATTGACAGATATACACACACATACATGCGTGTGATTTCTGAACATATTTAACTTTTACATAAAAATAATACATGATTAAGCTTTTAAATTATATTTTAAATAATACAAATTCTTACGCTAGGTTTACTAAAACATATATATCGAATTGCACAGATTCTTAACATAAACAAATTTAATTTTGTCTTAACATAAACAAATTTAATTTTGTCAAAACAATAAAAAAACCTTAATTTTATAATTACAAATTTCATTTGAATATATATAACATTTACATATTTGTTATAACAATAAAAGTTATTTTCACAATTATTCTTTGTTGAAAATGTATAAATTGCTTTTCTTATTTTATAGTAAGTTCCACTCTTTATCGATTAGTTTCTTAAAAGAAATAAATACTATCAAACTTTTTTTTCTTTTAAAACATGAAGTCAATTTTTTTTGACAGATCACTTTTGATTATCAACGCTTTTAAATTTAAATTATAGAATCATCGATTCTTTACTTTTTTTTTAAAATCCAGGCAGTATTATTTGCTTGTTTGCCTCACTTTTAAAATATCTCTCTTCTTGATTAGATACTGCTGATGAAGTAGGCAAGGTGAGATAAGAAAAGTGAACACATGAACTGCAGCTTTCCATGCCATGACAAGTAGACAGCTAAACATGGACTACCAGAACACAAAACTCCATGACGTTGTGAGAAAATACTCATTTTTAAGCACTGCCCCTTCTAAGTATCTAGACAGATCATCCACAAAGAGTAGTATCCAGAAAAAAAACTATCAGGCATTAAGCCAGCCTGGCTCATCTCTTGTGAGTCTTAGGGGCTATGATGAGGTCTATTCATGAGACCTACATATATACCGCTGGGCTAATCTGGAGCTCAACATCTAGGACTATGTGCCGAGCATATATTTCGGAGCATCATCAATGCACTGCATCCAGGCAGCCCTGCTTAACTATATACCCACCATAAACATAAAAAGTACAAATTCATGCATCACTTTCAAAATGTCATTTTACCAAAGAAATTATTTAAAATTTCATTATCATATATAACTCTACTCACCACAGCTGTGCTTCTTTGCCTTTAGATACGTCAGCATATATGTAATTGCTTCTTCAGCAAACTGGAGTTCCCTGGGCAAGCTGGAAGATTTCCTTGTTAAGTTTGGTTTTAGTGACTGTCATCATTAGAAAAAATGTAATCCATGTAAAATGTTGGTCTCCTTTTCTGTCTAGGATTGTTCCAGGCAAGCAGAGGTCTTGGTTTGATAGATTTCAGACAAGCAACTGTCCTCTCCACGTTTAAGGCTATTAATTTCAGCACAAAGAAGTGGGTCATTTTCTCCATGTGAATTCAAACTCCTGCAAGGAAAACAGTAGCAGTTCCTGAATCTACTGTCCTGCCTTCAGCTATATCAGTTCATAGTAGCTATTCTGCCAACTCTATGGTCAGCTAAAACCAACTGCTGTAAACTTCAACAAGGTGCAACAAAATATTTCAACCAACTTTTGAGCTGACCCTTCTTACAAAAAACGTATCAGCCCTTTTATTGAATCATCTGAGGTGATAACAACACCTTGATTGAAAACAGAGTTTTATTTTTATCTCTCTAATCCCTTTGAATCTACATACATATTTTAATTAATTAAAAAAATTTCAAAAACAAGTAGTGTTTTTACATTTCACAATTAGAATTACAAATAATATTTATCAGACCTTTTTAAAATATTTAATTTTATAATAAAATATTATTATAAACTATAATTTTAAACAGCATTAAACTGTTGCACATGCGCTTTATTTTAAATCCAGAATTATTTAACTCTTTATTTATTATTATTTTATTTTAGGAAATATAAAAAAATATCTACAAAAATTTAGTGTTTATTTCTACTTTTCCTTTATTTACATATATATATATATGCACATACACTATATTAGTGTGTGTTATGTGACCCAACTGGTTACAATATATATATAACAAACTCTGGAGAAATGCATTGCCAATCTGAAGAATTTGATTGGTTACAAATATTTATGAAGTGCTTTGGTTAATTTATTCCACATACCCATATCCATGCACACATACAGACATAAAAATATATTGATTAGTTTGTTTTTCAAGATCCAATATGCATATTATATAAGGTTGATTGAATAATTAATTATATTTTCAAAATTAGTCATCCTTAAGAAAACATTATAAAAGCATAATACAGTTTCATAAATGCATGAATAAGACAACATATATAAATGCATAAACTGATAGATTTACTTTACTTACCTGATACTTGCTGGCTTTTATTAATTGTTCCCCTCCAGCTTTTACATTACTAGTAGCTGATTCAACATTAGCTTCTATTGTATCTAAAAATAATAATAATAATAATAAATATACTATTAAATAAGATGCCTTTAAGTTGATTTCAATTACTAAATATATACAAATATGTTTAATTTAAAATAATCAAGGATTAATTTTGATGTAAACAAAGGTAATTTTGAAAAATCACATTTTCTCTGACATTCTGTAAATATCAATTCACCCCCATCCTCTTTGTAGATACATACAGAAATGCCATGAACTGCGCTGTATCAATATACACACTTTCAATTTTAAGCTTTCCAACAAAACAATGTGAACAAACAAACAAAAAAAAACATTAAAATTCATAAAATATAATACATTTTATGATATGCGAGCAGCCATTTTTCCATCTCTGAGCACCATATGTGATCATGTGTAATAAAAGTAAAATTTGTAAATATATTTTACAGCATGCAAGGAATTTTTCCATTTCAAAGCACCATATACAAAATTTCTTTGGTTTATGTTGAAAAAACAAATAATTTATTCTTCCTATATTTCCTTTTCGAATTTGATGTATTTTGTGTAATAAAATGTTTCTTAAAACATAATGCTAAAAGTTTTACAAAGATTAAAGTGATATTGACTTAAAAACAATTAAAGAGATCATAATTTCTTAATAACAATACTACTATTAGGTTTTTGTAAGAGAGAAAAAATATTGGAAAAAAAAAAAAAAGAATATTACTCACAGTATATTATAATTGCATTGAAAGTGACATTTCTTGCTATTGATTTTATTTAAAAAATAAAAATATTATAGAGCAAACTTTTTTCCTCTTTTTTTCAGTAAATGAATGAATACAGTAAAATACATATAAATTCATTCTTCCAATTTATTATTAATAACTATATTATTATTATTTTTAAAAAAACTTGTTTATATTATAACCCTAATTTATATATATTATACATATAAAAAACATCTTTGTTATATATTTGTGCATATTGAAAAGTACTGTAGATTTGCAATTCAATAAACGATATGAATTTTATTCTAATCAAAGTTATTAACAAAATGTGCATAGAGGCGCTTAGAACAAAATACAACAGATATTGCAGCATCATTGTATGATAAATATTTTCATGAATTAATTGTAATATTAACAAAAAATTAATGGGAATATTCCATGTAATAATTAGAAAAATATATTAAGCAATGATGTTGCTAGGTAATTACCTAGCAACACCATTGCTGAACATTCTTCTCTAGTTATTACAAGAAATATCCCAATTAATTCCTTTACTTGCATCATAATTAATTGATAAAATTATATAACTCCCAGAGGATTATGTGATTCTTCAAAATCATTACTCTTATAAAAATATCTGTCTGAGTTCAAGTCCATGTAAGTCCTTGAATTTGAAATAAAGTGATCTTTTGTGTGATTTTCCAAAATCTTATTTATAAAAAGATTTATCGGAGTTTAAATCCATATAAAAAATAAAATAAATTGAGCGAACTTTTGCTTCAAAGTAAACTCAAAACAAAAAGCTATTGTATTAGGCAGGATTGGTGTTAAACGGGCAGTTTTGTCTGTTTAATAAAAGGCTATTGTTGACTACTGCAACAAATAGTTTAGCTTGAGGATAATCAATTGCAATTGATAGTTAAATGACAACACCACTGTTGAATGTATTGGAATATCCCTACTTATTTCTTACTCATCTGTTTAGTTATATGATTTTTGGTATGGCATATTTTGATGATCAGAAATCATCCATTCATCAAATCCATTTCTTTTATATTTAATTTTTCCAAGGATATTTTCCTTAAGAGTCATTTCAGAATTTGATCAAAATATAACAATTTCAATTATATCTGATTTTAATGATTATATTCCACAATATCATGATATTCTTAAAAATTTTAGCAGTCCCACACTTTAATGATACCATTTTTTCTACAAGAATTCTATGTACCAACTTTGCATCCATGAGTCAGAGAAAACATTTATGCCTGGATAAATATAATCTTTTTATTCAATACTAAATCTATGCATATATATATATATATCTTTCGTACACTTTTTATTCTAAATTTGCCAAATATGAATCAGGCAATGAATTATATAGTTGTTGTTAACAGATGATCCAAAAAAGCAAAAGATGGCTATAAAAAATTTCATTTTCATTTTTTTACATTAAAAACAAAAATCGATGAATAAATATAAATAAAATTCTAATGAAAAAATCTACAAGCAAGCTTTTACTTTTAAATTTTTTACTCTATACTTATAAAATATTATACATAATTAGACAGAATACCAAATCAAAAGTTTCTACAATATAAGGACAAAGAAGTGATTTTATAAATATGAATTAACCAACAACACTGCAATTCTTATTTGCCTTTTCCATTAAATATGTAATTCAACTTTGCACTGTCTTTATTGTGGAATAATTTCAAATACACTTTATCAACATATTAATTATTATTAATAGTGATTACTTATCATATTAGTTACTTAATATCTGTTTCCTAAAATTTAATCAAACCAGACCTTCAGTTAATATCGCTGCAATGTTTTTCTTCCCAGTATGGAAGTACATATTGAAATGCAGATAACTGTTTCCAATACAAATAATTGTTCCTATTTATTTTCTATGCTTTTTTTCTGTATTTATTTTCTTTTTTCACTATATTATCTTAAAACATTTTCCTATGACTTATGGCAAAAGTATAAAAACTTAATAAATCTGAATCCATCAGCCCAGGTAAATTCCAATTCTTACCTGTTTTTTAAATTAAATTTTGTAATTTAATGTTATTGTCTTTATTAATAAAATTATTCATATAATTATACTTCCATCCTTTAATGTTTCCACGCCAATTCTGATTTCAATCTTTTTTATGCAAATATGTATAACAATGTAAACTTCAGATTTTAAAAAATCTTTTAAAAAATAAAGAATTATTCAATACAATTTTACTTTATTTTATGGATTTTGCATTTTGTAAATTCATATTTATGCAAAAAATATCAGAATATAGCAAATTTATCCAAAATACTTTAATAAGATAACATTCAACATTATATAATAATTCAACTTAACAGTATGAAAAAAATATACATCTTTCATTCATTTATTATCCATAAATTCACATAATTTTTGCATTATATCATAGAAATAATAATTATTTAATTTAATACTGTATATAAAAATTTTTGTTTAACTGCAGGACATCTACTTTAGTTTCTATTAAAAATATGTTTCAAATAATATATTCTACTGTAAATACTATCCTTTTTTCACTTTAATCCATAACAACAAAAATATTTATAATTTTTCAATTTTCCCATAAATTGAATCGGGCAAAATTTTGAGAAATCCATTAATTACTTTAGGATTTGACTGGATAATTTTCTATCTATTTAAAAAAAAAAAAAACTTTGCTCCATAGCATCATTGATAATAAATGTCATTAAACACAGTAAGTAGTGAGTAAAAAGTTATTTGTCCAGTTCTATTTAAAGTGATGATATACCTTAAAACATGGTTCCACATACAGTAGAAGTGCAGTTTTATTCATTTTTTATAAGCAAAACAAGATGTTCATTAAAATGCATAGACTTGAAAAAAATAAGCACAGTAAAAAAATATTTTTATGGTAACAATCCAAGTGTTACAAATCCTGCAATCACATTTCCATTTGTCATTTTGAAAGATAATTGGTTTTATAAAAGATAAAATTTAAAAAATTTTAACATTGAAATTTGATTATTTAAGGTATTAAATAAGAAATAACAATACCAAATACTATTCCTGAACTGCCATCAAATCAAAATCCAGATTTTAATATGAAAAAATTTGCAAGATATTTTAGTGCCATGATTTTGTTTTTTATATGCTTAAAAGTGAGAATTTTACTCATGATTACTTTTCACATATATTTGCATAAAACAATAATTCTGGTAGTCTGATCTCATACAGTATTTTGTGAACTACTAAATTTCTCTATGCACATCATTTGAAAAATAGCATGTCTCAAGTAAGGTTTAGAGAAACAGTAAAAAATAGAGACTTATACATTAAACTTCAGAGGTTTGGACAAATGAGATAACAATAAGAATGATGAATTTCAAATGAAAATGGAGCCATGACTTTTTTCTACATGTGATCACTATAACTTGCACCTCTTATAGTAAAGAAAGTATTTGAGATAAATATAGTGCCTAACAACATGGTATGCACTTGTAGTATGAGGAATGATGTGCTATTTGCACACATAATGGAAAAATACACGTCAGCTATAGAATGAAGGACAGACAAACATTTTAACAAATCTCGATTTTAACATCAAGAACCATTATTATAGAGCACTATTTTTTTTTTCTACAGTTAGTTTCAAAAGGTTTTTACAATACTAGAATAAATATCTAAATGTGGAAGATTTTGCTATTTTTTTTTTTTTAATTTTTACACCTATATATATATATATATTTTTGAGTGACATATATTAAGGTAAGATAAAAGCTTCAACTTTTAAAATATGAATATATTTGTTAACAAATACAACAAGTTTCTGACATAAGTAATGTATTTCACAAAATTCTGCATAAGTCAATGTTATGTATAATTTGAAAAATATAAAACTTTATAAAATTGATTGCAATTTGGAACTAATGAGCAAATGTTTATTAATATTCATCTACATTATGAAAATAAAAAAAAAGATATTCAAACTGTTATATCGTTAACATAAATTTATCGACTACTTTATAATCTTTTCCCAAGATATTGGACAAAAATGAAACACTGCCTTAATAACGCTTTATATTTTTTACAATATCTTTGTAAAAGTAGTTGATAAATTTAGTTCAATGATGTTAAATTATTTGAGTGTGTGATGTTTAAGAGTTCAAAGTTCATGTGTGTGATAAGAAGTAATGTGATATATATATATATATTTAACTTTTAAAAATAATTTAAAGTTATATATCAAATATATAAAATTTAATAATTTCATGTTTAAGACATAATTGTTGAAGTTTAATTTGTAATTGCTTTAATATTTAAAGTGTTTAAAATATATTTTTTCAAATAATGATTCTTACAATTTGCTATACATCACATTGTTATGTATAAACTACTAACAAATTACAATTTACAAAATGAAAACAATTGCAATAAAATAAAATATGATAAATGTGGGATAAAACTCTTTTAAAATATTGTATAAATATCTTTTTTTTTTTTTTTTTTTAAAATATGAGATCTTTTACTAATCTGTGATCTAATCTGTATTCATATTATTATCAACACACGCCATCAAATCAATATTTATTTCCTGGACATCATGAATAGCATTTCTTCAGAAATGAGGCTCATCTTTCAAATCCTTCAATGGCGCTAATAAGGGAATCCATTTAATTCATTGCTGATTATATTTTTTCTTTTTTCACCATCAATCAATTTAAGCATTGTATACTTTTCATGTGGGCGGGTTTAAATAATCACACATACAGATGTAATAATATTAAGAAAATTTCCGAAAACATAAATTGTGTTCAATTTTTTCATTCTAATATGACAATTAAATATCTTTATTCCTCAATTTTATACAGGTCAAATGTGAATTGAAACTAGATAAAGAACATATTTTTTTAAACTATACTTCTTGAAATTAAAATAGTTAAGCTATTCATTTATGTAAGAAATTGTTGTTAGCTTTTCTGTCATTTTGCTGGCAGGTAATAACTCTTGTTAATATTTTATTGAGTTCTATTAGTTATTTGTTAAATGTTTGTATCATTGATGATGACTGCATACTTTGGGACAATTGGCGAACTTTATTTATATTTGCTCCACAAATTGTTTTTCTTGTGAAACTAAATAAAGTTAATGATGTTTTAAATCAAAATATTATTATAAATCTTGAGAGCTAATCCTTTTTTTGATATATTCAACTATTAGAAATGCTCTGTTTGACTGCTCTAAACCAATGATAGAGATCAATTCTTGAAATGTTTTTCCTAGAACAAAGTATGAAACAACCAATTAGACATTGTACTTGGTTGAAAAGGATGACACCAATAAAACAAATCCTAGACATTTTTAGTATTTATCTGATATCTATTGTCCTATAAAATAACATTTAAAACTTTGGAATTCATCCCTTTTAATATAATAGTGACTGTCATCTTAAAGTACTATATGTTAATTCCATAACTTGTTTTACAGTGATATTTTAAAAATAAATATCAAGCATTCAATATATTGTATATGAAGATTCAGACACTACTTCTCTTTGACTATCACTGATTTCTGTAAACTGTTTAATCTTATATAAAAAAAGCTTTATTAAAAATGAGAGGAGTATGTAAAATAGATTTATAGATGATTACATTTAATCTTATTTTTGATTTTCAGAAAGGCTTCTATTTTTCATGCTGGTCTAGAATTCTTATTGATAGTAACAAAAATCTTTATGGATAATTTAGACATATATTGTATTGAACCTAGCTATTTAATACAATCAAGACATGCATTAATTATGCAAAATGTGAAAGAGCAAAGATTAATGCCAGTGTTAAACAAATATCTCATTTAATTTTATAAACATTTTTGAGTTTATTGTTGACATTTGCTGTGGCATATTATCATTTAATTCATTATAATACCTTTAGTAGATTGGATTTAATGTTTATTACTTTGTTGATTATTTGTTAGCCAAATTTTCCCAATATTTTTTATTTAATAGTCAGTGTACTGGTAGATTTAATTCTGAGAATTTTACCACTAAGTTTTTTTTTATTTTTAGTTGCCATTAATGTATGAATTTCATCATTGGATATGTCATTAATAGTTAAGTTACAATTTATTTTTCAGTTATTTAGTTATTCCTTGCAAAATTCATTATTTCTTTTCCATTAAGATTTTTGCATTGGATTTTGTAGTACATTTTTATTTTAAAAGCTTTAGTCTGTTTAACACATTCTAAACGTTGGTCAATATGGTCTCAATAATTTCTTTTAATGAGACTTTTTCTTTTTGATTTCATAATATTTTTTACTTAATGGAAATAATTAATTTCTAACATATGATTTTATTACTAGCAGATATTTTGAAATTTTTTTTGGAATATATATTTCAAAATAAGTGAAATTCTAATTTAGCTGGCATTATAGTTTAAATTAAAAATGCAGAGAAGTAATTTAAGATTGTGGCTACAAAATATATATATATATATTTGACTTTCTTCAATAAAGTTTTGTTAATCTTTCACATTTGAAAAAATTATTGAATAATGTATGCATAAAATACAAGAAAGACCAATTCACCATTTATAGATATGGATAAAATATTGAATTACAAATTGATTAAAATTCTGTAGAAATCGTAAATTTAAAACATCAATTTCATATATAAACTAAGAATGTTTCATTTTTCTATCTTATGTTGCAATTATTTCTATTCAGGTGCTATTAAAGTCACACACATATACACATATAACACCGGTTAACTACAAAAAGTAATATTTTTTATTAAACCAAGAGTAAATTTATTAACATGATTATTTCATATTTGTTAAAGAATATGTATTGGATATCAAATTAAACAAAAAGGTTTCTTACCTACAGCAGCCTTTTGTTCATAAACCAATGTTCCTAAATCTCTAAAGATTTCATTGACATCCAAAATATCAGCCTGAAATAAATAATGGATTTACAAAACTTGAATTCACAGTTGTTAAAATAAAACAAAAAAATTGAATGATTTTAAATTGGGAAGAAGCCAAGTTTTTTTTTTTTAAAATAAATAAACTTAAATGCTTTAAATTATTTTAAAAGGTAATAGCTAAATAAAGACATATGCTTTAAATAAAATAGTTTACAAATAGTCATTTAAAAAAATTTTAAATGAAGGCAACTGATATACATTTTAGAAGTGACTTTAATAATCATGTTTTTCTAAAAACGAATGATTATTTGAAAGTGTTAAAATTCAAATTGTAAAATTATTTAATCAGACATAAAATTACTTTTCAGCTGTTACAATAAAAATGTAGTATTAATACAATTAAAATGTACTATAACATTTGTCTGGTTTTATACACTGTATAATATCACAATGTTAAGTGAAAAGCTCACAAGATTATGGCTCTGGGATTAATTCCTAACTGAATAAAAAAATCTATCAGGTCAACTAAATGAAAATGGTGTGTTTAATCCATCAATTGGGTACTCAAACATTACTTGACCTCCCGAGAAACTGACCATGTGAGTATTAGTTATAACTATCATATTACTAAATTTAAAATCAATTTGCTTAAGAAAATTTTTAAGATTGTTCAAGTGTTGCCAAAGTTAAAAATTTAATTATAATTAGGGTGACCAGACTGGTTCAATCAAAAATTTGGATGAAACGACCGATCATTTTTATGGCATTGTGCCCATTGTAAGTACACTTCCTCTTTGGCACGTTGTCTATTGTTTAGGGTTATTAATATTCCTATTAATTTTATCACTATAAAAAATTAATATCAATAAAGAACTAGTAAAACTACACTGTCAACAAAGCAGGTGCAAGTGCAGCTCAAATTTTAGCCTACAAAAATCTAACTGTGCTTGCTCCAAGGTGAGATTGGATGCAAGAACATGTCTAGCTTGAGAACCCGGACATATAACGTAATAGCGATCTTTGTTTTGGTGTTGGAATTTATCTGAAGTTTTTATAATATTACTGGAGAGACTGAAATGGACAGAAAGAGTCAAGAAACTATCTTTTTTGCAATGAATTATTTATGTAAGATTTATAATAATTATGTGTGTTTGAAAATAGGGACATACAATGGTCCCAAAAGACATTTTGAGGACACTGGGACATCTAATCAAAAATAGGGACAAATCCCGAAAAATCAGGACATCTGATCATCCTAATTATAATATCCGATTATAATTTTTATTTGTATTTAAATAGATTACGATAACATATCATTATTTAAGGAAAAGGAAAATTCACATAAAATTTGGAAATATAAATAACAACAAGTATATCAAATAAACATCTATTTTCTCATGCAAAATAGAAAATATTTAAAACATGAAATAATTTTTTAAAAAAATATCAGTAACACTTTTTAATTATGCAACTATTTTAAATAGAAATACTCTTTTTTTTTTTGTTGTAAATACTGTGATTTATCCATCAACATCTACTATATATTTTAAATAAAATGAGAATCTGTCTATTTCTTTTGTTTTAACTTAGGAAGTAATAGATCAATTTCATTGTTTTGTTTTTTTGTTCATATACAGCACAGATCTTGAAGAAAACTTTTAGTTATTTAATTTTCTGGGTTCTAGAGGTAAAAAACTGTTATTGATTCATACTGCTAATAAACTATAACTTTGTTTGAATTATCAAAGAAATAATATATGGGAAAAAATTTTCTTAAAAAAAACACTTTCATTTTATTTCTTGAACTGCAATTTATGTAACTTTAAATAAAAGTGTGGAGCATCTATAAATTAATTAATTTGAAATTTTTTTTGTGATGTTTGTGATCCAACTAAATACTCTAATTATTAATCACTTTATAAATGTCACACAGTTTAAAGATACATATAATAACCAAAATTGTGATACAAGAAAAAAAATATTTTTGCTTTTTAATGCATTGGTCATTAATTGAAATAAAAACATTTTTAAAAGAAATATGTTTTGTATATACATATTATTCCCTATTTTTTAGTGTTTGGCTATTTGCAACTGACTTAACGTTAAAAAAATCTATCTGTATATCATTTTAATTTTTCAAAATCATTTACCATAATCAGAAAAACTATTCATATTCAAATTTAAAAATGGAGAATCTAAAAAATATTGTCCTATTTTTAGTATTTGCAACCTATCAATACTGTTGTGTTAGATCCTGAAATATTGCAGTGTCATCCGTATAGAACATATGTATAAAATGTGAAGAAAATCTGTTAGTTAAAAATAAGTTAGAAATTGTTTACAAGATTTTTTTGTTTTATTAAAGCAGTGTTTAAAAAAAATAAATTTTGTGTAAACAATCTGAAGGAAAATTACTATTTTATTTCATTCTTTTGACTTTCTATTTTAATTAACTGTAAATGTCCTAAAATTTCTTCCTTAAATTAAATGAAAGCATTTGCTTAAAAAATATAGCATCATCTATTATGCATATCAAAACTTATCAAACCAATTTGAATGTGACTTGAGATATCCCGCCAATATTACTAGACTAGACAATTGTAAAATATTGCTTGCCATCAATATCAAACATGTATACAAAATTTGAAAAAAAATTTATTCAATAGTAGATTAAAACTTGGTTGCAAGAATCAACCCAAGCAAGCAGAAGTCTTAAATTAAATAAAGATATTTAAAACAAATACAAATTAGAATATTCTTGATATATTATTCAAATTGCCATATCAATTAATGAATGATCATATAGTTTTTTTTTCATTATTTGTTTTAAATTTGTGGTAAAAAAAAGTCTTTAAAAAACAATTTAAAAATTAATAGAAATTATATACATAGTAGATTTAAAATAAATAATGAAGAAACTTTATGATTATTCATAGACAATTGATAAAATTATATTTTATTTTATTTTTCATTAGTAAGAGTAATCTTTTGATAATGTCATATAAAAATTTATTAAGGTTCTGATCAATTATTATTTCTGAATAAATTTCAATAAGACAAAATCATTACATTACTATTAATTTAAAATTAAATGAATATATTAAAGTTCTATATATGAAGGATCAGAGTAACTTAAAGTCAACATGGGTATAAGAACAATATTGGCATCAACAAGGGCTTTCAATAACCAGATTTTCAATAATACAGGCAGCTGAAGAGTTGGAAGATGGAGAAGGTTGAAATCTTTCCATCAAAATTGTGGGAGATGATGACTTAGACTAACTGATGAGTACTGGTTCAGCATGAAATATGTATATTGGAGATCTTTTTTTTTTTCATTTGGTCATGTGTCTCAGTTATATAAGATGGAATGGATAGCTAAAAGGAGCTTGAAAGTCTGTGTTCAATTCCCCTCTAATTTCATCTAAGTTCAGTATATACTTTATACTTGTATTCAAATATTACACATTCAGCCTGAATTTTGCCCATCCCTCTTCTTTATATTTAAATAAACATATTAAGGTCCTATATGTAAGGAATCAGAGTGACTTAAAGTCAACATGGGTATGACAAAATATTGACATCAACAAGAGCTTTGAGCATTCCATAATCAGATTTTCAATAATATAGATGGCTGAAGAATTGGAGGATAGAGAAGACTGAAACCATTCCATTAAAGTTTGAAGATATGCTATTTTAATATAAACTAAGCAATAATTATATATGTGTGTGGGAGATGATGATCTGGACTAATTGACGAATGCTGGTTCAGCATAAATATTGAAGATCATTTATCTTTTTCACATGTATGTGGAGCTTGAAAGTCTGTGTTCAAATCCCCTCTAATTACATTTAAAATTAAATTCTAACAAACATTGTAATCAATCATTAATGCCATTTGTGAAATCGTTATTTTCCCTGAAAAACTGAAATTTATGAAAGTGGACAAAGCTTTTTAAATAAAAATATTCTTGAATAGGTTCACTTTGTTCATACACAATGTAGGATCATCAAAATAAACAATAATAAGAGATGGGAATTATTATTCCAGATATTGTTTTTTTTTTCTTATTTAATTTCTATGAACAACTGAAAATATACCCAGAATTGTAAAAAAAAAAAACTTTTAATGTGGCATTTGATTTTAATTTTAATCCTAATATATAATTTGTAAAGATTGCAAAGATTAAGTTTACATTGCAATTTATTAATAGTTTAAATGTTAATGTAAAGCTCTATAATTTTTCCAAAGCAATAAGGAGTATTCCAGAATTCAGGATATTATTATGCAAAATAGTTGATCTGACATCAGTTCTATAAACATCATAGTATTTTCTTTGATTAAGCCCGGAGACAATACACAGCGAAAATACAATTTCATTTCAAAAATGAATATTGTAACATTATAACTTTATGTAAATAGGGAAGGGAATTCATGTCTTAAGAGACAGTCTTAATAATTATTATATCTAACATAGCTCTTATTAAATTCAGAGTGATGGAGAGGCTGCTCCTATGAGGCAGGTCATAATGATTACATAAAATTTTAAGTCAAGATGACTACAACTTTATTCCATAATATTTTAATGATTTGAACAATGGATTATTCAGTGATAAATCAGAGCTTATAACAAGATGAATTAATTTCATCCTTACTTTTTTTAAATAAATTTATTGATCGATTCACAAATTATTTTTTTTATAATTTATTGGTATTTTATTTATTCAATCTTTTATACCTATCCACAATTAATCTTGTTCTAATTTAAATAACAATCTTATTTTATTATTAAATACCTGAGAGAGAAATATATCAGTAAATTATCAGTTACATTTTCTTTACTACAAACTTTTTCTGTTTTATTCTCTTCCAAGTGGATTTGGAATTGGTGTATTAGCAGTAAAAATATTAGTCAATGGTGAGTCAAAAATCATTAAATTAACTATTAACAAAAGATCAATAAATCTGTTTTCTTATGTAATTGAATGCAGAATGACAGACCCTCCAGAGCTAAAGATTCATAAATCAGGACTGTCATTTCAATGCTTAAAAAATCACATGATTTCCCAACTGATAAACCATTTGATTATATTTTAGAAACCTATTCATTCATAAACCATTAAATCTTGGGATTATATATGGAGTGAAAACCATCAAAATATCACATGATCACTATTTCATATGCTTACACATGAAGAATAGTAGAGAAACCTGTTAGTTAGTTACCTTACCTTTCCATTCCCTATCCTAAATTTTCCCCATACTCTTCTCTATCCTGCTCCATACCATTTTCACAACATAATCTTTGTCAACTCTATGGCCTTTATATCTAAACCCCCCTTGTCTTTTCCCAAACCCAATATAAAAACCAAAAATCTTTTCTGTATAATCACTTTGTTTATATTTATTTTTCCACAACTTTATTATTTGTACCCTTTCTGCCTGCAGACATTTACATTCAATTAACAGATGCCTAATATTTTCTATGGCTTCCTTACATAACTTGCAGACTAAATCACCCATATTTTTCCATTTATGTGTATATGCCCTTGTTGCTAAAGATCCTGTTTGAACCTTAAACAGTAAACTACTTTCCTTGCTATTATCATAAATTAATTTGCATCCAATATTGTTTACTTCTATATGTATTTAAACCCTTTTTTACTCTCCTCCCTATTATTTATTATTGCATCTATTCTTCTTTCCATTTTATAAATTCTTTTGACTCATTCTTCTCCATTACATTTGTAGGTAACTTGCTTACCATTAATTTTACATACCCATTCCCTCTTCACATCTACATTTATATACAAATCAGCTACCCTTTGTTTATTTCTTACACTCCATCCATTCTTCTTTTTGATAATACTACAATTTAAAATCCTGCACTCCTTTATAAACTTCCCGAACTGTAATATTCTTTATAAATCAAACTCCTTAATAATTCACTTCATTGTTTTGCTAAGTGCAATCCATCTTTACTACATAACTCCCTCTTACTACTAAAAAAATCCCACACATCAACAAACATAATATCATTTCTCTCACATAATTTCTTCAATCTCTCATTTATAGAAAATGAGCTATTTAACATATACCTATTGTAGAATCTTGGTAATAATCCCTCAATTCTTATTCTTCCTTTAATCTTACTTAAATTACTAATCAATTCTATGTACTCATACATTACTCTCCGATAGCTCTGATAAATTATTTGTCCCTACTGTAACATACACATCTCTACTCCCTTGTTTCTTTATCTTATCTATAACATCCTTAATTCTAGTTCTAGGCAAACATATTCTTATATACCTGTTTCTATTTTCTCTTGCAATTACATCTCCACATTCTCTAATTAGTGAATCTCCTATCAATACTGTCTCAAAGTTTACTTTCCCTACTTCATCTGTAACATTCTCTTCCACCTTCTGGACTTCCTTATCTACTTCTTCCTTATCATTTCTATTCATTAATTCCTTAATCTGCTCACCCTTCATTTCTAATGATTTTAATTTTGCTTCTACATCATTTACCTCTTCCTTTATCCTACTTATTCTTTGGCAAACCATCTCCATTGCCCTACTTATTTTGTCATCCATGTCTCTTGCTACTCCACTAAAAACATATTCTATTCTATCTTCCTCAACCTACACTTTGCTCCATTTCTCCTGTCTTTCTCTTTAAACTATCTACACTTATAAACCATTATTTCACCTCTTTTATCACATTTACACATAGTCTACATAACCATACAACTGTTACATCCTTCCTAATCTTATATAAGCATTTCAAATGATAAACCTTATCACATACAGAATACTCTACCACAACAGGCCTAATTTCCTTCTGACCATTATATATACATTATGGGATACAAATGCAATCCATACTCCTTACTTTTCTAATTCTCTACTCTATATTTAACTTTATGCTTTCTCTACTATTCTTCAAACCCCTTTATACAAAAGGAGAAAAACTTTTCTTTTTTCAATGGTGATCGATAAACATGTGTTTCCTAACCTATGTCTCAAAACATTGTTTCCTAAACTTATCTTTATCTTCCTTCTCAAATATATATCTCTTTCTTAAATTAAAAAAAATTTTTTTGTAGCAAACCTATTAAAAAAACAACTAATCTTACTTACAACTTATTTTTACAACCTCCTTGCAGTAACACATACAAAAAAAACTAAATACTTTTTTTCCTTTTATATTTAAAATGGCGTAACTAAATACTTTCTAAACATTATCAATATTATTCCCGATCTTTCCAAATCCAATTAAATCTATCTCTCTTCATCCCAATTTTATTTTCACCTCCACCCAATAAGCAAAAAAATTTTGTAGCAACAAAATTTTTCCAGATGATATTAAAAAATATATAAACTTATCTTGCAGAACAAATCAACCACGTCAGCACAGCAAGGCAATCAGGGCAAGTCTTCATAATCAAAGGATGCAGGATGGTTTGTGCATAAAATCCCTATCTCGTGCCTACTCATCAGCCTGTAGCCCCATCAGTGAGGAATCTTGGATTTGAGATCACTACATCTAGATTTTAGAATCTAATACAACCCTCCAACAGCCACCTTTTATCTATTTGTTAACTGCTGTATGGAGAGTTTGGTACTCATATTAACAGCATGTGTAAAAAAAAGGAAATGGTGATCATGTGATGTTTTGATGGGTTTTTGAAAAACCAAACACCAAATGACTATACAAGCGAATGAGCCTGGGTATGGAAACATTATAGTGTTTTCATCTTGGGCTTCCAGCTTTATAGTTAACCAAATAGGTAAAAAGTGACTGTTGGAGGGTTGCATTAGATCCTAAAATCTAATCCAAGGCGTCTCACTGATGAAAGCCATGAGCTGGAAACTGGTCTGAAGATGTTGGATGAGTAAGCACCATGTAATGATTTTATGCACAAACGTTCCTGCATCCATTGATTATGAAAGCTTACATGTAAATGGAAAAAAAATGGGTGATTTATTTTGTAAATTATGTAAAGAAGGAATAGGAAATATTAGGCATTTGTTAATTGAATGTAAATGCTTGAAAACAGAAAGGGCACATATAATGAAGTTATGGGAAAATAAATATGAAAAAAGTGATTATACAGAAAGTAGATTATTGGTTTTTATGCCGGGTTTGGAAAAAGATAAGGGGGATTTAGATATAAAGGCTGTAGAGTTGACAAAGATTATGTTGTGGAAATAGATGGAGCAGAATATGGGAAAAATTAGACTTGGGAATGTAAAATTACGTAGTTAACAAGTTTTTCTTGGTATAATTGCTGAGAGATTCTTGACTTCGTTTAAGGAGTAGCTACAGTACATCACATCACATCACATCACTTTTATATATGGAGTGATAATATGATTGACAATCACCAACATTTTAAGATTGAAAAATTGCATATATATTTCTCACTTTAACAAATCAATTTTACATTAATATACAAAGTTTGTTCAACCATATCAGGAACATTAAACCAATCCCAAGAATTTACTTTTAAAAAAAAAAAAAAAATTATATTTCTATGCCAAATTGCAACCCAAAACAATATTTTCTGTAAGATTCCTAAGACTATTCGCATATGCGGTGGTATATATGATATAATTCATGACAAATGTATTGGATTTTGTAAATAGTTTTCAGCATCCTTCTAATACAAAAGTTTCCCAGCACAACTTGTACATTAAATCACATCCTATGTTAAGATTGCTCTACTACTAAATAAAATAAATATTTCTTTTTAACCTAATTTTGATTTGGATCCCAGACCAGCTGAGATGAGATTATGATGCAGCAAATAAAAAGCAGTTGCCAAAAAAAAGGGTAAGAAGATGCTTTCTTTTGTAAAATTAATATCAAATATATTAATTATTTCTGGGATCATTTTCAAAGCTTTTATGGAAAAATGCTTTACGCTTGCCATATTAGATACTCCAATATGGGACATAACATGCCCATAAATTTGAAAAATTCTAGAAGTATACTTTTAACCATGTTATCAATTATGTTAAATTAAGCACTTTTATAAACATTATTTGAGAATTAGTTGCAGCATTAGAACTCTAAATCATTAAAAAGCACCACCTTATAAATTTAAGTTTCGAATTCACAGTCAAAAATACTTTTCTAAGGTTTAACAGAAAGGCTCTTAATTTACTTTCATAAGCAGAAAGCTATCCACCATCAAATTCTAGAGCTTATGTCCAATCTTGGAAAAATGGGTAATGTTATTGGTCATTAACAATTTATTTCAACATAGTGTTGTGATATTTGTACTATCATTTAAAAACTTACCAATACTTTAGTTATCTTATTACTCATTGCTGCATATCTCTTTTCTTATAATAAGTAGAATAGATTATGAAAAGATTTTGGAAAAATACTTCCTCAATATGACAACCATTAAGTTTATCTCAATACTTACTTAAGTTAGATTTATCTTTTTATAATACTTATTATATATAATTTAGCTTTAGGCTGTTTTAAATCCATGAGCCATAAAAATGGGGTGAAAAAAATTTAATATAATAAATGTGCAACTTTAAATTATCAAAGTACTTCACATTATGTTTTCCATCATCTAATATTAAATATTGAATGTCTTTAAATAAAATTAACCTTGTTTAAATTTTTCAATTACATTCAACTTACAGTAATAGCATACAAGTTAGTATATGCATAACGTTTTGAATAGTGCTAGTCTGTTCTCTTCTTCAGATATTGCTGGCCTGCCAAGTGACAATACTGGGAATTGAACCTGAAACTTTAGATTCTTGAATATTAAATTTTAAAATAATGCTTTAACCAAATGAGTAATCTCCAGGTTCGATTCCCATGCTAATACTATCACTGGTCATGCCAGCAACACTTAAAAAAAGAGAGGAGATTAATACCACTCAAAACATTGTGTATATACTAATCTGCATGCTATTATTAACCGTTGAATATAATTGGAACATTTAAATAAAGTTAAATTTTTCTAAAGATTTTAGATGATGGAAATAGTCCAATATGCTTTACCTATATATAAAAATTTAAAATAGACATAATTTTCTCATATGTTTATTAAATTAAATATACCAACATGCATGCATGGTATATCATTAAATAATATCAACAATTTTATTAAACTGACTTATTAAAATTTTCTTTCTACAGCAGAGACTTTTATTGACACCTTTCAGAAATTAAAACACTGACAAACATAACACAATATGACAACTTATTTCTTTTATTATTTTTAATAATGAAAAATATATATCAAAAACTACTGTATTTTAAAAGCTGAAATATACTAATGCATAACAATATATGTTTAGAATATATTTTTCTATTATCAACATCCCATGACTTTTTATATATTTCCAAAAACAATTACCTTCATCCTATTTTAAAGCCATTTACTACAAACTTGAATAATCAATGAACCCTAGAATATATACAACTATAAAATTTCATCTCTAAACTGAACCAGTTTGTGACTTTTAACTATCAGTAAAGACCATAATTCAAAATTGGGAGTAATGAACTTAAGCCACCTTTCTGAAATTTAAAAAAAAACACCTTACTATTTCAAAGCCATGTTAACTCACTAGCATAACTATATAGACTTCATATCAAGTCAGTTCGTATATTCTTGAGATCATATTGGTATAATTGTATGCTCCTTTTATCTTTTGGTTAGGAACATTGATACTAATAAGATTATGTGAAAAGTCACATATATGCTTTCAAGAACAGTTATCTTCACTCACAATTATCTACTGGTATTCATTGATTACTCAAGTTTACAACAGATAGCTATAGAGTAGAATGAAGATAATTGTACTTCGAAGCACGAGATGTCGCATGATGTTGATATTAACCTTCCTAACTAAAGGGTAGAAAAAGCTTAAAGTTATTATAGAAATGAAGTCTCAAAAGTATATAAAAATTGATCTGCAACTGCAAGTGAGCTAGCCTGGGTATGAAACCTTAGTCATTTTTGAATATCATGTTATTTATTAGCATGAATAGTGTAAAAGTAAAAAAAGGGTGACTCATAGAAGAATAAGAGCATTAATTTCAGCTTTGAATCTTAGACTTCATTACAAAGGCAAACACAGTTTATCTGATGAGAGGGATTTTATAGTGCTATATTATCTGGTCTCCAGTAAATGACTTTAGAATAAGAACTGTTTTAGGAAAATATTTTTCTATTGAATGAAAATTATTTCTGTATTTTTAAATATTAGTTTAAAAAATAAAATTAATTTATATATACTTTAGTACTGTAAATATATGAAATTAATTGAAGTGATATTAAATCTTCAAAGTGCCAACTACTATATTTTCTATTTTATTCTATTCATTGCCACAATTATAAAAAAATTGAACCAATTTTCATAGGTAAGGGTTTCAGGAACCACTCTTTATAGCACAGTTATTCTTATTAAAATAATACTGCTTTTATATATTTAAACTTTAACATCAAATAAATCATGCTAGTAGTATTTGAATAGGAATAATGTTGTTGTTTTCAAAGGCAGTTGAAAAGGGCAGTTACCTGAAACATATGATCCTCAAAGATAGGTTCAATTTTTTCATCATGTGGCAATATATAGAATAAATTAGAAAATATAACATTTTGAAAATTTAATATCACTTCCATTAATTTCATATATATATAACTTTAAAAAATATATTTTTTATTATTAAAATAATCATATTTTTAGAATATATGTTTATGAGGTTTTTTTTTTTTTTTTTGAACAGTCCACATATCAAAACACACTGTTTTATTTGATTTTTATAATAAAGGTTAACTGTATAGTAGGCTGATTGGTTCACAATGTTTACACAAATAAAAACAGACAAATGATAAATTATTAAAAACACTAATCAAGTTGGATCTCCTTATTTACTTAATTTATTGATATTGATAAGCATTTATATAAATAGCTCTTTAACAGTTATCCTAGTTTTAAAGAACCAAAGAGTTGATTTTACATTACACAGATTTAATCCAAAAAATATGCCAAGATATAATTTATTGAAAAATTCATATTCAAGATAATTTTAAAAAAATGCAAATCTAAAAAAAAAAATGAGAATAAAAAAATAAAAATTTATTCCTAAAGTTTTGTGGTAGCAGTTCATACTTTGATTGAAACAAAAAAAAAGTAATATTAATATAACTAAAAATACTACTCAATTCTAAAATAAATTTAAAAAATGCAAATTTCATTGTATAGTACTAGTAAAAACATGAAGTTTATTGATAAGAATAAAATAATTTTTGGGAAAAAAAAAATTACTCCTTAAAAAAATAATATTTAATTAGTTAACAGTAATACATTTCTGAAAAAAAATTACATACTAGAGAACAAAAAGTACTTAATATAAAAAAAATCATAAGAATGATGAAAGTGAAATGATTAGGAGAAACAGATGAGTAAAAAATTGTATATACTTCAAATACATTTTACTATCAAAATATCCCAATATATTTTTACATTAATAATTATAAATATGGCTGCCTTAATTATTATGAATAGATATGCTTAGTTTATTTTAAACAAGTAATCATAATACAAACAGCTTTATTAAAAGTAAAATTAATGGTTATCTTTTTTCCTAATAGCCAATTGTTTGATATTTTTGAAACTATTTTAAATTACAAAACATGCAATTGTAAAATTCACTTTTAAGCTTTTAAAAATTAATAAATTATCTCTACAAAAGTATGAAATTACAAAAAAATAGTATAAGTGTGTGTTTGGCATGAATACATTAGAATTAGTGAGAAGATATTTATTAAAAATAAAAGATTAATAATAATAAAAATTAATTCATAGATCTAATCACATAGTTATTTCATATAATTATACTTACTTCTAATTGCCTAATACGCTGTTCTCTCTCAATTAATAATTCTTTATCAAACTCTATTTCCCGCTGCTGGCTTATCAGTTGTTGCCTAAAATGCAAATTTAGAAAGTAATAATAATAAAAACTTATTCTTTTAATTTTTTTTAAAAAAAAATAAATAAATTAATTAAATAATATTATAAAAAATATAATTTAATTATAATAATAAAAATATTTTATTATATATAAATTCATAAAAAAAAAATTTTTTATTATTAATAAATATATATATATATGTTTATATTTTATTTTTTTATATAATAAAAATAAACACTCTCTTATATTAATTTATAAAATTTAATTTATATTTTTATTTTAATATAAATCCAATTACAATAAAAAAAAAAAAAAAAAAAAACAATCAAACAAAAAACAACATTTATTTTAATTCCAATTCCTCCCCCACCCAACAATAGAAAAAAATTACAAAAAATTAAAATAATAAATATAAAAATCCAAATAGATAATCATTTTTTTGTGGGCCGAAAAAAATGTTTAAAAAAAAAAATATTTTTTTTATAAAAATAAAAGGTTCCCATTTAAAAATTAAATTTATTTAAATTAAAAAAAAAAAAAAAAAAATTGATGAAAACCCTAATGTACCAATTCCAATTGAAGTATAAAGCACTCATTGTCAACTTGGAGCAGAAAATTAAAAAAAAAAAAAATCAGACTTTAAAAAAATATAAACAGTTCAATTCTTCAAATTAAAACTTATAAGAAAAAATTTGATACAAATAAATATTTTTTATACATAATTATACTCAAAGAAGATTTTTTATTTAATTCAAAAATTAACATTTAATTCTGTTAATGATAGGTCTAATTATGTTTAATTTTATTATGCAGTAGCAATACTTAACAAAATTATAAATAAATCTCAATTAGAAATTAAAAACTGCAGTGAAAATATTACAGGTAATTATTGCAACAAATAATCTACAAATAATTAGTATTTTAAATAGTAAAATATTTACAATAAAAAACTTACATGTTTAAAATTTGTCAAAATGTAACATATTTTTTAATTACAACCTAAACTTTAACAAGTCAACCACTGAAATATAATAATTTAAATACAATAATAATATTATATTATCATCACATGATCACATTTCCTATACTAGCACATTAATTGTTGATAAACAGAGCAAAACTCTCCATACAATATTGCCACCTGTGCTAAACAGAGTAATCAATGGATGCCAGAAGGCTTGTGCATAAAATCCCTATCTAATGCCTACTCATCCAATATCCCCAGACTAGTTTCTGGCTTGTGGCCTTCATCAGTGAGGAGCTTTAGATCTGAGAGCACTGCATCTAGATCTTAGGATCTAATGCAACCCTCTAGCAACCACCTTTTATCTCTACTTAACTACAAAACTATGAGAATGAAATTGAATAGTCATATGGGTCTGAACTCAGTTCAGCACCCATACATTTTGGTGTCTTTGGCTCTTTTACAACCATAGCCACCACTATCCCATTAGGCAGGATTGGTGTTAAACCATTAAGCATCACATGATCACATTTCCTATATTAGCACATTAATTGTTGATAAACAGAGCAAAACTCTCCATACAGTATTGCCACCTGTGCTAAACAGAGTAATCAATGGATGCCAGAAGGCTTGTGCATAAAATCCCTATCTAATGCCTACTCATCCAATATCCCCAGACTAGTTTCTGGCTTGTGGCCTTCATCAGTGAGGAGCTTTGGATCTGAGAGCACTGCATCTAGATCTTAGGATCTAATGCAACCCTCTACCAACCACCTTTTATCTCTACTTAACTACAAAACTATGAGAATGAAATTGAAAACACAAAAAATATTTTCAATCTAAGCTCAATAGCTTATATAGTCATATGGGTCTGAACTCAGTTCAGCACCCATACATTTTGGTGTCTTTGGCTCTTTTACAACCATAGCCACTACTATCCCATTAGGCAGGATTGGTGCTAAACCATTAAGCATCACATGATCACATTTCCTATATTAGCACATTAATTGTTGATAAACAGAGCAAAACTCTCCATACAGTATTGCCACCTGTGCTAAACAGAGTAATCAATGGATGCCAGAAGGCTTGTGCATAAAATCCCTATCTAATGCCTACTCATCCAATATCCCCAGACTAGTTTCTGGCTTGTGGCCTTCATCAGTGAGGAGCTTTGGATCTGAGAGCACTGCATCTAGATCTTAGGATCTAATGCAACCCTCTACCAACCACCTTTTATCTCTACTTAACTACAAAACTATGAGAATGAAATTGAAAACACAAAAAATATTTTCAATCTAAGCTCAATAGCTTATATAGTCATATGGGTCTGAACTCAGTTCAGCACCCATACATTTTGGTGTCTTTGGCTCTTTTACAACCATAGCCACCACTATCCCATTAGGCAGGATTGGTGCTAAACCATTAAGCATCACATGATCACATTTCCTATACTAGCACATTAATTGTTGATAAACAGAGCAAAACTCTCCATACAGTATTGCCACCTGTGCTAAACAGAGTAATGATGCAGTGCTCTCAGATCCAAAGCTCCTCACTGATGAAGGTCACAAGCCAGAAACTAATCTGGGGATATTGAATGAGTAGGCATTAGATAGGGATTTTATGCACAAGCCTTCTGGCATCCATTGATTACTCTGTTTAGCACAGGTGGCAATACTGTATGGAGAGTTTTGCTCTGTTTATCAAATATTATATTATATATAGAGTACGTAAAAACAAACTCTTAACAAGCTTGATTTTTAATCAAAATAATAATAATGTTTCTCACATTAAAAAAAAATAATTTAAGAGCATTAAAAATATAACAAATTTTCACTGCCAAGCATTCTTTTAGAGGCAAAAGTATAACATTTAATGCTCTTAATTTTCTCCATGTAAAAAAGGAGTATTATTATTGTATTTAAATTATTTATCTAACTGACAAATATTATAAATGATAATGAACAAGTTTATTTCCATTTACTTTACTCCTAAAAATTTGAATAGAGTATATCAACTTACAGTCAACTTTTATGTCTATCAGTACATAATAATAAGTAATACTTTTGTACTGGATATATGTATAACTAGATGATAATCATCAGGCATATTTAATTAATAATTGACATGTCCTCTAGTTGTCACATTCAATAACTTTTTACAGTATAAAAACATTCTACTGTACTTTAAATCAGTGTTCTTCAATCCTTGGAACTTTTCTGCAGGTCCGCGTGCTAGACAGGCAGTAAAAAGTTTGTAATAATAAATAAGAGTTTAAACTTTTAATTAATATAGCCAATTTTTATTTATTTTTTCATCTCATTTTTACCCAATTAAAAAAAAAAAGAAAACAGAACGAAAACAAAATCTAATCAATCATTCATAAATTAATTTGTTTTTCTAGTTATCACAGATGTTTATGGGGGGGGGTGGGGTGTAGAATTACAATTTTTATTACTTTTCTAAAAAAATTTAAAAAAAAGTTTTTTATTATATAAACTTCATATATATATAAAACTTTATTTAACATTGTTGTTTTGACCAGTTATAACAATTATGCTTATCTTTAAGAAAATTTATCTATAGACTTCTGCCGGTCTGCGAAATCTTATCTATATTTTTATTGGTCCGCGGAACCTTATCCTTATTTTTACCGGTCCGCAGATGTGAAAAGGTTGAAGATCACTACTTTAGATCTTTTTATTTAAAGCTATCCAGAACAATAGCAGACAGAAGAGAAATTTCAAATCAGCTTACTTTTTTTTTTTTATGTTAAGAGATTTTAAAATGACTGATATTAATTTTACAGGGTAGAGACACTTCACTTCTTTTTAAAACTTAGTAACAAACAGATAACCATCACATATGTAATAACAAATAACACTTTTATAATGGATATATACAGAATTAGGTGATAATCAAGATGTATTTTACTTAATGATTGAACTGTTCTCTAGCTGCCAAATTAATAAAAAATTATTGTAGCATGAACTTGAATTATTTGCATTCAGTATCTTCGATTAAATGGAATATTAATCTTGACCACACTATCTCATATATTACTACTTTTCAATGTTGTTCTCTCATTTTTTATTTATAATTAAATCTACTCTATTCATAATTCCAATATTTGTGCATTTATTGTAGAAGTGCATTTCTACTTTTCAAATCAATTAACTTTTCACCATTTTTTCTAACTTCACAAAGTCTGACAATTTCCCATTTAATATTATACAATTCTTTGTAGGTAGCTAAATAAAAAAGACCCATCAACAAATAGAGCCTAAATCTGCAATTAGAGAAGTCTTAACAACTTTGGCCTTCAATCACTAATGACTTTACAGTCTCCTAGAAATGAAGTACATAATTTAGTTTTATCTAATATGATTATAAATATAAAGGAGAATGATCATTCACATACATTCATCATGCCTTCAAAAAAAAATAATGAATATTTCAAATAACAATCATCTGACAGATTAAAAAAAAAAATATTCACGTTTGTTTGTCTGACGTATTGAAGTGGTAAATCTGTAGTACATATTAACTTCACTGCCTGATGACATTACAGACCTTAAAAATAGGGTTTGAACAGGAGTTATATATGTTTATTTGGTCATCCAGGAATGTTAAGCACACACATATACACGATTAACTTCCACCCTGTTTATTCTAAATGGTTATGTTTAACCAGTTGTGTTATTATTCCAAGCTTGTAAATTCCCTTCACTTAGATATTTATGTATGTGCGTATATGTATTACAGATACGAAAATAAATACGATTAATGTAAAGCTAAAGCAATGCCAGAAAGTTCTAGAAAGTATTATTACAATTTAAAATGTCATTTTCATTTAACTATTTCAAGTCAAACTAACAAAAATTATATTCTTAAAGCTATTTCCAATTTTAAGAAATACGTTTAAATAATGAGTATTTGTTTACATCTTCCAATATTGCCAAATTTCAAGTATAGGAGGAGCAAAAGTTCTAGAAATGTGCAAAATGAGTTCAGATCACTCTTCTCTGGTGTTCTATTAGAGAGTGAAAAACAAAATGCATTCTGAGTAAAAGGAAAGTTCGCCTCCCTGATCTTAGATCGCCTTTGTCCTCCCTTTCCTGCCATTCCATCGCTGCTTGAAAACTGTTCTATTCTATTGGAAGATGCCTACCATTATTTTGTTAATATTGTGCCTTATTGACCATGCTTTCATGTCAAAATTTCATATACAATATTCTAAATTGCCGCCATAACTTCTAAAGATACTCCGTTTTGCCGAAGAATGAACTCTTAATAGTCCTCACTTCTTTCCTAAATTCTAATTATATTCATAATGTATTCTTTTATTTATATGATAATTGACTATAAGCTCAGTTATCGTCATTGTTAAATTTATGATTTTCTCTCTAGAGCTTTAAAAATCTCGTTCTATAAAACGCTAGCACAGAATTATGTATTTTAAATCTATCTTAGTTTTAAAAGTTTCATGCTTTAGTTATCTTATTTTCATGTGGCAAAACTTATTTTAAACTATGTATTTTATTAAATTAATTTTAGTATGCTAATGTTTCAATCTAGCGAACTTATATTATTTCAACCATCATTCCGATATTTGGAATATTTAAATAGTTAAATGTAAAATTTCCTTATTGATCTCAGTTCGCTCTATTGAATATTTTGAAATATATGCTTAATGGCGGATTGTTTAAAAAGTCATATTATGGGATAAAATAAACTTTTTGTTGTTGACGCTATCGATTTAAATGCATTTTATGTTCTCTAAATAAATCTGACTATTAATCTATTTTAATAATTATTTATTGCTTTCATGCCATTGAGCGTTAACTTGCTTATAATATATCGTTTAAGAATACTTAGGGCTTGTTAAATAGGAAAATAATATTTTCCCCTCTTCTATATTTGACATCCTAATTTGCTAAGATTTTATGTATGTTGCTGAGTGGGTTAATCTTTTGTCATGGCGTTATGCATGATACTGTTATTTTATTAAGCTTAAATTACTGCATTAGTCATTTAAGACTTAAGCCATATTCGCGTTGCTTACTTATGATAGCATTTTCAAGAATTTGTATTTTGCTTTATCATACTTATTCCTCCGAAAGTCTCGGATTTTCTTCATGTAACTTGTCTAAGAATGAGATTTGGCAGCACCGATCTCAGGCTAAATGTTAGATTGTTAAGGCTCTGCATTGGTAATATCGGCAAACATATCATGGAAACCTTACCACTCATCTCTTCGAATACTGTCTTTATAAATACAAGCGGATTTTTATATATGATAAAGCCTTCCAGTCCAAGGACGGACATGTATTTCATTTCTAATGCTATCATTTTAGTCAGCACTGCGAGTTCTCTTTCTTATGTGTAGTTCCATATTATCTATAAGACGTGACGCAATGATGTTTATAAACCATTCAATAATTAATAGAATATTTTAGGATTGTCACAGTAAGGCTTATTTAAGCTAACCCCTTCCTCATTTGTACAGGCCCTGATGCGCTCATGAACGATAAGTTGCTTAACTGTCATATAAAGAATAAACCTCTCTTTGGAGGTGAATTTATAAACATCTTTTCATCATTACTTTAAGGTAATGATTATAGCGTTAGTAACATTAATACATTGTTATTTGCAACTCATTAGCATACTAAGCCATTTGCCTATGTGCAAATTATTGACCGCATCAAATCTGTACTATGTTTCTGATGTAAATTAAAATTGTTTATGTTCATTAAATTATTGTGTTAATAATTACTCATGCGTTGTGTATTACTGAATTTCACTCACTGAATCTCATTTAGTCCTTATAATAATATTAATATTATAGAAGTTATAACTGATTACTTTAAATGGACATTTATCTCTGGGTTATTCTATTCTTGCTCATTCTGGATGGATACTATATTATAATTCATGTTTCTTTTGCAATGCTAGATGTGTGCAATTCATTTAAATTTATAGATTTTCCCTTCACATAAGATATTTGACTGAGCCAAGATTTAATATTATTTATTTATAATAATTACCCTGGAGATCTCATGTTTCTCCGCTGTGTCTCTGGGACTGGAATGAAAAAAATTTCATCTGTTATCATCAGAAGTGTTGTTCATAGTGTTATAGTTTTAGAGAAGAGCAAATAGGGCAGAATCCATAATTGCTCCTGATCTGTGTATCTTGGGCATGAGTGGATTTAGGGTACTTTTGCTTAGACTCTAAACCTTGTTAAATGAATATACAATTCTGACCGGTACAGTATGAATCATCATACAGTATTAACAGTTTGCAATGAAGAGTATCAAACATTAGGAATTTGCCTCATTCAGTTCTCAAAGAAAAATCAAAAATTCTCTTTTCAAATTTCTTTCTGCACCAAAGGAAAATATAACTGTAAAATGAATAGAAAAGTTATAGATAAGAATAAAAGTCTCAAAAGATATAAAACAATATTTTAGTATTAAAAAAAAAGATTATTTCAGAAATAAGATTATGGAAGAGTACTAAATTCAGAAAAATCATAAAATGTATGGAAGAATTCTACAAAAATTATATAAAAGTAAAAAATAACAAAATAAATTTCTGCTAATTTTAAATAACTTTAAATGTTATAGATTTAAATATCATCAAAAATGCAAAGAAGTTTAATTCATTATGCTGCTTTTACATATATTTAAATAAATCAACGATATAATATATTTTTATATAACAGCAATAATAAATATATAATAATATTGATAATATATATAAATTATTTATTTGCCGAAAAGAGCTTTTTTGTGTTTGATTATTATTATATATATTATTGCTGTTATATAAAGATATTTTATATTATATTATATTGATTTATTTAAAAATTTAAATATAGATGTGAAACATATAATCAACTAAATCTGTGAAAAAAATAAAAGTTCTGAAACCAGTACAATTATTATAAATAATTTAAAAGAAGCAGATGAAGAAATATAGGAATTATTAAAATGCTTTATACGAAATGACTTAATAATAAGGATACATTAGATGATTGAAAGAGATATAACAGTGATATTGATATTTAGGAAAACTGAAGATAAAGATACACATATTAGGAATTACAGATCTATCTGTTTTCTATTAGTAATATAAAGCAACTCATTTAGAGAACTTTGGACTCGATGCAAGCAAAAAATAAAAAACACAAGCTGGATTTAAAAGTGCTTATAGTTCTAAAAGCCATATACAATTATTAAAAACAGTTATATAAAAGACCAATAAATATAAATCCCTTTTTATAAATCCAATGCAATTATGAAAAGGCATTTCTGCTGTAATTAAAATATTGTAAAATACATCACAGATCTATAATATTATCAAATTCTGAAATATATTTTTAGAAATTAGTGATACAAATAAAATTAAGCTGCTAAAAGTGTATTACAGGGTGATAATACTTTCCACAATTTTTTACAGTAGTTTGGTGGGAAATATTTTTCTGGATTAAAATAAAAAATCAAAAAGTAATAATAAACAAATTAAGCCAATAAACACAACATGACCACCACTTCTTATGCTTGTGTATAACTGTTGTCAAAACTCACTATAAGTATTGCCACACACAGCAAGCTAGAGTAATCAATGGACGAAGGCCACAAGCCAGAAACTAATCTGGGGATATTGGATGAGTAGGCACTAAATGGGGATTTTATGCACAAGCCTTCTGGCATCCATTGATTACTCTAGCTTGCTGTGTGTGGCAATACGTATAGTGAGTTTTGCCTTTTTTAATAAACAAATTACTTAAATCATTTTAGAATTTGCAGATGATGAAATTACTTTCACAAAAAAATAATAATTAAAAACTATCAGATAAATCAATAAAATAGAATAAATGGTAAATATTAAAAAGAATCAAGTAATGTTGGTAATGGCTTTTCAAATAAAAACATAATGACAAGTGACTGTAAAAAATAAAAAACAATAAATGGTTTGGTTAAATTATTGATATAGATTTTTAAAACATAATCATAGAATTAAACTTGGACACTTAGTAGTAAGAGATATAAAAACTGCTGAAGACAAAATTAACTATGAAACAATATATTCTTAAATTAAAAAGGTGAGATAAAATATGGTTGAGACAGCAAAAAAGTATCTCTAAGAACATGAAAAAATTTAGAGGCTGAAGCAAAGTAAAAGATGATAATAGATAAACAGATAATGTCCTAAACTAACTTAGAAAAAAATCATATGTAATATAATTTACTGATTAAGAGAAACCATGGTTTGGAAAAATGATTGAATTCAAAGAGCTTTTACCCAGCAATAGCCTGAAATCTGGGCACGGCCGCTTAGGGGCATTGTTTACATGTCAAAACACATAAAAACGCCGTTTACGGTGGCCTCGGCCTTACAGGCTAATACATTTCGTATTGTATTAACCCATTAGCTAGGCTGCTTTACATGACATTGCACAAAAATATTACGGCCTGTTTGTGCTTCGAAGCTATTTACACGTATTCATAGCTGATGACTGTATTGCTTAAGGGTGTTTAAATTTCAAGGCGGTACGACTTTTTCAAATCTCCGTAATAGAGTAATGTCATTTTAATTTAAAAAATGTTGTTAATTATTAATAATTGGCATATGGTCCCCATCCTTCCCTAAAAAAAGGTTAATATGTAAAAAATTGGCAAAGTGTATGTTCGAACATGCTTCAACAAAGCTCACGCGCTAAGTCATGTTTCAGCGTGGAAAATATTCGAGATCATTAAAAGGTCCGAGACGAACGTGCAATTTTTAAACTTTTCTTCAGAATTGCCGAGTACAGAAAGTGTGTGAGATTGTGTCCTTTTTTTCAGGCACATAATGTCCACTTTTTATTACAGCAATAAAATAATAAATAATTTTATAAAGTCCAAAGTTTGTGTCCTTTTTTTTTTCATTTCATTAGAAATTGACAAGTATTTGGATTCAATTTTTTGCAGCGGGGTTAAAATAAATGACGACTTTGGTTGACTTTTTGTTAAGAATAACAAATTACGAAATACCCCCCCCCCCAAGCAGTTTATTGTAGAAGGCTAAAAAAAAAAAAAAGTAATTCGAACGAAATAAAAATCAAAGTAAAAAGTGAGAAAAAGTTGTTTAAAAAAAAGAAAAAAAGTTAAATTCTTGACTTTTTGGTTACAATTCTTTTTCCGAGTGTGTGGGGGTGGGTGTTTGATAACAATTTTTTAATCCACAAAAACACAGAAGTAAATTTTGATTTAATATTAAGAAAAACAATTACGTCAACCGAAAAGAAAAAAATTCGAAACAAGTCCCAAAGTTGACAGCGCTGTTAAAATAATTTACTCTTTTTGTTGAGTTTTTGTTAATAATAACAGTACGAAATCCCCCCCCCCCCGCTCAAAAAGCTGTTTCTTGTAGTAGCCAAAAAAAAAAAAGTTTAATTCAAACATAATCTAAATCAAAATGATAACAAGTTGTGTTTAAAAAAAAATAAAATTAATAATAAGAAAAAAAAAAAAAGAAAGGTAGAATTAAGTTCTAAACAAGTCGCAAATAATTGTATTCTATTTTTTCGGCGGTGGGATTCAAACAAATTTTTTGACGTCGTGAAATGGTCCAAAGTTTTAAAATGATAAAAAGAAAAAAGAAAATTAGCAAAATTTATTGAAAAAATGTCAGGTTCCAAAAAACCCACAAAAAGTAACGAAAATGAATATCAAAATTTGTTTAACAATAAAGAAATCATGTTCTAAATGAAATAAAAATTATTCGTTTAATCAATATTACAAAAAAAAAAAACCTTGTTGTATAAAAAAAGAAAAGGTTGTGGCGTCCCAGTAACGTTATATTTCATAAATTTTGTCTAGCATCAACGCTCCAAGCGGCTTTGCCCGGATTTCAGGCTATTACCAACTAATCCTTATAACAATGATTAAATATTTTCATTAAACACTTTCTTAAACTTTATTTTTGTCATATTCTTATATATTATTAATTTGAATTTTAACAAATGTATATTAACCGATAAATTAATCATTTAAATTCAATTAATTTGAATTATAATTTTCTGTTTCTGTCTGTAACTTTAATCAGAAATGCAATGTGATAAAAAATGACTTCTGAAATAAAGCCAGAAGTCTCTGCACAGAGGCTATATGAACAAAAATTCTACCAAATTAAACATTCCCTCTTTCCAAAATCCTTAATTACATAATAAACTTATTATTTTTTTTTTTTTTCAGTTCTGGTTTACTCCTTTTTTTTAACCCTTCTATTTTAGTTCAATAAAAATTTGTTGTGTGATGTGATTCAAAATAATTTCTTAACGAAAGTCAGAAGTATCAGAGCATAAACTAAATGCTAAGAGACTCTGTCAGCAAGTTAAACATTCTTTCCCTCAAAATTTCTTATATATCTATCGCTTAAGTTCATCTATTAATAAACAGAGCAAAACTCTCCATACAGTATTATCATCTGTGCTAAACAGAGTACTCAATGGATGCCAGAAGGCTTGTGCATAAAATCCCTATCTAATGCCTACTCATCCAATATCCCCAGACTAGTTTCTGGCTTGTGGCCTTCGTCAGTGAGGAGCTTTGGATCTGAGAGCACTGCATCTAGATCTTAGGATCTAATGCAACCCTCTAGCAACCACCTTTTATCTCTACTTAACTACAAAACTATGAGAATGAAATTGAAAACACAAAAAATATTTTCAATCTAAGCTCAATAGCTTATATAGTCATATGGGTCTGAACTCAGTTCAGCACCCATACATTTTGGTGTCTTTGGCTCTTTTACAACCATAGCCACCACTATCCTATTAGGCAGGATTGGTGTTAAACCATTAAGCATCACATGATCACATTTCCTATACTAGCACATTAATTGTTGATAAACAGAGCAAAACTCTCCATACAGTATTGCCACCTGTGCTAAACAGAGTAATCAATGGATGCCAGAAGGCTTGTGCATAATTTTGTAGTTAAGTAGAGATAAAAGGTGGTTGCTAGAGGGTTGCATTAGATCCTAAGATCTAGATGCAGTGCTCTCAGATCCAAAGCTCCTCACTGACGAAGGCCACAAGCCAGAAACTAGTCTGGGGATATTGGATGAGTAGGCATTAGATATGGATTTTATGCACAAGCCTTCTGGCATCCATTGATTTCTCTGTTTAGCACAGGTGGCAATACTGTATGGAGAGTTTTGCTCTGTTTATCAACAATTAATGTGCTAGTATAGGAAATGTGATCATGTGATGCTTAATGGTTTAAGTTCATCTATTTCTTTCTCTTTATTACTAAATTATTTTTCTAGCCCTAGTTTATTTCTTTTTTCTTCCTATCTTAATTTATTAAAAGCTGTTTTGAGAGTTCCATTATCCTATCATCATTCCCCAATTTCATTATAAAAATCTAAACAAAAATATAATAGATTTCTATCTTTTTCATTCTCGTTACCATTAATTTTTTCCCACTCATCATATAATTTACTCTCCAAATCTTTTTATTTTTAATTCACATTAAATTTACACAATTCACTTTTTCTCTTAACTAATTTATCTATCCTTTTTTCCATCTCTCATAATTTTACATTTACCCCATTTTTTTATATAATACAATGATTTTCTACAACTCTAATTTTTTCCCTCTAATTTATCTATCCATTTTTTCCAACACTCATATATTTGTTTTTATCTATTTTTTTTATATAAATATATTGTCTGTCTATTAACTTTCATATCATACCACATTTCTTGATCAATAATTCAATTAAACACTATTTTCACTAATCTATTTTCATTCATATGTTGAAATCTTTTTAATTACTTTTGATTTCCCTCATTAAAAATGACTAGTAACAAATCTCTACTGAATGCAAACCTATCTACTTCTTTTTGTACTCTAAAAATATTTTGACTTCCCTCATTAATACAAGTACAGTATGTCATTTCCAAATGTTAAAGATGACAAATAATTTCATATATCTCATATTTATTATATAAGAAACATGCCAGAATTTTTAATCAATACTTAATCATTACTATCAATCTCATGCTCTGACTTTTTAAGTATGCTTGATTGGTTCGATAAATAATGTATTCATGAGATGTTCAAAAAAATAATTCCAGACTAATGAGTCATAATTCTGTAAATAAACTAGTAACTTAACTAATTAGTAAATAACTAACTATTCTCAATGAACTTCAGCATTTATAATAATTCCTATATTTATAATGTAAATAATATCAATTTAAATTGAGAAAATTACTTATTTTACCAGTTTGTATCATAAGTTGGTTATTTATTTAATATTTTTTAATTGGTCAGCTGCATTGATTTCTGAATCTGGTTCTAGAGATTTCTACACAAGTTGGATAAGTCCATTAATGAAGACAAGGTTTGAATACATCCATATAAACAATATTTCTTTTTTAAATAGGTGTTATATGATCTTATAATTTTGTCTTCTCATTTTGTTGATAGGATGTTTTTGTTGATGTTAATATCTTAATTAGAGAGCCAATTTATTTACTTTTTTTTTTTATGTTGTCATTATTTATAGACTTTGGTTTTTACTATATTTTTTATGATTTTATTATCTTTTTTTTATAAATTCAATATTTAAAAGAATTATCTTATCTTCTTTTCTATTTCAACTATAAATTTTACATTTTCATCTATCTTTCATATATACTGATAGTCTTAACTGTTTTATTAGATATAATGAAGTAATCACATGCATATCTTTTCAAAAATATTTGTTTGTATATTTGACAAAAAATATTATTTTCAATTTTAATCATATTATTCAATAAATCAATCATTAATGGCTTCTTTTTTAAAATAAAGGATTTATTATTCAATTGAAATATGTTTTGTTTTATAATGTATCCTATATGTAGTCTTTAATATAATTATTAACTGCTTTTTTATGTTAATGATTATAATCAATGATACCAGTAATAAATATTAGTTTTTGATAATTGTTTTATTATTTCATTAAATAGTTTTATAAATTTTTTATTATTTTTATATCTAAAATATTTGTTGCAGCTTCTATAATTTTTCATTTGTTCCTTAGTTTTGATTGAAAATGACTACCAATAAGAGCAATTAAAGCAAACATATAAAATTAATAATAACAACCAAAATGTACATGTTATGATGATCACTTATTATTTGTTACATTTGGTTTAAAGAAATATATGTCTTATAAAATATTCATTATGTATATATATACAACGTGAATCTGGATCAGGTAAAGTTGAAAAATTTTCACATTATAATCAGATTAAAGCTTTTTTGATCCAGATATCTATACAATATTGGACAATTAATTGATATTTAGCTAATCTTAATTAGAAAGTAAAATAAGAATTTAGAACTCTCAAGAAATTAATTCTGTTAATGCCTTTTCTTTCATTGTTCCTCTATAAAGGAAGTGCTGGAAAGACATTGGCCCTAAAGTGAGTTACTTAAAAGCTGCTTTACCTTGTCTTGGATTACTTGTTTATACACACAAATTAGTAGATATCAGACAAGTATAAAATCAAGCCATTTGTTTTCTTATTAGCAAAAAAAAAATTACTACCTACAATATTGTAACGGGCTGGTGGATTCCAGAAAAGATAAGGGAAGTGCATCTTACTATGATCAGACTTTGGGTCTTCAGATAGGATGCAAGTGATTACGCAATGAAATACATAACCTATGATTGTACCTACTTCCAATAGACTAGCTCTACCTATTATTATTAACCTAGATACAATTTGGGTCAGATCATCCAATTCTCACCCCTTTCTAGCCACGTTATACCACAGTATTCGAACTCAGGGAGTAATTGCTTGAGCTCTCTTATCAGGGAAGGAGATCACACTAATAGTAGTTATTGCACCTCTATATAGGTGATAATTAATTACCAAAAATCAATTAAGCATAAGATATATAAAAAATATGTATGTGCAGTATAAGTATATATGTATTAAAAGTTATAATAAATGACTTAAATATGTATATGTATTTCCTCTATCATATTAATAATATTGATAAGTGTAAAACTAAATAAGATAATAATGTTTACGATGGGTATATGAATAATGAAGAGTTATAAAGCTGATGGTGGATATGGAAATAATGATGAGTTAGAGACCAAATTAAAATAACGAATTATATAAACATTTATTGATTAACAAAAAAAAAAATATGAATAACAATTAAATCTGATACACTTGTAATTTATTTTGTCATGGATGAATCTCTACCATATCGATATCTATAATGATATTAATAAAAATAAAATCCTTGCCCTAAACCCAATGGCAGAAGTTCATGTACTTGACTAATTATTTACAACAATGAATATGTAAAATTATAATATGTATATGTGATTGCGATTTTAGCTGACTAATTTAAAATATGTATACAAACATAACAACAACAACAAAAAAAATCTTTGTTGTCGAGATAAATCAATGATTATAAATCACTGATTTAACAGTAATATAAAAATAAGCTTAATTAATAATAAAGAAATAAAACTTTATCATCCTGTGTTGCTTATTATAAGATAATATTAAAATTTCTTACCTTTCAATTTCCTATATGTTGTCAAAAGTCAGTCAGATGGGGAGGTCAAAACTAGTAATTTTTTTATTCTTTATACAATTAAAGATGATAAAATATATATATATATTTAAATCTAATATTTCCCCCCTCATTACTCTCATACAGAATTTCTCCAAAATTATACACATTAGCTTCCATTTGTAGAAAACGAAATTAATACATAAAATTTATAATAGACAAAATAATAAAACAAAAATCACAATTCTTATCCCATTATGTTAATTAAAGTTCGATGAGTCTGCTGGAAACTGTTTATTTGCTAAATAAATTCCTATGAATGGAGATGAAGTTCTGCTCCCACGAAGAATAGAAATTTCTTGTCTGGGTCAAAAAATAATAATGTTCTCCAATTATCCTGTCTTGGATTTGGTTAGGCATTTTATTTAAAGCAAAGATGGTTTTCAAGTTTCTTCTAAATGGGCTGGTAAAATCTTTAACTTTTCATGGCTTTATTGATGACGTATTATTACCCCATGGTATAAACTTTGAAGCCAGCAATCATGATATAAAAATAATATGTATTTATTGATTCATTTGCTTATCAAGATTTTAATGACGATATTATTATATAGTAAAACAATTAATTATTGAATATTACTGCAACACGTACATTTAACTAAAATTGTCTAAGTAGCAAATAATTAAATTTTTACTTTCAAATTAGTTCTTCCATTTCAAACGATTGCTTCAAAAAATTCAGCTTTCAATCATTTTGATTAACATTAAAAAATATATATATATTTAAATTCGAACATTCACATCCATTTTGTATTCGAATTTATTTTTAAGCAGAAAAAAAAAAATTCTATCTTCGAATGCAGAAGACAGTATAACAATTAATACTGCGTTGTAGGTTGCATGAAGTTTTTTTAAGCATTTTAACCTTGACATTTCCTATTGTTTAACAGACATAATATAAATAAATGGGATTATAAATAAAAAATAATAATTTATAAATATTTAAAATTTCATTTCTACAAATGGTTGCTATGTGTTTAGGTTTTAATTCAGTCATTGTTTTTTTTTTTTAGGTTTATGTGTAAGTTTTTTGGTACAGTTCTCCCTAGTTAGTAACATATAATATGTTTTATTCCAGTGTTAATGTACCTATCTGTTTTCCCTATTAATTTATTGGCTTTTATTACTTCTTTAGAAATAAAAAGATGTTTATACACATGTAAATGTTGGAAAGAAAAAAAATGTTAATATGACAATTTGCTTGGCAATTTATTGGTTAAGCATATATGTTTATGTGGCTCCAATTGGTAGAGTGTCTTAAATAATTGGATGGTGTATCAGGTTGTAGCTCATCACTACAATATATATATATTCATTATCAATCTTAAATGTATTTAAAACAAATGATGAATTTTCTGCTAATTAAAAGAAAGCAGAAATTATCATTAAATATTTCACAATTACAGGTCTTCAAGTAAAAAATTAGTTGAAAATCAAACCTACTTAAAATTGGCTACCCTAAAGTAAAGTAAATATCTCATCAAGCAATATGCTACTCATTTTCAATACATTTAGATAAAAATTGTAACCAACAACTGAGACATCTTTTTGGTTTAACAGATTTTCAAGAAATTGTAAATTATTTTATTCCTAAGGAAATAGTTGACGTATTTCCAGTGATCTGTGATTAACAAAGCATGATATCAGCAACTCGTGCATTAATAACTTGATTTTCCACAATACTTTATTTTTTTAAATTATATTTTAAAAAATCAAAACAGAATTATATGCTTATGTAAAGTTTAAAACTACTGAAAGAAAATATTGACCAAAAAAAAAAACTGATAGTATATTATGCTTACCTTTTTTAATCATAAGAAACTGTTTTTCTATGTAATTTCTTCACACTTGTTTAAGATATTTAATTATCTGTAATTGTCTTTCAATTTTAATTTATTATCACGTTAAATAGTACCTAATTTTTCTTAAATTTAATTTTTTATATTCTGTACATTTTTCATTCAAAACCTATTAATTAATAGTACTGAATATACAATTACCTCCTCTCTTCATCTGCTATTAGAGAAGTATGCTCATCACCAGAATCGCCTTCTCCTCCAGAAAATACTCCCGTAGTGGAAATTAAATTGATAGTAGATTTAACTTTATCAGCAACTTTCTAACAAAAAAAACAAAACAAAACAATGCACACACACTTAATTCGTTTAATAAATTACATTGTGTCAATAATATTATTTTTATTCAGAGGCTAAACTCTCCATTCAGTAGGGCCACCAGTGCAAGTCAAAGTAATCAATGAATGCAAGAAGGTTTGTGCATAAAATTCCTATCTAGTGCCTACTCATCCAACACCCCCAGACTAGTTTCCAGCTTGTGGCTTTCATCAGTGAGGAGCCTGGGATCTGAGAGCACTGCACTTAGATCTGGGTGCAGTGCTCTCAGATCCAATGCTCTCTCACTGATGAAAGCCACAAGCTAGGTGCACTGTTCTCAGATCCAAACCTCCTCACTGATGAAAGCCACAAGTGGGAAACTAGTCTGAGGATGTTGGATGAGTAGGCATTAGATAGGTATTTTATGCACAAACCTTCTTGCGTTCTTGATTACTCTGGTTTGCACTGATGGCACAAATGTATGGAGAGTTTAGCTTCTGTGTAAACAGCTTGTGTAAATATAAGGAATGGTGACAATGTAATATTTAGTGGTTTAAAATATTATTTTTATGTAGTAAAATAAGATATGATATTCTCAACCCACATAATAGTGACAGCTTCACACTCAACAATGTTTTTAATAAGTCATGTTACTGATAGCACTATAATATTAAAAATGAACTAAAGAAAGTGGCATGGTGAGATACATGTATGTATGTATGCATGTATGTATGTATGTATGTATGTATGTATGTATGTATGTACGCATTGTAACGGTAAGAACTCATATGCTTTATTAACACATTGCAAAATTCCATCACCATGTTCGAAGAGCAGTACAATAGGTGGGTTCAGGTCCTACTGTACCGTGTTCGAACATAGTCATTTCATTTCACAACAAAACTCACATGACAACGCGTATACCATAACAAAAGCAAATATCTTTCTAGGCCCGGTGGTCAGGTAAACGAGACTCTAATTAAATTATTTTAATATTAAGGGCTACTGCTATACACTTAATACGAGTTTGATAATGAAACAAGATCTAAAATATTATTATTAAATCAAGCAGACACGCAAACATAGAAATAGATATATATATAAATATTTAATTTAGATTAATTAATATACATGTAATTTATTATGCTACCAGGGTATCATATTCAATAATATCTCATGCCTCACGTTTAAGTTGCAAATGTTGCGAGATTACGCTAAGAGATCATAATGAGGAGTGCATTTGCCAACTCAGCAATCACTATTTACTTTCTTCTCATTTATATACACTAACAAATTGCAGATGTGGCGGAGTGGAAATAGATTGAGCATAGACATTCATAATATTACTAAAGCGACCTACGATAGTTTGGATGCTGCCAAACTATAAAGAGATTCGGCTTTCTAAGAGAATGACTGCTGAGAAACGTTGAAGGCGAGAGGGACGGCCAAACATCAGATCAGAGCCTTTAGGAGTTGTCACGAGTGCGGCATCAGTATGAGGTCGTAGTCTTTCCATCCCCGACCGCGTGACAAGTTTAGTTACCATTGGAGTCATTTCTTATGCCCTTTGATCATGGGAATTAAAACATTTAAAGAACCTCTATTTCGTTTCTGCGGTTTAAATTTAAGGCATCGATAAACCAACGCAGTTCACACCTATAATGCAAACACATTTATCTACTCTATGCTTTTTAAATATAAAATTTACTTCCAATTCCCACATTGAATAAGCAAACGATTTACTGTCTATTATCCCCCCTTCTCTTTTCATATCACAATCCTACTCTAGATGTAAAGACTTAGCGAATTAACTTATAACATTATTTAAAATGAATGATCGCCAAGTGGCTAATACACTATACTAATAATTATAGAATCTCGTCTTCATAATACATATTGAATTAAAATCATAATTCCCGAGCTGAGCATTTATTAAAAGATACAGGTTTATGTGAATCTAAAGTCGCGCAAAAGAGTGGCAACTCTTTTGCTAATTAAAATGGGAAGAAAACATCAGCTCGGAAATCAAGTGGGCATGAAATATAATATTTAACTAATAACAAACAAAATTTAGATACCCAAGCAGAAGAATAAGAATAGGTTGTTTTAATGAGATTTATAAATATGATATTACTTTACACATAATTACAAGATCGATATTAGAGTTTAGTTTAAAATTACACTACATTGGATTTAAGAGATGAAATATTAAAGGTACAGCAGAGAATAGAAATTTAGCTTTAGAGTTCAAGAGACAATCTTTTAATCTTGGGTATCGTTTTACCTTCGACTAGTGGAAGTGTGCACACTTGATGGGAGTCTGAGGTTCCTTATTTAACAGCGTTTATATTTAAGTGAAATATGTAGGCAGCAGTCCAAGTTCGGATTTATTGCATTTTTATGGGAAGCTCCGTATTTCCACAGTCCGGAGAAGCGCAGCAGACACCTACTCCTCGCACATTGTTAGATGAAAATTAGTATCTGGATAAGAAATAAACAACAGTAACAGCATACTTTTAAATTTAATAGCCCTTCTCTTTTTTTTTTAACCAGTTGTTGCTTTTATTCTCTTTTTCTTTATCTCTCAGATCCATCGAACAATTGAGTCATCCATCCAAGCGGTCTCTCTGGTCTGTGCTATATATCTCTTTAGATCACGGATGCATTAGTGGCACAGGTTGAAATTTCAATTTCAATCCGACCACCTTTTTAATTTACCTTACATGATGTATTTAGAAATGCTTTTAATAAACCTTTTTACAATTATGAGTTTAAGAATACTTTTTAGCTTTGTCATCTTTTCCCCTCCCGCTATGATTTGCACTCTAATTAGCAGGGGAATATCTATTTTTAAAATATCTTTACATTTACAATTAAAATAACTTTTAGATTTTATAATTTAAGTATTACATAAATCTGACCTAAATAATAACAAAATGTTTACATTTAAAATAAAACTATTTTAGATTTTATAATTTAAAATATGACGTAAATCTAATCAAAATACTAATAATACGATTATTAAATCTTACGCATAATTACGCATGACAATCTAATAATTATTTGCAGTGGGTTATTTTTAACATAGACTATTGGAGTGTGTGCATATATACAATATTTTTAAATAGCTGTACATACATTTTATAATATTATGCACAAAGTCCAATATTCAAGGTCAGAACCTATGTAAACTAATAATAATGGGTGAGAGGCGGAGCGATGACAGAACTAAGGTGAAACTAAGATTTGAATACAAATCTTACTGTTTCATATTCCCTTACTCGGAATGGATAGTAATAAATGAATCTTCCCTTTTTAATAAAGAGAAAAAAAAACTGCCTAGAATTCATGAATACACATCTTTTCTTATTATATACTTTTTTTTTTTCCTTTTTAAAACCTGGATTTAGGGCAAAACGATATCATACTCGGATCAGTGATTAATATACTAGCTTCTACAACCCCCCCCCCCTTTTTTTTATAGATTTATCTGACAAAATATGGGTTAAACTGGCTTGTTCTTTCTTTCCTTTTCCAGTTTCGACGATCTCGGCAGGCCCTATGAAATAGTTTTAGTTAGATTCCTGGGTCGTGTGGGTGATGTCTACAGGGATTGAGGCTCCGAGCATTGTAGGTCCCTTTTATAGCGCCCTTATGTTTCAGTAGGTACGCATTCGGTCCGCATTTGCTATGGATGAGATAAGGCCCTTGGTATAAGGTAAAGAACTTTTTGTACATCTTGAGGCCCTGATTGCTTGATTGTGGTGTCCGTAGAGGGGGCTGGCGATGGCGACTTGCTCACTCTGCCCCGCCTGGTGGGATAGGAGGAAATCTTGGATACTCTCGAGATGTTCTTGAGGGTTCTCCCCCATTTCTCCTTGAAAAATTTTGATGTGTATAAACTCGGCCAGATCACGTTGTATGCTTACAGTCTCACGTTGTTCCCGAGTTTCCATGTCTGTTCTGGGGTTGCTTTCTTTTCTATCCTCGGTCATATCCGGTGACTCTGATGTGACATCCTCCTTTTGCTTTCCTACTGGACCCTCTACTGCTTTCACCTCAAGACTCTCATTATTTTCGTGGCTTTGTCCTACATCCTGTTTTATCCCTTTTAGTTCGTTAATTATACATTCTTTGATTTCCCTCATTTCTTTCTCTCTTAATTTCCTTTCTTGTTCGTACAACTCCCTCATTTCTTTCCTTTTCTGTTGATATAGTTCCCTCATCGCTTTCATTCCCTGTCTAAACATTTCCTCTACGAACTTTATCTGGAAGTCTCTTGGCTCTTGTGGTGTTTCTAATTTGCAAACTCCCTCCATTTCATCCATGGTTCACCCTTGCTATATATTTTATATATATATATTTTCTAATGACTTATTACTAGCTATTATCTTTGCTCTTTGTTGCTGTTCTGATATCTAATGGCTTATTGCTATACTCCCACAGGACTATGGCTATATCTGCTCTTCCCGCTATTCTTTCTACTTATCTTGCCCTACTCTGACTGCCATCCCTATCTAGATTAATTACAATTTGCTGCTACTATTATTCCTCTGGTTCTTATACATATTTTTTTTTTTTTCAGATCCAAGTATGTCTGCTCAATATCTCGTTTCAACTCACTCGATTTTTTTTAATTTAAATTACTACATTATAAACTCGCTTTTAAGACATCTCATCCCACTATATATATTTTTGGTATACTACCAATCTTTCACTTTGTAGTATTAGCAGTTATAAAACAATACATATAAAAAAAAATTTTTTCTGCCCACTCTCAGGGTATTTTTGTATTCGACCCACATTGCGGCGTCAGCGGCTAAAAAAAATATACTATGTAACGGTAAAAACTCGTATGCCTTATTAACAGGTTGCAAAATTCCACCACCATGTTTAAAAAGCAGCACAATAGGTGGGTTCAGGTTCTACTGTACCGGGTTCGAACATAATCATTTCATTTCACAACAAAACCCACATGACCGCGTATAACAATAGCAAATATCTTTCTAGGTCCTGGTGGTCAGGTAAACAAGAGACTCTAATTAAATTATTTTAATATTAAGGGCTACTGCTATATACTTAATACAAATTTGATAATGAAACAAGATCTAAAATATTATTATTAAATCAAGCAGACACGCAAACATAGAAATAGATATATATATATAAATATTTAATAACTATTAATTAATGTACATGTAATTTATTACGTTACCAGGATATCATATTCAATCATATCTCATGCCTCACATTTAAGTTGCGAATATTACGCACAAAGTCCAATATTCAAGATCAGAACCTATGTAAACTAATAATAATGGGTGAAAGGTGGAGCGATGACAGAACTAAGGAGAAACTAAGATTTGAATACAAATCTTACTGTTGGAGTATGTAAGATTAAAAGTGTAATTAATGTTGGAAAAGAAATAGAAAGGAAAAATATGTTTGCCCTTAGGAAAGCTAATAAAAACAAAGGAAAATATGGTTTGAAGAGAGAATGATGGCTAAGAGTAAAAAGCATCTTTTTTACAAAAAATGCCTAAGAATTGTTATATGGAAAAAAATAAATTAAAAAAACAACTTTTAAAGTTAATTAAATGGAAAAAGATTTTCTTGAGAAATTATAAGATATATGCAAGATTAAATTTTCTTACAGAAATGATAGATACAAGATATGCAGAAGAAATGATGTCTATCTTCATTTTATTTAAAATATGTGAATATTTAGATGAGTTGTTAAATAAATGCTTTTTTTTTATAAGGAATGAATTATGATTAAGGTTAAAAGAATTAGATTTTCTGATGACATAGCAATACTTCAAGACAATGAGAATGAGCTCAATGTTATGTAGGACTGAAAAAGCTGTAGAAAGATGGATTGGTAATAAAAGCAAATAAAATTAAATAATTAAAAAAGGATCAAAAATAAACACTGGACAGGAAGTTATAGAGTATATTATCATTGAATATTTGGCAAGTTGGATAAGTAATAATGGGAGCAGTGACAAAGAGATCAAAATGAAAATTGCAATGATTAACTAATCTTTTAACAAGGATAAAAAGTTATTATATTAACCATTGAAATTAAATTTAATAAAAAGCTCCATTACACATTTTGGAGTACTGCTTTGTACAAACATAAGCATGAATGATAAGGAAAAGCAAGGTGGGAAAGTTGAAGGGTTTAGATATATTTATTTTGAAAAGAATATATTTGAGGAGATGAAATTGGAAATATAAGAATGCTGAAAAAAAAAAGATTACACTTTTGAGAAATTTATGTAGAAAAAGAAAACTGAATTGAGCACATATTTAAAGGCAGGAGAATTATATTTTAGAAATGATTGTAGAAGTTATGAGGAAAAAAGTAAAAGAAAAAAAAAGTGATAACTGATTTTGAAGAAATAAATAGTTATGAACAGTGAACATGCTGTATCAATATACACTACCTTGATTATACACAATCCAAAAATAAAAATAAACAAAAAATAAAAACTTCAAAATTCATAATTTAATAAATTTTACAATATGGCAGCACCTTTTTTTTTTGTTGTTTTAGTGTGATGTATGCAATTATATTTGTTAATAAAGTTTTTTTTGATTATGTTAAAGCACATACATTTTATTCTTCTTTTATTTTTTCTGCATTTTGATAAGGTACATAAAGTCAGAAAATTTAAGAACATTTGTAAAGAGTCTCAGAAAATTTATTAAAGTTTGAACAGTTTAACCAAGAATTTGAAATTGACAATAGCAAATAGGGTTAGTGTATCGATTCTGAAGTTGAGACGGATTGGAAAATATCAAAATAACTAGAAAGATTGTTATATCTGGTAAGAATGAAACTGCTATTGCATTTTATTAGAAAAAAAAAAGAGGATTTCATCTAGAAGCGTGATATTTGCAATGAAAATCTGCCACTTCGCTATTTATTTTATTTTTTTAAAAAATAGATATATGCTATAGTAGGTTTTTGCTTATTTTTATTTTTTGAGTGAATGAGAATGAACACACACACACACAATAAATGTGTGTTCTCATTTTATTATTAATAGCTACATTATTATATTTTTAAATTTTGTTTATATTATATTCTTAATTTTAATGTAATAGCAATCAAATCAGCAAAAAATTAATGTTTTCAGCAGACTAATTATGAATATGACGAGAAAGCTTTGAAAATATACTTGATACTATAAATCTTACTAAATTTTATATTTAAACTCTGTTTTAGTATTTTTTACATTAATATTTAGAATGGCAGAGTATCAAAATGTAATTATATATTCTTAATTTGTATATGCATACTATAAACATAAAAAAGTATCTGTGTTATATATGCATGTTGAAAAATATTGTACACTTGCAATTCAGTAAATAATATATTTATTGTAATCAAAGTTAACAAAACATGAACTATTACATGTGATGTTAATGTACACAAAGGGAGGCTTGTCACAAAATATAGTAAATATCACAGTTCCTCTGCATATACATGAAATATGTGATGATGTGAACATACACAAGTAGAAAAACCATCAACATATAATAAAGTCTATAAGATTTTGTTTTGTTTAAATTATCTATTATATATCTTTCACCCTACTTACCTTTTGTAAGGAATTATATCTCTGAATAGTTTCTCGAAACTCATTTCTTAATCTTTCTAAATGAAGTTTTTGATGCTGTAAATAAAATAATAACACAATTAAAATATTAAATAATACACATTTTAAATAAAATTCTACAAACATTTGTAGGTGCATAAGTAAATTGAAAATTAATATTAATAAATTTAATTTGTAAATCCCAATCGAAAATTTAATTTTTGCTCTCAATAAGATTATTGTAGAATTCATTCAATCTTAGATCATTCTGGATGTCTCATGCTCATATCTTAATACAATTTGTCACTTCTTAATACTAATACTTAAACTCATTTTTAAGGGCTTGTATTTCATAAATTAACTTAAATATCTATAAAATTAATAATGGCTTCTAATTATAGTTTATATGTGATGTTTTTTTGTTTTTTTTTAAACTACTCTTACTTGTAATTTTATCAAATAAGCAATTACTAACCTAGAATCTATTTTACTTCTTTTGGCTGTAAAGTAATGATTAAATGAAGCCACTTGTTGTAGTAGCCAACAATTTTTGTCCTCAGTTTAATTAGAAACAAAAGAAGATTCTTCTTTCGTTTTTAACTTAAGTAGTTTAACTTAAGCTATCAATAGTAATTAATAATTAATTAGCAATACCAATGCTAAACATATCATAATTAATCTACGAAAATATTTAATCTAATATATATAGCTCTCAGAATGAGACAAATTATTATTTACAGGATGTTAAAAGATGTGATTTTTCTAAGTCCTAATACTTATAAAAATAAGAATTTAAATTCAAATAACTTAGATTAGAAATAAAAACTATTATTGGACAAAGAAACAAGTAGTTAAACTTACACTATCAATATTAATTGATTGTTACTTAATAATATCACTGCATAACATATCTTCCTAGTTATTACAGAAATATCCAGATTCATTCTTTTGATACAAATATATACACAACAGATATATAGAAAAAAATTATCATATTTCTAGACATATTCTTAGAAATGAGAAATGAACAAGTTTAAGAACTAAAAAAATTGAAAAAAATAAAACAAAATAAGAAAAAAATCTGGAATAATTAAAAAAATCAGTAAAACTTTGATATTTATTTCCAAAAACAAATATAAATATTAGCATTTCATTAAAATTATATATTTTGTGCTTATGTGAAGATAATATGGGTTATTTTCATCACCTAGTTTTTGAAATGTTTGAAAAAATTCAAACTTCATTTATACTTTTCCATATATATTCAACTATTAGTAATAACATATACGTTAGCCAAAATGTGTATTATTATTAACAGTTGAATGTATCTATAATAATATAAATCATGTTTAATTTTTTTTAAAAAAAAAAACATTTAACAATCAATCTAGATGATAAAAGTAATCCAATATATAACTAGAAATAAATTTCATCATCATAAACTTTCAAACATAATACCAAATTATTTTTTCATCTTGAAATATGAAGATATTTAAAATACAAAACTGATATTAAACAGAATAAGAAAAATATGCAAAATAACAACTATTTATTTTATTACACAATTAAAATGTGGACAGCTAAAATTGGACATTATTTTTCTGAACAGTTTAAAATAATCTAAGATTTGAGTAAAGGATTATTTATGCATGTAAAAAATTATTTGTTTTGCATTTGTTTCAAATGAGAAAAAATTCATATGATTTTTTTTTTTTAATAAGCATCAGTCTTCTTTCAAAGAGCAAATTATTTGCAATAAACTATATAGTTAATAAACTACTTTCAATCTATATAAATAGCATGCAAAATTTCCCAATCAATATCTTAAACATTACAATACAAAAAAAAAAAAAACATTGACTAGCTACAAATCATTATTTAGCAGTGTCTTCTTAACAGAATGTATGCCATTAGCCAAAAACTAATCATTTAAGTCCATAAGCACTAAGAGAATTGATATGTCTACTAATAATTCAATTTTTATACTGTGCTTATCTTTGTAATTAAGTAATGTAATGTGTTTCGAATAAAATGTGTGTGCACATACATATAAAAATATTTAATAAATAAATAATATTAAATATGCTTAAATAAATTTTAAAATTACCTTATCTGTACTACTTTCGACAAAAGTATTTAATTTTTTTAAAGAAGCTGTAGCATTTACAACTGTCCGATTTGTATTTTGTTGGGTATCATGACTGAAATATAACATTACATATTATTACTTTTAAAATTGATTTAATGCAATTCTGAAGACAAATATTTAAAGTTTTTTTTTTTTTTGTTATAACAAACTAATTCTTTAAAATGAATTAAAACAAAAAAGAATTGTTACTATAAAATATCTAAATGATTGCACAAATGCCTTATATAAATTGCATAAAAAAGTATGCTAATAATATGGATGGTTGAAGAGTTGAAGTGTGGAGAAGATTGAAGCCTGTCCATTAAAGTATGTAAATTTTCTATTTTAATATAAAACTGAGCATTGATTATACGTGTGTGGAAGATGATGATCTGAACCAACTGATGAGTGTTGGTTCAGCATGGAATATGTATATTGGAGATCATTTGTCTTTTTCACATGTATGTGGTCATGTGTATCAGTTGTATAAGATGGAGTAGATAGCTATAGGAAGCTTGAAAGTCTGAGTTCAAATCCCTTCTAAATTGCATATCATATAATCAAAAGGTTTATAACAAAGGGATAAAAGATGTTTGTTCTAAATATTACAATGTTGCATACAGTATAACACCTAATATAAATAAGTTACTTAATAATTCTGAAGATAGCATTGATAAAAAGTAAAGAAGTGATGAAATATATAAAATCACTTATTTTTGTGAGATATTATATTGGTGAGAGTTACAGTTCAGTGAAAAAAAAAATTAAATAACATAAATTATTGTATGAGAGAATTAAAGCATACAAAATAAAGAATGCTCAAACTTTTTTTGTTTAATGATCATGAACTTTGACAAAAATATTACATGACAAGAATAAAAAAAGCTATTTTTCAAGATAATTACAAAATGTACTACTGGCATAGCATAATTAATAGTACAGAAACTGAAAATCAGAACACTTGGACAAAATAACCAATAAACAGAGAGATGAAATCAATCTATGGAAAACATTCTCTATTTCAACAAAAATTTTTTAAAAATGCCAATCAGAAACAAAACGACACTTAATCTATAATTCTAAACAAAATTTTGCAGCATATTGTAGGTTCATTAGCTACTGTCCATAGAGACTTTGAGACAAATATACAAACTACACATAAATTTGGATAACTAACAAACAATGTGGCAGAAGACTCTGGACAATAAAAATAATAATAATATAATAAGTGTAATAAGTGCGCTTATAAGCAATTATAGAGAAGTTTATTATTTTACTGAATTTAAATAAATTTACATTTCTTCAAATATATACATTCATCTCTCCATTATTATTCTATTTCACCTTGCTATGAATATGAGAACACCATAACAAGCTTGCATATAAACACACTTGTTACATTTATTACATTTCGTATAGAAGAAATAAAAACAGTTAACATCATTCAATAATAATATATATATATATATATAAATATTTTATAAAAAACTATTTTATTTATTGTGGACTAAAAAGCCTTAAAAATAGTTGTTTCTTCAAAGATAATAGGGATTTTTAGGCTAATTTGAAATAAAAGTGTGGGGTATTCAGAAATTAATTAATTCAATCATCTTGTTGTAAAAAGTAGAGATTGAATTAATTAATTTATATAGATCTCATGCTTCTATTTCAAATTAAATACAAAAATCTCAATTGAGGTTAAAGAAACAATAGTTTAGACTTTTTAGTTCACTGTAAATAAGAGTTTATTGTAAAATATTATATATATATTGTTTTTAATATATGCACAGTAAATAAAAGCATTTGCTATAAAAATATTTATATATTATTATTTTTCATTTTCTAATATTTGGATAATTTTTGCAATTATTGCAAATGCCAATCTTCTTAATATTTGAAAGGAAATCAATGTATTAATGATTGTTTACAATATTGTTTTATTTGGAAAGCATTTTTAAAAAATCAGTAAAATCAAGTTTTACAATCAAGAAAAAATAAAATTTCAGACATTTTTTTAAAAAAGAAACTTTTACAATCAATAAAATAAAAATAAAGAATTGTTTTTATTTCTATTTTAATGAATTGTTAATATTTATTAAACTAAGTGATGTGATGTACCGTGGCTTCTCCTTAAACGAAGTCAAGAATCTCTCAGCAATTATATCCAGAGAAATCTGTTAGTCACTTTATTTTCCATTCCCCACTCTAAGTTTTCCCATATTCTGCTCCACAACATAATCTTTGTCAACTCTATGGTCTTTATATCTAAATCCCCCTTCTCTTTTTCCAAACCCAGCATAAAACCAATAATCCACTTTCTGTATAATTACTTTTTTCATATTTATTTTTCCATAACTTCATTATATGTACCCTTTCTGTTTTCAATCATTTACATTCAATTAACATATGCCTAATATTTTCTATTCCTTCCTTACACAATTTGCAGACTAAATCACCCATATTTTTCCATTTACATATATATTCTCTTCTTGCTAAAGATCCTCTTCGAGCCTTAAACAATAAACTACTTTCCTTACTATTATCATATATTAACTCGCACATGATATTCTGTTTACTTTTACATATATTTAAACACTTTTTACTCTCCATACTAGTTCTCCATCTCTCTAACTACCTATTCTTTATTAATAAATCTATTCTTTTATCCCATTCCTTACCACTATAACACTCACCAATCCTCCTAACACAATCATCCCATCTTTTGTACAAATATACAGATATAAGTTCTTTATCCAAATCTTTTGCATACCGCATTATCTTTCTCACCCATCTTGTTGCCTGCCCTTTACTCGTAACCCAATTAAGTACTATTTTGGCTATTCTTTTATTTTTTATCCATAACATTTTCATTTTACTTTTTCATCTCTCATATAAAAACATGACCATCCCATTTCTCCTAGAATTGCCTCCCTTACTGTCCATACATCTGCATCCAATGCATGTCTTCCTACTTCCCTTTGTACTTTTTCTAAGTAAGCTAATACCTCTTTACTAACACATAATGCATCATTACCATATGTTAACCCTGCTACTGCAACTCCCTTCAAATATAATTTTAGCTACATCATATTTATTATATGAAAACACTGTTAATTTCTTTATCAATCCCTTTCTTCTCTTTGCTTCATTTATCAATTTTTTCTCCCATTCATCCAAACAATTTTTCTGATTACTTAAAATAATTCCCAAATAACTATATCTATTCACCACACTTAATATCTCCCAATAAAAATTCTACATCTTCTCTTTCCCTAATATTAACCATCATTATATTTGATTTTTCTTCACTAAATTTAATCCCAATCTCTTTATCCACCCTTGCACATGTCCTCAGCATAACTTCCATATCTTCTCTTCTTTCTGCACACAAAAATATATCATCCGCAAATAAAAAAGACCTGACAAAATATAGACTCCCTTACCACCTATTAACAGTATCTCTATCCCTCTTCCTAATCTTTCTATTGCAATTTCCATTTCACTCAAATAGAACACAAACAAAATAGGTGACCTAGGGCATCTTTGCCTTAGTCCCACCCCATTTTTAACTTTAACTGATTCTATATTCCCTAATTGATATATATAGTAATTATTTTCATATAATTTCTTAATAATATTCACTAAAGCTTCATCCATTCCCAAATTTGCTAAACTTATCCATAATCTATTTTTATTTACTCTATTATATGCCTTCTCTATATCTATAAAACTCATATACAACTGTCTACCTGAATTCCTACTCATATCCATAAGTTGTGTAACTACAAATAAACTATTTTCTATATGCCTGTCTAATCTAAAACCTCCTTGCATTTCCCCCACTATATTATTCCCTTCCTTCCATTTTACAACTCTTCTAGCCACCATATATGAGAAAACTTTATATAAAACTGATGTTACCGCTATCGGTCTATAATTATTTAACTTTCTATGATCCTTACCCTTTCCTTTAAATAATCTTACTCTTGTATTACTCCAACTACTAGGAAAAACTCTATTCTGTGCCATCTTATTAAAACAGGATAATAACTTTACTTTTGCCCTATATCTTAAATTCATTACCATTCTGCTGCCCATCCATCTAAATCTCTTGCCTTTCCACTTTTCAATTTCTTCTCTACCTCATTCAATTCATTTTTTATAAACCTAATATTCCCATTAATATATGCTTTCATGTTTTCTATCACTCTATCTTTCACATCTAACATCTTTTCTATATCCATTACATATCTATTTAAGATTCTCTCTAAATGTTCTACACTCTATTCCCTCATCATCTAGTACTACTATCTCTCTTTCCCTATATTCCTTCTTTTAATGTAATTCCAAAATTTTTTACTCTCATCTCTTCCACTTTTATTAATATCCTCCAACAATTTACTATTCAATTTCATTCTCTCTCAATAATTATCTATTTTAGCCAACTTTTTCTTTTCTAAGTACTTTTCCCATTTAGCATTAATATCTTTTTCATTTTCCTTGTTCTTAATAGCACACTTATATTCTCTGCATGTTTCTTTCCTCTCTTTTACACTTTTACTAATTCTCATTTTTTTATTACTTTTATTATTGTGAATATTCTCACCTAAAACCCTATTTGCCACTTTTTCTATTTCTTTACACCAGTCCTTACAGTCATCCCCAACCAACTCTTCCATGATTTCTTCAATTTATATTTTGTACTCTTCCAACTGATTCTTATCATTCACTCTCCATCCACATCTTTCACTATTATTTCTTTTATTTCTATTCTCCATCACATTACTAAGAATTTCAATTACAATGAAGTTATGATCACTAGTGCGTACTTTTTCTTCATTAATTTTCCGTATTTTATTCATTCCATCTTTCTCTACCAACACATAATCTATTGTGTAAAATATATTATTTCTAGACTATGTGTATTGTCCCTCATAAATATTTGATAAATTTCCAATACTCAAATTCACTTTCTGACAAAATTTCTTCAAAAGCTGCCCATTTTTATTATTTACATCATCAATTTCTTCCATATGTCCATTCATATCCCTTATAACCATTATTCTCTTCCCCTTTTCTTTAAAACTTTTTATATCCTTAACTAGACATTCACATATGTTACTGTTCCACTCCATTATAATTTGACTATCTCCAGTGGCTATATGAACTATAGCCACCATCTATTCTTGTCTACCCAACCTTATTTCAAACCACAAATGTTCTTGACCTTTAACAAAATTTAAATATTTTTTTGGTATAACATCTATACCACCACCCCTTTTTTCTTTTTCTTTTCTATTTATATCCTGTTCCAAAATAGGTTCTTCTTCTCTTAGATGTGTTTCCACTACTGCTAATACCTCAAGCTCTTCATTTTCAATTGTTTTATTTAATTCCATCCACTTTTCTGGTCTCCTACCATCTTGCATATTCAAATATCCAATTTTAATAATTTCTTCTTTCCTAACTACTCTTTTATAAATTCTTTTAATTCTTTCTTCTCCATTACATTTATAAATAACTTTCTTACCATTAATTTTACAGACTCATTCCTTCTCCATATCTACACTTATATCTAAATCAAATTCCTTTTGCTTATTTCTTACATTCCATCCATTCTTTTTCTTTTTGATAATATTGCAATATAAAATCCCACTCTTTTTGATAAGCTTTTTTAAAATATATATATACTGCCTCTTGTGTGCATCACTGGAAATTTATTGAACTAATATCAATGTGTTTGAAATTCAGAATGCCAACAACTCTATAATAAGCAAATGAGGACATCACTTTGTAATATTTCATTATCATATTGCATTGTCATCGATTTATGATACATGTACAAAATTTTTCCTTAACAGAGTTACTAGCTTAAAAAAGTATTTAAAATGACCAACCTAAGCTTGACAGCTGAAAAGCCAGTCACCTTTGAAGAGATGTGTCATATTCTACTTTTTTTAACTAATAATAAGTCTTGAAAGTTATTGTAAAGTGTGTGTGTGTGTGGGTCAGATTACCAGATAACATTATTATTTCTATATAATTTGCACTAATTTTCCAGGTTATAAGCAATTGCAGTTATTGTAAATAGCAAAAAGTACAAGTAGAAATGTAATAATTACAGTTTAATTAAAGAAGAAATTTATAAAAAAATATATAAATATGAAGATCTATAATTTAAAATTTATATGTAAATAATTGTTATATGCAAAAGCGTATATGTGATATGTTTAAAATCTGAATAAAGTTTGCAATTTTTGCCTAGTGCACTATTGACTAAGTTATATTAGTCAAAAGCATGGTATCTGACGAGGGAAGATTGCCTGCTTTATTAGAAAAATGTAAAATAATATAAAATTATATAATAGGTTGAAGGCAAATTGATCAGCCACTGACCAATCATTTGGGATGCCTTATTACTCAGTAGTAGGCACCCCCAAAGTTTAAAATTTGCGAATAACGGGTGGAGTTGCTATTGAAATATTCGCACCTGAAAAGCCTTATAATATGATTATGACTAATATAACTTAGTCGAAAGTGCATTAGGCAAAAATTGTAAACTTTGTTCAGATTTAAAGTGTATCACATTTTTGCATATAGTTGTTTCCATATTACATTTCCTTGAGATATTGTGCACCAAAATTTTCAACGTTATAAATAATTGTTGTAAAAATGTATATAATTTTTGTTTTTTTGTTAATAAAGATATTACTTAAAATAAAATAATACAATTTAATCATACATCCAGAGGGTTACATTTTTTTCACTCTATACATATAGCAATGTTAATTAAAATAAAAGAGTTTAAGGAGAGGTCTGAATTCTGCAGAGAAAAACTACCAATTGGTAAAACGGCTTGCGATTACTAAAAACAAAGCTATGTAATGGATCACTGATCCATAATTAAGGATACTGTTTTCTTCTGAGTACCATTTTTATATTCAGTAGAAATGGCAATTATGATAACTAGAATTTATTTTTTCAGTTCATTTAAAATAATATACATAGATGCATACATATTAATCATCATCTTATATACTAAATGTAGCATTTGTCTGTATAATCCCAGTTTATAAAATAATTAATATGATAAAACCAAATTTAAAACTCCAAAATTGCATCCTCCTCACAACAATTAATCTTATTAAAGATATCATATAAAAAAATTGTTGCTAAATGGTTATACTTACTAACTATACCCCTTATGAGTGGAGAAGGCTAACTCCCCCAAAACTCAGCCTCTTTTAATTATAGCAGGTATTTATACCTAAATTGATCTAGTTTTTTACTCATCAGCAAGATGACATCATATGATCAACCTGTTATTAAAAAACTCACTACGATCATTTCACAATTATTGTTTCATTAAAAAATAACTTTACCCAAAGACCCTTAATATCCACAGGAAAGATAATTAGAGTACTCCTTCTAAGTCATACACTAGAGTATTTACTATCAAAAATCTACATTTCTTTTTACAAATTTTGAAATAAAACAATGGATCCATACAAAACTGGATTGCCTTTGTTAGTAGGGTCATATATAAGTGACCTCATATCAAGAGTCATACTGCCACCTTAAAAACTTTTAGTTCTTGTTGTTGATCTACAAAAGAAAATCAAACATAGTACAACACACACCAAAGGCTATTCTAATGTGATTGCCCTGAAATCAGTCATTCTATGAAGTATTTAGAAAATATCTGACAATAAAAACATATTTATTAGAGCCAAACTTTTATCAAACAATATATTTGTATGGGGTGCTTTGCCAAGCCCAATTAGCTTTTAATCCAGTAGCATTTAAAATAAAAAAAAAGAAATGACCTTTGATTATATCATGTCATAACCGCACTGCACATATTTCACACCAAACTACAAGAAACAAGAAAAAAATATTTTTAACCATCCTCCATACTTTCTTGAAAATGCAGATGAAACATCTTTATCCCCTAGAGAATTTACACAGAAGCCCACATCAACATCAAACTCTTACCATCCAGAAATAACTGGAATATCATGCTTTGTATATAAATATTTAAATCAATTTACTGCAAAGTGTTTGTCTCATTTAGCAAATTTTTTTACAAAAAAAGTTAATCACATACCTACATTTTATTTCTCTGGAATCATTTATTGAAAAAACCAAGAGAAAATATACATATTAATTAATCTGCAGTCTATATCAATAAGTTCATTTGCATTTAAACTGTTAGATCAATGATTAAAGACAAGTTAGAACCATATCTTCTACCTTTGTTGTCAAGGATGCAATTTTCTAAGAAGGATAAGCTACTTATTTGTTTAAAATAGTTACTGAAACAGTCAGAAATAATAAAAAGTATAGCCTAATTATAATCCAATTAAATATAAAATCAGCTTATGACATGATCCTATTCAAACACCTGATTAACACATTAGCAAATAGAACAGTACTGCCAATGTTGTTAACCCAATCAAACAAGACTCCCTGCTAAGTGTCCTACTTTCATTATCTACACAAACACTTTACTTAAATCGATATAAAAAGAATTACTAGGAATATATATATATATAATATAAATGCATTATTAAAAATTCTAGCAAACTACTCAAGCACATATAAGCTAGAGTCCAACATAAACAATTCTTGTGTATGAACTACATACGTAGGATAGATTCACACACACAACACATTAAAGAAAAGCCCACTATCTTTGTAGGATTCTTGTTTTGTCTGAGTAATATAGAAATGCATCTACAAATAATAAGAAAACTAAAAATAAAATTGAAAATATCAATTCATTTACCAAATCTTATTACTTTATTTAAAAGTATCATTCAATTACTTTACAATAATAATATTTACTAAAGCTTTTACAAATAAAATATATTCTGTTTAGAAAGCTATTATGGGTCAAGAACATTGTCTCAATTTCACTAAACCATATACAAAGTTCCATTGATATGACATAATTTTGGGCTATATTCAATAAATATTTTCAAGATTCAGAAGATGTTAAATATTATTTTATTTTACGCAACAAAATTCCCATATATAAAAGTATTCTGTACTATCACTTCAGACAAACCATTGCTGGCAAAAGGTTACTGGAAAATCCTAATTATTCACTAATCAACATCCTCAACCTTTCTTATTGCCCTCTAAAAAGTAAATTCAGTTACTGGAAAGTGTATTTTCTAATCTATCCTTCATCCATAATGAATAATAATAGACTAAACCAAACATAAATAATAGAGAATTAACTTGAAAATTCAAGTTCTGGATACTAGAATCCAAATTTTATGATTTTCATATTAAACTAATCCCTCTCAACCTTAGATTTTTACAGACATAGAAGATACTACATAAAATACAGAAAGCATAGGCTGGTTATATAATCTGAAACTCAGTCACATTTCCTATTTAATTGCCCTATTGTCAATAATAGCTGTTTAGTTATTTCCATAATATATATAAAAATAATAATATTCAAACTCCTTTTCAAATATTTACTACAGATTAGCTATCTACAAATTCTTGCCAGTAATTTCATATTATTCTCCACGAGTTGTATTAAATGTTCTTTTATATATAATACCAATTCAAGAAGATCCCCAAATATGCTTTGAAATAAAGAGAATTACTCCATAGGAAAAAAAAAAAAAAACATCGCTAAATATGTAAATAGTAAGCTGGTCCATAATGCAACAATACTTAAGTGTATAACATAAAAAAAATATCTAATGGCAAGTAAAATAAAAGAAAAACTAAGACTCAAGATAAAATATAGAAAAATGATGGAACCCTGATTAATATAAACCACATTTTTCTGCATGTGATAAATTAATTATCAATGTAATTATTTTTGTTTACAATAAAGTCCAAATATATGATAATAATAACAATTCAAATTTGTTAATAAACACAACTTATAAAATCAAAATTGTTTATAGAGTTTATATGATGATAAAAATAATAATAATAATCATATGTTAGAATGAAATTCTGAAATTCTAATATAAAAAAAACAGGATATGGAAATAGAACTTACATTTTATCTCTTAATTCAAGATTATCTTTCTCAGTACCAATTTGCTTTAAAGCTCTGTCCAACAATGAAGCTAATGAAATAAATACATGCATAATTTGAATAAAATCATATATACAAAACAAATAAGAACAGATGACAAATATAATTTAATATTTCTTAGTGAATCATTTTATAGTTATATTATAATCTTTATCTTTTATTACTTAAAATTAGAAAAAAATAAATGAATACCTGTAAATATATAATACATTTACTTATAAAATGTGCTCTTATCTAAAAAAAATTATTGTATAATTAAATTTTTTTACATAGAGGGAGCCTAAAATAATGCACATCCAACTTCTATTTTTCATTATATATTTCATTTTATTTTACAGATATTGAGAATAAAAGCAAGAACTCTGAATGAAGAACAGAAAAAAAAGGACTTCTGAAGTAGTACTGAAAATGTCAAGAAACTATGGAAAATATGGCAAGAAGTATTTGACATAGTTACAGCAAAACATCCAGATAATTTGTTGTACCAATGCTGATATTTGTTAGATGAATTTCTTTAATGTTATTAGTCAATAAACGAGTGTCTAATAATTCTTAACTAGAAGCAAAACAAAAATAAAAGTCTGATCACCAGGAAATTAACAATTCTGGATAATAATAACTTTTCCTTACTGAAAAACCATTGCCCTGCAGCAAGCTGTTTAAAACTGTTTTACATTAATCTTCTATGTACATTTATTTAAAAATACAAATAATATATAAATTAAATAAGCACAAAATGTTAAAAATTTTATGTGAAAAAAAATATTGTATTAATAAAAAACAAATAATGAATTACAAAGTTAACATTTATTTTTTAACTGTTCTTTCCGCCATAATTTTACCATTGGTATTTTACCTGCTGATTTAAAAACCACTTTCAAAGTAAATCAGTTTCTTTGACTAAACAAAAGATGTCTTTTTTATTTGATTTCCAAATAAATGATAACAAAGACTTGGAAATATTTTTTTAAGATTTTTACTTTCATAAATTGCACAGATAAGCAAAGTTTAGTCCTTTTTTTTTGTAAAGCATTAAAATGGAAAATATTTTTTTGAGTTTTCTCTCATAATTGAAATTTACAATTGTTTTGGAGTATAAGTTAAACTTTTATTTGCAAAATGCTTTTTTTCTTGATTATTAGTTCTTACACAGGTCTTAATTGTGGCCTCAATCTATTTTCAAATGGAAGTTATCTTAGTGTCAGTTGCCTTCAATAACTTTTAACATCAAATTTAACTTCTAAACAAAGGATTTTATTTTATTTTAGAAGGTATTAATGAATATATAATAATAATAAAAAAAGTACATTACGGTACCTGAATACAACAAATATATGCTACAATAATACTGAATATTACTATTATTTTTGTTACCAGCTTGTGAAATGTGAACAAGTTTGACTCTGTGAGATTCTAATCTGTAAATCTTCTATTTTTGTTATTCTATAATTCTGAATTGTGATCATGCAAAACTGTTTTGAATGAAGATGTTATCTATAAAAACCTCTCTATAGTATAGCCAATGAGATATTGTAAAAAAATTAATTAAAATTGAAAAATCAGTTAAATTGCATTGCATTAATCAGACTATATATATTTGGCAAATATTTCATCCAAAATTAAAAAAAAAAATTTTTTTTAATACATTTACCAATTATTTCTATATGGAATGATTATATTTTTTTACTAATTTTATATTTAATTTAATACTTTGGAAATTATGTAACTTGGCAATTTTAATAAATAAAAAATTACATAGTGATTCCCAATGTATATGATTTTCATATCAACAGTTTCAGATATTTGGAATTAGACAAATTTAGCTAATAAATTGAAAAAGAAGTCAATAAAAAAAAAAGATTTTACTTTTCTAAACTCCAATTTTTTAGTTTACACTATGAACATTCGGTACTGTGAAAATGCAAACAAACAGTTGATGAAATCTTTTTTAATCTGATGAATATGCTATCAGGGATTATTTTTTTTACACTTAGTTTAAGTTACAATTTTTCACAATATCTTCACATTATTTTATAAAAATTATAATATAGTATATACTACAATAAAGGTAATATAACACAGAAAGCAATAAACCTGATAAAAATGTAGTCACTTTTATTTAAATTTAAATACTTTTAAAGTTATTAATTTTATATTTATTTATAAATTGCAAATTTTGATAGATAAATCTTAAAACAGATTTAGTACAAAATTGCAATTAAAGTTATGTATAAAAATGTCTTAGCTACGATATTTCATGTGGTCACTAATCTAAAAATTAAAAACACATTCTCTAACCTCTCTTGCTAAAAAAAATTATATTGGGTATATGTAAGATCTATTCCTTTTTCCAACAAATCCAAAAAAAATAAATAATAATTTCAGGACAAATTACTGCATATGCATTAAAAATAAACATTGATAAATTACAATTATTATGACTAAATTCTACAAAAGCCCTAAAACTAAAATACAATGTATGATGTCATTGCCTTATTTGTTATGTCTTTCTTCCTAAATTTTTTCCTTTATTCCATAAATCATTTTGCTGAATGATAAGGTTTTTTCTATTGTTAATATTTTAGTATGCATTCTTTGTTATTTTGCACTTTAAATAAAACTGAACTGACTAAATATTCATAATTGATATGTTTGCATTTTATTTTTTACAATGGCAACTAGTTTTTATCTACTAAAAATTAATTTCAAAATAATAGTCATGTGCAGTATAGATTTTTAAGTTTAAAACTATTAACTATTTTCAACTTATATATACATATATGGACATATTAATATTATTACTTTGAATATAAGTTGCTCTGAATTTAAGACACAGTAGGATTTTAAGCTTAGAAAATAGGAAAAAATCTATTAGTTAATAAAATTTTTGTTTTGAATTTAAGATGGATCCCCGCTTTTATTGGTGCAAAATTTGGATAAAAAGCACAAATATCTTGGTCAGAGTTATACATATACAAGTGGAAGTATAAAGGATAAAGTTAATGATAGAATTAAACTTTTATATAGGGGCTTTTGATAAAAATAATATTAAAAGGAAATATGCATATAGCTTTGAAAAGAAAGATTTTTAATAGTCATGCTTTACCAGTTTTCATAAATCTGAGATTTAGCATTTAACAGTAAGAAGAATACAAAGACTTTAAACCACTCATCAAAGTATGGAAAGATGAAAGTTACCAATAACAAGAATATATCAAAAACAAAATACATAAGGAAGGAAATAAATATTAGAGAATTAAGTGACTGAAATGGAACTGAGTTGAATATATTGATAGAAGAGCTGATATAAATGACAGTTGATGTTTTAAATTGAATCTCAAGAGATTATAAAAGATCTAGAAAACAACATGAGATGAATAGTTGAAATAAGGAAGTTCTCTGGGTATTGCAGAGAAGGAAAGCTAGAAATTGGAGTAACTGGATTAAATTTGGAAACTTTTTATCCTGAAATGAAATAATAATATTTGAAAATAATGATATTAGGATTTCAAATTCTTTATCTTTAAGTTAATTTATAAATTCATAATATTTCTATTTATCAGAATCTGTTATAACTAAAAAAATCTTTATATTAGTTATTGCATTATTATATAATATAGACCATAACATCATTTTTGAATTCCTCTTTCTTTTATTGTGGCAATAAATAGATGTAAAGACTCTCAAATCTCTCTCCATCATAATAGTCTAACAGCAAAATACATTATATCAAATCTGACATATCTTCATGTTTTCTTTATAGTAAGAATTCTTACTATTTTTCTCACTATTTATATAAATTTTTATTGACATATTGTTGTCTGAAAGTCTGCAATAAAAGCATTTTATTTGTAGATGTATTTTAAACTATTTCCATGACCTAGATGGTGTTAAAAGTTTTTGAGAAAAAATACAATTTCCAATGAATGGGCAAAAGAAAATTTAAGAAAATACTTATGAGAGTGACAAATAAATCTGTAAGTCAAACTAATGGGATAATCTATAATATTTATTACCCAGTCATTAATCTTGCCCTTAAAAAGAAAAAAATGAAGAAATCAGAAGCATGTCCATAAAATTTTTTTACTGACTATTGTTATTGACAGAATAATCTAAATCACTTTAAATTTAATACTTCACAAATTTAAAGTTCACTGATTTAATTTCCATAGTAATTGTGTTAATAACATCTGAAAAAGAAATGGAAAAAATTAAATAGTTTGAAGTTTTCTAAAAACATTTACAATATCAACTAGATGATGGAAATAGTCCAAATATAACAAATTTATTTTATGATCACAAAATAATAATTAAAAAACAAGTTTAACTATTTTTCCAAATTAATAACAAAAACATATTTGTTAAATTTAAAAGAATGAAAATTAATTTTAATTTCTTATATAATCATTTTTACTTTTAATATTTCCAAAGTTAAAACTATACATACATTATTTTTAAATATATAGACTTCTTGACATATTACTTCAATTCACCTAGCACCTCCTTTATTTTATTCAGTTCAGTGAAACAATAAATTATGATGTAAGAATATAATCTTCTAGTAGTTTCATATTTATATATTGACAATTTCTATCAACTAATATTAAATATTAAAGGTTTTTAATTAAAAAAATTTAACTTTATATAAATTTTCCAGTTACATTCATCTGTTAATAATAGTACACAAGTTTGTATATGCACAATGTTTCAAGTAGTATTATTCTCCTCTCTTCTTCAGATATTGCTGGTGATCAGTGGCAGTACTAGCATGGGAATTGGACCTAGACTCTTAGATTCTTGAATATTGAATTTTAACGCAATGCTCTAACCAACAAAGCCATCTTACCAAAGGCAACATCAATAGAAATTTTGTATACTTATGTATGAGGTTCCTCCTGATTTCTCCATTTTTTCCTTAAGAGCAAAGTTGATTAGTGGTTTCCATATATTATGTATAATCACCCAAAGCTGACTTATGGGTTATTTGTCATTATCATGTGAACAGCTTCTTTAAACCTTCTTTGTACCTTTTCCTCGTTATCTAATAATTTTGTACTTTCCCAATTAAACACATATTCATTGGTACATACATGGTCTGTTACCTTAGACCCAATCTGTTTTCTGTCTTCTAATCATGAGTTTGTGCTCTTGCAATTGCTTTTCAATGGGACGACTGGTCTCAATCAATATACATTCTTCAACAAAAGTTTTCAAGCAGTAAAAAAATCATACTCTACTTCTATAAAAAAAAAATTAAAAGAATGCCAAAAAAAAAGAAAACTTGCAAACCTACAGGGACATATCAAAAGTCATAATATACCAAGCAGTGTACCAGCTTCATCTGTTAAAGATCTCAGTTCTAAACATCTAACAGAAGCTGAAATTTCTGTTCTTGAAAAATGATTAAACTTTGCCATCACACCATCTAATATCGTTTTATTCGATATAATGGCAGCCACTGAGCAAGTCACTCAAAATTTGGCTTTAGAAGAAGCAGAATTACGCTGGGGAATAAAAAGAATACTTGAGAAGCAATAAAAATTGAAGTGTAACATATCCTATGATGAGAGGAAAGCAATTAAATTGCTCAAAGTAGACAATTTTATAATCATTCTCCCCTGCTAACAAAGGCAATGCAACAATTGTAATGGATACAATTGATTATGATAACAAAATACAAGAACTTCTCACAGCAGGCCAATACAGAAAAGTGGGAAAAAATCTGATACCGAGTACTTCAATGATTCAGAAAAAAGTAAACTAACATCACATTTCAACAAATTCCTCATCTTTATAGTCTACCTAAAATCCATAAGAATCATATTCCATTAAGACCTGTTGATAGATCTAGAAATTCACCTTGCCAAAATTTATCAATTGTTCTTCTCAAAGTTCTTAGTCCCTTGTCAAGTACTCTACACTTTGTAGTATTAATCAAGAACATGAAAATTGAAAGAACTGATATACTAATAAGTTATGGTATGAAAACATTGTCTATTATAAGAAAAAGATTAAAGGGTGACAATAGCTTACAAACCAGAACAATTCTTTCTCTTGATAGTATAATGGAACTATTAACATTCCGCATAATACAACACAAACTCTTCCACCAAAATCAAGGAATGGCTATGGGCTCACAATTGTCACCCCTGATTAACAATATTTACATGAAAAAATTTGAAACCACTGACATAAAGAATTTTCCATATCCACCTAAAGTTTGGTTTCCCTATGTTGATGATATATTTGTTATATGACCACATGGTGGAACACTACTACAAACTTTCTGGAAACAACATCAATAACATATCCCTTTCAATTAAATTCACAATAGAATTAGAACAAGAACAAAAATTAGCATTCTTAGATGTTGTTGTGACAAAACTACCTCATAGTAACAAAATCAAAACTACAGTTTAAAGAAAATCTACACATACACGAAAATAGTTAGCTATACATCCAATCATACCAGAAACACAAAACATGGAGTTATACTACCACTATAAAACAGAGCAAAAGAAGTTTGTTCAGAAACTAGTGATTTGAAAAAAAAAAAAGATCTATAAAGAACGAACTCATAAAAAATAGTTATCCATCAGCTGTCATTAAGAAAACGTTAAATATACAACAAAAAGAATCATCAAAAGAAAAAACGATTATTGGTATTGTAGTATGTATATTCTTATATACCAAATATAAAAAATAAATCCTAGATATGATATAGAATAAAATATCTTTATATACCAACAAAATAATATATGACATTAGCTGTAATATAATCATATAATCATAACATATAAAAGCTCTTTTCAGTAATTTTTAAATTTTTGCCTTTTTAAATATATCTTAGTTAATTACAAAAATAACCTATATTGCATACCTAGTGACATCTATTGGCTCTATATAAAATTAGCACAAGCCTTTAATTTATGCTTTTAATATCTTTATAATAACACATATTATATAAACCTCCATTCATTATCCAATTATTAGTTAAATTAATTGACATTTTATAATGTTCATACAATTATTTCTGTTATAATTAATGTAATTAGTTTTGTATATCATCCTTCTATTAATTTCTTTAATATAATTTAATGGACTTATATTTTTAACACAATCTATTCTATGTCCATAATTTAAATAGTGATCATATAATGCAGATCTGTTATCTCTCCTATTAATAGCATTATTATGTTCTTTAGCCCTTCTAATTGTTTCGCCATGTGCCCATAATAAACCATACTGCAAACCCCACAAGTAATTTTATATACTATATCCTTTTTATATTTTATATCATCTTTTATTTTATAATTCCCTAATAATATATCAAGATTTTTACTGTTTGACCATCCTATTTTAATATTATTATCTATATAATTTTTATTTTTTAATAATGTATGATAAATTTTAGAAACATATGAAAGTTTTACCATTTTATATTTTCTGGTTCACTATTATTACCTAAATTATATTGTTTATAATTAAAGAATATATTTCTAATGCTTCTAGGGTTATATCTGTAACTAGTATTTAACTTTATAAATTGCTCTTTTGCAAAGTAGCTATCTTTCTATCCGTGTTACACATATCATTTTTATTTTTAAAATTTTTAATAACTGCCATTTTTTATATCCATGCCTGTTGCAAATTCATAGAAATTATTTTTCTTAATTTATCTTCTTTAATGAAGTGTTTTAATATAATTATGTTATTATCATCTATTTATCTAAATACATTATTTTAACATCAATTTCTATAATTGTAAATTTTATATTATCCATATTATTATTAGGTTCATAAGTTTTCTTTATAACTCTTTTATTACCAATTATTAATATATCATCAACATATCTAAAGTAATGTATTATATCTTGATTTTCTATTCTATTATTAACAATTTTCATTTCGATTTCACTGATAAATATTGACAACATTAATCTGCTATTTGCACACCCCAACAAGGAAATTATGGATAATTTCATAAATTTAACAAGATATAAATTTTCTATAGAACAAAATATTTTATTAAATAAAAGTCAGTCTTCCATACCATTTGTGGATAATGATATTAAAAAAAAATAATTACAGATATAGAGCTGGCGAATATTTCTATGGAAGATAAGAAGAAATTAAATTACTTATTGAACAAACAATTATATGATATAAAAACTTCTAAGCAAGAATATAAATATAGAAGGATTACTAAAGAAATAAGAAATATATGTAAAAATAAAAAAATAACAATATGTAAAGAGGATAAAGGTAGTAAGTAGATTTGTGGTTTTATATTCTAAGGATTATATAGATAGGATAGAGTGTGAAATAAAAAAAGAAGGATATGAAAGATTATCAAAAGATCCTATTAACATGATAAAAAGTAAATATATAAAATTATTACAAAAAATGGAAGTGAAAAAAATTATTATTACAAATCAATATAAATTTTTATATCCTTCTTCTTATGAAAATCCATATTTATTTACTAAGGTTATTTACTAAGGTAAAAACTCATTAAGAGAATAATCCATTGAGATTATTATTTAATTTTACTGATTTTATACTACAGAGATTTTGTAAGCATTTAAATAAGTGGATAGTAAACATTATTGGTTATGGGGAATTTTGCATTAAAAATACAGAGGCTATTATAAATAAGTTAAATATGACAAAACTGAATAGTAACCAAAGTATATTTGTAATGGATATTGAGAAGATGTATCCTAGCATTCCAAGAACAAAAAGTATAGAAATATTAATACAGAAATTATATATGCATATTAATGATATAGAGGTAATTAATATTATAGAAGGTTTAATTTTAATTACATAATAGTTTATATTTTAAATATAATAGTGAATATTGGAGTATACATAAGGGATGGGTATTGGGGTGTGCAATTTAGCAGATTAATGTCGTCAATATTTATCAAAAAATGGAAATGAAAATTGTTAATAATAGAATAGAAATAAGATATAATACATTACTTTAGATATGTTGATGATATATTAATAATTGGTAATAAATAGTTATAAAGAAAACTTATAATGAAATTAATAATAATGTGGATAATATAAAATTTACAATTATAAAAATTGATGTTAAAGTAAAGTATTGATATAGAGAGAGATGATAATAACATAATTATATTAAAACACTTCATTAGAGAAGATAAATTAAAAAAAATAATTTCTACGGATTGGCAACAGGCATGGATACAAAAAATGGCAGTTATTAAAAATTTTTAAAATAAAAATGATAAATATAACACAGATAGAAAGACAGCTACTTTGCAAAAAGAGCAATTTATAAAGTTATATACTAGTTACGGATTTAAGCCTAGAAGCATTAGAAATATATTCTTTAATTATAAACAATATAATTAAGGTAATAATAGTGAACCAGAAAATAAAAAATGGGTAAAACTTTCATATGTTCCTAAAATTTATCACACATTATTAAAAAATAAAAATTATATAGATAAAAATATTAAAATAGGATGGTCAAACAATAAAAATCTTGATATATTATTAGGGAATTATAAAATAAAAGATGATATAAAATATAAAAAGGATATAGTATATAAAATTACTTGTGGGGTTTGCATATGGTTTATTATGGACATGCAGTGAAACAATTAGAAGGGCTAAAGAACATAATAATGCTATTAATAGGAGAGATGATAGATTTGCATTATTATGGACATGCGGTGAAACAATTAGAAGGGCTAAAGAACATAATGATATTAATAGGAGAGATGATAGATTTGCATTATATGTTCACTACTTAAAATATGGATATAGAATAGATTGTGTTAAGAATATAAGTCCATTAAATTATATTAAAGAAATTAATAGAGGGAAGATATATGAAACTACTTACATTAATTATAACAGAAATAATTGTATGAACATTTATAAAATGCCAATTAATTTACCTAATAATTGGATAATGAATGGAGGTTTATATAATATGTGTTATTATAAAGATATTAAAGCATAAGTTATGGGCTTGTGTTAATTTTATATTATGTACCGGTCAAAAGCATGTATCCATTCAACAAAACCCAGAACCCAAACAAAAGTACTTAGAGTCCAACTAAGCACAAGATACATAAGTCAGGGGCAATCGCAGACTCATACCTATTTGCATGAATTCTCAAGTTTCCAACTAATAAATAATGTTTTTGATGATATCAATAATACCCTTTTTCTTTTATTCCGGCCCAGATGAGGTCACAGTTCGCAGTAGACTGAGTAATATAATATTAAGAGGCACATGAGAAATTAACACTTAAATAATAATCATTCCTTTTGAATGATTGAAGATTAATTTAGTAGCAATTAATAAATTGGAGCTGTAACAATAATAGTGATACTCATGACCGATTTTATATATGTTGAATTCAATATTCATAATACCTCAATTAATAGAGTAATTCATACTAGAGATTCAGAACAACATAAATGAAAAGCAATCTAAATCATATCAAAAAGATTTATTACATTATATAATGATAGATTTTACAATGATTGAAAATTTGTTTATACAACTTATACAACTTGGGACTTTAGATCATTTGATTTGCAATTTCTGACAATTGATTACATAGTTTAACATATAAAACATAAAATACATACCGTTTTGAGTGTGCGACTGAATTCGTACAATAGATTTATAAGACATTTGTAATTAAGGTGCCAAGAATAAAATAACACCAAATAAGAGTTAGTCCTCTTTGACATTCAAATTTAAAAGAATAAATATATTACTATACCATAATTACTTTAGAGTTGTATTAGCATAGAATTTCAATTTCATGACTTATGTGGAAACAAGATGATTCATTTCCAATAATGATCAATTATTAATGATAAACGAGTACAGATGTTCGATTTCAAAAGAGCGTTTCAGGATATAAAAGAATCTATTTTAATAATAACAATAATGGAGGCGGTATGACTTTACAAGTACAATAAAATAAAGTAATCATTATTATCTTTGAACTATGCTTTGTCTAAATGATACAGATCATATATCTATATATATATATAAGGTATAAAATATGTGGTCCGCTAACCAAACATATTTTATACTACAATAAAGAAATCCCGTGAAGACATGCCAATTCTCTAATTAAAACATATCGTTCACATATAGGGATTTTCACGTACTGGGTGATCTAGATATGCTTCAGTAGGATAGGAAAACCAAGATCCACGAGCTGAGAATTCATAGACTTTCATGTGTAATCAAGACTTTAAAGTTGATTTATTTGAAAATCTCTTAAGGTAAACAAAGCAAAAAAGGTACGAAGCAATAATTGCACCTATAACAAATATAACGCCTAAGAAAAATAAAGTTTGTGTCATCAATGATCACAACATGTTAATTCCTGATTCAATAAAATGGCTCTTTTGCAACAGAATGTCCATAACAATAAAAGAAAGAAATGGGTCTTTAATGAAAAGAATATAAAGAGGGATGATTTAAGAAGTTTGCTTCCACATTTTAAAATCTTTATGGTTCCGAAAACATTGAGTTAGTCCTATATCAAAGAAAGCACGGCATTATTTAATATTATTTAAAATTTGCGGTTATTTGATGACATAACGGCTTACAAGCGTTATATATATATATATAAAGGATCTTAAAATATGGCAGAGAGTACATAAACTGATAGATACACATCTAGATGTAATGTACACATTGAGGCTATTTCATTTAAATAATTAGAAATTTTCTGATACGTTTCTAAATAATTTGCAGAGATAAATTTTAACAGTACTCATGAAATATGGTCACATGATAACTGCTATTAATTTAAATTAATTGGTAATTAAATGTAGCTTTTAATTGCCGTTTACATATCAGTTATATTATAAAATCCAAGTAAGCATTATAATAACCTTTAAAGACATTTACGTCTCCAATATTAACACACTGAAAATATTACGAACAAAAAGGAGAAACTTGTTTAAATAAAAAAAAAATCAAATAAAATATCAAACAATCTAATTTCTAAATAAAGTATTTAATTTACAAAACTTAATCATTTTTAAATAAAATGAAGCATTTAAAACATAAAAATGAAAATTTAAAGAAAGAGATTATATATATATTCTGTTAAAGTTGTATAAACATTACAAATCTATACTTTGGGATTTTTAGAATAAAAGATTGAAAATTACAGTTTAAAATTGTTGACTGGTTAAATGCGTTTACCTCACAACCAATCGGCAAACGGTCCATTTTTCAAAGCAGGTTTGATTAAAGTTAGTTTTCATCTTGTTAGACTTAGTACTGGGCTTGATATTACGGCCTTGCATAGCATGATGATGACTTGCCAACAGATTTGGGATGAACAATCTGTTTTCTTTTCATCCCATCATTTTGGAAATTTTCTCTCAAATAAAACAGAACTCTTCACTAATTAAGCTAAATAAATCAATTTTTAAATGTTTTGGGGCTATTTATCTAATCCCAAAATTATCTGTAGGATCCATCTAACTTTGACAACTACCAATTGCAATTGCTGTAAGCGGTTCTCTGTGGTTGGTGTTTGATGATGATTTTCTGCTATTGTCTGGCTCATACCAAGATGGCAAATCCAAACTTCCCCATGGCTATTAAAAGAAATAAAGAAAACACAAAACATAGCAAAAATTTTAATTAAATTTTTATAACGAGTCCTGAAAGCCCTAATCTCAATCCACAATATACAGATCATTTAATTGGATTGGAGATTAGCAAAGAATTTAATCAGCAACAAAAAAAGAAAAACTTTAATCATGAAATTCTTAGAATTTTGTTATACTTTATAATTTACGATAATTAATGACCCTCACAATTAATAATATTAAAATTGTCTGTTTTAAGTAAATTGTATTTGAGGTATTTTCTTTTAGACTGATAAATATAACTGTCACAAAATGAAATAAATAGTACAAAAATTTAACAAAACTATTTGGGCTGATTGTAGCACTTATATAATTCATAATTTACTTTTAAATTTGTAATATTCAAGCTTAGTAATTAACATAAATAAATTTTTAAAATATTAGAAATTAATTAACAGGTTAGTTTTACAGACAATAATTTAAAATAAAAACATATTAGATAAATTTCTTAAATGAATACAATTTACAAATACATATTATACAACAACAAAGATTATTTCATGTGCATGTATGTGCACACACGTACGTACATAGTGATACAAATATAAATCAAATATATTAGATTATGATATTAATATCATAGTTTGCCTAAGCTTGAGACAGGCAGCTGTGAGCCATAGAATGGATTCAAACCCATACCAGTGCTGCTACCATTGGCTTTAAATGAAGTGTAAATATGTATAGGATATTTACAGCTTCAATATAGAGCTGGTACATGTCACTATATGCAATATAGGTTATTTTTGTAGTTAACCAAGACATATTGAAAAGGGCAAAAGTTTAAAAATTGCCAAAAAGAGCTTTTATATAATATGATTATATTACAGCTATTGTCATATATTATTTTGTTGTTATATAAAGATATTTTATTCTATATCATATCTAGGATTTATTTTTAATTTGCAAAAGCAACATAAAGGATTTATTCCTTGCATTTTAGGTACCAAAAATAGCGGACAAATTTAAAAAAATCTGCAATCAGTATAACATCAGAACAGCTTTCCAGAGCCATATTACACAATGAGGAATTCTAATATCTACAAAGCGTAAACTTGAAATGCTGAAAACCAAAAACTGCATCTACAAAATACCATGTGAATGTGGAAGAATGCATATTCTGAGATCAGACACTCCATTTAAAAGCAATTACAAGAGCACAAACTGATGATTAGAAAACAGAAAACCAATGTGTCTAAGGTAGCAGACCATGTATGTAATGGGAAAATACAAAAATATTGGATTGAGGAAAAGATACAAATAAGAAAATTCAAAGAAGTTGTTCACATGACAATGGCAAATAATCTCATAAGTCAACCTAGTGATTATACATAATGTATGAAAATCATTAATTAACTTTGCTCTTAGGAAAAAATGGAGAAATCAGGAAAAACCTCATAGATAAGTATATAAAATTTCTATTGATGTTACCTTTGGCAGGATGGCTTTGTTGGTTAGAGCGTTACGTTAAAATTCAATATTCAAGAATCTAAGAGTCTAGGTTCGATTCCCATGCTAATACTGTCACTGGTTAAGCCAGCAACACATGAAGAAGAGAGGAGAATTATACCACTCAAAACATTGTGCATATACTAATATGTGTGCTATTACAAACAGTTGAATGTATTTGAAAAATTTAAATAAATACTTAATATTAGATGATGGAAATAGTCCAATATATAAATATAACTACAATACCATCATCCCATACCTTCAGGAAAACATATTTTAGTAGTTCTATCTATGGTATACATACCAACATTGTTTATAGAAATATAAATAAATATCCATGATGAGTAAGTGTCACTAATGTACTTATTATTAATTTTCAGTAATATATAGCAAAGTTCATGTGCTTAATAAAAAGAATAATTTATTTCAATTTTATTTTTAAGAATTATCTTGAAAGAAGTGATAGGTATTTTTTCTTAGTAGTTCACTTTATTATGATTTGAAAACATAGCTCTAGAGCAGTCCCTTTCTATAATTACTTTCATATTTACATTTATCGAACTACAAAATATAACAACATTAGTTAGTGGTAGTATTAAGAAAATATAAGCTTACAATTAATTTTTTTCCCCTGGAATTATACTCCTGAAAAGTATAGCTATAATTTTATTTTTTGATAGCAAATGTATTTATAATTATATAATGCATATTGGATAGTTATATGAACAGGAATTAACAAACTAAATAACTGTATCACACTTCAAGTAAATGAAGAAAAAAATGATCAGCAGCAACAAATTATTTTTAAATATAAAAACTATCTAACTTATATTCAATCTTTTGAAAAGTGAATGCAAAGAAACAATGAAAAAGTTATATAGATAACTTTAAAATAATAAAATATTACATACTTATTGAAATTTTTTTAAAAAGGGATTTCAAATAAGCGGGTCAGGTGGAAGAACTATAAGATATATTTTAAATAATTTGGGACGATGAAAAAAGTTCAATGATGATCTTAATAAAGAGGTTAGTAGTGATTAATTGAAACTAGAGGAAGAAATAGAAAGGTTGGGAAGATGGGTAAATTTTGTCCAGTGATAGTTACACTGTATTTAATTTGTAATGCTAATGATGTTAATGACACATGTTCATTGTTCAAAAAATATCATTTGGTGATTCATATTATCTTATTATAAATCAGTCAAAATCTCAACAAGAGAAAAAGTACTATATATTATCATAATACCATGTTCAGCAAAAGTCAGAATTAATCAAAATTAAAAAATAAACAAATAAAATTTGATTGTAGATTCAAATATACTCACATATATGAAATTAAAAAGGCAAATATTAACAAATTTTGAAAAAATATATTATATAAAAAAAATTACCTCCATTGTTGATTTGAAACAAATAAACTCCAATTTCATCAGAAAGAGTATTGAAATTTGACCAAGCTAAAATAAAAAATAAAAAAAAATATCATTAATAATTTGAAAATATATTTTTTCCATTTTAAAACATTTTTAATGTATCTATTAAAATGACTACTAATTTGAAAAGCATTTTTTTTCCTTTGATACAATTTTAAATGTTTTTATTAAATATTTATAGATTTAAAAAACCAACCAAATTGTCTACATTTTAAAATTTCACTAGTTACAAACATATACATCATAAAAATCAGTAAAATTCCAATGTCTCTTACATTATTTGTTTTCAATATTTTGATTGCATAGCAAGTTTCTTCAGGTCTATAATAACAACTTTTTTTTAAAAAAATAAATATAATAATCTTATAATAGCCATTAAAAAAAAAACTACTAAACTACAAAAATACTGGGGGGAAAAACGATGTGGATTTTTACAACAAAAATATCATGATATCCCATGCAAACAGAGAATAAAGATAGTAAAAGATAAATAATTCCTATGAATTTATTATAATCATATATTAAGGTATTAAATTTTTAAAAAGCAGCATTTAATAGTCCCTTTGATAACACAAATTAGGAATTTTTAAAAAAAATTACTTCATATTGATAATATAAGCTAGAAAAATAAACTATTATTGAAGAGTAAGGACATCAATTTTTTGTGCTATCATTAGCAAACATTTTCATATCTTAAGTTTTGCACTAACATTGTATTTAACATTTCAATAATAGATGATCAATTCTATTGTATCTATTAAGCATATTACAGTCTTCAAGTATATATTTTTAGCTAATTAAAATATCAAATTTTGTTTGGACTTCATATGGATACTTCCATGTCCATTTTAGATTTTTCTCAAAAAAAAAATAAAATCATAATATATGGGTTCTTTTTCTGTAAATTCAAGAAGTATATATCCTTTTTCATTTCTATCTTTAAAACCCAATTATTTATGGCATTTTCATCTTTCAATCATTTTCTAATTCTTGCATTAAAACGTAATGTGATGATTTTAAAATAACGATTGATCTGATCAAAAGTTTTCTAAATATCTGTGAAAAAAAAAAAAATCCTATTCTTCATCATAATGAGAATTGTATGGGGCATAAATATAATTATAGACATTTGGCACCTAATATTAAGTTGAATAATTATTATAACACAAAATATTTATTTCCTTAATTTGAATATATAAAAAATAATTATTATGAATCTTCCATTAAAATAAAGAATTAATAATTCCTTACTATTATACTTGGTATATTTTCAGACTTTATAATTGTTGTTCATGCATCTTTTATTTATATGAATTTCACTCTTCTTCTGCTTCCAATAAGACTATCTTCATAGAAATGAATACATGAACTTTTCAAATCAACTGTCATTTCATTTTTTTTTCTAACAATATCTAACAAATAATAATTTCTTACAATTTATGCAATTGTCCTTCCTTCAATGTCATCTACAATTATAGGTAACTAAATCATCAAATTGCACCTTACATCCATAATCTTCATCTAATGCAGGGAATTAATAACTGTTTTAACATGAAATACTATTTGATTTAAATATTCTGACCAAAAATTAAAAGAGCCACAAGAAAGGAAATGAAAAACAAGTAGATGAAAAATATAGATTTCTGAATGTTTGTGATTGTATATGACTTTGAAGCAAGGAAGTCTGCATGAATTGGAAGAACTGATTATTAATCAATTTTTTTTTTGTGACAATTCATTTGAAATGTGCACATATATATTACTGTAAAGACATAAATATTGAAAGCAGAAGAGTGAAGTTTGTTATGGTTTGAATATTTAATAAAATAGTTCTTCTGTTAAAAAGATTTCTGACCCTGCACAAAATTATTTCTGAAGATTATGGACCTAAGCCGCAATTCAATGATTTAGCTACCTAAAATTATAAATGACTTTGATGAAAAGAATGTAAAACAAAACAAATCATGTATATATAATGAAATTGAAATTCTCTTAAAAAACAAAGTAAAAAAAAAAACTTTGGAAGCTTAATTTATTCACAAATTGTTATTATTATTTAAATATTCATCATACATGGTAATTACTATTCTATAACAAGATGGAATCCATGAAACAATGTGGAAAAGTACATTTTTTCTTCTTTTAGTGCCATGAAAATATTTATTTATAAATTACAAATAAAAATATATTTATGTTCATCATGATAACAAAAGTCACAAGCTTGGGATCAAAGAGATGCAATGCAGCTCGTGAACTGCAGGCTGCTATACTTGATCTTGAAATTGCGCTAGAACTTAATATAAAAGCAATTCCAGATAGTGGCCCATTACTGTCCAAATAAAAAATTCTATACTCAAAATCCAATCTTTCTATAATAAACAAACTCTCTTAAAATTTCCCATTTTAATTCAACAAAATTAAGAATCTTATAGATTTTTTTTCTTTCTTTCAAATATCTACTGAACATTTCACATTTTAACAATGAGTGTTTTTTGCTAAAGTGTGCCCTTTAGACATAGTTCCAATCTTTTTTCCAGATTAGCAACTGGTAGAAATCTTTACCTCTCTTTTTTACATTTGTAATATCAAGTCTTTAAAACTTTTTCAAAGTCAACAGTGTTTACTAAGACAGTAACAATTTGCATGAACAGTACCAAATTAAATAATCATTTTTCTTGTTTAATATATCTATCATACCAATGTCATGTAGTTTCTTATTTAAACAGATAATTATACTCTATTCTTCTCTGTTAATAAAAGATAATACAAGATACATAATTTTATTTCTTGTTCAGATAATCGGTCAATATTTTCCATTTCATACTTAAAAATTAATAATTCTACCTGGATGGCTACAATAATAGTAAACAGATGAGCATCTACTAATAATGGTCAATCTTAGTAATATAGCCATGCCAATTATATATCAAGAATGATCTTCAAAGTAATGATTTTCAGATAAAAGTCTGAGATACATGACAGAAGATAAAAAAAAAAGTCTAAACACACAATATAATATAAACTAAAATATCTTTATATAACAGCAAAGTTTTTTTCAGCAAATATTATTTTTTGCCCGTTTCAATGTGATGTAACTATTTTAAAGCTTCAATCCATACATAGCAACACCTACCTTTTTTAATCTATAAAATTAACTAGAACCAATTGTAATAGTAATACAATATGTAGAAAAAAAAACATACAAATGTGTACTATTTAATTTTCCATTCATTTTTCATTAATCACTTATTAGAAGGAATTTGAACTCAAACTTTCAAGCTCCCTACAGTTATCCACTTCAACTTATACAACTGATACACATGACCATGTACATGTGAAAAAGATAAATGATATGCAATATACATATTTTATGTTGAACCAGAACTCATCAGTTGGTCTAGATCATCATCTCCCACTCACATATATAATCAGAGCTCAGTTTATATTAAGATAGCAAATCTTCAAACTTTAATGGACATTTATGTGGTCATCTATATCGGTTGTATAAGAAGTGGATAGCTGTAGGGAGCTTGAAAGTTTGAGTTCAAATCCCTTCTAATTACATTAAGTTCAGTATAGACAATACACTTATATTTTAAATAATCAATTATTAGTTCAATTAATTTATGTTCTATATATATTCATACAGCTATGTTTCTTATAGTTAATATAATTCATTTCATATATTTTCTTTCTATTAAGTTCTATAATATAGTTTAAAGGTTTCATATTTTTTAAATAATCTATTTAATGTCTTTATTTTAAATAATGAATATATAATGCACATTTAAAATAATCTAAAACAAAATTTAAATAACTAATATAAAATAAAAAATGTATTTAATACATCTAATCAGGCATTTGTATTTATTCTGGATAAATATTTTAAGATTGAAATTTGACCATTTAAACTATATAATGCATATTTTCTATTAGTTGCATTATCATGTTCTTTTGTTCTTTCATCTAATTGTTTCCCTGTATGTCCATAGTAAATCATATTGCAATTTCCACAATTAATTTTATATAACAATTCCTTTTTTATATTTCATATCATCTCTTATTTTACAATTATCTATTAATTTGTCTCGATTTTTACTATTTGAACCAGATTTAGAAGAAATGATAAATCTGCATTGTATATTCATTATTTAAAATACAGATATAAAATAAATTGTGTAAAAAATATAAAACCTTTAAATTATTAAAAAATCTAATAGAAGAAAAATATGTGGAAAAAAATAATTGTATATGTATATAAACATCAATTAACTAATTATTGGCTAATAAAAAGTGAATGGAAATAATTTATACAGGGTTTATTTTTTGTACATATTGTATTACTGTTATAATCAATTTAATTAATTTTATATATATAAAATAGATGACACTATAGATGCAATGTAAATTGAAGCTTTAAAATAGTTACAGCACATTGATAATGGCAAAAAAATATTTGCTGAAAAGTTTTTATGTATTATTTTTATTATATATAGTTACTGCTGTTATATAAAGATATTTTATGTTATATTATATTGTGTGATTTATTTAAATATATGGAAAAGTGGTATAATGGATCAAATTTTTATTATCTATGAAAAAAATGTCTATAAGATCCATTTCTTTTTAGCTTACAATTAGCGTATCTTTTTATTATTTCTTCAAATCTAATTTTTTTTTAAAAAAAAGTATATCCTACTTATAGATATTTAAGCATCTTCTTTTTCAGTGATAAAAGTAGTATTATATTACAATCACATTTTTTTGTCCTTACACTCAACATATCACCACCTAACTAAGTTGATTAACATAGGATCTTTACACAATACCTAATAAAGCTACAGCTGGACGACACAAAGATTGGCTAATAGATGGATATTTGAAAGAAAAAAAAAATCTTAAACATTTCTAAAGTGAAAAATGTTCAGTTTCATCCATCTTGGATTCTAATCCAAAGTCATGACATGGCAGATGGATACACTAATTACTGCATCATGAATAAATAATCATGAGTCCATTACTAAAATTATTTACCTAAGTAATAAATAAATTTTTGGTCTATGATTTTAACATACTCACTTTACTGATTACTTTCAACATACACCAGATTTTTTTTTACCATTCTTAGATAACATAAAATGGATGCAAAAGTAGAATTTTGGAATTTAGATTTCATCTCTTTAAAAGAATTATTGATAAATTAATTCTAAAAAAACTTTGAACTAAATAACGGAGATATAGGAATTATTTTGACAAATAAAACTGTATTATTTAGATCCAATTTCAACTCAATCAAACTATTAGATAGAATTTGAACTTCCAAAAAAAAAAAAAAAATTATTTAATCTCAGAAACTTCAAATAGAATTAATTACTGTTTTAAAAACAAGCTAACACTGATAATATCTATAATAATATAAATAAAAATTATATTGATGGCATAACAAAGTATTTCATATTTTGATAATGAAAATGCAAGATTGCTTACAACAGAAAAATATAAACTCAAGTGATAGAAATATATTATTGGACAATTCAAATTTTTAACTTTCAAAATGAGAAAAAGTTAATACACATACATATTAGAATGAGAAAAATACAACATAGGAGGATTTAGATGGATTTAAACAATAATATGCAGTCTAAACACAATATAAAATTTGATTAATAGATCTCTTGATAGGTCTATCTATATCAAAAAAAAAATATCATTGAATATCTTCAAGAGATTAAACAACTTTTAGCAAGATGTCTCCAATTTTGCAAAGATACTAGAGATATCCATATCTTTGGTCATACCTGTAATAATCACTTATGAAACGGATTTCTGTTCCAAAGATTATTAGATACAGATTATATGGATGATCTAGAATAGATTAAGAATTTGTCTTTATTCCACTTCTAAGTATTATTTGCAGATATGTATCAATCAGTGGATAATAAAATTAAAGATTGTCATAATAAACAACAAAACAATATATTAAGTTTCTAGGAATTCCATTATAGTAATTTGTTACATTGTACATATACTCATGAAATTCAAAATGTAAATGTTTAAAGAAGCATTAAAAAACATAGGGATTTAAAATTAAATTAAAACGATGCTTTATTGTACAAAGCGATTACTTCAAAGCAAGATAATAGATATACCATTTATTCTTACATTTGTACTAAGCACTTTGTATACTATGCATTTGAAAGAAAGACTAGCCAAAAGTTTCTGCTGAAAGGCTATTTTCATTTAGCAATGAAGTCCACTATGGATACATGCAAGTATGAAAATGATTGAATATTTATACTTATTATCACAAAATACCTCATGTGTTATGACAATAGAGCTATGAACAGATTTCTTGGAGAAAAAATATATCTCAATATGACAATAAATGAGAATGGTAAACAACATCTCTTTGACAATCCATTCAGAATGTTTGTAGAGAGATTTCAATTGCCAAAAGGAAATATTTTCCCATGTTAATTTGGACTTATTATCTTCACTAAAAACAATTGCTCTTAATTTATTCATTTTCTAATTCTTACTAATGGCAGTAACTGATCACATAATTTTTTCATCCTGTAAATAGATGACTCTTATTCCTTCTACTAACATCTTCTATGCTTAGTACAATTTCATGTAATTATCAGTTTAACCAACTTAACTGAGCTAGTCATTATTTTTCTACAATACACTCTTATAATATAAAATTCACCTGATAATCTATTTAAGATAGTAATGATGAACGTGTTACCCAAGCAAATGTAAGTGTCCATCTTAAATGAAATAATATAACAAAAGATACATCCAAACATTTCTCTAAATAATAATAAAACATGTCATAACAGAAATCAACTAAAATCTAGAAAAATTGCTCATTTTCTATAACAACAAAAAAAATAAAAAACTTTGTAAGATCTAATCATATGAAAATACTACTATATACAATAAATTTCCAACATGTCATTCCCAGAAAATTCATATTCTCATAAGAGACGAGAGTACTAGAATGAGGAGGGATTGAATTAATTAAAAAAGTCTAGTCTTACAATAAACAAGAGTAATAACTAAAAAATCTTGAAATAGGGGAAGACTTTATAAAAAATAATGAGGCTTAATTATAAAGTGATAACAGTTCAAAGGTATCAAAATCCTTGATTTTTCAAATATCACATTTAAAATGTTTAATAACTTACTTATATTATCATATTTCACTTTATTAGCTTTTATAATTGTCTGATCATTTTAATCAAACACCAAAAATTAATAATTAAATAAGCTTTATTTATAATGACTAAAAAATGCTTGTAAAATCTTGTTATTGAATAGAAATTGTTACTTATTCATTTTACATTTAAAGATATAACAATGATTATTCCTTATTAATTTGCCATAAACTGACCAAAAATGAAAAGGAAAAAAACTATCAGACATTAAATCAGTTAACATTGATTTTAAAAACTTTGTTAATAATCATTTTGCTGATCAGGCCACTGATATTATTTTCCATGAATCTTTAGATTGGCTTGTTACTATTATTAATTATATAACAGAAAAATAATAACAAAAAAAATTCAATCATAATTCTTAAAGATTTAAAGTCCAGTAATTAGAGACAATTGCCTAAAGTTCCCCTTTATCTCCTACAATGCTTACACAATATGCAACAACATGAATGTGATTTTAAACAGGGAATATGAACTTATTCTTATCATATGCTAATGACATTTTCTGATAAAACCAGTGATATAATCAGTATTCATTAATTAAACCTATCTAAATAAATTCAGACAGCTAATCAGTTTGCCACTACAGAAATATATATATATATACTGCATAGCAGCTGGTCTAACAAGTTCATCTCCATTTTATCTAAAAGACTTTCATCATCACAATAGGCTGATTGCTAATCAAATCTGTCCGAAAAGAAAAGTTAATTTATAAATTCCAATTTTAATTTAAATCCAACAGAAGAAGTTTAAGAGTAAAAATATTGCTAATAGCTTTTCCAAATGCTTTATTACCTTCTAAGCATGCCAGTGTTTTACGTCAAATATGTTATAAATTAATTAGTATATATTCAGGATCTTCAACATCAAGCTTTTATTGTGGTATTCTCTTAAAACCTAGAGAGATACAAATGTCTTGGCTTAATGGAAGTTAAATTGTTCTCACAACCTCTGCAGGGTCAATACTGCTTGCATACTTTACATACTAAGTAGAGCTTTCAAAGCAGTACTGAAGAAATTATATATATAAATTGATATTACACACATAATGTGTAATGTTTTTAAAAAAAAAATTAAAAAATAATACAAAAATGATGAGCAGAATTTTACAACAATATAATACAAAATTTAAAAACTTGCATAATTGATTAAAATATACTGTCGTATAATGTAAATTCACATAATTTAGTAAAAATTGTTACAAATTAACAAAGCTGTAATTTAAAACAGACAAAACTCACTATATATATTGCCACACACAACAAGCTAGAGTAATCAATGGATGCCAGAAGGCTTGTGCATAAAATCCCCATCTAGTGCCTACTCATCCAATATCCGCAGACTAGTTTCTGGCTTATGGCCTTCGTCAGTGAGGAGCCTTGGATCTGAGAGCACTGCATCTAGATCTTAGGATCTAATGTAACCCTCCAGTAACCACCTTTTATCTCCATTTAACTACAAAACTATGAGTCTTAAATTGAAAACATCTTAATGTTTTCAATCCAAGCCCATTAGCTTATATACACAAGCATAAAAGGAGGTAGTCATGTGATGTTTAAAAGCTGTAATTTGTTAATGATTTCTTAATGAATAATACAAATATGTATAATTTACTAAAAAATAATATAAACTAATGATATTTTTTTAAAAAAAAGAATCAATATTATTATCGGTGATAAGTGGCAGTGTTCATTAAAATATTATTAACAAATTATGGTTTTATTAAATTATGCAAGTTTGTATTATGAAAACTTGCCATCCATTTTATTTTAAATTATCTATTTTCAGAGGCTTCCAACATCTGGTATAAACAAACAATATGGCTGACTCTTAAGTTATCATATTTAATATTTGTTTTTTTTTATTTATTAAAATGATAAAGAAACATAAAAGACCAAAGAATTGTAATTAAAATCTTTTTTAATGTAAATGCAGTAAAGAAAATAAAAATAAAGCATGATTAAGTAAACTATAATAAAGATGCAATCAGTCATCATTTTTCGTAATTTTGAAAATATTCCATATGAATCAAACAAAAATTCAAAGGGTTGTAATTAAAATTTTTGTTAATGTAAATTCACTACACCAGCTGCGAACTAATCTCAGTGCACTCACAAACAATGTTTTGGAGCTTCTAACCAAGTTCCTTTCTGAACAGATAGATGCTCAGAGCATGTTCACACACGATAACGCTACTGCATCTCCGTTCACACATAAAATGTAATATTATGGCAACTATCACATACTTTTCAGGCAGGCACTACCCTGTAATTTTGAAAATATTCCACTGCATTTTGTTCTGTCAATGAAAGATTCCAAATTTTAATCATATTTCCAAAAACAATAAACAAAAATGAAATATTAAAAAAATCAGCAAATGTTAATGAATGTCAACAAAAAAATAGCATTAACTTTAACATGTTCATCTCATGTTAACATTTGGATATTATGTTATGAATGGAATTTATTCAAAAATGTATTTGATTTTTTTAAAGTTAACATTCAATTTAGAGTTAATATTGTTTTAAAGTAAACAAGCTATACATGTTCGAGAAAAAAAAATATAAACAATTTTCAGGATCAAAGTATTTGTTTAAATTTTTTTTTCTTGAAATTATTTTCTCGAACATGTATAGCTTGTTTACTTTAAAAAATATTAATTCTACATTGAATGTTAATTTTAAAAAATTTGAATACATTTTTAATAAATTCCATTCACAACATAATGTCCAAATGTTAACATGAAATGAACAGATAACACATGGTTAAAATTAACATTTTTTTTGTTGACATTGGTTAACATGTGATAATTTTTTTAACACTTCTTTCTTTTTTTGCCTTATCATTTTTGGAAATATGATCAAAATTTGGAATCTTTCATCGACAGAACAAGATGCAGTGGAATATTTTCAAAATTACAGGATAGTGCCTGCCTGAAAAGTATGTGATAATAATCATATTATACTCTATGTGCAAACAAAGATGCAATGGTGATGTCATGTGCAAACATGTTCTAAGAGTCTATTTGTTTGGAAAGAAATGTGATTAGAAGGCTCCAAAACATCGTTTGTGAATGCACTGAGATTAGTTTACAGCTGATGCAGCAAATTTACATTAAAAAATTTTTTAATTACAACCCTTTGGATTATTGTGTCTTTCAGTGGAATATTTTCAAAATTATGAAAAGTGATATCTCTCCATATCTTTGTTACAGTTTTCTTAATCATGTTTTATTTTTTATTTTCTTTATTGCATTTACATTTAAAAAGTTTTTAAATACAATCCTTTGGACTTTTGACATTCTTTATCATTTTAATAAATAAAAAAAACATAAATATTGAATACGATAACTTAAAGAATCAGCCATATTGTTTATACCATGTGTTAGAAGCCCTTGAAAATAGGTAATTTAAAATAAAATGGGTGGCAAACTTTCCAGCAGGCAAACTATCTAAGTATGGAAAAATTTTATACACTTTTATAGTTTGTGCTGTATTATTATAAAATTATGAATTAAATTTTACATTCAACATCTTTTTCCCAATGAGCAATATGTAGTGTCCAATTATAAAATTTTGTGAAAATATAATATCTGTTCATCCAAATACTAATCACCAGTGTTCATTTCAAACAGAAATTGTCAATTTGAAATGAATTGAAAATAGTTAGTTTTGAAAAGAAACTATTTGATTTAAAAACTTAATAGTGAAAAATATTGAATTGTTTCTTTTTTTTAAAATCACAAATTCTAATAGTGAAAAACTTTTTTTTTCAATTGCAAATTCTAATAAATGGGAAAATTTGTTTAAATTTTTTTAATTTATCAATTAGCATTTTCAATATGGTTGATAGCTCTTACCTGATATATAACTTGAATCTGTCATATAGAATATCTGTGCAATTAGTACTACAAATGCTTTGCCCTCATAAATTGCACTAAGTCTTTTTAGAAAATCTATAATGACTCTCTTTTCAAAATAACAGTTTCCAAAGTTAAATGTTCTACATAGTTTAGTGCAATGATAGAATGTCAATCTCTAGGGTATAGAATTTTCAGATAGAGTCCAGTTTTAGCACTTCCAAACACTTGAATTTCTTATGAACTCTCAAGCAAGAGTTATTTGATTATTTTATATCCTGCATAGTTTACTGCAATGATAGAGTGTCAGACTCTAACATAAAGTTCTTGAAATGATTCCAGGGGTTCTAGCACTTCTGACACTCAAACTTCTTATGAATTCTGAGCAATAATAAAGCCATTCAATTGATAATTTATTTAAGAAAATAATAAATTTGGCTAAAACAGCATTCTTTAGATGAAGGTATAACTAGTTTCATAAAAGTTTTAAAGAGGATATTACAAAAGTATTAAATTTACTTATGTATTCACAATCTTGTTTTTTTTTTTTTTTTTTAAACTGCTCCATAGATTGTTTTCTGACTCAGATGTAAATAATATGCACAGAAAACAAAACACTTTTTCACATAACAGGCAGATGTTCTTATTTTAAAAATCTGAAAATCTCATTTATTTTTGCAAAAGGATTCAATCAAAAAGAATAGAGTAAAAATTGCCTAAGATTTTTTGGTTAGAAAAAAGTGTGACTACTTTTCAAATTCAAATTTCTAACACTGTCTCATTATTTATAGTAGAGATATAAAATATTTCCACTACTAGATTGGACGAAGCTATGATCACAAGGATTATTCTCTTCTTGGCAATTTTTGATTGTTTGGATTTATATAATACAGGATATTTTTTGAAGTAATTCATAATTTTCTAGAGATCAAATTCAAGGATAAAATCAAACAAGTTATGGAGTCCAGTTAATCTTTCAAATCAATTAAAAGCTAACTTGACTGATGGTTTAAAAGCAGCTCTCTCTATTAATATTTCAAAGTTATATGAAATCTTGAATAATTAATGAAGAGTCAAGTGGTATGTTATTATATCCAAATTCCCAAATAGTTTCTGGCTTATGGTTTTCTTCAGTGAAAAGTTTGGATCTTTTGTATAATGACATTTAATTATTAATCTAAATTATCATTAAAATGACACTTGTAAGCAAAATACTTATTAAAATTTGGGATATACTTTAGCTTGTGTATAGAAAAAAATGAGGAGTACATGATAATATGTGTTATATTATAGGATTTTAAACTCAATATTTCAATCATTATATATTATTATCTAAAAATTATAAAAGCTTCTTTTTATGATGCATCTTATATTTAAATCTTTGAATTTATTGATATTACCTTACATTCATCAATATTTGTTTTATATGTATATATATATTCTTTTAGATGAAGTTTATATTTGAATATATTTGTATATATATCTAAAAAATATTACCTGAAGAAAATATACCAAGAATTATAAATATCTATCAAAATAATCCCATGCAAATACATCACTCATTTCTAATTGCCTAGCAAAGACCATCAATAAGTTATATATATATATATATTGTAACAGATGTAAACTTTCTTTAGATTCGCATATACTGACCATAAGGGCGCCACTAGTCCGAAAATCGGAACTAGACATTTATTTTAAGGGTGGATATGATATGCGAACCGAAATGCGCCGAACTAAACTCAGGGAGAAACAAGAGATCTTATGGATTGTTAGACAATTGAGAAATAAAATTACCAAGACAAACGTCAGCCAAATAAATGTAAACAACTTGATAATTTTATTAAAAGTTGGACAATAGATTAAAGAAATCTAGTCACGAATACAAAAGTGATATATTAACATACGCATATTTATCAGAGTGCACAAGAGTGGTAGGATAATATCTTCCTGCTAGAAATTTATAAAATTACAAAAAAAAAAAACTCTAGCTTCCTGAATCAGCGATATGAAAACAATTACGATCTTATAGGAAATCAAGAGCAGACGATCGATCAGTAGCATTCTAACTAGTGTCGTTATAATGCCGCAGGACTGCTGCATGTAATACTACTTTTAAAGCAAACATGGTTGATTTCACATACAAGACAGCAAAAAGATATTTGATCACAATCTTACGTAATCTAGAAAGAAATGACTACTTTCAGGCAACCCGAAGAAATAACTTGACAAATAGCCAGCAAAAAGATTTTGTTGTTTGCAAAAAGCGCAAACTAAACGTATTTAAAAATTCATTATTTTACAACAACAACTAAGGGCCGGTGAGTAAATAAAAATTATGAAAACTGCCAAAGCATTTTGCAATAGTTAATGAAATAATTAGGTGTATATTAAACATATAAAATACAATCTCCCAATGTACCCCCTGATAAATGAAAACAACTTGGAATCTTAAAACTAAGATTCTAAAACTAAGATTCTAAGACACACTTTAAATACTAGAAGTTTTAAGACCTGTAGAGGTCCCTACTATCGCATTTTATACGGATGTGATTGAGGCTACAGCCTTAATGAATATTATTTAGGTAATGAATGTGCGTATAAATAAATTTATAATTACAACTTTATAACATAATTATCATTAGATTGAGCGGAGATTTAATTAAACGCAATTTATTTACCCTGGCTAGAATAAGAAAAAGTTTATCTTACGATAAGGCAGATTTCTAGTAATTTTCTGATGAGTGCGCACTTTTAATAATAGTTCATCTTTCAGGCGACTTCTCTTTATGACAAAGGCAAGTGTTGAGGCAAATTGGGAATCCGGCTATGTCAGAGTTTTATGGCATCACGAAAAAACAGCTTAGAGCCTGAGGCTCGTCTTTATTTGAATTAGCAATGCATCTTACGGTTTCCAATACGTATAGCAGAGTTTGTAGATATCATGAAGACAAATTTCAAAAATAGAAATCTCTTAAATGTTCAAACTGCGATTAATATGAAGTTCCACACATTCATCAGAAAGCCTTTTAGAAAACAGAAGCTGAACCAAGCGCTTTTAAACACCCTCCTAGTCTAGAATAAAAAAAAAGCAACCCACTTTTTTTTGGCGGGCTATAGTAACCTCTACATTTCCTGCGAAAAACTTTCCTTAGTGTCAAATTCTATGCCTCAGGCAGGCCAAATATTAATTTCCCACTCAATCCAATTTAAGAATTCCAACCAGGGATTATTGTAACTAAAATAACAACACAAAATTAAATATCCGCTTTTAGAATTGATAAAAATAAGAGACAGGAATGTAATCACACGTTTGCTTGTTTTTTTTATTAAATGGATTAAAAACAAGCAGTGAAAGTAAACTATTTTAAAATCAATTCTATAAACATTAAATGATCTATTTTAAATATAAATGCATGTGTTTTAAATAATAATAAAAATTTTAACATTAGTAATAAAACCATTGAAATGGAAATCAATCCAGTTAAATATATATATCATATACGGAGTCAAATTCTAATTTTATAAATTTTTTACAGAAAAATTTGTAGCAATGTTTGCAGACTATATGTATCAAAAAATTAAATCCTTTTCCATTTACTTACTCGATCATAATAAAATGAGCATGTAGAATTAATGCAATTCAATAGCTATTACTTTTTTTTTCTTTACTTTAAAAAATGTTTTATTTTATTTTTTATTAGTTTGACTTTTACCTTTTACTATCCATAATCTCTTACATTTCTTGACAGTGTTTTAACCATAAATACTTCTGCAACAGCAATTTTTTTTATCTGACAAATGTCAATACCTGCCTAGTTGTGTTTATCTATTGGTTCATGTTTAATATTGTCATATTCTTCAATAATGAATTTTTCTTATAATTTCTCCATCAAAGTGAAAACATAAAATTACATAATATTGATTCCAATATTATCTAATGAAACATTATATAACATGGAACTAAATTTTATGATATTATTAAGATAGATAGATCAATTTTTATGCTCCGTTCTCTTCTGTATATATTTTTATTAAAATAATATATATGGTCCAGATTATCTGCTGTTTAGTTCATTAGTACTGATATCAAGCATCATCAATATAAGTCTTGATTTTACTTTCAAATACTGTAACACATTCCCAATTTCTCCAAACATTTTACTGATTATTATTCCATTTGCTTTTCTTGCATAGATAGATACATCAAGACATCTTTGTCCTAATATGAATTTTATAATTATGTGTGGAGACAATAATATTTACCTGGAAGTTTCAATCAGAAATGTAAAAATATTTGTAGAGTGAATTTCAACTGGGCATTAATTTCATTAAATTTTAATAGGAATATTCAATTAATGAAGGCACTTTAAATATAGATAGATAATTCAAAAATAATCTTTAGAATATCCCATTGCAGGGCAAAGACTTTTCCAGCAAATTTCTACAAGACAACAATAAAAATTAAAAAAAATATCATGTTAGTCAACCACTGGGTGGTGAGGCATTATGATTTTATGTTCTTGTTTATCCTTTAGCTATGAATACTAGATGCCCATTTAATGATTGATAAGAGAATGCTAATTTGGTTATCTATAAGTTAACGAGCTGAAAAAAATCTTTTGCCTAAAAATCCTCAGCTAACAAAAATTTCCAAGTTCAATCCAGATTCTCAAAATGCTTGAAAATTGCAGGTTATAATGTGATTCCTACTTTTTTTCTAAGACAATCTTAATATTCTTATATAAAAAAATAAATTTTCTTAGCTATTATTTCTTAATGCAAATATCAATTAGCAATTTATGAAATACTAATTTTTAACAAATTTCAAAAAACACTTGATAAGGTAAAAACAGAAAATTCTCACATTTTTAAAATACATAAATAATTAAGGTGAATTTATTATAGGATCATATGTTATTGTATAAGTCTTTTATTACAAAAAAAAAAAAAACAGCAACTGAATTTTGTAAAGATCTAGTGTCTCATTCATTTCCTCCTCCTCCAAATTCCATCTAAAAAATTCTTTACAGATTTCATCTAAATTATAAATAATCCTTAGGAAATTCTTGAAGAAACCCAGAAATAAAACAGCATATGATATAATGCATTGTTCTTATTTAAGATAATTCTCAGATCCTTTATAATACAATAAATGATAGCATATAGAAACTACATTATTTTTCTTCTAGATAAATGTAATTTATATATCTCTATAATTTTAATCTGCACACAACTAGTCATTTAATTATATACTATAAATCTTTAGTATTTTTAACATGCATCCCTCTTCCCCATCCCTTCTAAAGAAATTAATGTATCTTATGTTATATTATTATTTTATTAAAAGTATTCATTTGTACTCATATCTGAAGTTTAGTAACTTGCTTATTTCTCTTATGTTTTTATTATCCTTATTAAACAATAGATTCCATAATTTAAAGCAATATAATTACCATTATTAGATAAAATGTACATAAAGATTCTCAAATGATATCTGAAAATTTGAATATTTTTGTCTACAACTTATTTTTAACTTTTGACATTTCAGAATAGAATTTATAAGGTTGTGTATTCAGCAAAAAAAAAAGATTAAGATACTTATAATTCATTCTACTTGAAACTTTTCTCATTAAGATATTAAATAATTTTCCTCTTTCTACTTATATTCCCAAAAACAGGAAAATCATTTTTCAACATTTTAAACTTCTGGAACACATAGAAAAGATGAAGTTTGAGTTTTTTGTTATTATTATTTTTAATAAAAATTTGTTTCACTTTTTATTTTAATTTTTAAAGAAAAATCACTTTTAGCTGAGTAAAAGTAGAAAGTAAAATGAATATTATTATTTTACATTAAAATTGCAAAAGATTTCAAAAAGATAACTTTATAAAAGAGGATCAAAATAAATTTATACAAAGGATAAATAAATATTAAATCTACAATGATCACATAAAAACAGCAGATCTGATAATAATACACATTACAATGTTTTATCCAACAGAATTAATAATGAAGTTGCATTAAAAAAAAAAAAATCAATACTAATATGTGGATTAAGTCATAGATATAGCATTGCATAGATCATGTGACATTCAAACTCACAAATGGTGGATTGAGCACAACTAATCAAGCTTGTTTTTTTTATTTATTTATTTAATTGAGAATTGATCTAGGAACTTTTAGCTCTGGAGTCCATTACTCTATTATTTGTGCTAAACTACCCAGAGTATTACTTTTTAAAAATTAATATATATATATGTAAGCAATTTTCAAAACTAACAATTATCAAAATGAGTAATATAAGATACAAATAGCATATGATAAAATAAAAAAAAATTAAAGGATGATTTACCCAGCCAATTAAAAAATTGTTGTCTACAAAAATTATATTAAAATTTTCGTAGTTTTAAATTATAGAAATGTGACTTAAAATAACCTCATTAGCTTCCCCAAATGAAACAAGGCAAAAATTTTTTCTCTAAATTGATGAACCCTAATAAATTTACATTACAATTCAGTAAAACTAAGCTAGTTTTACCTAAATTTGAACTGAGAATAATGTATGGTGCACTAGATTTCTCAAAATGACGTCATATGAAAGTTTTAAATACATAAAGAGATTATTGAAATTTAAAATCAGCAGTCAAAAACAGATAAAATTATAAACCAAAAATTATTTGAAATAAAAATAGCATTTAAATGTTGGTTAATCCATACATGGTAATCATCGATGAGTTTACATAATAAAATATTATTGGATAATTTTAGATAATAAACTTATAGTTTTTAATATTTAATTGTAGTCTTTATTTGTGTTCAGAGTAATTCAGTCAATTAGTCAGATTAAAAAAATGATAAACCAGTGATTTATTTCTGTCACAATATAATGATCTTTTACCAAACGTGGATAATAATTTTGTTTTCCAGATAAAACAAATAGTGAATGAAATCATACAATAAACTGAATTTGGAATTTAGTTGGTTGTATTGTCACAGCTCTATAAAACCTACAGTGATTTTGTTTTTTTAGTAGAATCTTTGAGATGTATTTTCCATTATCTTTTAGTTGAGACTTGTCAATAATTTAAAAACAAAAAAACTTTTGATCTTGTACATTCTCGAGATTAAAAATTTTAGAAATAACTGCCTCAGCAAAAATTAACAGAAAGTAAAAATTAAGTTACATGACAGATTCAAACATTTAAGACAAGCAAATGTAGCAAGATCTGAAAAATCTTCACCATGTGCTTATAATATTCTTAATGAAGTGTGATAAAATTTTATAAAAGATTTATTTTTCAGAAGGAATTTCCTTGGTAAAGCATATGGATTTCCCATCAGTTTTTTCCATTTTGGATCTAAAAGATCTGCCAAATTAATAACAATATTTCAACTTATGCATAGATCATATCAGTAAAGTATTGATAAAAGTCATAGCTTGTATGTTCAGATCCCAAACATATAGAATATCTTTCTATTGAGAATATTAATTGAAAACATCCATGTAAATGTAGTATAGTATGTCCACAGAATCTTATTAGATAACAATTAAATAAAAAGCCAGAAATCTAATGGGATATTGGAAAGAGAAAAATATTTTTTATTTTTTAAACATGCTGCCACCTTAATAAACATTTCAGAACATTTTTGTATAAATGCTGAAGGAATGTGTAAAAATATGATCTAGGCAATTACTATTTATAAGAAATTTGACTGGTAAATGATTTTACTAGGTGTCCAAAATCATTTGCATCAAGATTTCGTAAATTTTTTTCTCTATCAGTAGGAGTGCAAATGCAAAGATAAAAAAACAAGTTTTATGGAAGTTATCTTATTTTGTCAAGAACAAAATTATTTCATATAAAATGGGAGATATAAGTGTAATATAAAAAAAACAAGTTGCAATGATCATGCTAATAGGCATTGAATTAGATATGTGATAAAGATAGTTTTATAGTTCTTGAAGAATTATTTAAAAACCCAATAAATGGATCACAGTAAAAAATGTTCAGACAATTTTTAAGATAATATCAAAATAAAGTATTATATAGTTATCCACCTTTATATTTAAGATAATGCTAAGTTCAAAAGTGATTTGAGGAGATTTCTGAAATTATTATTATTTATTTTAGAGAAAACAATTTAAAATTTTTCTGGAGATAAAATTCATGATATTTTAATGAGAATGGCTTAAAAGTTAAAAAGTTAATTTGGATTAATGAAGGCTCGATTTTTTTTATATATACAAAACAATTCCATATTAAAAGAACTTTTATTTCTAAACTATTCTAAAAATTCATTTGATAATTTTTTTTTTTAGAAAGAGCAATCATATTACAGCAGATAATCTTCATTAAAAAAAAAGTCCACTCTATCAGTTAAGGATTATATCTTAAGTTACTTCTACTATTTGCTTCTCATTACTAATAAAAATAATATAAGAGAAAATATCTCATAAAATAAAAATTTGTTCAAACTAAAAGCATATTCATTTTCTAAATTAATACACCATTCCATATATAAAATATTTCAAATGCAAAATTATTTCATAATTAACAATAAAATGCAAAAACAAAAAGAATACTATTAATCCAGTTCTCTATGATTCAGTTATTTCTATCACCAGAGCAAAATTATGTGGCAACTCTGTGAATTTCATGACTGCTAGTCCCTATTACTTTAGTAAATGTTAATTTATTTAAACGATACTTCTTATTTAATATTCAAGTTCAAATATATTACAAAATAAAATAAAAAAATAGTTCAATAAATGCCAGTTAAATATTAAGCTAATTTATATGAATGCTATGTTTTATTTTTTTCTTAGTCCAACAGCTCTATTTAATTTGTGACTTTTTTCCTAGAAAATACCTGAACAATTTTAATGCTAACTTAAGACTTATTGCACTCAATTTTTTAAGAAGATTAAATCTAACTGCAGAACGTTACAAACATAAGTGAAGAGGAAAAAAAACCCACTAAAGATTCTAATATGCATTTTAAACAAGAATGTGGAAAGTGGAAAAAAAAATTACTTAGCATATGTTTGTTGTTTTGATTAATATGATTTAAAATGTTTAGTAAAATATTAAAATAGTTATAGTCCTGTTATTAATAAAGCTGGGTGTGGGGTAAATCTAATGTGTGAATGTTAATTTTTTTCAATATTGCTATATAAAGATTCCTTTATCAAAAACTATATATTTTAAATAATATCAACTGACCAAACTGAGGATTCTTACAATTTAATATACAGAATTGTAGACAATAAAATTAATAATTATTTATTTAGGTAATTAAATTTTTAATAACATATGCATGTTTTAAAAGCATGAAAGATGTATGAGAAATAACAAATATATTGTTAAATTATTACAAAAAATTCACTTAATTTGGCTACATTCATTAATCGAGAAAGGCTATAAAAATGAAAAATTAATCTTATATTGTACCTATAATAGTTTCCATTTAATTTTTTTTTTCCCATATTATTATGATTATTGAAATTCAACACATTATTTTAAATTTAAGATTACTGCTAAGTTAACTAAAATATTTTTTAATCATTTAATTGCTTTAATATTTAATATGACACACATTATATATAACATTAAAACTTGATTTATAAATGGCAAACTTCCTGCTCTCACATATTCATAGCATTTATTATAGATAAATACATTAATGATTATTATTAGACATTTATTAAACAAAAAATTATCATATCATTCCTAGTCCAAATATAAACTTTAAACATCAATTTAAAATTAATATATCTGTTCTGTAATTGAACATAAACATATGGAATAATTCAAATCCATCTCTCTTTTTCTATGTTTAATATATTTTTTTAGTTATATTCAAACTTCCACTCTAACTCTACTACATATTCTTGAAACATATGATTAAAGATATCTGAAAAAGACAAATGATTCATTTTAGCACTCTTTACTTGGCCCAGATCAAATCTCTTTATATCTGTTTTCATCATTTGTTCATTATTTATCAACAACAAATTATTACAATTTAACTAACAAGTGTCATTCTGCATTCAATGCTTTAATGTAATCTACTTTAAATAAAAACATTAATAATTATTACTAATCATTTATTAGCCTAGACATTATTATATTATTCCTAGTCAAAATATAAATTTTAAACCTCAGTTACAAATTAATATATCTTTTTTTAATTAAATATAAGTATATTTAAAAATGATAGAAAAAGACATGAAGAATTATTCTAATGTGTTCATATTTAATCAAAAAATATATATATGTTAATTTTTAAGGGGTTAGGAATATGATAATTTTTAACCCAATAAATTAGTAATAATCATTAATATACTTAATTGAACTGAATATTTGAAAATTAGATTATTATAATTTAGTAATATTGATATACAGTGAACAAATAATGAAGACATGTTAAGATATTATGGCCTATACCACATGAACAGTGCTGGTCAGTATGAATTTCAGCTAACAAATCATATGTCTTTTTTAAATCTCTTTATGCATATATTTCAAAAATGTGAGGTGGAATGAAAATTTGAAATATATCTAAATTTATATATATACAGACACACAAATCAATAGTAGTGCATATGATATCACATGAAAGTAGACTTACTTTATAAAATTATTAAAAATTTTAATTTGTAAAGATATTTTAAAACTTATTTTATTAGAAACGAAAATTATTAGAATAGAATTTTTCTACATTATTTAACCATTGTTTTTTTTTTTTTGATAAGAAAGATTACAATATTCATAATTGATATTTTTATATTCTATATTTATACTGTTCAATATAATAGCGACTACCCAAATGACTTTTGAATAGTTGGAACATGGCTAGCGTAACTGCTAATTTGATTTTTAAACTTTATTTAAAAAATGAAATTATAATATATTTTAATTATATTATATACACATACATATACAAATTTAATTCATTCATTGTGTAAGATATCATGTGCATGAAAAATGCATATGTTTTGAAATTACACATTAATTTGAATATATTGATTTCAATAAAATATATTATTTTCACTTTTATGTGTAAGTTTTCAATGGGGTTATCAGAAAATATAAAACTACAAATTAAGCTCGTAATTTTTTTTTTTTTGGATTACACAATTGTAAAAAAAAAAAATTAATCTAAAAAATATTACATATTAAAAATTTTAGTAAATAATTTTTTTTGAAGAGAACACTGCTTACATCACATTAAAAGATTCTTCATTAACAGATTTATAAAGGATGTTTGTATTCATGCTTAATACATTTAAGATACTGTGCAGAAAAAAAGGGAATAGAGTATAGTAAAGTTTGAACCTTTCATTGTGATCAATGAGATTAATATTGTATTTTAAAAAAATAAAAAATACTAATAGCTCATGAAGCAATATAATATAAATTTCTAATAACTTGTAAACAAAAAAATATCTCTTCATATTTTGAGATCATTTATATAATCTTACATGCAGTTTTAACATTATGACTTGGTGAAGCTTCAAATGGATCACTTGAATACTCCATTGACCCGTAACCATGTGCTTGGGACATCACATTAATAAAGATTTTTAAAAACCTATAAAAAAAAATTACACTATATATAAAATCAATAAACAAAGAAAAAACATTTTTTAATGTCAAAATATTTATTAAATCAAAAATAATTCTTAAAAGAAAATTGTAATCCATTTAAAATGTTATTTGCAATAATAAACAAAATATATTAAAATTACAAAAAATAGCTAAAACTAGCAACCTGGCAATTTAAATTTATTAATATTGGATCTTATTATCACACTAAAATTTAATATCCATTTTATGTTTCTGATTTATACTACTAACCAAAAAACATCAAAACATTCTTGTGCAGTCTTAAATTTTATATAAATAAAAAATAAGAATAAGACATTTAATCTCTGTAATAAAATGAATAAACAAGACAGAATTCTATAGAAATTGCAATATTTAAGTTTTTAATTTTCAATCCAAATAATTGATTATATAATTTGAAAACTTTATCAATTATTAAAACAAGAAAAAATTCTTAAGATATTTAATAAAAATAAAATCTACATTTTCACAATTTCTAATCATTATTTTGAAATAGTCTAAGTTTTAATAAATAGTTGCAAACATAATATGATTAACAAAGTAACTTTCTTTCAATAGTTCTTATACATTTCTTCAAAAGATAGAAGTTAGATATCAATGGAAGACAAGATATCTTTTTTTTATCATTTTAATCGTACATCTAAATACTCTTCAATTCAAATAAATCTAAAATCCTCTGAAATCCAAAACTATTTGTAACATGTGTGTCGGTGAAAAGATGACGGATTCTCTCACAAATTACGTGGCAACAAAGTTTAGTTATTCACCACAAAAATTTTAGGATGCTAGCAAGTATGGACTACGAGTTCTGAAATGAAATATGACAGTAGTTTTTGTATTTCTTTGATTGCCTTCAATGCTCTCACTACCATTACAAAATATTACAAATCATTTGAAAACGTATTTGTAACTTATAGTTTCACTACAATACATAGTATGAATCATTTTTAATGTTTCATAAATAGTTTTGAATAATTTAAAACACAATTTAATGTAAATACTATTGGTCCATTGTGGGTTAAGATATAAAAATATATCACATTTTATGTAATCCAGACAAACTAGTATCTTAAAATATTTGTGAATAATAGCTAAACTATATCACTATCAGTCATAGTCACTTTTTCACTAGAATATACTATGTATGATGACATTTTGTAACTGATACATGCTTATTTATGTAAATCCTTAATATATTAGATGTTTGGGTTTTTTAAAAAAATTTAAATGAATTAAAAAAATTTAAGTGAAGAGAAACTGAATTGGACATGCACTTAGAAGCAGAAATATTATGAAAGTTATGATGAAAGGAAATATTAATTTAAAACTGAAAACAATTTAAGAAGTTGATACAACAAAAATTAGCTAAAATTATTTAAACAAAAGAACTATGATCTACTATTACTATTGTTAATAATGGCAACAAGCTTACAATTTTCTAGAATAATTTTCAACGCCTCCCCCCCCCGCCTCTGATAATGAATGCTGGAATATTAAGTTGTACAGTGTTCTAACATAAGTTATCATTCTGACTGAGAATAAACTTCAAAAAAATGTTATTCAAAATTTAGAAAAGGGCACTGAAATTTTACACAATTAATAATTCCATAATTCTTTTAATAATTAAATAATCCAATAAAATTATGCAAATGTAAAATAAAATGTATTCTCACTCTTAAATACAAGTTACTTTTCAAAAACAAATAATTTTCATAAGAAAACGTCATTATTTTCAAGATGAAATGTTCAATAAAATCAGAAATAAGGAAAGAGAGATTTCTAAAGTTTATTCGCATATTCTTTAGTAAAATGCAGCATTGTTTTCACTATAAGGAGGCCTTTTATTTTTTAAACTATAAGTTTGACTTTAAACAAATTACTATAAAAATGAATAGAAAAAATAATTCATTCACAAAGCAATATTTTTAAAAGATCAGCTAATTATTTAGATGCATAAAATACATTCAAAATTTGAATATGTTGCTTTTGAATGCACTGTTACTAATGCATTTTTAAATATAAGCTGGAGAAGTTATATTTTATTCTATTCTAGCTATTGGGAGACTTTGAATCGTTACAAAAAAATAATCTCAACCTTTAATCACAATAGACAACTCAGCTCATTTGCAGAAATTAATAAAACATTACCTCACGAATGACACCGCTAAAAAACTTTTTTATCTTTCCTAAATAACATAGTAAGTTAAATATATTAATACGATATTTTTAAAATAACACAGGAAATCCTATGGTGGATCTAATACGAATGTTGAAAGATTAAATAAAAAGACAAATAAATCATTTTTCTGATATAAAATAAACAAATTTGCCTTTCTTTTTAATTTATTTACCTAATGTCTTTTTATTAAATGAATATAAACGCTATTGTTATTATATAGGAAACTCGTAAAGTTTAGATACATTACTCCATCGCCATTCCTCCCCTTAGATCACGAGCATTATCTCGTTTAAAGATGTCATAACGATAACTAAAGATAATCTGATTCTTTACTCTAGCGGTTGTTCCTTGAATTAGTCGTTTCAAATAATAAATTGTGTTCAAGTTGTGTGGTTCTATTCTTCAATGAAAAAATTATATAAATATATTATTTATATAAAAACAAAAAGGGAATATAGGCATTAAATCTAATTAAGAAAAAAGAGTGGTAATAATTTATTTAGATAATAAAATACTAAAACTGAGAATTAAATCAAAATTAGTAGCAAAACGATTTGTATGATTAAAAAATTAACATTATTCACTTAATTTTCCACAAAAAAAAGAGTGGTTATATATATATTTGCTTGTGCAAATGGTAATGTATCGTGAGTATGAAACATTTTTTGAATAACATTTAAAAAGAATTTGGGAATATGGCCAGTTTTCGATGTATGTTGATCTAGTTCATGCGGAAAAATAAATGTATTAGAGAATTTATTAAGAATAGTATATTAGTTATAACTACAGAGATTTTATTAAAAATTTGGGACATAATTAATCAAGTAATTCTGTATAAGGAATTTATATTTCAAATCTTGCATATCAAGAATTGAATTTTTTTTTTTTTTGCATTAAAAGATTAACAAAAATATTGCAATGAATTAAATCTGATTCTAAAAAAGATTTTAATAGATCATTCTTGTATCAGCCTCATCGAGGACCTGGAAATCGACTTATCTAAAGAAGTCAATTGCAGCAAAAAAGAATACAAGATAGATTTATCTCCAAAAATGACATAGTAGGCCTAGGGCACATATTAAAAATTACTGTATATAATTTTTATAAAGCTTTAAAAACTAAGGTATTCACAAATGTTTATTTTGTATTTAAATTTGTGTAAATATTATTTTCAACTATTATCAGTCTACTGCAGAATGAAGGTATCACCAAGTTTAATCCAATTATTCCAAGCCCTAGTTTCTTTTTTCCAAAATGTACCAGCATTCCTTATTTCATCCATTCATCTCACATAGTGTCTCTGTTGTGTTTGGTCTGGAGTACAGACCGAACCTACAGAAAAATAACACTAGCACCAGTATTATAGTTAATATAATATTTATTATATTTACAAATATATACATTATAGAAATGATATAGTTCTAATATGAACTCTTGGATCCGAGTCTTAACAATTACTGTTTTCAGCTATACCTGATAGCTTGCCTCACAAGTAGGAAGAATGATTCTTCCGCTATACCAGACAGCTTGCCTCGAGTTGGGAGTAGTCTTAGCAGCATCCAGTTCTTTTGTGGACTTGCCTAACTGTATGGACTAATAGCATACTGCTATCATAAGAATGCTTGCTGCTGTTTAGGCTAGCAGGGTTTCTCCTGGAGAATGCATACTGTCTTTGTAGGTTAAACAGATGTTCTCTATAGCTTGACCAGTTCCTGGGGCAACCTCGGTCAAAAGCTTTCATCAAGTCAATTATATTAGACATTCTTTATTTTTCTTTGGTATATCAGAAAAAATATTTATTTCTAATTTATTGTGAGTAACCCCTCAATACTGTTATTTTTGACAGATTTTTTACTCCACTAGGGCGAGCTTCTGTCTTTTTTAGAATGACCAAATTTTGATTGGTTTAGCCAATAGCATTTGCCGATCAATATGCTGAATCTGTTTTTTATTCAGACTGCAATGAAATATTTAATTATCCCTGTAAATAAATATGACAAATGTCTATAAATGTGTATTCATGTATTTTACTTTTTATTTGGATAGAAATAAGTGATTTTAATAATCATGTTTAGTAAATATGACAAATGTCTATAATTGGATAATCGCGTGTTTTATTTTTTATTTTCCCAGCTAGGGAAAAAATTATGACTGCATCAAACTCAGTTAGCTTGGGCAGATGAATGGGATTTTTCCACACAGGTTCGCATCTTGTCGACTGCGCCAGATCTGCTGTGTTTGGCTTGGCTTACAGGTTTGGTTCCAAACCAACAGACAAATGATGACAAACTACTCAACAATTAATATGTATAATTTATTAGTGACAAAAATATAGACACATGTTAGTTAATAAAACATGTAAATATGATATACTACAATTTAATGCTGAGGTAGTCATGCCAAGTAATGAAACTCATTTCCAGCTATATAAATAGCCTGCCTCATGAGCTCAAGTAAGACTCTTCCAACTACATTTAGACAGCTTGCCACAAGTCGGTTGTGGAGGTAGCTGTTACCAGTTCTTATGTGGACTTACCTCATTGCATGGACTTCATGATAATGATCAGAGAAAATACCTTTGCTGATGGTAGAGGGTCTATTGGAGAACATGTTCAGTTGTTGAGGTTGACAAAAGTAATTGCTCTTTGCCTTGCCTCCAAAAGGCTGCTTATTTAATGGCAAGTCCCCTATCTTACTGGCAACATTCAGATTATGTGTGTGAACCCCAATAGAGGATTTATCCCCATTGGATAGTGACTGGATGCCAGCCAATCAGACAAGGAATCTGGAATAGTCCACTTCTAAAAACAAGGCCAGATATGACAGCCTCTTTCTAAAATTTTACAATCTCTTAGGATTTATTTTAATTGTCTATCTATTGCCATCTATCCTAATAATATGCCCATCCCAGCTCTATTTTAATCTCTTAATTTTTTTAATAGTGTCAGTGCTATGTGTTTGTACTCTCATCCGAGTATTTCATTTTTGATCTCTTCTTGTTACTCCTAACACATGTTTCTTCTATTTTGTCGAGTCATCTGCAATCTCTGTAGTACTCATATGTTAAGTGTCCTAGTCTCAGACCTGTAAGTAAGAACTGATAAGACATAAATCATAAGCATAGTTGCTTTTAATATTAAATTACTTCTACTAAAATATTCCACCCAAATTGATTCTCCAAGCAGTTTGCGTTGAAAACATTGTTTTTATCTTGAGCTCATAGCTTTATAGTTATTGAAATATGTTAAAAGGAGGCTGCTGGAGAGTTGCATTATATCCAAGAATCTAGATGTAATGTTTTCAGATCCAATTTTCCTCGCCAATGAAGACCACAAGTTAGAACCTAGTCTGGAGACCTAGCATTCATAGATTACTATGGTTTACACTGGATGTCACTATTGCATTAAGAGTTTACTACTGTTTATAAATCTGTGTAAGCATAGGAAATGGTATTCATCTAATGTTTTAGTGGTCACATTTCATTCTATAAATAATTTCCTCCATTAGGTTTTCATCTATGTTAACTTCTTTTAATTCATGATTATCAGTCTTTATTCTTTTGAGAAAATCCCTTGAACATTATTTTAGTCTGGCATTTATCTTTAGTACTATTTGCTTATTTCCATCTAATAACTTGTACATTTCCTGAAGTTCTAAAGCATTACTTTCAAAATCAACCATATTATCTTCAAAATCTAATGACTTCAATATTCTCCATTTACTTTTACTCCCTTAGTTTTTATTTTGATCCACAAAGTAGTTTTTGTAAAATTGCTGTAAAAAGGTTTAGAGATATAGAATCATCCTGACATAAACTTTACTCAATATTAGACTTAGTATACTAAAACGGTATTCTTTATCAATTATATCATTTCACCTACTATGTTCCATAGTAGTATACTTTTCCTAGTTTAAACCCCCAAGTTTGCATATACTAAGTAAAAGAGCTTAATAAAATATGCAAGTATGTGTGTATATCTTATAAATGTGTCTTGTAAATAATGTTAAATAATTTCTTTAAAGAAGGCAAACATAATTCTAAAATTTAAGATAATAAAGTTAAACATTATCTGGTATGTAAATTTTCACAAATATTTATATATGAAAGAAGCTTGCAGAGTGATAGATTTCTAACTTTGTTATTCTTTTTTAAATTTTATTTATTTCTCAAAGATGATAAATCTTGTACACTAATTAGCTCTCTTTGCCTAAAAAAAAATTATAGTTTCTAAGTTGACCTACTCATATATATAATAAAATGTTTACCAGGTTCAAATCTGTTTTTGTAAAATGATTTTATTTCTTGGAAATTAGCTGACCACACCTGCGCTTTAAAATCTGTAAAAACAAGAATAGACTTAAAAGATATTAAATTTATTTTTGTAACAAAGAGAAAGCTAGATAACTGATGCTATTTTTCTCAATTACTTATTTTTCTAAATTGCAGAGATAATGGTTTTGTTTGTAAAGCTTATAGCACACATGTAAAATAGATTACAAATTTGTCTCAACTTGTAAACAAATTGTGATGTTGGCAGAGGGGGAGTGTGTTCTTATGACAAACCCTGATTGGAATTTAATAAGGTTGGATGCTAGATAATTTTAACTTGTAATGCTGTCGGGAGCTATGCCTGCCAATAAAATGAAGAGCCAAGGCTAAATAGCACACCATTGCTATCCGCCCTTGTGGGAGATGAGTCATCAGTGATGGGGAAAAGTTCAAACCAGCAAAATAAAGATGAACAAACCAGACAAGAAAGAAGTGCCTAACTATGGAAAGAAGATCCCTTATCAGAGAACATCGGTAAAATAATCTGCAGAGCTCTTTAATAAAGTGTTATTAATCTCTTAAATAATTCTAAACTAGCTATGTATAAATGTGCACAAACTTATTATTTAAACTTTCTCTATGTAATATATTCTGTCATTAAGCTAAATTGTATCTAATTTTCTAAAATAATGTAATAATAACTACTTTGTAAAACTTGCATAATTCTTTTAAAGTAAAAGAACTTAATAATTTAACTCTTGTTAAATTTAAACTACACCTAAATATCTTTCTATCTGCAGTTATGCCTTATTATAATTTATTATGAATTTATGTTATGACTTATTCGGAGGGGAGATTGATACTCACATCCTGTAGGAGGGATTGAGAGAGATGATTAGAGGCTCTCTATAAATAATTTATAGCATTAAAGCCCCCACACAGGAAATCTCCAATCTGAAACCTACTATATGTATATTTAATAGCTATTATGTATTAGCTGAGTAAAAGTAGATTCGCTTGTACTAATAAAATATTTAGTTAATTAATGCAAGAGCGATATTCTAAGACATATTTAAATTAAATACATGAGACCTTATTATGCTTTATTCCTCCCTAGTATTTATAATAAAAACTATAAAGATTAATTATAAGCTAGATTATTTAATTAATCCCTTTCTTTAGCATGTTTGAGTATGCTAGCATATGGACTAGTATACAATGGTTAAGTGAAAAGAAGTTATACATTTAGCACATTTTAGATTTAATAATGATCGATGGTGATTAGCATGGTGAATGTGTTTCTTATAAAGCATGCACTCATGCATATGCATCTTGCTATATACATATATGTAGTTGTTTGTGGGAACTTGGTATAAGGCTAATCCATATTCATTTTCTGATAGCTTTTCTTAGAACTGGAACACAAGGGTCCACATTGTTCATGTTTCAAGCTTGCTATATACACATATGTAGTTGTTTATGGGGATTTCGTATAAGGTTATTCAATATTCATTTTCTGATCGCTTTCCTTAGAACTAGAACACAAGGGTCCAGATTGTTCATGTTTCAAGTGAATCAGACCTCCAGAATGAAATGTTCTCTTCTCAGGGCAAGTTGTATGGTCCATGGGAACTGATCATTGAGTTGATAGATCCCATGATAAAACACACATTCAAGATGCCATTTTATTTTGGTTAATATAGTGCCATAGTATCAGAAACTTTGCTATAGCAGATCCCAGTTCATTTCACCATTAATATCAATAAATTCAACTTTGATTTGAATCCACAATCTAGTTATGTGGTAATAAACTGTATAGAGCAGCTAATTTAGGCTAACTTTGAGGTACCTAGAGTGGTTATAATTATTAATTGTCTCTTTTGCAAGTTAACTATCTGCAAACCTTATAGACATCTCATAACATGAATTAGGCATAACTTAAACCGTAGATTATAATGTAATAAAGTTGTTAATGGAATAAGTTCCAATTTAATTGTCCAGTGCATAAGATGAGATTCTGTAACTCACTTACTCATCTAATTATAACACCTGTACTGAATTTCAATGCACAGAGGGATAGCTGTCCTAATAACTGATTGATTTTATTAAAAGATATAAAATATAACATTGTTTAATGTATTTTTTCATAGTGTTTCAATCCATTTGAATCATATTAATTTTAGTTAATGTTTAAGTGAATTATATAACTATGCATTGTCATTCCAGGTTTGATTATCAAATTAAATATCTCGTAAGCCATAGATATGTGTTTAGTTAAGTACCTGGCTATAGAATTATTTCTTCCCTGGGTCTTATGTTTTACCATTTACTACTGCTAGCATGCAAATTATGAGTGTAGCATCATATATGTCATTCATAGGATAGTAAGTCATGGAGTGTTCGTGGATGAGCTGAGATGTGATCTCATTCAAAGTCTCAACCCCTCATTGCCAAGACTCTGGATTTTGTCGCATGAGTGTACAAATATGACCATTACAATACTATATAATCTAATTATTCCTTGTTGTATTTCAATAAATATTCTTTAAAATATGACAATATCCTAGATCTATATCTAGATGATCCAATGTTTTAATTACTATGCTTTTTATAATCTAAAATTCCGAAGCAGAATGGCAACTTATATTATTGGCACTTCCTATAACTTCTCTCAATAAGATGTGATCCATTGGGTAAATATATACATAGATATGGTATCTGTATTTTATACTGTTTAATGTTTATGACTGAATCAATTAAACTCTTAGCAGTTTAATTCAGAAATTTTGTATTTGTTTATAATTGCCAGTTGAAGTAAATTAATTTTTATTATTAAATAATTTAAAACTACTTTTGAATTATTAAATTGATTAATTCAGTTAGTTCTTATTCATATTGTGAATATGAAAAAGCAGCTAGCACTGTCAACCTTGATTTTTGGAGATTAGTAATAGCCATCTGATACAATCACCACTTGAGTATGTTAATGAAATTCAGGATTGAGCAAATAAAAAAAAATTCAAAAAAACTATAAATAAATTTAATATTGAGACTCTAGAAAGTTGGATGATTTACACTCATTATGAAAAAAATCATCTTATGAACAAAATGGAGTTAATAAAACTCACATAACAATGTTTCTGTGTTTTGCATTCAAAGGTAATAGAAATTACTAGCCATGTATGAGAATTATTAGAAAGGGAGGAATTCTTTTATGAAAAGGTATTGAAGAAGTTAAATGAATATTCTGATCAATTGCTTTCATTGCATATAGCTAGACTATATTTTAGGAAAAGATACAAGGACCAAGGAAAGAAATTCCATGAGTAGAATATTGTATCCAAAAACATAGTTAAGAACTACGTACATAAGAAGCTTCTTGAGGAAGCATTTTTATGATGATCCCTTACAACTATAAAAGACAAGAAATTGAGACAGCAAAGGAAAAAACTTGTGATATAAGCAATTCACAGAAAGCAGACAGAGAAAAGGCATATGAAATAATTATAGAAAAATCCAGGATTATTATATATTGAAAGATGTGAAACTCTAATCAGTGCATGAATTGTGAATTAAGAGGTCCTGTTACAAGATGAAAATAGAAGAAAGAAATAATCCATCTTATATAGCCAGTTAAGTGAATGGCTAGAAATAAATTTCACATTCATAAACAAAATGTTGTCAGTTTAAATCTGCAGAAAAAAACAAGAATATGCAGATTAATAGTGGATCAGGCATTTCACTGATATAATCAATAGACAAGAAAAGAAGCTCCATATTTTGATAAACATCTTTGAAAGTGCAAGAAATGAATGAAAATAGAATTAAATTTCACTGAAAGATAATGACATTTACTGAAGCTAATAAGAAAAATAGAATTTTACTATTACATATAATAAAAACAAAAATTAAACCCACAATGATAAGATAATGGTTTAAACTTTTAGGAATTAATAAAAGTCATCTTGGAATAAGAATTTGAAAACAGATTCCTGGACTTATGCAAGATCAAACTAATAATGATGAAAATCAATTCAATAAGCTTGACCTTATAGTGTCTGCTAAATGTATTTATAAAGTATGAAAAGTATCATTGGCCCAAGAAGAAAAAGTCTAGATCAGATATAATTAATACAGAGTATGTATTAAAGGCAGCATATGAAAATTTCTGTCCAGACAAATAACTGAAGTGCCATCAAAAGATGGTTTACATTTCAAATAACATATAAATCACCTTCATCATTAAGCATGCAAAGAATGGAATGTAATCTATGTAAGTCTGCCAGTCTTAACTAATGCAAATAATGGAATAGAACAAAAAGACAACAAGTTGAGTGAATTGGATGAACAACGATCTCACTTCACCAAATAAGAAATTATTAGTAATACAAAAGGAATAATGCCTCATCAATGTCTCATGTTATTAAAAAAAGCTACAGTATATCTAAAGCTTTCATTTTCTCTGGAATAGGATAAAATACGAGTACATATATATTATTCTAAGAAATTTATGAAAAATAAATAAAATAAAATCATTCATAATTTTAGAGAACTTAGTAATAAAATTTAAACAAATAACTTAATAATAAAATTTTAAAAAGCTATTAAAGCAATGCCAGAAATAATTAAGTAAAGTTAGTTTAATTCTGTGTAAAAGATATCAAGAATTGTAAAAACATTTTTTTTACATTCTTTTGTATTAATAAATTAATAAAAATCTTATTTTAGAAACAAAAATCTGTACTATAGAGAATTAAACCTCTAACTATAGAAAAGATTTGATCTTGTCCTCCAGGCTTTGCCTTGAATATTTTCTGATATCGAAGTGATTTCGTCTTTATATTTGAAAATCAGCTGATCTAAAGAAATCATCTGCAGCAAAAAAATCAGGAGATGAAAAACATCTGTCTCTTGCAATAACAAAGCAGACATAGGGCGGAAATTAAAAAGTAGCATTGTAAATATTATTGTTTTGTTAAGTCTTAAGGGCTATTGTATTGACAACTATAAATAAAGACTGTTGTTTATTTTGTACTCTGGAAAAAAATACACATATGAAGACTGTGCCCATATTATCTGTATTTTATATTGTTTGACGTTTTGGCTGGACTTAATTGTCAGTTCAAGCAAAATATTTTTCACTATTAGATTATATAAAGTTATATTTGAGATATAAGAAGCGCATTATTATTAAACTATTTTTGTTTGATTCATTTCCGTAATTCAGTTTGGTCTTATCCATTCTGTAGATTGAATAATGCAGCTGGCATTTCATTTTCAATCTTATAGCAACCAGAAAAGCAACTAGGTTTATCAAAATTAGACTTAGAAGCTTTATTGCTTGGCCAGCAAAATGACTGACACAGCCAACATTCAAGTATAATTGATTAATTCATAAGAGAAATTCAGGATAGAAATTTTTTTTACAAAATAACTCGAATAAATAAAAATGAATTTGATGTTGAGCATTTAACAATTTGAATGATGTACATTCTATATGTGAAAAAATATTTCCTCATGAACAAAATGGAGGATAATAAATTCACATAAAAACATTGTTATATTTTTCAGGTCAAAAAATAATACCAATTATTAATTGTTTATGAAAACCATTAAAACCCGAGAAACCTTTTTTTGTAACAAGATATTAAAGAAATTAAAAATACTATTTTGACTTGTGGCCTTTAAAGCAAATAACCTGAATACATTTTAAAATAGGCAAAACTCTCTCTATGCAGTAATGTCACTCAAAGAAAGACAGTGTAATCAATGGATGGTAGGTTTGTGCATAAAATTCCTATCTAGTGCCTATTCATCCAATATCCCCAACTAGTTTCTGGCTTGTGGCCTTCGTCAGTGAGGAGCTTTGGATCTGAAAGCACTGCACCTAGATCTTAGGATCTAATGCAATCCTCCAGCAGCCACCTTTTATCTCTACATAACTACAAAACTATGAGAATAAAATTGAAAACACAAATATTTTCAATCTATGCTCAATAGACTATATAGTTCAGCACCCATACATTTTGGTGTCTTTGCTTCTTTTATAATTATAGCTACCACCTTCCTATTAGACAGGATGGTATTAAACCTTTAAACATCACATGATCATTATCTCCCGTGCTTGCTCATAACTGTTGTTAAAATAGGCAAAACTCTCCATACAGTAGTGCCACTCAAAGCAAGACAAACTAATCAATAGAGTAATCTCTGTATGGAGAAAGTTTTGCCTATTTTAACAACAGTTATGCACAAGCATGGGAGATAGTGATCATGTGATATTTAAAGGCTGAATACATTTTAGGAAAAGATGTCAGGTCCACTAAAAAAAATTCATTAATATGATATTGCATTCAAAAACTTGGCTAAAAATTATATATCTAGTTACTTTCTTGAGGAAGCATTTTTATAGTAATTTCTTACAGATATAAAAGATGAGATTAAAGCAGCAGAACAAGCAATTCATAGAAGAAAGGCATATGGAATTATCCTAGTGCAATATAGAGAATTCCCAAATTATTACACAGTAAAAAGCAAAAATTATATATAGAAAATTGTGAAATAGCTAAAAATTTGGTAAATGAAAATCATATGATGATAAAATTTATATTTCTGCTGTGGGTGAGGGGGATACATTATAGCTTGGAACAGTTATATTATAATTACAAAATTACAAAGAAATCAAGTCATATGTCACATGACCTAATTGAACAAGCTTGCATTACAAATGTTATATATAGAGCTCGCAAATAAGCTCTTAATAAGTTTTGCAGAATATCCTCAATCCCAGACCATTTTCTGCTACTGGCTTCCTCAGTCAGGTGCTAGTAACAGTATGTGAAATACTGTGTCATGCACAAATTATGAGTGAATAGATCATACAACACCTTGCATGTCAAATGTAGAGGAGAGGAACTAATCCCAACTTGCACAGCCAGTTATATGGATTGAGAATACAAATTCTGCTAGTTCTAATTTGAAGAAAGCAAATGAGATTGACAGTAGGTCAGGCAAATCACTGATGTCATCATTAGATCAAATTAGCTTCTAGGAGCAAAGAAATTCCACATAGTTACAAATATTTTTAAAAGTGCATTAATGAAAATTAAATTAAATTCTTCTGACTGATATTGGCATTTACAAAAGCTAATAAAAAAATAGATTTTTGCCATTGTATAACATGAAAAAAAAGTTCCATTTATAATTGGAATAGGATGATTTAAATTTTTAAAAATTAATGCTAATTTTCTTAACAAAGTCAACTTAGAATGGATAATTAAAACAAATTCCTAGTCCTGTTCAAAACAACCAGGAGTGAAAAAATCTAATATAGTGAAGCATGATCTTTTCAAAAACACCAAACCTGTCATTATCAAGGCATAAAAAGTGACATTTACTTATTGGGAAAAGGTCTGGATTAGGAATAGCTTATATGAAGTATGAATCAAAGACACCACATTAAAATTTCTGTCTAGACATATAGCTGAAATGCATTAAAAGTGATGGATTACAAATAAACTTCACTCATCAAGCATGAAAAGAGTGATTTATAAATCTATGTAAGTTTACCATAGTTAACTAGTTTCAAAAATGAGATAAAACAAGAAGAGCCCGAGTTGACCTAATTGAATAAATGATAACCTCTAACAAAAACTATGACAAAAATAATAAAATTAAATACAGGTGCTTGAGCAACTGAGAAGCTAATAGTAAACTAAAAGAACAATGCAATACTGATGATCAAAAGGAGTACAATACTCCATGTTTTTAAAATATATCTAACTTTCCATTTTCTCTGAAGTTTGGGGAGGCATTTATCAAGAGAATTACAGAGAAAATTGGCTATAATCTTAGAGAAACTTGGTAATAATAAAATGTCATAATTTCAGAGAGGTTTTATTAAAAACAATGCCAGATAAAAATAATTTAATTTAGTTATGCACAAAAGATTTTTAAATCTTGCATATCAATTTAGACCATTCAATGAAATATGGAGGGATGTATAGTGAGATTAATAAGAAGGAAATGAAAGTGAATATTTGGGTGAGAGAATAAAAAGATGTCTCTGATATCATTAAAAGAATGAAATTGAAAAAAAAATTTGAAATGAACATTGCTAAAAGAGATGATGATAGATAAGCAATAGAAATTTTTATATTGGATCATAAAAGATTCTAAAAGATCTAGAAAGAAAATGTGAGATTGATAAATGAAATAGGGAAGTTTGTTAGTGATGTGTAGAGAAGAGAGATTATAAATCAAATAAACTGGATTAAACTTTTGGAGAGACCTTCATTCCTGCAGTGGATTGATAATTATTGAAAATAATAATGAATTGATAAACTTTTTTCTATTCATTTGTGTTAATATATTAACAAAAATAGAAAATATCCTCTTTAACTTTAATTACATAATTGATTAAGCTTCTCTGTAATTAATGTGTTATTCAAAGAACTGAATCTCTAATTTAAAAAAAGCATTGACATCTCTAAGTGATCATTGTTGTTTCCAGTTCCTGCCCTGAATATTGTTCTTGATATCCAAGTGATCATATAATTGGATTAGAAAATCAGATGACCTAAATAAATCATTTACAGCAAAGGTGAATAAGAGATGAGAGACATCTGCCTTCTAAAATGACAAAACAAGCCTAGGACAAATATTAATGATTATATGTTTTTATATATTAAATTCTAGAGGCCTTAGTGTTTACAACTGTAAATTTAGACTTTATTCTTTATTTTATATTCATATGTAGGTGTTATTATATAGTTAATTTATGGTTGAACCTATTAAATTCTGAGGAGTTAAATTATGAATTTTTTATTTATTTATAATTGTCAATTCAAGTAAATTACTTTTTATTATTAAATAATTTAAATTATATTTGAATTATGAGAATTGCATTATTATTAAAATATTATATTGCTTGTTTGACCTACAGAAAAATCCATAATTGTAATGCAACGTTTCTTATTCATGCTATAGATCAGGCAAGGCAGTATGATTACTTAATTTTTTCATATAATCTAAGTTCAAATAGATGTAAACAACTTTACGTCATTGATGTGTTCTAAAATTAACTCAATTTTTTTTCAAAACCATTTTTTCAAAGATATAAGTTTTGTAAAACAACAACAATAACATAGTAATAAATATTGAAAAATAATAAATGATTAATAATTGATTTGAGATAATAAATAGATTTTCTAGTGGACAAATTGTAATTCAAATTAATAAGAAGAATCAAAATAAAAATTGGTTTATTCTGTTGAAAAAGAATGATTAGATTTCTTATTTGAAGAAAAAGAGTAGGAAAATATAAAGAAATTGTTACAAATAATACAATTGCACCTCTAATTTGTTTAAAATAACCTTGCAAAAAAGAGAATATTCTGGGTGAATATGGATTAGAAAAACTAAAAGACTGAAAGAAATAAAGCTTTTACAATTTTCTAATAAGCTAATCAAAGTGAAATGGTCATCATTTCTATGACAAATGCAAGTTAGAAGAGTTTTATTAAACATAAATAAATAAATAAATAATTGCATGATTAGTTTCTTGGGAAGTTATGTGAAGTTCAATCACCAAATGATCTGTTCAGCATATAACAGTTCTATTAAATGAGCATAGAGGTATTGTTTTTTTTTACTTTACAAGAACCAAAATAAATCCAAAAACTTGTAATTCTGGAGGTCAATTATGTTTTAGTGATTTTGTGGTCAGTTAAGCGCAATAAATTTGAACCCTCAATTTTTAGCTTTTGAATCCAATTATAAACCATACAAAATAAAAATTAAAGCTGATAATAAGAACAATTTTTGATTAGATTAATGATAAATCATATTGCCATTTTTTTAGGAAATTAAGGAAAGCTTGGAGCATCTAAAATGATGGACTGAGACCATACTGATCAAAGTAAGATATAACATCAAAAATGTTAAACATTTTCTATCTGTTTGATATATATATATTGTACCAAGATTGTATTGGTACATAAAATAATTTTGTCTAAAATTATTGAAATAAAAACCTCTCATTTAAAAGAAAATAGTATGTAAAAGTTTAAAGAGTTTTTTTTATTGCAATTTGTTTTCGAAACATAAAATTAAAAGCCAAAGAGTTTTTTTTATTAGTAGTTGAAATAAAAGTTACAATTAATTTATTGGAAGGGGGGAGATGATTTGCTTTAGAAATGTCAAGTTAAAACTTTATAAAAGAAGTTTAAAGAGTTTTTTGCTAAAAACAATTAATTCATAGTTATGGGGAAAATTAAAAGAAGTTGATTTTCAAATACTACATGAAAACACATAATTAAAAGCTTATCAGAGGAATGCAATTAAAAACAAGGAAGGAATTTCAACAACAGATATTGCTGGCAGACATCAAAATGACAACCGGTCTTATTAATAAGTAGCCCAGTTTGCCATCGGACAATCAGTTGAGTTCAGTTGAGATTACAGTTGAAAAAGAGTGCTGTTCAGTTCATTGAAATTACATCAGATTAAGTTAGTCAGTCGATCAGTTGACAGTGCAGTGTTAGAAACCTCAGAAACATATGACTTTCTCTAGCCTGAGTCCAGTGAAACAGCAAATCAGCCCAGAAAAGAATAATGATTGCCTAACAACTTGAAGAATCACCAGGAATATTTAGCTGTATCCAAGAATAGTGCCACTGAATAATAAACCTCCTTGAGAAAACATTGAATCTAGCCAACTGGAAATTTTATCATTTGAAGCAGCCACCTATTAAAATAAAGTTCACAGCAATCAGCAAGAAGAAGTCCACATTCTAAAATCCTAGGTAATAACATTTTTTTATTCTCATTTCTAAAGTAGCCATTGCATTAGTTTGAAGCCTCCCAGAGTCAAAAATATCTCTTTTGAGTAAAAAAAGAAAAAGTAATCTTAAAACTAATATTAAGTTTATTAGAATAAAATATATATGTGCGTAAATAATGAATTAATGTGAGCTTGTTAGTAAAATATATATGTGCGACTGTAAACATAGCATAAATACGTGCGTGTTAAAATGGAATAAATGATAGTTAGAAAATTAAAAACACAACAAGTTTTGCGATGGCTGTGAATTAAACAAAGAACAACAACAATAAGTTTGTGATGGCTACTACTACATAAAAACACATAATTAAAAGCTTATCAGAGGAATGCAATTAAAAACAAGGAAGGAATTTCTACAACAGATATTGCTGGCAGACATCAAAATGACAACAGGTCTTATTAATAAATAGCCCAGTTTGCCATCGGACAATCAGTTGAGTTCAGTTGAGATTACAGTTGAAAAAGAGTGCTGTTCAGTTCATTGAAATTACATCAGATTAAGTTAGTCAGTCGATCAGTTGACAGTGCAGTGTTAGAAACCTCGGAAACATATGACTTTCTCTACCCTGAGTCCAGTGAAACAGCAAATCAGCCCAGAAAAGAATAATGATTGCCTAACAACTTGAAGAATCGCCAGGAATATTTAGCTGTCTCCAAGAATAGTGCCACTGAATAATAAACCTCCTCGAGAAAACATTGAATCCAGCCAACTGGAAATATTCTCATTTGAAGCAGCCACCTATTAAAATAAAGTTCACAGCAAACAGCAAGAAGAAGTCCACATTCTAAAATCCTAGGTAATAAAAATTTTTTATTCTCATTTCTAAAGTAGCCATTGAATTAGTTTGAAGCCTCCCAGAGTCAAATAATAATGAACTCTATAAGCATGCATAAATGAAGTATTGCATGTTGGGTGTGTTAATGCGTTAGGATATACTGATTTCATTGTATTTTAAATGTCAAATATTATTTAATTCTTTGTTATGTTATATTGCCATTATATATGTGTGTGCCTGAAGTTATGATAAGCCCTTGTTCATTTAAATAAGTTCTCATAAGTAAATTAAAAGTAGAATAACAAATGTTTAGTAAAATAAATTATCTTGAAACCTAAAGTTTAATTTTGTCGGTCAATTCTTTTTTACCACTAATTGAAATAATTTGCTATTGAATTAAAAATAGACTGAGCTAGTTAGGGATTTTTTGAGTGCTGGATTATGGGCCTACTGTCCAAACATGTTAGTTTTAGAAACTACCTGGTGCCCAGGGTTTACTGTGAAACAAATAAAGTGCTTGGATAGTAGGGTTTGAATCTAGCAGTCAAGATGGGCCACAATCTGAAAATGTGATCATGTTATGCATTGCATAGCTCAACCTGATTGTGGATATTGTTAATCAATAATATTCTCCACTCTGCTCAGACGGGCCGGTTCATTCATGTAATATTTATAAGATTATAAATTTACAATAAGTAAGGATTAAACCCAGCTAAACCTAGTGAGTAGAGTATGTTGGATCATCTACAGATCGAACCTGGTACAATATATATATATATATATATATATATATTGAATGCATAAGAAGTAGAAGACCGGTTGAGATGGCACATGCAGTCGATAATGTGGATATGTTTCCCTATCCTCTAATGTAACTTGCATTTCACAATAAATACAAGTTTTACATATTTCCACATAAGCTATACTTTAATAATAGATTCACATTTAATAAAATAATAAATAAATTTCACAGGGTTATTTAATAATAGTATATGTTCACTTAATCTTATTAGATTTTAAGAAATAATCTTTTGCAAATATAGTGTTTCTTATTATAATAATTAATCAAAAGTAACTTAATTTGTGTTTAAAACTAAGGCTAGCAATTTTAAATATAAAGTTGACTAATGATTTATTTCAGTTGTATAAAATAAGAAGATAAATGCATGGATACAAAGTGTTTTTACCCATTTTAGGATGTGACAATGTAAAAGGGAGTAAATGTACATCATCTTTAGCAATACTGCCAAAAAACATAACCAATGTACCAGTCAAAAAGAAGCCAACACATCGACAAACCCAAACTCAAAGTCGGATTCAAACTCAGGCGGTTCAAACTGAATTCAAACCCAACTCATGAGCTCAGATCAAATCAATGGATGACATATTTCGACGGTACATGACTATGCACCAAGGAACTAGCTCAACGGATGATGATGATTAATGAGACCCCTGATTTAACTCTAATGAAGTATAATAAAATAACTAAGAATCTTTATAAGTCAACTCATATATATATGTTTGGGTTGCCAATACAGACAGCGAGTATTAACATTAAAATAATTATGAAGGAATTAAGCACTAAGAAACCAAGTGTATTTAGAAAATATTTAATAATAATAATTTGTTTTGTTTGAATTTTAAATAATGATTATATTAATTACCTCTAGCCTTTAACAGAATTTATAATAATAATAATAAGAGTGGCAGTCCTTGTTATATGCCAACAAAGTATTACGCAATATTTGAAAGTCTATGTCTATGCCCCCAACAAGAAAATAAAGGTAGATAAAGGTATTTGGCTATGACTGAAATTATTATTCTGATTCTAAAGGAAAGAATGTGATATTTATTTTCACATTCGTAAGTCAATTCACAAAGAGCAAGATACATATTTAGGGCATAACTTTAATATTTAATAGAAAACTTACTTAATTATAAGTAAATATGAATTTGTTCCACTTTAATAAAATCAATTCATCAAGATTTAAGAGCATTAGAGCGGGCTCTACTGGAACTGAGAAATAAACGGTACTGACGACTTATGAGCTATAAAAATGAACACGATAAATATGATGGCTGGTCAGTGATTTAAGTATGAGGGGAAACCAGGCTGGGTCATAGCCACGAGCCTTTGGTGTTCCAATATAATAAAAAAATGAGCAAGTGGAGGAAGTGCTTTCTTCCTAGATAATTAAACTAATAGAAATATCACCGAGGACAAGCCTATGAAACAGGAGATGGCTCGCGTCAGCAACGTTCGGAAAATGATGACTTGGTAATCATCGTATTTAAATAATAAAACCCAATTTATATAAAGAGTGCCCTATGTGATGACCTGATCAAGTTAAATTAAAGTCAAACGTGCTTTAATCAAAAAGTATTTAATGCAATTAGAAATTATATTAATTATGCCCTAAATCCCATGCAATTCCTGAAGATGATTAGAAAGTATAAAATTTGAATTAGAATATATTCATTTAACTCCTTTATTGACCTTTTTGCGAAACAATATATTAATGTGAATAAATAGATATTATAAACTCAGTAAAGTGGCCGGGAGCATAGGTTAGAAATTGAGCTAATAATTTGTTGTTATTAGCCATTAATAAAATAGCAAAAATTGTATAAATCCTTCAACTCGATAATTAATAGAACTGTATCAAATTAGTTCTAGTGGGTAAGAATTACTATAAAAATAAATATAATATTATTTAACACGGCAAATGCAATGAAGGAAATTATTATTGAGTTGAAGTTATTATTGGCATATAATAAAAAATAAATCATATTAATAATCATCTAGCAAATATATAATAGGGTTAAATAAACGAACCGCCATCGTAAGAAAGGAAAGTTAACAGATATTAAATTTAAAGACTAGAGATAGATAGAGAATTACTACATAATTTAAAATAACATTAATAAAAAGACAATTTTACAGTAGATAGCTTAAAGATGTTTTAACTTAAAGTTCAGAACTGGCCAGGTTCAAAAGGAAAGATATTACCATTTCTTCATGGTTGGCTTCTGAGTTTCCACAGGGCAGAGTCCAGTTGGATGAAATGTATGTGCGCATTTTGAAAATTATGTGAATAGCATTTTGATGGATTTCTCTAAGGTTTCGGCAGCTTATGATTGGTATATGAATTTTTATATTGCAGCCACATTGAAGATTTTCAGGGGACTTAAGGAACCATAGTCAGACTCTTGAAGTTAAGCCCCCTCCACCATGGTAGAAACACTATTTTACTTCATAATTTAACTGGGTGGCTTCTTCTCTAATGAAATATATATGGCTTCTCTTAATGAGGAATAATAGCTGCTTGGAAACTTTTTCTAGGCTATTTATCTGTCCTCTGATGCCTTCAGGCTAGTGCTTCTTTCCTAATCACTCTTACAAAAATTTACTGGTTGTTTTTTGGTTGTTTTTAGATACATTCCTTCAATAAGGCTTTCAAACTCATTAACTTGAATTCATTTTCTAATTAGAAAAGAAATTTTTAAAATCAGAAAATGATTTTAATTAGGACCGTCCTTACATTTTAAATACTTATCTTTTTTCTAATTAATAAAAACTTTAACCACTGTTTTGGAAAGGGAAAATCTGAAAGCTTATCGAAAGAATGTAGCTTTTAATCACTAAAAATTTAACATATTATTTAAAAGAAAAATAAACATTCCCAACGCAATGAAACTTTAGAACGAATAGGTCTATTTAAATATTTATAAATATATACGCACAATCCACGCAGTTATAATATATATAAATTCAGGAATAATTCTATTATGAATTTATTAGTAAAAATGATTAATTTAAATCTCAAACGAGTTAATTTTAACACACATTTATAATAGTTTTTCTTTAAGGAAACTAGCGTGGATTGAACGAATAAAGCCCCATTGCATCAGAAATTCAAGGTTGGTACAAGAGTTTGAAGTTGGCTACATGTGAAAGATCATGAATCTAGGATCAAACTTAGATCCGACTGCTTTATTAGATAGCATCAATACAACAATAATGTATTTAATCCAAATAGATTTATATGTGATTTTTAAATATGACCTTTATCTTGTAAATATGCAGTGACAATGTTTTTTTGATAACGACAAAAGAGAAGTATTAAAAAATTAACAATTGGTTTATTACATAATATGAAATAAATGATAAAAATAAATGATAATTATAATAATAATAATAATAATAATAATAAGAAGAAGAAGAAGAAGAAGAAGAAGAAGAAGAAAGAAGAAGAAGAAGAAGAAGAAGAAGAAGAAGAAGAAGAAGAAGAAGAAGAAGAAGAAGAAGAAGAAGAAGAAGAAGAAGAAGAAGAAGAAGAAGAAGAAGAAGAAGAAGAAGAAGAAGAAGAAGAAGAAGAAGAAGAAGAAGAAGAAGAAGAAGAAGAAGAAGAAGAAGAAGAAGAAGAAGAAGAAGAAGAAGAAGAAGAAGAAGAAGAAGAAGAAGAAGAAGAAGAAGAAGAAGAAGAAGAAGAAGAAGAAGAAGAAGAAGAAGAAGAAGAAGAAGAAGAAGAAGAAGAAGAAGAAGAAGAAGAAGAAGAAGAAGAAGAAGAAGAAGAAGAAGAAGAAGAAGAAGAAGAAGAAGAAGAAGAAGAAGAAGAAGAAGAGAGGAGGAGGAGGAGGAGGAGGAGGAGAAGAAAATTATATAAAATGGCTAACAAATATGAATATTTGTTTCCTAAATGTAATTTGAACTTGGGATATGAAAAGTGTATTATCAGATAGACAGTGTTATGGTGACATTAATAATAAATAGGAATATATTGTTTATGATTTTAAAAAATAATCATCAATTCAAATGCTTGGAGGATAATAATTATCATCATAAAGATCAATAACAAATGCTCTATGTGGTCATTAATTAGTTTCACTAACTAGCCAATTATTAATTAACCTCACTTCATAATGCTGGCGAAGTTTCCACTCTTTTAAAAAAAGCACTGCAATTATTGCTCAGCATACCTAATTGATATTTACTACAAAGGACTTATTTTTTTTACCTTAAGATATTTTACTGCATTTATTTGCAGACTTAAACATTATGAGCAATACTCTATTAACAAAACATATAACTAGATCATTAGGCTGCCTTGTAATGTATTATATAAAAAATTAAAATATTAATACTAACATATAAAAGTGATGCATAAAATATTCCATACATATCTACTTATCTAAATAATTATAATTAACTCCATTTAACTTTGAGGTTAAAACTTAAAAATCCATAGAAGATATAACAATTGTAATATAATACAGTTTTATATAAATTTAATAGTTACTTATATTTATAGAACCTAAATCTAAGGGAAATCGCATTTAATCCCATTCAATATCGTCACTAATAATATTAAACAAAAATATTACTTGTACATTAGCATAGTAATATCTGAGGAAACATTATTACATTAATAATAATAATAATAATAATAATAATAATAATAATAATAATAATAATAATAATAATAATAATAATAATAATAATAATAATAATAATAATAATAATAATAATAATAATAACAACAATAATAATAGCAATAATAACCACTAAACATCACATGATCACTATTTTTTATGCACAAGCTTTCTGGCATCCATTGATTACTCTGATAGGCACTGAGTGGCACTACTGTATGGAGAATTTTTCCAGTTTTAATAATAATATACAAAGGCAAAACTCTCCATACAGTAGCACCACTCAATGCAAGCCAGATTAATCAATGAATGTAGGAAGGTTTGCTCATAAAAATTTCTATCTAGCGCCTACCCATCCACTATCCCCAGACTAGTTTCTAGCTTGTGGCTTTCATCAGTGAGGAGCCCTGGATCTGATAGCATTGCACCTAGATCTTAGGATCTAATGCAATCCTCCAGCATCCACCTTTTACTTTTTAATTAACTATAAAGCTTTGAGTCAAAAATAAAAATACAATAATGTTTTCAAGCTAAACTCATTGGCTTGTATAATTGTATAGATCTGAACTCAATGCAGCATCCATACATTTTAGAGTCTTTGGTTCTTTAATAACCACAGTCATCAAATTCTATTGGACAGGATTGGTATTAAACAATCAAACATTACATGATCACCATTCTTTATGCTTACACAAGCTGCTTTTCTGAGGCAAGACTCTCCATACAGTTACGCCACTCAGTGCAAGCCAGAATAATCAATGGATGCAGGAATGTTTATGCATAAAATCTCTATCTAGAGCCTACTCATTATTGTATTTTTATTTTGGACTCAAATCTTTAACTAAAAAAGTAAAAGGTGCCTGCTGGAGGGTTGCATTAGATCCTAAGATATAGGTGCAGTAGTCTCAGATCCAAGGCTTCTCACTGATGAAAGCCAAAAGCTAGAAACTAGTCTGGGAATATTGGATGAGTAGGCACTAGATAGGAATTTTATGCACAAATCTTCCTGTATCCATTGTTTACTGTGGCTTGCACTGAGTGGTGCTACTGTATGGAGAGTTCTGCTTCTGTGAAAAACAGCTTGTGTAAGCATAAAGAATGGTAGTCATACGATGTTTGATGGTTTAATAATAATAATAATAATAATAATAATAATAATATTAACAACAACAACAACTACAAAAGAAGCAATTATAATAAAGTGCATTAAGTAATCTATTGATTTATTATATAATTAATTTTATTTCTGTAATATTATCCTTACTGAATATAGCAAAAAGCTTAATAAATTCTATTTATCATACTTTGTCGATTCAAGCTATGTTATATTTATCACATTAATACAGATTGCTCATAACTTTGACGTTTATCATATTTAACATTTACTTTGATAATCTGTAATGCATTTCTTTAAGCATTGGAGACAAAGTAATTTAATTTTCTAAAAAGATATAATTTTATCCAATGAATTAGCATTTATTTATAGATCTTTAATCCATGTTACTAATAGTTCTGATTGTATATCCAATCAAGCAAACAGTGTGATTTCCATTAATTTTTGACTTAAAGTTAGTATTTCTCTTAGTGATGAAGTTTATGGAGGCATGTTTGAGTTGACAAATTATTATTTAAAGTTTTTCTTCCATAATTATAGATGACATAAATTCCCAATATTGAGACTTAATATGCACTAAGAAAACAATTATTCTACAATATTTTGAGAATAAATACAGTAACCTATTTAAAGTTGATAAATATAATTTTCTAAACATATCAGCTATTTACCATTACTTCTAACTGCAAAAGTCCAGCGATTTAGTGTTGAAGTAATGAGACAGCATTCCATAAGTCATTTTATCTATTTTTTCACTAACAATTGACTGTAATAAATGAAATTTCTTAAAATAAAGAATTAATTAATTAATCAATGATGGTTTCTGGTTTATTTGTTGTTATTTGTCCATTTCTTAGTACAATGAGAAAAAGTCATGTTAAACCAGCAATAACAAAATGCCTAGACTGGTTAGTCTTGTCGATTATCATGTAGATGGCATACAAAATGGCTATTTAAAAATATTACCCTGCTTAGATCCTGCCTGCAATAAAATTTTGGGAAGACTATCTGTTTTTTTTCAAAACTGAATTTTTATACTGAATTGATCAGCTGATGTCTGGATTGAATATGCATTGGGGTTTAGAGATCATCAAAGTTATTACTGGACAAAATGATAGATGCTATAATTTCTGAATCAACATTATAACATCACTCAAAAATGAAGAAAAAGAAAATAATACTTTCAAGTTTTTTCACTTGCCTCATTTTTACTTCTAGGTTTTAAAATAATAACACAAACATTTATTTAAAATAAAGTAATCATAAAACTATATATAAAACTCTCAGATGTTTATTTTAACTAATTTTAAATTGATCTTTTAATAAATAATATTATTTAATAAATATCCTAGCAAACCAAATCAATTCAAACTAATTTCATTAAATCTAATTTTAAACATGTAATCCTTCACACACACATGCACAAAATATAAAATGTAAGAATTGTTTGTTCTCCATGTAAATAAAAAATGTAATCTCTAATACAACTGCCTTATTTTAAAATATTTTAGTGTTATAATGTTAATTATTCTATATTTCTATCTTAAATTATTTATTTTATATGTGTGAGCACTTCTATTTATTTATACAATTTGACAGCTTTATTTCTTAATAAGAATAATGTCAGAAATATAAGCATAAATATTTTAATAAAGTTGATCATAAAATCTGCTTAAAGAGCCATTTAAAATGTTTTATAAAATATATTTTCTCTTAAGCATTAGTATGAGAGACTTTTATACTGGATGTACTTATATATTGGTCTATTTCCATCATCTAATATTAGTATTGAATGTCTTTAAAAAAATTATTTTTATTTAAATATTCCAAATACATTCAGCTGTTAATAATAGCATAATTTTTTCTAAAGATATTCAATACTTAAATTAGATGATCAAATAGTCCAATATATAGATACAATGGCTGCAGAAAGGAGTTTGCTATTAACTGAAGTGAGACCCTTTGATTCCTCTTGGAGGCATTAAAGGAACCAAGCAGGGCAAATTCCTAATGTCCACTCCATACGTTTTTGTCATTGCAGCTGTTGTTACTATGTGATTATTCATATAGTATACAAACATGGATGGGCTGCTCAACACACATTAGCCAGTGTGGTGAGTTTATTGGCTTTTTACCTCTGAGTTTAAGAATATTTTTTCCAATATATACAATTATGACAGACAAAAATAAATCATGGCCCTTATTCCCAGGAGGCTGTAAAGTCACCAACCAAGGCAGCATTTGGTGGCTGAAGGCGGAGGGTGCTAAGAATCCCCTGATTGTGGACTGAGGCTGCCATTTGATGATGACTTTTTATTTAGGTACTTACAACTGCAGATCACTTTCAAGTAAAGGAAGATTGCAAGAGTTAGAAGAAGAACTGTCGTATATTAAATGGAACATTATTGGACTTTGTGAAGTTAGAAGAAAAGGTGAAGAAACAATTGATTTAAAAAGTGGACATATACTCTATTATAAAGGCACAAATATTGGAAATACAAGTGGAGTAGGATTCATTATAAATAAAAATGGAAGAATAACATTGTAGAGATTGATGGTGTATCGGACAATGACAAGATTAGTTCAACAACTTAATAGCAGATATTAAATGCAGATAATTTAGGTTTATGCCCCAACAAGTTCTCATAGTGTTGAAGTAGTAGAAGATTTTTATATGGATGTACAAAAGATTTTTGATCAGAGCAAACAACATTTTAAAATTGTTATGGGAGACTTTAATGCTAGAATTGGTAAACAAATGAAAGATGAAAATGCTGTAGGTAATTTTGGTTATGGTAATAGAAATGAGAGAGGACAGAGACTTGTGGAGTTTGCAGAAAAAGAATATATTATGAATTCTTTTTTTGAGAAAAATGTTAAAAGGAAATTGACATGGAAACATCCAAATGAAGGTACAGCAGAATTGGACTATATTTTGACTAACAGAAAATACATATTTCTAGATTGTAATGTTCTTAATAAATTTAACACAGGAAGCGATCATCGATTAGTAAGATGTAAGATACATGCTAATGCAAAAGTAGAGAGACAAAAATTATTAAGAAAAACAATATTTACAGTTGATATTCTTAATCTTCAGAAACATTCTAATGAATTTAAATTAGAACTTACAAATTGGTTTCAAGTATTAGTAGATTTTGAACATGATTCAGATTTGAATGACATTAACAGAAAAATAATTGATACACTTTTAAAAACTGCAACAAAGATAGCTGGTAGAAAAAAGCAGCAATTGACCAATAAAATTTCTACTGAGACTAGAGAATTTATGAAGAAAAGAAGGAATATGAGGATATACAACAATGATGCATTAAAAAAGATTGAATATCTCGAATTTTGTAAAATGATGCGGAAAAGACTTGAAAATGATATAAGAAAGTATAATTGTGAACTAGCAAGGAAAGCTGTAGAAGAGAATAAAAGTCTATAGAGTAGTAAAACAACATTTTGGTATTAGTAGGAAATTTATATCTGCAATAAGAAAAAAAGATGGCATTATTACTAAAAAGAGAAATGACATCATAAAATGTGTAGAAGATTTCTATCGAGAATTATATAGTAATAAAGAACAAGTGCCTCCTATACCTATTATATTTTCTGAATTACCCAGACTTTTGAATGAAGGATTGAGACATGCAATTAAATTTATGAAGAAAGGGAAGGCTCCAGGTAATGATGGAATTATAATTGATATATTAAAAGAAGCAGGTGAAGGAATAGAAAATTTTTTAGGAAAATTATATACCAAATGTCTAAATGATAAAGATGTACCAGATGATTGGAAGAATGCAGTATTAATATTAATATTTAAAACAGGTGATAAAGAAGATATTAAAAATTACAGACCTATCAGTCTTTTATCAGTTTTATACAAAATAATTACAACTCGTCTACAGAAAACACTGGATTTCCACCAAAGAGAATAAGCTGGATTTAAAAGTGGTTTTAGTATAGAAAGGACAAATGAATATGAGTTGCCATTATGCTTAGGATTTTGTAGATTATGAAAAGGCATTTGATTCTATAAACATTTCTTCAGTGATTAAAGCATTGGATCATCAAGGTGTAGATCCAGGATATTGTCATATTTTAAAGAATATTTTTAAAAATACAATGGCAACAATTAGATTACATAATGATAGTAGGGAAATCAACATTGAAAAGGGTGTGAGGCAGGGTGACTCTATATCTCCAAAACCTTTTACAGCAGTGCTGCAAAAAGTATTTTGTGGATTAAAATGGGAAGTTAAAGGAGTGAAAGTAAATGGAGATTATTTAAGTCATTTAGATTTTGCAGATGATGTAGTTGTTTTGCAAATAATGCTTTTGAGTTACAGGAAATGTTGCAGGAGTTATCAGATGAAAGTAGGACTAAAGATAAATGTTAAAAAGACTAAAGTAATGTTTAATAGATTTTCTCAAAATATGAAAATAAAGATTGATTATGATGAGTTAGAAGAAGTTAACAGTTACAAATACCTTGGTCAGATTATTAATACAGATGGAAACATAATGGATAAAATTAATCATAGAATTAAACTTGGTTGGAGTGCTTTTGGTAGAAATAACTTGATACTAAAAGAAAATATGCCTATGTGTTTGAAAAGGAGTTTTTAATAAATGTGTTTTGTCAGTTCTTACTTATGAATCTGAGACTTGGACACTTAATAGAAGAGCAATACAGAGACTTCAGATCACTCAAAGAAGTATGGAGAGATGCATGTTGGGAGTAACAAGAAGAGATCAAAAACGTAATGTATGGGTAAGAGAACAAACAGGTGTTACTGACCTCATTGAAAAAATTAAAAGACTGAAGTGGAGTTGGGCTGGACATATTGCTAGAAGAGATGATAATAGATGGACAATTGAAATTTCAAATTGGATTCCAAGAGATTGTAAAAGACCCAGAAAGAGACCACATGTGAGATGGATGGATGAAATAAGAAAGTGTGCAGGGGTGATGTGGAGAAGAAAAGCTAAAGATAGGAAAAGATGGATTGAACTTGGAGAGAGCTTCATTCTGCAGTATATTGATAATGGTTGATGATTGGTAGATACAACTAAAATACCATGATCACAAACCTTCAGAAAATCACTTTTGCTTTGAGCATAAGATTATTCTACAATCCACTAGAGGCATGAACTCTTGCTGTTGAAAATGAGATAATGTGAATTGGTGGCATCCTGAAGTATGCATGAAGGAAAGTGGTAGAATTCAGAAAGTCTTCAGCAATGAAGAAGTCGAGAACCACAATGGACAAGGTAAAGAAACAGCATTGGAAATGGAAACAAGAACAACAGATTGCATTTGAAAAGGCAAAAGACCTGTTATCCTGGTAAACTCTGTTAAGTTATTATCACAGTGATTTGGAAGTTATTGTAACCACAGACGCTAAAGAGTATAGTATTGGTGCTGTCATTTCCCACTTAGAAAATGTCCATGAGTGACCTATGGCATACGTATTTCATACTTTATCACCTGCTGAAATCAATTATAGCCAGCTGGACAAAGAGGCTCCTGCTATCATTTTTATTGTAAAAAAATTTCACCAGTGCATATATGGCAATAGTTTTATGCTTTATATGGATCATTGACCATTATTGGGTATTTTTTCTAAGAATAAAAAACCCTGATTCTTCCAGTCAAAGAATGATACACTGGATCAACATTTTAACAGCTTATGTTTACAGTTTGATATATAAACCTGAGAAAAAATGGCACATGCCAATGGATTTTTATACTTACCTATAAAGATGGATAAGCCACATGAATTTATTGAATTAAACTTATTCGAAGTTGTAAAAATGGGAGGCTCATTAAATAGTGCTACAGTAGCAAAGTGGACTAAAAGGGATCCTGGATGCAATCAACTAAAGGCCTGGATTAGAATTGAATGGCCTTATCACTGGGCCAAATTTTTTCTAACTATATAGAATGCTCAACTGTAATAACAGGGTTGCTAGAAACAATCAGGTTTTTATACCAGAAAAGGGAACACTCTCAAGTGTTTCAATTCTTACATACAGGACATCATGCAGTAGTGAAGATGAAAGCCCTGGAACACTCTTATATATGGTGGCTTCAAATCGATCATCAAATTGAACAAATTGTAAAAATGTGTTCAAATTGTCAAATAGCGGCCAATCTATCTGAAAAAACATTTAATTCCTGAACTAAGTCAAATAAACTATGAGAACATCTTCATATTGATCATTCTGGTCCTATAAATGGATTTATGATATTTGTGGCTGTGGATGCTTTTAGCAAATATCATACTATACCTTCAGTTGATACTAAATGCACCATTAAAGCATTAAGAGAGATTTTCTCCATTCACAGATATCCGAATGTTATAGTATCAGATAGTGGAACCAGTTTTAGTTCAGAAGAATTTAAAACATTTTTAGCAGATAAGAGGATACAACACGTACTAACACCCACTTATCATCCTGCTTCAAATGGTTTGGCAGAAACCAGTTTTACAAAAATGGATGACACATTGATAGAATCATGTTCTTCCAACATTTTTTATCTAGTATAAAAAATGGAAAGTCACCTGCTGATTCTATTGTTTAATAAAACTTGTTATACTCATCTTGCCAAAATCATACCTCAAACAGAAATAATGAAAACAAATTCTGAAAATTTAAATTACCAAAAGGATTCTCCAAAATTTGATATTGGTGAAGCAGTGTGGATGTGAGATAGTCTTAAGAAACAATGGATACCTGGCATTGTTATTAGTATAATGTCCAAAATTATATGTACAATAAAACTACAAAATGATTCATCTGTTAGAAGGCACATAAACCATTTATGATGAAGGTTTATTGTTGCACCATTAGAAGAGAAAGAAACTTCAATGGAAAATAACAACCAATGAATATTTTTGCCTAAAGAAAAAAGGGAATCATTACCCCAGTAATATTGACAGAAGATTTCCTCACTGAACAAAGTTTAAACAAAGAAAGTTTGGACTCTCCTGGCTCTGGACAAACTAAACTAAACAATGAAATTGAAGCACTGCATGTTGCCCAGACTCCTAGAGAGCATAAAGCACTTGAGATTAAAAGACTATGTTCTAGAATAGAGGGAGATGCTCTGAGTGATAAGATTATTCTCGGATCCACTAGAGGGCATGAACGTTCACTGTTGAATATGAGATTATGTGAATTAGTGGCATCCTGAAGTACACACAAAGGAAGGATGTAATATTTTATGTTGCTGCTTAAATTAAGACTTAAAAGTGGTCGAATTCAGGAAGTCTTCAGCAATGAAGAAGATGAAAGCCACAATGGATAAGGTAACATCTTATATTGACTGAAATGAGTGCATAATGAAACTTTATAAATATACAGACTATAGAGCTACATGAAATTCAAGTGTTATATTAAGATTATGGAGACATAAATATCGAGCCATGTCTTGAATTAACTATTACTATTGTTGTTATATTCTATTAAGTTTGTTATTGTAGCGTTTCTAATTAATAAAATATATTAGCACCTCAGCCTGTTTTATATTTTATTTATTCATTGCTTTTTGGGCAAGCTATGACTCCCCTGAATAGAAAACAACTTTTATACGGGATATTGATTATATTCTATGCTACACACACAAGCAATAACAGTGATGAATATGTTTGTTTAATTATAAAAATTAAGCCAATAAAATGTTTACAGTTTTTTAAATATAATAGCAAATTTACAGAAGTATCTGTAAGGTTACAGTATATATATATAATTTTCTGCCATCTTGTGTGTAAACATATATATTTAATTTCATAGTTGGTTTAGTAATTTCATTCGTTTAAAAGTAAAATTTTATAAAAATATATATAAAATATATTATCTTTAATCAATTAAAAGTTTTTTTTATATAAAGAATCAGACTTTCAAGTTTGATATTTTTTTTATTTCAGTAGATTATACTTTGAGATAAAATAGTTGTCTTGAATTATAGTTTTTTTATTAAAAGTTTTTTTTTAAAGAAATTCCTGGAAAAAGATAGGTTTGGGGGAATTAGAAAAGGCTGCAATTAAACTCTATTATTGAAAATCAATCTAAGTACCAAGTTGAAATGAAAAGTATTGAAAATTAGTCTGTTTATTGTAAAATCATTAATTAATCAAGAACTTTTAAAATTAAACATTCCAAAAGAAAAAAAGAACAGATATTTAAGTGACAACTTTTGCTAAAAATAACCCAAAAGGTGAGAATCCTGTTTGGAAAATAGGAAAGGGGGGATTGAAGAAGAAAAAGGATAAATTAAGAAGACTCCATTTATTCAAGATTGATTATTAAGAATTTATTATTGAAAGTTATTACTGCATGTCACTATTTTAAGAGTTATGAAAATGTTCTCCAGCTAGAGAAATCAAAGACTTTTACTCTGGGGGAAACCCTGCCTTCCTAACAACACCTGATGTGTTCCAAGGTATTTCTATCTCTGGAAAAGTGTGAAGCCAGCTAGCTGAGGATTTTTCAATACAGAAGAGGACAATGGTGATTCACACAAGAAGCTATGTAGGAATATCAAACCCATGGACTTTACCCTTCTGGTTAAATGTGATAGACTGAGTCACCCAGTACTTTGGAAATGGATAGTCAATATCAATTTAATCCATTTTAACAGTGCAGCAAGGAATGTGGTAATTATAAAGTTTTAAAATTGAACTTTACTATTGTAATATAGTGAAATACAATTATAGACTCAATACATTTTGTTTTATTTATATAAGCTACTTTAGAGTATAGGTTTTTATATTTATTTCATTTTTAAATATTTTTTATTATCTTTATTATATTTGTGCATATAAATTTTGGTTTTATGAATGTGAAATGTTTGATCTTTGAGAGATAAAAGTAGGTTAAGTCAGGTTAAAATACAGCCATAAGACATAGACACTTATACCATAAGTTAAAAACATGGCATAAGACATAAAGACACTTATGCCATCATTTAGTGGTAAAGATTCATTTATTTAACATTAGTACTATAGGGATTTTGGGGGTTAAGGTAAATTCAATTAACACTATTTTAACATGCCTAGTTTTTCACTATTTGTATGGAATGCCAACTAGAAAGTTGGATCTTAGTCATGTTGTAGGTTAGTGAAGGGCATATTTTCCACAAGAAAGATAATAATAATGTTGGAATAAGGGTTAGATTAAATAATCAGCAAGTGATCGAGCTAATTTGAAAGTTTTTGTTTTAAAGAAGATCAAGTTATTTCTGATTGCATTTTAGTATGAAATCCAGGTTAGACAGGAGAGGAAAGAGGAAATCAAAAAGGTATAATAAAAATTATTGTACATTCCCACTTGCAAGTTTCTCTGGCTATTTTATTATATAAAAATAATAATGGAAAACAATTGTATCCTCTGGAAAAAGTTTACTGAAATTATTAAAAGTCCATCCATGAAAGATTACATTATAAAAAGATTATATGGCAGTGATATATAAATAAAAACACTATGATCATAGAATAATCTTTCTCTAGTGCTAGGCTATTCATCTAGTGGTGCCCTTGCACTGGATACTATAATCTTAGTAATATTGGTGGTTTGGTGGCTCTAAAGCATTTTGTACCACCACTATATATGTATTATAGCCTTTCTGTTTGCTATATCATTGTATTGTTGTTATTAATAGTTAATTTTGGTAAAAATATAAATAAATTTTATATAATGATTAATAAGAAACCTATTATTTAATTTGTAGAAGAATTTAAATACATTGTTTCTTTAGTGTTAAACTTGAGTTAATTTTCTTTAGATAGTTATAATTTATATAAGTTATAGTTTTGGGTTATAAATTGTGTTATTTATTTTTAAAATAATAAACTAAACAATAGTTAAGGTAATATAAAGTATTTTTAATCAGTAGCTACAATGATTAAAAATTAAGATTTCTTATAATTATTAATAATAAATTGAAAATGGCTGTTTATAATTATTTTAAAATCATTTAATTTAATGATAAAATAAATGAGAAGTGATATGTGTGTTAATAAACATGCACAGACACATTCATTAATAATAAATAAAATTTACTTCCTGGTACATTTTAAAAAGTTTTAATTATAAATAATGTTATATTTTTTAATCATATAAATTTCATAAAAATTCATAAAATCAATAGCTAAAATAATAATGTAAATTATAAAATTCAAGTGTCAAAATGTATATTTTAAACAGTGTATTTTATTATTAAAAATAATTTAAATTTGCTTTATTAAAGTTAAGAAATATTGATTTAATATTATTAGTTTTAATTCTTTTTAAAATGGTAAACAGTATTTAATATTCATTTTTTTAGGTGTCGGTAATTAACCAATTAGATATTGTGAAATTTTTCATATAAATAGAAAATAAGCAGGTGATAAAGTGAAATAATTTAAAAAATCATTAAAAGAGGAAATGTGTTTTTTTATATAAAAATATTAAGTGTAAATTTATTAAAATATTATTATTTTATTAATAAAAGTTACTAATAACAATTCTAAAAATATGAAATACATTTTAAGAAGTTGTTAATTAATTTATCATAGAATAAAAAGCTAACTAGTCTCATTGGTATTCTACATAAGCTAAATACTGAAGGGTCAATTTGAGAATCAGATTGCGCTTCACAGCCATCTCCAATCTCCCACCACCAAACCAAATTCAAACTCCATCTCTATGTTAATATATGCACTTATATAACCCAATTTTTTTAATTTTAGTTTTAAAAATAACCATGACAAATATATTTACTCATATCTTAAATAAGCAGATAATTTCAAGTCATATATGTGCATAAAGGATATGTATTTATAACACGTGATGGGAGATTACTTATAAAATATTGTATATTTAAAATTATGTATGAAATATTATTTATTTTCAGTAAAGGCAGTCAGAAAAGTTGACACAATCATGTTGAATGTTCTAGAACACAATTAAATTAATTAGCATAACACCCATTAGCAAATTTAGAAATATTATAATTTTATAAATATAATGTAATGCCCATTAGTGAAAAATTTGTCCATTTTAAGTTAGTTTTAAAATCTAAGATTAGATTTTAAAATAATCCTTTGAGGAATTTTTGGCACGGTTGTATTGTTTTCTGACTTGTAAGAACAAAATCCAGTCTTCAAATTGCAGGTAGTCAAGATATGTAAACTGCCTCAGGTTCAATAACTAAAAGCATTCCATAACAAATTTGACAAACATATAAATAGAGCTGAATTTGAAGGCAAGAAAAAAAAATCTACTTTTAAAGAGCAATGGCTAAATTACTCATGTGGGTCATATTTTCAAATCAATGTGTCACAAGTAAAGGAAAAATCCACCTTTCCCAGCCATTCCAATGCCGTCTTCCACAAAGATATCACTCTGGACCTGTCTACCCATAAACTATAATAATATACTTAAAAGTTAAATAGTAGAATGGCTACCTATCTGACCAACAAGAATGATAAACTAGATCTAGTCTATGAAACCTGATGGATGCCGCAATCACCAAGGAACACTACTAATAATTAAGGTAAAGCAATCATGCTGCTGCCTAATATCCATAAAATCTTTTTTAAGTTAAATCTTAATCTGTCTCATATAATCTTTTTTCTAATGTAAGATAATGTAATCCTAGCTGGTCATGAGATCATAAATCAAATATTAATTTAAATAACTTGTAATTTTCTTACCTGATTCTCATAAGTATTCAATTCTCTATATAAACTCTTTATTAATATCTCTCCTGTCATTAAGCCTCAATGATATAATATTTATTTATTTCACTTTCATGTGGCAGCAATATCTTATAATAACTTTATTACTATATTTTATATTTTAAATAATACGTGAAATAATGCTTAAAGCTAAATGGGATTATATGTGACCTTAGAAACCAGTCACCAAAACCAATATTGATAGTGATCAATATTTTTTACTGTTGTCAAGGCAACCTCTCTCATTTTAATAGCAAGAGTGGAAATCCACTCTTACTAATGGTCCAATGAATATATATGGACACTTAAAGATTGCAACTTGACCACAGAAAATGAAATATTGATACAATGAAGTTTAAATAAACCTCTTTAAACATGAAATAAACATGTCCATGTAATGAAGACTAATAAATACTCAATTATAACATTACAAACTATATTGGTATGTTTAGGTGGTGACTGGTTTCTAAGATTATATATTATCCATTTAGGTTTAACCATTATTTCACTATTATTTAAATAATACATGGGCAATTTAAAAGTATTGCAGTTTGTAATGTTATAGTTGGCTATTTATTAGTCTTCATTACATGGACATGTTTATTTTATGTTTAAAGAGGTTTATTTAAATTTCATTGTATCAATAATCTCTATGATCAAGTTGCAATTTTTAAGTGTCCACATATATTCATTGGACTATTAGTAAGAGTGGATTATCACTCTTGCTATTAAAAGTAGAGAGGTTTGCCTTGACAACAGTGAGAAATATTGATTACTATCTGGTATGTTTAGGTGGTGTCTGGTTTCTAAAATTTTATATTTTGTATTTTGAAACTAAGATGCCAATAACCTCCTAGACTTGCACGCAAGTTCGCTCTCTTTCTCTTACCCCCCCCCCCCTTTTCATAGGGAGGTTAGTTAATTCTTAGTTCAAAACATATTTTGTTATTTTCATGATTATGGATGCTTGCCAGCTTGGGAGAAAACAAGTTAATTGTGTTTTAATGTTATAATCAAGTAGCAGAGCAGAGATCTGCCTGTCTAATTAAATAATTCCAAGAAATGTTTTTCTAATTAAAAAATAATAGCACTAGTTCTAAAAGCATAAAATGTGTTTATTTAAGATTAAATGTTTTATTCTATGAAACAAATTTCAATGATCACCACTTAACCATATATAAATGATTATTTGTAATATATTATCAAAGCACTTCAAATCGAATATTCACCTTTCGTTTTAATATTTGTGGGAAGTTTATATATAAGTTAATGTAATAGGGGAAGGGGGCTCTCAAGACAAAGTAGATTAATATTTACATCATTAAACAGATGTAAAGGAGGTGACTTTGTCTTGAAAAGACCTAATGATAATTTATAGAAAGACAATATTAATGATAAAAAAATATGTTATTCATTGATTTCATTGGGAAGATATAACGGAGAGCTGTAGTACGAATGATGGCGATGTTGAATAAAGATTTTAACAGATTGTTGTTGTTTTTTATTTTTATTTATTACATAGCTTATAACCAAATAGATTAAAATTTCTTAAATCATTTTTATGCTTCCTTTTAATAGTTAAAAATGTTTATGACCTATCATTTTAATCGTAATCTAATAGTAACTAAACATAGAAATAAAATCAAACAAATTTTAAATTCAAATAAATTGAGAAATAAAATTGCCTAAAAGTGTCTGATTATTTCATAATATTGCTTAATATTTGCTAATGGTAGTGTCAAAAAAATTTCAATGTTTTTAACACCTAAACAGTATTTTAATTAAAATTAGTGCTGAAATTGTCTGTTTTAACATTCGTTCTAACTGGTATAATCTCACAACTAAAATATTTAAACTGACATGGCTGGATTGATAATTGTTATAGAAGATGCCAAAGCTGGTTGTTTTTGTTTATATATATATAAACGAAAAATAAATTTAATATCACACAATAAAAACTTTTTTAAAATACAAAATATATTGATTTTAAAGTTAAATTTGAATTAAATGAAATATATCGCTCCCTTTATATTGATATACAATTCTTCTGTGACAGTTGCAATTCTAATAATATATAGTGATACTTTAATTTGTAATAATTATCAATAATAAATAATGACTGAGTTTGAATAATTTATGTAAAAAAAGTCTACTGGTTGATAACTTCAAGAAAAACCTATATTCCAAAATTGGTAAAAAATATATAATAATTTCTAATAAGTTCTTCAGAATTAATTTAAAAAATAAAGATGTATTTAATAATAAATTAAACAAATAACAAAAATTACATTTATTTAATATATATATATATAATATTTTGAAAGTATCATTAAAAAATAGATAGAAAAAAGAATGGAAAAAATATATAAATGTACATATTTTATAAATCTGAATAAATATTCTTTTTTTTAAAAAAAGTTTTCAAAGACAATGGAATGTATTTGGTCAACTTTTTTTTTAAGGATATAGCTAATAGTTTTTCTCTACATATATATATATATTAACAGAAGAAAAAATCATGAAGGTCTATGGATATGCGATGATGTATATTTTCTTTATAACCCTACACATGAGTACAGTCATTTATGCGACATTTTAGTTCTCAATTAATGATTAGGATAATATTTTTTTAAAAAAAAGATTAGGATAATATAATATCTGACCCTGCCTTCAGAAGTGGACTATTCCAGATTCCTTACCTGATTGGCTAGCACCCAGTTGCTTTCCAACGGGATTAAAAGCTTCGCTGGGGTTCGCGCAACTAATCCATGTGTTTCCAGTAAGGCAGAGAGCAATTACTTCTGTTAACCTGAATGACAGAACGTGCTCTCCATTAAACCTTCTGCCATCAGAAAAGGTATTTATCTAGTCATTATTGAGACATCCATGCAGTGAGGCAAGTCCACCTACAGACTGGAAACTGCTATGTCTGAACTAGAGCTGACTCGAGGCAAGCTAACTACATAGCTGGAAGAGTCTTACCAGAACTCATGACGCAGGCTAATCATTAGCTGGAAGCGAGTTCCTTACTCCACACAGCTATCTCAGCATTGAAGCATATCAACTGTATTTATACATTTGTTGTTTAACTAATGTGTGTGTATATATTTTGTATTAATAAATTGTACCTACTAATTGCTGAATAGTTGTTCTTTTTGTATCTGTTGGTTTGGAAACAAACCTGCAGGCCTAACCAAACACAACAGATTTGGCACAGCCACACAGAAATTTTTGTCTCATGGCTGGAAAAATTATAGAATAAACTGCGCCAGTTATAACAGATTTGGCGCAGTTAGACAGAAATTTTTCTTTCGTGGCTGGAAAAATTAGAATAAACTATGCCAGTTTAAACAGATCTGGCACAATAACAGAGAAAATTTTTTCTCACAACTTGAAAATTATATTATAAAATATGCCAGTTTCAACAGATATGTGAGAGTGTATTTGTTTTATTATTTTTCATTTTGGGAAAAAATTTACGTTACCATAATTTCATTATGGTGGTATTTTTCTTTTAGAAAAATAACAACATAAAACTGTTGAATAAAATTGACTGCAAACATAAGGATATGTCAATTTGAAGCTTCAACCAATCATGAGAGCTTTACTCACAAGACAGCAAAAAAGCTCGCTCTATTGGTTTAAAAGCTTCGTTGAGTTAGTTACAATAACGTAACTATAAAAACAAGTATGAGTGGTTACTCAGCATAAATAAAAAAAGATGGCTAAAGCAATCAGCTCTATGGAATCTTTTGATCCGGCTCAACCTGAGAGCTGGCCAAATTATAAAGAGTGTTTGATTTTTTATCTACAGGCTAACAATATAAAAAAGCCTGAGATAAAGTTAGCTACACTAATGACCACAATAGGTCCGCAAACATACAATATATTCAAGTCTCAATCTATGGCTGTAACCCCAGCTGAGCTGGATTTTGATAGAGTGTTGACAATTCTCACAGAGTATTTTTCTCCTAAACCCTTGACCATAATGCAGAGATACCATTTTAATCTCAGCATACAAGAACAGGGAGAAACAGCTAGAGAATTTGCAACATGAATCCATATATTAGCCTTGAAGTGCGATTTCAAAGACTTCATGAATGAAGCACTTCGTGATCATTTTATTTGTGGCATAAACGATCACAATTTGAGGCTGAAAATGTTAATGATTCCAGACCTAGATTTTGAGACAGTGGTAGCTCAAGCAAGACTAGCAGAAACAATAGCTAGTCAAGCTAACCCATTAAAAAGACTTATAAAGTATGAAGTGCAAAAAATTGAGCATAACACTGGGTCACCCAGGCACTCAGTCAGCTCAAGTAATTCAGCATCAAATAGTCTAAGGCATTGTTATAGATGCAATGAGCACATGCACATGCATACAGAATGTCCATACTGCAAAGCAACATGCACGTTTTGCAAGCGTATAGGACATATAAAGGCAGCATGTCTGAAATTAAAAAGACAAACAGCCAAGTCTATTCCTAAAGACAGTAAAGGCACTTATAAGAAACATAAGCAAGTTGCCTGTATAAACCATATCAGAGATAACAAGTCTGGGTTTATACACACTGTCATAATAAATGATACACCAGTTAATATGGAACTTGACACAGGGTCAGCAGTGTCTATAGTTTCAAGAAAGACTTGGACAATCATTAATAAAAAGAATAAATATAAGCTGCACCCTTGCAGTAAGTCAATATCAGACTACCAAGGGAATAAAATCAAACTGTTGGGTCAAACAACAGGAAAAATTACTATGCCTAACAAAACTATATACCTACCACTGGTAGTGGCATTAGGTAACCATAATGATTTAATAGGTCATGACTGGTTCAGTCACTTAGGGTTCAAAGTGACCAAAGTGAACCAGCTCACAACATTATCAAAGTTGAAGACTAATGAATCAGAAGTCTTTAACAAAAAGCTGAAACCTGATGCCAAACTTCAACTAGAAGATAAAAACAAAATAAAATTCCAAATAGGAACAAAAGTACTATGTCATATGTACTATGGGTCCACAAGATGGAGACCAGCAGTAGTGATGCAAATAAAGGGCCTCTACATTGTTGTGCAAACAGAAGATGGTCATCATCATCATCACCATCACAACCAGCTAAGACTCAATTACACATCTGAAGCTATCAAGACAGCAGCAGACAACCAGAAACAAGCTCATCAAGAGAAGAAGATGAAGACAGGAACAACAATCAACCGGAGAAACCAAGAAAGTGGACAAAACATCGTCCAGTGCATTTCAATGACTATGTCCTCCAGGGCTAATTTCAGCCAGGGGGAGGGATGTCATATCTGACCCTGCCTTCAGAAGTGGACTATTCCAGATTCCTTGCCTGATTGGCTAGCACCCAGTTGCTATCCAATGGGATTAAAACCTTCACTGGGGTTCGCACACTGAATCCGCGTGTTTCCAGTAAGGTAGGGGATCTGCCTTTAAATAGTCAGCCTTTTGGAGGCAAGGCAGAGAGCAATTACTTCTGTTAACCTGAATGACAGAATGTGCTCTCCATTAAACCTTCTGCCATCAGCAAAGGTATTTATCTAGTCATTATTGAGATGTCCACGCAGTCAGGCAAGTCCACCTACAGACTGGAAACTGCTACATCTGAACTAGAGTCAACTTGAGGCAAGCTAACTACATAGCTGGAAGAGTCTTACCAGAACTCATGATGCAGGCTAATCATTAGCTGGAAGCGAGTTCCTTACTCCACACAACTATCTCAGCATTGAAGCATATCAACTGTATTTGTACATTTGTTTAACTAACATGTGTATATATTTTGTACTAATAAATTGTATGTAGTGAAGCAGTCGGACCTGAGTTCAAACCTAGCTTCATGACATCTAGCCATAAACCCACTTCAAACCCTAATACCAACCTTAAATTTCTGATGCAGTGGGGCTTTACATTCAATCCATGCTAATTTCCATAAAGAAAAACTTATTTCATAAATGTATGTTAAAATTAATTTGTTTGAGTTTAAATTGATCAATGCTAATTAATTCATGATAGAATTATTCATGAATTTATATATATAACAACTGCATGGATTGTGTGTACATATTTGTACATATTTAAATATATATAATTGTTTGAAAGTTTCATTGCGTCAGGAATGTTTGTTTTTACTTTAAATAATTTGTTAAAACTTTTATTGATTAAAAGCTACATTCTTTCGATAAGCTTTCAGATTTTCCCTTTCCAAAAACAATAGGTAAAGTTTTATTAATTAGAAAAAAAAGATAAGTATTTAAAATGTAAGGATTTCCTAATTAAAATCATTTTCTGATTTTAAGAATTCATTTTCTAATTAGAAAATGAATTCAAGTTAATGAGTTTGAAAGCCTTATTGAAGGAATATATCTAAAAACAACCAGTAAATTTTATAACATTGATAATGAAAGAAGCGCTAGCCTGAAAGCATCAATTACAGTATATATAGCTCTGAAAAGTTTGGAGAGGAAAAGCCATCTTTGTTGTAGAGAAGTGCAGTAAACTCTATGCATTTTAAATCATGAATTCAAATAGTGTTCCTATCATGGTAAGGGGCTAAACATCAGGAACCTGGCTATTGTTCCTTAAGTCCCCTAAAAATCTTTGATGAAGCTGCTAAATCCTTTCTGGATCAATCATGCTGCTAAAATCGTGAAAATTCATTAAAATACTGTTCAAGTAATCGACCAAATGCATGACTATGTTTTCCTCACCCGGACGTGTAAACTAAGAACCAGCCCTGGAAGAAATGGGTAATATGTTTCCATAATGAACCTTAAACTTTCTGGCCAGTTTCGAACTTTACTTTACACTCCCTTTTAGAGCTCTTTTTATTCTTTAATGTAATAATCTTTATAAAACCTTTTATTTATGCTATTGTAAATTATATCGTAATTCTCTCAACTTCTAGTCTTTAAATTTAACTTTCCTTTCTCACGATGGCAGTTCATTTATTTTATTATATATATTTATTAAGTAATTTATTAATATTGTTATTTTTAATTATATGCCAATAATCCTTCGACTTGATGAGCTCCTTTGTTCTATTTGCCTTCTGCAAAATATAATATTCTTATAGTAAATTCTTGCCCATTAGAACTAGGTTTATACAGTTCTATTAATCATCGAGTCGAAAGAAATTATTAAATGTTTGTTATTTTTACAATTGGCTAATAATAAATTATTAGCTCCATTGCTAATCTATGCCCCAGCTATTTTCTCGTATTCAACAATGTGTACTTATTCATATATAATCTTAAAATGTTTTTTTTTTTTGCAAAAGGGTCGATAAAGGAATCAATCAAATATATTCTAATTCAAATTTCAGTTACTTACTATTTAGATTCAGGAAGGGCACGATATTTGGGGCATGATTAATATAATTTTATAATGTGTTAAATAGTTTTAGTTAAAAGCTCGAATGACTTTAATTAATTTGATCAAGTCATCACGTAGAGCATTCTATATTGGGTTTTATTTTTCAAACGGTGACTATCAAGTCATCATCTTCAATGTTTCTGACGTAGGGCAATCTTCCGCTCCATTAGGCTTGTCGGTGATAATATTTCTGTTATTTCAAATTATCGAGGAAGAAAGCACTTCCTTCTCCAGTCATGTTATATTTGGAACACCAAAGGCTCATAGTTACAACTCGGCCTGTTTTCCCCCATGTTTCACATATCCTTAAAGGGCAGTAAGACTTGTGACATGCAAGCCGCCATAGGACTTAGATCATCGACCAGCCATTGTCTTTCGATTTTATTTTATAGCTCATAATTCGTCAGCATCATTGCCTCTCTGTTCTGGTAAAGCCCACTCTGATGCTCATAATTCATGATGAAGTGATTTCAATTAAAGATGAACAAAGTCTCAGTTATATCTCAAAGTAAATAAGTCTTCCAATAAAGATTAAAGTTATGTCCTAAAATACGTATCTTGCTCTTCATGAATGGATTTGTGAATGTGAAAATAAATCTCACATTCTTTCGTATAAAATTAGAGTAATAAGGTCCTTTACAAATGAATACCTTTATCTGCCTTTATTTTCTTGTTGGGGGCATAGACATATAGACTTTCAAATATTGTGTAATACTCATTGGCATATAATAAGGACTGCCACTCTTATTATAATTATAAACTTTGTTTAAGGACTAGAATTAATTAATATAATCATTATTTAAAATTCAAACAAAACCAATTATTATTATTAAATATTTTATAAACACACTTGGTTTCTTAGTTCTTAATTCTTTTATTCAATAATTATTTTAAATGTTAATGCTCGCTGTCTGTGTTGGCAACCCGAACATATACATATGATGCGACTTAAAGTATCTTAAGTTAATTAATTATCTGATATTAGTGTCAGTTCAGGGGTCTCTAATCCTCATCAACTGTTGAGCTAGTTTCTTGGTGCATAGCACTGTGCTGTTGATTTAAATTTCTACTAATCTGAGCTGGTGAGTTGGGTTTGAATTTCAGTTTGGTTCAGCTGAGTTTGGATCCGACTTGCAGTTTAAGTGGTGGTCCTTTTTCGACTGGTACAATAGTAATTGCTGAATAGTTGTTCTTTTGTATCTGTTGGTTTGGAAATGAACCTGCAAGCCTAACCAAACACAACAGATAATAATGATGATCAAACTATGTATTGCCATTGTATAACGATCATATGGAAGAATTTTAAAAGAAATATGGGTTATATTTTCTGATCATTATTAATTTATATGAGAATTAGACTAAGAGTTGCATCATTTACTATTATTTATAATCAGGATATATTAAATAAGTTCCTGAAGTTCCAATTGCATTATGGAAAATAAATAATAAAATAATATCCTCATTATGTGATACTCTGGGTACCTATTTAATATATAATAAAGTAATATCCCCTGGCTGCAAAGAGGACTTTGCAGTTAACTAAAAGAAGACCCCTTGATTTCACTTTGAGGCCTTAAAGGAACCATGCAGGGCAAATTTCTAACATCCATATCATATGTTTTTATCCATGCAGCATTTATTACTATATGATTATTCACATAACATACAAACATGGATGGGCTACTCACAAATATGCATCCACACAAATATGCATCCATTAACATGGTCAGTTTATTGGCGTTTTATCTGTGAACTTTAGATTAAAAAACACAATGGTCTTTCTTCTCAGTTGCTTGATAGCTGAAATATCAGTTGAGTTGTCTTGAAGACAGTATGAATATATGTGAATAAACTTTTTTAATAGAGATTTACAATTATGACAATCAAAGGTAAAGTAAGATTCATAACCTCAGGAGAATCCCTGATTGTAGACTCAGACTGCCATTTGATGTTGATCATTTATTTAGGTACTTACAACTTCAGATTATTTTCAAGTGAAAGAAGATTGTAGAAAAGTGGAAAGGAGAGGATAGTCTAATACTAAATGGGATGTTGTTGGATATTGTGAAGTTAGAAGAAAAAGTAAATCTGTAATTGATTTGACATGTACTACACTTAAATACACAAGTGAAATAGTATTCATTATAAATAAAAAGTAGAAAAGCAACATTTGTGGAGACTGATGGTGTATCAGAAAGAATGGCAAGATTCAACTAAAATGAAGATACATAATGTAGATAATTTAGGTTTATCCCCAACATTACAATAAAAAAGTAGAAATTTTTATATAGATGTAAAAGAGACTTTTCAGCAGACCAAAAAACATTTTACAAGTGCCATAGAAAACATTAATGCTAGAATTGGTAAAAGATTGAAAGATAAAAATGCTATAAGTAAATTTCATATGTTAGAAATGAGAGAGGATACAGAATTGATGGTTTGCAGGAAAAGAAAAACTTTACGATATGAATTTTTTCTTTGAGAAAAATGCTAATTGGAAATGAACATTGAAGCATCCAAATAAAAGTACAATAGAATTGGATAATATTCTAATTAACAGAAAATATATATTTAAAGATTTTAAATAAATTCAACACAAGAAGTGAGATGGGAAGATACATGGTAATGCAAAATTAAAGAGACAAAAAATATTTTAAATAAAGAGTACTCCTAGTTGTTAATTCCAATAAATTTAAATTATAACTTGCAACTCATTTTAATATATTAACAGATTTTGAAGATGGTTCAGATTTGAATGAAATCAATAGGAAGATAACTGATACACTATTAAAAACTGCAACAAAGACATTTCATACAAAAAGCAGCAGTAAACCAAAAAACTTTCTACTGAGATAAGACAATTTACAAAGGAATATGAAAATATATATAAATAATTCATTAAGAAGGATTGAATATCTAGAATTTTGTAAAGTGATAAAAAAAAGAGTTAATAATGTTATAAGAAAATATAATTATGAATTGCCAAGGAAAACTATAGAATAAAATAAAAATATTAAAAGTGTAAAACAACATCTTGTTAATGATATGAAATTTATTTCTATAATAAAAAGAAAAAATGGAATCATTACTAAAAAAGACAAATGGAATCATGAAATGTATGGAAAAGTTTCATAAAAAATTATAGAGCAATCAAGATCAAGAAAAAAAGTATCCCCTATAATTACTACAATTTCTGAATTGATCAGCATTTTAAATAACTGAGACATGCAATTAAATCTATGAAGAAGGAAAAAACTCCAGGTAATGATGATAAGAAAATTGACATTGATAAGAGTATATATTAGAGTAACTACATAATCTCCAAAACTTTTTACAGCAATTTTTCAAAAAGTATAAAATTGGAAGCTTAGGGAGTAAAAGAGATCATTTAAGTCATCTATTTTGCAGACAATGTAATTGTCTTTGCAAATAATTCTTCAGAGCTTCATAAAATGTTGCAAAAAATATCAGATGAAAGTAAGAAAGTAGAATTAAAAATAAATATTAAAATGACTAAAGTCGTGTTCAATGGATTTTCTAAAAATAAATAAATAAAAAGAAATAAATTAATAATGATAAATTAAAAGAAGTTAACAGTTGCAAATACTTTGATTAAATTATTAATGAATGAAATTAATCATAGAATTAAAATTGTATGGAGTATTTTTAATAAAAATAATTTAATATTCAAAGAAAATATGCCAACATGTTTGAAAAGGAAAGATTTTAATAAATGTGTTTTACCAGTCTTTAATTATGGATCTGAGACTTGGATACTTAACAAAAGAGCAATACAAAAACTTAAGATCACTCAAAAATTTATGTAAAGATGTATATTAGGAGTAACAAAAATGAATCAAAAACAGAATACATATGTAAGAGAAGAAACATATTAAAATCATTGAAATAACAAAAGTTAATTTACACTAAAAGAAAACATTTCCCATGTAGATGCTCTTAGTAAGTTACCATATGTAACAAAAGTAACAGAAAGAAATGATATAGTTATCAATGTGTTAGATTCAGCAAGTAATGAATGAATAGTCACATTATCACAAAATGAAAGAAATGGTATAAGGTTTTTTTAAAAAAATAAATACATGAAGAATGGCCAAAATCCAGACCATCAATAGTGCATAAGGCAATTTGGCAAAGACATAAAGAATTAACAATACAAAGAAATTTCATGATGTGATGTTCAAGAGTGATTGTGCATCACTGGAGAGGTCAAAAGTAATTCAATTGTTACATATGGGCTGTGAGGATGAAAATGCTAGCCCAGTCATAACTGTGATGCCATATATAGAGGCTGTGGTTAAATTTACCACCCAAAACTTGGAAATCTTTATAACTGGAAACGACAAAGCCATGAGAAAGAATACATATAGAACATGGAAGTCCTTGAAAAGATAAGTGATTTTTAATTATAAGTGACATTAAGAGCAAGTATATATTATAACCTTCCCATTATATGAAATGTGATACTACAGCTCAGCTTAAAAAAATACAACACAAATCCTATTTCCCTACACAAGGACAAATGAAATACAAATCATTATTATTGTTGAGACTCTATTTCACAATTACTGTTGACATAAGATATTCTATAGAAAATGACACAAAACAGGTTTTAACATTGCAAAGTATATAAAATATACCTCCAATGGCATTGCTATTATAAGAAATTTCCACATATTATCATGTTACAATCATTAGGAAAAACAATGACTAACATAACATATTCATAGTTAAATAATTATTAAAGCCATTTACACGACTAATTATTCCTTTATACCCATAATAAACTATAATATAAACCTAAAATACAGATATTAAATTTATTTAATTTGTTATTAAGCTATTTTTTTAAAATCTCAGGGATAGTGATTATTCTTTTAGTAATAATATTAATGGTTAGCAGTTAGATAATCGAATGACAAGAGGGATTTTATTGAAATCCAATCATCTAAATAACAATAATAATTTTATAACTTACTGATGCTAACTAAAACGACTACTTAATAATACATATAACCTCAATACTAAACAAATAATAAATAAATTACTAAGTTAACATATTAGGTTAATAACACTTTTTATTAATTAACCATATTTTTTTTTCTTTTTTTTCCCATATGTCATAGCATCAGCCGAGACGCGAACCCATACCCGTCTGCAACAACTACTTGCTTGCAAGGCGGGTGCGATGACCTCTCGGCTAACAACGCTTGACTTAATTAACCATATTTTTATACAAATAATAACAATTAAGCAGAATAATCATTTTGTCGTAATTACACCACTTATCATTAATCAAAATCTAATCTTTTATAAATCAATCTTTGGAAATACTAATTATTTTTAGCAATAACCTACTCCAGTGATCTTTCACCAGCCATCTTTCAAAAAAAATATTGTATTTGTCTTATTATGTTTTATTTAGTTTAAATAATGCAATACTTTAGTATTAATCATTATCAAAACTTTTATTACACTTTTGCGACCTTATAATTTTATAAGAACCAAATAATTTTAAAAAGTGTATATAACTCTATAAATAAAATGAATTTAATTCTCTAAACTAATGATAATACTTTATAATTAAATTTCATGTATCTTTCCATATATATAAATTTTAAACAGATTAAAAAATACATTTGACATTATTATTATCAGATTATAAATCAAATTGACAAATATTTGATTTATCTAGTTTTAATTCTTTTACGACAGATAATATTTAAGAATTAATTAATTCTTTTATTACAAATAGATATTTAATAACATCTAATTCTATTTCTATTCTTGAAATCTTCTAATAAAACATTAATAAATAAAATTTATATGAAAATTTTAATGTGCTATATAATTGAGTATGATGTTATGACATTTATGATTCAATAAAGAAACGACATTAATCGTGTTGTTTAAATCAAAACATACATTTATTTACAATTGGATATTTATAACATTTTCTATTTACATTATTATTATAGCATATTTACATTTATACATAAAATAAATAAATACAATAATTTTTTCATTAATTTCCTCATATCTATATCATTTACTGAGTTTAAAAACAATTATTTTAATATTATTAACATTCATATTCATATTGAAAAGTTTTAATTTTCATTCATTTTTCAATAAAGTTTATAAATTATGTTATACCAATCATGCCTAGGTGATAGGTTGTTTATTATTTACCTTACTTAGATTTAAAATTTGAAATACTAGCATTCTTCATATACCTGGAGCTTAGTTGTAAATATAGGGATTTTGAACACAGACTTTCAAGCACCCTTCAACTATCCACACTATCTCATATCACTGATACCCATAACCACACACATGTAGAAAATATAAATAATCACTAATATATGTATTTCGTGGTGAACCAGCTCTCATAGGATGGTCCAGATTATCATACTCCCACACATGTTCATAATCAGTGCTCAGTTTATAATAAGACAGCTGGAGTAGATTGAAGCTTGTCCATTAAAGTGTGAGCATTTGCTATCTTCATATAAACTGAACACTGATTATATGTATGTGTGGGAGATGATAATCTAGACCAACTGATGACTGCTGTTTCATCATGAAATATGTACATTGGTGATTATTTATCTTTTCTACATTGTGTGGTTTTGTGTATCAGTGATATAGGATAGTGTGGATAGTTGAAGGGTGCTTGAAACTCTGTGTTCAAATCCCCTATTTTTCTTAGATTTATTAAAATATAATGTAATACAAATTTATAATAACTATATTGATACCTTATTATTTACTGAATTACCTTTTTAATATTTATATTGACTATGCTATATAAATAAGGTGTTAAATAAATATTTGAATCAAGAATATTTTACCTTTAATATTTGAATGTCATCCATCATACTTATCATGTACAGTTCTTTTATATCCTTCATTTTTAATGATCTCATACAATAATTTGTAATAATATCTGATTATTATTATTTTTTCTTTTATAAAATCTATGCTTATTTGTTTTGCATATGTTCATTTATTATTCCTTAAGCTATCTTTACTGACTACAGGAAGAAAAGCTATAGATCCATATCACTAAGATATGATGCTTTAAAATATAATTCACTATAATTCACTAGCTAAGTATCATTTGGAATAAAAAACTAATTTAAAGAGTGCATAGTAGGAATTGAGATAACTAACATTTATTCTTCAACAGTTATAATTTAGAGTAATCATTATTCTTTCAATGATCTTACTACTGGAATCCTGGTTTTTCTCTTAAGCACTTACAGAATTGGGTAGTTATCTATCCCAAAAAGATCCTCACAACTTTCCTAATAAAATCTTTAAATTTAACATATCACACTCAACATTAGTTCTTCAGGATTTATCCTTCACTATCCTGGCATTTTAATTTATCCAATATACATTCATTAACTTGGAACATCCGTATAGAGATTATTTTTCCAATCCAAGTATATAACACTTTATCTTCCTAACATTTATAAAACTTTGTCTATAAAAGATCATCTGTTAAAACAAATATCATTTATCGATATGACAAACATCATATTATATAATACTTTACAAAATTTGAGATCCATTATCAATATAATGAAATATTACATACACTCTATCACAAACATCAATTATAATATTACACATATCTTATACATCCATATTTGGCCTAGAAATATACTTTTTTCTTGATTTATAATAATTATGTATCATTGGCATATCCTAGTATAATAAATTAATAAATACCACCTTTTTGGTATATTAAAAAATATAATATAAAAAATTACCAAAAGTAGGAACTACTACTGTTCATCAGTTTTTTATACACCCATGAGGTAATTTATATAAAAATAAGCATAACATATACCTCTAATTTTACTGTCTTAAAATCTACTATTATATCATAAAATTATATCGATATTTAAAATACTAATAAACATATGCATATCACTTAATTATTTTCCTTATAGTCATAAAAAGAAATGAATATTCTAATCACATTAAAAAAAAAATTTAGATTGAAAACTTTTTCAATCTTTTTTTTTTTTAAAAAAAAAAAGACTTCCTAAACTTTAGACAGTTATCACCATGACAATAGTCAGGCATTTTACTTCTTCATCTGTTGCCATTTTCTCTCTCTCTTTCCCAACTGGCAAAATCATTGTTAAAAAAATACCGCATTTTAAAGACTTGCATTGGTGGTCGAGAGGTCAGCATGACTACCTTGCACTGGCAGGCAATTGCCCAGGTTGCGGGTTCGCGTCCCGGCTGATGCTATGACACTTAAAAAAATAAAATAAAAAAATTATATATACACAACTAATAAATGCTTCTAAACTTCTTAGCACTTTTCATTCTTTATCTTAGGATCCTTAATTTGAATTCAGTGCACTTCTCATCTTGAAAATATAATTATATTAAAGTATTTCTTTAAATATTCAATATTATTTTATAATTTAGTTATCCATTATAGGAACATATAAAATAACTGGCTTCTCTTGGAATCATTATTAAATATAAACTTTTATCTGTTCATCTTTTATTCTATATCTCTATAAGTCATATTCATTTATAATATATTTGCCCTTTTTTAAAACTATTTATTTATCAAAATAAATAATTCCTTTTTTAAAAGATCATAATAATCTTTCAGCTTATCTTAAAATAGTGATATATAATGTAAGCAATAATTATTTTTCATTTTCTATTTTATCATTATATAAAAATGTTCATTACGCTTGCAAATTTATTTATCCTTGTACATTATTCATTAAAATATTTGGGTTTTACTTTCCATTTAGCACACAAATAATTCTAAATAAATTCCTAAAATAAGTTCATTATTATTATTAGATAGCCAACTTAAAATTCTATAGAACATTTTGAAAAGTCTATAATGTTATTTCTAGAATTATTAAAAATGAAGAATTTTAGCACAACACATCCTTACATGAGTATATTTGAAAACTAGTTGAACTTTCTGACTACAAAATTCCACTCTTCTACTGAGAATAATGTTGTTTCTTCATACTTTAAGCCAGGAGTCCCCAATCCTATGCCCACAGGCAACATGGTGCCCACAGACCATTTTACATGTGCCCAATGCTATCCGAACACAATAAAAAATTATTTATCTGATACAAATAAATTTAATTTTTAAAATTTCTTATAAATTATTGTATTATATTGTAATCAAATTGTAGGGCATACTATACTTTTATAGCGTAAAAATAATAACGTTAATTATATGTTAAAATTTTATTTTTGAAATAAATATTTTTTGTACATTATGTGTATTATTAACAATATCCAACTATAAATTTACATTGAAAAAATAAATGGTGTCCACCATCTGGTTGAAAAAAATAAATGGTGCCTGCCACCTGGCCAGTATTATGGAATGCGCTCTTAAGTGCAAAAAGCAATGGGACCCGTGCTTTAAGCAGTAACTATAGTTTGACTATAATTTGATAGCAAATAAGAATTGGCTCTCCAAGTAAAGAATAGGTTTATTTACTCCATAATAAATTTATAATCATTTTTAACATATTGTATACACTTATCCAGCATGTTAAAGTTGACTTTTAAGTAATTTTAAATTAAAACATGATAAAATTGTCTAATTTTATGGAGTTAAAAGCAATATATTAATTAGTTCCAACTGTTTCTTCAAATCACTCCCTAATTTTGTCAGCTAATTCTTTTTATATTGTAGACAGTGTAACGGTCAGAAAATGTGTGACTCATAAACATAGTGCAGAATTCGATCACCATACAGAACAGCAGCACCATCGAGTAGCGAAGCCACCCGTGGTACTGAATTCGAACATAGTTTATCGGTTCCACAATACAATCCACGAAACAACGCATCTGATGCGACATTAGTAAATATTTCCTTAGGCACGGTGGTCAGGGATATGCAAGAGACTCATGATTTTATTCTCGAGTTAGCCAATAATCAAACTAATATTAGTTAAACATTCATATTTACATAATCGAGGAAATATTATATAGAATGGGTATCGAATAAATGAAACGTAACTGCAGACATATAGTTTAAAATTATTTATTAATACATTTTAATCAAATCATTTACTAATAATATTTTAGGGGTTCAAAGCTTCAGTAGCGGAATTTGCGACATGATTATATTTTAAAGAATACATTTATTTATTTAGACATTATTGTATATTGAGGATTTCAGTAGCGGTATTTCTGATACTATAAGGTTTACAAAAGGAATACATTTATTTGTTTAGACATTATTTTATTTTGAGGACTCAGTAGCGGTATTTCCGATACTGTAATGTTTACAAAGGGAATTCACTTATTTAAGGCTTAATCTAGCTACCTAAAATTCTCGAGCAAGTATTTCTAATGCATGCCTTGGGGAATTTATACCTTTGCAATGCAAGAGTCTAAAGTAAGATTTAAGAGTGGCGGCAGACATATATTTATTTAATTAAAATATTTATTTATAACTAAGGGCAAACATTTATTTGAGAGTGAATTATGAAGTTAATGCAGAGGTGGAGTGATATATAGAATAATAAAATGAAGTAAAGGAACACGTGGTACGCTTTAGAAAGGCGATATAAAATGGCAGTATATCGAAACTGCAAGGCCGCGAATGGGTTTATAAGAATGTCGGGCTGGTCTCTGCCGTGGCCCGATGAAGTAAGGTGTCACATAAGCATAACCAGGGACAAGCGGTACGTGGCGCAATTTGCCGGCTGGCTGCATGACATTTTCAAATCCTACGGGAGCACCCATTATGCCTGCTTGTGTAGGACGACTGGGGTTAATTTCAACCCTGAAGAATCCGGAAAGTTCACGGCAGAATGGGTCATCACGTCTCTAAAATGTAACACATGTATACTGTATAAACGATTATGATGAGATTTAAATAGATTTCTGACTCGGCCCTACATTACCAACATTTACTAAAGAACTCTGGCGACTCTCAAAGAAATGTGATTTTTTAGAATTATTCATTAGATTTAATAAACACAAAACATATATATACTGGGAGTTATTACAACTAATATGACAGCCATTTGCGAAGTAGTAGACCCTGCATTACAATAAATGATGCACTTAATGCGTGTCGATTTATATGAAAGTGAAGTTATTAAGGAAAGGAAATATTAATGAAAATTTGACACGCATTCATTGTTTCAAGCGATCATAGATTTAAACTTTGAAAATTGAGACAATTATGAGCATGCAATAATTAAATAATAACTATAGATAAAAATGTAGATTATAGAAATATGCACCCAAGAAAGATAGAGTGAGGTAAGCTAGATTATTAGAGAAATTTACACATTAAATTAATTATTCAATTTTAGTTATACAAATGATAGTTTTTACATTTTACAATTTAGATAAGTAGTATGAAGAAAAGCTATAGCATATTATTAGAGTACTCTAGAGTTTGAACACAGACAGGTACCTGTTTTATAAGAAGTTTTCCGAGTCCATTGGTTAAGTAGCAAATAGTTCATGAGTGGCAATTCTTTCTGGTATTTAGACGTTTCATTTTACTTTCACAGCAGCAGCAGCTTTCTCATTTATTTCAGGCAGCAGATCTTCATGGTGAATTTATGATGGGCAATGGAAAGTTCGACATCCGATAGGCCATCTCCCGATGGAGAATAATCTAGGTGCTTTACTCGGTCATACCTTGGCAGGAACAAATTATTTTTATTATTTTTGGAGACTCTCAGTGATCGAGAGCAAAGCTAAAGTTTAAGTGAATGTCTCCAGCAAGTCTAAGATGGCCTCTTTTCTTATCTTGATCTTTCACATTTTTGTTAAGATATTTTTAGGTTCTACTTAATCTGCCCTGAGGATAATCAATGCATTTTGTTGGTTTTTAATTAAAGAAAGCTGCCATTCTATTGTTTACATTTTACATTTACTAATTATACTTTGGGGAATTTTTCTTTAATTAATCTATTATCTATCACTGACTGATGCTTTTCAATTTCAAAGACAAAAAGGGAACATAAGATTATTTTAACTTTTAATTAAATATTACATCAGATTTTTTTAGAAATATTATTAAACGAAATTTAAACAAAGCAATAAATACGAACTTTATAATGCAAAATAAATGATTAAAATTATACAAAATTATATAATTAAAAGAAATCTAAATTATATTATTTTATCCCTATTTATTGCGTTTAATTTGAGATCGAAATGTGTGCGTGTTTATGCTGAATTCTACATATATTTATACATTTTTAATATTGCTACATACACAATTCGATACCAAAAAGTTTAAATTTGGGTGGGATAGACCGGTCAGTGAGTGACAACAGAAAAAGGTGAAACTTAAGATTCGAATACGAATCTTACTGTTTCAACAGTATGACATCATATTTCTAATTAAATAGATTTTATTGGTTATCTAAATTTAATTAACTGAAAAGTTTTTTGAATAAATTAACTTTGTCTATTATTTTAACAATAATAAAGTATAATAAAATAAATATAATTATAATTTTTATACTCTTTTAAAATATTTATTGAAGTTCAAATAATTAATTAATAATTATACAAAAATATAAAATTATTATGATATAAAAATTAGAAACTAATAATTTAATCCTCCTGTTAAAATAAAAAAATATCAATTCAACAGGAAGTGTAGTTCATTTATTCTTTTTAAATAAGATTTTGCACATAGATCCAATATACATATTTTTAAAGAATTGCTGTAATGAAATGAAATAAGTGTTCCTATTACAATTGTTATAATGTTTAATAAGTAGTGTAAATTTTAATAAATATAAATTGTGTACTTAAATAAACCCATAATTAAAAGAAATATAAAATTTAAATCATAAATGACTATTACAAAAGGTGTATGTTAGTTAAATTAACAAAATCTTAAACTTATATTATATGTATATTAACCCTACTGAATTTTGCTATTTCTGATGTTTTTCTTTGTCTCACATGTCAACATAAAATATATAATAAAATGATTATTACTTATCAGAAAAAAATAAATTTGACTTCATTTGATAGGTATTTTTGTTAACTACTGAAATAAAATTTAAATGTTCACATTTTGTATCTATAAATATTAAAAAAATGAGGTTGTAATCAAAACAAAGACTTTACACATCATCATTTCTAGAAAGATTATTTTCAGTTTATAAAATCAATGAAATATTTTTTAATTCTCATTATTTTTGTACATCCAAATGAATAATTATTTATTTCTCTTATATCTAATGAATTATGCTTTACAACTTTAAATGTTTTGAATATTTATTGCAAAATTGCAATATTTTCTTACACATAAATATAAAGTAAGTTGTTTACATCAAAGCTAGAGTTTTCTAATTTGCTTCAGGCCATATTTATATTAGCTGCTAATATAACATATTTTTGAAAATATTTCAAGTCAAAATAAGTTATTAATAATTTATATTTCTTGATATCTAATAAATATAGTGCAAATTATTTTTAAAAAATATCTAAAACCATAATAAATTTGCAAATAAACATGTTTTGCACCATTGGAAACTACAATGTCATAAAACATCAAATATTTTACAGCCTTGGCAACAGATAATGGCTGAATATGTCAGGGCAGGGCTTATGTCTATTGTAAGAGTGGGAATTTTGAATTTCATGTCTTTTAGTGCAAAATCTTCGGGAAAAACATTTATTATCATAAAATATCTCATTCACCAGGGGACAAATTGGCCAAAAGACATTTCTTTATCATCCAAAACACAAATGGGTTAAGCTTTTATAAACTATGCAAATTAAAAAAAATAATACTTAAATACTTATTCAATTTAAAATTTTTTTTTAAATAAAATTTTTTTTTTTAAAAAAATATTAAATGAAAGTTAATTTATTATTTTTTTTTTTTTTTTTTTTTTTTTTTTTTTTTTTTTTTTTTTTTTTTTTTTTTTTTAAAAAAAAAGTGTGTTTGTTGGGTTCACTGAGAAGAAAACCCACTCCAGTTATCAAAATATAATGATTTAATATAATGAGATATAAAGTAATGAACAACATCCAAAAATATATATAAGAATTTTATACATTCAAAGAAAGCAAGAGATCTCTGAGAGATAAGCCACATACTAATATCAGAAGATCTCAGTTATGAGATTAGCCCAGTTAACTCCTCAGAGATACTATAAGTATCACCAACATATATCAAACAGCATTTTAATAAGTAAAAGTAATTATAAGTATTAAGTAATACTCAAAATATCATTCATAATTATGAATGACCAAAATCAAACTATATCAGAATAAAATCAACAGTCAATCTGATGACTGTATTTGAGCAATACAAAATATAAATCAATAGTCAATGTAGTGCAGTGGTCTTCAACCTTTTCACACCTGTGGACTAGTAAAAATAAGGATAAGGTTTCGTGACCCGGCAAAAATAAAAATAAGGTCTCACAGACCGGTAGAAGTCTATAGATAAATTTTCTTAAAGATGTAAACTGTTTAGCTTTAGATGAGCATAATTGTTATAACTGATCAAAACGTTAAATATAGAAGATAAAATTATATATATATGGAGTTTGTATAATAAAAAACTTTTTTTTTTAATTTTGAATTTTTTTAGAAAAGTAATAAAAAATTTGCTTCTACCCTCCCCCCCCCATAAACATCTGTGATAACTAAAAAAACAAATTAATTTATGTATGATTGATTAGATTTTGTTTTTGTTTTGTTTCTTTTTTTTTTTAATTGGGTAAAAATGAGATGAAAAAATAAATAAAAATTGTTTATATTAATTAAAAGTTTAAACTCTTATTATTTTGTTATTACAAACTTTCCTGTGGCCCCAGCAAAAAACTTCTGCTGCCTGGCACCAGTCTGTGGACTAAGGGTTGAAGATCACTGATCTAGTGAATGGATTTGAAATAGGTCTTCTGTAGACCAGACTAACTACCAAGCCTTTGCCATATATTTAAACATAACTTTGGACCACTTAAGTGTTAATCCATAAGAATATCTTACCATAAAAACAATAATGCTGGGATTTTAAAACATGCTGATCATCATCAATGCTTTGGCAACTTAGTGCCATTAATGCACTGGCCAACTATAAAGTTCATTTCTAAGACTAAAATGTAATGCATGGGCTTTAAAGAATATAATCTTATGCACCAACTGAGATGATGATGATTGATCATCACTGGATTCCCAAAATCATTTAATATATCCCCATTCATATAATCAGACCATAATACTCAAATCTAGCTCACAGAGAACATAATCTCTATAACTGTTATGTGACCAAGCATGATGCAATACAAATTTTAACAATTAAATACAAGTTTATTAACAATAAAATAAAATTATATTAAGGTCTTTAGAATATGATTCTTCACATATCAATTAAGCCTTCTGGTTTTGATTAATATACAATAAAAAATGATCACATTTGTAATTTACAAAATTACTATACACAATTCAAGTTATTGCATTATGATTTACACGATTACCATATCAGATTTACTTAAAACCCATTCAGCACACAGGCATGTGGCTTGATATAAAATGAACATGCTTGAATTGACATTTAATAAAAAAAAATGATTAAAATTTTACATGTCTATTTGACACTTAATGCTATATGTACAGACATGTGCAATATAATTCCTAGATATATTTGAATCATTATACAATAAATGATTAAAATTTTACATATATGTATAATTTTTCAGTACTCTAGTTACAACAGCTAGTATGATGATTTTATCTAGAAGACTAGCTATACAGTGTTGCTAAGCAATATAAAAAATCACACCAGCCAAAACACCTGGAGAATGCAGTCAGATCCAGAAACTAATATTGATGTTTGCCAAAACCAGCCAATATTTGCCATAATATTACCATGAAAAAATAAATGGACAATGCCATAAGAACTATACTTTATATAACATGACCAAACTATTGTCTTTTCTCTTTAACATTATCAGTGCCAAAGGAGAACTACCATTTTTAAAGAAATTAATGAAGACAAGTAAATATATTAAAAATAACAGAATCTGCAGGAAGGCCATAGTTTGGAACTGTTTAAATATTTCACATGGTAAGATCTTATCATTATAGATTTTGCAGGAAAGTCATTGTTTGGAACTTTAAATATTTCACATGATAAGATATTATTATAGATATTATAAGGCCTTAAACTTAAATTAAAAATATCTTTATTATTATATTTAATATTTTGTATATGAGTTAATATTTGTGATATATATGTAACAGTTTTATATATTCCATGTTAAAAAATTATTTTTTATTATTCCATTTAGTTTGTGTTTGCTTCTCTTAGTCCAAATATAACACTTTTTATATTCTATATGCAAATAATATCCACAACCTGGAAAATCATGCAATCCACTAGAGATCATGCAGGAATGTGGTAATAATTTGGAAATGATGGTAATCGGAAGATAATAAGTTTTTCAAAAGCAAACTTTCTAATTAGAAGCTTCTGAAGGTTTTATTTTTATTTTATTGAAACTGAAAAACAAACAAAATACTTTTGGGAGGACTTGTACTGGGATTATAAATCACCATATTGGTTAATATTATTACACATATTTGAACTGAATCACTTTTATTTGAATTTCATTACCCATTCAACTTTGATATTTATTTGAATCAAGAATTTAATATATCATTGTATATCTTTCCTAGTTCAAACCTAATTGCTTTAAGTATTTTTGAAGAATTATTTTGGAAATTGTAGTGGTATATTTGTTATTAAATTTAGCCTAACAAAGAAAGAATGGATTGGATTATTTTAATAATCCTCTTAAGATGTTCATTGTACGAATTACAATTAGTTTTTCTTAAATTCCATTTGGGACTAAGTTGCTTTCAATTATATGAATGTGAATTCCAAGAATGATAAAAGTTGATTATCTATGACAGAAATAATCCAATATTCCAATATCCCACCTGTCTAAATGAAAGGTTCCTTTTGCTTGGCATTGTAAAATATGAAGGTATTATTAAAACTATCCATTCTAAAATTGGGAACATAAAAATGAAAATAAAGTAAGTTCTTAAGAGAAAATAATAAGAATTTAAATCTGTAAATATAAATATAGAAAGGGCTAAAGTTTGTACTGACAAGGTTATAAGCATTGCATATATAAAGTATCTATCCAAATTTCTGATTGTAATATCATTAGCTTTGCTAGATGCTTTGAAGTAAACATAGTGAAATTATATTTATATTATGCATTCTGTTCTGTTTAGACAAATTCCCTGATTAATTATTTCTGTAGTAATTTCTATCTAAGCTAATTCACCTGTATAGTCATATAGATATGAAAACAGTTTAATATCTACACATTTTGATGTCTTTGGGTTTTTAACAATCATAGTCACCACCATCTTTTTTCTAGAACTGGAAACCATTAAATGATCACCATTCCTTATGCTTACACAATCTATTGAAACTGCAGCAGGTTTTTCCATTCACAAGTGCCAACTAGTAATCGATGCTAAAAGGTTTGTGTATCAAAATCCTTATCTAGTGCTTACTCATCCAATATCCCCAGACTAGTTTATAGCTTATGACTTTCATCAGTGAAGAGTTAGTTCTGAAGGCCCTATATCTAGTTAGTGATTTTGATGCATAAATCTTCTAGTGTCTATTGATTGCTATAGCTTGCACTAGGTGGAACTGTTGTATGGAGAATTGCTATTGTTTTGTATACCTACATTTATTTATGTATGCAGACTTATTCACCTAGCTATGTTTTTGTGAATATCAAAATAGGCACCAATCAGGTTTCCAACACAATATATTATGCCTCTCAACTAATTCCCAAAAGAAAAAAACATATTTCAATGTAGCACAAATGGTAGTTACGGATAATTCAACCGATGACGTATTACATTTACCGATTTACCTTCCGGTAGACATCGTCAATTTTTGCATGACAACGTTGTCATGTCAACAAAGACACTGACTTGATTAATCCAATTTTTGGATTTTTTTGATCCCGTGAGATTTAAAAATCGGAGAGAGCTTTGGGAAATTTTGTCATTTGTCTGTCTTTTGCTACTAGTCCACCGCAATGGACGCTATTTGTAAGTAATTTTCATTTTTGTTTTTAATAAATAATGTCATTTTGATGTATATTATTTTGTAAATTATTCTGCAATTATAAAAATTACAATTAATTAATTTTATTTTTAATTTCTGAATTATATCATACAGAAAATTTTTTTTCGTAAATTCATCGGCAATTATAAAAATTACAGCTATGAGAGTAATACAAAATTACAGCTATGAGAGTAATACAATGTCTGATATAGGTGTAGGCCAAGCCTTTGGCTCGTCAAAAACATCGGAGGCCCCCTCCGCCAATTCCAGCGCTACACGCTGTATTTTATAATTGAACATAATATAGGGTGGTTTTATAAATTATAATATAGTTGTTTTTTTAGACTAGAACCTGTTTTATATATTTTTAACATGAATAATTGAGTTAAATCACATCGCAAAATTTGTAAAGATAATATAATTTTTTCATTGGCAATTATAAAAATTACAGCTATGAGAGTCGTACAATGTCTGATATAGGTGTATGCCGAGCCTTTGGCTCGTCAAAAACATCGGAGCCCCTCCACCAATTCCAGTGCTATGCACTGTATTTTATATTTGAGCATAATATAGGGTGGTTTTATAAATTATAATATAGTTTTTTTTTTAGACTAGAACCTGTTTTATATATTTTTAACATGAATAATTGAGTTAAATCACATCGCAAAATTTGTAAAGATAATATAATTTTTTCATACAAGTACATTATTTTAAATTTTTTTTTTGTTAGACCGTTTTAATTAATTGTCCAGTTCGCCATTAATAATGCCAGATTCGCATTAAATCAGGAAAAGTGTTCTTTATTTGTATATTTATTTTAAATTAAAAAAAAAAAGTACATATTTCTGCAATTATAGAATTACTATAATAATTATACAATTATTATTATATTAATTACTTTTAATTTCTAAATTATTTTGCCGCATGCATGTACATTTTTTATTTTTTTTTAGTATTTGCCAACCGATGACGTATTGCCCTGAAGCCATATCAGTCTGATGTTGCAATCTTTAATGTGCCGGGTCCACGTGATCTGCGGACAAATTTTAGCTATTGCATTTGTCTGTAAATCACTTGGAGATATTATCTTAAAGATCGCAAGGTCAGACTGATATGGCTTCAGGGCAATACGTCATCGGTTGGCAAATACGCAAGAACCACACAAACTAGTACTAAATTTGAATAATTGTAATTAGCTTACAGAAATTCTAGAAAAAATTCTTTCACAAATTTCATGAAAAAACTAGAATTAAGGAATGTTGTCTTAGAGCTACTCCAAAAAAAATTATTATTATTATTTTTTTGCCTAATGATTAATTAACATTTGTCAACAACTTCTTTTTATTGTAAGGTTATATATTTTTTAATTATAAATAAAAAAAAAAATGAAATTCACTCTCTGTATATATACTCCAATACTTTAATCTATTCTTTTAATATTTGTTAATTTATTTGATTCAAAATTTTATATAAACAGTTTTGATTTGAATAAATGGAATATACATATTTAATAGGTACTTGGGTCGGGTTGAGCTAGTGTCACATGAGACAAAGGAAGCCATTAGACGAAAAGCTTAAATTTTCCTCATCATCCTAGTCTATCATGAACTATCTAATAATCATAAAGAGGTATTTGCTGGAGGGAAGTTAAAAATTTACATATAGTATTATATGACCCCAATTTCATCACATTTCAAAGTCATTTCGCCTCTTTTGAGCTGCTCGGTCAAGTGACTGCTATCAAGCTATCGTACTAGATGTAACAACTGTATACATTATTTATTATTGGAAGCGGTATACGCGTGTATATGAAATAAAATATTTTGTAATTGCAAATAATTTATTAAATCATAAAAATGAAAATATATATGAATAATTATTAATAATAATGATGATTTATATATGCCAGGGGCTTCTCTTCTATTGATATACTAACAATTAATAAACAAATTGACAATATCAACGAGTGTGCTAGCTAAATCAGAAATAGTTTATTGCTGCTTAAGAATAAAGTTATTTCTCGTAACATTTCTAAATTTCCGTAATGGATACTAGCAAGCCTCGACATGCCCAGACAAATCTGTCCATAAATACGAATTAAATGATTACACTTCCATTACATTAAATTATCACGGAAGTAGCCATCTCATCAATACTCCAAAATCTACGCGATGGGCCATATCTAAATTATATGAGTGCACTAAACTCAGTCATTAAGGCAAATAAAGCGAGATAATGGCGGTAACGTAATTTATATTATTATTTCGATATATTTGTATATCAGATGCGTACATACGCAATCTCTTATTGGTAAAACAAAACCGTACTAGATAAATCATTCTTTAATACACCTTTACGCATTTAACGCATATAGAACAGAAGTTAATAAAATACAACGAGAATCACGTAAGAACTATATTAGGAACAACTAAATATACAACAGAGTAAGTAATAAATTTTTCAGTATTTCCTAGTCTATCAAAGCATGTCGTCCCCATCAATAAAATTAATTTAATATTATACTTATTGAATATTATTCTTAATTGCCTAATTAATCCAAAACGCAGGGATTAAATAATTTATATATCTTCAATATTAATGTTTTAGTTTGCGTGGGAGGACGACGGCAAGGAATAAGATTAACTACTGTTTTAAAATTGTTCTCCATTTCTAGCTTATAAAATAAAATATAAATTGATATCTAGTTTAATAAGGACCATGCACTTAATAAATTTTAAATATAAATAATTGATAATAATTAAAGTTCATGTTTTTGAAATTGTCTTTTGTTATCTTCTCTGGGTGGTTCTTCTACTGACAAATTTCGGCAGTTTGAACTTCAAGAAAGGCCTGCAGATGTAGTAAGTGAAGTATGATAGCGGTCAATGTTGATTAACATAAATGATCTCCTTTTTCAAATCAGTAATGATTTTATAGCTATACAATCGTAAGATATATATATCAGTGACTCATTCATAATAACATTATATATGGATGACTTTAAAACAGGCAAAGCTCTCCATACAGTAGTGCCAGAGTAATCAATGGATGCCAGAAGGCCTGTGCATAAAATCCCTATCTAATACCTACCATCCAATATCCCCAAAACAGTTTTTAGCTTGTAGCTTTCATCAGTGAGGAACCTTGGATCTGAGAGCACAGCACCTAGATCTTTGGATCTAATGTAACCCTTCAGCAGTCACCTTTTATCTCTACTTAACTACAAAACTATGAGAACAAAATCGAAAATACAATAATATTTTCAATATTAGTCATATAACTCTGAACTCAGTTTAGTACCCATACATATTGGGATCTTTGGTTCTTTAATAACCATAGCCACCACTATCCTATCAGGCAGGATTGGTATTAAACCACTAAACATTACATGATCACTATTTCTTATGCTTGCTCATAACTGTTATTAAAACAGACAAAACTCTCCAAACAGTAGTGCCACTCAGTGCAAGCCAGAGTAATCAATGGATGTCAAAAGATTTGTGCGTAAAATCCCTATCTAATGCCTGCTCATCCAATATCCCTATAGTGGTTTCTAGCTTGTGGCTTTCGTCAGTGAGGACAAGCCTTCTGATGTCCATTGATTACTTTGGCTTGCACTGAGTGGCACTACTGTATGGAGAGTTTTGCCTGTTTTAATAACAGTTATGAGAAAGCATTAGAAATGGTGATCATGTTATGTTTAATAGATTACTTTATCAAACTTTACATTAATGATGTTTTCCTGAATATTTATAATGATTGCATTTTAGTTGTATTTATACATTGGACTGTTTCCATAATCTAACATTAAATAGTGAATGTCTGGTATTATTTTCTACTTCAGGTTCTGCTGCCTTACCAGTGAAAGTACTAGTATGGAAATATTAATCTGAACCTTTAGATTCTTGCTAAAGGCAATAGTAAATAGAAATTTCTTACACTTGACTTTGAAGTTCCTCCTGACTTGTCTACTTTTTCCTTAAGAGCAAAGTTAATTAGTGGCTTCCAGACATTATGTATTGTACACTAGGTTGACATATGGAATTATTTATCACTATCATATGAACAGTTTTGAATTTTATTCTTTGAACTTTTTCTTCTCTATCCAATATTTTTGCATTTTCTTAATCAAACATATATTATTGGCACATACATCACCTGCTACTTTAGCTACAGTTATTTTATCTTTTCTAATCATCAGTTTGTGCTCTTTCAATTGCTTTTCAATGGGATGACTGGTTTTATCAATATACATCTTTCCATCTTCACATAGTTTTTCATAGATGCAATTTTTGTTTGTTAGCATTATAGTGTTGTATGATTCTGGAAAGCAGTTCTGATGTTATATTAATTGCAGGTTTTTTTAAATTTGTCTGCTATTCCTTGTATGTATGTATGGATACACTACAATACCAATAATTGTTTTATTTTCTTTTGACATTGTTTTTTGTTGTCTATTGAAGGTTTCTTAATGACACCTGGATAACCAATAATTGTTTTTCTTATGTTTCTTTTTGTTGTCTATTTAAGTTTTCTTAATGACAGCTGATAGATAATCATTCTTCATGAGAATTTGTTTTATAAAAATCTTTTTTTCCCCAAATCATTGGTTTTCATAATGAAAGTATAATTCCATCTTTTGTGTTTCTTTGTATGATTGAATATATTGTAACACATATGCCATTACATCATTTTAAAATTAAAATAAAGGAGAAAATAAATCTTAAATAAAATTGATTTATTAATAATTAAAAGAAAATTAAAAGAATTATGTTTAACATATATATATCGCAGAGATGGAAAACTTTTTTTAAAAAAAGGATTTAAAAGTAGGTAAAGATCTAATGATTAGTACTTTTACTAAAAAGTGATATAAAAGAAAATAGAAATAAATGTTAATTTCTATTTTAAGAATCATGTTAAATCTTAGTAAATGGAAATGATTGTTTTATTAACTAACTATAAAGCAAACTAGCTCTTGGGGCACTTAAATAATTGATAGGTCAGATAAAAGAATAAAAAATTTAAAGATTGACCAATGCAAGCACCAACCTCATGCACAGGCCAGAAAATAAAACATCTAGACCTTAGGATTAGTGAAGTCATGTTTGATTGATCTTGTTGGATTAGGACTCCATGTAGGAGTCCTGCAATAGATTTAATTTCCTGCATCAGACGAGGCCTCCCTATGAAAGTTCCTGAGCCAAGTATTGGAAAGCAGCAGTTTTGTCTGCAGAAAACAATCTATACAAAATGGGGGACTTAGGATGGACTTCCATAAAACTGCTGCAACCAGGAGGATTCATAAAAACTTACTCTGGAAAGTATAAATTTTTTCAATATGATCTTTTAAACAAACTTTCAATTAGTAACCTAAAGTATGAACTCCTACCTGACTTAAAAGAACTCTAAATCAATTATTAATATTTTTTTGTATATGTTTGATAATCATTTCCATTTTTCTTTTATTTTTATCTGTTAACTAAATTATTAAATTTAAAGTTGAGTGTAGATAACTGCATAGATTCATTTAAGTTTGTTAGTTTTAAAGGGGTTTAATTTCAGACTATTTGTTTTGTAGTTGAGAAGATGCTGATGGAGGGATATATGGGTGTTTATATCAATGTAATGTGAAGCGTGTTAGCATACAGAGCAACCATGCCCAAATGAATGCATGACCCCAAAAGTGTAGTCATTGCATTGCAATAGACATGGAGTACTTACCAGCCATTGATTTCTTTAGCTCTATGGATAGGGACTATAAATCGGCAAAGTACTGCTGTCCCTCCATATGTAGCACTTCTCTTTAATATTTTATATATACAATTCCTCCACCAGACAGACACACATTCCTGTACTGGAAGAGGATCATTTCTTTTAAATATCACACTGCAAATGCACATTCCTGTCAATGTGGTTTTATGCTAACATCTTCATATTGCATTGGTTGCATCTGTATATCAGGAAGCAAGCATTGGTTTAGCTACAAACTTTTAGTCTGAGGTTGGATGTTTGAAAAGTTTTAATTGCATAATCTATGCAGCTTATTTATACTCAGCATTTTAAAATAAAAATATTATATAAAATATCCATCTGTGTGAACTTACTAAAATAATAATTTAAATTTAAAATTAATAATAACAAATTAAAGTAAGATTATTTTATTCCTCAAATTTAAATTTATATATGTGTGACAATAAATGTTTTTGTGTATAATTACTGGAAGTGGCTCATTTTATTTTTTTTTATATTAAAAATAAGTTATATATTAAATCTCTGCATCTCCTTGAACTAGTGGCATGGGATAACAGTCAATAATAAAATAAATTTAGATCTTAACAAGAAGTATCTGCCTACACTATAATTTTTCTAGGTTTGAATAGCCTAGTGGTGCCCTATATGGGCAGAAGGGTAAGACTCTATAATTCCCCAACTGTTATAATATATACCAAGAATTTATCATTTTTTTGTAAACTGTTGTTTTGATTTTGTCATGAGAGAGTTTAGTCACAAGAATGTGCTAATTTTTGTTCTTGTTTTAATTTTATTGTGAAGAGAATATGTTGTTAATATGTGTCCAAAATGTTTGTAATAGTGCTTTTTCATGTTGGCAGATGACAAATGTATCATCAAAATGAAGCTACATTTTAGTAAATGTGAAATAGTATTTATGACTGCTGTTTCAAGTTCTTCCATGTAAATATTCAGGGATGACATTGGTGAGCCCATAGTCATCCCTTGATTTTGTTGGAAAAATTTCATATTGTGTTGAAAGTATATTGTTGTCATGCAGAATGTTAATATTTTCATTATACTATCAATGGGAAAAATTGTTCTAGTTTGTAAGCTATTACCACCATTTAATCTTTTTTACAATAGGCCATGCTTTAACACATGGTACATTTGGGAACAAATTTTCCATATAAAAACTTAACAATATGCCAGTTTTTTCAATTTTTATGTTCTTGATTATTAATTCTGCAAAGTGCCTAGAATCCAAACAAGGAACTATATCTTGAATGCCAAAGAATTAAGAAATCTTGGTCAAGATGAATTTCTAGAATAATAGGTTTTAATTGAATATGGTCCTTATGAATTTTAAGTAGACTTAGTATGAAGATGAGGAATTTTGCTGAAATGTGATAATTTACTTTTTTGTGAATCACTGAAATACCTAAGAGACTGTCTGAATAGTGCTTGTAATTTTCTGTACTTAGTATTAGATTTTTGCCAATTTTTTGTATTGGCTTGCTCTTATATTTTATCATAATCAATTGTATCCATTACAACTGCTACATTGCCTTTGTCAGCAGGGAAAATGACTACAGATTTATCTACTTTGAGAGATTTAATCATTTTTCTTTTATTATAGGAATGTTTGATTCAATTTTTGTGGTCTGTAAAGTGTTCTTTTTATTTTCCAAAATAATACAATTTTTGAGTGTTTTTTATCTACTTTGAGAGATTTAATCATTTTTCTTTTATTATAGGAATGTTTGATTCAATTTTTGTTGTCTGTAAAGTGTTCTTTTTATTTTCCAAAATAATGCAATTTTTGAGTGCTTCCATTATGTCTAATGAAGAGATTTTAGATATTGTTATGACAAAGTTTAATCTTTTTGCAAAAACAGAAATTTCAGCATGTTAGATATTTAGAACTAATATTTTTAACAGATAAAGCTAGTAGGTTTCATGATATTGTAGGTTTATAAGGTTTTTTTAAAATTTTCTTTAATTTTTCTATGTAATTTAAAATACAACTTTTCTTACTGCTTGAGAAAGTTTTCATCAGTAAGTTTATTTTTTAGAAAACATTTTATATTATCAATGGAATGCAAGGTTTGATACTTGAAAAACCTTTGAGCATTTATTTTTCCCTTTAACAGAGCCAGTTTTGCTCTCTAGTAATTTATTCAGCTCTCTGGGAATAAACTAGAGATTTTAGTTACAAATCTTTATGAATAATCCCTTCAGATTTATATTTGCATAAGAAGATTAACTATTTTTCTCCTTTATCCAGTTTTAGACATAATTTTTTATGTCTAAAGTTTAACATAGTATCAGGTCCCTACTGAATACTCAGTGTTTGCCTGAAGGTTTGTGATGATGACATTTTAGTTGTACTTATTTCCATCATCTAACATTAAATATTGTATGTTTTTAGAAAATTTTTAAAACTTTCCATTTACATTTTCCAATTACATTTAACTATTAATAGTAGCATATAGATCAATGCATATATGTTTTGAGTGATATTCTTCTTCTCTCTTCTTCAGATATTCCTGGTGTGACCAGTGACAGTACTAGCATGAGAATCTTGATTGGATTTTAGATTCCTAAATATTGAATTTATAATGATTTGGACAGAGGATTAGGAATGTGCAGAAACTGTTCATTTGATGCCAGTTGTCTGCCCTTTGGGCTAGAACCATGATGAAGTTAGTAATCCATCAAAAATTTTCTAATACACAAAACTTTTAATTAAAGTAAAAAGAGTAATCTTAAGTCCATTTATGCCCACCATTTATATTCAGATCAACAATTCTTAGAAAGTTCTCCATTCACCAAGCACTTAATGCAAAATTCCACCAAAGACAATATGAGTTATTCTGGAATTTCTGCTTAAAGCATGTAATTATCAATTTGTCATTATCAGTTTTAAAAATCAATGTTTTACTTGTTATTTTGACAAAAATCATAATGTCTAATCTCTAAATTTAACAAACTTTACCAAAAATAGAAGATAACAAGATATATCTATAATAGTATATAACAGATTAACCTTAAGTCTATAAATTTTAACAAAAATTGATTTTATTTTCATACCATAAAATAGGATACATATACATTCTACGACCATAATTTGAAGATCAATCTATCAAATTACTTAACATTAGTTTTAGAGTAAAATATTTAACATTTCTTATTGGAATTTAAATTACATATTTTTCTGTTTGATTATTTAAATAAAATTTCTTTTAGAGAGATATATGCATTAGCACATACACACACTTTGAAATTGGTAGTCGTATTGAATATCATTTCATAATCCCCTCTTATAAAAAATGAAATTTTATTATTCTTAATGATTATCCCTTTTAATTTGGAGTGCCAGAATCCAGAAAAAAAAATTTTGAGTTTCATAGGGATTGTAGGATTCTATTATTCTCCCTTTGCTTTTGTTCTATTTGGAATAATCTGAGGAATGCCATGACTGACAGTGGTACCTTAATCTATAACTGGTATACCCAGACAATAAACTTTCATTTAGAAAAGATACTTATGCCATGGACTTGAGTTTGCTTTAGCCCACTTCCATCGCATGCTCTTCCTCAGTAACTATAATAATACATCTGTATTCCTTTTAATTGTGGAGTTTGTAGTAGAAATTACACATTCCTAAATATAATCTTTGCTGTTTGTTTTTGGGTTATGGGAAATTTTGCACCACCAATAATTTATTACAATGGGGTTCAATTGTCCTATTATTAAAAATAAAATCTAAGAATGATGTTTTCTTTATTGTTAATATATTCCTTTTTATGTTAACTATTTTTTCTGGCAACATTCCTTAAAGAAAAATTCACAATAATTTAATACAATTTGCTGTATATTGTATCACCTAATGCAGATAATCTTTCCTTCTGATAGAGTAAATTCAGTGAGAGATCTCATCTTGAGAATCTGTTTAAAGACTTGCATGGGAATTTCACCAGGCTCTAAAGTGTTATTTTCACTCTTCTCTCATCTATAGTCTCCAACATACTTTCCACTGTAAAATCTGACTTCATTCTTGAACATCTTTTCTTTAAATTGTACTTAGTTTAATAGATGGATGAGTCTAGATGCTTTCATGTATGGTACCACTATAAATTTTTAACCCATCTAGTATATCTAATTTTTCCTCTCAGCTATACTCAAACTCTCATTTGTTTCTCTATAACACTTTGTTCTGCATATACAGCTTCCATTTCAATGCTTTTTACTACAACTTGGATAATTGTCTCATTTAGAGTACTAATGCTTGGATCATTAGTATTATTCAGTGGCATATCATCTTTTTTCTTCAGAACAGTTTGATGACTCCATGTCTTAAGATTATCAAGTTTATCATCAATTTCTTATATCCTTTGCATTTGTGCTGTTCTTCTAAATTTATCATTAATTTTAGCATAGATTGTCTTTACTTGAAAGTCTAATTGACTCTGTAATTCCATTTTAATTCTGGCTATTCTATCCTTCATTCTTTTCAAGGAAATGTACACTTTTATCTTTCCTGAAAATCAGTCTGCAGTTTATTCATGTCATTTTCTCCTTTAACAATCCTTGCTCCAGTTTCTTAGATTTTTCCATTTAAATCTTTTGTCTTCTTTAACCTTTCTTCCATATCCATTTGTTTTTTCTTATTATTTCTATTTCTTTTACTACTTCATTTTGCATGGGCAGCAGAATTTCTCTCATCTCTTGCCATAATTTTTTAATTTATTGCTGATATTCCATCATTGTTTTCTTGTTCCATTAATTCATTAAAAGCTATTATAAATTTTCTTTTATTTCTTTTTTTCTTTATAGGCTTACTTCCTCTGACTACTATTTGAGATTGTCTAAAAGCTATTTCTGGACTATCTTGTTCTATTAATTCAATTTCTAGCCCAAATTTAGGCTATATTTTCACTATCTCTGTAACTCTTTTCTTCACTCTCACTTGTCCCATTTTGCTCTATTACTTTTATTATTTTTAATAATTATAACCAGTTCCTTCCTTAGATGGAATCAAGTCTCAAATACTTCACCTTTTATTCCCCAATTTTCAACATTATTGATTTGTGATTATTCATCTGCTGTTTTATTGTATATTAATTTCACCTCTTATTTATAATTTTCTGAATGAATTTATCATTTTATACCAAATAGTTATAATATTAAAACATGAGTTACATGTGTTTACAGTCCTGCTAATTTTTTGTATGCTATATATATATAAATATCAATTGAACTATGTTATTTATCAGCTTCAGATGTAAATCAAACCTTTGTTATAAATCAGAATCATACATATAGATTTCATATAGTCATCACTTATTGCATGCATGATCCATTTTACAATCTAAAATTGAATAAATAAATCATTAAGCAATTTTACTGTAGGACGTTTTCTTTTTTTACCTTTGCACTTTCTAAGCCTAGATTCATAAATATTTTAAAATTCAGGATATTTTCTTTCTATCATACTCTTATGTTGGGAATGCCAAATTCATAAAAAAGATTACTGTGTAATATACTATGTTAGAATGTATTCCTACAAAGACACATAGCACCAATATTTGCAAACTTCCATTTCACACAAATACTTGTAAGCAGAGGACTGCATTGTTACAGAAAATAACTCTGATTCAAAAAAACAATTATACTATGTAATGGATACTTGGGTTGGATTGAATTTGATGTTACTAGCCAGAGAGCATCACTACATGAAAAGTCGAGACTTTCCACTTTATTCTAGTCTATCATGAATTATCTAATGATTATAGAGATATCTTTTGAAGGGAAGTTAACATTTATAGACTGTATGATCACAAATCTACTACCATTCAGTTACTTTTCCTCTTTTGAACCTGCTCAGTCATGGAAATAACAAACACTGACTACTATTAATATGTCCTATGAGATATAGTAAGTGGATAAGTTATTTATTATTGGGAACAGTATCTGTGTGTATAGAACAAAATATTTTATAAATCATGAAATTAAATCGCATATGAATAATTATTAATAATAATGATGATTTATATATGCAGTCCTTTTTTTAGTGTGTTAGATAAATCAGAAATAATTTATTATAACTCAAGAATGTTAATGTTATTTCTCAATAATTCATGATATTCCTTGATTTTCATAATTAATATCAATTAGCTTTGACATGTCCAAACAAATCAATCCTTAAATACAAATTAAATGAACCCAACTCAGTTACATGAAATTATCATGGAAGTAACGATCATTGTGAATAGTCAGAAACCTATGTGATGGGACATATGTAAGTTATATGGGAATATGAAACTCAATCATTAAGGCAAATATACTTATATTATTATTCATGATATATTTATATCAGATACATACATTTATTTATTAATAAAGCAAAGCCATAGCTGGTAAATCATGGAAGACTATATTAAGAATAACTAAATATATAACAGACTAAATCTATTCAATTTTTTAATACATTCTAGTCTATCAATGCATGTTGATATCAGTTGACCCCATAAGTACTATCAATTTAATATTAAAAACATTGAATATAACTTAATTATCTAATTAATCCAATACAATTTATATATTTTTAATATTAATATAATTTTTTAATTTGCAACAGAGAACAATGTTAAAGAATAAAATTAACTGTTTTTTTTTTTTTCAAAATAATCTTTATTTGCACAAAAAAGTAAAATGTACATTGTAATATAGAGTTCATGTTTACAATCATGTCTGTCACATTAAAGATTAATTAGTTATTAAATTAGATGATGAGTACAAGATTAAAAGTAAAATTTTATGTTATGTTACTTATCAGGGGTGATCTAATTTGGCATATAAATCCCATTGCATGTAAAGTTTGAGTGTCATGAATAAATAATATACATGGCAATTGCTAAATATTTAATTGATTCCATGTTTGCTAAGCAAGGCTAGGCAGGCATGTTCTTAGATCACTTTCTTTAGCTTTATATAATAACTTTAAGAAAATGTCTTCAATAGGACCAGTCAACTCTCTATCAAATAATATCTTACATCTAATCTTCCATATAATAAAATTTATGAAAGTGGCCAGGTGGATGGAGCCAAAATTTCCATTTTTGAATGCATCATTAAGGTAGACATTTGAAGAATTGTATCCTGTAATCCTTTGTAGGCAACACATTGATAGAGTATGTGTTCAATGGACTCATCAAATCTTCTACAATGAGTACATATTGTATCAATGTTGTGTCCCCTGATTACAAAGAAACTCCCAGTAGGCAAGGCTCCAAGGTTGACATTAACCAAAAAATCCACAAACTTTGGTTCCAATTTCAGGAACTTAGTCAGCCTTATGAGATGAGGGATTGCAACTGGGAGAAGATTCTCTGTCCTAGATTTACCAGAGTGAACTAATTGATAAGAACTCCAGTGTGATATTAATTGTTGTTGCATCCAGATATTTCTTTTATGGGGGGGGGGGTGATCAATGGGGATTATTTTTTCAAAAGGTATGGGACTTTCTATGTTTGCATTGTCTTTGAAAATTTTTATCAAGAACATTGTAAGTCCTCTGTATCAGAAAAATTTTAATTGAGTGCAGTCCTAAACCATTAAGATATCTTGGTTTTTGCAAAATATTAAGACTTATTACTGGTGTCTTCCCTCCCCAGCACAGTTTTCTGCATAGAGATTCAACCTTGTGGATGAAGCAAATTGTTAATGAAAAACCAGCTAAATAAAAAATAATTTTTGGTAAAATCACAGAATTAAGGAGTGCAACCTTTCCAAACAGAGAAAGATAAATTTTAGAGTGAATTAACAGTCTTTTCAATCTTTAAAATTCTTTTCTCATGGCTGCTGGAGAAAAAGCAATACTAAAAACAAAAAATTTCTGTGGGGGAGCTTTTAGTCTACCAGATATTTTCTTCCCTGTCAGGATAGACCACATTTCTGACTTTGCTCCATTAATTGCCAGGCCAAATTCACATGCAAACTGGTCTAGGAGTTCCTCAAGTCTAGAGAACTCATCCTGAGATGAAAAAAACACAACCACATCATCCATATAGAAAATATGGCATATGTTCTCTCTCAATAAAGGAATATAAATCCCTGGAAGGAAAGACTCGATGCTCAACAGCAATGGGTTCACATAGACTGTGAAGAGTAGTGCTCTTAGTGGTGAGCCCTGATGGATGGATACACAAGGCCTAAAGCCAGGAGCAACTCTTCCATCAAGTGAGAGAAACATTTCTCTGTTAAGGAGAAGGTTCTCAATCATCTGAAGATATGCAAGAGGCACTTGGAGTTTCTCCAGTACACCAAGTAGCACATCGATCTTGACACAATCAAAGGCTCTGGCAAAGTCAAGTTGAACTGCTACTGACTGTGGCATCCTTTCCCTGCGAATATGATCGACTAGGAGTCAAAATCAACTGACAGCATCAGCAGTAGAGCTACCTTTCTTTGCAAACTGATAGGTTGATAATTTTTCAATAATGTTTGTTTGTATATCCTCTCTAATAAGGTCTTCAATGATTTTAATAAGCAATGGCACCATAAAGATAGGCCGAAGATTATCAAGATTTTTTTGACCCTCAGGTTTTTTAACAAGCGGGACCATGCCTATTGGGAAAATCCCATTAATTTCTCAGCAGCCACTAGCCAAGAAGTCTACCATTTTTTTAATAATGGGGACTGAAAAGGTGCATAAATGAAGTAATAAAAATTTTGGTATTCCATGAAATCCAGGGTGAGTTCTGTCAGGGAATGATGAAATCTTTGAAAGGATTCTTACTTCAGTAATTCTGTGTTGATCAGAATGTTCAGAAACAAAACATTTTCTGACAAAAGAAATGCCAAGTGGTTGGAATTTTTTTGCATAATATTCCTAAATTCTGAGAAGCATGGAAGAGTCTGTATAGCAGTTGCCTTTTATCTCAATGGACCTAGGTGCCTCTGATCTTTTGCTAGAGCCAAGGGCCCATCTCAGGTACCCCCTAGTCCAGAAATGTTGGTGATGAAGATATCGTCTGGCCCTTTTAATTGATAAGTACTCAGAAATGGCCTTTTGTTTAGCCTTGTATTTGGATTTTAAATTTAAAATGTTAGGAATATTTTGTGCTTTATATGAAATATTTTTGAGATCACATGCTATGGAGTCCAGCTCATTGAGAAGAATAACTGGACCTTTAGTTTTAGCAGTACAAGAATTTATTAACTTTGTTAGTGTCTCAGTAAAAGTCTTACATGCATCTACTGCAGGGAGTGTTAAAATTTTTGTTCTATGGAAATTGATATTAGGTTCAGAGATCAGTTTAATAGTGGCATTAAACTATGTAAGCATGAAAATAGTCCTTGGCATCTCAATTATAGATTGTAGAATGTTTTTTGGAATTATTTTAATCTCCAGAGCATAATGATCAGAGAACGTAATGGGCCACAGATGAGCTTCTATTTGTGATGATAATGAAGGTGAAAAAAAAGTAAATCAATTAGTGAATGTGATGATTTTGTATAAAAAGAGAATGCTTCATCATCAAAGAAGAATTTTCCACTGCACAGAGACTGATTTATGTAACCAATATATTTTTTTGAAAGACTTGATATGTATGATTAAAATCTCCAATAATAATCATTTCAAAAGGGATAGTTCTCAGTGTTGAATTAATTGCATTAATCACTCTTGTAACAGTATCTTGAGATTTCAAGATATACATTTACCAGATTAATACCAGCGTTGATATTGTATGATCGCAATTAGGCAATTTGAGTCAATGAATAGTATTTTGAACAATATGATTTGTGAATTCTTGCTGATTATGATTACCACCTCTCCAGAAGCTGAATAAGAGAAGGTGTAGTGAAAATATCCAAAACTATATATCATATCAATTATGCGTGATTCCGACTGCAAATGTAATTTAGTCTCACTAAGACATAAAATATCAGGTCTATGAGAATGAAACCAATGTGACAAAGCATATGCCCTGTCACGAGAATTAATTGTTTTAAATTATTTATTGAAAATAAAAGAATAGCTTAATATTAAACATTCTCCATTTTCTACTTATAATAAAATATAAATTGATTTTTAGTTTAATAAATGTCATGCTACAGATATATTAACAAACTTTAAATATAACAAAAAATGGTACTGTGGTATTAGAGCTGCACATGAAGAATTATAATCGTTTAATCATTAAATTAATTAGGTTTTTAAATCAAAAACATATTTTAAAATCTACATTAAAAAAAAAACAATTTAACAAAAAAAAAAAACGAAAAGCATTAATGTGAAGAACAGTTAAAATGTGTGTTTAAATCAAATTGAGTGTGTTTGGACATGCATATTCTGCATAATCTATTTTAATGCATTGTACAGGCTTACAATATGTAATATATACGGGATTCGACTTCAGACTTTTACACGACCTACAACTGTCAGTGCCATCTTATATTGCTGACACACCTGATCACACACATGTTGAAAAAATAAATAATTAGCAATATACTTATTTTGTGCTAAACCAGTACTCATCAGTTGGTTCAGATTACCATCTCCACACATGTATGCAATTAGTACTCGGCTTTATATTAACATAACCAATCTTCATACTTTAATGAGTGCTGGTTTAGCATGGAATACAAATATTGGTGATTATTTATCTTTTCAACATGTGTGTGATCAAGTGAGTCAGCAATTTAAGATAGCACTGAGAGTTATAGGTCATGTGAAAGTCTGAGTTCAAATCCTGCATATACTACATATATAAATGCAGGTGTAAGCCTGTACAAGGTATTAAAATAGATTATGCAGAATATGCGCGTGCAAACACACACTCAATTTGATTTAAATACGCATTTTAACTATTCTTCACATTAATGCTTTTCGTATTTTTTTTGTTAAATTGCTTTTTTTTAAATGTAGATTTTAAAATATGTTTTTGATTTAATAACCTAATTAATTTAATGATTAAACGATTATAATTCTTCACGTCGCAGCTCTAATACCACAGTACTCAAAAAAACAACAACAATTGGTAATGATAATAATTGATACAAAAAATAATTATTGAGCAAATCAACTTAATTCATTTTAATGTTCTAAATTAAAGTTCATGTTTGTAAAATTGCTTTTAATACCTAACCAGAGTGGTTCTTCTATTGTGTTTGTTTTTAAGAAATGCTGGCAGATATAGTAACTGAAGTATGATAGTGATCCATGTTAATTAATATGAATATCTATTATTGAATCAGTCAATGTTTAATCACATCGAACTTCATGCTTCACCTTTCATACTAACCTCCTATGGGGCCTGTATTTCAGACCTCACTGTATATATGCCATCTCACCCACACACTATGTCTAATAATTAGAGACAGCGATGTAAATACATTGTATGTGATATAAGATTACTGCTGAAAAATTATATATGTTCTTTTTAAAATACATTATTAAATTTTGGTCTTAAAAGGTTCGAGATACTTTTAGAATTGTTACTAAGCAAAAGTAATTTATTGTTCTACATTAGTTGATTTATGCTAATTAAAAATTATAAGTTTTAATTAAAATACTAAGGATTTTTCAGGATTTTTCTTTGATATTTCTTTTCGCAAATCTTTTAAAAGGTGTCTCGAGCTTTATCTGCTTTAAAGTTTTGTTAATCTAATTAAAGCTATTGCCTGGGATTGCTGCAGGCAAATGAAGCCACATTTCTTCAAAGGATTTTAAAAAAGTATAAAATGGCCCAGAGAACAAAAGAGAAGATTGCTAGATTCATGCATTCAGTAACCAATTTTGCAAGAGAATTCTTCATAAAAAACTTCAAGAAGTCAACAAATATGGGAAGCAAGCACTTTTCTCTGGACATCTGCCCCTGCGCTGCTCTGTCTGCCTGACCGGTCACACTAGATGACTATCTGAGTGCTGACCCTGACTGCTGTCTGCCATAGTGTACCTGCCTGCCAATCTGGAAAGCAACGGAGAGAATGGGTCTATCCATATGTGTGTCCACTAGATCCTGAGGTAAACTCATTCAATGTATAGAGCTACTTTTAATATATATATCTCTTTTGTAATTTGTCCAAATAAGATGTACCGAAACTTTTATCTTGTAATCTGTATAATAGTTTCTAATAATCTTTTAAGTGTGCTCACTAAACTCTTTCTAACTATCCTTTTCATGTGTAATTATGGTTATATAGCTTTGTGCAGCTCTATTAAATATTTTAGCTTTATTTTGTTTTATGTATCCATAAAAATTATTTTCTTAATATGCCAATACCACCCAACCTCATGAGTTTAAAGGGGGGGGGGGAATAGTTATTAAACTGGAGAGAAGCAGGGAACTCACCCAGAATCAATATTTAAAATTGTTGCTTATTTTTATGGAAATTGCTCGTCAGGTTGATTTTAATTAAATTAGATATTTACTGATGCCATTTAATTTATTGCTATTGAATTTATTATTTAAGTTCCATTTAAAGATCGTAAACTGTATAATTATGACCACCATCATCTCCCACCACTGCTTGGAGGGTCATTTATATTATTTAATACATATATGGGGGTTGAAATTAAATATAATTTTGTTAGTTTAATGTAATAATTGAAAAAGGTAATTATTCATTATTACAACAGATCATTGTGCAGAGCTTAAACTATTTTAGGCTTCCAACTATAATATAATATTTTTTTATTATTATTGTTAATATAACATTACTGGAATACTTTTGATTCTATTATGGCCCTCAGTTATATATATTATGCTTTGTCATTTGGGAACTTCTGAATTCCAAAACCACCCATCTATCTTCTTAAATCGTTCATAATCAGGGGTATACGCTATTCCCTGTGGAACACAAAGTTCATGGATTGATAGTGCTGTAGGGGACTATATTCTGGCACTTGGCCTTGAAACCCTACCTCTCCATTCGGTATCACTCTGCTAGAATATGCAGACATACCAACTTTGATTTAAATATTTTAAATGATAAAGTATCCAAACCACCATAGGAGCCAAATTTCTTTTGATAGTATGCTAGTATCGTTGTTTTCTTATAATTTCATGATTGCCTGTTTGGTCTTCATGAGTCACAATGATGTGTTGAAAAATAATAAATCATTCATAAATGCCTGATTTAAACTGCTTCCTTTTTTTAAATAGAGAATGAGTCCCATATATGTAAATCAATATGCATCTCCTGTAAAATCTTAGATTTTATATCTCACATGGCTTTACAGATATAACACATTGTTTGTTCCCTATGTACATACTCCAAAGACATTATTTCTAAACAATGACATTAAAATATATGTACTGATTTTCATATTGTAAATAAATGATTGAAATTGTATGTTCCTATTTATTTATCAAATCATTTACTGCTAAACTATAAAACACTCTTTATGTAATTAATAATCCAAATCAGTCACAATCTTTGTGTTTTCCTGAAGCTTTGTGATGATGATGTTCTAGCTGTATTTTTATATTGGACTATTTCCATCATCTAATATTTGTGTTGAATGTCTTTAGAAAAGTTTAATTTTATTTAAATATTCCAAATGCATTCAACTGTTAGTAATATCAGAGCAAACAACTGTTAGTAATATCACAGCAAACAGGTTAGTATATGCACAGTGTTTCAAGAGGTATTTTTCTCCCCTCTTCTTCAGCTGTTACTGGCCTGACCAGTGACAGTACTAGCATGGGATAATTCCTAAAGGTTTGCAACTAAAACCTCCAATTCACTCTCAGAGAGCTGAGAAAATTACTCAGAGAGCAAGTGAAGCTCTATTAAGAGAAAGAATAAATGCTCAAAGGTTTTTTAAGTATCAAACAATGCATTCAATTAATAATGTAGAATGTCTTCTAAAAAATACACTTACTGAGGATGACTACATTAGAGTTTCTCAAGTAGTAAGAAAATCATATTCTATATTACATGGAAAAATAAAATGTCAAAAGAAGAAACTTGCTAACCTACATGGGCATATCAAAAATCATAATGTACCAAGCAATGTAACAGTTTCTTCTGTTAAAAATCTAAGTTCTAAACATCTAACAGATACTGAAATTTCTGTTCTTGAAAAAGGATTGAACTTTGCCACAACACCATCTAATATCTCCTTATTAGATGTAATGGCAGCCACTGAGGAAGTCACTCAAAAATTGTCTTTAGAAAAAGCAACAGAATTACCCTGGAGAATAAAAAGAACACTTGACAAGCAGCAAAAATTGAAGTCAAACATATCCTATCAGGATAGGAAAGCAATTAAATCTCTCAAAGCAGATAAATATATAAGTATTCTCTCTGCTGACAAAGGCAGTGCAACAGTTGTAATGGATACAACTGATTATGACAAAAAAATACAAGAACTCCTCACAACAGGCCAATATAGAAAAGTGGCAAAAGATCCGATACCAAGTACAGAAACAAAGTTACAAGCATTACTCAGAAAGCATTGCAAGTACTTCACTAATTCAAAAGAGTAAAATAATATCATATTTCAATAAAATTCTTCATCTTTATGGTCTACCTAAAATCCATAAGGATCATGTCCCATTATGACCTATTGTTAGTTCTCAAGATTCACCTTGTCAGAATTTGACAAGATTTCTTCTCAAAGTTCTAAGTCCTTTGGCATACAAGACCCAATCCTTTGTCAGCGATTCTAGACACTTTGTAGAATTAATCAAGAACTTACTGGTAAGCTTTGATGTGGAAAGTTTATTCACGAATGTACCATGTGAAGAAGCATTGTCTATTGTAAGGAAGATTAAATGATAATAGTTTACAAACCAAAACAGCCGTTCCTATTGATAGCATAATGGAACTATTAACATTCTGTATAGAAACAACCTACTTTCAATATAACACAGAATTCTTCCAACAAAATCAAGGAATGACTATGGGCTCATCATTGTCCCCCCCTGATTAGCAATATTTACATGTAAGAATTTGAAACCACAGCCATAAAAACTGCTCTATATCCACCTAAAGTTTGGCTTCACTATGTGGATGATACATTTGTTGTATGGTCACATGGTGAAGCATTGCTACAAACTTTCTGGACACACATCAACAACATATCCCCTTCAATTAAATTCACAATAGAATCAAAACAAGAACAAAAACTGGCATTCTTAGATGTTCTAAGACAAGACTCTCTCATGGCAAAATCAAAACTACAGTTTACTGAAAACCTACATATACAGAAAAATATGTACCTTATACATCCAATCACACCAGAAACACATCACTGTGGAACAGAGCAAAAGAAGTTTGTTCAAAACTGGTAATTTGAAAAAAGAAAAGGTCTATATAGAATAAGCTCTTATGAAAAATGGTTATCCATCAGTTGTTATTAAGAAAACATTAAATAGACAATAAAAAGAACCAACAAGAGAAAAGATAATTATTGGTTGTACTGTACCCATACATTCCAAAAATAGCAGACAAATTAAGGAAAATCTGCAATCAGTATAACATCAGAACAGCTTTCATGAGCCATACTACACTATGAGGAATTCTAACATCTACAAAACCTAAACTTGAAATGCTGAAAAGAAAAAACTGCATCTATGAAATACCATGTGAATGTAGAAGAACATATATTGGTGAGACCAGCCATCCCATTCAAAAGCACTTGCAAGAACATAAACTGATGATTAGAAGAGAGAAAACAGATATGTCTAAGGTAGCAGACCATGCATGTAGCAATGAACATACATTCAATTGGGAAAATACAAAAATATTGGATAAAGAAGAAAAGATACAAAGAAGAAAATTTAAAGCTGCTCACATGACAATGGCAAAAAATCCCATAAGCTAACCTAGTGTGATTATACATAATGTATGGAAACTATTAATCAACTTTGCTCTGAGGAAAAAGTGGAGAAATCAGGAGGAACTTCGTAGATAAGTATGTGAAATTACTACATACTGTTGCCTTTGGCAGGATGGCTCAGTTGGTTAGAGCATTATCTTAAAATTCAATCATCAGGAATCTAAAGACCCAGGTTCGAATCCCATGTTAGTACTGTCACTGGTCAGGCCAGTAACACCTGAAGAAAAAGGGGGAAATACCTCTCAAAACACTGCATATACTAACCTGTCTGCTGTGATATTACTAACAGTTGAATGCATTTAGAATATTTAAATAAAATCAAACTTTTCTAAAGACATTCAACGCACATATTAGATGATGGAAATAGTCCAATATAAAAATACAGTCATGATCTTTATATCTCATGCAGCCATCGTCTCCACACAATATATGTAAATATCTTTAAATTGGCTTATTAATCCTGCACAAGCTATAAATCATTCAATGAAATTGTATCTAATAAATAATTAGTGTATGGGGATTTTATAGGAACAAATTCCAAATTCTGTAAATAAATAATGTAACTGCAAGAGTGAAATATTTATGTAACATATATATCTACATTTTTTAATTATATTAATTAAATCTATATCTAAAATGTAAAATCATGTGTTCGAATTATTTTCCTTTAGTTAATAGTTTAGTATTAATAAATATGACTCTAATGAATGTAATGCTTGGGATACTCTTGGTCATGATCATCATCATCATTTTTGATCTCATGCTCTACCGCTGTGTCTCCAAGCCTGGAATTAAAATAATTATGCTGTATCATCAGGATTGTTGTTCATAGGGTCAGAGACTTGGAGAATAGGCAAATAGGTTAGAATCCAGGATTGCTCCTGACCTGCATATCTTGAGCATGATTGGATTTGAGATACTTTTGCTTGGACTTTTAGTCTTATTGCATGAGCAGACTGTTTTGACTGGTACATTATTATGTATTTCAGTAGCATTAAATAATGATGACTTTGACAAAACTTTATACTAATGATTTGAAAAAGGGATTTATTGTGTTTAGGGTGATTAAGACATAACTACAAACTATATGGATACATTTTATATTTATTAATAATACATGAAAACAAATATATATTTGCATATTAAAATATTTACTATGGTTATACTTTACTTGCTAAGGTTGGCAAGATAGCTCCTAGTTCTAGGGTGAACTACGGAAGGGATTTCATGTGCCTTATAGGCTTTATCTACTACTTCCACCCTTTCTGTGGTGGCCTGCCTTGTGAGTAGATATGGTGCCACTTCCAGCTGTATTTGACAGCTTGTTTTGGGATAAGCATTTGGTTCTAGCAGCTTCCACTCCTGAACATGGACTTGCCTCACAGCATCAACTGTTTCATTAAACAGTTGTTATTTGGAGAATGATAGATTGTGTCTTTTAGTTCTGTGACAGTAGTTCTCTGACTCTACCTTCAAAAAATTTGACTATTTATTGCCATCCCCATACTTAATAAAAACATTTCAATTCATTAAGCATTATTACCTATTGACCTAATCTTGCCATTGGCTATGTGTTATCTAATTGTATATGCATTGGTTTGAGATGTTGAATGCTCCATCTGATCTAGATAAGACAGGATCTGGAGTAGTACATCATTTAAAGGCAAGGTAAGATATATCATTCCCTCTTCTTGGCTAAAATTAGTCATGGAAAATATAGACATGTAGGTGTGTTGCATCTTGGTGATCTCAGCAGGTCCAGGGTTATCATTCATTGATTTTGAAACTATAGGTTCAACACAACTGATTGGTGACTCATCACTGGTAGATTGTGACTCTCTTTGTTGTCTGATGAAGCTTTGCTGATGGATAGTGATATATAGTTTAACCTTAGTTGGTTTTAATGTCCATGATGTTGCTGTCCATTAGCTGTTTTAGTCACCACTGTGTATAGTTCTTTAAGTTTGATCACCACTGTTGGAACCTTTTGGTGAATCCATTATATTTGTGGCATAAAACTTGGATGCTTATCAAAGTGAGGTGATAGAATAAACTATCTATTTAATGCCTGCTGTTACTCCTTTGGGTTAGAACCATGACAAATTTAGCAATACATCAGCAAAAATTTTTAAAACACAAAACTTAATAAAAGATAATGAACCTCAAGTCCATTAATGGTTGATATTTATGCTTATATGAACAATTTCTAATGAGTTCTCCATTAAGATAATAAGAGTTATTCTGAAATTTCTACTTAAAGCATATAATTGTTAGTTTGTCATTATCTGTTCTAAAGATCAACATTTTATCTCAGTTACATTGATTAAAATAAAGTCTAAACTCTTAATTTAACAAGTTTTACTTTAAACAAAAGATAACCGGTTGGCTTTATAATAGAATAATAGATTAACGTTATAGTTACAAATTTTAACAAAAATTGATTTTATTTTCGCACCATGAGACAGAATGTGAATACATTCCACAACCATAATTTGAATTAAAAGTTTTTACCTTTGTTTTATCTTTCTTGAGATCAATCTATCAAATTATTTAATATTATTTTTAAAATAAAATAGTTTATCACTTATTGATATTTTGAATTTAATGTATCTTTTTATTTATTTAAATAAAATTTATTTTAGAGATATATATGTATTAGCACATACACACAAAGTAGGTATTCATATGGAATATCATTTCAATATATATATATATTGAAGCAGTCAATCTTAGCTTAAGATTGTGCTTCATGTTTCTACCTACTAACCTATGTTTAAATCCCTATTTTCCATCCTGCTCCTTTTGTTGTGTATATATATTTCATGTATATATTTGAGATGCACGCCTAAATTATAAAATTTAATGTTTCAATAACGTTTTAAAATATTATTAATTCTTTTTATTAATTATTAGTTTTTTTTTATTAAAGTATTATAGATGCGGCTTAAATATATATATAGGGGCAAAACTTACTAACAAAATATTGATGTTTTTAAATATTTATTATATGTCATTTTTAGCTTTTTCTTTTTAAATTGCTTGTTTGTCTATTAAACTGTATATTTATTATAAACTCCAATATGGAAGATGTGACTTGTTAATTGTTCAAAAATAATTAAAGGGAGGTATTTTTTAATTAAAGTTTTACTTAAAATAAATGGGATTAAGTAGATTAAAGATTTTCTTTTGTTAAAAACATGTTGTTAAATCTATTTCTAATCTGGAAATAGATTTGAATTTATTTTTGGACGTTATCTTACTATTGCATCTTCAAAAACAACTGATAAAAGAAAAAGTATAAAATGACTGAATTTTGAATCAGAGGGGAGATTAGCTACTTTTAGAGAGAGGTACTATAAACATATTTTGTTTCGCTTGAAACTTACAAATGATGTAGCAGTAAATCCAGCACTCTTCTCGATCCTATGGGTCAGGGTCATCATCTACCGCTACCGTAATATCCTGCTGCCATGAAATAAAGAAAGGTCTAAAAAGAACTTTAGAATGCTAATAGAAGTTTCCTGCCACCAAAGTACTTGCATTTCAATAGCCATGCACGTACCATACTTTAAAATGGATTCTTAAAATTGTAAGGTAAATTTCCAAGCCACCACCTAATAGTCAATTTAGTCTAAATAATCTATCAAGATCTCTTCTAATGTATTCTTTAACTTTGCCTTTTATATATATATATCTGTGAATGTAATTTTGCTCTCAAATGATTTCTTTATATCTAATCCTATCTCATATGCTTTTAACCTTCCTTAACTTCGGTGCGGTCATTTATTTATAGATATTTATTACTTGATTATATATATGCTTTTTTTTATTAATTTGCTAATCTCAAACAAACTGGTGATTTTTAATTTATAAAAATCTTTTCTGTCATTTTTTAAGTAAACCTTCATGAAGCAAGTTATTAACGTCCATTTAAAACAATGCATTATTAATTAATATACTTGCCAGATTGTTTTTCGAGTCAACATTTTATTTATGATAAAAATGTATTTGTTTAACTCTGGGTTTTCTACCTGGAAAATTCAGAACTCAAGCTAATTAACACTCTAAAACATTTATTTTATAATTATTTATTAAATTCTGAAAGGGTGACTTATAATTTGTTTTCTATATAACTGCTAATCTTACTTCATTTTTCATACTCTTAAAATATCAAATAAAGTACTTATATATTTCATTTATTGTAAAATCAACGAAAGTGGGATTGATTTATTTTAAATATCAGAAAAGGGATGGGGGTGAATCTTAATGTTTCTGTTACTAAATCAAATCTTAACATATAGTTTATTAATTTGAAATGTAAATCTTAATGTTTCTTTTACTAGATAAAATCTTAACGTATATTTTATTAAATGAAATATCCTCTCTCTATATATATTATAATTGCATGGCATATTATAGTATTCAAACAAGGGTCATTTATTTTTAAAGCAGTAAAACTTTTCAAGGTCGTTAGTGACATTTATCATTCGGACTGCATTCCTGACATATAGCCGATCTTCGTGATTATATATATGTGCTTCTTAATCTGGGGGTTATGACAAGTTCAAACCCATAGATTTCTTCTCATTCCATAGATAGTTGAGCTATCTGGAACCACATTTATTCCATATCAAATGCCTCTGGTGGTGATCCCATAAGTTTGGCACATGCTATGCATATACACATCGTAGATAAAAGGCCTCTCATGTCAGTTATACCAGCAAAAGTCTGGGCCACGCCATGCCTATCCACTTTTCTCTAAGCACTACCCAAGAAAGGGGTGTGAGATTTCATTTTTCATCCAGAAGCACGATCTTTTCCTCTTAGTTATTTTAGGCTATTATGTCAGCACCGCAAACTTTTTCATTTATTATTTCTTTTGCTTCATGGCCCTGTTTTAATGCTCTAATATTAAAATTAAGCTTTGCTTAAAATATATATCTATGTGCCTTGGGAAAAATAAAGCGTTCGTCTCACTATTGTTAAAATAATTTGTCATTAAATATTTTGTCATAGGTTTAAATATAATCAAATGTTTTCAAATGTATTTTATGTATTTTCATGACCATAATGGCAGGAAAATAGTTTGTATTTATATCTGTAATGAATCTCAGAATGCTCCCCTAATATATGTTAGTCACCACGTTTCTGAACCGTAAATCAAAGCGTTAATGGCAGTATTATGTAATTCTTTCTAATACTGATTGGCATCTTAATATTGGACCCACCAAAGATGTGTGTTTATTTGTAATATATTATTTAGCTAATAAAGAGCATATGAGAAATAATAGCGAGAATGACACTATGTAATCATCTACTGCTTGCTCATTCACGCACATACTAATGTACTTAATTTATAAATGTATATAACTAATTTTTCATTATATTAAACTATTTTTATTGTCTAACTTATTTGAGTAGTTTGAATTCCTTTTCATCCACTTCCACATATTACAGCCATGCTTATATATTATTTTAATATAGTAATAGTTAATAGATGTCTCATTGTTTTGCTCAGCTTTGCTAGTCGGCCGGATTAAGATTAATTCTCATGTGCCATCACTATTATGTTATTCATTAGGTGTTAGATCTGGGGCTTAGAGATTGGGTTCGAATCCAGGCTGGTCCCTGACCTAAATCTTGGGATTGACTGGGTTTGAAGTACATTTTGTGAGTTCCAGCTCATGATAGATGGATAAACATGTTTTGACTGGCACAATATATAGCTGGTATTTAAATATAATAAACAGACAGTTTCACCTAATGTTTTATTCAGAATTTATCATGGGTAATGCTGCTGAAATAATGTAGCTATTAGGTGATACTGATGTTTAATATTATTAATTTCAATCATGTCTAAATAACTTTTACCACTACTTAAATATGTACATATAGGATTGTAATCATATTATAGTATAGAACATTCTCATCCTAATACGTTACTCAGAATTTTATAATGAATCATTTTTAATAAACTTGCAAATAATTTCATTTTTCATTTATCAATGTTCATTCAGTCTGATAAAAAAGAGAATTTCTCTTTCATTTGACCTTCAACCATATATATTATAAATAAATCAACATTGATATCCAGAAAGGCTGAAAGTTATTATTAGTGGGTGGAGATCGTAGTTCATAAATTAATCAAGCCGGCTTAACTTTTCATATACACCTGGGTCTCGTTTTATGCGAATTATTTTAATGCGATTTTGAAGTTATGCGATTCATGTTTCTTCTTAATATCTTTCATATTTCACTATATTTATTAGATATCAAGAAATTTAAATTATTAATAACTTATTTTTACTTGAAATACTTTTTTTTCCCCAAAAATATAACGTTATATTAGCAGCTAACGTGAATATGGCCTGAAGCAGTATTTAGATTTTTAGCTTCTATGTAAATAACCTATTTAAACAAATACTGGAAAACATCTTTTTTTAAAATTACTTTAATTAAAATTATACTGAGCCACACAAGATTATATTTATACAGTAGTAAATTGACCAAGATCAGATCTAAAGAAATAGATCTTAAATATTAATCGAATATCATATTTTGTTTAAAGCGATGCATCTCTCCCTTCAAAACGAAATCCCACCAACATTTTAAATTTAATATTACTAAATTCTCTCATATGTCTTAGCATGGGATAACCTTCCATCCCCTTTTTTGTTCTTTTAACATTAAATAAATTAGTTAACAGTTACACACTTGATCTAGTGTCTCCATCAAAACTAAACTGCCTGTGTATGAATATGTTTTTAGAATAATAATACAAAAAATAATAATAAATAAAACAAAATCATTTTATCTCGACAAAAAGGGGTACTCTAATTAATAATCATTTAGAGCGAACACTTATTTATTTACCGACAATCATTGATTGGGAAATAGATAGAAAATCATTTTAAGTCATAATACAAAAGTGGGACAAGGCAGGTATGAATTTGTCAAGATGGAAAAAATTGGCACATAAATAGAATTTTAAATCAAATATGAATAAATCTAGACAGTATATACCTGTCTATAGGTAAGTAATAAATATCATTTATAGACAGCTTTATAAAAAAAGTTTTGACATTTAAGAGAGACATAATTTAAGACAGATAAAATATATAGCAGAGACATTAAAGTTAATTATAGAAAGTCAAAATTACAGTTCTATAGAATTTCAAATATATTTAGGGAGAATTATACTTTAAAAGACATTTCTTTATATAGTAATTAATTATATGGACAGCTAGAAGTGGAAAAATAAATTAGAAGGTTAGGAATGTAAAATAGTTTAAAAGATATTACCTAATTTATTAACAGTCCAAACTTGAAATTTAGGTCCCATGATGGAATGATAACTTGAGGCTGGCTTTCATTATTCTGGCATAGGAATAGCTAGCTATTGAGTTCTGTTCCAAGAGTTCCATAGTTTGGCAATCCAAAACTAAGGCATTTTTACACCTGGAACAATGGGGGACCAAGCAAATCAGGTTCTGCTTATCCCCAAATTATATGGCTGCACTTATTTTTAAAGAAAAACTGACATGGATCTACCATACTGCTTCCTCAACTAAAATGGCAATGGCTTTTCTATTGTTTACCTGGCCTATTTATATATTTCCAGTATATTTTCTAAAAATTTCTCTTTTACACTTGCCCAAGGCAAAACGGATATATTTGACTCTGGGGACCATAATCATTAATATAAAATATTTTAGTATTATCTTCATAAGATCCACTCTCCCAATAAACCCAATGATTTTATTGTTTCAAATCTATTTTAAGCTTAACATAGATTTGAAGAATTTTTCTTTAAAATATATTTTCTATGATTTACTTTTAATTTAATTACAAATTCTATTTCCACTTTGTTTTACACTAAAGAATGTGACTATTTTTTCAAAGAAACTTTATTAGTGAAATATATGGATACAAACTGTTATGTTCAGATGAAGAGCATGTATCAGCAGGAGCTTCTTACTTGGAAACTAGAACTATCAGTGTTGATGCTTTTGTCAAATCTAGATGAAGTGAAATTTTTTTTTATAGTTCCGCAGAGATAGCATGGCAGAATTGGGAACTTTATTCACTGGGAATCTTCAAAAGTTTCCATGTATTCTCATAGATAAACTTAGTAGAGAGAATTTTGTTTTTACTTTGGATTTTTCTGAGGGTTCCAAAGAAAATTGCAAGAGAATTCGGTTGTGGGATGTTGAATATTATTTTACATTGGGTGATCCATATGGAATATGTAAAGAAGGTAGAGATTCTTATGATGGGAAAATCTCTCCTTAATGCAATCTTTAATGGAGAGGATTTTATAATAATCAATTGCCGAATTTTGGGCTATGATTTGCTTCACTGGTCTGAAGTCTGTGCATGTTAATATAATGAGCTCAAAGGTCTCATCCTGTCTGTGGCAGATTGGGCAGGAAGGATCTATGTTGTTCAGGAATGTTTTCTGATGTAAGAACAAGTTGGTGGGCATAGCATTAAGATTCTCTTTTATTAAATAGTCCAGAAATTTGGGCTCTAATAGTAAAAACTTGAATAATGCTGTGATCTTCTGATTAGATATGCCTAGTTTTGTTTTCATTTGGAAGGGTTGATGGTTTATTAGTGAGTGTGCAGTCCATATTGTAATCTTTATTTTAAAGGCATCTGGATTATTGTTATTAATTGGTAGAGGTAGGTAATAATCTGATCGATCCAAGAAGTTTTATTTGGAGGTGGATATCAGTAGGTGAAATGGGATGAGTTATAAGTAAATTGTCATATTTTTGTGCAAGGTTGAAAAACATTGGAACGCGCCTTTTGGAAAGAGATTGCTTGAATGGAATGAAGAGACATTACATTAAGTTTTCTGTGAAGCTGCATTTTGGCTATGCTAATAGTGGACATGTGGCCCTTCCAAAACAGTCGTACACATAACCTGTTTATCTTGCTGATGAATGTCTTAATGACCGACATGATGGGAAGATAGTATGCTATTTTGGCCATGACTTTCATGTTGAGAAGAGCCATTTTACCTTGTAAAGATAAGTAAACCTTGGAGAGGCCCTGGGTTAGGTGATCAGATTTTATTATTGAATTTTGGATATGCTTTGACATGGCAAGTTGTGATTTGTATATAGGGAACCCCAAGAAGTTTTGGGGTTCATCCAGAAATCTGGAAGTGATTTTTTTTCCATTTAAAATCCTCCATGTCACAGATTTAGCATGGTGACTAGGGTCTATTGTAAAAGTGAATCTCCAAAATAAAATACTCTGACTTAAATAAAATGAAAAAATAAAAAAATATAATTTTGAAATTTATTCTTGATTTTTATAAGTTTCCACCTATAGTTATATAAATATGTATCTGCACACACACATATATATATATATATATATATATATATATATATATATATATATATATATATATATATATATATATATATATATATATATATATATATATATATATATCTGTGTACATCTAATATTTACAATCGAAGTTTTAAATAGAAAATTTAAGATTTTATTGACTTATTAATTCATCTGGAAATTCAATATATACAAGATGGCAGACAGAAAGTTTTATTATAATTGTTTACAAGCGTGGATCAAGTTCGATCCTAGGTTAGAAACATAGAAAGACATGAAGCATGGATCAGATCTACAGATCCATTGCTTCATTATTTTATCAAAAAAATATATAAAAATCTTTTGCTTTTATAACAACAATACTTAATTGTAAAATTATATACATATATTTTTCTATATTAATTTATAAAATAATTAAAAACAGATTGGATTTTCTTTTTTCAATTTTTGTACTTTGACGGGGCCTCAATAATACAGGCCCCTGTTCTATCACATAGTTTGCACACCCATGAATACAGGCCTGGCAGTAGCATCACTTGCAAACAATGTAAATATTCCAACTCTAAGAAAAAAATCTACCCGAGATGTAAATTTTGCAAAGACTATGCAAATCAGTCTGCAACCACAAATATATGAACTTACAGATATTATTGGTCCTTCTTTCTTTTTTGTGATAGTCTTTTATCTTTTCTGCAGAAAACTTTTTTTTCTGAAATATTTTAACAACATTGTAGTTCTTCAGAATGTCTTTGAGATAATATTTAGATCATAAAGGAGATCTACTTCTCCCATGAAAACTATTATCCTCATGAAATATTTCTTTAGAAGTCTGTAGTATTCATTTGTTTTACATATCTAATCCAATAAAAGTGTGATTGTCACATCCAGAAAGTTTTGGTTTTATGATTTTGTCATTATGTTTTTAAAATTTTATGAAGCTTATTTAAATGAATTTTTTCTACTGCCTATATATTAGGTCAGTGGAGTGTCAATGTCTCTTACTTCAATATAATAAAGTAAAACAATAGCTTTAAGTACAGCTAATTTAGTTGCAGTAGAAATTTCCATGTGATGACATAACTTGTTTTTTAACTTGTTAAAGACAACAGTACCACATTGGAGTCTGTGCTGTATTTCAGCATTTAAGTCCATCTTTCTATGTATAAAACTACCAAGTATTTAAATTGTTGGTAATTTTTCTTCTATTATTGTCTGATAAACAATGTGAGTCGTTTGAACATTATTGAAGTTTTTATATAATACATTTGAAACATTGAAGTACATTCTGTAAATCATCTTATTAGCTGGAAAAATTATCACAATGACTGGCACACTGTAAATTCGTAATTTAAGAAGATGAAGCTTTTGATTTGTACTTTTAATGGATTCTTATTAAAAATTTCACTATCAAAATTGTATCATATCCTTATCCATTTCATTAAGCCACAAATAAAGAATTCAAAAGACCACTATCATAAACATTGAGTATTGAAACAAGGACATATTCTTGCCTGACACCTGTTTTTATTTCAAATTCCTCACATTTTCCACCTGTAATAGCATCACTCCTTCCTATTTCATCATGCAGAAGCTGCATATTATATAAATTATGGTGGACAATTGATTAATTTCAAACAAAGAACTGTCATATTAATTGACTCAAATGCCTTGACCAAATTAATAAAAATATATAAATAATTCTGTAGTTTACAGCACTTTTTGTTTTTTGCATTTTCTGGCAAGAAAAACTATGTTTATAATGTTTCTCGATTCTTTAAAATTACAATGAGTTTCTGATAACCAATCATTCATCCATGATTGAAAGCAATTTGTTCAACAAAATCCTTGAAAGAATCTTTGCTGTAATTAATAATAATTATATCCTCTCATAAACACTGCAGTGTTATTTTATTCCCTTTGTATTTAAAAACTGAAACAATAAATGTATTTTAAAAAGCAAGCTGCCCAAATTCATTAGTCCATTTATTTCAAAATAAATTCCAACATTTTTAAAGCTAACATATCATTATATTTGAAACTTCTCCAGATATTTTATCAGAATCTGAAGCTGTTCTATTTTTAAGATTTATGAAGAGTTGATTTGATTTCACCATTCTGAATATCTTTGTTCAAATCAAATATAAAATAGATATATCATTAAAAGACATCTCAGTTTTTATCTCATTATTCAAAAGATAATCGAAATATTTCTTCATCTGTTCATGTCACTTTCATCATATAAGAGGATGTCATTGCTAGATTTAATAGGACTGTGATACCAATTCTCATGTTTATATATTGCTTTGAATGCATCAAAATAAGATCTAGTCTATAATCAGTGAATGTTTGTATTTTTAAAAAGTATTAATCCACTAATCATTTTTAAACCTTCTTATTAATTATTGAACTCTATATATTTTTAAAAACAAATCACCAATAATAATATCATTAACAGAAAGTGGAGTTATGACTGTTCTTTTTAGTGACTCCAAGAATAAACAAAGGCAAAACTCTCCATACAGTAATGCCATCCTGTGCTAACCAGAATAATCAATAGATGCCAGAAGACTTGTGCATAAAATCCCTATCTAGTGCCTACTCATCCGATATCTCCAGACTAGTTTCTGGCTTGTGGCATCTATTGATTACTCTGGTTATCACAGGGTGGCACTACTGTATGGAGAGTTTTGCCTTTGTTTACAACAATTATGTGCTAGTATGAGATGGTGATCATGTGATGTTTAGTGGTTTGACTCCAAGAATAAATTTACTTGAATCATTATTGCACTTCTTAAAAGAATTCCACACCTCGGTAATATGATAATCCTAAAAGTTGAAATTAGCAATTTTAGTGTTTAGCAGCTATTGAAATTTAATACATATAGCACATTTTTCTAAAAAATGAACATCAATTTTCTTGTAATATGATTGGAATAAGTCCTATTTTTAAATACAAATATCATTTTAATCTTGGAATATACTAATCTACTATTCATCCAACAATATGCAGTTGTAAGTACTATGTATTCTATTACATCAAACTCTACTAAATGTCATTATTATGAGCATAGATGTATCCATACTCTTTTATAATAATTTTTCTGTGTAAACAAAGTGGGCTTTGATAGTCACTTCATGTACTATGCAAAAATTATTTAACAACAGATCATTTTGAGTTTATACCAAATTTTAACAATATTAGCCTTTCATTCATCAAACCCAACATTATGTATTCTTCTTTCACTTTTTGACTTGTCTTTTCAAAAATAAGTTACAATAATCTATTTGTTTCATTAAACTTCTTTACTCTAGAAGATAAGTTCATTAAGAGCAATTAGATCAATCTTAAATATCGACATCTTTTAGTCATCATTTCTAGTCTTGAAGAGTTTGTATGACATAAGGTTTACCCATTCCTTGTAGCTATATTAAATATATATTGTAACGTTTATTTATATACGTTACAAATATATTGGCATTTGGTAGAAGCTAAAAAATAAAAGTAAATTTAGATTTTTTTTGACTAATTTTTTTTTTAAAAAAATAACGTACAATGAAAATTAAATTATTCTTTCGGTTTTTTTTTATGTAATTAGAAATAAAAGTTAGAATTGGAGAGAACAAAAGACACAAATTACCAATCGAGATAAGAGAAAGTAAAAATATTTCAACTAATTAAAGATGGCAGAATTATGCTGAAAAAAATAGAGACTTTGTAACATAAATTTTATTAAGAATATATAAGATTATCAATGGATATTTTGACAAACAAAAGATATGCGCAGAAGTCGGAAAACTGGGCCTCTAGAGAGTATAAAAGGCAGAGATCAGTTTGAAGGACATCTTGTTCGTTGGTTTCTCTAGTTGGTCTTGGATAACAATAATATATCCAAGATCACTCTACGCTGAAGTAATTCGGCATGTCGGAGTGAAACGGAGCTTCTGAAGACATCATGCCTGAAGATGTATACCAGAAAAGCTTTCGTGACCAACTAGGAGAATGGACCATAAGATCAAATAATAACCAAAAAGGCCGAGCTCATTCTACCCAAAAAACTATGCATAGTTATCTACTACTGAATTCCTAAAACTTACCGGTAAGTAATGCTTCATTACTCCTGATTGTGACTAAATTAAACATTTTCAAACAATTTCTAAAAGTCTGTTTAAACAATCCTGATAGAGACATTAAATTTCTTGTGCAAGAGACATTCATTATTTAGTAACTTTCTAGAAGAAATTTGGAAGTGAGCTGTAATTGTAAAATTGTTTTTTATTAATTGATTCATGTCTGAATTGTGTTCTCTCCAATTTATTTGATAAATAATTGCCTTTCAAATTTTATTTTTTTAATCTATTATAATAAAAAATATTTCTAATACCACTTTTCATTTGTGCGTTATTAATAATAGATATTATTTTTTATTATTAGTTTAAGAAGATTTAAGAATGTAATTTACCTTTGCCAATATGTTTGAGTAAGCCCAGGAATAATAATCTTAAAAAAATAATTCTCGTTACGGTATGATGTAATACCGATTAGTTTTAAAGTATTTTTTTTTATTTTGTGAGATGTTATATGACGATTTCAGCGAATTCTTAGGAATTCTGGCGCCCAGAGTAAATAAATTAAAAGCTGATTTCGTCAATAGCACAATTCTCAACAATTAATAGGCCGAGTTGATCAGGAAATATAGCTATGTTTTTAGAATAGAAATATAACTCTTCTTTTTTGACATAGCTTGATCAACTCACGCGCAGTTTATATTAGCGTGTAGAGGCCTAGCAAAATGGAAAACGTTACAATATATATAACTTATCTTTAGTATTACCACTATATAACAAGTGTTTGAAATATTCATTTCAATTTATATGGCACTGCTACATTCTATATCATTCTAGTTCTAAAATAATATATCAAGTGGCTGTGCATTTTCCTTTCATATCAAAACTAACCAAATCTATCACGAAATAAATGATAGCTTAATTTTGCAATGATGATAATTCATTCAAAGTGTAACATTTTTTGATCATTATCGACGTAAAATCAAGGTAGATGGAAATCAAATCAGTCACAGCACAACTGCACCAACATTATTATTAATTGTTGAAATTCATTAAGATTTTTTTTTTTCATCATGATTTTCTAGCGATATTCTCACATCTGACAACACATCAATATTCACCAGAGAAGAATTCCAGAAATACTGGATATATTTCAAAAACTTATTGTATCAGGTCATCTAGTTAGCAACAGATTGGCTGAAATAGAATTACACTTTGATGATACCCTAGTAGATAAGACAATAAGAGAATTAATGCAAGCAAAATACTTTAAAGTGCCTTAATCACCTGTTAATATTTGACCTTCATCTACACAGGAAGAAGTGTTCATTGTTCCAGAAACATTTAATTCATTGGGAACATCATCAAATTCAACAAGATTTCAAAATATACTCAAAAAGTGAAAGCCATTATGGAAATAACTTGCCCCAAATCAATTGAAAATGTGCAAACAGTTTTGGGATTAGTGACATATATTCCTCTTTCATTCCAAATTTTTTGACATTGACCATAACATTGTGCATGCTTCCACACACGCACACACACAAAAAAAAAAACAAATTAAAAAACAGCTGAATGTGAAACAGCACTTATTAAATCAAAGTTAAAAATCACAAGGGATCTAATAATGATTTCATTTGATTCTTATCTACCAGTTAAACTAGCATGTGATGTTAGTCCATATGGTATCTAGAGAGTGCTATCTCATACTATTGATGGCTATAAATAGCCAATCACTTTTGCTTTAAGATCTCTTACACCTGATGAATAAAATTACTTTCAGTTGTGACAGAGTACTTTTGCGATCATGTTTCAGTTGATCACTTTTATCAATATTTGTTTGCAAGATGATTCAAGTTTCTCACAATCAAACAGTCACACAAATTTTTCATCAAAATGTGAAGTTTTCTGGTATAACTGCCTTCAATGTAATGCACCATTTTCCTCAGAATTCAATTACAAAGCCCAAAGTGCTAAAATGCAAATGTTGAATGTTTGTCTAGGTTACCAATTTTTTAAACTCCTCAGACTAATAATTCAATCAATCAAAAATCCATCAATTGTGCAAAGACACAATCAATTCAGTTTCATCAAGCAAAACAATTTGTGAAGAAACTATTAAAAATCTACAATGACTGAAATTATCAAAGTGATTCAAAAATGCTACAATCCTTAAATGTTTTACCATTAAGCAATAATACTATTTTAGGTGCCAACATATCATGGTTTCACAAGAACTACAATCAATTGTTCTTCAAGAACTGCATCATAACCACAAATCACAAACAAAGCAATTAGTCTGGTGCTGTGTATACAGTTAACTCTCCTATAACACAATAGATAAGTTCTTAGAAAATTCCATATTGTGTGAAACCATGTTATATGAAATACAGAGCCGGTACAAAAAGATAGCTAGGTTCTAAAAATTTATTAAACTTTTTTTTTTAAGTTCACATCTTCATTTTTATTAAAGAGATGAAACTCAAAAGTTCGAAAATAACAAGGGTACCAGAATACAAGTGACTCAATGTATCTTTCCTATACATCAAACTATCAGTCAAGCATGCAGAATCAGCAAGAATTGACTACATTAAGATTCGATTCCAGGAGTCTTTAGTAGTGCCAATGGCAAATCAGGACTATGTCCTGTGATTGAATGTTTATCAATAATTGTGGAATAAATTAAATATGGCAGTGCTATCATTAATCAACTTTCTATTTAGACTTCCAGTTCTAAAATAATATATCAAGTTGACTGAGTTTTCCTTTCATGTCAAAATGTGTCAAATCTATCAAAAAATAAACAATAACTACAACAGTTTTCTGCTTTTATTTTTTCACTAATATGCCAGACACCATAATCTAACTAGACCATGTAAGACAACTCATTTTTAGACTGTAAATGCATTAAAAAATTATCTATTGGTATTGAGAAACATATTAAAAGGATGTTATAAAGATAGAATGATGAGCGAAAAAATTAAATATAATGTAATACTTAAAAGTAGTAAAAGCATTTAATTATTTGCAAAATTGGATGAGTAAAAATATATTATAAAAAAAAAAAAAATTATAATGGCTAAAAAAATTTAAACTAGTAAAAGATATGTTGTAGGATATTTTTGGGGAATACAATATAAAAATCTGAAACATAAACAATGAGAAAAAAACATCTGTGATGAAGAAAATTCCCATTAAACTCCGAAGATAAATTACAAAAATAAACATGATGAAAAACTTATACATATAAAAACAATCATTGAAATAATTTTAAAAAATATGCACGTGGTAAGATATGAATTAGCTATCTCGTTAAAGATTATACAAACACACACATATAAAAATTTTGCCAGTCAAAAATAAGTAGTTTATAATAAAAAAGATATGCATGTGTGATTTTAAATAAAGATTGCACAGTTCTAAATTAAGCGTTTGTTTAATATATAAATTCTCTTAACCTTTATAAACAAGTCAATTACTTTATTAGAAACGAGCCATAAATTTCTTAAAATTAATAATAACGTTTTTTACGCCAAAAATTAATCGTAATGTTAGTGCATCTTGAATGCCAATATTAAATCTAACGGTTTTGATTTATACGACTATAAATAAATTGAAATCAGTATTTTTATCTGAATCCAGCTCTTAATTAAAACTTTTTTTTTAAAGTAACTTTTTTCATATCAAAATTTAACCTATTCTAGATATGTTTTTGTCGTACTGTGACAGGAGCTAGAGGTCTCATGTATGCTAACAATTCCGAAGGATATATATAATGGTGTTTCTACTGACAATTCTTCCAAATTGGTCAGATGTTCATGGAGCCGGAAGCAGACGAAGATACTATATTACTGGACAAAATTATCTTGGGACTAAAAATAAATAAAACTGGCAAAGCTCAAAAATAAATATTTTTAAATTTATGTCAAATATATTGACAAATGATTACAAAGAGCATTAGTGCATGACAAACCACGATTTAATCTCCTCCCCTCTATCCGACGTCGTTTGATTCGTTAATTTTTTAGTCATTAATCAATCACCCTTAAACACAAATCTGGAAAAAAATTCGGGAAAATCCTCATAATGCTATAAAGAAGCTTGCTGCAATATATGCTGTTAAAACTTAAGTAATGCGATGTTGATATAAATGGTAAGTATGCTCATTTTTTTTACTGAACTATTATCTAATCTTCAAATTATCAAAAAAAAAACTATTATCTAATCTTTGTAGCTTTCCCTTATTCAAGTTATGAGTTTACCGATTCAATAATTAATAATCGTTTTAGTTAACTGAATTCACCTATGAAAATTTAAAACTATTCTATATATATACTAAATGTATTCATTTTTTACTGGCTTATAAATCGGCCTGAATTACCATTAGGCCAATTAAACTATGAGCAAATTAAAAAGAGATACAAATTGAGTTACATGAAATCATCTGTAAAATAAATGAACGGAACAATAAATAAATATAAGACGAATTCATTTGAAAATAAAACCCTCGGAAAACCTCTGTTAGAAATATTCAGTTATAAAATGCAGTAATTATTATTTAAAATACTCTGTAATGTCAAGCGTTGGCGGTCTAGCAGTTAGCATAACTGCTTCCAAGCAGCTGGCCCGGGTTCGCTTCCCGGTCAACGCTTTGATATATATAAAATTCTGTAATTCAATACTAGCGCTATAAACGCATTAAGCAAACGCGCAAAGTTAAAATTAAGTTCGTATTTAAAATACTGTAAAACTATATGTTTTAGATTTTTTTTTTTTGATGAATTGGAAGTTACAATATCATACTTGCGTAAAATTTATGGTATTCAGGTCGAGGGAATATTTAATTCTTGATGTTTACTAGGTTACATTCGTTAAGTTTGTGACCATTACACATCATTTTTAAACATTTATTAAGAGTTGCCTCCCTTGTATAAAAAGATTACTAGCTAATCAAGTAATCACGTGATAAACATGGGAAAAAAAAATATGGGGAAAATCCTCTTGCGATATTAATGTTTGCTGCAATGATATCATCCTGTTAAAATTTAAAATAGTACAGAGTTCATTTAAAAGATAAATATATTCAATTTTTTGAAGAGCTATTAATTAATATTCATAGGTTTCTACTATTCAAGTTATTTATATCAATATTTTGCTATAGTAGTTTTGTGTGCATGAGAAATTTTCATATAACCTATTCAATTGTTGACATTATTTTTAGTTAAGTGAATCCACGAATAGAATTTAACTATGTGATATACACTAAATGTATTTTTTTATTTCTTGGCTTATAGGCCAATTACTGAAGGGGAGATCTTTAACTGGCGATAAAATTCAAGTTAATGGATCGTCTACGTTAAAAACATTTTTTTTAAACAAAGCGAAAATCCATCTCAAAAATATTCAAAATGATTAAAAAGTAATTTTTATATAAATACGATAGAACTTTATATATATATCACGTTTCAATGATATCATGGCCCCGTAAAATTCATGGTTTTTAAATCGAGGAAGTATTTTAATAGTCTTTTATAAAAAAATAATTTTTATGGATTATTCATCTAACATTCTCATTTAGTTATGGGCAAAGACATCTACTAAATTGAAAAGAGCTCTATAATATTAAAAAAGGAAAGGCTGCTGGTGATAAGTGGAGAAAGTTTAAAATATGATGGTAATGTTAGTTTCAATAATGGAATTTTTAATAATGTTATAGTTGATCTTAAGACTTGTTTTTCACTCTTGTCTATAATATGCAAAATGACTTTGTAGATTGCAAATAAGGCTGAGCTACAGGAGATATAAGAGTTATCAGATGAAAATAAAAAAAGCAGGACTAAAATGGTCAATGGATTTTCTCAAAAGTAGAAAATAAAGTGATAATGACGACTTAAAAGTTAAAAACTACAAATACCTTGATCAAATTATTTATGCAGAAAGAAACATAATGAATGAAATTAATCATAGAATTAAACTTGGATGGAGTGCTTTTGTTATAAACAACTTATTAGAAGAAAATATACCTATTTGTTTGAACGAAAAGTTTTTTTTTATAAACGTTGTACCAGTTCTTACTTATGAATCTGAGACTTAGACATTTAATAGAAGAGCAATACAGAGACTTCAGATCACTCAGCGAATTATGAAGATATATATATTAGGAATAGCAGTTAAGGGAACAAATATGAAATATATTGATGAGAGACCAAACAGGTATTATTGACATTATTGAAAAAAATAAGAGACTGAAATGGAGCTGAGATGGACACAATGCTAAATGAAATGATAATAGATGGATAGTGAAAATCCTAAACTGGATCCCAAGAGATTGTAAAAAACCTAGAAGTGACCACATGAGATGAATTGATAAAATAAAGGAATGTGCTAGTATGATGTGAGAAGAGAGGCTAGAAATTGGAAAAACTGAATTAAACTTGGAGAAATCTTCATTCTGCAATGGATTGATAATAGTTGAAAATGATGATGAGTCTAGAGTCAGCTATCAAAATTCAATGTTGACAAAGGCAAAAGCTGAAATCAGTTTATAAATGTGAATATTATGGCATTATATCATTGATTTGGAAGAATGTGATTAAGCATTAAAAAACAAATAAAGTCAACCTTCTTTTATCACTATAACAATGTTTTATTTTTTTCCTTGATAAATCTAAGTTTCAACTGACTAGCAGGCTTTTTCAAAGGCAAAAGAAACTCTGAAGAGGATTGCTGGTCAATCAAAATTGTTAGATTGAACAAATAAAAAATAAAATATGCACTATCCAGTATTATAATGATAAAAGAAAGGTGGATTTATTTAATTGTTTTATAATTTTATCAATGCACAAAGAAGGTATAAGGTGAAATGAATGAGAGAATCATGTGATATTTTTGTTGGTATCTGATTTTAAGAATTGTTCTATTATACAATTTTTTAAAAATAAAAAGAGTATACAAGATTATAGTAATCAATATGGAATCATTATTATCTGTTACAGCAAAAGTGCTTTTAAAGATTTGATGAATAAATTACTTTCATTTAGAATTATCAAGAAACTATAATGTTAGATTTAGATAAAAAGCTCTTAGCAGACTTCTGAAATAAGTGGCAGTGGCAGCAGCAGCAGTAGTAGTAGTAACGATAATATTGATCATAGCTGTTCCACCAGCCCCCTCTGGATATCAGAACACTATGCTTGGATCTTTTTCTTAAACTTCATCAAAAGCCTTACTCAGCTCCCATGTCTAGCACCCAACTAGATCCAGAGTCTGACCAGCTTACCACAAAGTCTAACAACAATTACAACTAATTCTAACATATTTGTACCAGCACCTCTCTCCAACACTCATCTATTTAAATGCACCAGAAAATAGGCATGTCAATTCCACCAGGCCTCCCACCCATACCAACATTTCCCAACCCACATTGTCATTGAACCCAAGAGAAAGCCTTGTCACTGAAAGAAGATACCCTAAAAAATAAAAATACTGACATTGATCTCACACCAGGCTAGACTTCACAGATAATTGCCACACAACTGGAAATTTTTAGTCCTCACCTATGTTACTAAGGCAACTCAACCACATATAAAACTAAACCTGAATTGCATCTGTAGATACAGCAGTCTAGACCATGTAAAATTTATGCAATCTTGTGTAAATCAATAAAACAACTTTTACACATGTAAAACTACAATTACAGATTACCCATGTAACCACAGTAATCTAAGCTATGTAAAACCCTTCTAACTAATCCACAGCATAAATAAATAAATCAACTTTTATATACATAAACCTACATCTATGGATTGCCTATAAAACCACAGCAATCCAAGCCAGGTAAAAGCCTTGTAACTAATCCACAGCATGAAATTTTTTTTTGTAATTTCATGTAAATCAATAAAGCAACTTTTATATATGTAAACTTATATCTATGGATTCCTCATGTAACCACAACAATCCAAGTTGTGTAATAACAATGTAACTAATACGCAGCATGTAAAAATTACTGTAATCCTGTGTAAAACAATAAATCAACTTTTATATATGTAAACCTACAACTATAGATTGTCCATGTAAACATAGCAATCCAAGCTATGTAAACTCTTGTAATGCTTTAAGACAAATAAATCTTATTGAAACATAATAATAGCAATAATAATGATGATGATGATGATATCAGGCTAGAAAAATAAAAATTGCACATACAAAATTACTAATATAATAAAGATAATTAATATTTATTTCTTAAAAAAATATTGACTGAATATTCTCAATATTTATGATGCAAGGGAAAGTAGGGAACACATTTTGCAAAGCAACTGAGAATATTATTTATTATAATTTATAAAACAGTAAAATTCAATAATCAAATAAATGATGCCAAGTATTTAAATTATATATTTTCCCTTCAAAATAGTATAATATTTTCTATGCATAATATATTTAAAAGATTATACTAAATATTAGTATCTAACTTGCTCTAGAAACTATCCCAGGGAATCATACTTAGTTTTCTTTCTTTTCTTGCCAAAATAATTTTAATCCTAGATAAATGATCATTAGAGACTCAATGTAGATTTAGGAAATCAAAAATATTATTTACATAGTTTTTGTTGCCAAGAAAATAAAAATGGCAGGTACAAACAAATGATCTTACATACCGCTGTTATTGATATTTCGCTCAATTAATTGAACAGATTGATGGCATTGTTAGAAATTAGTAGGTCACCAAAGTTTATTTATATGCAGTTTCTACACAATGTAATGAGAGGAAATGTTATTCCACTGGATGAAAATTTAAGGCATTTGAAATGAAAAATGGTGCTAAAGAAGGATATTTACTAACTTCATGAAAGGAGCACTAATATAGCTATATAGATTCGATAATCGATAATGGATTTTTTTTTAGATTGATTAAAATAAAAAGTAAGAATTTCTTTGTTGGCTTTTGGATTTACAATATGCTGATGATTGTGCTATTCTTGTCAGTTCACTATAGAAAATATTTTGAATATAAACTTTTTAAGATGTTGATTTATTAATAGCCAACAATGGAAATAAAATCTTTACCAACTTTAATTTGGATGATTATCAATTTGATAATCTAAGTCAAAATATACTTTTTTAAAATTCTATAACCTTTACTTCTTTCCTTTTTATTTTGTAATTCAATACAGAGTGTAGTTTTTATGAAAGAAAGATTGAAAATATAAATTAACTATAGCTTAGCACTGCTTTTGACAGAACAGCTCATATTCATAAGATTAAATAAACTCAAATTTGTGAGGAAGAGGGAGAAGAGAATGAATTTATGAAAAGTGATTGATATTTAAATTGAAAGTTTTACATTCTCCACTTGTGTGATAAAGCAACACAGGAGTTTTTTATTTATGGTTTAGGTGTCATTGATGATAAGCCACACCTCCTTAAATATTATTTTTCAATTGTTGTGCCCAGTGCAAACTATTTTGATATTAAAGGGATTGAAGTTGTGACCAGAATTGAGTTCATGCTCCAGAAACACCAAATTTATATTGGGGCCTGTTTTTGCATGATTATATATATATGTTGCACTAACCTATTGGCATAGGATTCAGTATAATAAATTGCATTGCAAGTGGATTTGTTGCAACTGATTTTGTAAATGATCTAGAGAGTCTGGTCTGAAGGTAACCTGTTTTTAGTATTGTTTAATAACTGTTATACATTAGGAGAGGTTCTGAAGCCAGCATTAAATGACTTGAAGAAAATTATCTTTAATCTTTGCCATACACCATGGAAGGCTGATCCATGTATTGTTATTGCTGTGGTCCAGAGGTCTGATGTTCATTGTGAAATAAAATTTTTTGAGAGATCTTGATTTCAATATGCTATTGCTATACTTAGGAAATTAAAATGTGGAATATTTTATCTGAATAATTTTTTTCTAAATAAATTGCTTGTATTAGGACCGCAATTGCATCCAATTTATCATGTGAAAGTGAGACCAAAATCTCTATTTGACTTATAAGATAAAGGCATTAGAAAAATTTAAAGATGCTCTAATAATTGGAAAAATGCTATGGCAAAATTATAAGATTAATCAATGTTTTTGTCAAGTCTTATAAATATTTATTATATTTGGTGTATGAAGTGAATTAATGGCAATACATTTTCTTGAAAGTATTTTATTATGATTTTGAGTTTTCAATAGAGAGGTAGATCCCATTTTTATTATAAAAATTATTTTAGAGAAACTGTAAAGAAGAACAATATTAATTGCTTTGATTAGAAAGATGTAAGTGAGGATAGAAATCAGAGGATAGCTACAAGTAGGCAAGCTGTTAAAGTTTTTTTTAGAAAGAAAAGTTTTCTGCATAAGTTAAAAAAATAGTAGCACTAGATATCAAATAAACATACTAATAAAACTGTTTTGTTTGATGTATTTGTGATTGACAGATTGGCATGTATAATCATTGTAAAGCTAATCTCTAGTGTATTATTATTATCTTTCTATTTTTTAAGCTGGATTGGCCATTTTTATTTATAAATGGTTATAACTTATAATACTGATATATTGTGCTAAAAATTTTTTTTATGTAAAAATATTGTGTGTAGATTTTACCCACAATAATATTTCAATACATCATATCTCTTAGAATAGGCTTTTATATGATAATGATTTTAATAAGCTTTTTCTATATTCACTGAAATAGATATTTATTTTCAGTGTACATGAAATGTTTTAACAAGCCAGCTTTTTGTTCCAATATGGCAGAACATTCTCAAAGGAGTGGTAATTAAAAAAAAATTGATGAATCCAACAAATATTGTAGAAAAATTGCAAAATGACATCCAAATTTGGAAGAGCTTTTTTTTAATTAGCACTTACCCTTAAAAATATTATGTAATGTTCAGAATGAAGTATCATTAATTTAAATCATTTAAAGTCTCCTAAGAATTTAAAATTTTTAGCACTTTGGCAGGCAGAGTTATTAGTTCTTAAACTATTAAGATCAAGCATTAACATTTGATTCTCTGATAATTTGCCATTGTTTAATATCTCTTAAGACCAATTTAAAATATTTTAAGCTCTAATATGTCTGCTGTAGTTTAAAGTTTGAAAGATCAAGATGTAGAACTAGAAAATTGTCAACTTCTGAAAAATATTTATTGTAAATGCAATAGCAATGATCAGTTGTAAAGAAATCTATTTCTTTTTATTATTTACAGAATAAATTTTACATAAAATTCTATCAAAGGCTTAATAATAAAGTTTAAATAATAAACTATTTATATATTGTTTAAAAATAAAAAATAGTAAAAAAGTACAACTCTGTAATAGAAATGCAATGATGCACCTTCTTAATATTCTAAATAATAGTTACATTTATAAAGATAATTAGCTTTTATATCCTATTATTAAGTAAAAAAAAGAACATTCAATTACTGTGATAACTTCAAATAACTGGTGCATGGGTTTGATTTCATTTAAATTTTTTTAAATTAGTTTAGAAAAAATATACATTTGTGAAAAGTGGGATTAGAAATCAGGGAATATCCGATGAACCATATTATAAAAAGAATAAAAATAATGATTCTTATATTGGGAAAGGTTTCTACATATTCTATCAATAAGGTTACTGAGAGTTATGTATGTAAATGAATAGGATTAATGATAAGATTGCAATATGTTTGGAAAGAGGTACATTCTGTTAGGGAAATGTCCCATGGTCTTTTCACTTCTATGGCATAATGCACACAACAAAATTTTTATTTATAAATTGAAATTTGTAGAAAAGTTGATGAGAAGGGCTTTAAGAAATCCAGGTATTTGAACTCCTGATATCAATATTTCAACTTCCATCTGTACTTGTTGAATAAGTGGAATGATTGAATGTTATTTGAGGTATTATTTTTGTTTTTCCAGCTCACATATCTCCCAATAAATAATTTTTTAAAGAAAAGATTGTGAAAGGGAATAACAGATATAGCAATGAAATAAATATTTATATTAATGTGTGATGAAGTGTTAGTGGGATTGGCAGGAATAAGGTTACCTATTTTAGGGAAGTAGTGAATAAATAGTTATTGTTTTAATGACTGGCTGAAGAAAAAAAAAGTAGAAATGCAATGTAATAAAAGCTCATTGAATTTTGTGTGTGTCTGTTTTTTTTTTTTTTCATTTCCTTAATCTTAAATGCTGATAATTTTTTGTGCCAGATTAGTTTAGCAATAAGAGAGTTGATCTTTTTTAAATAAGGAAATTAATTCAATAATGAGTAGGAAGTAATTCAGGAAAATTTAGGATATTGTTTAATGAGATTTTTGCATATATTAAAAGTTATGCTTTGGATAAAACATTGATGCCTGTTCAATATAGAAATAATAATAAGTTAATTTTAATAGTGTGATATTCATGGCATTGTAAGAAAAGCAAATTAGAAAGCCCAAAATTTGTATGACATAACAGTAAAAATGGAAAGTATATTATTACCCATAAGTCATTCCAGATAGATTATTTATTTTTATTAAAGTTGAATAAGAATTTTATAGCATAGTTGTCAAGTATAATATTAATCAAGGAAAAAGGAAAATTTTTTTAGAGAAAAATATCACTAGATCAACAATATGTGATAAGATTGATAGTTTATTTAATAAGTGCAATATATACAGTATATTTCTAATATTTTACTTTCAATTTCAAATAGTTGGTTGATATTGTAACTGTCAGAATTGTACAATCTATATACTAATCACCCATGGGCAATCCACATGTACATTCCACATTCTGACATCACAGAGCCAACTTTTTATTTTACAATCCATTAAGATCAGGAAAAAAACAAGAGACTTAACTATTTACCCAAGTGATTGATTTTAAATAAAGATTACAAACTGCCAAAAATAATGAAGCAATACTATTTATTTACATATATACACAAACCATACACTAGTGTGCCATTAATCATTTGATTTATAAATTAATTTAAGATAAATATTTTTAAATTTTATTAAATGCATTTAATTCGAATTATGCATAGACATAGTATACAGTGGTGTAACGATCCATATTTTAAAATAATTCCTATTTGATAATATTATTGTAGAATATTAATGTTAATTGCTTGGATTCTAGTCTACTGCATAGACACCTAACTGCTCTCTACTATCCTCACTGCTCTTCTAACACTAATTGATACAAGCTTATAAATTAAGGCTGATCTTATTAATTCACTGTTGTGATCAATTACAAGTTATGATATTAGTATGCAATAAATAATAAAATAATTGTAAAATACAGGAAATTGCATCTGTATTACAGTGGTATCTAAATTATGCCAAATCCACAACTCAACCAGACTAGCCAAAAAATAAAAGCTCAACCAATGATTTCACTGCTACAAGCAGACTTCTCAAGGGACTACAAAATAACATATTTAAACTAATCATTACTCATAATTCTACTTACCTCTCATACACCCTTAATATTAATAGAACTTTTAAATAAGTTAATTGCTTCAAAATCATAAATTTTTAATATTTTTTAAATTCTTTTTATTTCATTTCTCTCAAAGAAGACAACTTTACTTTCATCAAAATTAATATTGTGGCCTGTATCTTTTTCATGGATATATAAAGCAGAACTAATATATTTATTTCTAACCCTACTTTTCTGTATCTTTATTCTTTCATTTAAGTTCAAACTACTCTGTCTTATATATACCTTTTTACAAAAGCAAGGGATAATATACAATATTTCAGGAATAGTCTTTCTATCAAAAATTTCCTTTGTATTATTTAATAAATTATTCAAAATAATACCCCTTTTCAAAGCAATTTTCTTATTCCCAAACAAATTACTATTTTTTTAGGTATATATAGATAAAGAGTAGTTTGAGCTTAAATGAAAGAATAAAGGTACATAAAGTAGGGTTAGAAATAAATATTTTAGTTCTGCTTTATATATCCATGAAAAAGATACAGGCTACATTATTAATTTTGATGAAACTAAGGTTGTCTTCTTTGAGAGAAATAAAGTAAAAAGAAGAATTAAAGAATCTGTATTATTAAAAATTTATGATTCTGAAGCAATTTAACTTATTTAAAAATTCTTTTAATATTAAGGGTATTATGGGAGGTAAATGAAATTGTGGGTAATGTTTAGTTTAAATATGTTATTTTGTAGTTCTTTACACTTGAGAAGTCTGCTTGCAGCAGTGAAATCATTGGTTGTGCTTTAGAGTTTATTTTTTGGCTAGTCTGTTTGAGTTGTGGATTTGGGGTAATTTTGGTTATTTATTGACTAGTTTAGCTTTATGCTTTTAATGTTTACAATGGTATCTATATAAGAGCCAATACATGTGATAATTGTATGCCTATGGTAGAAATTAATCATCTACTGCATTTATAGCATACAGTGATTGGCAGTCACATACATATTACTACGACATGTATGAAGTAAAATATATGGCATATTGTAGGAATTGATCATCATTGTTTAAATAAGATAATGATTTTAAAGAGATTAAGAAGTCACAAATGATATTACAATCATCTAATACTATTGTGTTACATAAGAATGAGAATCAGATGTAACTAATAATCTGAATTGATGGATACCAGCCATATATTCTTATCAATAATAATAAGTCAAATACAAGACTAGTTAGCTAAAACTGACATCTATTTAACAAAAAACCAATCTAGCTTGTCTAATCGGCAGGACTACACTTATAATGTATAGATTTATTGAGTTAACATATTATTAAATGAAAGGGAAATAACTGATTGACATATCAACATTTAATAGCATAGCGAGAGATTGTGATTATAAGCTAATTGTTTTTTATAGAGTAATTTTTATATGCTTATCACTGATTAAATAGTGGCATGATAAAGAGTCTAACTACCATACCTATTTGTAAACAGACGAAATAAATCATTACTCATTAACATATTTCATTAGATCGGAGATAATTAACTAAATATTAGTTTAAATTTATACTTATTTTTTCAGCTTAACAGTTTAAGTTTAGTCTTTAGGTATTTAAGGAATTGATTTTTTTACCATAGCTATGGTGGATGAAGGTTTAAATTACTATTTCACATTCATTTTGGATGTGCATTTATGAATTAAATCTTGTTTTGGTGGATGGTTCTTCCTGTAGCACTGAACTTTAACTTTTTCCTCTTCTAAGATGGTTACATAGCAGACACATTCCAATGGTTCCTTCTGTTGTTGATGGCTTCTTTGACATGACTCAGCTTTCCCTCTGCCAGTTTGACAGAGTGAAGCAGATAATGGCCTGTCTACTCTTGCATGGTACTCTTGCTGGAACTATCAGATAAAAATTAATTAAAGCTGAATAATAATATTGGCAAAATAATAATCACTGGCAGGATTAAGATAGAATCCTCATGATTATTTTCCAGCTATCTTTTTTTATTTATCAAAAACGTTTATTGCCAATGTATACAGTGATTAATTAAGAAGACAATTTAAGAAAATTTGTACATGTAATTTTGAAAATTATTTGAGTTCAGATAGGGTAAAGTCTAATTTTGTTCTGAGCATTATCAATGTTCATCTGTCTAGACTATGAGCATTTCCAGGTTCTGATAGAGAATTTTCAAACTGGTCTATCCCTTGTTGTTTGGATGCTCTGATTTATTGACCATAAATAACTCCATTACTTTCACTGAAATCCAAGTTTGTCCAATACTCTACCTCAAGCTTTTATTTTTGAACAAGAATAAGTTTTTTTTAATTAACTTATTTTAATTATTTATCTTCTCAAACTTAATCTAGTCAATTACTTTTTCTAGAATGTCATTTCCACCCTTTTTTATTGTTAAAGGGAAAACACTTTTTTCTTTTAAACTATGTTTAGCTAAATTTAGAATCTATTATCTTTTTCATTTTATAAACTTTAGACATATTTTGTTTTTAACACAAGTTAACTTTATAATTAATTATACCATATACATTTAACTGTGCATTTATAATGCATATTTAATTTTTATTTATAAAAAATTATTAAACTTAACTTTTGTTTGTAATTTTTAATATTCGAGCATGAAGTATATATATATGTGCAAATATATACAGCTTCACGGTAATAATGAAAAATATGTTATTACCTATAAGTCATTCCAGGTAGATCAATTTATTTTTGTTAAATTTCAGTAAGAATTTGATTGTCAAGTATAATATTAAGCAAGGGAAAGGAAATTTTTTTTAGAGAGAATTATCACTAGAATCAGCAATATAGGTGATAAGATTGATAGTTTATTTACTAAGTGCAATATATACAGCATATTTCTAGTATTTTGCTTTCAATTTCAAATAGTTGGTTGATATATATAATGAAATGTAGAATACTGAGAGAGGAACTCTAAGGTAAAGAATTATGAGAATGAAACCAGCCCATATTTCTTATGAATACTGCACTTCTCAATTTAAAAGTAAAGATATATTGTATTCTTAAAAAATTTGGCATAGTTTTAATACTGATGCAGACTTGTGTCTTTTATGTCTAATTGTACCATAACAGGCCAGATTCTAGGTTGTCTAGTATAGTTCATTAACATTTTCAATAAGATAAACATTGCCAAAATGGTTGTTTCTTTTTTAACAAATCAAACTGGGTTAATGAAGGGAGAAGAAAGAGCCAAATTTTATCTTTAATGAGCTATTCTTTTTAATATGGAGCTGAGTCATGAATAGAAATCTCAAGTTATCAGAAGAGTAGAGGAAAATGTTCTTCTTGAGAAAGATAACATTAAGGATAGAATAATTTAAAAATTGCAGAATATTTATATGGATGTATGGTTAAGTAAGCTATAATTATATACATCATAGAGCAGAAATAAAATTTGGGGTATTGCATGAAGTTCTGGATAAGTATTGTTAAGGATGGCATTTAATTTAAGGACAATTTCTTATTTGGTAATTACATAAATTTCTTGGCGGTGTTCAAATAATAAAGAGAAAAAATATGGATAGCTTTGCATTTGAAGCTTGAACTCAAAGTGGTAATACATATATTAGAGCATAAATGTGCAATATTAAATTCCAAGTCTGCTAGAAAGGATGGGATGGTTTTCTTTGGTCTATAACTGAAGGCTTGTTGCATTAATCTTTAAACAGATATTGGGATCTACTAAATGTATTTTGAATTATTTAATAATCATATAATATTTATTGGATGTTTATATGTTTCTATTGAGTGTTATAATCAGTGGAATTGAAGCTTTAGGAGGGATTTTTATTAGTTGTAAGTAAAGGGAATCTAAATTCATTACCATTTAATCAATGATTTATTTTTTCCAAGTGTAGTAATATCGTTATGTTTATGAATGTGAAACATGATTACTGGATTTAATTCTATGATGTTTACTGTGAAGTATATATAGATTTTTGATAGGACTGCTTGAGGGGTGATGGATTTTAAAAGCAGAGTATTGTATTTGCAATCCATTCTGATTCTAATATCTAGTTTTAGGAAATTTAAAAAAAGATCAGTATTAAGATAGGGATGGTGATAAAATGAATATTAGGGAAGTAGAATAATAAATTAATCAATGTAGAATGTTCTTAGCTTAGAAATGAGTTAGTGGAAAAATACTTCCCAACTTATCAGTAGATAAAAATACATTATGAAAAATGATTACATAGCATATGTTAAAATCACTAGTTAGAATGACCAGGTAGGGGTTAATGGTAAGAATAATATTTTATTTGCCTGATTAATCTAATGATCAATATACCTTTATAGTGCATGTGTAATATATTTATTGTGAAAAAGTGTGACAGAGTACTATTATTCTCATGTTAAAGCCCAGGTAAAATATTTTTGAGGTTTTTGAAAGGTGTCTTGTTCCAGATATAATATTTTTGAGCTTTTGAAAGAAATTTGTGATGTATGAGTATCTTAACTTTAGTAGTACCAATATCTAATTGAAACAGTTTGAAGAAATTAAATTTGTTAGAATGTAATGAATATTTAGCTAATGAATATGTGCTAAGTGATAAACTGTTTGAATCACTTGCTGAACATGAATAAAGTTTTAAATGGGCTAATATTTTTTTACATTTAAACACTGAATATTACCTATAGGTATTTATATGTGTTTAATATTTTATTATGTATATAATTTTCTAAGTTAAAAAAAGTTTATGTATTCTTACTCAATTCTTAAACTAACAACTTGATAGATGGGAATAAACACAGTAACATAACTGTTTTTACCTACATGATTAAAAAAAATGACTAATTTTTTGGATTGTTTTATAAAGTCTCTGAAATTTTATGTTTGTTATGATTATAATTTAGAGTTCTATTAAAATATTTTGGATATGGGAAAAGTTATAATCTTTCATTTTGTGATGCTTTGTTCTCTGAAAGCATTTGGATTTTTTTTTTTGCCTTTTGAAGCTCTTGCCAGGAAGATAATTTGTTCTTGAGTCAATGGAATAGTATGAGTGATATTTAGCTTTATTCAGTATATTTTTGCTTCTGTTTTAATATATATATATATATTGTAACAGAATATAAATAAATTCAATCGAGAAAATTATTAATTATTACGATATATTTAAAATCTGTTTATAATCGACTACAAATATATATTGATGAATGATAAAATGATAGTTGTTATAATTCAGTAACTAAACACTAAACAGGATATATGATATGCTCCAGCGGTTCATTATTTGTAACGGAGTAAATTAAATGAGAAATGAATTCACTGTGTTAGCTAAAATACAATTTATAATTAAATAAGGATGACGCTAACATATAAATAAGAATATATATGCATATCATGCTCTATTTGGGTGTCTATTTCTAATTAATTAAATATAACATTATAACCCGTTTGCAACTACCCTAAACATTAATTCTGTTACTGCTAATAATGAAATAAATAAATTATCTCATTTTTCCATATAAAATAACCAAATGAAAATGAAAACTGTCATCATTAAAGATTTAAAATATTTAGATATTGGCGAAGTCATTTGAACAATAAAACATACTGACCATTGTCATCAAATAAAATAATATTAAATATAGTGAGCTGATATTTTAAGTCAGCTCATATATATATAAGCTCACATATTTATAATTTGGCATAAATATTTTTGAAGTTAAATAGTTTGTAAAATGAAAAAAAGAATTAATTAACAAATGGTTTTGATTTAATGGAAAGGGTAAAAATTTTGAACTTTTATTTTGAGATAAACAAATAAAATTGAATATAATTTATTAAAAAAAAAAAAATGTTAAAAGTGTTTAATTAAAAGGGAGAAAAATTCGAGAGATAAAAGGGTGGGGAAAAGAAAACAAAATTAGATTCTTGGTAGTAATTATACTCTATTGTTGAAACTTTCACAAAGTAAAAATATTTGGTTAGTAATTGCTATTACGCTAATTAAAAAAAGATAAGAAAGAGTGGAGATAAGATCGCTTTTAGAGAGATCAGTTGACTTGACTTTTAGAGACCAGCAAGGACAATAAAGAAAGCAGCTGTGTTTCGAACAATAAAAATTATTATTATTGAAATTTAATTTTGCGGACTCTTGTCAAATGTATAGCGGCTAAAGTTATCACAACCTTCCCCTTTGGGGAATTGACCGCCACTCCATCTGAATGAAGCTATCCAGAGAGTTATGGAATGGAAGAAACGGATATTGCTAGCTGGACAACCAAAGGAACACTCATGGAATTCGCATATACAAGGACAAAGGCACGACCAATGGAATGTAAAACCTATGAAAATCAGGCCACTCCGCTCTGATCGATCAGGGTAATTATAAACTTTTCCATTAATGAGAACTCTAGTTAAAAGCATAATAGAACTTTATCTTTAATTTAATTTTCATTTATTATGTTTATTACGAATGTTTCAACAATAGAGGGGGGAAATAAATTTGTTTAATATTGTAATCTATTAATGTTAATTTTCGTTCAATATTTTTTTATGAAATATTGGAATAACTGTATTTTAAATTATTTAATATCTATTCGATCTAGAGAGTAACAACAGGGTGGGGGTATAAAGTGCGTCGCCAAGTAACAGAGAACCTTGGGGCGTTACTCGTTTGTTAGTAGAAAATAAGGAAAGAATTGAAAGTATAAGAAAACGAAAGACACTTATAATCTTTCATTGTAAGATTTTTGCAATTTATTTATTTACCAAAGAAAGTGGAGTTTAAAAATAAACTTCAGGAAAGATTAAAAATACTATAAGTCGTCTTATATACACGTCTGCTAGAATTCGCAGTATTAGTGTAGGCGCGAGTAAATCTATGGTAAATATTTGGGAAGCATAATTAGAAAGTAAACAGAGGGAAAATCAGAAATTGTAAGTCAGTTCTTTCTGGATCGGATAGAATTATAAGGTTATTAATAATAAATAGTAGTAAAAGAAATTAAAAGTTTTTTTTGTCCAACGTATTCTTGAATTCTTGAATTATTTATAATAATTAGTTAGTGTTCTTAAAGGAAAACCCCTGTGAGATTATAATCAAAGTTTATAATCAGTGAATCGTCGTTCGAAAATAAATAAAGACCAGGTTTATGTAAAGTTACGTGACCAGGTTCCAAGAGAGAAATCCTTGGTGGCGCCCTCGACGACGATTCTAATAACTAAAATTCAGTTAGTAGGGGAAGAAAGAAAATAATATTAAATATAGCAACTGAATAAAATTACCCACTGTGAGATCCCTGGAGTGCATTATGCTTAACTCCAATAATAGGTTCTTTTAACCAAGAATCCTTCTCATTCCTCTTTCCATGTATATACGACCATTTACGGTCACACACACACTGGTGCTATTTATAACAACATATAAAATGATCATATAAACTTAATATCATTAAATTGGAAAGGAATTAAATCACTCTTTATTCAGTTTAGCCAAGTACATGTGTTTTCCCACGAGCACCACTAGATCGTTTTAAATCTAGATTCATATCTGTTTAGAGTGTACTGAGTTCAAACTCATTCGGTACATTTTTATTACACATGACTTGGATAACTAATGAAAAAAAATGACACTTATATTTTACTCATGTCAATAAAATCATAAGATCCCTATATCACCAAAATTTATATAGATCAAAGACTCTTATAGATATTACTAGCTCATTTTACATATATTGATGAACAGATGCAAAAAAAAATACTCTTATTAATGGCTTATGTATAAACCTAGTGAAGACCATTACTTAAGTGGCTGGCCATGATACTAGTTACTTAACTGAATTATTTATCATAATATAAAGATAATGATGATGATAATAATGATGATGGTGGTGATGATATCAGCCATAGCTTTATAATGAACTCACAACAATAAATTTATCTTTATAAACTCATAAGCACTTTTAAAAATCATCCCTTGTCAAAATGGGATTTAAATATTACATTCACTAGCATTTAGAAGTTTATGGTTATTTATTAAAATACTTTTATAGTTAAAACTAGGATTCAATAATACTAGTGATGATGACTGATCATCATACCTCTCCCCCACGTGATATTCTACTTTCTATAAACCCCTATTTACTAAATATATTAATTATGTTTAATATTAGATTTACCGATTATAATTTATTTAATGATGATGGTGATAAAAGAGCAAACTCTCCATACATATTCCACTGTTAAACAGATAATCAATGGATGCAAAGGCTTCATAAAATCCCTATCTAATGCCTACTCATCCAATATCCCCAGACTAGTTTTGCTTTGGCCTTCGTCAGTGAGGAGCTTTATCTGAGAGCACTCATCTAGATCTTAGATCTAATGCAACCCTCTACAACCACCTTTTATCTCTACTTAACTACTAAACTATGAGAATGAAATTGAAAACACAAAAAATATTTTCAATCTAAGCTCAATACTTAAATAGTCATATCTAACTAGTTAGCACCCATACATTTTTCTTTCCTTTTACAACCATAGCCACCACTATCCTATTAGCAGATTGTGTTAAACCATTAACATCACATATCACATTTCCTATACTACACATTAATTTTGATAAACAACAAAACTCTCCATACAGTATTCACCTGTCTAAACAGAGTAATCAATGATGCCAGAAGCTTTCATAAAATCCCTATCTAAGCCTACTCATCCAATATCCCCAGACTAGTTTCTTTGTGGCCTTCGTCGTGAGGACTTTATCGAGAGCACTCATCTAGATCTTAGGATCTAAGCAACCTTAGCAACCACCTTTTATCTCTACTTAACTACTAAACTATGAGAATGAAATTGAAAACACAAAAAATATTTTCAATCTAAGCCAATAGCTTAAATAGTCATATGGTCTGAACTAGTTCAACCCATACATTTTGTTCTTTGGCCTTTTACAACCATAGCCACCACTATCCTATTAGGCAGATTGGTGTTAAACCATTAACACACATGATCACATTCCTATACTAGCACATTAATTGTTGATAAACAACAAAACTCCCAACAGTATACTGTGCTAAACAGAGTAATCAATGGGAGAAGCTTATAAAACCCTATCTAAGCCTACTCATCCAATATCCCCAGACTAGTTTTTGCTTCGAAGGGTTTGGATTGAGAAGCACTAGATCTTAGGACTGCAACCCTCTAGCAACCACCTTTTACACCAAGAGAAAAAAAAAAATATTTAACTGCCAAAGCTAAAAACGAAGCACAATTGTTTCTTTTACAACCAAGCACCACTACCTATAGGAGGTAAAATAAAAAGAATTATACTAGCACATAATTAAAAAAAACCAAAGTAGGGAATAAGGCGAATGGAGAGGTAGGGTGGTAAACGATCTTGCCATGGTTTCATGGATAGAAGGAAGTAATAAAACTCCAGAAAGAGAAAAAATGGATCAGACCTGATATTTAAGTATTGAGGAGAAAAATTTTGTTTTTAATTCAGTTTGTGTAAGTAGAGATAAAGGGTGAGAGGGATAGAAAGAAGCTAGACAAACAAAGAAATGGGTGAGGAAGAATTGAAATTGAGGGGTTTTCATAAGAGAAAGGAGGGTAACACAACTGCCTAATAGGAAGGAGAAAAACAAAATGTATGGGTGCTGAACTGAGTTCAGACCCATGACTATTTAAGCTATTGAGCTTAGATTGAAAATATTTTTTGTGTTTTCAATTTCATTCTCATAGTTTAGTAGTTAAGTAGAGATAAAAGGTGGTTGCTAGAGGGTGCATTAGATCCTAAGATCTAGGCGGCTCTCAGATCCAAAGCCCTCACTGATGAAGGCCACAAGCCAGAAACAGCTGGGGATATGGAGGAGGCATAGATAGGGTTTTATGCCAAGCTTCTGGCATCCAGAACCTGTTTGCCGGGGCACTGAGGGTTTGCCTGTTTATCACTATGCAGAAGGATGATGGGACATGACTCATGTACAGCATTATGTTTAAATGGTGTTTTAATCAATAATATGATATCCATCTTTGGTTCAAAACTCATGGGCATAACATAATTTTAGCTTTCTATTATTATACACCTATAATTATTAAAATTTGGTTATTATCAAGCCCAATCCCCAAATACTTAAATGTAAATCAATATTCTAGCTTGCTTAACATTTGTAAGCATTTGCTTAAATATTTGCGAGTGCTGATGATTCTTAATATCTGCGAGCGATGATGATCATTTCAAACAACAAAATCAAGACAAGAAAAACATAATATTTTTAATAATAACTCGGAAACCCATTAAGATATATATAATTATATTTTATTAATACTATTCTTCTTTCTTTTTATTTTTTAAATCATATTTACTAATTAGATAAATGGCTTATTATTACATTGATTAAATATAGAATTAATACAAAAATTTTATATACCAGTTTGTCATTTTGGATATTTTAAAATAAGCTGGCTTAAAATGACATTTTTTTAAAAAAAATATTTCAGTGAATGCCTATCTAAGCCTTTTCTAACTTATTATATCATAAAATAAATTTCATATGTAACTTGTGTGTTTTATTTCACTTCCATTCATATGTAAGCCTGGCTCTTCAATTTACCATATTTAAACTAATTATGTATAACCTATTCTTTTGATGTGTTTGTATAAGTAGTTACACATACACATACACCCTGTGATATGTCAACATATATTTTTAAAATGTGTTCCCTTTACATTAGGGATTAATACATAAATCACAAATATAAAAAAATATTCTTGCAACTGTGAGCAAAAGAAAATAAAATACATTATATCAATTTTAATATGCAACAAGATTAAAAAAAATTATAAATGCCTATATTTATAGGTTGCTCATTATCATAACAAATGAAGAACAATAAAAAAAACAACATTTCAATATTACAATATGTAATAAAAAACAATAAAAAAATAATGAAAATTTAAGTTTAAAGATTTTAACTGTGTTTGTGTTATGTTATGTGATATTGAAAATAATTATCGATAACAAGCCTTTAATGTTTCTGTATCAAAAGAAAAAATGCTCTGATCAATAAATTAAGGTTTACTTTTAATAAGTAAGAATAAAAAATCTGTTAATGAAAGTTTATAGTTACCCGATTATTTTCACTTCTTATAAATGTCTCAAGTTTGAATTTTCAGACTGCTTGTCTCACGTATAGCTTCCATAAATTGATTTGCTCCATTTAAAAAAAAAGTTCTTGCAGATACTTTTAAGATAAACATGAATCAATTGACCTGCTTATTTTCACAATTTTAAAATTATTTATTGTTGATGCTTTTGATAACGCTGAATTCGTTGACTGGCTTGCTTCTACCATTTCAAAAAGAGTTATTACAAGTACTTTTAGATAAGTATGAACTGGTGGATTTGCTCATCTCTATCATTTTAAAAAAAATCATTGTACATACTTTAGCTGACTGAGAAAAACTTTAACAAAAATTTGATTCATAGCTTTATCAAACTTGGCTATATATATGGCTTTTATTCATCTTTCCTTTCTTCTTCTCTTGTCCAAGATGATGATTAGATTATGTTTGTGGCTGGCTTTAAATTTTGTCCATTCTTTTGGTTACTATGCACTGGTATATGAGCCCATAGTAGATCAGTGATTTAACCCATTCTGTTGGATTCCAGGAAGCAGAAACAATGGTTTTAGCAATGCAAATTCATTGCATTATACACAGCAAAATATATTAATATTTTATAGACCTGTCAATAACTTCTTCCAAGAAATTCAATTTTTTCCTTTCTCTTTCTTAATACTGCTGGGAATTATTTATATATATGCACATCTACATCTATACTGACTTTAAAATGAGTCATTTTTCTCCTTCCTCAATTTTTAAAGAATGAAAAAAAACAAAAAAACACTCACTCTCTTTTGTTCGCATCACAAAATCCATCACTGCATCTCTGTCTAATAATAATGAATAAAAAACTGATCGCTACATCTCTTCCTAATAATATTGAATAAAAAACTGACAGCCTACATCTTTCTCTAATAATATTGAAAAACTGACCTTAGTAATATTAATGATTGACTTTCTTTTAAAACTACATATTGTTAGATCACTCTCCTCCAAACAAAAATTGAACTGATCTCTAAATATTGTTTCATTCCTTTATATTGTGAATCTTTGATCAAAGAAAAGGACCACCTGGAAATCTTATCTTGAGATAAAAGATCAAAGCACAAGTTTGATGGTCTGTCGCAATCTTACAAGAAAATTAATAATCACGTTTTATTCCATCAAAGCACACCCTTTCTAAAAATAATCTTAGATACAGATAACACAAACAATAAAGCTGGAAATCTAGTCATTAGAAATAGGTGTAAAAGTGTTTTATGTTTAAACATTCATACTCACATGTGTACATTTTCATATCCTAATCTACCAATCTTGATTGCTTTCTTTCAGATCTGCTTTATTCAATAAGAATATAAATGCTAAATAATTTAACACATTATTTAATAAAATATAATAAATCCATATATTAAATATTGCTTCTCATTACATTCTCTTTACAACTGCTTATTTATTACCTATTTATAAATCATATAATAATAAATACACACATAAATCTATATATATAAAAGAAAAATTTTTTTAAAAATTAAATAATATATCTGTGTGTTTGAAATGAGTCATATATATACTATACATATATATAATGCAAAACCATAAAACAATACAATACTAGATTAAATCCAAAATTTTACCAAAATCCTTTCACAACCATGGTTTCATCTACTACAAATAGACCTTCTCAAGTGAAAATCAAACTATAGGAAATAACAAATATATACACACAATCAAACCTTCCCATAATTCATTTCAAACTCCACCTTCCCTTAATATCAAAAGAAGTCTTCATAAGATTGATAGCCTCAGAATCAAGAAGATTTATCATCAAAGTCTCCTTTATTCTTCTTTTTAACTCATTCTTTTCATAAAAAATAACCGAAGCATTGTCAAACAATATTGTACGACCTGTATTCAATTCATGAATATATAAAGCTGAGTTAAGATACCTATGTTTAACTCTACTTATATGAATCTTAATCCTTTCATTAAGGCTAAACTGACTCTGGCCTACATAAAACTTACCACAACTACATGGAATCTTATAAACAATACCAGGAATAGACCTGCTATCAATAGACTGTTTAGAACCATTAAGTAATGAATTCAAAACAGAACCTTTCTTCCATGCAACCTTCCTTCCACCAAACAAATGACTATTCTTATAAACCAAATTATATATTGAAGCCTTAAATGGTAATGACATATAATCATTATCCTTACCAACAAAATTCTTACCATCACAATCATGACTATAAACATTATTATTAAATACAATTTTTTTAATAAAATCATGACTATAACCCAATTCTACATATTCAGCAGCAAATTGACTTCTTTGAATATCAGCATTATTATTAAAATTATTAAGCCCTATTCCTACAACAAAAATTCAACAAAGATATTTTTTTATGTATAAAAGGCTGATAACTATCAGGCCTAATCATATTCCTCAAATTTTTAGGTTTTATAAAATGACTACAAAATAAAACATCATTAACCTTATCAACATTTAAATATAAAAACTTTAATTTTATAAAATCAAAACTACCCCCCTCAATTGTAAACTTAATACTAGAATCAAAAGCATTAAAAAAAAAGAATAAAGGAGATTTTGATGATAAATCTTGATTCTGAGGCTATCAATCTTATGAAGACTTCTTTTGATATTAAGGGAAGGTGGAGTTTGAAATGAATTATGGGAAGGTTTGATTGTGTGTATATATTTTTTATTTCCTATAGTTTGATTTTCACTTGAGAAGGTCTATTTGTAGTAGATGAAACCATGGTTGTGAAAGGATTTTGGTAAAATTTTGGATTTAATCTAGTATTGTATTGTTTTATGGTTTTGCATTTTTATTTTTGCTAGTATAGTGTTTAGGCAGGTTTGGTTATATATATATAAAGTTTTATACTAATAAGTATATATTTTTTAGTAGTGTGTAATGAGATTTCTGAGTATTACCAATTGGTAAAGTCATTTTTCTCAAAGTTCTGTTGTAATTTTTTTTTAGATTACTTTTATTAGAATTTTTTTTTTGAGAATTTTTTTTTTATCAGTTGAGATGGAAATATTATCCATTTTTGTTTCAAATTTTGTCACTTTGAAGGGAATGAATTCAATTGTGGTTTATATGAATTGCCTATTATTGTCCATCACTAATGGAATGTCTGGGGATGTCATTGCTTTAAAGGGATTTGCTGAAATCTTATTGAGTTGTATAGTTGTTGGTTTCTTGAAATATTGACGCAGTCTGATATTCTTGAATCTATATTGTTTACAATCCTGATCTGGATATTTTTTAATCAGATGTTTCCTGGATTTTCCACAGAAGCACTGAGGAGGGGGGAGGTATCTTTAAAAATGATGGTGAGTTGCGTGTGAAATGTAAAGTGGGTATAGGTTATAGTTGGATGTTTTGGTTTAGGATAATGTCAAAGATATGCTAAAATAGGAAACACTTATTTCTGGTAGATATTTGAAATTATTTTTACCATACCTATTTAATATTGTTTGCAAATTGTGAATTGTGAAATTGATGTAACATTTTTCCACATTTGTTTATTTAGATTTATGTAGCATATAAATTATGTATTTAAAAAGTGGATATATTTGGAATTTGTTAAATTCCAGAATTAAATATTGTTTATTAGGGCGATTTAAATATTTTATATAACATTCGCCATGGGTTTTACTCATATATATTTTTTTTTCCATTTAGAATTATCATGATGGCTGAGACTTTTGTTATTTTTAAATTTCAGAAAGAAATTTAATGTCATGAATGAAATTGTTTAATTGAATTTATTAATTTTTTTTTTAAAAATTTCCATAGAATTCACTTTGTTTCATTGTCATCAAAACAAAATTTCAGAAATATTTTTCTTTGTTAAATTAATCTTTTCAGAGTGAGTTTTATTATAATTTTAAAGTACATTTCCATGTTTCCTTTGGTAATTTGTCATGCTTTATTAATTAATAGATCATTAGACTTGAACATGAAAATTGTCTTCCTTTTTTCTGCATAGTATAAGCATTGAAATTTTTTTTTATATTTTTAAAAGCAGTTTAACATTAATCAAAATTTCATTAGTGTTGTCTATAAAGCCAAGACATCTAACATTTTAATAAAATTTAAAAAAACTTTATAGCTACTATATATCTAAGCTCCAACAAGAGCTTATTTTATGTTGGAATTCTTCCTCTATTAATTAGTATACAATATTTTTACATATATGAAACTTGGTCTTTTTTTTTATTGTAATGGTCAGATTTGTACATTCATGTAACAAAATCCAGAGTCCAGGCAAAGAACACAAAAATGATCGAAAGTGAGATGGTGAGTGTTTTTCTGAAGGTTTGTGATGATGGTGTTCTAGCTGTATTTTTATATTGGATAACACCTGAAGAAGAGGGGAGAAAAATACCTCTCGAAACGTTGTGCGTATACTAACCTGTTTGCTGTGATATTACTAACAGTTAGTGCATATACTAACCTGTTTGCTGTGATATTATTAACATTTGTTTGCTGTGATATTACTAACAGTTGGTGCATATACTAACCTGTTTGCTGTGATATTACTAACAGTTGAATGCATTTGGAATATTTAACTAAAAATTAAACTTTTCTAAAGACATTCAACACACATATTAGATGATGGAAATAGTCCAATATAAAAATACAGCTGAGATGGTGAGATCTCGAATTTGACCAAACTTCAACTTATTTGCCAGTACTTCATGATTTAACACTTTATGAATGACATTTCTGAAGTTACACATGGGTCTAATCTGCAATCTGGATTTGAACAAGAAGAAACATGAGACTCAAGGGCCAACTATCAATTTAAACCAATGGGTGAATCAGACCACTTAACACATTGTCTTAACTACAACAATGTATATTCAGCATATAAAATTATTAAGAAATTGGGTTAAGGTAATGTGGATTGGATTGAAATAAAAATATGAGCAAGAAAGATATGAAGCAAATTTTATATTTTAAACAGGTTTATTAAAACAATAACATAAAATAAAATAAAGTAACAAAATGGCAAGGATTACATAGCATTAAATATGTGTGGTCAATACATGCAGGAATTTCCATAATGGATAACACTATTATCAGTTCAGCAGTCTTATCCTAATATATTAAAATAAATGTATGTGCGGTAAATAAATCATGCCTATAATCATGTAATATGCCCACCCTATTGCTCATGGTTTGCTAATATTATAAGATAATAATCTACCAGAGATGATGAATACATACAGCTCTAAGATGGCTGTTATATATATATTAACAATATGAGCACATAAATAAACTCATGATAATACAGATTCAGCCTGGTAACCAAGATTTGAGTTTCAGTCTAATGCTGAATAATTAATTAATAGGGAAGAAAAGAACTGGTTACTTTTAGATTCGCATATATATACTATGGTGCTACATAAAATACTAAAGAATAAGTTTGTGGTGTGAGTGAGTAATTATTCAAGAGCGGCAGCATCAAATGTTCAGTGCTCTGCAACCAGACCGTTTGCTGCAAGTAATATATCAACAGCTAAGTTCAGGAACTTGGATAGGCTTTGTAAACATGGTCTGGAGTCTCATGTTCCAGTTCTAATAAAGGTAGCCATACCCAAACTAAAGCATGGGATGGTTGGTCACCATGAACCCATTTAAAAGTGCAGCAAAATGTAAATGTATGAAAGTGTATTTTGTAAAGACACACTTGCAATGCACACACAAAAGACTAATAGGTATATGTATAATCAATTAATTGTGCCTAAAACAGATAGCTTCTATCTGCCAAACTAACACAATCCAGTTCTTAAACTAGCATTATAATTATGCTAACCATAGGGCTTGTTGTGTTTGGCTTGATTTACAGGTTTGTTTCCAATGTACAATTTATTAATCACAAAATATATACGCATGATAAACAATAATATACATATAGTTTATACAAGTTAATGCTGAGGTAGTTTTTCAAGTATTAGCCTGCCTCATGAGTTCAAGAGAGACTCTTCTGGCTGCACTTAGACAGCTTGCCTCAAGTAAACTGCAGATGTAAGCAGTTTCCAGTTCTAGATGAACTTGCCTCATTGTTGAGATGTCACAATAATGGCTAGTGAAGACACCCTTGCTGATGGCAGAGATTTCACTGGAGAGCATGTTCACTCATTCAGGTTGACTGACATTAAATCTGACTAACTGCCTTGCATCCAGAATGGCTGACTATTTAATGATAGATCCCCTACCTTACTGAAAACAATTGGATTCAGCAATCATGCTTGCCTATTGGGCTGTACTTATCATTGGCTGTGTGTTTGTCTTTGAAATCACACTTCAAGTCTAATGGGATTCTTGTTGCAAATTCTCTAGCTGTTTCCCTCTGTTCTTGCATGCTGGGATTAAAATGGTATCTGCATTATTGTCAAGGGTTTGGGGGAAAATACTTTGTGAGAATTGTCAATGCTTTGTCAAAATCCAGGTCAGCTGGGGTTACTACTGTAGATTGAGACTTGAGTATGTTGTATGTCTGCAAACCTATAATGGTCATTAGTGTGGCTAACTTTGTCTCAGGCTTTTTATCTCATTAGCCTGTATGTAAAATATCAAGTACTCCTTATAATTTCACCAGCCCTCAGAGTGAGCTGGTTCAAAAACTTCTATAGAGCCGATTGCATTAGCAATTATTTATGTGAGATACCACTTGTATTTATTCAGAGTTACCACTCTTAATTTTTAATTTTATTAAGAGTTACCACTCTTAATTTTTCATTTTATGAACAGTTACCACTCTTTATCTTTTGATTTTATTCTGAGTTACCACTCTTAATTTTGCACTATGTTGTTAATAATTATGTTGTGCTTTAACGCAAATGTTGTACTGACCCAATGAAGCTTTTAAACCACTAGGGTGAGCTTTTGTCACTTTGCGAGTAATGCTCTCATGATTGGTTGTAGCTTCAAGTTGACATGTCTTTATGTTTGTGATCAATTTTTATATTCACAACAGTTTTTAAGTGATTTTAATAATCACCATAATGTCAATACAGTAATTGTTTTCTTTTTTTCTTTCCAAAAAAATGCAATATACACACTCATATATTTATTTTATACATTTCACTATAATCCCCCCTCCCCCCAAAAAAAAATACGTTCAACTTTACTTTTTCCAGCCATGAGGGGAAAAAATCTGTTGAAACTGGTATATTTTATACTATAATTTTTTCAGCCATGAGGGAAATTTTTTTTTGTCTGACTGTACCAGATCTGTTGACTTGGGCAGTATTTAAGTGTGATTTAATAATCATCTATTAGTAAACTTAATGAGTGTCTATATAAGTGCACACTCGCATATTTACACTCCCATTTTTTTTTCCAGCCATGGGGAAAAAAATATTTTGTCTGACTACACCAAAATCTGTTGTATTTGGCTTGATTTACAGGTTCATTTCCAAAACAACAGACAAATGATGACAAAACTATTCAACAATTAATATGTACAATTTATTAATCACAAAATATATACACATGTTAGTTAAATAATAATATACATATAGTTTATACAAATTAATGCTGAGGTAGTCTGCCAAGTAATAGAACTTCCAGGTATATGATTAGCCTGCCTTGTGAGTTCAAGAGACTCTTCCAGCTGCATTGGACAGCTTGCCTCAGGTTGGCTCTAGTTTGGACTCTTCCAACTGCAGTTAGACAGCTTTCCTCAAGTCGACTGCAGACCTAAGGCATTTCCAGTCCTAGGTGGACTTGTCTCACTGCTGAGATGTCATGATAATGGCTAGTGAAGACACCCTTGCTGGTGGCAGAGGTTTCACCGGAGAGCACGTTTAGTCATTCAGGTTGGTTGATGTTACTGCTCTCACTATCAAACTATTTTCATTGTGTCCAGAAAGGTTGATTATTTAATGGTAGATCCACTAACTTATTGGAAGCAATCAGATTCAGTGATTATGCTTGCTTATTGGCCTGTACTTATCATTGGCTATGTGTTTGCTCGTACATCATCCTATTGGCCAGCAGCAAAAAATGCTCAATCCGATCAGATAAGGAAAGAATCTGGATTAGTCCACTTCTGAAGGTAAGGTCAGATATGACAGGGCTTAAATTAAATCCTAACCTAAGTTAAAATACTGAATCTGCATATATATATATAATTGCAATTAAGGAGGGAAAGTATATTTGGTGGGCATTAATAAACCTTAACAAATATACTTTAATACTATCTCTAGATAGCATATCACTTCTAACTAACAGATATCAAAAGTCATAAATTATAATAATTGACTAAGCAAATCCTCATGAAATATAATGCAATTTATAACATATATAATATCATGATAATAACGAGTGTGTAGAGATCAGTTATTATCTATTAATGAAGTATTCCAAAACAGCTATTTAATATGCCATGTAGCATTCTTAAAATATTTAAAGTGAAGATTTTAATTATCTCCATTGAAAAAGATGGGCATATTATAACATATAATAAATTTCAACAAAATAACAAAATAAATTTAGGCATGAACGCAGCTTTGAGAAACTTAAGATATAACTGAATGCAGTTATTTATAGATTATAAAAAATAAAGTAATTACTTTATAAAGGTGAATTCAGGCAAGTTTATAAGATTAATTTATAAATGATTCAATTTAAAAGATTTTAAGAAATAAGATTGATAATAAATCATTTTACAGTATAAAGATGAATTCAGGCAAGTTTAACATAGTTTACCTTATAAATGATTTAATTTAAAGAGTTTTAAAAAATAAGATTGAACATTCGGTGTAGTAAATAAGCTAGCTTAATATCAAAATTACAAATTTAGAGATTAAATTATAGAGCTCTGCAGTCTTTGAAAAGAATATTACCAGTCTTCTTGATTGTAGCTTGTAATGCTGGCACATCAAATGGTGGATGTAGTGGCACTCTCCTCAGGATAAGTGGTTTACAATGCCTTTTTATGGTAGGCTGCTGGAAGGTTTCCCTTCCCAAAGGTTGTCATCTGCTAAGAGACAGCAAACCTATGTTTGCCTAGCCAGACATGTAAGGGTAAAACTGGCATGGATTTTGGTAGACAATGCTCCACAAAAAATTATAGAATGAACCTTTGCAGTGAAAAATCTGGCCTATTTATATAATTCAAGGAATAGACCACCTTACTGTCAACAAGACTATTTACTTCTTGAGAATCACTTAACTTCTTTGAAATTCTATAACTCAATACATGTAAACTTTCTTGTCATTTTTAATAGAATATTTTTCTTCAAACTTGACCTTTTAAATTCCTAATAAGTTCAATAGTTTCAGTTCAGTAATGTTGTTTACTAAAATTATAGACTTTTGGAAAAATACTATTGTTTAGAAACAACTTAAATTACCTTGTCAAGCGGGGCTTTTGTTTACGATTTATTTAAGGTTAAAATTGAGAATTGTTATAGCTTTTAACAATATCCCTCTACATATAACCTGGTCATGTGTAGACCACCCACAATTTAAAATGTAAACTCTTTTTAACAAAACAAAATGTATAACAAAATATATTATTTTAAAATAAATATACACACTGTAATATATATAAATTGATATCACAGTTGTTCGTCTGCCTATATATGTGTGATGATACCTATATAGATGTGTTGACCCTATATACATGTACTCAAGAGTTTAAATCTGGCACAGATGAAGCTGTGGGTAAAAATAGGTGAAAGAGTTATGAGAGAAGGAATATACTGTTTCACTATAATATATTAAACTTTTTAGAGATCCTTGGGGAATCATCACCTGATGTTGAGATTACATAGTAACAAATGATTTCCAAAAAAATTTATAACCGTTTTTGGAAAATATTTTGTGAATTAAAATAAGAATCTAAGGAAATAAAACCAGAAATTATTTTAAAATATCTAGATTTAGTATACTACTGTGTTTAAAAATAAATAAAGAATATTATAAGCAATCTATGTAAGTTAAAAAATGTAAACAAAAAGTTATATATTTTATCAGTTAAGTAAAATATTTTAGATAAGATAAATTTGTGCTTAGATAATATATTCTTATTAGTAAAAAATATGTGTTTCAGTTGTAAAAAACACATATTTAGAAATAAAAAGTAAGCTGATAATAATTTAAAAAATTGTTCCTGTTCCAGAAAAAGAAATATCATTATAAGAAATTTATATTGATGATCTGTATCTAGAAATTTCCATAATATACAAAGGTAATTAAAAAGATTTTAGTATTCTACCTGAAAATGATCTGAAACAGAATAAAAGCACAACTTAAGAAAATTGTATATGCACACACACTCATGTCAAGGGAGCTATATTGTGTTTTGAACTAGGGATAACTGCAAGACTGAAATTCAAGTGTACAAAAGGAGAATGGTGTATTCAATGAATTTCCATCACTAATGTTCCAATGTGGATCTAGGAACTTTTTACAGGCCACATTGGCTTCATTATTTTGTAAACATCTACGACTGCGTATATGCAAATGTTATTTTTCATGGCCAAATAAATGTCAGTTATTAGTTAATCAAGTTGTTTGTGTAATATTTATTTCTGTTTATTTGTTCACTTTGATTATGACCTCAATACTCATGTTCAGTATATATGATGTGAAAGTTTTTGTGAATAAATTTTATAGCATAGAGAAGCAAGAGTGTAGGATTAAAGATAAAAGTTATTTAATCACATTTTAAAAAAGAAAATTGATGATAATGCCTAAGAAATTAATAACTATAAATATCTTAATATGAATAGAAATTACCAATAAAGTTGATCATAGAATTAAAATTGAATAAAGTAATCAGTTTTACATCAGGCTTAAATTTGTGGAAGGATTATATAAAGTCTACAGATTATTATAGATATGTATATTGAAATTAGCAAAGAATAATCAAAAGTGGAAAACAAGAGTGAAGTAATGAAATATAAAGTCCCTGAAAGAATTAAAAGGTTGAAATGGAACTGGGGTGAATATGTTTCTAAATGAGATGACGAATGATGTACAACTATCAACTTAAATTGTATTTAGCTAAGATATTGTAAAAGACTAGAAAGTGACCACATATGATATGGATGAATGATATAAGAAAGTTTTGTAAAATATATTTGGAGAAGAGAAGGTAAAGATTAGAGAAACTGGGTTAAATCAAGAAAATATCCTGCAATGAATTGATAATAGTAGAAAATAATAATGAAACTAAAATATGGGATTTAAATTAGCATGTGGAGTTACTATACTCTTTTAAGTTCAAGTTTTCAGTCTATATTTCTAATTTTTTCATATATATTAATATAGAAATGGGAGGAAAAAGTATTTATTAAGCACTTTTAAAAATTTATAACAATTTCATTTTTATTGTCATTATAATTAAATTAAAAAATATAAATTGTATAGTTATTTAGTGCTGCAGGTGCTGTTCTGTTTTTTAAAAATAAAATAAATGAATTGGATTGTAGTGCTTGGACATTGAACTCTAAAGACCGCTACTCGATCACCGCACTAAATCATGCAAACAAAAAATATAATGAAATAAATAAATTAAAATTTGTTTGTCTTTTTCCAAAAATACTTACCTTCACTAAGTTCAATATTTTTTTTTTTTTTATAAATTGTTTAACTGTTGTTTAATTCACTATTTATATATAAATCAGATCATCTGTGTAAAAAAAATCTTCCATCTGAATCTAATTATAAACATTGTAACAGTGATCCTTCAATTTTATATATTTGATCTTCACATCAATGTAGATTATGTAAATAAATTACTCATAATTAACTCACATTCTTACTGCAGATCTCTTTAAAACGTGGGCTCATCAACTATATCAATAAATCACATTATTTTGTTTTAATATCCCAATATACTCTATAGTAATAATCTTGGTTATTAGTTTAAAACTATATTTATTAGAATGAGAATAGTATTTAAAAGTATAATAAAATTTGTGGATAAAATTCTTAACTAGGATATAAAAATATCCTTTCTTAAAAACTGATTCATATTAAAGGCATCATTAAACAAACCTAATCAAATACAAAGGTAAAAGCTTCCTCTTTTCACGGGATTGCTTCAGTAAATGATGACACAATTTATTATAATCTGAAATTGATCAATACTTGAAGTATAATAAAAACATCAGACATTTTTTGATATCATCTTCCCTACTTCTCTCATAATAAAAATTATATTACTCAAATTCATGAATGAATTCATAAACTGCATTGCATTACTTCCAAATGAGTACACCCCCATTGATACAATAATCAAAATAAAACTTTTGTCATTTTTAAATGCAATAAAATTATACATACCTTTGTATATGTGCATTGATGAAGTAAAGGTTTAATCTTTTAATTGCAAGTAGTTTTATAGTCTAATATATGTTCAATGTGGTATATCATATTCATTAACAAAATATTAAATAGCATCCAATTGAGTATTTACTGAAATATTTAAAATTTGAAAACTAATTGAGATTGCTCTGATAAATAAATAATGTGATTTGAATAATTTACATCAATTAAAAGACGACTATATTGAAATGCAACGAAAATGTATTGACTATAATACCTGCAATTAAAGATTAAATTTTACTTTATGTAACATACATATAAACAATTTTATTCTGTATATCTTTTAATATAAACAAGGTTATATAATATGGCCACATATTGATGAGGCAATTTTATAAAATGATAATGAAGGTTTATATGTGTATATGACACCTAAAGCAATTATCAAATTATTAAGCCTATATATAGGATTGATTAGTACTTGTAAGTATATGTTGAATTATTCTCATCTAATTTTAAATGTTTTTAGAAAAATTCAAATTTTATTTAAACTTTGTAATAAGTATTCCATTGTTAGTAATAGCACACAGATTAATAATAGTTGAATGCATTTGGAAATTTAAAATAAAGTTTGAATTTTTCTAAAAATCTTTAATATTAGATGATGGAAATTATCCAACATAAAACTACAATTACAATATCATCACAAACTTTTGGAGACATTAACTAGTAGTTGATTTTTAAAATCTAACCATAGTAGGGATGATACCTTATTATCTTTATAATTATTCTAACCAACTTTCATTTTTGTGGAAATTATAGATGCCATAACTCTAAGGAGTTGAATAATTTATATATGAATCAAGTATATTGATACATATGTAAATGTCACAAAATCTGGTTACTAAACCCCATCAGTAGAAACATGAGATCACAGTTATATCATCAACATAACTGAGATTTTGAATGAAGTCTATTAAAAACTAAAATGAATATAATAATAAAAGAATATAAATAATATTACTTATGTGCTATTTACAAATAATTTTATAAGCAAACAAAAATAATATTCTAATTTTGAATTATGAAATGTACCATCCATCAGGATACCTTTACAAGAACAGATTACAATTTAATTTGTAACTTTGATAAGATTAGTTTAACATTTAAAATGTATAAATACCTAAGTCTGTAAATAAGATATTATTTTATATAGTATGATGTTTTTAAACTGTAATAATAATCAGCCATTAAGCTAATGCACATGCGCTTTGTGGATTTTAACTATAAATGAATACTCTCACTTTCCAAACACAAGATAAAGTCTTGCGCATACTTAAACATTTAGGTTGAAAGGATAGAGGGATTCATTCTATCTTTTCACAAAGACTTTATCTTGTGTTTGAAAAGTGAGAGTATTCATTTATAGTTAAAATCCACAAAGTGCATGTGCATTAGCTTAATGGCTAAGTCTGTAAAGGAAATATTTTATTAAAAAATAAAATAATATTATTTGAAAATAGCTAAAAGAATACTAAATATTAATAATATAATTTATAGAAATAATAGCAACATTTTGAATTATAAAATAATGAATGTTATAGAAAATATAGAGCTCTTTTTTTAATCTAGATTCTTGAATGAATATTAATGAGTTTATATATGTATTTGATAAGTTGTAATATTTGAACTCAAGATTTTATCAATTTTATATGTTTTTTCTTGGGTTATATTCTGTGTGATGGTAACCATACTTGTGTCATTTTAGAATTTAAAATAATTGACATTAATCTTTTTGATAATTAATTATTTTGGATAGATTTTCTTAGTTTGTAATTTAAATTGAGCAATGATAAGATTATAAAGTTCTTTGTAGCTTTTAATTAACTTTAAAATCTGTAATTTTTTTGTAAAGTTCATGCTAGATAAAAATTTTGTGCAACTTTTGTTAATGTTTGACTGATATTTAACAGTCACAAAGTAATAAAGCAATATTTCAAGAAGTTCTAGGTGAATATCATTTAATAAATATTTTAATATTGATAGCAATTAGGATTACAAGCAGAGCTTTCATGCAAGAGCTATAATATAGCACAAGTAACAAATGATGGCTAAACTTCTATAGAACTCCAACTTTTGATTCAATTAACTGTTTATAAGTTTTCATTTTTATATCATTTCATACTTATTTATTAAAAAATAATTATTTGATTTAGAAGTTCTATCTACAATATAATTAACAAAAAGACATAAACAGGTTTCATTTACAAAACCTATTTAGAAAGGCAGAAGTACTTAAAATTAATAAAACTGAAATTTATTTTTTAATTAATCTTAGAACTTTTAACAATTTCATTTTTTAAAATAAAAGCAAACATAAATAAATCGGCAATCTTTTTTTGAAAATAATACATAATTGTAAAATCTTTTATATAAAATTAAAGAAAATCTAATGTAATTAAACTATATATAATTTATTATTATCATAGGAATGAAATAATATTCAATGATGTATTATTAAATATCTATTGGGTGTTAAATCATAAATGTAACAAATTATTTTTTAACTGCAATTAATCTATATAAATATTAGAAAAAATTATAGAAAGACGATACTCAATAAAATTATTGGATATTATTAAAAAAAAATTACATAGCACTTTTAATTTCTAAAATTATTTTCTGCAGCACTAGAGATTGATTGATTATTTAAGTAATATTCTATTATATGAACTACAGTATCACAAGATTCTTATGTTTATTCATGCTTCATCCTATTCTAAAGTAACCTACTATAAGATTAAATAATCACTGTATTCATCAAATATCCATTATCATAGATTGGTGATTGGCTTTTGCCTTCATTTGTAAGAACTTTAGATTCAAAATTATAATTAATATGCATATGCAATTAGTTATTACTTTATCAAATTAATAGCCTAAAAATGACTATGGCATTAATCTTTGTAACCAATGAGTAGAAGGGACTTATGTTTGCTAAAAATTGAGGTGTCTTATATATATATATACTGACCTAGGGTGTTATATCTATATAAACATGCAAGTGAGTTTGCTTGAGTCTTAGATTTTTTTTTAAAATTTAGATTATTAGCTTGAAAAGTATAAAGAAGTAAAATAGTACTAAATATATAAATGCATTAGTTACAACTTTGAATCTTAAATTTTCATTGATGAAGATAAAAACCAGACCCCAGTCTAAAAAAACAAATATTACTGCAGTATAATCATGCCTGTTAATTTTTCAGTCTTACAATAGATGACTTTAGATTAAAATGAAAATAATTTTCATATATATATTCTACTTATTTTTGCATCATGGCTTTCAATTAAAAGTTCATAAATTATTTATTTTCAAATCATTTGAAAATAGGCTTGTAAATCAATTTTGATAAAGCTAAGTAATATTTTAAATGATTTATATTGTTTATGACTACTACTACAAAAAAAAAAAAACAATTGTGTTTATTTAGGAAGAAATAAATAGGATTAATATAGAATGCATTTATAAATAAAGTTAGATTGTATTTAAAGGAAGCATGGCCTCATGCTTAAGAAAAAAAGTTAGTAACCCATTGTTTTTTTATTATTTTGATCTGTTTGTAAAACAAACTTTAAATTCAAAAATAAAACTAAGATTAGAAATGGCATAAGATAGTAAAAGGGAAATATATGGAAATTACAGGAAAATCTGTAGTTTTAGAAAAATAACTGGACAATGAATTTACTAATAATTGTATATTATAAGCATACATTATGAGTTCTCTGTATCGATTACTAATTTATTTCCAGTCATGAATAAATTAGAAATATATATAACATTTTCGTGGTTATCACTTGAGATCAGATATTTATATTAAAGTTGTGGAAGAAAGTCGTCTCATTATTATTCATTTAGTAATAAATTTTATCATGAAACATTTGCATAATTGATTCTAGATTTGAAACCAAGACCACAATAATTGAATGGTCTTATCAACATTACATTTTTTTTTTGAGAGATAATTTAATTATTTTCTTCATTATCTTTTATAGTCCTAAACATAGCTAATGATGATGATCTCTGATGGGCATTACGATTTATAGTTGCAATTTGGTGCTCGGGTATACTTAGTCTTATTATTAATATCAGTAGATAGACACACTAGTCGTCCTTGTTTGATCCTAAGGTTAATAGTTAATTCAATCGACTAGCTACTTGAAATAAATGAAATGAAATAAAATTAAGGTTAAACACATAGAAAGTGAAGTTTGGTGCACGTAAAGTGAAGTTAAATAATAAATGAGAGAAAGTTGAGATTACATAAGTTAAAAAGATGGTGCTGAGATAAAGTTGAGGTTACAATATATATATAGTAATAAATGAAAGTCAGATGTCAAATGAGTTATATATACAGCTTGCATTTACAAATATGTAAAATTAAGAGCATGATAATAAGCTCTGAACAAGCTTTTTAAATTTTTTTTATCATAAATGTTACTACAAGAGAACACATTCAAATAATCTTTATCTAGGATTGTCCCCATCCCCTGACCAATTTTGAGCTATGGCTCTCTTCAGTGAGAAGCTACAACACCAGATTAAAAAAACCAACTCAAGCTAAGTGTTTATCTAATAGTTAACTTTCAGTGAGAAGATCAGAAATTTAAACATCTACATGGCTTTAAAGTCAGCTCTCCAACTGAAAAAATCATATGAGCCTTAACTTAATTCAGATATTTCATATATTAATAGGCTTAGCCATTTAATTTAGCCAAAGCCCCAACATCAAAATAATAATAGTAATAAAAAAAATTAAAAAAAGCTTGTTTAGAGCTTATTAGCATATTCTTAATTATATATATAGTGAAGTGTTTATTGCCCATCTGACTAGGTCTCTGTTACACATAAAATGCGTGAGTTGATCAAGTTATGCAAAAGGAAGAAAGTCTCGTTACCAATTTCTAAAAACATATCTATATTTCCTGATCAACTCTACCTAGTAATTGTTACGATTTTACACTATCGATAGAATCAGCTTTTATTTCTTTTTATAAGGGCGCCAGGATTCATATAAGAATCCGCTGAAATCCGTCGCATCGCGTCTCGAAAATTAAAAAGAAAAATGTTTTTAAAAGAATCGGTATCATATTTTACCGTAACTAGAATTATTTTCTAAATATTATTATTCTTGTAGCTTAGTCAACACATATTGGCAAAGGTAAATTATGTTTTCAAATCTTACTAAATTAATATTAATAAATTTAATAATAATCATTAATAACATACAAAGAAAAGTTAGTATTAGAAATAAATATTTTTATTCTAACAAATTAAAATGTTTAAAGATAAATTACTAATTAAATAAAACTGGAGAGAACACATGCTAATCCAGACTTGAATCCATTAATAAAAAAAAATAACAGTTAAACAATTAAAGTTATTGGGTAAACAATCTCTTGATCAATAAAATTAAAGTCTCTATCAGGATTATTTTAAGCTTATTTTTTTAGAATTGTTGGCAAACTTTGTCACAATCAGGAAAAGTTTATCTTAGTTTACCACTAAGTTTAGTGAGCTCACGAAGCTTGTAGATTACTATGCAAAGTTTTTTTGTGTGGGAGAATGAGCTCGGCCATCGGTTATGTTGATCTTAGTCTATTTTACTGGTCAGTCATGAAAGCTTTTCTGGTGTCCATCTTCAGGAACGATGTCATCAAAAGCCCTGGCTCACTCCAACATGCAGAATTATTTCAGCATAGAGTGATCCTGGATATATTTTGTTGTTATCCAGGACCGACCATAGGAAAAACAGACAAAACAAGACCCTGATCAAACTGGTCTCTTTCTTTTTATACTTGAGGCCCAGTTTTCAGACTTCTGTGCATGTTATTATCATGGTGTTGGTTCATAATCTTGTACATTCTTTATCAGTTTTCAATTACAAAGTTCTCTTTTTTATCAAGTCTTTCCGCCATCTTTAATTAGCTAAAATATTTTTCTTTTAGCTTATCTGGATTAGTAATTTGTGTGTCTTTTGTTCTCTCCAATTTTTACTTTTATGTTTAATTAGATAAAAAAAAATATGGACGAAAAATTTAACTTTCATTGTACGTTTAAAAAAAATTATACTAATCAAAAAAAAATCTAAATTTTTTTTTTTTTTAGCTTTTACCAAATGCCAATATATTTGTATCATATATAAATAAACAGTACAATAGTGTTACTTAAAATAAAATGAAATAAAGCCAATACCTTTGAAAGAATTAAGATAGTTTCTTAAATGACATTGTGTTCTTGCTAAATACCATTTAAAAAACCCAAAGAGTCATCATTACACCAATATTAAATACTATCATACTAATTGACAAAAATGGTGGTTTAGATTGCAGTATAGTATTAGCTATTCATAAATTTCTCATTATGCTAATACTTGCATTTATATCTTCAGTGAGTATAGCCATCGTTTCACTACATAGCATTATATAAATTGACAGTTGTAATAAGAAACTTGAGAAATAAATCACTGATTTATTGTAGTATAATTTATGGCATGATTTGTATTATGTTTTATAGTTTTTTTAATTTTTTTTATGCATTTGAAAACATTTGCTTATCAAATCTTATTGATATATAAATAATTTTGTCATTTATAATTAAATTAGAATCCTTTACTGCAATATGTAGCTATTTAATGAAAAAGTTTTTGCTCAGCATTTATAGGATCTTCAATAATTTCAGAAACAAAGATTAAGAATGTTTTATTGAAAGTTTATGATGATAGTGTTTGAGTTGTATTTTTATATTGGACTATTTCCATAATCTAATATGAGTATTGAATGTCTTTAGAGAATTTAACTTTATTTAAATATTCCAAATACATTCAACTGTTAGTAATAGCACATCAAACAGGTTAGCATGGAGTTATACTATCACTATGGAACTGAGCAAAAGAAGTTTGTTCAGACACCAGTGATTTGGAAAAAGAAAAGATCTATATTGAACTAACTCTTATGAAAAATGGTTATCCAATAGTTGTTATTAAGAATATGTTAAATAAACAACAAAAAGAACCATCAAGAGAAAAAACAATTATTGGTCATGTAGTGTCCATACATTTCAAAAATAGTAGACAAATTAAGGAAAATCTGCAATCAGTATAACATCAGAACAGCTTTCCAGAGCCATACCAAAATTCTCACATCTACAAAGTCTAAACTTGAAATGCTGAAAAAAAACTGCATCTATGAAATACCAAGAAACATATATTGGTGAGGCCAGTTGTCCCATTAAAAAGCACTTGCAAGAACAAAAACTGATGATTAGAAGAGAGAAAACGGATGTGTCTAAGGTAGCAGAGCATGTATGGACCAATGAATATACGTTCGATTGGGGAAATACAAAAATATTGGATAGAGAAGAAAAAGTAGAAAGAAGAAAATTTAAAGAAGCTGCTCATGTAGCAAAGGCAAAAAATTCCAGAAGCCATGTGTGACTATACATGATGTATGGAAAACATTAATCAACTTTGCTCATAGGAAAAAATGGAGAAATCAGGAGGAACCTCTTAGATAAGTATATAAAATATCTATTAACTGTTGCCTTTGGCAGGATGGCTCAGTTGGTTAGAGTGTTACCTTAAAAAATTCAATAAACAAAAATCTAAGCCCATGCTAGTACTGTCACTGGTCTGGCCAGCTATATCTGTTGAAGAGGGGAGAATAATACCTTTTGAAACATTGTTCATATACTAACCTGTTTGTTGTGCTATTACTAATAGTTGAATGTATTTGGAATATTTAAATAAAGTTAATTTTTTTAAAGACATTCAATACACATATTAGATGATGGAAATAGTCCAATATCAAAATACAAAGAGGTTAAGAATCTATTGGAAGGAAGTAGCTATATATATTCAAGAACATCACTAAATATTACAAGCAAGAACCTTATTATTTACATTAGTGCATTATTGAAGGTATGAATGCTTTTGCAGTCTTGAATGATTCTTCATTAAAGTTCAGTTTAATAATAATAAAAAGATAAAGAGTCATTCTGAAAAAAAAAAAGGTCAAGAGTCAAAAAGTTTTTAAAAAACACCTCCTAACAAAGATTTCTCCAACAGCTTTTCATTAAAATCAATAAATACAAAAATCTTTTTCATCAAAACTACTCATTTCCAGGTCTTTGAATGTTTTTTACTCTTGTTGTCTATCTAGGTAAGAATATTGGATGATTAGTTTGGTTGTTTATGGGTCAACTTTCTGGAAGAAATATTCTAATTAACCTGATAATGAAACTCTGAAAAATATTCATATTTTACTAGGTAGAATTTGGATTACATTGTGGATTACAAAATTTTTACAATGTTTTATCATGTATGAATAAATGATCAATTTAGTTATATTTCTAGGGATAAGACTATGTATTTTAATGACTTAATGGATGCAATATTAATTTCACTCATTTGTAAAGAAGTTTGCTGGCTGAAAACATTTTCTGCCTTAGCTATAATAAGCTTTCTCTTTAAAATTAATGTTTTTTTAAAAGATGCAGAATAATATTCTCTGTATTCTGGATGAAAACTTTAAGAAAAATTATTTTAACAGTCTTATGAGACACTAATCATCTTGAAGAATATTAGGTAAATACTTTTTTTTAAAACTGAGACTGAAATTTCATATATTTTAATAATATTAGTATTGATGAGTTTGAGTTAATAATGGTATTCTTTTCAAAGAAACCTTTTTTAATATACTACAAATTAATAGAGGTGTATAAAAATTATGAATAAATTAATTGCATGGCCAAAATCAATATGGCTGAAGAGATCTAATTTTTATATAATTTTTTACAAGTGAAACAGAGTAGATTCATTGAATCAGTTAATTTTTCATCCAAAGATTATTGAGTTGCTTACAAGGGTCATCAGAAAATGTAATTAAAATAACTTTTCTGGATGTACTTAGTTGTTCTGACAAAATATAATAAGGTATTATAAAATTAGTCATGTCATTAATCAAACTGTATCTTTTCTAAATATTGTCATTTATGATTTAGATCAGCTTATTCAATATAATCATAAACAATTTATATTATTTATTAGCCATTCATTATTTACTAGCTATGACTTATCCATTATTCTAATTCATAACTCAGAAATTATTGGCTACTTATCATATTAGATATTACACTGAGAATATTATAAATGGATGCATTTAAGTGCTTTCTATTAGTTAATTATTTAACTAAGATATAAGATGAAATTATAAAATGTATTCCAGATATAAATATTATACAAGACATATGTCAAAACACACTCAAATATATGTGACAAAATTGGTTAATCAAACTACACATTGGCATATAAAAAAATAAATAGTTAGTCACCCATATTACCAACACCCATTTCATCACTATCATCTGAAACAAGAATCTCATCAGTAGACTTTGGAAATTAACATCAATTTCCCTGTGCATCCATAGAGTGAAGTTTTTAATATTTAAACTAGAATTGCATGATTCTATTCAAGAAAAAATGAAAAAAAAAAACTTTGAAAAAATGCATATTTATATATATATATATATCAAATTACAAATAGTATGCTAGGTGAAACAAATTTTATATATAATTATTATATGCAATTATTGAAATTAGAAATGTATGAATCTAATCAAAAAAATAAAAATTAATGCTCTTGAAATGGTGTTAGTTTTCTCCTTGCATGGTATATGGTTGTAATCAACTTTATGTCATGGATATATTATTTATATCTGTGTGTTTTGTAATTTTATATATATATTAGAATATAAATAATATGTCAGAAACTGAATTTCATGAATCTAATTATTATATGTAAAATGATTATTATAATTAGTTTTATGAAGTTCAGTTTCTGGGCTATATATATTTAAATAAGCATTTTTTCAAGAGTTCTTTTATTTTTATTCTCTTGATTAGATTTACGCATTTTTAATTTTAAAAATTCCATATAATAATTATTTATACATAATAAATAGCTTTATGAATTAGAGTCTCTGCCATACTATTTGTAGTATGTGTAATAATATTATAATTCGACGTATGTATTTCTTTAAATCAATATACATAATTTTATAATTGAATATTTATAAATTCAGTAATTAGATATATGTAAAGTATAACTTTAAATTTTTTTTTATTCACTCAGAAGCGCTCTTGACTATCCTCATAGTCTTTGTCAACTAACACTTTGATAGGCTAACCTTTCCACAATTTCATGATCCTAACATTTCTGCCCATGTTAATTAAAGAAGGCAGCAAACATTAAGATCATGAAATTGTTTGAAGGTTAGCTTTTCAAAGTGTTAGTTGACAAAGACTTTGAGGATAGTCGAAAGTTCTCCTAAATGGATAAAAAATTTAAACGTTATACTTTACATATGTTTAATTACTGTATTTATAAATATTCAATTATAAGATTATATATATATTGAGCCAGATTGATTTCCGATTCAATGGTTTTAGTGCTAAAATTAAAAAGGGAAAACAACTTCATTTTCATTAAATGTCTAATGCTAAATTTTTTTATTATTATTATTTCAAAACACATACACATTTATATTTTCGCATTTATATTTTAAAATAGATTATTTAATGTTTATAAAATTGATTTAGAATAGTTTACTTTCACAAAATACTTTACTTTCACCGCCTGTTTTAATCAAAAAGCTTGCTAATTATATATTCCTGTTGCTTTTATTTTTAATCATTTTTAAAGTTAATTCTAAAAAAAAAAAGCGAAGATTTAGTTTTGTATTTGTCGTTTTTGTTTCAATTATCCCTGGTTGGAAGTCTTAAATTAGATTGAGCGGGAAATTAATATTTGCCCTGCCTGGAATATAGAATGGACACTAATGAAAGTTTTGCACAGGAAATGTAGCAAGGCAAGTATAGCCCGACAATTTTTAGAGGAGATAGATAGATTATTAGACACACGCTTGGATTATTGACTGCTAAGAGTCAGATTGTTTTGAGTAGCTGTTCAGACGTTTAATTGCCTGCTAAAAACTTAAATAATTATTGACAAACTTTGTTGCTGTGCAAGATGTCAAAATCTACCGCTATGGGTTTTACCATCATTAGAATGTCTTGCTAATTTAAACAAAGGACGGACCCACGCCTACCAGCTCTCCTTCAGTCATGCCATGAGCCTCTAAAATAAACACTGCCTCTACCTTGCCACTGTCAAAGGACCTGAAAGATGAACTATTATCAAAAGTGTGCACTCGTCACTAAATCACTAGAACTCTGCCTTACCATAAGCTAAACTTTTTCCTATTCTAGCCAGGGTAAATAAATTGCGTTTAATTAAATCTCCGCTCAAGCTAATGATAAATATGTTTTAAAATGGTATTAATTGTTTTTTTTAATTATTTATTATCTGTATGTATTTTTTTTTTTTAGTATTTAAAGTGTGTCTTGGAATCTTAGTTTTAAGATTCCAAGTTTGTTTGCAATTTTCATTTATCAGATGGCACATTAGGAGATGGTATTTTATATGTTTAATATATACCTGATTATTTCGTTAACTATTACAAAACGCATTGGCAGTTTTCGTAGTCTTTATTTATTCACCTACCCTTAGTTGTAAAATAAGGAATCTTTAAGTATGTTTCGTTTGCGCTTTTTGTGCAAACAACAAAATCTTTTTGCTGGCTATTTGTTAAGTTATTTCTTCGGGTTGTCTGAAAGTAGTCATTTCTTTCTGGATTACATAAGATCGTAATCAAATATCTTTTGCTGTCTTGTGAGATCAACCATGTTTACTTTGAATGTAGTATTACGCACAGCAGTCCTGCGACATTTTAACGACAGTAATTAGAATATTACTGCTCGGACATCCGCACTGGTTACGTCGATTTTCAGCGGGACAGTAACTGTTTTATTATCCCTGATTCAGGAAGCTAGGGTTGTTGTTTGTTTTTGTAATTTTACAACTGGCCAGCAAGAAGATATTATCCTAACCATTTCTTATATTTTAAGTGAGAGAATTTTATTGCCAAAATGTTTAATGCCTTCATGTTTGTCATACTCTTGTGCACTTTCTGGTAAATATACGTATGTTAACATAAGTCACTTTTATATTCGTGGCTAGATGTCTTTACTATATTGTCTAACTTCTAAAATTAATAAATTGTTTAAATTTATTTGGCTGACGTTTGTCTTTGTGCTTTGATTTCTCAACTGGCTAAATAATATTTAAGATATCTTGTCCCTCCCTGAGTGTAGTTTGGTGCCCTTTTGATTCGCCTATCCTGTCCACCCTAAAATAAATGTCTAGTTCCTTTTTTTGGACTTGTGGCGCTCCCGGGGTCAGTATATGCGAATCTCAAAAGATCTTTCTCCCGTTACAATATATATATATATTGTAATGGGATTCCACCAATATAAAACTTTATGAATTATTCTAAGTCTAATTTCTTATTATTTTATTTTATTAAATCATATTAATTTTAAATATGATTTTTAAAACCCTGTTACTCAAGCAGAGAAGTAAATATGATTAATATGTACATATTAATCATACCCCGGTCAGATTGAGATTTATTAAAAATATTAAACCGACAGTCACTTTTCCAGACCAAGGTAACTCTCTCTGGTTGCTCGAAACATCTCATGGGGATATTTATAATGGGTTTAAACCTTAGGGTGCCATCTAGTCACTTAGATTAGATCCCAAGAGATAATGTAAACACACTCCAAGTACTTGATCCATGGCTAGCTATAAAAAACATGAGATTGACATCACAGAATATTTAAATAAAATGGTCTATTTACTCATACTTAAATTGAGAAGGAGAAACATAAAAAGACACTAATAATTTACAAACACATTTATTAAATAATAATAAAACAAAATATGAACACATAGAAATTTCTATAATTTATAGCAATTCTATGCTTATTTAAATGTAGTTATTATTAATACTTATGAATATCTTAAGTTCTATTTAAGATAAAATTTAAAAGTTCCATACTGATATTAAAAATACCAAAGATCTATTAATGGCATCAATGAATATATTTACCTAGGTTTAAGTTCAGTCTCTGGTTTTTCATATGGGGGATACCCCCCATCTTCTGATCCAGTAAGATTCATGGTAGGTATATATTTTAGTACAAGTGAAGCTGCTTCTTTGTTCCACATCCTATGGTGTCAGCTATTTCCATTGATTTGGCATGGCAGGTTCAAACATTGGCAAAAAGACAAGTCAGAGTAATATATCACTGCATCTGGCTAATGTACTCAGGAGGTTGGCAGTAGAAAAAACGAATCCTCAGCTTTTGGGTCTAGTCATGCATTTCTCTCTTGGACAATTGTAAAAAGATGTTTTCATCATGCTGGACTGCATTGTTTTAGCTGCTTGTAGATTTAGTTCACTGCTGCTGGATGACCTTGGTTAACTCTCTGGTCAACTACTGTCTTCTATAAAATTCTCTAGATAATCTTCTTGAACAATCTGAATCCTCACAATCAATTGAATAAATTTGAATAGTCGATTTCACCTTTTTATATTCTCTGCCCCGGACCCCTGTTTGAGTTTTCACCCATGCTATCAATCCATTTGATCTTTATTTTTTTAATTAGTACATTTTTTTTATTCTCTTATTTTTCCATTTTAATTACACCGAAATAGTTGTATATTGTTTATTTAATCAGTTTGGAATCTTAATCTCCAGAACCTGATTAATCTTATGTGATTTGTTTCAATTCATTATAAACTTTTAATTAAAAAGTGCTTTTAACCAAAAGTACTTTTGAAAGAATTACATGTTAAAATAAAAATATATAGTCAAGAGTTGTTAGCCGAGAGGTCATCGCAGCCGCCTTGCAAGCAAGTGGTTGGTTGCAGACGGTTGTGGGTTCGCCTCCCGGACGATGTTATGACATATAAAAATATATATATATAAAAGGAAAGAAAGATAAGTTATAATTAATAATTTTTAACCTACTTTCCAATATTAGTACTTTTTTTTATTTTAACTTTTCCTTTTTTTTTTTCTAAACTATTAAATAAATATTGACATATAATTGTAATTTTTCTATTTTCTTTTTTAAAAAAATACATCAATTATGTAACTCATATATATACACACATGCAATATATATATACACATCGTTATAATATATACATAAAGTATTTTTAAAGAATTATTTTTTTTCTCTCTTTCTTGAATAGAATCACATATTTTTAATTTAAATATTAAAAATCACCATGTGGATTTATGGAGGCATGGAACTGATATTAATTTCTAGGCTGACATGATATCTTTGTTTCTAGAGGAAATACTATATAGTGATGAAGTATTTGTTTGTTTTCTCTTTATCTTGATATGTGTGACTTGATTATCATTAATTTAAAAACGAGTATATAGTTTGATTAACCAACTTTTTTTTACATTTTTAAAATTTGATATTTAAAGTTTTTTGAGAATGGGTTGAAAAATAGTTTATACCTTTATTTATTTGGATATAAACTGCAGTTTTATTTTCTTTGTTTAAATATTACTGATTTAAATTGTGAATTATTAAGCCAAAACTTAAAAATATCTAACATTGTGATTTGTTTTTAAAGGAATACATAAATATAAAAAAGAAAAATCAACAGAAACCTTTATGCTAAGTCTTTTTTTGTGTGGATAAAGTAGTCATATTCTTGACTTATGTCAGTTATACTAATATGCTACTTAGATCAGATGTTTAATATTTAACTTGTTTTGGCTCATCAATAGTCTGAAGACAAATATCTGCACTTTATAAGTAATCTGCAATGACCATTTCACTCTTGAAGTGTTTTGAGATTGATTGAGCATATGATTGGTTAGTTAGTTCAGTCCAATATAATTTTCCAGTTAATCATTATATTTTTCATAATAATATAATATTTTATTTATTTTAAAACTATTAGATAGTAATTAAATTGAAATTTGAATTATGCTCAAACTAGTAATAGTTCTTTTACATGCTTTGCTTTATGTACTTATTTATGCAAATAAACTTTCTATATATATATATATATAACTTCCGATCTTGATTAATAAACCAAACACTGTAATAAACATTTCAGCACTCCTTTACTTACTAGTAAACTCAGCCAATGCAAAATGGTTGAGCAATTTACTGTTTGTTCATTAGTCAAGACCAGAAATTACATATAATGTTGGGGGAGGGGAAGCTATATATCTTACATGTATGTAATTAATTTTTATTAGTGATTTATATGTAATTATATTGGCAAAACCAAAACATTCAGACATGTATGTTAGTAGAATTTATATATATATATATATATGTGTGAAGATTCAATTCCTTCCACTAAATTATATATATAAATCACTAAATTATATATATATAAATTATTTTTATATACTAAATTATTTATATATACATATATAGATAAAATGAATCCTGATAAAAAGATGAACTTTGCTGAAGGTCAACCTTCACATGAAATGAATCCATCACCTTATAGTCCACCACAAGGTCCATCATCTTATCCATATTATGCAGATAAACAAAGCTATCAACCAGGATATCCACCTCAATCTACCGTCCCACAATTTGCAAGTCAACCAATTCATCAACCTAATTATGTAGCTCCACAACTTTATTCTGGACAATCAGCATCTGTAGTTCAATCTCCAGGTAATAAGATATATATGATTCAATCTAATTCAGCCATAAATAATTATAAGCATTCAAAACACATACATTAATAGTTTATTTAAGATGGTTGTAGAGTTCATTTATTAACTGACTCTGGGGCTTCAAAGTTAGCAATGGCTGCATTATTATCAGAAATGAAATAAGAAAAGTTATTCATTACCTATAGGATTTTGGATGTTAAATTCTTCTGTTTGCTGCTTCACATGATTATTTTCCAACCGGTTGGATCCAAGGTTTGTGGAGGTTCTTTTGATTACTATTTTGTGGCACTATTCTTTAAGACAGTTAGATATCCCCAGCAGTTTTTCAAATTGTTAGGCAGGCATCACTTTTCCCAGGCAAATTGCTGATCTTCCATTAGACTAAGGGCTGGAGCAAAGCCGTATGATTCCAATTGTTATTAGCACTGCATTGTCCTGGTAAACACTGATTGACTGAACTGATTGAAGAACTCAACTTAACTGATTGATCGATGAAAAACTGGACTATTTATGTGATAACCTGTTGTCACTTTGTTAATTGGTTTTTATATCCACCAGCTATATCTATTGTTAGAATTTGTCCACTGTTTTTGATTACATTTTTTTGATAAGATTTTGATCCTGTTTTCAGTTGGTAGCCATTGCTAATTTGTTGTTTTGTGGATTTTGTTTAATTTAGTAGTCATTGCTGAGTCTGTTTTTTAATTTTTTAACTTTCATATATCATTTTGTCAACATGCAAACATTTTACTATTCCTTTATATTTACATCTTGCTATTAACACACATATATATTTGCATTTTTTTTAAATAATGGGAAAAGACTTTTACTTTACATTGAATGAAAAGAGAGATATTTTTTATTATCTTATGTAAAAGATTTATAAGCTTTTAGTTTTTTCTAAATTAATTTTCTACCCCCTTCCAATTAATTAATTGTAACCTTTACTGATAAATGATGTTTATAGACAAGTTTAAAACTTTTTAAACTTTTATAGATTATTTTATTTTAATGAACTGGATTTTGTTTTAAACTAATAATAATAAACAACTATTTAGACTTGTATAAATTTACTTATTTTCAAACGAGATGTTTTTTACTTCTTTATAGATAAATTATTCTGCAACACCTTTATTATTTACTATCAAATTTAAACTTTACATTGTTTTATGAGAATTTTTTATTTTTAATAATTGTAAACACATTTTTAATGAATGCTCAGTAGCATTACAATATATATATTGAGAAAGGAAATGAAGTATAAGACTCTGGTATAAAGTCATTATAGACGAAGATGTGTGTCTATATAAACAATTTCCAGCAATATTAAAGAAGAGAGGAAAACATTGGAACAAGATTGAATTTAATAGAAGTTATTAACAATTGTGTAAATATGATATTAACATATTTGGCTATGTATAATACTATGCCTCTGCATTGCTAAACCATTTTTTTCTGCTTCCTGGTTAATACAGAATGAGTTAAAATCGCTGATCTATCTATGAAGTCATGTATCAAGTAATAACCAACAAAATGATAGAGTTTGAAGCCAACCACACAAGCTATATGGTATGCTTTGTTTCTAGTTCCTGGCTTATTAAAAGCTCATTACCTTCAAATGAATGGAGAAGAGGAAATAGAAGGAAAAGAAAATTTATAAAAGCCATGTAGAACCGAGTTTGAAGCCATGAATCAAATTTTTGTTAGTTTACCTCAATCATCTAAAGTGTCAACAGCAATTATTTTTTTAAAAGGAGAGAGACAAGCAAATCCACCGGTACCTACTTATTCAAAAGTACTTATAATAACTTTTTTTTTGAAATGGTAGAAGGAAGCCAATCAACAATGAATAATAATAGAATTGAAGAAACAAGCAAGTCAATTGATTAAGCATTATCTTAAAAGTATCTGCAATAACTTTCTTTTTTGTTGTTGTTGGTGAGCAAAGAAAAGCAGTCTGAAAATTCAAACTCAGGACATTAATAAGAAGTAAAAAGTAAACGGGTAAATATGAACTTTCTTTAACCAATTTTATTCTTGCTTATTAAAAGTAAACCTTAATTTACTGGTCAAAGCAATTTTTTTTTTTTTTTTTTTTTGATACAGAAACATTAAAGACTTGTTTATCTATAGTTATTTGCAATATCTCACAACATAGCACAAACATAGTTTAAACCTTTAACTTAAATTTTTCATTATTTTTTTTATTATTTTTTATTATTATTATATATTGTAATGTTGAAATGTTTTTTTTTAATTGTTCTTCAGTTGTTAATGATAATGAGCAACCTATAAATATATGCATTTATAATGTTTTTTTTTATTTTTATTTTATCTTGTTGCATATTAAAAAAAATTAATATCATGTATTTTATTTTCTTTCGCTATAAGGTTGCAAAAGAAAAAGATATTTTTATATATGTAATTTATGGGTATACATTTTAAACATATATGTTGACATTACCGAATGCGTGCATGTGTAACTGCTTATCCAAATACATCAAAGAATAGGTTATATATATGATTAGTTTAAAATGGTAAATTAAAAAGTAGGGCATTACATTTGAATGGAAGTGAAATAACATATACAAGTTACACCTGAAATTTATTTTATGATATGATAAGTAAGAAAAGTCTTAAATAAGCATTTATAGAATATGTATTTTTTTTTTCTAATATTGATTTAAGTCAGCTTATTTTGAGATATCAAGAAAAATGACAAACCTATATGTTAGATTTATTTGCTTATACTTATATAAATTTTTATATTAATTTTTATATTGAATTAATATGGTAATAAGCCATTTATTTAATTGTTGATTTGACTTTAAAGAAGGAAAGAAAGAGTAGTAGTGTTAATAAAATATAATTATATATCTTAATTGGTTTCCGAGTTATTATTAAGAATATTGTGTTTTTTTTTCTTGTCTTAATTCTATCATTTTAATTCATCATCATTGCTCGCAGTTATTAAGTATTACCACTCGTATATATTGAGCAATCACTTGCAAATATTAAGCGTCCGCAAAATAATAGGTAAACTAGAATGTTGATATTTAAGTATTTAAGGATTATGCTTGAGAATAACCAAATTTTGATAATTATAGTTCAACAATAGAAAGCTAAAATTGTGTTGTGTCCATGAATTATGATCATCCTCATCAAAGATAGATATCATGTTATTGGTTAAAAATGTTTCAAATAATACTATATAAAAGTTATGATCGCCATCAATTGTCATTAATAAATTATAATCATTAAATTTAATGTTTAGCGTAATGAATATATTTTAGTAAATAGGGGTTTATAGAAAATTGAATATTATGCAAAGAGATTCATGATGATCAATCATCACCACTAATATTATTAAATCCCAGTATGAAATAGGATAATTTTAATAGATGCATATGAGTTTATAAAGATTAATTTATTGTTGTGAGTTTATTAATAAGCCATGGCTGGTATCATCATCACTATTATAATCATTATTATGATATCACTATTATTATCATTATTACTATGATATTTTTATCATCATCATCATTATTACCTTTATTGTGATAAATAATCTAGTTAAATGGCCATCAATATCAATAATGGTCTTCACATGCTTGTTTGGAAGCCATTAATAGGATTATACATGTCTGTTCATCAATATACGTTAATGAGCTAGCAATGTCTATAAGAATCTTTGATCTATAGTATAAATTTTGGTAATATTGGGATCTTGTAATTTTATCAATATAGATAAAATGTAAGAATGTCATTTTTTTTCATTAGTCATCCAAGTCATGTGTAGTAAAAATGTATTGAATGAGTTTGAACTCAAGTACACTATAAACAGATACTTATCTAGATTGAAAACAATCTAGTGGCGCTCATGGGAAAACACATGTACTTAGCTAAACTGAATAAAGAGTGATATCATCCCTTTCCAACTTCATAATATTAGTTTTATAGAATATATATATTTTTTATAAGTTGTCATGAATAGCACCAGTGTGTGCATATGACCATGAATGGTCTTATATATTTGGAAAGAAGAATAGGAAGGATTCTTTGTTAGAAGAACCTAGTATTGGAGATAAGCATAAGGCACTCCAGGAATTTCACAGTGGGTACTTTTATTCAGTTGCTATATATTTAATATTATTTTTATTAGATGGCAATGTCCAGTATGTTTTATTGTTCAAATGACTGCCCCAATATATAAATAAATACCAAGAATCTTTAATGCTGATATTTTCAAGGGGCACAGTGATTCTATAATTTCTTTATCTATGCTATGATGAATTAATATAGTTACAAATGGTACAGATTGGATAGGCATATATCTAATAATTAATAATTTCCCCTATCTAAATATTTATTATGGCTACAAATGTGACATATTAAAAATAGTTACAAATTATAGTTACAAATGGCATGCCAAATAGGGATTGAAATATGCCACACACCTGAGAGAGGTGTATTTCTGTGTTAATTTAAATAGTTACAAAAATCTTATATTATATTAATTTATAAATCTGTTACAATATATATATAAATCACCAAATTATATATATATAAATTATTTTTATATACTAAATTATTTATATATATATATATATAGATAAAATGGATCCTAATAAAAAGATGAACTTTGCTGAAGGTCAACCTTCACATGAAATGAATCCACCACCTTATAGTCCACCACAAGGTCCATCATCTGATCCATATTATGCAGGTAAGCAAGGCTATCAACCAGGATATCTACCTCAACCTACCGCCCCACAATTTGCAAGTCAACCAATTTATCAACCTAATTATGTAGCTCCACAAGTTTATTCTGGACAATCAGCATATGTAGTTCAATCTCCAGGTAATTTTAAATGTTCTTTCCCATATTTAAATTTGATAATGTGTTTGTATTAATTTAAAGATTCATGACTATAAATTTTTCGTATATTTATAATGTAATTAGGCAACAACTAATTAAAATTTTATTTAAATTATTATATAGAAAAATCTTGGTTAAATTGTAAATAGTTTAAAGTTATTAATATAAAGTACAAAAATAGATAAACTTTTTGGCCAATTTATCCATCTAACATCTTTCATAGGTACAAATAATATTCCAATGCAATCACATTCACATAAATAATTTATGCTTATGGTTAATGAGCATATTAGCAAACATTCTATTCAATTATTTTTTCAACATTTACTGAATATTTAAATGTCACAAAAGTAAATCTCATTAACTATGTTGATGTTTTGTTTTTTACTATCTATTTAAGGTTTTGCATTCAATATGTTGTACCGGTCCAGAATTGTATGCTCATTTAACAAGGTTTAGAATCTAAGCAAAAGTACCCTAAATCCATTCATGCCTGAGGTACACAGGTCAGGAGCAATCATAGATTCTGCTCTATTTGCTCTTCTCTAAAATTATAACATTATGAACAACATTTCTGATGATAACAGATGAAATTTTATTTATCCCAATATATATAAAAAAACAACTGGAATAAAACTACAAAAATTTTAAAAATGCTTATATAAAATTGAAGATTAATATCCTTTGCTATCTTGAGTAGCATTATGTTAATATTTAAAGCTTATCAAACTCTCACACCAGTAACGTTCCCACGTGAATAACCTATTTTCCATAAATTGTGTATACTAACACAATTACACTGTTTATTCAAAACATTATCTGTACTATTTATAAAATATGGCTTTTTAATTTTTCTTTTCTTCAAATCATTTTCCACATGCAAAATAAAAACACTATCGAAGCAGAATTCTCCATTACAAATCACTGCATGTTTTGCAAAAACAGATTTATACCTATCTGTATATTACTTGTAGTTATAGCAATAAAAACATTTTCAAAATGATATCTAGGCCTGTGGTACTTTTCTTAATACATGTCTTATTTATTAGTTATCTATACTTTCTTAGCTAAATGCTGAATGAGTTTTCTGGTAGACTTATTAAAGAACTAACTCACATGACAAGATGTCAAGCTACGGAAAAAAATGGTATGCAATTAGTTAATTATGTGTGTAAATAAAAATAACAATAATGATCTATATATATATGTTTACAAAATATAGGGATATGGTTTTTACACATTTAAATTTCTCATTGCTTAATACAACAAGAATGGGTTTATCTTATTGATTAAACGCACTATAAAAAATATGCTTGAGTTTCTGGTCTCTAATTAGTTATGAAAAAAAAAATTACCATTGTTTTTCCTATTTTAGACATCCTTGTGGCACATGAATTTATCACATATAATTCTGTATGAATATACTATGTTTACATTTTGAGTGCACATCTTACTGTTGGTAGACATTATTTGGGACATGGGAATGCTCTATATTCAAAATATTAATTATTTGTATCATTTATAAATTAGCATTTTATGTCTGTAATTTGCATTCATAATATATCCATGTGTGCAATATTAACTTCAGTCTGGGGTGTATTTATAATATGGAATTGTATTTTATCTATTTTGTTTACTTATTTCTCAGCTTTCAAAATTAAAGCATTTTAGTCATCATACTTTCTCCTTTCATCATAACATATACAAAATTACAATTTTATATTTGTATTTATATCTGTGATATGATTATATTCATATATGCATTTAATTAATCCATCTATGTTTATATTGTAACACTAAAACATAGATTATGGACAAATAATAAATATTCAACTCCATAATTATTTTTATAGTGAGATTACTTGAAATCTCTATAATTTATTTTAATAACATTAGAACAACTGATCAGAAATTAGGCTGGCAATCCAGTAATTTATGTTAAAAAGTTCAATCCATTTCTCATTTATACATTATTTGATTGGTGATATTTGGGTTTATATTCAAAAACCACTTCATTTTATTATTTAATTTCAAAGGAACTAAGCATTTTATTTCTTAGTTCTTTCATATTATTTATAACATAATCCTTTTTTTTTTTTTAACAATTCTTCATTTTTAGTGCAATGCTTACATATCACCCATCTAACAATTAATTAATTAAGGCAATGCAAAAAAGGAAAAGTTAAGATTAAATATTTATAATATATATACTAGCATTTTGAATGTTGGTTTAAGAAAAGGTTTTTCTGTAATTATTATAAAAAATTTTCTCTGGCTGAGTACACTTTTGACCAATGAAGCCAGAATCATATCATTAGTAACAGGATGTGTGTAGAATTTAAATGGAATACTAATTTATGTAAATTCCACTTTGTAAAAAGTTGCATGCTGTTTATTTTTTTTAGTGATTGCATGGTAATTGTTAGAGATATACCATGCTTCTTTTATTTTTCACTTTTTGTCATCATGTTCAGTACATACAATATTCATCTTTATGGGATGAAAAATGTGCCTAAATCCTGCTCATGCTCAAGAAAAACTGATTTGTATTATGAGTAATTTTTTGTACATATATATAAATACTTATGTTGAACAGTTCTAGTAGTGATGTTTGCACAAGACTTCTCATAATATGAAGATCTACAGAAAGCATTACTGCAATCTATTTTGTAAACTATTTGGGTTTGACTTTGGTTTAATAGTCTGTTTAAGTTAGGAAAAAGGGTTCCAAAGTGATATTCTACACATTAGAGCATATTTTTTTCACTTTTTGCTGTGGTCTTCCTGTTGTATAGGTGCCTGATTTACTTTGTTATAAACTTGTTTAACAGTATTAATTAATGAATTATAATTATGGCCTATTTTGCGTATATTCTTAATATAGGTTTCAATATTAGCTTTCTGATCTGCCTCATGTTTGCAAAAGTGTAAGTTTCTACTTAAGTAATTTTTAATCCCAGCCAATTTATGCATGGTAGTGTGAAAGACTTAGGGTGAATTGCTCCACAAATTTCTATAGGCTTAATGATCATTTTGTAGTCCAGACAATTACTATTTCCTTGCATATATAAGTCTAAGAATTTCAGACCATTGGAGACATTCTCATATTTGATGGTCCATTGCAATAATGTTTTTTGTGTCAAATCTTCATGTATCTCATTAATATATAACTTGAGTACACATATAAATACATCATTCACTTTTACCATTTATAAACTAAGAGGCTCGTAGGTTAAGTATTTAGGGCTAAAGGATTTTTTAAACTTGTCTAATGGGTTGCTGCAAATAATACCAGTTTGTTATTAAATACAGCTGTAATATCAATTGTCTATTCATTTTAGTGTATCAATGATGAAGTCACTGTGTTTATGGACCTACCCCATTTTATGCATTTCATGAATTATATCTATTGTTTGTATGGTACAGACCCATAAAGCACCATGATATCTAAGGAAGCAATTTTATAATCAATTTTATAATTTTGTTTTATTGTGTGTGTAATGATATATTGGATGAACTTTAGGGAGGATTTAATTGTTTACTTTCCAAAACCTATATGAGATGTAAGCCATTCCACAATCCCTTTTGATGCTTTGTAATAATAAGCTTCTCCAAAGTTGAGCATCAAGTGCAGGGGATAATTTAATCTATATAATTATATATTTGCAAATAATCACAGGGGAATCACTGTAGTTGAATACATTTTTTAAATCCTTCAATCTGTTGAAAGCTTTTTTGCAATGCTTTTTTAAAATTGATATAATAAATCTCTCTTTTAGTAGATATTATGTTATATGTCTCTACACATCTGAAATTTAACTTTTGAATTTGAGCAATGGCTTTTGATTGTAGTCATTGGTATTTATTAGAACAAATCTATTTCCTTTGTCTTTTTTAAGACAAATAATATTATTAATTTGCATATATTTTTTGTTTTCTTTTATGTTCTTGGCTCCTATTTTGGTATTAGATTTGTATGTTATAGAATGTAGCACTTGCACTATTTTGCTATTATTTTCTTCTGGGGAATATCCTCATATTTTGTTTCAATATCTGCAATTACCTCAAGGTGTGAACTTTTCTAACAATCTCTCGTGAACTGAGGTCCATATTCTAGTGTAGTCTTCATCCAAGTAAGCAATTGGCAGTTTGTGAGGTTGACAAAGCTTTTTTTAGTATCTGAATCTATTTCAATTCCATGTTTTACTAAGAGAAATTTAAGTGTTTTATTATATTTTATGTTTAACTAAAATGAGAGGATATGAGATTTATCTAATATATTATCTGGAACTACATAATATTTGGCAATTTTCTTTTTTTGTCTCTTCATTATTTTTCAGTGATTGTTTCCTCTTGTATTATTTTCATTAATAATTGCTTTTTTATATATATTCTCATTTCATTTGATAGTGATAAAGAATTGTGGTTCAAAGGAAAAGATAATTTTAATTTAACAAGCCATGGCTAACATTTATTCTATCTTTAACATATTTGAGAAGCAATTAAATTTTTGTTGAATTATTTGTTTGAATTCATGGCAATTTTTTTACAATATTTTACTTTAAACAGGTAATTAAATTATTAGTCATTCAAAAATCAAATGATTGATTTAAATTCCTTTATATAGTAAAGAAAAAAAAGATCACCTTCCTTTTTTGCTGTTAAATCTATTACATTTTGTTTTTAATAATAAACTTCTTGTGTATTCCTATTATTACATGTCTCAAGAAAAATTTAGAATCTTCATTTCAGTCATGTATATACATGCATACCTTTTTCACATGTATGTAATCATGTGTATTAGTTGTATAAGATGGAGTAGATAGCTGTAGGGATCTTGAAAGTTTGAGTTCAAATACCTTCTAATTTTTACTTGAATATATTAAAAAAATTAACTTTTACTTATTGCCCTTTATATGAAAATATTTTATTGAAAATCAATTAACTTTTTAATATATATTGTACCAGTCAAGTTTGCTCATTGTGAACAGAATCTGGAGTCCAGGCATAGAGACCAAAACTGATCAGATCAGGAATGTGATATCCTGAATCCAATCAACTTTAACTCGCATGCCAGTACTCCAAGACCCTATGAATGACCACCTTGAAGTTACACGTAGTATATCATTTAATCTGCGGCTGGCATAGGTCAGGGTAAAACAATAAAGACTCAAGGCTAAAATGCCATTAATTAAATCTAATCCTATTTTTAATAAAGAATTTATTAATGCATAGATTTATAAATGAACCTTATCAATAATTTTAATTTGACCAAATAATAAGATAGAGAATGACTAGATTAATTTTACTGTCTTTATTATAATAGTAAATCATAAATCAAAACATTTATACAAGTAATAATTAATTTATACAAGTAATAATTAACGTTTTATAACAGATGAGTTCAACAGGCCCTTATCTTATGAATTTAATTACAGAGAATATAGATATCTAAGCACTACGTTATGTCTGACAATAAAGTTATGCCAACTTCTATTAGCTCGTGGCTATTATAGGTAAGGAATCATACTAAGCCTTGACTAAAACTAATAATTTATTGATTATTACAAATATAAACTACTCAAATAATTTTAGATCGAACCTGGCTTTCAAGAGAATTTTCAAATCAATGCTAAAAGTGATATATTAAGGAGGTAGAGTTGATTGCACATGATTTTACCAATGTGCTATGACACACATAAATGACAATAAGAAAGTCGCTCTGTGAATGAATGAGTAACTCAAGAGTTCTTGTGACAAATGTCAGTACGCTAGGACCGATCGTCATGCTGCGAATGAAAGGAACATTTTATTCAGAAGTGGCGGGGGACTTACATGCTAACCTGGCCTTAACTCGGGCTTCGCTACTGTACTACCCTATGAGAGATGTGCTGGCTTCACCGTGGCTCCATCTTAATATACATAGCAGCAAAATGAGAAAATATTTAATTAATAAAATAAAAGATCTCATCCACCAAGCAAAAAATATTATATTTAATACTATGAAATATGAGAACAATAGCAAATCAGCTTTATCAATCGAAGCCAACTCTTGTGTAGCATAATATATATATGCTACTGAAGGGAATATTATAACATCTTTACTTCATCATGTTCGATCTATTTGGTTAATTTACAGTTAATCAATATTTTAAGGAGGGAAAGTATATGTATATGGACTTAGGGATAACTTAACTGGCAAATATACTTATAACTATCATCAAGGCTAGTTTAATTCTTAATAAGAAATATGAATTTAAGCTTGCAAATTGCTGATTAAAATGAGCCACATTTCACATTTTAAATCAATCATTAATAAGAATAACGAGTGCAAGGCGAGTCATTATTATTTATAAAATAGGATTTCGAAACAGTGCGCAGAAAGGTGACACTATAAAACAATTACGTGAAGATGTTTAAATAATATCTTCTTGAAAATATATTAAAACTAAGTGCTCGCTGTTTCGAAGTATTGGCATATGAAATATAATAAGCATTTAACTAAATTAAGCAAAAGAAATATAGAGATAACCGCAGTGATATAACTTTAAATTAGAAAATGTTAATTTATTTCTTAGTGAAAAGAAATTATGAATAGGAAGTTCACTATAACTTTTTAGAAATATTAATTTTGATAACACTTTACATTATTATTTTAAATATTAAAACAGATTTAAACCTTCAGTACATTTTATTACAATTAATTAAGTTACATTTAAATATTTTTAATGAGAATTAGCTAACTTGGATTTAGGTTGTTATAATTTATATAAGAATTACACAGAGCTCTGCTGATTTGAAAGTAAATTTTACTGGTTATCATTTATCTGAATTGTAGGTTTGGTGAGCTTGACTGGATGGTTGGTGGCATCATCTTTTTTCCCATTCTGTTAGGCCTTGAGTCCTCTAGTGACATGCTAATTGTTATGGCATTGGATGAGAGAAATCTCCAGTCTTTCTGTGGAGTAACAGCAAAGAAATGCCCATTTTAGCTGGACATTTTAGAAATTAAAACTGACATGGAGTCTGGCTGCAACTGCTTTCATAAAAATGGCTATTCACCCCCTAAGTTTAAAATATAGGGTATTTATATGTTTTGTTCTACAGGAATCTATATCGCCACAGAACCCATTAACTTAAGAATTTGCTTTACTGATATAAAATTACATAAATTTTATTTTTGATCTATTGCTGGATTTCTGAGGTGCTATAGTTCCCTTTAGGATATTAAAATAGTGCTGGTCCAATGCTTTTTCTGTATGACCTTCAGTTGCAAACATTTTAAACTTTCAATTAGTTAGATTATAAAAGATGATTTTTATTTTTACTTACCACAGGTGCGATCGTTAAAGTAGATTCTTGTTTACAACAAATCTGTTTTACTTACTTGACCAGAACTTTTTATTTTAATCACTAAATAAGAAACTCTTATTCTATCATGGATCAAGACCTCCATCTTCCTATTCCAGTCAAAACTTACTTACTGGGACACATACCGACTAATGTTCGAGGAGAAAACATGTACCCCCATCTTGCTCTCAATTTCTATCTCCAGACTTGCCAAATGAACACAGTTCCTCAGACTTGAGCCCAAGTATGTAGACTTCCTGCTCAATGTCAACCTTAAGGCCCTTCCCACAGGGTCCTTTTTATTCCATCATAGAGGCTATAACATCGATACCTTGTGTCCAATGTGCAGGAAGCAGGAAGAGACCATGGACCACATTCTGTTCCATTGTGATTTGTGGTCTCGTCTCCGAGGCATAATTCTGAGGAAAATGTCTGTATCTGACCTGGCTTGTGTAATGATTCCTCTGGCCTTTGAAAAGGGGCTTTTTGCCAGAATTTGGCTGGCTTCATTTGTCAACTTCAGGATTTGGACTATACATTGCAAACTATTGTTTGAAAGTGGGATTGACCATAGTCCCGAGGACCTCATAAATTTCATATGGAAGGCTAGGGAGATTGACAAGAGGACTTGCCCAGAACAGTTGGTGATTCAGACCTGGTATCAACTAAAAATATAAGTTTCAAGACATTCCGTTTCATTCTATGGACAATGCCTCTGGCCTTGTCAGGACAGATTCTCCCCCTATTGCTGTGATGACAGGGATGGTATGACCTACCTCCTAACCATCCTATTTGAACTGTATCCCTGTAAACCCATTGCAGACAATGCTTGTTAACAGCAGCTCTAACTATTGCCTGTATACACAATTATGTACCTTGCTCTATAAATGAATAAAATATATTTTGAAAGTAAATAAGAAACTCTTTTAAAATGTATTTTTTAAAAAATACCTTTTAACATATTTTTAAATAAAATCTTTTAACGCATTTTTAAAGAACTACTTTTAAACATTTTAACTACAATTTTTAATATTTTAAATCATGCCAACCCTATATACATTATAATATAGGGCCGATTATATATCCACATATGAATTTATAATAACAAATTTATTAATAAATTGACTTATTCTATATAATAAATATTTTCTTAAAATATTCCACGATAGTAATGCGCTATAATTTTATAAATCCTATCAAATTATAGCATTGGTTCACATGTAAATATATAATGCTATTTGGACATTCATGATAGTGGATTTTATAAGATAATTTTTAAGAATGTAAACATAAAAATAAGGTTCGAACTTAGCACAGGCGAGTGGGTCATTAGGTTGATGATGAAACGATAAGGGGTTGGAAGGTTATCGTTTCAATATATATATATTAATATTTAATAAATACACAATTCATTAGTAAACATTACTAAATTTCCCATGTGTATTGTGTGCATATTATAGCTGCACTTCTGTATGTTTAAATATTTTATAGTGTATATATGATTATTTGTACAAATATCAAATTGTCTCCATCTTTCTCAACTAAACCTGACAAATGACTATATTTTGAAAATTATATTTCTTTTTTTTCTTTTTTTGTATGCAACTATTAAGTTGTTTTTATATCTTGCTTGTATGATAGAATATATATGTGCATGTTGGTGAGACTTATTGATATGCTCTCATGATCATTTCAATATATATACATATATTTCTTAAACATTCAAGACTATGCACCTGAAAAAATGACTGTAGTTGTAGTCTTAATACATATTACATTTAGTAACGAGTATGCGCTTTATAAATATAATTATTAAACACTCAGTGATTTCAAGTTTGGTTGAAAAGAAATCTAATTATTAAATATAAACTAATTAATAGCACTGAGGTAGCTTTTGGCAAAACACTATCAATATCATAGTGTGAATAGAATTATGCAGTGCAGGTATGCTTATATAATATGTAAATGTGGCACAATGGAAATAAGTCAATTGCCATATCTATTCTTAGATATTGATCTTTTGCATTTTATCATCAGTATTGTTTGAAAAAATAATATATAATATTAATTAATTACATTGCACAGAAATATATAATCTATTATCCTCTATAAAAATTTATAAAAATGTATGATCTTATATACATCAATGTTTGACATGAAATCAACTAACTTCTTTTATGGCACATATTTCTATGAATCAAATCTGACATCATCAGCTACTTGAAATACCAATTACTCTACTTCAAATATAGCATCTCAATTTTTTCTTAAATTCCAGCACTCAATTTGTAAAATTTATTTTAATATGCATGCACATCATATTTTTTTCAATAAATGTGTAAACTAATGACTGTCTCAATCAGCGATTTCAAACAATGGAAAATTTTCACTAGCTCGATCATTATATATAAATATATCATGTGCTTTCAAAATAAAAAATATAAATATTTCTGAAGCTATCATTATTTACACTGCTTATAAATCTTAATGTCTATTCAAACATCATTGTCAATGAAATGCAACTTTTATTTTTTATTTTTGAGTGCCATGCAATCATATATTAGCTATAACTAATATGATATATATATTTATTTATTTTAGAACCTTTCTTTGTAATTTAATTGATTAGAACCTGAGATGAAACAGAGACCAGGATAATTAATTTTAAAAGAGTACAATTTTATAACAATATAAAATGCAACAAAAAACTCATAATAAGATAGACATAGTTGTTGCTACCATTACAGATTCCCCCTGATAATCTTACTTAAATACTTTAAGATTTATTATTAATCAAGCTATAATATGAACTGCTTTCTTAATAAAATAAAATAGAAATATAAAATCATAAGTGTGCAGCTAGATAAAATTTAACAAATACATTTATTGTTATGTTAAGTTTGTTGATGCGTTTATAATAGATAGAGAGGTGCTGTATTAAGGGATTAAAACAAACACCACTGTATTATATAGGTAATATGTTCAATGCACTTACTTATTTACATTCATTCCCTAAATGAAATGGCTAAATGTGATTAGAATACAGGCACATTATTTATGAATTATTCTAAATTATTAGCTAGTAATAGTGGCTTTATGCAAAGACAATAGTTATATTCTACATGAGTGTATAAGTATGGAAGTAATTTAATACACCTCTTTTCTATACATAATAAACAATAATGAAATTATTATATTATAGTACTTGTTATTAGTTTTTGAATAAAACTTATGTTCTAAAACCATCAGGATAGAAATAAGGCATTTTACAAGAAGACACCCATATTGAACCGGATCCATTTAAATAGAAATTGTTTGAGTTTGAACCTTATTTAACATAATTTTAAATTTTATATTTTTAATATAGTGAGGAATGAACCAGCCCTTCAAGCAGGGGGGGGGATACCAGTGATATCATAAATTATCAATGATACCCATGGTCATATCAAGCTATGCAAAGCATAACACAATCATATTTCCAGACCATGGCCCACCTCGGCTGCTAGATTCAAACCTCTGCCATCCAAAGCATTTTATTTATTTTGAGGATCAATCTCAGGATCAATATCAGGTACCAGTCAATTGTAAATTATAAATCAGCATACTTTGGACAGTAGAATCACAATACAGTACTTGAAATATTCCATGACTAGCTCACACTCTGTCTCAGAGTTAGCATATTTATTTAACACATAAAATAATTCTACATTAAATTACTGGTGATTCAGTGACAAGAGAGAAAGAGAAAATGGACAAAATAACAATTAATGCAACACATTAATATTTAATTATATACACAGACATATATTTAATATAATATAAAACAGCACAATAAATTTTACATAAGAAAAAAAATATGAATGACTTTAGGCTATAGTTATAATAATCCATTAATTAAAGTTCATTTCATTTAAAATTAAGTGTGTGCACAGCTATTTAAAAGTATATTTAACCAGGTTTTATTTTGTGTGTATTTTTCAATAGTTTTGCTTTCCAACCGGTTAGCCTTTTGTTCATCCATTGATGGCTTCATGGCTTTCCTTCCGGGTTTATGTCAAATAATGAGAGAGAGAAAGGGTATGCAGCAGCTTTTACTTCATAACCTTGGCATTGACTCCAGGTCCTGATTCAGTGGGATAGTTGATGGTTGAGGGCTTGGGGCATGAAGCCCTGTCACACACTTCAATGGCTTATGCAGCCTCTCCATTAATGTTGACTGCAGCAGTAATGATTGACTTATTATTGCATTTACAATTTCTGAATATTTTGCATTCTTTAGAAAGAACCTGAACTCTGGACTAATAACAAATTGATGACTGCAGACCAGACTGTATATCACAAACCAGACTGAAGAACAATAGAGAGAGTGACTTTATATGTTTTTTTTCTCTCTTATTGTTTTAATTTCTTATCATTATTTTAATTTTGATCTTAACTTGAAATCTGTCTTCTAATTAATTTTACATTTCTTTAATTAATTGTTTTTTACATTTGCCTTAATCTTAATCTGTTCATATTGATCTAAACGATCTTGGTAAGATAGTTTTTTTTTTTTTAATTAATACAATTTAATCAGTAATCTTATAAACTAATTAATTATATTTTTTAAAGTTTTACAAATTAATTACATTTTTCAAAGTTTTACAAACATTTTATCTTTACAGAGTAAATTTTAGTCCGATTTCACATTGGCTTATTTATACATTATAAAAGTTTTTTTTACAAAGGGAGAGGAAAAAAATGTTTTAACTTTTTTTTAATTGTATTATATATAATTTATTAAGTGCAAGTGGCAGATATGCTTTAAAAAATGCTTATGTGACAGCCAATCAGATGTAACAATGACTGCATGTGGAACTCTTAATTCTAAAACACAAGCCAGAACTATCAGAAAAAGATGGGACCCACCTTTTTCTATGCTTAAATTTATATATAAATAAGTCAGACTCAAGCATCTCAAACTAAGAGCATGAAGCTTAAAACACCTTCAAATTTAATTAACTAAATATTATATGTAAATAACAATGTGAAATATTATGATTTACTATGAAGCAATTTTCAAATCTAATGAAATGATAGTAACAAATGTAAATATATAATTTATTAAGTACAAGCAGTTAACATAGTAATAACTTGAGTCTGGCTTATTTATATATAAATTTAAGCGTAGAAGAAGGTGGGTTCCATCTTTTTCTGATAGTTCTGGCTTGTGTTTTAGAATTAAGAGTTCCACGTGCAGTCATTGTTACATTTGATTGGCTGTCACGTAAGCATTTTTTAAAGTACATCTGTCGAAGGTTTTAGCCTTCACATTATTACTTGGTTAACTGCTTGTGTTTAATAAATTATTTATTTACATTTGTTACTATCATTTCATTAGATATGAAAATTGCTTTGTAGGTAAATTGTAAGATTTTGCATTGTTATTTATATATAATATTTAGTGAATTAAATGTGAAGATGTTTTAAGCTTCACGCTGTTAGTTCGAGATGCTCGAGTCTGGCTTATTTATATATAAATTTAAGCATAGAAGAAGATGGATCCCATCTTTTTCTGATAGTTCTGAGCTTGTGTTTTAGAATTAAGAGTTCCACATGCAGTCATTGTCACATCTGATTAGCTGTCACATAAGCATTTTTCAAAGTTCATCTGCCAAAGGTTTTAGCCTTCATGTTATTATTAATTGTATTATACATATCTCCCCCCTTCTGCTAAGAAGTTTTATTATAAAAGAAAAATATAATGCAGTATTTTTATTTTTTAAATTTTTGTTTAAAAAAAAATTGTTAAGCCACTTATAATTTATTTTTTAAACTTAATTTTTTAATAAAAATTATGGACATGTAATGCTGTTCATTAGTGGCACAATATAATTATTAATATGTACATACTTCTCAGAATGGTTTATTTTCTTGGGATGATCTTTTTTATAGGGACTTACATATCCCAGTATCCCCTTTCATATTAAGATGTCCTTCTTTATGTAAAGTCTCTTGTAAATGAATAAAATATTTATAGAGATAAATCATGCATTTACAGGAAGAACTCTCTTTCAGTAAATCATATCTTTGACATTTATTTCATGTTAGCTTTGGTTCTACAGATAAATAGTAAGCAACACTTTATGCTTTTTATAAAATAAATGACATAGTCAAATAGTCACTTCATTTGAAACTCAGCGAATTCATCATTTGATAATTTTCAATAATAATAAAAATATTTTGATTAAAAGATTTGCCTAATTTTCTATAAAATAGATTAATTTTAATAATATTTTATATTTATCATTTTTTTTATCTATATTATCTTAAGATATAAATCCAAAAGTATTTGAATCATTTCCATATAACAGCATAAAAGCTATAAATATATATTTGTTGTTTAGTAATTAACAAAGGGTTTTTTTTTTTTCAAAATTAAACCATACTATTGTCATTTGTTAGTTGACATTTATTTCTCTAAACTACTAATCTAATGGCTTGAAACACATAATGGTTTTGAATTTATGCATTTTTTTTATGCATTTATTTACACAATTACTTATAATTTCATATCAGTAGCTATGTCGTGATCTCAACTACAAATTGATTGCATATTTCTTTGAACTTTTTTAAATAAAGGAATGATATGTTTTACTATGGAAAACAGATCACCTGTACAGTAAAAGGAATTATGTAATACTTTGATAAATATTATTTTGCTAAAAAGTCAAAAGTATCTGCTGCTAGCTTGAAACTGAAGTCACTAAAATATATAGTTACTAAGCTAATGTCAGATATATAGCTCAAGTCATCAGCTGTAGTCCATTGGATAATAGTTCAAGGACTTTAAGTAAGAATGTTTACATTTTTATTATTTCGAGCAATTGTCTTTGCTCATAATTTATAATTCCTAATGTATATGTAATTATTTTGTGGTAGCAAAAAAAGGTTCAGTATATTTAGGATTTATTTGCCATTGAATTATTTTTGTGTATGAATCCTTACCACACTGAAGTTTGAATATTTTACTAGGAAATATATTTGAATTTGTGTTATAAAATATTTTTTGTAGTAGTAGTTTGTTTTCAACACATTTACTTTTTATATATAATCTGTCACTGAAATTTATAAGATAAATTTATTATATGCTTAAATAAATGTTGATTGAATTTATAAATATTAATTTTGTTGAACTTTAAAACTACTTAATAGAAAGTAGTAAATGCTAAAGATTTCTTTTTTTATATTAATAAATAAATGTTTTATTACCACTAGGATTTATAACAATATTAATATGTACAGCAGTTTTGTTAAATATAGTTAATACTGTTCAATAATAACATGAATTTTGATAAAGGGAATATTGTAGAGACTTTAGAATACTTAAGTGAAATGCAAATTGACTATCACACAATTATCAGTTAAGACAGGGATGCCCAACCCGTAGCTCGCGAGTCACATATGGCTCGCGCAAACGTTTAATGTGGCTCGCATTGCACTCTTCAAGAAAAATTGATAAAATATTTTATGTTCCTTGACACCACATGCACACACTAAAAAATAAACATTTTTATAATACAAACGATAACGATATGCGGTGTCAGGTTTTACATTAAATAAAATAATTAAAATGTACTTTTCCTGTAATTGGAATTTATATGTATGTTACCAAATTTTTAATAAATAAATATAAATAAAATGTATTTACATTTTTTTTCTTTTTAACATATTACACCACTTTATTTTTAGTTTGTGAATTATGTTTATAAATGTAATATGAAAAATGTAATATATAATTGTGACTCCTCGAATTTTTTTAAATTCTCAGCTGGCTCACTTCAAGTTAAAAGTTGGGCATCCCTGAGTTAAGACATAATTGAAATATTACAATTATGTACATATGTTGAAAGTTATGCAAAAAAAGAATTCTAATAATTAACCATTAAAATAAACAATTACTTTAGTCTCATAAATGTATTATGTAAAAAATTTCTTTCACTCTCAGTCTATAATTAGAAACACTTTTCTGCATGTGTTTTTTTTTTTTTTTTTTTGATGTGTTTCAGTGATAGCAGTGGAGGTGTTAATGGAAAATTTTTATTCTTTCTATTTATAAATAAGCATAAGTATTTATGAGTCTGCATTGCCACTAAATGCTTGTTATTATTATTATTTTTTGGTTGAATCTCATAAGAGTGCTGCCCACATAAGAAAAAGCAAGAAACATATTGATTTATTTCTGTATCAGGATGTTATTAATTAGTTGTGTATTTGTTTGGAATGTTGATTGCCAGTTGACTAGATATAAGGGAGCAGTGTTAACTGACTCACACATTTTGTTGCTTAGATTGGGTAGAAAAGTAGGTAAATAGTTTATTACTGTTAAGGATTATTGAATGAAAATTAACAATTGATAATAAGGGTTTGCCAAATATTTTTTATAGAAGAATTCTTGAGTCTTCAAAATTTTAGAAACATTGGTGTAATTGACAAAAAGTGTTTATTGGTTGTCTGTATGAAAATAATACTTTTAACTTAGAAAAATTATTGATGAAAAATTATTTTGAGAATCTGTGTAGGTCTAGGAAAGTATCATGTGAATTAGCTTATTGATGTCAAATAGAGATTATAATTTAAACTAAAAGATCATGATGTAAATCTGAAAATTCTTGGAGCTATTTTCAAATGAAAAGAACTCTCACTTGAAAAAACTGAGTACAATTGACCACATGTTTTAAATAATTAATTGCATTAGAAGCAATAGTTACTTTAACTCAGAACTTTATATTTTAAGCTTCAATAATCAATGGATACTAGATGATACTGCTATTTATTTAAATCCAAGTTTCTTCTTTGTTGGTGTTCCATTAGATTTCATCCACACATCCAATAAACATTTTTATTTATTCTATCTAAATTAATAATGTAAGATTCAAAAATGCCAATAGGCAGACTAATCTAATGATTTGAATATAGCATTACTATCTAGTGTCAAAAATTATTATCAAAATTTACGATAGTTGTCTTTGGAGTTAATATAATTAATTTCTGTTACTAAATATATAAAAAAACAGTCATGATTACATTTATTTTATATATGATGAATAAATAATACAATCAGATTTCTTGGATTTTATTATACTAAGCACACATCTTCTAGCTTCCATTTTATCATTAAAAGTTTTCCCCCCATACACTAATAACATTTTCTATCCATTTTTAATGTTAAAATGTAAACATTGATTAAGATCAGAATATGGTAATAAAACTACACTTCTATGACTATTTTCTAACTAAAAATCTTTTTCTGATAAAAGTCAGTGTTATTTACTATCCCTTTATAATAGTTATCTTTTTTTCTGCTGTTAAAGTTAATACTTAAATTTTCAACCAATTTGTATTTTAGTTATTCAAGTATTTCTATGTGGGTGGATTTTGTAAATGTGTAATAATCTTATATATGTTTTTAAAATAAATAAAATTATTTTAAACTCCCTGTTTTGAACTTAAATACAGCTTTTATAGCTACTTAGGTTTCATACTAAATTGTAGTGATGCCTCCTATTTTACTATAGTGATAGAGTAATAGATTCAAGAGTTAAGAATTTCTAGATGAAAGCTCAATCTGTCACTCCTATGTTATTGCATGATCTTCTCAGAAACTAACCTGTCAGAAAATAACCAAAGTCTAATTGATCTGGAAGTTAATAAAATGAAAAGAGATTACATATCTAATTAAAACTGAGATTGATATGTGATGCTTAATATTAGATAAGAGCACATTTATTCCATAAATGAAGTGTCATCTCATTAGCAATCACTTATAAATGAATATAACTATTTTAACTTCAGAGATAAAAAAAATCAAGAAATAAAAAGATGACACATGTACATTTAATCATTACTTTGTCATATATATAAAATGTAAAGAAATAATTGGGTGTTAAAGTACTATATAAATTTACACAAATTAAATATATACTTATATGCGATGTACTATATTTTAAGAAGCTTTGATGTGAAAATCATTAATTAAAATTATATTCATATTTGAACTTGCTATTAAATTTATTGTTACATTTATTTGATAGTATTGTTTTGATGCTTGTCAGTTTATTATTTCATTTTCTAATTTATTACCATGAATTTATTTCTCTATTATTTTATTGTTGTAAATCATAAATTTATTTCAAATATACTATAACTTTTTAAAATGACTCTCAAGATGCATTTTCTTCTGAACCAGACTCTTCAGCTGTTCTCAATCACAACTTCTTAATTGTTTTCATTTATTGTTTCAGTGTTTAATAATATAAAATATAACAGAAACTGTTTGCAAATAAGTATAGTCATTCAAACTCTAACAGAAAAAATAACAAAACAAAATAATAATAATAATAAATGCTAGAGCTGAATTTTTTTGTGTGATGACTATAAAATTCAGTCTTGCAAGCCACAAATATGCGTAGACATATAGATCACACTAGTATGTTATTCTGCTTAACTTCTACAGAAAGTTTTTCTTTCTGAAGTATTTTAATGGTATATATAAATGTATTCTCCAATATATTCTATGTAGTATTTTCTCAATGAAAGTGATTAACATTGCACTTCTTTAGAATGTATTTGTAGTATAATTGGAGTTTATATCTCCATAAAATCTGTGTTCAAGTTCACCCTAAAACACTCAGAAAATTTTGTATTGTTCATTTGTTTCAGTTCTCTAATCCAAGAAGATATGATTTATACCAGTGGACTCTATAGTTTTAAATTGAGCCAGCTGAAGAACATATCAAATGCTCATGTAATTCTTGCATCATATTTTTATTTTACAGAGCATTCTTAAATAAAATCTTATCATTATATTTTTAATTTTTTGTGGAAACATCTTAAACTTTTTTAAAGGCTTTTTTATGTTACATTGATAGAGTGTTTAAGCCCCTCTTCTATTCTACAAAACAAGTAGAATAAAGGCTCTCTATATAGCAAATTTAGTCCAACAGTTATTCAACTGTGATTACATTTAGTTATCCCCCTACTTAAAAAGCTGCCAAAATACTTAAATTAATCTATATTCTCAAGTTGAATACATTCTAAGCTAAAAATTGCTGAAAATTTTAATTCCATCACTGGTTTGATAAAGAACAGGTTTTTTCAATGTTAATTATTGAATCAAAATCTTTATATGTTGCATTCAAAATAATGAGTGCATTCTTTGAAATGACAAAAATAGCAGAATAATCTTTTTTTTTTTTCATGTGTCATAGCATCAGCCGGGAAGTGAACCCGCTAATCTGGGACAACTGCTTATAAGGCGGCTGAGCTGACCACTCGACCATGCAAGAACATGAGATTATTATATAAAAAAAATATGTATGTATTTAAATCTTGAAAATATTTATCATACATTTTCTCTTTCTATTTAGACTGTGTATTGTGATATGACTTCAAGGTTACAAGTGGTGCAACATTCAAACAATCAAGTTTTTATTATTAATAATGCTCTTTAAATTGTCTAGTAATCTTTTTCAGGACGATATTATATTATATAATACATTATATTATTACTTTAATGAGTGTATGACATATAATAAAATCTCTTAAATACATGTATTTAGTTTTTAACCAATATATTAATATGAATTTAGTTACATGGTAATAATTTAAAAACTAAAGTGATGTATTTAAAAATAAAATTATATAAAATTATCTCATAAAAACAGTAAAGTAATAATTCATCATTTATCACCCAGAAAAACACTGCTTTACAGGCAAATTGTTGAAAGATAATAAAAATATAACACTAGCAAATTCTCCTTACAGTAGTGTCAACTTGTACAATTCCTAGTAATTAGTGAATGCTAGGACGTTTGTGCCTACTCATCCAATATTCCAAGACTAGTTTCTAGCTTGTGGCTTTCATCACTGAGCAGCTTTGGTTCTGACCACACTGAAAATAAATCTTTAGGTCTAACATAATGCTCCACCAATCACTATTTACCTATATAGTTACTATCAAACTATGAGCCCAAAATAAAAACATATTATTTTCAATTCAAGCTAATTCATTTCTATAGTCATACAGATCTGAACCAAGTTAAGTATTTGTACATTTTGGTGCCTTTGGTTTTTTTAATAACCAAAGTCATCATAATTTTATGGGCAAAAAATTGGTCTTACACTACTAAAACATAAAATAATCACATTCTATGGCTTACACAAGCTGTAAAACAGTAGCAAATTTTCCATATAGTAGTACCATCTAGTGCAAGTAATAGCAACCAATGGATGCTAAAAGATTTGTGCATAAAATATCTATCTAATGCATACTCATCCAATATCCCTATACAAATTTTTAGCTCATAGTTTTCATCAGTGAGAGGTCTTGGATCTGATAGCACTGCACCTAGATCTTTGGATCTAATGCAACCCTCCAGCAGCTGCCTTTTATCCAAGGCTTCTCACTGATGAAAACCAAAGCTAAAAACTACTCTGGGGGTTACTGGATGAGTAAGTACTAGGTAGAAATTTTATGCACTAACCTTCTAGTATCCATCGATTAGTATGGCTTGCACTGAGTGGCACTCCTGTATGAAGAGTTGGCTACTGTTTTAACAGCTTGTGTATACATAGAACATGGTGATCATTTGATGTTTTTGTGGTTTAATACCAATCCTCATAGAATGATGATGATTATGATTATTAAAAAACCATAAAAGACAAAAATATATGGATACTGAATTGGGTTCAGATCTGTATGACTATAGCTTGAATTAAAAACAATTGCATTTTCATTTTGGCCTCATAAGCTTTATACTTAACTAAATAGATAAAAAGTGGCTGCTGTAGAATGGATTGCTCTCAGATTCAAGACTTTTCACTCTTGAAAGCCGCAAGCTAGAAACCAGTCTGGAAATATTGAACAAGTTGGTATTACATAGAGATTTTTATGACAAACTTTCTAGCATCCATTGATTACTATGGCTTGCATTGAGTTACTATTGTGTGGAGAGTTTTCTACTGTTTTAACAGCTTGTGTACCAATTCTTATCATAGGATGATGGTGACTATGTTTATTAAAAAATTAAAAGACACCAAAATGTATAAATACTGAATTGGGTTCAGTTCTGTATAAGTATACAAATAAATCAGCTGTGTTGAAAACATTATTGTGTTTTTATTTTGGGCTCCTATAGATAAAAGTTCACTGGTAGAAGATTGCATTAGATCTAGAAATCTAAAGTCCAGGGCTCTCTGATGCAAAGCATCTCACTGATAAAATCCACAAGCTAGAAACTAGTCTGGAGGCATTGGATGAGTAGTCTCTAGATAAAAATTTTATGCACAAACTTTCTAACATACATTGATTACTACTTATATTTTTCTGAAGGTTTGTGATGATGGTGTTCTAGTTGTATTTTTATATTGGACTATTTCCATCATCTAATATGATGTGTTGAATGTCTTTAAAACTATTTAATTTTATTTAAATATTTCAATTACATTCAACTGTTAGTAATATCACAGCAAACAGGTTAGTATATGCACAACATTTAGAGAGGTATTGTACTCCCCTGTTCTTCAGGTGTTGTTGGCCTGACCACTGACAGTACTAGCATGGGATTCGAACATGGGTCCTTAGATTCTTGATTATTGATTTTTAAGGTAATGCTCTAACCAACTGACCCATCCTGCCAAAGACAACAGTCAGTAGAAATTTTATATACTTATCTATGAGATTCCTCCTGACTTGTCCACTTTTTTCTAAGAGCAAAGTTGATTAGTGGTTTCATTACATTATGTATAATCACACTAGGTTGGCTTATGGGATTTTTTGCCATTGCCATGTGAGCAGCATCTTTAAATTTTCTTCTTTGTACCTTTTCTTTTCTATCCAATATTTTTGTATTTTCCCAATCAAACATATGTTCTATTTTTTCAATCAAACATATGTTCTAAGGTAGCAGACCATGTATGTACCAATGAACATATGTTTGATTGGGAAAATACAAAAATATTTTATTTTCCCAATCAAACATATGTTCTAAGGTAGCAGACCATGGATGTACCAATGAACATATGTTTTATTGGGAAAATACAAAAATATATTTTCCCAATCAAACATATGTTCTAAGGTAGCAGACCATGTATGTACCAATGACCATATGTTTAACTATTATGGCATATTAATACTCTAACATAAATAATATAAAAGACAATTTAAATCATTATTTAATAATTATTAGAGTCAGCCTATTATCAGATCATATACTCTGAATAAAACAAATGATACTTTGTTTGGGGATTATCTCACTAAATTGTATTAACAAGGCAACAAGAGTAAACAATCTCAGGGGTTTTAAACTAAACTCTTGTGCAAGATAAAAGTTTAAGTTACCTAATAAATGATTGCTTGGATTAATAAACAAGTGAGTAAAATCTTGGCCAACCATAAGATAACTCTTATGTTCAATCAGAGCATAATAAAAGACAATATATCAATTTAAAGGTTTGATTAGTTAATTAAATTTAAACTAATTATGGTCTATTACCCAAGACATCACTCGAGCTGGGAAAATGACAAGGGTACTTTTTATCCCTTTCCACATACAGACAACCTGCTAATGACCATTAAATGCAGATGGATTTTAATTCTTAAATATATTAGATAATGTAAGATAATGTGCAGCTTTAAAGCATAGTAAATATTATTCTGAATCACTAATATTCTTCACCCCACATTGCATAATCTTCAATCTGAGAAGATATAATAATAACTTAAAAATCAATTTTAAATGAACATTCTATTAAATATCTGTAATTATGTGATTATCTGTTACTGTGATTTAATCTGAGAATCACAAAGATTAGTATGGCTTTATATAATTTAAACCAGTATAAAAATATATTTTGTATACTTTGTGAAATTTTGGTGAACCTTTGGAACTCAAGACAATATTTCATATAAAAGAAAAACAAATAGAAACTAAACCTTTTAAATAATAATAAATTTGGTTTATTAATAACAATAAATAATAAATATTTGCAAAAAAATTACTGAAACAAACATTGCCAAGATAGTGTTGATATCTTTTAAACATTTTGACTACAATCTTTATTTTGACTTACAAGAATTGCAACATTTTATTTGACTGAAGTCACTGATTATTCCTCTTTAACTCTTTTTTAACCATTTATTTTAATAAACACAAATAAAAAATAGATATAAGAGTAAACAGAAGCTATTTGACATTTAATTCTATCCTAATAATCTCCTTAAATAATTAAAGATTCTAAATCTCTTTATCTTAATTATAATGGTATGAGCTTAACAAACATAACCTTAAGTTTAATTGACACATTTCATAATACTTTGGTGTCATTTAACAACCAGAATAATACACTAATAGGTTTATATTGAATACCATAAGCTAAGCAAAAGCTAAGCTGGGAGTAGCATATACAGCATATATTTTAAAATATCATTAGTTACACTATTACAATTATAGCTAGTGATGCATTTAAGTAAATCTAAGCTAACTTTAAATTAAATTAGTTGGTCATTTATACACATATTTCAAGAAATTCTGTCCACATAAAATTATTAAACCAAACGTCTTAAAATTGAAATTTAAAAGACTTACAATTCCAGTGGTGAAAACTCTGGATGAACATATTAAACTTAGTATGTGTGTATTGCCACTTATAACCATATGCATAATTTACATACTTAAAAATATATATAAATTATTGTTTGTTGGTTTTTGGATGATAAAACTATCATAACAGCACAATTCAGACATTGATATACCTTAAAGCCTCAAAAATAGCTAAATACAACCCGAAGAAGCAAAGTTCCTCAAACAAACATATCTTGTCATTACATATCTAAAACAAATACAACATCACCTACTGTGGTGGAAATATCATTAATACATCATGAGTGATAGGCCAAAATAAATACACATATGCTCCGCAGAGCTGAACAACTTCCTAAGAACATGGTGGCTTCCAAAAATACTTATCTTTGAGGCAGAAAAAAGGATGCCTGGACCTTGTCTCAGTGCATCAGGAACAGGAAAGATGCACCAGGAAAAATATGATCCTCTCCGTGGGACCTAAACACTTCCAAAACATGATTACAATCACTAAAAATACAATGTCTAATATATTATAATCCTCAACAGGAATGGACACCTCATGGAAAAGCACTAAAATAAGGATGGAGGACCTTGTCTACACCATCAGGCATGCTAATAATAATCAATAAAGCCTTGCTCTATGGGGCTAACAAATACTTAACTAATAACAAGTATAAACATCACTTTAACTGACTAAGTCATCAACAAGAATTTTAAAATACAATGCGTATAATCAATGTCAAAACCAACAATGCAAATTATGTTGACTGACTATATAAGAACTACTTAAAAATTAAATGCATATAAAATTCTAGGCAACGGTGCAATGCACACATAATAAAATATTAAATATTAAAAATATAGTGGCCAGTGGACATTTAAAAGACCGTGAACTAAGTGCGAGAAAATTAATTCTCAATACGTATATAAAAATATTTGCAGTTATTATTAATGTAGCATTTATAAAACAAATGAATGGAAAAACCCTCTGATAAACCTCGGGCTGTTTTACATAAAACTGAGTGAAATACCATACATTGAAATTAGTTAGGAATGAGATATTAAAAACTCCAGGGATAAAAATGATTAAAATATACGTTAGCTTATTCAACAATTATCAAAATGAAATAGTACTAATATTACCTGAGAATGGTAGAATGTCTATTCATTCTAATAAACCCATTAAGATTAAAATTATAAAAATTAAATTACCTGGCATATTTATACCCAACAGTAGTACACATATTTATAAAGTAAATATAGCATAAATATTTTTCCGGTTTCTTTTTTTTCAAAACCAATAAAACAAAATAAAAATACAATAACTTTAGTTCATAATTTCAGCTTCCTCTGTACTTGTTTTCCATTACATACATGGATATTATTTATTGAATACTATTTATCTGAAGGTGTGAAGCTTCTGGTCAAAACATTTAATTTAACTATGGAAAAGATTTCCAAACAAAACATATTCAATAGTTTTTTAAAGTTAATGCAATTCTTCCGTTAAAGATTCTTTTTAGTTTAAATAAGCAATATAATAAAACGTAATACCAATAGTAATAAAATAATAAAAAGCCGGTGATAAATGATAGGTAAAACAAATGATTCAGCTGAGAATATCATTATGAGATTCTGGGTTTACTTAGACAACAATACAGTTTCATTTTAATTTCTTTTTTTTTTTTAAAAAAAGAACACATTTTTAAGCAATTTTCCTTTTTTAAAATTTACTCACAACATTTTAAGATGCTTCTAGATACTTTCTCTGTACTCTTCTTAAAATAAGAGTAGGAGCATTTTACATGTAGAGAATTCAATCTGTTTAATGTGTTAGAATAAATTATCACAATTTTTTAGTACAGATATAAGCAAATATATTTCAGTTCATTATAACTATACTATAAACATTCAACAGATAAAAGTTTTTCCTTCAATAATTACAGTTCAAAACATTTTTATAAAAACTATTTTAGGAGCAGGTAATTAACATATGCAGAATGTCTTTTAGTTAATATCAGGCATAATTAATATAATGTTGACAATTGGAATTAGCTCGAAATGAAATTAATACAAAGATATTGAAGCTTTTGAAATATAGAATTAATTCACTACACATGTTTTTAAGTTTTCCTCATTTAAATTTTATTCTATTTAATAAATAACTGAGTAAATTTAGACTATAAAGTTCGGTGCAGTAACAGTCATTTAGCCATAAATATAATAATTGCATATATTTTAAATTCATTTCACAGAAGATATAATTTATATGGTTAGTAGAGAAGATAGCATGAATAAAATTTCTTTTTAACATTTTTACGATAGCTTTTAAGAGTTAACTTAAAGTTCAATGACAAGAAATGGATTACCTATTCTCTTTAGCATTTGCTCATGTAGTCTTAAAATAATTAAATATATAATTTACAATACTTTTGTTTAAAAAAAAAAGCTTTAAAAATGATTACTACTTATTCTGGAGAAGAAAGATTTCAGGAAAATTCAGGATTTAGCTCTTTAACAACCTTAATACACTAAAACTTTTCTATTTATATCAATATTCTTTCTATCTCCTCCCAAAATTTTCATGTCAATTTCTTTTAATCAACCAATAAGTAACTTTTTTAACTGTAATTTTTTTAAAATCAGCTGGAAAACCAATTGATTGATAAATGACATCAGTTTGATCTAAATGTTTGAATATCACATAGTTTAACAACTTTAAATTAAAAGTTAATAATTAGTTTTTATCTAATATTAATAAAAAAAATGTATTACATAAAATAAAAATAGAAATACTGATATAAAATTAAAACTAATTTCATTTATCAATAGATTTTTTTAAATATTTAATTATAATGATTTTAGTCATTCATTTGTTTTCTTTTAAATTAATATTATAGCTAATTATCTATTCACTTTCTTCTTATATCTCCATGCATGCACACACCCACAGAGAGAGACGACCCTTTAACTTGACCTCCCAAGTTAATTATAACTTTTTTAATGACTACAAATAAAATAAAAAATTTGAGACTATTATTTACATTATTTATTCTATTTATAAAATTAGCTCAATTATTAGCTACAAACTAGAAATAGATAAAACAAAAGTTATCTTATGACATAATTAACATTATCTATTATCATTCTAAAGACTAACTTAAATATTTATTTTAAGAAAATTGCTATCTTACATCTTAAACATAACTAACTACAATATATGTGACTTATTTTGCACATATAATTATATCAATTTACTAAATATTACAACATTACCAATTATTATTACATACTATTCATTAATTAACTAATTTCTTCTTTTTTTTTTTTATCATTATTTTTTTTTTCCCAAACAGATAATTGCAATCATTTAATTATATCTTCACTACCTGCAGGAATGGATCAGACCTTCAAGCAGAAGAGTAGAATACCATTGATAGATCAACCATCAATGATATCTATGCCCAAATCAAGGCAATACAAATGCACAACTTGACATATTTTCTGGCTATAGCACCTTTCAACTGCTGTTAACAAAATGTACCATCCAAAGCATTTTATTTGTTTTGAAAAGAAATTCTCAGGCACCAGCTTATATTATGTGTAGCCAGCATGCTCAGATGATAGCCACACAAACCCAGTGTTTGAAATATCCCAAGCTAACTCCTACTCTTTATCAGGGAGTCCAGCACATTTTACTTAACACATGCAAATATTTATACTCTTAAATTAATGGTGACACAGTGACAAGAGAGAAAAAATAGACATAATAACAATTAAGCAAACCTTATTATTTATTCATGTGCACACATATTTAATATAATATAACATAATAAAACTTTACATTAATATATATATATATATGATTACCTTAAGGCTAAATTTTATGATAGTCCTTCATTAAAGTTCTTGTCACTTGAAATAATTAACATGGCTAGACAATTTATTGAAAATATACTTACCTAGGTTTTTATTAGTGTTACTTTTCAACCAGTTGGCCTTTTGATTTCCATCAATGGTTTCATGACTTTCCTTCTTTTATTCATGTCAACAATGGGGGAGAGTATGCAGGAGCATCTTTTCATAGTTTAGGTATTGGTTCCAGGCTTTGGTTCTAGGCAAGGACAGTTTATTAGGCTGAGGACTCAGGGCATGAAGCCTAGTCAAACATTCCTATGGCTTTCTAGTAATGCATGTTGCTAATTCTGTGGCTTCTGCCTTAATATTGTCCATAGCACTAATGACTGGCTCACAATACATCACATCCTGTTTAATAACTTTTCAAAGACTGACTCTCTACCTGAATATCTGAATGATTCAAGCAATAAATAACAGGAAGAATAATATAATAGCTAAGCCACAATTTTTATATCTAAACTCTTCCATTGTTTATTTCCTTATTATAGTTTTAATTTTTATCATAACTTAAATCTATTTTTAATTAATTCTTACATTTTGTTTTATCTCATTGTTCAGGAATTATTCCAAATTAATTACATTCTTGCCGATGAGATATTTTCAGAAAAGTTTCTTTTATAGACTAATTTTATTTTACATTTATTAAGTTGTTTTAAAACATTTATTTCTTTTTCTTTTTAATTAATATAAGAAAGAGAGCAGGTTCTAAATCTCTATTTCTCCTGATTTTTTCCTCCAGCCCACTCTTAAGAACTAGCTCTATTCTATTCTGAAAGAAAAATATGATGCAATCTTTTATTTTTATAAAGTTACATTTTAAAAATCTACTTCTTATATATATATTAACTATTTTCATTTTTCTAAATAATTTTTTTATTTATTTTGAAATTATAAAATATATAATGCAGGTGTATATGTATGTTTTAGAATATACATCTTGCTAACATTACATCACCCACCCACCCCTGTTTGAGAGGTAAAATGTGTCAATTTGACCATTTTAGCTCTGACATTTGACTTTAGCTCTTATGTTTGCATTTTTTTACTGTTTATAAAATTAGTTTCAAATTGCATAGACATTCTTTTTACCTGGAGGTCTGTTCGATTATTTCGATTTGTTTATGTTTTGTCAGGCAGTTCCTTTTTCTTTTAATCAATTTTAGCAATCTAGTGTTATAAGTTGTTTTTCTTCCTGGCCCTTTGCCATGTCAGATGCATTGTTATCCAATTTGAGTACTATGACATAAGGACCCTTGTAAATTGGTTGGAACTTTTTATATGTTTTTCCAGGTGGCTCACAAGGTTAATTCTTATCATAATAGTATCACCTATCATAAATGTACCATTTACCTTCCCTTACTTCCTCTGTACTTCCTTAGATTAAGCTATACTTGGTTAGCATCCTTGTCCCTATCTACAGGGCACATTTTCACTGACAGTTTAGTTTTTAACGGATATAGTATATTTTTCTCAAAATGAAGCTGTACATGTTCAAAACCCATGGATTCATTTTAGACCAATTTATTATGTTGATAGTATGTGGAATTTCCTTAACCCACCCTCTGTGATTATTGTGTAATATACTCTAAATAATCATTCTAATTCCTGCATGATCTGCTCACATGGATTAGACTGGATTATGAATAGGCATGAGTATAGGTTTTATGCTTATTGATCCATTTCTTCCATTCTTCAGAAATGAATGGTGTTCTGTGATTGGAGATAATTTTCTCTAGGACTCCAATGGTTTCAAAATGTTGTTTCTAACACCCATATAGTTGGTTTGGCATTTGCCTACAACATAGGGATGTAGCCACCAGGTTTTGAAAAAATATAAAATACTACCAGATACCTCATTTTGTTAAACAGGGACAGGTTCTTTAATAATCCATGGCTACTAAGTTATTTGTTTGTTGAGAGTGAGTGGGCATAAGCAGACTTATGCTTGATGCATTAAGTAGCTTTGTTTTAAGACATAGCTCACACTCATTTATGATGGCTAGAATGCAGGCATACATCCCCAGCCAGTAAAACCAATGCCTTAACAAACCCTCATCTTTACTTTCTTCATAATGTTCATACCTTTGATGAATATATTTAATGATTTGCTTCTGCAAGGTGATGGCTATAACTATACATTTTTATTTATTTCCCACTTTATTTTTATATCAGTAAAAAACCCTTTTATTCAATAGCCCTTTATATCTCTTTATAAAGGGTTGTTTGTGCTTCCTTTTACTGGTTGATGATTTAAATGCTGTTGGTCTGGTGAAGTTGGATAATGGCTTAATGTACCTGCTACTACATTCTCCCTTCCTCTGCAATATTGCACACTAAAATTACATTTTTGGAGGAACAAGCTCCACAAAATGCTGTTAGTCTTGTGAAGTTGGATAATGGCTTAATATATCCACTACTACATTCTCCCTCCCTCTGCAATATTGCACACTATAATTAAATTCTTGGAGGAATGAGCTTTACCTTGTTAGATGGCTGCTTATTAAGAAACTGGTTTAAAAATTTGATTGTGGTCCATGATTACAATCACCTCAGATCTTATTAGAAACTGATAAAATTTTTGGAAAACCCAAACGATAGCTAGGGCTTCATTTTACATTTCTATGTAATTTAATTCAAGTCCCTTAAATAGCCAGCTTATAAAGTAAAGGACCCTATGCTGACACTTCTCTTGAATTTGGAAAAGAGTCACACCCAATCTGACCTCACTATGTTGGTTTGTATGTAAAATGGCTTGTTAAAATTGGCATATGACAGCATGACTTTCTTTAAGAAACTCATTTTCACATTTTGAAAACTGCTATCATGCTGCACCATCCATTCCCAAGATCTTTCCTTTTTCAGCAATTGCAGTAACAGCTCCATGTTATAAATTTTTTTTATAGAATAGGTTGTAAAAATTATATACGCCTAAAAATGCTCTTGTGTGTTTTTTAATCTTGGGAACTCCTGAATTGCTTGGATTTTGTCAGAATGTGGTTGAATTCCTTTCTCACACTTGAACTCTTTTGTGATTAAATTACTTTTTTTTAAATTTATTTTTATTTCCCATTTTTTACACTCTCAAAATAGCTGTTCTAAGTGAAGTATTTTTGACTGATGCTAGCACTATGTCATTGACATACATCACTATTAAATTTTTTTATTTCATCTGCTAATATCTAATCCAAGCATTGTATTAGCCCTTTCCCACTATTTTTTAACTCAAACAATATACGGTTAAAGTTCTATGCATGCCCATTGTACTGAAATGCAGTTAATTTTCAAGCAGATTTCCAGTGAGTTTATTAAGCCGACGGTTGCTGAGAGATGGAAGTCATTTCAGCTAAAAAATCTCATAGTGAAGGTCACAGTGCTCTATGATGAAGCCAGATGTGTTCTCATGTATCTGAACTGGACCGGGTCCAAAGTGTTTGGGAAACTGAGGCCAATGGAAACCGTCTTGAAAGCAGCCAGTCTTAAAGTTTGTCAGAGAAAATGAACCAAAGAGAATTATGTATATAGATTGTATTATGTGTGAAGCAATACCTAATTAGGAAAAGTTAACCAAAATGAACTGTACATGTGTATAGTATGTTATGTGTGTAACAATACCTCATCGGGGGAAGTTAACCATAGGAACTACATATATATATATATTTGTGTTGTGAGTGTAGCAGACTGTTCATTATTCTTATAATTTATTATTTTGTTTGTTGGTATTTTGAATGCTTGCATTTCAAATACACAGCACTCTTCACTCCAATAGTTTGCTAATAATGATTGCCTATACTCTCTGAATGTAGCTGGTTTTTTAAATAGAGATTCCCCCAAAACTGGGCATCGATTTGAAGATGATTATAAGCAATAGCAACCATTGCCTTCTCACTCAGCTGATTCAATGCAAAGTAGTGTTCCAGACTGCCAAGGTGTTCAATCAGAGCCTCTCCAGCATGCCCTGAAAATATTTTTATTTTTAAAAATTGTTTTATAGTATATGAGCTATTTACATGCATGTACACACTTGCACTTTTCTCTTCCTGTTTATTTTTAATTTTGCCTATTTCATCTATGAACTTATTTATATCTGTTTTTATTTTTTTCATTATTTTGCTATCTTCTGGTTGTACTATCACTGCTTTCTGACTTTATTGTTCTCTTTCTTTTTTGAACATTTCTTCCTATCTCTTCAACATTTCCTCAAACATCTTGATCATTTCATTTACTTCTATGTTGCTTTTTTCTTTATTTTGAGTCTCCATTTTTGTTTTGGCTCTAGTGTGTTTTAAATTTACTTTTATAATATTACTGACTCTCAAAAACAAATTTTATTTTACTTGATTTATTTTCGTTATTTTTAAATATTTTAAATCAAATGAAGTGTCAACTAAACTCAAAAACCCCTTCAGTCCTCTCTAATTCCTACCTGACTATCAACAAACCCCAATAATAAATTTCTTTATCTCTGGCCACTTTTTTTCTTTTCTCCTTTTTATTTATATTTCATACCTTTTTATTTTATTTTATACTTTTAATTATTTTATATTCTTAATACCATAATTTGTTTGCCTTGGTCTATTTTTCTTCTCACACTGCTCACCGATTTCAACAGTTATTAATATGCAAGTTAGCGTTTATTTTAATTTTTAGTTTTGGACTTTTTAATATTTTAAATTTTAATTATGCTGGGCCATTTATGACATTTCAACACCCACGGTGTTGAGCATTTGAACCAGATGCACCCATTTGCTTTATTCTATCATTATTAATAAGCTTACTACCTATTTATTCTTTATACATTATTATTATTATTATATATTTTATTTTTATTATTTGCTTATAATACACTTTTATTATCCTTTTACTTTATGCAATCATTTAATTATATCTTTAATACCTGCAGGAATGGATTGGACTTTCAAGCAGAGGGGTAGAATACCATTGATAGATTAACCATCAATGATACCTATGACCAGATTGAGGCTATACAAATGCACAGCTTGACCATATTTTCTGGCTTTAGCACCCTTTGACTGCTGGAAAAAAAACCTGCCATCCAAAGCATTTTGTTTTTAGAACAAATTCTCAGGTGCCAGCCAACCATATGTTATATATATCTGGCATGCTTGGATAACAAATACACAAATCCAATGCTTAAAGTATCCCAAGCTAACTCCTACTCTTTATCAGGGGGGTCCAGCACATTTTACTTAATACCTAACAATAACAATTAAGCAAACATTATTATTTATTCATGCACACACATATTTAATCATCGATTAGTAAGATGTAAGATACGTGTTAATGCAAAACTAGAGTCAAAAATTATTAAGAAAAACAATATTTACAGTTGATATTCCTAATATTCAGAAACATTCTAATGAATTAAAATTATAATTTTTAAATCGGTTTCAAATATCAGTAGATTTTGAACATGATTCAGATTTGAATGAAATTAATATAAAAATAACTGATACACTTTTAAAAACTGCAACAGAGATAGCTGGTAGAAAAAAGCAGCAATTGACCAATAAATTTTTACTGTATGAAAAAATGAAAAAATATGAATCCATATAAAAATGATGCATGAAAAAGGATTGAATATCTCAAATTTTGTAAAATGGTGTGGAAAAGAGTTGAAAATGATATAAGAAAGTATAACTATGAACTAGCAAGGAAAGCTGTAGAAAAGAATAAAAGTCTCAAGAGTGTAAAACAACATTTTGGTATTGGTAGGAAATTTATATCTGCAATAAGAAAAAAAGATGAAATTTTTACTAAAAAGAGAGATGACATTATGAAATGGGTAGAAGATTTCTATCAAGAATTATATAGTAATAAAGAACAAGTACCTCCTATATCTATTATATCTTCTGAATTGGCCAGAATTTTAAATGAAGAAGTGAGACACACAATTGAATTTATAAAGAAAGGAACGGCTCCAGGTAATGATGAAATTATAATTGATATATTAAAAGAAGCAGGTGAAGAAATATAATTTTTTTAAGCAAAGTTATATACCAAATATCTAAATGATAAAGATGTACCAGATGATTGGAAGAATGCAGTATTAATATTTATATTTGTAAAAGGTGATAAAAAAGATATTAGAAATTACAGACCTATCAACTTTTTATTTACCAAGATAATTGCAACTCATCTATAGAGAACATTGGATTTTCACCAACCAAGAGAACAAGCTGGATCTAAAAGTGGTTTTAGTAGAGTAGATCATATCCAGGTATGCAGAGAAGTTATAGAAAAGACAAATGAATATGAGTTGCCATTATGCTTTGGATTTGTAGGTTATGAAAAGGCATTTGATTTTATAAACATTTCTTTAGTGATCAAAGCATTGGATCATCAAGGTATAGATCCAGGATATTGTCATATTTTAAAAAATATTTATAAAAATGCAACAGCAATAATTAGATTACATAATGATACTAGGAAAGTCGACATTGAGAAGGGTGTAAGACAGGGTGACTCCATATCTGCAAAATTTTTTACAACAGTGTTGCAGGAAGTATTTTGTGGATTAAAATGGAAAGCTAAAGAAGTGAAAGTAAATGGAGATTATTTAAGTCATTTAGATTTTGCAGATGATGTAGTTGTGTCTGCAAATAATGCTTTAGAACTGCAGGAAACCTTGCAAAAGTTATCAGAAGGAAGTAGGAAAGTAGGACTAAAGATAAATGTTAAAAAGACTAAAGTAATGTTTAAATGAATTTTTTCAAAATATAAAAATAAAGATTGGTTGTGATGAGGTAGAAGAAGCTAACAGCTACAAATACCTTGGTCAGATTATTAATACAGATGGAAACATAACGGATGAAATTAATCATAGAATTAAACTTGGTTGAAGTGCTTTTGGTAGAAATAACTTGATACAAAAAGGAAATATGCCTATGTATTTGAAAAGGAAGGTTTTTAATAAATGTGTTTTACCAATTCTTACATCTAGATCTGAGACTTGGACACTTAATAGAAGAGCAATACATAGACTTCAGACCACTCAAAGAAGTATGGAAAGATGATATATTGTGAGTAACAAGAAGAGATTGAAAACACAATATACAGGTAAGAGAACAAATAGATGTTACTGACTTCATTGAAAAAATAAAAGATAAGTGGAATTGGGCTGGACATATTGCTAGAAGAGATGATAATAGATGAACATTTGAAATCTTAAACTGGATTCCAACAGATTGTAAAAGATCCAGAAAGATACCACATGTGAGATGGATGAATGAAATAATTAAGTGTGCAGGGGTGATGTGGAGAAGAAAAGCTAAAGATCAGAGAAGATGAATTGAATTTGGAGAGACCTTCATCCTGTAGTGGATTAATAATGAATGATGATGATGAATAAAACTTTACATAAAGAAAATATAAATGATTACTTTAAGGCTAAATTTTATGATAGTCCTTCATTAAAGTTCTTGTCATTTTAAATAAATAACATGTCTAGACAATTTATTGAAAATATATTTATCTAGGTTTTCATTAGTGTTACTTTTCAACTGGTTGGTTTTCATTGATGGTTTCATGACTCTCCTTTATTTCATATTGATAATAGGAGAGAGAATATGCAGCAGCATCTTTTCATAGTTTAAGCATTGGTTCAGATGAGGACGATTGAGCTGAAGATTTGGAGCATGAAAAGTTGAACTCTCCTATGGCTTTTTAGCAATATATGTTGTTAATTCTGCTGCTTCTACATTAATATTATTCACAGCAGTAATGACTAACTTGACTGAGGGTCATGTTAACTATACCCTCAGTGACAAATGGATCAATGTATTGGTGAACTTGAAACTCGCAACAATTTTTCAAAGACTGACTCTTAGTCTAAATATCTGGTTGAATCAAGTAATGAATAATGGGCAGGCAAGCCACAACTTTTATATCTAAACTCTCCCATTGTTTATTTCCTTATCATAGTTTTAATTTTTATCTTAACTTAAATCTATTTTTAATTAATTTTTACATTTCATTTTATCTCATCTTTATTAGAATAATCATCCAGGAATCTTTCCAAATTAATTGCATTCCTGCCAGTGAGATATTTTCACAAAAGTTTTTTTTATAGACTAATTTTATTTTAATATTTTACATTTATTAAGTTTTTTTAAACATTTATTTCTTTTTCTGTTTAATTAATAAAAGGAAGAGAGTTTTAAATCTCTATTTATTCTATTTTTTTCCCCAGCCCATTCTTAATAACTAGCTTTAATCTATTGTAAAAGAAAAATATGATGCAATCTTTTATTTTTACAAAGTTATGTTAAGTAATATTTACTAAGGCTGTAACCTCAGGAATATGCATCTAATCTACTTCTTAAATATATATTTTCGTTTAATTATTCTCATTTTCATTAAGAATTTGTTTATTTATTTTGAAATTATAAAATATGTAATGCAGATATATATGTGTGTTTTAGAACATATATGTCACTATCATTACAATGTTTGTCAGAAGGTTTGTGATAATACCATTTATAATATTACATATATATTGAACTATTTTTTGAATATTAAATGTCTTGAGAAAAATTCAAACTTTATTTAAACTTTGCAAGTATGACCAACTGTTAATATTGGTACACAGGTTAGTATTGTAATGCTTTTCACATTCAGTTAGATCTTCAATTACATACTAGAATGCGTGAGTTAATCAAGCTATGAGAAAGAAAATATTTTGTTCATATTTCTAACAGACCATAGCTATATTTCCTAATTAACTAGCCTACTGATTGTTATGATGTGTACAGCCTGTGAAATCGGTTTTTATTTATTTATTTTAGGGTGCCAGAATTCTGCATGAATTTTCTGATCCATCTCATTGCATCGCATATCATAAATTAAGAAGAAATTATTAAAAAGATCAGGATTTTCATTTCCCAATAACTTTATTCTATATTTCAGAGAATACTACCCTGGGCTTAATTACTAAACTATTAGCAAAGGTAAATTACACTTTTAAGTTTTAATAAACTAATTTTAATAACATACCATGAAGTTAATATTAGAAGTAAATATTTTATTAACACAGATTAAAATATTTAATGATAAAATGTTAATATAATTGAAAGAACGTACAAGCTTATCCAGACAATAATATGGATGATATAATTAAAAGTTTTTGTTGGCAATTTCTCACACTTCTACAAAGTTCTTTGCATAATAATAATAAGAAAGTCTATATTAGTATTAGAAGCTTCATATTTAAAGTTGATTCACAAATAATTTTAGTCGCAAATTAGGACATGAATAATCTTACCATTGTTGATGACCATGCATGGTTTTTCTTGGGATAGGATGATCTTGTGGCCATTGCTATGGTCTCACAGGCATTTTAGAGTGATCTCTTTGTGATGAAAGAAGTTGTCCTAAAAAAAATATTCTGGCTCTACTTCCAGCATGACCATTCAGTTTATGATGGAGTAGTCCAGGATACATTCTGTATCCCAGATCTACAGAGACAGCCAGCACCAGAAAAAATGAGGTTTGAACTCTTCTTTTATATCCTTCTGTCCATTTTTAGACTTCTGCACAGAGATTATTTTCTGTTTTATTATCAAAAATATGTGTAAGTAATCTTGTACATTCTTTTTTATTTTTGATGTACAAAGTTTATTTTATATGAATTACTTCTTCTATGTTTATTTGTTGTTAGATGGATTTTCTGATCATAATCTTTTATTTTGGAATTCCTTTCTTTATTTTATCTAGATAGTAATCTGCATGTCTTTTCATTCCTTCCAATTTCAAGTTTTATTTTTAATTGAATAAATAATTCAAAACAAAACAAAAAAAAACTTTCATTGCACGTTTAAAAAAAATACACTAATTAAAAATTTTTTTTACTTTTTTAAAAGCTTTTAAATATTACCAAATGCCAAATATATTTGTAACATGAGTAAATAAATGGTACAGTATATAACACAACATTTTGAACAGTATTATTCTTTCTTCTTCAGGTGTTGCTTGCCTGAGTGGTGTTACTACTAGCATGAGAATTGAATCTTGTCCTGAGCTATTCTGCCAAAGACAAACTGTCATTAGAAATTTCCTACATTTACATATGAGTGCTATTATGAACATTCTGAATACACATCAACAACACATTCCCTTAAATTAAATTCACAGTATAGTCAAATCAAAAACAAAAATTGATATTTGTAGTCTCTCTCTCTCTCTCTCTCTCTCTCTCTCTCTCTCTCTCTCTCTCTCTCTCTCTCTCTCTCTCTCTCTCTCTCTCTCTCTCTCTCTCTCTCTCTCTCTCTCTCTCTCTCTCTCTCTCCTCTCTCTCTCTCTCTCTCTCTCTCTCTCTCTCTCTCTCTCTCTCTCTCTCTCTCTTTTTTTTTTTTTTTGCATGGCAAAACAAAACTACAGTTTATAAAAAACTTCCACCCAGGAAAATATTATGTACTTACATTTACACCAGAAACACAAACATGGAGTTATATAATCACTAAAAAGAGCAAAAAAAGTTTGTTGAGAAACCAGGAATTTGGAAAAAGAAATAATTTGCATAGAATCAACTCCTATGAAAAAATGGTTATCCACCAGCTTAGCTGTCATGAAGGAAACCTTAAATAGCCAACAAAAAGAAACATCTAAAGAAAAAAAACAATTATTAATATTGTAGTGTATCCACACTTACTAGGAATAGTGGACAAACTAAAAAAAATTTGCAGTCAGTGTAATATTAGAATAGCTTTATAAAGCTAAACCATAGCTATAAAACCTATACTTAAAATTCTGTAAAGCAAAACCTGTATCTATGAAATACCATGTGAATGTGGAAAGGTGTATATTGGTGAGACCATTTATCTAATTGAAGTCCAATTGAGAGAGCACAAAGTGATGATTAGAAAATAGAAACACATATTTAAAGTAGCAGCTCATGTGCATACTAATGAACATATGGTTAATTAAAAATATACAAAAATATTGGCTATAGAGAGAAAAACACAAAAAAAGAAAAAAAACCTGCTCACATGTTAATGGCAAATAACACTGTAAATCAACTTAATATGATAATACATAACATCTGGAAGCCACTAATTAACTTTGCTCTTAGGAAAAAGTAGACAAATCGGGAGAATAGCCATATACAAGTATATGAAATTTCTACTGACTATTGTCTTTGGCAGAATAACTCATTGGTTAGAACTTTACCTTAAAAATTCAATATTTATGAATCTAAAAATTTAGTTTCCATGCTAGTACTGTCACTAATCAGGCCAGAAACAGTGGAAAAAGGGAGAATAGTACCACTCAAAATATTGTGTTATATACTAATCTATGTGCTATTACTAACAGTTGAACATATTTTTAAAATTTTGAATTTCTCTAAAGTCATTCAATATGAAATGATGGAATTAGCCCTATATATAGATAATAGATAATCATATTACAATACTAGCCAAAAAAAAAACCCCAAAAATTTTGCTAAAATTCTTCCGACCATGGTTTCATTTATTAACAAATAGACACTTTTCAAGTGAAATTCAGCAAGAAATAAACAACATATTCTTGTTGAATTTTACTTGAGAAGGTCTATTTCTTAATAGATGAAACCATGTTCACAGAAAAATTTTAGTAAAATTTTTTTTTTTTTGGTTAATATTGATATGTTATTCTCTATTTTATTTAACATTACCAGTATAGCTGTAAGAAGTATTTAATGTATATAAATTGGTATTATTTAATTTTTTTTTTAAATATAGGAATCGTTGCACCAGTTACTGTAGTTACATCAATAAATTTTCTTCCTTATCCAATGACTATGGAATGTCCCCACTGTCATTCACAGATTACGACAATTACTCATTCAGAAGCAAGCACTATAGCATGGATACTTTGCGTCATTCTTTTCTGCATAGGGTAAATTACAATTTTGAAATATTGATGTGTGTGTGTTCTAATTTTATGATAATTAAAACTATTGCTACATCAGCTTTATCTGTTATGCTTTCATATAGGTAAATGCATGGTTTAAAAAGAAAAGTAAAAGCACATATATGCACATCTTGCAAAATAAATACATTATATGTTAAGTTATCTTATATGCTTTCATGATTGTTGATAATTAAAGTTTTGATAGGCTTGCAGAATGAGACATGATGCCATTGTCACATTTACTATCATTTCATATTTTTCTACGATAAAAATTGCTATCATTTCGTATTATCATCAAAATTAACAGCATTTTACAATTTATTGAAAAAAAATTTACAGCTTCCTAAATTAAAAACTTTTGGAGTTATGGATTTTATGTAAAGTTATAATAATAAGCATATCTTTCATAATTATTTTATTGATATGAATAATGGATAGATGAATAAGTAACATATAATTGGTTGTCTTGTTGGCTTGGAGTTTGTAAAAAGTTCAAGATCTAGCAGTGACAGAGTTGAAACTATTATCCAATGATTATGAATTACAGAACCTGCTACTCTACTACAGCATTAAAGCATATAGGATAATGAATAAATAAGAATGAGTAATACAATTATATATATTTTTTATGTTTATTCTTAAAGTATCTCTTCAAATTCAAAATAATTAAGCTATTACTTATGTGAATTCTTCATTGCTGAAGATGTAAGAATCACCTTTCAAATTATCTGTTATAAAAATGCTACAATAGTTATACAATACATTACCAAAACCCACAGGGAGACAAGAAAGAGTGACTTTAATTTAATTTAGCCCACATTTAGTCTTTATAAACTATTTCTCAAAATAAAAAACAAATTTTTTTTTCATTTTTTATAATGCCATTTGAGTATAAATAGTTTTATTTTTAAATTTTCTGATAAGGATCTCATAGTGTAAAAAAGTGAAAATCTATTGTTCGAGTCTGGTTTGATGATCTTGAAAACAAATAGATTTCAGACTTTTTCTGATAGCCAGCCATTTATTTATGTAAAAGGTTCTAGATTAATCTGAATTTGTTATAAAAGGCCAATGTGCTGACTGTAAAAACACATCACAAAATATTAATGTATGGTATTGACTATTGTTGAATGAGGTGTTATACTTTTATGAGATACTATGTCTGTAGTATACTATTATTATTTCACTTGGTAATAAAATCTTTACTTACAATTGAATACATTATTAAACAGGCAAAACTCTCAATACAGTCGTGCCACCCTGTGCCAACCAGATTAATCAATGGATGCCAGAAGGCTTGTGCATAAAATCCCCATCTAGTGCCTACTCATCCAATAACCCCAGACTAGTTTCTGGCTGGTGGCCTTCATCAGTGAGGAGTCTTGGATCTGAGAGCACTGCATCTAGATCTTAGGATCTAATGCAACCCCCCAGCAGCCACCTTTTATCTCTACTTAACTACAAAACTATGAGAATGAAAATTCAATAATATTTTCAATCTAAGCTCAATAGCTTATATAGTCATATGGGTCTGAACTCAGTTCAGAATTTATACATTTTGGTGTCTTTGGCTTTTAACAACCATAGCCACCACTATCCTATTAGGTAGGATTGGTGTTTAACCACTAAACATCACAAGATCACTATCTCTTATGCTAGCACATAACTGTTATTAAACAGGCAAAACTCTCCATAAAGTAGTGCCACCTGTGCCAACCAGAGTAATCAATGGATGCCAGAAGGCTTGTGCATAAAATTCCCATCTGGTGCCTACTTATCCAATATTCCCAGACTAGTTTCTGGCTTGTGGCCATCATCAGTGAGGAGCCTTGGGTCTGAGAGCACTGCACCTAGATCTTAGGATCTAATGCAACCCTCCAGCAGCATCCATTGATTATTCTGGTTGGCACAGAGTGGCACTACTGTATGGAGAGTTTTTCCTGTTTAATAACAATTATGTGCTAGCATAAGAGATGGTGATCATGTGATGTTTAGTGGTTTTCCTGCCTAATAGGATATTGATGGCTATAGTTGTTAAAGAGCCAAAGACACCAAAATGTATGGGTGTTAAACTGAGTCCAGATCTGTATGACTATATAACCTATAGAGCTTAGATTGAAAATATTATTGTGTTTTCAATTTCATTCTCATAGTTTTGTAAGTTGAGATAAAAGGTGGCTGCTGGAGGGCTGCATTAGATCCTAAGATCAAGGTGCAGTGCTCTCAGTTCCAAGGCTCCTTACTGACATAGACCACAAGCCAGAAACTAATCTGGGGATATTGGATGAATAGGCACTAGATGGGGGTTTTATGCACAAGCCCTCTGGCATCCATTGATTACTCTGGTTGGCACAGGGTGGCACTACTGTATGGAGAGTTTTGCCTGTTTAATAACAGTTATGTGATAGCATAAGAGATGGTGATCATGTGATGTTTTGTGGTTCAATTGAATACATTAATTGATAGCAGCAAGTTACACTGACAAAGTACTTCTCTATAATAACAATGATTTGTCAAGATAAACTTTAGTATTAAAAATTTTAGGTACCCAAATAATAACTCGTAGTAAATATCATAGCTGGTTGTTTATGTCAAAATCAATTGATACTGTTTTGAAATGAATGGATTTAGCATAACTTTTTACAAAAATTTACAATCAAAAAGATTTAAGAAACAGTGCAAGTTAGAAAACATATATACAAAATTTTACTACTTTTATTGTGGATAATTTAAATTAACAAATAAAATATACATTTCCAAGACAATTTTTAAAATCAATAGGATTAGGGCATAAAATCTATTCACTTGAAATAACAAAAAACCTTATGTCAGCTATATTTGTAAGTCAGTATACCCATGAATATTGTCATTGTGAATATGAAATTGTAATTTAAATTTTAGCATAGATGGAATATGTTTTAATTTATACAGTTGTCTAAGATAAACATAGAATAACTTGTCAGATTTCAAATATTAATTGTGATTTATAGTACCATTTAAAATCAAGTTATGAAATGTATAATATATATTTATAAATGTTACTAAAAATACTAAAGGATGTTAACTAGACTTAACAAATATTTTATGTTCAGCTGCAGCAAATAAGCAAAACTAGCATTTTTCTCCATACAGTAGTGCCGCTCATTGCAATCCTTAGTAATCAATGGATGCATTAAGGTTTGTGCATAAAATACCTTTCTAATGCCTACTCATTCAATATTCCCAGACTAATTTCTAGCTGCTTTCATCAGTGATTTTGTATCAATCCTGCCCACAGGAGGATGGTGACTGCAGTTTTTTTTAAAAAGACTTCAAATAAGTAGTTATTGAATTGGTTTCAGATCTATATGACTACGCAAGCAAATGACCTTGTATTGAAAACATTATTGCATTTTTATCTTGGGCTCATAGCTTTATAGATAACTAAATAGGTAAAAGATGCAGGGCTCTCAGATTCAAGATTATTCACTGATGAAAGCCATAAGCAAGAAACTAGTTTGTGGATATTAAATGAGTATGCCCTAGATAGGAATTTTATGCACAAACCTTCTTGCATCCATTGATTACTAAGGCTTGCACTGTGTGGTAATATTGTATGAAGAGTTTGCTATTGTTTTAACAGCTTGTGTAAGCATAGGAATGATGATAATGTGATGCTTTAGTGGTAAATAAAACATGTTGCAAATATAAATGATAATAATTTATATTATTAATACTTGAAGTTGTTTAACTTTTTAGGGAAAAAATTTGAAATATTTTTTCCGTCTGGTAAATTGGATTTTCCATTATTTGCTATGACTTTAAAACCAATATTTTTTATAACACAATTATCAAAAAGCTGATAGTATATGCTCTGATGTAAAATGAATTTTCTGTAGATGAAGTCAGAAATTTCTGTGCATAAAAGGCCATATGACTACAAAATCTATTAGCTATATTAAATATTTTCTTCCTTCAAAACCTATTACAAACCTTCTTCTACATACTTCATTACCAAATCATTTGATAGCATATTTTTTTATACATTTCAATTTTAATAAAAACTGTTTTAGTGATTTCTATATCCTGTTTTTATATTCTCCATTTTGTTATTAAAATCTAAACAAATATTTAAAAAACCTCTATTTCTCTCTTTTCACCTTTATGGCAGTGCCACTCTCCATACTATTTATTTTCTTCCTCTTTTAACATGATTTTTTTTTGCTTTTAAACATTTATATTCTTCTTTCCATCACAATCTAAACTACATTCCCTGTCCAAATTGCTATGTCATTTTTTTGCCTTCTTTTCTTAGTATTCAAAGTTTCTGCTTTGATTAAAGAAATGTTATTTATTCTTTTACACTTTATATATATTTTTTATTCAAACTCCCCCCCCCTTCTAAATATTTCATATATTCTATCTTTTTACCCCTTATAATTGTATCTGTAATATATTCTCTGCACGTCCATTTTATTTATCTAAATATGTAGATATAAATTCTCTATCCATTGCTTGCGTATTATAGAACCTTTCTAACTCAACACATTTCTTATTTTTTCCACATAGACCAAATAATTTGGTTTCACTACTTTATTTTTACATTGCAGCCTTTTTAAACATTTTAAATTTTCTTTTAAATTCTGTCATTAAAAAACCCATTCATGCTGTTTTTTTCTGAATAGTCTTATTTGCTACAGTTCATCAATCAAAGCATATCTACCTACTTTTTTTAATTCTATCTAAAAAAATTTAAAGCACTTGACCTACACAAAGTGCCTCATTTCTAAGTTTTTAAGCAGGCGCCAGTCTAAAAATCTTGTATTTATTATATGAAAAATATAATAGATGTGTGATTATTACTGTTCTATTTTTTGCTTTTTGTCTCAAATATTAATTCCCATTTATTTGTGTAATATCTTTTCCATTTATCAAAGTATCTAAATATCTATACTTCTCCACTTCTCTAAGATAAATGAACTTAAATTTTCTACTCTTGTCTCTTATACTAATATCTTAGTTTTTTTATTTTTTTTATTGAATTTAATTTTCATATTTTTTATTTCTCTGCATACTTCCAAATATCAGCTTCATTTCTTACATTATTTGCAAAAAATACTTTATTACACATACACAGAAAAAATATTATTTTCCTAGTTGCCACTATGAGAAATACTCCATCATTCTCCACAATATTTTTATATCAACCTCTGATTTTTTATAAACAAAATAAAAAAATGAGAATAGCAATAGATATCCCTGATTAAATCCAATTTTACATTTAGTTTCCCTCATATTGGCATTTTCAAAAATTATCTTTAAGTCAAATAATTTTTTACTTTTGGGAAATATATATATTCTAGCACGTGTGCGTTTACCGCACAACTGTTCACAAAAGCTATAAAGAGTTATTATAAAATAGATAACTAAAAACAAATGAGCTGAGTGCTTTCAAAGGATCTTGCCTTCATAATCATAGCTTGTTACTATGTTTAATGATATGCAAATATGCTAATTCCATTTCTTCTTTAAAGCATACCACGTGTCCTTCCTATTTATGGCATCTTTGTCTCGTGAGATGAAGAAAGCCTCTGATTTTTTTAAGGTCATGTCTCTCTTTACACACAATTGTGGGATTGTCTGGAATGCATTCATGGTAACTTGTGCTCTGGTGCTGATAGAAAACTGAATAGGTGGAAGGATCGTTGAGAGCTCTATTGTATGAATATTTATGTTGTGCTAATTGTGTGGACAAAGATGCTCTGCTTTTCTTATAATATGTGCCTTTACAATTATTGTTGGAGCATGCAATGTTATATACTGTATGGGGGGTCTGTAAAAGTGGAGTTTGGTCTTTAGTATTGTTAGAGTTGGGGGGGGGGGATTCGGAAACAAAGTGATATCTGTTGTTGAGGGTGGAATGTAATTTCCTGGATAAATTGGATATATATGAAAGCAATAATCTGGGTTTATCCTGTGTGATGTGTGCTAAGCTGCTTATTCTGAATATGTAAATTTTTTTTGGCAACAGTGGACTGCCTGAACCCTAAATTCAATAAGTCATTTCTGTATTCTATTACATTTGCCTCAATTTTACATAACAGCCTGTTTCTGTGCAAAAAAGATGCTAAGCCAGATAATTTATGTTTTATTGGTGTGTTAGATTGGGGGGGTGTATATGGCATCTGATCTCCAATGGTTTGAAGGCTATACTATAATGGCAATGGTTGTTTTCTCTTTGTATATTGACATCAAGATATTTAACTTGTTAGTGAGTATCTTCTTTGTAATTAACACTTTATCATTCTTAATTCCAAATCTATATCCATATTTTCAATTTTTTTTCAGTCTGTTCCTATCCATCATAACATATACCTATTCTGATGGGTTTTTTTTGCCATATCTAATCAAAAATAAATTATCTAGTATCCATTTCCCTGAACAAAATCATCTTTGAGTTTTCACCCAAAATTTTTCTAACCTCTATTTATTATTGTATACATAATTGTTAACAATTTAAAATATTTTTCCTTCTTTATATAATAATCTAATTTATATATCATTTCATTCTTTTTAATATATAAATTTTCCCATTTTTTTTTTTTTTTTTTTTTACATTTTTCTATTCTATTAAATTCTCAGTTCATCACTCTATTCATCCAAATTAATCTCTAATAATGCAGGTTCATTTATTAATTCCATATCATAGATTGTTTTATTACAAATTCACTGAGTATTTTTTGAAGATTATCTTACATTTTTCTCTGTATGCTTAATAATGTCTTTTTTTATTTGTTTTTCCTCTATATATTTCTTTTTTTCACTAATCTCTCTTCTTGCAATATTAATTTTCTCAATAACCTCTTATTAATTCATTTCATTTCTTGCATATTTCAGTAGTCATTTCTTTTTTTTTTTTAAAAAAAAAAACTATCCTATTTAACTTTTATATTCTTTACTTCCATTTGCCTTTTAATATGCTTTTTATATTCCTTAATTATTATTTTTTTTCCCTTTAAAAATTTTTTGTTCATGCTTTCTTGTTAGCTCTATTGATTCTAATTAAACATTCAATTGTAATCTTTTTTACCATATATACCATTCTTTATATGCTTTATTTCAACATCTGCAATATTTAACTTAGAGCATTGAATTACTCTCTAGTCTGAACTTAAAGTGAAATAAAATAATTTATAAATATATTTAACAACTAACCATAATCTTAAATTTTAATTATTATTCTATATTATTAATGAAAATGATTTTTTTTAATGAATAATGTAATTTTTTGTATACATATAGATAAAATAATATTAAAAAATTTTAATATATTTATTTTCATAGGTGTTCACTAGGATGCTGCTTAATTCCTTTCTGTGTGGATGCATGTCAAGATGTTAAGCATTCATGTCCAAATTGTAAAGCTCATATAGGTTTATATCACCGTCGTCTGTAATGTAAAAACTCAGAATATATATATATAGGAAAATAAAATAGTATAAAATACTTGAAAGAGTTGTCAAAAACAACAACAACAAACTAATTCCAAGTATCTAAACATGAATAAGTAAAAAGCAACATCATGAAGTGAAAAATATACTGGATTAGACAAAAAAAAAACTTTTATTTTTAATATCATTATTTTCTAATTTTTTTATGATGAATAAAAAATAAATAAATAATAAACTTTAAAGTAAGTATTAAAGTCTGTGCTCATATACCCTATATATTATGTATATAGAAGATACAGGTATATAATAAGCCTGTATTTCAGTTAGTAACTATTAATGAATTAATACATGCGTATTTTTATTTCAAACATTTAAATAATAATCTTAATCTTTAAAATTCTATTTGTGTAATTTTAAAAGATGTAACCAAACAGTTGTTAAGAAGATATTTGCATATCTAGCATACACAGTATGATTATAATCATATGTTTCTTAATAAAGATAATCCATTATATTATTTTTTAATATAAATAAATAATATTGAAAAAGATTATATAGCACCAAATGTTGATTGTGTAATATAAAGTAAATTTTTTTTTGGCATTGTTTTATTGCTCTAGTATAACATTTGTATTATTGTGAATGTTACACTGAAAAGTTCTCTGGAAATTTTATTAAATACATCGAAAAAAGCAATCGATTTTGACAAAAAAATGTTTTATATTAGAAAATGTTGTATCTGTTGTTTTATAACAATTTTCAGTATTATTTATTTATTAATATGCTTACATATTTATATAATACCAAATGTAATATAGATAAATATAATGAAATTATAGTTAATCTTGTAACAATCATATTTATACACTCATGCAACAAAATCCAGAGTTTTGGCAAATTATCCCAAAACTGATCTAGATAAGGGATTGAGACCTCAAATCAGATCGTACCTCAATTCCTTCATCAACACCCCATAATTTACTACCCTATGGATGACAGATATGAGATTACACTCAGCTACTTTTAGTTTGCATGCTGGCAGTAGCAAAGGGTGAAGTATGAGACTCAGGGAATTACAACTAAATAAATTAACTAAACTCATACACATACAGCTTATGGGATAATGCATATACTATTAATTAACACTAAATTAAAGTAGATTTGCATAAGATTTGGAATGGGTTGTGAATAACACACAAAACATTTTATAAGTTTTAAGATATTTAATTATTAAATTATAAGTTAATTAATACAAATGGAAGGACATTGGGATTTTACATTCATGGGTGTTTTTTACAATGATGAGCAGAGTTAAATACAAGGTCTCATCTTTTACACACTTTAAATCATTTCAATTTAATGTTATTACAAATTAATACCTGAATTATGCTATGCCATTCCTTCAAGGTTTGCTAAGGGTTAAGTTTACAAGAATGACAATATTAAACATAACTTATTTATTAAAATTACATAATGAACAATAAAGTGCTCCCTATGCAGTTTGACTAGATTGAGTGTTCAGATCAATACTGAACTGAATAATATTATGGAGGTGAACTGCTGTTTTGCAGGGTAACTTCAGAGACTATGGTGCTATATAAACTAAATAAGGGTTGTGGCCCAAATGTGTAATTACTTATGGGATTCAGTACCAAGTACTCAGTTCCTGTGGACCGTATGACTTGCTATCTCAAAATATAAAGAATATATAGTTCATTCAGAGCAGCTTAAAATAAGGTTCTGGACTCTCATGTTCCAGTTCTAGAAAGAGCTGTCTGAACTAATACTAATGGGATGGCTTTAAACCAGAAGCCGATTTTAATAAGAGAATATATATAGCAAGGCATATTGCACACGTGCTTTATAAGGATACATTTCTAACACTTTCCAAAAGATCAAAAATTAAACTTATGCGCTAAATCTATAGTTTTGATCTGCAAAACCACTATATGCCAGTTCATAGATTAGTGTATATAAACATGCTAAAAGGGTTAATTATAGTAACCTAGTTTACAGATTAAATCTGATAGTTTATATCATAAACTAAAAAGAAAAAGCACATTTGGCGCTTACTTAATGAGTTATAATATGCTTTTTAATATCATTCTTGTTATTAATTAACTAGATATAATTTACTAATGTAAACCTTATTCATGATAAGCTAAAACATAGTAGCTTAACTAAATATATATATATAAATAAATTTCAAAATGGGAGATTTATGTGTGTGCTAATGAGCTTCATAAATTAACTACGTTGCAGCATCTAATCATCTCTCTAAAATCACTAAGATTACTGATGGCACATTAAAATATATTAATATAATAAACAAATAATATAAAAGAGAATAGGTATGACTACGGATTAGAAAGTATATAGATAGTAACTAGATAGTTTTTATATTTAGAAAATTATTAAATTATAAATATTCATTTAATAGAGGCACGATTATTACAATTATTATTATTATTATTGAATTAAAAGTTACATTACAAAATTTATTACAATTACATTAAATTTATTACAGAGGTTATTTTCTAAAAGTTATTATAAATTATTATTTAGGAACATTCAACATTATATCTAGCTTAAGAGAATTATTAAATTAGTTTAGTTTAGGATTTATTTTATAGAGCTCTGTGGGAAGAAATGTTACCAATCTTCTAGCTGAGATGTCCTTCATGGTGTTTGGCACTGGCATTCTTCACAGGGTTGCTTGTCCGATGTCTTCATGCAGGCTGTTGGTATTGAACTCCTCCATTCCCGTGACTGTTTTTTTTGAAGGAAGGAAGATGGCAAAAATTGAACCTTCTAGCTGCTCATTTCCATTGTTAAAATGGGCATGGTCCACAACAGCAACTGAATCATTAATTTAAGAGAGTGAACTTTAGTGCTTAATTTTAGGTTTTTTATATTAACTCTTTGACCCTCCCCCCGCAAAAGCCATAAACTTGTTTATAATTTTTAGTTGTAAATCTCAAGTTTTAACATAGTTTATTAACTTTAGAAAGGACAAAAGGGAAGCCTAAGTTAGCTTGATTGTTTTTTCCTTGTCTTAAAATTTATTTTAAAATTACTTTTAAATCTGTTCATGGTTCCCACAAAATTAAATTAGGTGTGTGGCATAATATTTTTCAAGAAACAGGTGATCTTTAGAAGCAGATTTAAGTTCTGTAAACATTCTGTTATATATGTAATCTTGTCATCACTAGAATTGGAATTTATATGCAAATTTAAATGATATAAAAGTAAATTTGTTAATAAATTTATAACACATTAAAGACAAAATAATTTAATTGCATTGCAATGCTTATAAAATCTATTGCATTGCAGCTTCATTTGCATATATATTTAGGTGTGCTTATGCACATACAACAATGTTTACACAACTTACTTTTAATTTAATATATATAATTTATAATTGAGTATACATATTATAACTATATGCACATAGTAATTAATATCCATATTGAAACAGTATGATTTATCTATCATCCAGTTTCACCTACTATGTTTCATAGTATATTTTCTAAATTTAAACCCACCCCAGTGCACATATATTAGTTAAATTAATTTTTAAATACTATGTAATAAGTTCTATTAATGAGTGTGTGCATGTATTTATTTGCATACATTAGCTAATATATGTATTTATTTGCATACATTAGCTAATATATGTAGTTCTGATTTTAAATTAATAAGTTAAAGTAAGTTGTGTGAGCATCATTGTATGTATAGACTCACACCTATGTATATATGCAAAGGAAACTGTAATGTGATAGATTTTATGAACATTACAACTCTTCTAAATTATCTCAGTTTTAAGTTATTATAAATTTTGTGATAAATTTGATGGTATTCACATATAAAATCTTAAATCCAGAGGTTACGGTATTACACATATATTAGAATGTTTGAAGAACTTAAATATCTTTTTAAAAGTTCTCTCACCTGAAAATCCAGAGCAGAAATTTTAAAAAAATAAATAGTCAAAATTACTGGACCAGCACTATTTTGTCTATTACTCAGCTGGAGCTTTTGTCTTTACTAAGAGTTAATAAGGTAGTGTTAAAATTTAAATTTAAGATTTAAAATTGTAAACAAGTGATCGCTTATGAAGAAAGGGAGAGGGAAGAGTTGATAGAAAAACCTCCAATTTTGATTACTAAAGTGTTCACTCTCTAATATTAAGAATATGTTGCAGCCAGAGGCTATGCCCAAATTTACTATGAGAACCAATGGCTAGAAGACCTATAGTAGCCATCTTCCTTATGGGAAGACTGGTCTATGGAAATGGAAAGATTCAAGAGCAACCTACCGAGAAGTCACCAAGAATGAAGCAGCCTAACAGTGAATGTTAGTGCCACACCATGCAAGCTATCTTAGCAAGAAGATGATCAGTAATAAATTCTCCACAGAGCTTTTAAACTAAATCTTATAAGCTAGTTAAACTAAATCTTATAAGCTAGTTATATTATGAATGTGCACTTCTTGTTACTTAATTTATTCTTAGCAAATAAAGTCTGTATTAAATAGTAGATTATTAATTAGATTTCTAATGTAATTCCTTTGGCAATAATATTAATGTTGTAAAATCTTACCTAATTCTTAATTTCTAAATTCAAATTCCTAATTTAAATGTTAAAGTAATCATATTCTGTAAATATAAGATCTCTACCAGTTATTATCATTAATCTCTTAAATCTGCAGATATGCCTTTTATTTTATCTTATTGTTTATAGATTATGCTATGCCTTCATTAGAGCAGATATTGCTATTAATATTATTAGTAGAGAGACAATTAGACACTCTCTTGTAATTCATATATTGCTCTTTGGCACACACCAATCTCTGTTTTATATATGTTAGTTAAGCTAATATTTGCTTAATTTTCAGGTTTGCATGTTTTAATAATCAGTTAAATAAATATAAGGGTGATGTTATATAGAGAATATTATAAATAAATGATTAAGTTCAAGATATGCTTTAACAACCCTCCTTGAATATAGCATAAACTATACAGATAACTCTATAAACTAGATTTTAAATACTCCTTCGTTAGCATAATTTATAGATCCTATTTTATGAACTGGTGCAAAGTGGTTTCACTGATTATTATAGATTATGCATGGTAATTTTAATAATTATTCATATAGTTAATGGTGCAAATGTGTCTTTAAGAAGCACATCAGTGCAATATACTTTGCTATGCAGGTTATTGTAAAATAGGCTTCTGATTTCATGTCATGCCATTCTTCTAGTTCAGACATCTCTTTTATGTAGAACTGGAATATAAGGGTCCAATCACCCAAACTAAATTTCATTATAAATAGCAAGTCATATGGTCCCTGGGAACCAATTATTCGGTAATGACCCGTGATTAATAACACATTTGAGTTGCATTACTGTGTTAGGTAATGTAGCCTGGTAGTATCAGAAGTAGGCTACAAATGTCCAGTTCATCCTACGATGGTATTAGTAATTTAGTATTGATCTGAACACTGAATCTGGTTATATATGATATTGTATGTATAGAGAACAAACTATAGCTCAGTAAGTATTGATGCTGAAAAAATATATTAGATGATCACTCTTATATGTTAACTTTAGCAAATTACGAATATGACACTGCATAAGTCAGGCATATTTTAACCATAGATAAATAAATTCATAAAGTTATTAATAAATTGTGATTATTCTCTAAGGTATAAAGTGCAAATAAAGATGAGACTCTGTACCCAATCTACTCATCATGATACACCTGTGAGTGTAATCTAACATACTATTGCTATATTATTACTAATTCTTTAAACAAACATATATCTAAATGTATTCATGTTTAGTGTATTATTCAAAGCAAATTTTCATTCAACCATTCCTTTCTAAATTATCATGCTTAGTTAAGTTAGAATATATTCATGCATCTAACAGCCATAGGTGTGTGTGTCTATTTAGTTAATTGACCTGAATTATAATCATTCCCTAAGTCTTGTGCTCTACCCTTTGTTACTGCCAGCAGGCAAATTAAAAAAGTCCTAGTATAGCCTCATATATGTCATTCATAAGGTATTAAATCATGGAGCATTGATGAAAGAACTAAAGTGTGATCTGATTTAAGGTCTCAACCCCTCATCTAGATCAATCTTGAAATAATTTGCCCAAACTCTGGATTTTGTTGTATGAATGTAAAAATATGATTGTTACAACATGTATGCAAACACACACAAATAAATATATGTAAATATATATTTAATATATATTAATATATTGAACTTGGAGGGGTTTAAACTGAGGATAAATACTACTATAAAAATAGTATCTAATTACATACAATGTTTTCATTGTATATTATAAAATACATGTCTGTGTATGGATATATGTATGTTTTATAGAAACCTATTAAGAAGTAATGTAATCAATGTAATAACTTAAACCTTGTATATTAATCTTGGGAATCACAATGTGATAACTTTTATTGTGTATATTAATCAAAATCAGAAGGCTTAATTTCATGTATAGCCATATAGATCTTAATTTCAATTTTTTGTTATTGTTGTTAATAAACTTATATTCAGTTGTTAAAAATTATTCCAATGGTTCTAAATATTTTTGCAATATTTGTTTCCATCATATCTTGTTCACATACAGTAATAGATTTTATGTTCTCTGAGCTAGATTCAAGCACAGGCTGGGATGTTTTAGTGCTTTAGAAGCATTCCAGTAGGATGATATCCTGGTTTTGGCATGAGGATTATATTCTTCAAAGCTCCTGTACTACATTTTGTTTTAGTTTAGACTTAAAAATTAAGTTTATAGTTGGCCAGTACATTAATGGTATTAAATGGCCAGAGCATTGATGATTATCCGCATGTTGTAATATTTCCGCATTATTGTTTAGATTTTTTGATTATTATATATTCTGAAGGATGAGAACTTAAGATGGTGCATCCATGTTATGTTTAAATAATTACCCAAAGCTGGCAGAGGCTCAATAGTTAGCCTGGTCTACAGAAAACCCATTTCCAATCCAGTCACAAGATCGACTGCTGATTTTATTCAGATTTATTATTGATGTATTTTAGTGTTGATCATTCATGAGAGTGTATGGTTATACTACTTAGAGTATTATTCATACTTACATTGACTTATTATAATGCTAATTGATGATTAATTAATTATACTTTAGTTGCTCTGATGAGTGACTAGATGATCTCTCACAGATTTTTAGATCTCATGCTCTCTTTTTAATATATAACATTACTTATATATATTTTTCTTATTAAACATTACTTTAACAATCAATACTTTGGATTATTAAATATTTCTTTAAAATCATTATTTTATTTTATTATACTTGTTGTAAATTTTAAATTTTGTTTACTTGGGAATGCTGATGATGTGCCATCAACCCCAGTTTCCTCAGATACAGCCAACATGACCACCCCATCCTGTTACAAATGGCTACCTAACTGAGGGACAATGATGATCATGTACTGTGGCAATCATTATAAATGGATGCAAAATGTAAGGCTGATAATGATCACATACTGGCGATCATCACTTTAAAATTATGAACTTGATTTAAAACCACAACTGAGATAGAAAAAAAGTATGCATTTTATGTAGAATTAATTTTTAAAAATACTGTGAAATACATGACAAGAGTATTGATGATGATTATAAATTATAAAATAGTAATTTTCACAAATGTTTAAAGAGGTTCATGTTTAGAGTTAAATAGGAAATCAGTGATATTGGAGATTGGATTGGGTGTTTGATTGTTGAACTTTGTTTAGCTGTATTTTTAATTTTGTTGATGGATGGAGATTTTTGTCATTGGCTTGTGGATACAATGTTTTCATGCAATTCCATGAGGTGTTCTATCTTGGATATTTGCTCCAATCCATTTTTGGTATTCACATTGTTTGTCATAGAGCAATTAATGTAGTCCTGCCATGATTCCAACCTCTAAGTCTCCAAAGAAAAGGAGCAAGACATAGCTTATATTTATCAGCCCGTACAGCTCAAAGAAGCTGGGCATAGGTTTTTATTTTCTAGTCCCTCCATGGGAGAGGGTATTGCAAAGATTTTTGCAGTATCTTTATAAGGGTTGTAATAGCTTATAGTGTCTCAATTAAGGTAGTCCTCTTGGTGTTCATGGTGCATTGTGTACTTACAGTCCAATCACTTTCTTTATCTATCTCAAAATTTTGGATCAGTATTCATTTTGTTTACTGTCAGAGATCTGCCAGATCTCTAAGGTAATTGATGAGTACATAGTTTTAGATATGAACTTTGTTTTGATTATACATGTAGATTATGTAAAACATTATTAGAAATGTGCTTCATTTCTATTTTTTCCCCAGAAGGGGAGTTATATAACAGATCTGTTATATGCCACACAATAATATAGTGTGTGTGCACAAATATATATAAAGTTGAAAGGAAAAGTAGAAATAAACACAGACATAAATTTGTAGATATTTTTCTACACTATCCTGGAATAATAAAGATGTTAAATAACTCTGAATTTAAAATAAAATTCTATTATGAAATAAAGATTTTAAAAGGTCTAATAAAAATTAATATTTTTAGTCTGATTTTGAAATTAAAAAAAAGTGTGTTTTATAATTAAATAGAACTGATAATTATAAATATTTTTATTATCTATTCTTTTTAAAAAATCTTTTAGTTAAAACTTTATAAAATATCTTTTTTAAGTTAATGCTTGTCTGCATTTCACTATCTAAGTAAAAACATATAGATTACACCTTTGGTAAAATAGCAAAGTTGCTTTCAAAAGTAGTTTTTAATTAAAAGGAATTTGAAAGGATTAGTGATCTTTTTGAAAAGATATAAAAAAAAAACTTTTTAATTAAATGTGTTGTTATCACTCCAAACAAATTCTATAAAAGGGCTGATAAAATGTATCAGTTCAGTTTAACTTGTAGCTTTTGTAAGAGTTGGCTAGAAGAGTCTGACTTTAATATTTTAAGCAGGTAGCCAAATTGACCAGCTGTAATGTTTGGATAATAATTTTTTTGAAGACAGTTCTTGTCTTAATATTTTTGTGAAGCAGTTGGCTCATAGCTAGCTGCAAAATTGGCTAAAATATTTTGTGAAGAGTTAGCTGCAGTTTGTTGGTAACTGTAGCAGAGTGGTAACAGTAAAGCTAACTACAGAGATGGTTGGCAGAATTATACAGAGGACTGCCATGAAGATATGAGTGCAAGGAAGCAGCTGCCATAATTAACTCCTGAAGTTTTGAATCATGAAGCTGACCCACTTTTACATTTACTAGTCTGCTTAAATATGGAGAAGACAGGATGCTGGCCTGAAGTCTGCAAGTCCGAGACAGAAGGGAACCTAAATTAAGACCAACTTACCTGGATTATAACTTCTTGATTATGACTTTCCTGGACTGGTCCCCATCAAGAGAAACCATCAGTTGATGAAGTAGTTATATGTAAGCTGCTGTATTTATATCCAGAGAAGATATACAAGGAGTTGTATTTTTTTAATATTTCTTAAAAAAGACATTTTAACTTAGTAACTTAAAATAAAACAAATACACAATTTGCTATATATATTTTGCTATATATATTTTGTAAAGAAATAATTTTCATATTTCTTAAAAATGACATTCTAAAAATGAGATATATAATATAGAATGATTTTGTTTAAGCTCATTTGCTGAGAGAACAAAAAAACATTTTGAAAATTATATTTTAAAATAATTCTAAAAAATGTTATAATAATCAGTTAAAGACTGATTTTACTTTTTTTTTTTTTAAAAAAAGTAGAAATTGGAAAAAAAAATCAAATCTTTTAGATTAATTTAAAATGCGTTAATAATCAATCAACTGTCAAAAATTTGATAGTACTTATTTTAAAGAAAAAAAAAGGAAACTATACACAGCAAAGTAAAACTTACCATAAAAATAGGTCAATGTTATAATTTCAACAAAGAATTTAATTGGGAAAATATACATTTTAATAACTCTATTATCTTGACAAGTTAAAAGATATGGTGTAAACGATAGCATTCACATAAATTTTATGTGTATACACATATATGTTAATAGATATCTATATCATTAAAATATAGTAACTTAAATTTTTAATCATTTATTATTTTATGATGATTGAAATATAGTCATCAAATATACTGCACTCTGTGTGTATATATATCAAATTCATGTCAGATAGACATCTTTAGGTAAAAATTGAGATTTTATTTTTGTGATAAATATATATGTTTTGTAAAATTTTAGTCATTTTTACATTTTGTTAAATGTCAATTGAAATGTTTTCATTGTATCTTATAAAACACATGTCTGTGTACAAATATGTATGCATTTATATAAACTTATTAAGAAGTAATGTAATAACTTGAAATTTGTATATTAATCTTGTGAATCACAATATGATAACTTTTATGATTGTGTATATTAAACAAAATCAGAAGGATTAATTTCAGATATAGCCATATAGATCTTAATTTCAATTTTTTGTTATTGTTGTTAAAAATTATTCCAGTGGTTCTAAATATTTTTAGAATATCTGTTTCCATCATCTCTTGGTCACATACAGTAATAGAGTTTATGTTCTCTGAGCTAGATTTAAGAACAGTGAATATATAAATGGGGATGTTTTAGTGCTTTAGGAGCATCCCTGTATGACATTGTCCTGATTTTGGTGTGAGAATTATATTCTTCAAAGCTTCTGTACTACATTTTGTTTTAGTTTAGTCTTAGAAATTAAATTTATAGTTGACCAGAGCATTGATGATGATCAGCATGTTGTAATATTCCAGCATTATTGTTTAGATATTTGATTATTATATATTCTGATTGATGTGCACTTAAGATGATGCATCCAAGTTATGTTTAAATAATTTCCCCAAGATAGCAAAGGCTCAATAGTTAACTTGGTCTCCAGAAGACTGATTTCTAATCCAGTCACAAGATGGACTGTTAACTTTATTCAGATTTATTATTGATGTATTTTAGTCTTGATCTTTCATGAGGATGAATGGTTATATTACTTGGAGCATTATTCATACTTACTTTGACTTATTATAATGCTGGTTGATGGTTAATTAATTATACTTTTGTTGCTCTGATGAGTGACTAGCTGATCTCATGCTCTCCTTTTAATATATAAAATTGCTTATATATTTTTGGATATTAAAAATTACTTTAACATTTTTTTAAAAATATCACTTTAATATTATGTGAAATATCTATTTAACTGGGGATGATGTTTATTTTCCATCATGCCTGGGATGACCCCATTCATTCTTCCCCATCTATCCCATCCCATTACAATATATATAATCAATCCCACTAAAATTTATTAGTTTAGATGTATATAAACAATAAAAATCACCACCTACTTTATCAGCCACTATTAACTCATAATAATGTATTTTTAAATTGACTAGGGATAATACAAATATTAGCACTGTATACAAATAAATAATATGCCTTTTCAAGTCAAATCATATTGTCTTATAATAGTATAGGCAGAAGTTGAAAAACAATTAAATAAAATTATGAATTTAGAAATTATACAGAAATGTTTATCTCTATATAAAATCTCCCATTGTAGTAAAAAAAAGCAGGCTGTGCACAATAATATCCCCTCAATATGGGGAAGTTATTTATCATGTTCAAGAACAGAAAATATTGATTTATTTACAAATTAATCAGTGATGATCATAAATATATTGATTTGTTTTATGAGAACAGTGTCTTTTAATTGAAACAAAAATTTTGAAAAATTATTAAAATGCCTGGATCAAACTCCATTCTTCAATGTTAAGGAATTTGTTAAATATACATGTACAATGTGGTCATAGTATTTAGAGACTTCAAAGAGCGTTTGAACATTTTAAACTGTTTTTCAAGAAATGTTTTCAGAAAAATATTAAAATTAACCTCAAAAAGATTAACATAATGTGTAAGAAGAATGATATTTTTAGGACACAGTATGAAATAAAGAGGTTAAACCTCATCCAAACAACATTGAAGTTATAGAAGAATTCTCAACTCTTTCCAATAAAAAAACAATTGTGATCATTCTTAGGCTTGTGCAATTTTTACCACAAGTTCTACATTAACTTTGATATTGACACAATATTTATTTCACCTTCTAGTAGAAGTCAAATTGGAAGTTAATTAGCAACAAGAAAAATATTTTCAAATAATTAAGGATAAATTTACTGAGAATATTAGTTTGGCTTCTTTTTATTTCAATAACACCACATCAAAACTAATAGTAGTGAGTATTATCTGTAAGTGGGGATTTTCAATTACAGAATGGTAAAACATTTTAAGTACTATATCTACTTAACAATCTTAAAAGGAACCAAAATAAATTATATAGAAATCAAAGAGATTTTTGTTATTATGTTGGGCCTTTCAAAAAATATATCAGTTTCTGTTTACTTTCAAGATTCTGGTAATTACAGACTACAAGAGTCAACGTTTTAAACAAGTTAATGTAATAACATCAGATTTATTTTATGCAGTTTATTTTTTCATCAATTTGCTATTTTATGTCTTATTCCATTTTAGATATACCATATGGTTGAAGTTTTTTCAAAGTAATCTTTACAAATAAATTTTTATCGTAGTAATCTTTACAAATATTTTAAATTTATATAATTGATAGTAATGAGTCTTAGTACTATAATATTAGTATTTATGAGACTTTTTTTTGTAGAAAATAATATTTTTATAATAAATTGCTATCAGGACATTAGGCAGACCATCAATGATGAGTGCAGTATCCCTCTTCTGAAAATTCTTGGCCTCAAGAGCTGTCTGCACTCTGGTGACTTCCTGGTCATCCATCTGGCCATCTTTATTTCATATGCTATAGTATATGGATGGCCAGGTGCACAACTATATTCACACTTCCAAGACCTAAACCATCAGCAATCTGTAACTCCCAGCTTGCTTTTGTCAATCAAATTTCTTTTCTGCAGCACATGGAGCCTTTATGGAGGTCTTGCCCCAGGACTATGAGATCACTACCAGTCAAGGCCTCCATCACTGCTAAAAAAAAACACAATAGACTTAGTCATAGTTGAGTCATCATATTTCAAGTGCTAGTCTTGCATAGCTAAATCATGTATTTTAGTAACAATAAAATTCTTTTAAAAATAAAATTATAATTAAATTTTCTCACAACACATTTAGATGGAAATTTCTTCTAACTTACTTTAAGATATAAGCAGTTTGTAGATATCAATAAAAGGATATAGTCAGTTACTGATGCTATATGCAGTTTCAATCTTTGTTTCTAATTTTATTTATTTATTTATTCACAATAATATATTCAGATGGTATGTGGCTTGCACAACTTTATGTATCAAAAATTCATGGTGTCCTGCATCTTTTTTTAATCAAGAAGAATGCACATATCTGCAGAGAACTACAAACAGGAGTTTGGAACAAAAAATCTTTTAAATATTTTTAGCTACTAACATCTTTCATTATCTTAAAAAAAGTTTTAAGTCTCTTCCCATCTAGACTCAAACTACAGATTATTGTCTTGAAGGCATATGAGCTAATCTTTAATAATGATTGGGTTCAACAATCTAATCTTTAATTAATTGCATCGCTAAAAAAATTGATTAAAAAATTAAGCTTTTGGTCATGCTGGATATCAGTTTGGAACTAAATTAGTTGATAAAATAAATCTACCCAATAAAAATACTTGGAATCCACTTTTACATGAAGGTCTATAGCTGCTAATATAAACAAGAGTACATCTTCAAAAAAATTATTACTGTTCCATTTTGAATAATGAAACTCATTTACTTTTATTATGAAACAACATAACATCAAAAGCTATTTAATAGAAAAAATTGTAACCACTAAATATATGTTTAATAAAAAAAAAAGTAACATAAATCATTGGTAATCAAATATTTAATTAGAATATATAATAATCTAACATTAGTAATTAAAATAAATACCTTTAACACATGGAGTTTGAGATTGCACCCTAATAACTAAAATATCTGAAAAAACACTGACTTGGATTTGGTACTATTAGTTTCTGCCTTGGCTAAATCTATTTGTTCAATCTTTGTAAATCAAAGATGAAAAAATTTGTAATGATCATTGTCTTTGTATTTATACTCTAGACATGACATTTCTATTATGTCCTCTCTCTTTTCCCAGTTATAAGTATTTGCCTTTTTCAAAATATTTTTTTAAAATCCTTAATTGTCTTTTTTAAAATCCAGAAAGTCTTTTATTGAAGGATTCCATTTTAAATTGTCCAAATAACAAAATTATTTAAATAAATTAAATAATATTTTTAGTTATATTTACATTTTCAACAATTTCAAAATCAAAGCACAATGTATGTACTTGTAAAAATAAAAATATAATAATATTTAATAAAAGAATTAGGATACACTCAGTAGTTTTAGGTATATAATTATGTGTTGTAACTGATCAAATGGTCAACTATGGTCAATCATCAACTCACTAAAATATTATGGACAACAGGTGCTCCAAAAATTAATGTAATCTGAATAGCTAGTTTTTATGCTGTTCTAAACAACTCATCTAATCAAGAGTTTTAATACTCTCGATTAATCTTTTAAAGCAGGTTCACATACAATCAGATTATTATAAAAACATTATTCATCAAAATAAATTTCTTTTAAGCAAATGTCAAGGTTCTTACTAAAAAAAATCTCTAATAAACAAATATAATTATATTCGTCATCTCAGAATCTTATCCAAACAGTGAATGTGATCCTAGTAAATAATAATAATAATACATGATCTAATCTGTGGATAATATCCTAATACAATAAATTTTAACTTAAAATTATTCATGAAGCTCTTATATTAAAATAATTATATAGCAATCTAGGATGACATTTACGATACTATGAGTAGAAAAGGGATTTTGTTGCTACCCATATATCACATAAAAATGTTCTCTTATGATTAAATCATATAATACTATTAATCAAGGATGATACTAAAAAACATCAACAATATAAATTTTAATAAAGTGACTTAGAATTTTCTTGTACGTTTATACCTTAATATTAAAATATATGTGATTTGGGATTTTTTGATAATGCAGATACAAATTCAGAAGTAATAATTAAATCAATATTTTATCACTAATAAATATGACATGGCTAAATCATTAATATTGTAATAAGATCAGAATTAAATAATTGTGACAAAGTTTAAATAAAATTTGTATTACCAAAAAAAAAAAAAAAAAATACAATATGATTTAACTATGAATACAAAAAGCTCTCACATTTATTTATTAATCCAGCTTTCATCTCCATATGTCATAGTATGAAAAGTTATTTAATGATATTAATAAATATATTTTACCAGCAATATAATAGTGTTGAATTTTGAAAAAGATGAATAATTTCATAGTCACATGAAAATAATTATAAATTTAAGCATAAAATATTTTATCGTGGTTTTTTAACACATCAGATATTCAGACTAGGCTTATCAAACATCCTTAAGCTACTCTTATTGCATCAAGAGCAAAATAAAGGCATGTTTGGAATCACATGTGACTTTACAAATTTTCATCAAGATAAACATCAAGAAATACAAAAGGCATTATGATGGAATAGGCTCAAAATGAACATTTGTCCAAAAGTGTATCTAAAGAATTAGAACTTTGTCTCTAATCTTAATAAATATATTAAGAATAAACCATCACAAAAGATTTCAAAATATAGCCACATTATCTATTTTTTTTCTGAGACAGACCATATGTCATAGCCTACATTATCTATTTGTCGTCTGAGACAGACTAAATCTCAAAAGAATAATATATGAAAATAGCATTAATCCTGCTATCTTGTATAGCAATAACAAACATGATGTAAAAAAGCTAATAAAATATAATTAAAGCCAAATATAACTAGATATGTAGCTTAGCAATTTAATAAGAAAAATATACATCTACTCCACTAATTCTTTTATTTATTTGTATACACTAAACAATTTCATACATGACATGTTACTTTTGATTATATTTCAAGACAGTAGTATTTTGAATATCCCACAATCAATATAATACAAATCATACATGACTAATAAATATGCAATATTATAAATATAATACATATATAGCTAAATATTTATAATCCTTTTACCATTTAATAGTTCAAAAGTCATGAAATTATTGATTTCAGTGTCATTTTTATAGCACAATAGTTCAAATAATGATTCCTTGGACATGTTGAAGATTTTATTAAAGTATCCTGACAATATGAATATTAAATTTTGGCAAAACAATTTATTAAGAATCTGAGGAACTTAAAATAAGCACTGATATAATTTAAAAAGTTATTCAAATTAAAGAACATATTGAGATAATATGAAGATAAAATATAATTTATTTTGCAACAATTTAAAACAATGAAAAAGTAGTAAGTAATATTTCAAGTGGTATGAAGACAATATTTCCTTTTGAAAAACAATCTGTAGATTTATGCAAGAAGAAATTTAAAAGAGCACAATATATTCTTCATTGAAGTAATTCAAAGTTTTACATAGCAATAAATAAATTTATCAGGAGCACAACGATCCTTTAAAAGCAACATGCATTATAAAACAAGCAGACTGTTAATGCAATATTTTATATTTAATCAGCAACAAAATATTTCAAGGCAATAAAGTACATTCAAGCATGAATTGTATTTCCAGGATATGGCAAAATATTTCCATAAAATGCAATATTTTATCAGCATATATTTAACATAAGATAAATTCCCAGAAAAACAATCCATTTCAAAATTTTATAAAAGTTAAAATAAACATTCTATCTTTTTTAAAATAGCATTATAATGATTTTCATGAATGTCATTTTAAATTACAAAAAAATAATTTACTTTCACAACAAAGTAAAAGCATTTATATTTTCATAGTTATTATCCAACAGCTGCTTTTATCATTTACATCATCATGGAAGTTTAGCAAAAGTTCTAATTTGACTTTAACAATTTTTCATAAATAATAAAGTTCAGCATTGCAAAATATATAGTCTATGGTAGAATAAAGTATAAACTTAAATTTTAAATTATGCAAAGTTTTGGTATTCAACATTTTTAGAAATTTCAATTCCATATAAATTTTCATAAATAAACAAACAACTGAATATTAATAAAAGTTCAAGTAATGTAATTACATCTTCCATAAAAATTTCTGTTATCACAAATCATTGCAGCAGTAAATCACTTCCTCTTAGAATTATACATTGTTGAAGATCTTCGAATAGTGTATATGTTGAGAATCTAAAGAATAATGGATGGACAAAAGCTCAAGACCCAAGCAAGTAATTCTAGTCATTTATGGTATTACTTTATAAAATAATTATAAAAATTACACTTAAAAAATGACAGATTAGTAGAAATTGACTTGTAATACATGTGACTAATGGATTTTATATGAGGTGTCAAGTGGTATGATGAGGACATTTATGATTGCCACGGAGGATGTTAATTAATGAGTTTATTAATTTGACCTCAATTAACTATTAAGGAAAAATTCTAAAAATAACTTTTTAATTAGACTAAATTTTAGACAAAACAATAAATATTATATCCTATTACATCATACATTTACAAATCATTATTTAATAAATGAAAATATATTACAATAAACAATACACTTATTTAAATATATTTTATTTTTTAAATTCTCAAAATATTAAATATACTATCTTTAAAACAGATTTTTTTAAAAAAACAAACAAACCAAAACAGACAATAAAATTGTTTTAAATATTTTCATCTTTCAGATATGGAAGTCGAAATATAATCATTTTCTCTTTAAAATTTTAACTTTAAAGTGATACAGATTACATGCATTCACATATACTAAAGATATTTAAAATATGACTTAGAAATAATTTAAAACTATTTGCTAATTATTAATATTTATAGAAGATTAGACTACTATTAAGCTAGCAATTAGAACTATATTTTTAAAATGAATTGTGTAATAAATTGATTTTATTAATAAAAATCAATAAAGCATTATTGACATTATTTGTTTATTTTATAACAACTTAATAAATACATGTAATGACTACAATAAGAATATAATTTCATTTTTAAACTACAATAAATAAGTTATACATTAAAACACTGAATTTATGGTTTTATAATACCTACAATTATAAAATAAGCTTAACTGCTAAGTTAAATTACTTAACTTCATTTATTAAAATTTATCATAAATAATATTTTACATTAGTTATAAATCAGTAAGATAACTTATTAAATGATTCACTACTTTTAACAGAGTAAAGGAATTTACTTAATAAAATAAACTGTAAAAATTTTTTTTAAGATATATTAGTAAAAGTACCCTATTCACCAAGCAAGTTAAATTTTTAGACCATGTAATTGAGAAGAGGTCATTAGGCCTCATTATGAAAAGATTCAGGCAGAATTTTTTACTCCTAAATTCAAGAAGGGTATAAGGTCATTCCTAGAGTTATGTAAATTTTAAAATCAATTCAACAATAATTTTATAGCTGAAATGGAGCCCATGTTACATTCATTTAAAAAGTACTCTTTGGAAATCATGTCGAGATTTTCACTGTAAAAGATAAATTTCTTGAACAAATTATATTGTCATACCCTGACCTTGAAAACCCTATGACCAGCAGGAAATAATACACTTTATTAACTATCTACTAAAATAATCTGAACTTAATTATACTGCAATGGGAAAAACTCTTGCTACATGAGTTTTCCAGAAATTCACCAGTTTTTGTTAGGATCTTACTGAACACAGAAGTCTGGAGTTCTTATATATATTGTGCCATTACAATTTAGTCACTAGCTAAATTTATAGTAATGTGCATGTAGAAAAGGTAAACCAAAATCATCATCACATTTTTATATAACCATAAAGGAAGTTGTACGGCATCCAAGTTTAAACCCTACAAGGTCCAGTTCTAAAAGCTTTAAACAGAGAGAGAGTGGGTCAACAATTATATGCTTTATTTGTTTGTGTGTTGATAGAAAGGCAATACACACATTTAAACTATTTAATATTTAGTTTTTCTGTTAAAAAGCAAAGTTATAATGCATACGTATAGGCAGTGTATGTGTAAGCTATTTAATTGTTTTATATTTCAAATATTCAACATTTTAACTTTCTTTAAAACTAACTTATGCTTGATCAATTCTAATATCTTATTCTATACTTTTATTTTGCTTTTCTATAATTGTAATTGGGATTTAAAAGTTACAGATTTAATTAAATAATAGGGTTATAATTACTAAGCTAGCAATTATATTTAATGTTAGTTTATGAATGATTTGAAATGATGAAGTATGTGTGTACATTACATACAGAAATTTACATTTATTAAATATTGAGAGAAAAGGAAGGATTAAATCTGTCAAATTATTTTTTTTGTACAATTTTATGTTAAAAGAAGAAATCTGTTGAATCAGATATCTATTTTTGTAGCAATTTTGGTTTTGTAAATGATTGTCACTTTGGGAGCTTAATCTAATTTTGAAATTGTCTTATCTTAAGATCTAAAGAAGGAAGCTCAAAAATTTGAAATGTTACCTAGGTGTAAAAAGGAAAAAAGGATTAAGTCTATTTTTTTTTATTGAAACAAAAGTGTCTGGAAAAAGGATTAAACTTTTCAGTTGAAAAATAATTTAGTTGAAAATAAGTTAGAGATCTAATTAAAACAAATTTGTCCAAAAATAGCAAGTGACGCTATCTCTGATTGGTTAAGTTAGCTAAAAATTTGATATAAAAAGCTGTCTTGAATTATTATTATGGTGATTATGATTCAGATTATTAGACTATTAAATTGAATGTTGAAAATATAAGAAATGGCTGGCTAGAAAAATTATATGTATGTCCCATCTTTTCCGGACCATCTGGGGAAGCTGCACATCATATAGGAAAGAAAAGATGTCTTGTCTGAAAAATAATATTCTACACCTTTCAACTGACCAGAGAAATAAGATGTTTTTAAATAGAAAGAAGAAAACATTCACCTGCATTCGATGAAAGATGAATTAATCTACCGATAAATATTAATCATCAAGTCCAATTAATTGTTCCAGCAACTGATTTTAAACTCAAGAAAATTTATAAATGTGAAAAACAACTGCTGTATTTCATCCACTAAAAAATAATGCTTGACAGGAAGAGAAGAAAAATTGATAATGATTTCCAAATTATCCACTAAAGCAAATAACCTCAATAGGATCCTCATCATCAAATAGCTATACACCTCAAGAAATTGTTCCCACGTAAAACGGAAATGGTAGCTGCAGAAATATAGACTTATACAAGACAAGTTTTCCCTTGGAAATTCGCCACAAACAAAAGATCGGTAATATGATTTTTTATATCTATTTTCTTTATGATATCAGTCTTAATAAACATTTTAGCAATAAAGTGGTATATTTTATTTAAAGAACTTTTAAAGACTATTCAGATCGATTAAAACAAGAATGTCTTACTAATAATAACTTTAAGCTTCATAAATGATCTTGAATGTATCAAAATTATTTGTTTATTAATTTTACAGTATGAAATATTAATGTGTAAAATAATTATTTTGTATTATTATTTTGGTTTTAAATAATATTTTGCTATTATGGGATAAAGCACGCACATACATAATGATATTTTATATGTGTATAATTGCGAGTGAATGTGAAGTAATAAGTAGTATTAAAATATTAGATTATTTTGTTTCAAGTTAAGTATAGCATTTCAGAGGTAGAAGAGAGGGGGAGAAAATCATTTTAAAACTTGTTTCTAAAACTTGCTCTTTCAATTCTATTAACATTTTTTTTTAACATTCTACTTACATGTTAGATTTATAAAGTATGTGTGCTAATGAGCAGATAATATTTTTTTTTCTTGAAATACTTTTCTCATGGAGTGAAAATCATGGTCAATGTGACATCCAACTTAATACAAAATACATTTGAAGGGAAAGGGGGAAGAACTTGAAATTAATCTGAGGATTGTTATATAATCAATTATTATTATTGTTATTATTCATGTCAATTTTCATGTATGTCTAGAAATTTTTATGTATATGTTAGAAATGCAGTAATAAATATTAGTTTGTTTTATTAAACAAGGCATATATATTTCATTAAGAGTAGTCTTTAGTAAATGTGATCATTCATCATCAGTGGTTGAATATCAGTTATTTAAGATATGATCTATCATTATTATCATCATCGTCATCAACGTTTTAATTAATGAGCTGTTTAAAGGCCATAAATAAATATTGATTTCATAATATTTAGTGATTTCTTAGTAATATTATAACCACCATTCCATCATCTATTTCATGCAAGGATGAGTGAATTGCCATCCTAAATTAGTTATATATAATCTGAGCTAGTAAAACTTATAAAAATATTGAAACACATTTGTTATGCTAAGATCTGAGAAATGATTTATGTCTAATATACTCCACTTTAGTTTAAAGATGTTTTACTTTTACCTAAATATTAGTGCGTATAGTGATATGGCTCAAAAGCAAAATCTCCCAGTTTTATTGGAAATAAAGTACCAAAAAGGGGATTCAAACCCGATACATGTGAAAGGTTATTAGATATAACTGTGTCTAGATTCAGATAATCTAGTGGTGCCCTGCTAGACCATATTCACTTAGTATTTGTTTAAACATGCACTTAACATCAAACCAAGAAATGAAAGTGGATAAAATCTACTGTCGGTATACCTGAGCAGATATTTTATTGAGTTACTAGTGTATTCACTTCACGTGATTTCCATATACCTGAGTTATAATAGTTGTTATTAATAATTTGTTTATAATTATTGCTATTATATTTTGAGAAATCTATATGTTTCATTTAATCCAATGACCCTTAATATGATTGATAACTCAGTCTGACCCTTTTGTTTAATAGCCACTACTCAGGTATTCTTCTCATAATTTAATTTAAGCTACAATGCTTTTCATTTATTAAGCTAAATATTTATAATTGAATTGTTTTCATAATTATTAAACACAATTGATTTCTCTTTAATATGTTACAATGATCTTATTGAGATCCTTTAAAATTAAGTTACAATGAATATTGGAATATTTGAGACTTGAATAATATTTGAATTTTTGGATATTTTAATAAATATTTCTTTGAGCAATCATTTAATTTTGTTACAATGGCGGATCATTTGATCTTCTTTATTAAGTTATCATTGAATCTATAATATGTGATCGACCATTAATTATGTTACAATATATACTGTAATGGAATATAATATGCCGTTACATTATTTTAAAATTAAAATAAAAAGGTCATAAATAAAAATTGATTTATTAAAAAAAAAAACTTTAAACTGAAATTTAAAAACTGTTTAATGTATATATTGTGATGATCACACATACTGCGATCACATATGTGTACATTTAATATATAGTATAATATTAAATGTGAGTTTTATGTAAACTAAGTTATAGAAATTGGATAATAAAGTTAGAAAAATAAAATAAATTTATTTTAAGTTAAGTTTTAATTAAAAAAGCAAGATGGTAGCTGAGGAATGCAAGTAATTAAAAAAATCAATTATGGTAATTAAAGAAAGTGAATGAAGGTAAGCAACCAAGATCCTTATCTTCCACCTTCCAATGTTAACTTTTTTAGAATTTAAAATTAGTAAAGTTAAGGGAATAGTAAAATAAGATCATCGAAGTTGATGATTAAATCTTAAAGGGAAAGGTAAATAAAAAGGGGTTAATGATTGTAGTATTAGCAATCACAGATTTCAGTAGCAATTATGAATAAAAATAAATAGATTTATAAAAAAAAAAGATAAAGATCATCTCTTCAAAATACACATGTGAATGCATCAAATATATGTATAGGTGTAAAATAAAGAGTGTGTAAATAAGAAAATTATTTATTAAAAAATGGAAGTAAATAAAATAAATAAAAAACAAGAAGAAAATTTTATGTATTTTATGAAATAAATGTATGAAATGTAATTAATGACATTCCAAAAACAATCAAGATAAGAAAAGGATTCTGGGACAATTAAGTAACAAGTTGTGTAAAGGAGCCATGTTTTAGTTCTTGAGTCTGCTGAGCTGACAGACAGAGTTCGAGAGCTGTGAACAAAAATGTACCAAGAAGTTGAAACACCAAGAATGCAGGGCTAAGGGGCCACAAACGGACACCAGTTAATCCACGCTCACCTTGGGTGTAAAATTTAAAAACTGTTTAATGTATATATAGATAGCATAGATGGACAACTTTAAAAAACTATTTTAAAAAATAAAAGTATTTGAAAGTAATTTTTTTGTAAAAAAGTAAAGATATAAAGATTTGATATTTTTAAAAATAGAAATAATGTTGATTTCTATAATCTTAGAAAATGGAAATGATTGCTTTATTAATTAAATGATTGTTCTAAAGCACACTAGCCCTTGTGGCACTTAAAATAATCTAAAAGGTCAGATAAGAGAAGAAAAAGTTTGACCAATGGAAGCACGAAGCCCCAGCATAGACCATAAATGCAACATGAGAGTCAGTGACATCATGTTCGATCGATCTGAAAAAATCTGCTGATAAGAGGCTAATAAAAGTATAAAACCTAAAATATATGAATTGAGAAAGATTATTATAATTGTTCTCTGAGATGCTGACTATTAAGCTATATATGAACTGTAGCTGTATTGCAGATTTCATGATGTAAGTCTGCAATAGATTTAATTTCCGGACAACCAGATGATGCCTCCAGAAGACGTTTTTTGACCAACTGAATGGCAAGTAGTGGCTCCATTTCAAAGGACAAGCAGTCTACAAAAGTGATCACGAAGATGGACCTCTAAATCTTCTCAAACCGTAAAGTATGAACTCTTGTATTTATCAAATAGGAACTTTTCTAAATCTGCAATAATTAATTGCTTGCTGAAAATAAGAACTCTTATCTGACTTAAAGAATGCAAAATCAATTATTAATATTTTTTATGCAGATTTTAAGCAATCATTTCCATTTCTTTTTTTTGTGTGTGTTATGTTTTAACTAAAATGTATTAAATTTTAAGTTGGGTGTGGATAGCTATACAGATTAGTTAAATTATGTTAGTTTTAAGGGGGTTTAATTTCGGGCTACTTATCTCATGGTTAGGTCAATGCTAGTGGAGGGATATATGGGTGTTTATATCAATGTAATGTGAAGCATGTTTAGTATACAGGGCAACATGCCCAACTGAATGCATGACCCCAAAGAGGCAGTCATATCATTGCAATGGATGCAGACATATTTCCTGCACCATTGACCCCTTGTAGCTCTATGGAGGGATTATAAGTCGGCAGATAGACCGCTCTCCCCCATACATAGCACTTTTTAAAAAAATTATGTACATGATTTCTTATTCAGACAGATGCACATTCCTGTTCTGGACAAGGATCATGTCCTTCAAATAATATCATGCTGTCAGATGCACATTTCTGTCGGTGTGGTTTTATGCTAGCATCTTCATATTGCATTGGTTGTGACTATATATCTGGAAGCAGGTGTTGGTTTGGCTACGAACTTTTAGTCTGAGATTGAACGATTTGTTTTGAAAAGTTATTAACTGTGGAATCTATGTAGCATATTACAAACTTATTAAAATCCATCTGGGCAAATTTATAAAATTTAAATTATAAAGATAAAATAATAACAAATTTAAAAATAATATTTATTCCTCAATTGTTAAATATTTATATATGTGTCAATAAATCTTTTTGTGTGTGTTAATTCTGGCAGTAGCTTATTTATTTATTTTATTGAAATCTTTTTTTTCTTGAAATATATTTTCAGAAGTTATATTAAATCTCTGCATCTCTATTGTAACAGTCAGGTTTGTACATTGGCTCAACAGACTGAGAGTCCAAGCCAGAGAACCAAAAGCTGACCAAGTCGGGTTAGTAATACCCTATGTCTGATCATACCTTAACCCTCTCACTCGTGCTTCCAAGTCAACCCATCGCGAATGACATGCCTGAGGTTACACTCGATATCTCTTTAATCACGTTCCAGCAATAGCAAAGCAGTAAAACATGAGACATTCCCCCCTATTACATATTCTATTATATAACTTAACTAGTGATTCATAAGATAATGAGCAAGTAATGAGACTGAGACAAATTTATATTTCATAAATTGAATATAATATTTAATAAATACTAAAGCATAGTATTGTGTATAGGTGGCACACACGCAGGTGAGTGGATTCTCAGTGTTATAAAATAATATCACAAAGCAATGAGTGGATTCTCAGGGTTGTAAAATAATATTACAAAGCAATGAGTGGAATCTCAGGGTTATAAAATAATATCACAAAGCATATGACTTTTTAATAAGCTTATGTCATCTTTCATGTCTTAATTCACGCTATGTTTTATATATTGGAAATCAGTTATAGCTAGCTAGAGTGATCGATTTATTGGTAAATGATAAGATTATATTATTATTACTAAGTTTAAGATTATATTATAAATATATTTGCGTGATATATAATTGTTATACAGATAAACACATCAACTCAAGATTCTAGATCGGATCAAAACCGAAGTTACTTTCTAGGGAAACTGAACTGAGAAGTGATGGCAGTGAAACGTCAGATTCTAGTGAGTTATAAACTATAGTGTCAGATAAGTGCGCCTCGAATGCATTCTTAATTGAGGTTTATTACCTAGTAAATGGTTCCCCTAACCGATCTGCGTGCTATAATGGAAGAGTCCCTTTTATTAAGTGAACAGAAGAGTGGCTTATGAGCCCTTTAGAAACGCTTTGGTTCCGTTAAATACGAATAACTGTCACATTTGCCTAAACTTTCGAGGCGTGACTTGATGAAATACGAAGAAATGTCGCAGTGGCCTAAACTTTCGAGGCGTGACTGGACGTGGGAACAATCTTGAGGGAGGCCATTATAGACGTAGCAAGAAGATATGCATATTTATGCTAATTAGCAATACATTCGCAACGCTAAATTAATATTTTATAAATTAATTACGCCAAAATCTTAGCTTCTTCAATGCTACTACCACCGGTCAGTTCATAAATGTGCTTATTAAATTATATGATAAAGGTGATAATGAGAATCTGATTTAAGGTTTTTCTGCATAGCTACTTATTCTTTAATTAAACAAAGTTATAGCAAGCTATTTTTTAGAACTGGGAACATTAATTATATGTAGTATAACCCACATCTAATATCAAACTGATTTTTAAATAATCTAAATTATGGGTTATAAAATAGCTCACGCAAAATATTGATTTTTAAATAAATTTACTCATCTTAAATAACTCGGTCAAAATAGACCTTACTAATAATGCAAAATGTTTTAAATAACGAATGCAAACCTACGTTTTAAATGGCTAGTGTAAAATATACTTTTTAAATAACTGGCAAAATACATACTTTAAATCACTTACGCAAATATAATTCTTTAATAACCTGGGCAAAATCTGCGTTTTAAATAATATACGCAATATATACGTTTTAACTAACTTTAGCAAACATTTTCATTTTAGATAACTTGAGAAAAAGATGTGTTTTAAATAATATACACTAAATATACATTTTAAATAACTTTAGCAACAGATTTTCATTTTAAAGAACTTTAGCAAAACATTTTCATTTTAAATAACTTTAGCAAAGATGTGTTTTAAATAACTTGTTCGGGCATTATAAATACCGATTCACTCTAGCATAAATAACAGTTTTATTTCAGAAAGGAGTCTTGGCTATATTCTTTATATCGCAATAATCTGATATAATAAAAGTGATTACTCACTCCCCTTCCACCGATAATTTATTAATACACAAGACTCTGTTCCGATAAAACACAGCATAAATCAATAAACATGAACTTAAAACCATAGATAGATGGCATAAGAATAAATTGCATAAAACGATCAATAAGATCATTTAGAAATAAGAATTTGTTGTATGGTTTTATAGAAACTAGATGTTTAGGATTATTTAAAATTATTAATGATCAAGCAAGAATTTTGAGAGTGCTCTAAGATTTAAATAAATTTAAGATAAACATTTTAGTTGAACATTTAGAAAATATAATTAATTATGGGATTTATTAGTTAGCTAGCTTTCATTTAGAATACATTTAGTTATGAAATTTAATATTTGGCAGAAAGGATTTACCGGCAAAGTCTTTAAGGCATTGTTCAATATGCTTCTCTCTCTATTCAGTCAGGCTGGGCTTCTCTTTGGTTTTAGTCTGGATGTAGCTTTGCAAATTTATTTCTGTGGCAGCTTTCCCCATTTCTCTGGTCTCTCAGGTACAGCTTCTTTCTTACTGTGCTGGGCATGGTGGAGGTTTTCTCTCATCGGTAGCCGCTCATAGAAGAGCAAACGGCTATCTCTTTGTCTTCTAGCCAATGGTCATCTTTGTAGCAACTTGGATGGTAGCTTTCTAAAATGGCAGGAACAATTTTCTTATTTAACTTTCAGCTCTGGTCTTCAAAATAATTTTGGCAGCAATAACACAATTTTCACAGCAACAGGAAAAATTAAGACGGATGATGATGGATGGATGGAAAAGGACGTCCTTGATGGATATTTTGGCCCTTTTTTATACTATATTTTTGCCAGTAGTTACCTCATACTTTGAGTCATGCCACATCACCTGATGACTAGTTCGAACTAGCCTTTAACCAAATATCCAGTTAGTAAAATATTTAGTATAGCTAAATCTGGACTTGGAAAGGCTCTATTGTTTTAATTGACGTCATAGTTTTAAAAGATATATTTTCAAGAGAATGGTCCCAGCAATTTGTATAGATTTATGCCTGACTGAATATTATAATTGGTCTTGGTTATAATTTTTAACTAGGTCAAATTTTGGCTAAAGATTTATTTTTGGAACGAAGTGTTAAAACTGATAAAACTTTCTGCTCGAGTATTTTAGGCAAACAAAAGAATGGAAAATTATCTGACTTGGAAATTATTTAAAATTAATACTGACTTAAAATAATTATTTACAACGAATATTGAAAAATAAGTAATATTATAAATTTAAACTTATTATGCTACTATATAGATAAATTTTAATTACACAGTTATGTTTATTTCAGTTTTAACAAATCTAACTGAATATCCTTGTATATAAATATTTGAGACTGTATTTTTTTTATATTTATAATTAATAGGACGATTATATACGCACATACTCGCAATATTATAAGCACAAAGTTTTTAAATTTTTAAGAATTACACGCCATCTGAGTACAACAAATATATACTATTATCGAAGATAATAGGTGAAACAGATATAACTGTTTCACTATGAGCTAGTGACATTGGGCTGGCGGTCAGAATAAAATATATATAAAAAAAATTTTTTTTCTTAACTTACATATCTGCCTACTCTATAAATTTTCTAGGTTCAAATGGCCTAGTGGCGCCCTGTATGGCAGATACGGCAAGACTAGATAATCTCACCCACACCCTGACCATTATAATATATATAAATATTACAAGCATAAAGCTAAACTAGTCAATATATAATTAAAATTACCCTAAATCCAAAATTTAACCAGACCAGCAAAAAATATTAAAACACAACCAAAGATTTTACTGCTACAAGCAGACTTCTCAAGTGTAAAGAACTACAAAAACTACACTATATATATATATATATTAAACATTACCCACAAATCCATTTACTTCCTATCCATCCTTAATATTAAAAGAACTCTTAAATAAGTTAATTGCTTCAGAATAAAAAAATTTCAATAATAAAGATTATTTAATTCTTCTTTTGATTTCATTTCTCTCAAAAAAGACAACCTTAGATCCATCAAAATTAATAGTGTGGCCTGTATCTCTTTCATGAACATTCAAAGCAGAACTAAGATATCTATTTCTAACTCTACATTTATGAACCTTTATTCTTTCATTTAAACTCAAACTACTCTGACCTATGTAGACCTTCTTACAAAAAAAAAAACAAGGGATAAAATATATTACACCAGGAATAGTCCTCCTATCAAAAATTTCCTTTGTATTATTTAATAAATTATTCAATGTAATACCCCTTTTCCAAGAAATTTACTATTCCTACATACAATTTTATAAAAAGACAATTTAAATGGCAAAGAAATAAAATCATATTTTTCTTTAACCTTTACATCCTTACAAATATTACTATTAAATAAAATACTTTTAACAAATTTATCAGAGTATCCAACTCTCAAATAATCTTTATAGAATTGACTTTTCTGAAACAAAGCTACACCACTAGAATTATTTAATTTTTTATTCCTATGACAATAATTCCTTAAAGCAGCTACTTTATGAGATACAGACTGATAGCTATCAGGTTTAATTATAGATCTTAATTCTCTACTTTTAACAAAATGACTGCAGTCAAGCGTTGTTAGCTGAGAGATCATCGCAGCCGCCACGCAAGCAAGTAGTTGGTTGCAGACGGTTGTGGGTTCACGTCCCAGTCAATGCTATGACATATGAAAAAAAAATGACTGCATAGTAAACAATTAGTATCTACATTTCTAATCTCCAAAAGATCTAAAAATTTTAACTTACCAAAATCTAACTCCCCCCCCTCTTTTTTCTAACACATATCTTATAGAAGGATCAAAACAATTAAACTCATTTACAAATTCCTTCAATTTATGATTCTCAACTACAAATAAACAATCATCAACCTATCTGACAAATAACTTTACATATAAACAATTCTTTTTAAAATCATAGGACTAAAATCATAGGCGAATCTATTGTTTGGCTCGAATCTTTGAAAGTTTCTTTATGAGATTTTGTTAATAATTAATTGTCACAACTCTTTCCAGCCACCTTCTCATACATTAAGTAAAAAAAAATTCTATTCATATTCCTAAATTATGTGGGTTTTTTTTTCATTTCTCAAAATATATCTATTAATTAATGATAACAAGTCTATTTTTTCTCTTATAAAAACCTCTCCAATGCTTGCCACATATTTATATCCCTGCCCTCTTTAAGAAATCATCTTTGGCCATTATTTTATTTTTTTGTAATTATTTTCATGCTTCATTTGTAAAAAGTTATTTTCTATTTTTACATCCTCCATTTTTTTATCTTCATTCAAATTTTTTTATCTTATTCTTTATCCTAAATATAAACAAATCCTTTTTTTCTTTCTATTTTTTAATATTTGCATCCTCATTTTTATTAATATATGTATATCCTACTAATTCCCTTCTTTAGCTTATTGAATAATGAAATATTATAAATTAGTTTATTTATGTGCTTCTTTAAGAAATAAGCAAAACTTATCCCGTTTAAGTAAATCCCCATTTCTAATAAACAATTATCTAAAAAAACTAACACCATTATTCCAGAAATCTTGTTTAAATTTGCTATCAAATTTTGCAATAACTTTTTTTCGAAGTGTAAAATCTTTAAATCACATTATCATTTCTTCAGCACCTCAATGTATAACATCATTTGTTTCCACCAATCTGTATGACATTACTATTTTTATTTGTTTTTCTAATACCTTAAATTGCAGTATCTGACAGACACATTTTTTTATATTTTTCTCTACTTTTCTAGGCATTATATTCTTATACCTCCTTAACACTGAACCATCAAATAAAAACTTTCTCCTATTCTTAAATTGCACACACTTCTCTTTCTGTGGCATATCTTTATCATTCTATAAATCAAATTTATCTCCACTTTAAATGCAAAATTTTTCAGAATTACTTCTTGCACTAATAGTAATAGTTAAAGGTACATCATTAAAAATACATCAATCGATCATGATTCACCAAATATTATTAGAGCAAATTTATCTAAATCTATTAAATTCAAACATCCTACTAATCAAAGTTCTTCCAATATAAATTTTCTTAAAGCTCCATATTTTTTTTTAGTTATATAACACCATGATGTTGATAATTTTTTTTAATTAGTAATGTCTTTATTTAATTAAACAATAAGAATTTAAGGTTTCATCAAATATATTGACATTATTCAAAAGTAATTCCTCAGATAAATTCTCATCAACAAAATCCAAAAGTAAAATAATTGATGTTAATATAAAAATGTGTCCAATTTAGATATGCAAAGTTTTCTAGATGTCATTGCTTAATAAGAGCATCTAATTTAGTGAAACTTCTAAAACAAAGATGACATTTAAAAAAATATTTTCTTCATGATCTCATACATTTTATATAACTATTTTTATATAATAGTGATATTAGCGATTAAGCCAATGCACATGCACTTTAAAGATAAATTATAAATGAATATTCTCGATTTTTCCAAACACAAGATAGAGTATTTTAGAAAGAATGGAATGAATCCACCCATTCTTTCAACCCAAACGTTTATGTATGAGCAAATCTTAAGCATGTGGGGATGAGAGCATGAAGGTGTTAAATGATCATTTTAAATTACATTTGTTATGTTTGAACAAGTGACACTTGCGAAATCTTTACAATTTAGGACACGACATTCTTTAGTTGAAATTAAACATATATAATGAGACTTTATTTTATATAGCGCTATGTTTTTTATGTAATAGTGATATTATATATGTTTAATTTCAACTAAAGAATGACATGTCGTAAATTGTAAAGATTTCGCAAGTGTCATTCGTTCAAACATAATAAATGTAATTTAAAGTCATTGTTTAACACCTTCACACTCTCATTTCCACACACTTAAGATTTGCCCAATACATAAAATGTTTGGGTCGAAAGAATGGGTGGATTCATTCCATTCTTTCTAAAATACTATATCTTGTGTCTGGAAAAATCGAGAGTATTCCTTTATAATTTATCTTTAAAGCACATGTGCATTGGTTTAATCACTAATATCACTATTACATAAAAAACATAGCATTATATAAAATAATATCTCATAACTATTTTTATGAAAAAGCAAATTGCAGTTTTCAAATGTACAATGAAAATAGTTAACATTTTTGTGAATTTTAATATGAAATTCCAAAACATTAATTTCTTTAAAACTAATAGCATATATTATAGGTATATAATCAATTTATTTTTTTCATTCTCTTATTCTAGAGAAATTAGATTTTACATTTATAGAATAAAAATGTTAGCTTAAAGATATTCAATAAAAACAATAATAAAAAGACTTTTTTTTTCATTTTCTTAACAACATAAACTAATGGAAATGACAGCATTCACTCTTTTCAATAAATCTTTCTTTACTTCTTGTCTATCAGTAAAGATTCATTTATTAACCAAAATGTGAACAAACCTTTTTTAAAAAATAAATTATGTTCTTTCAAAATCTTAGGTAAGCATTGATATAATACACAATAAGTTCAATATCACCGTGAGAGTGATATTGAAGTTAAAAGCATTGCATAGATTTGCCATATCCAGAGAAAAATATTGCAAGAAAGCTTTAGACTAAATAACATGGATATTTATGTGCAGATGAAAGTAACTTAAAATATAAAATGGGAGAAATTTAGAAAATCATGGCATAAGATCAGATAGAAGATTCAGTTGTGCATGCTTCATATGAGAAGTTAAAGAATTTAGTATTGTGCTAAAATATCTACAAAATTTTATTTTTACTGGTAAAAATTTCATTAAATTTTTGTAACAGAGCAGCAGTAGCTATACTATTTTTAAATTATAATTGAGCTATGCTGTAGCTTTAAGATCATTTAGAAGATTTTTAAATGTATACTCCACACTTTAATAGTTATATTTTGTTATGTTTTACTTGAGTCTTACATTCCCAGAACCTACAAGATTAAAACAGGCAAAACTCTATATGTATTGTCACTCAATGCAAGCCAGAGTAATCAATGGGTACCAGAAGGCTTGTGCATAAAATCCTCATCTAGTGCCTACTCATCCAATATCCCCAGACTAGTTTCTGGCTTGTGGCCTTTATCAGATCCTGATCTAGGTACAATGCTCTTAAATCCAAGGCTCCTCACTGATGAAGGCCACAAGCCAGTCTAGTCTGGGGATATTGGATGAGTAGGCACTAGATGAGGATTTTATACACAAGCCTTCTGGCATCCATTGATTATTGTGGTTTGCACTAAGTGGCAATACATATAGAGAGTTTTGCCTGTTTTAATAACAGTTATAAGCAAGCATAAGAAATAGTGATCATGTGGTGTTTATTAACTTATAAGATTATTAATCATTAACATATTGTAATGATTAATGGGTAAACTAAAATTGAAAAAATTAAACTTACTGCAAATTAGATCTCAAGGGTTCATAAAGTTGATAATGAAAAGCTAGGATAAATTGTGAGTGATAATGTGCTATATATAATCCACCTACTAGATGTAACTGCATAGTGCTTAGCATAAAGCAAAAAAAAAAAACCAACAACTAATTCTTGAAAAATAAAATATCTATATTTATAAATGAATTCATAGTTATGAGTAATAAATAATAATATATTTTGCAATAAAAATATTTTATTTACCAAAAATAATATCAAAAAAATTCATAATGACAAAATGTATGTTAAAAAAATCATAGGAAATGTTCATATTTATTCTTGAATTTATTGTTAGAAGTGTACAATAATAAAGTGGGGAAAAATATTTTGCAATAAAAAATATGTATTAAATAAAAGGTAGTTCAAATAGAAAATATGTATTATTTATAAAATAAGCAAAAGGTAGCCTATATACAAAATATATATGAGAGAAAAATAAACATTGCTTTGAGAGCAAATGTAAACATTTGTTTTGGATTTGCATTTCTGCACAGATTTTATTTATCATCGATATATATTTTTTTGTTAAATAACTGATATTTGTTTAATAAAAAAATTATTTTATTGCAAAATATATTATTTTCTTGATTTTATCTAATATTCTCTTGGAACCTTAAATTTAAAAGTAAATATTATTTGATTTAATTTTTGTATCTTTCAATTGGAAGTATTGCACAGCTCCATTAAGTAGATAGACTGTTTTCTTATTGACACTTAATTGTGTAAAGAGAGTGACAATCAATGACAAGCTACCATTGTTTGATCATATTATTCCACTGCATAGCTGCAACACTTGCTATGAGAACATAGATACATTAACATAACAAATGATATTCTGTCTGCATTTGCAGATCTAGTCATATTACAGTCTCTAGGCCATTAAAAAATAAACAAATTTTCAACTGGTAGTTATTAATTACATATAAAAAGAAGGTATAAAAAAACTACATAAATTGATGCTGAATATTCTTATTACTGACTACAATTAAAATATCTTCAATATTATTTTTGAATAGGTTGCTTTTATTCATGGATGAATCATTATCAGAGTCTCAGTCTGAAATTGTAGATATCTTTTTATTACTGAACAAATGGTATGATTTATATATTTCTTTTATTGATTTAGTAAAGATATTTGGATCAATTAATTTAAAATGTTTGGGGACAATAATCAAAATTAGTTGACTGTGCATTAAATTTTTATATATATTATATAGCTTCTATATTATAATATAATGCAAATAACATGGTTGAAAATATGAGGCATTTATGTGAAAAATGGTGTTAGTTTCAACAATGTTTTATGTTTATAAGCTTGTTATTTTTGGGAGTTTTTAAATCTACTATTGTAAAAACATGACTTCATTGAATTAGGCATGTGAACAAAATGTATAATAATAAATATAAAAATATATTTTATAGAAATATTTTTTTTTTTTTTTATAGGAGAGACAGATTCCATTTACTTCTCAAAGAATATCTTAAAAACATTCCTAAGAGGTGAAGTATTAATTGTTTTATGGTTGATAATAGAATAAGAAGGAAAATTACAATTAGGCAAGATATTGGAGTTTTTCAGAACCCTTTAGACAAACATTAAAATATTAATTGCAAGATATCATTTATGCAGACCCAACATGTGAATAATTGACATACTTATATTTCATAATCATAACAAAGTTCATTTTCAATTTTATATTTTTGCTTTTCTCTCAATATTTTTTTCTGAATTAGAATAGTCACATTTATTTACGACTTTGTTAAATATGATGATAACATATAAATATTTGTTTGCATGTTTACATCACAATATATATATATATATAATGTTAGAATGATTACATTGATATACAGATGCTCTTATAAAATATTTTCAGAGCAATAGCGAGGCAAAATATTTAAATGTTAATCGAAAATCACTGAAGGCTTACAGTATACAGTATTCATAATATTTTCACAAATATGCAGTACAATTATGTTTCGAAGCTTTTGACGTAATTTGAACTCGATGATTTAGCACGGATTTATTACAATCTACTTATTATTAGAACGAGAATGTAATTGTTAATTAAATTTTTACTTTTTTTTTCTATTTTTTTTTTTTTTTTTAACGTACATTTATTTAGCACAAGGTTTTAAATTGTGAGAGGTCTAAAATAAAGAAGATCGGAGCAACAAAACATTTCGGTAAAAAATAGTATTTAAAAATGTTCCGTTGCATTGTTTATTAGGTATACAATATTGCCTTTAATTAATATATGCTTCCATTTTTTATGCAATCAATTCGCAGTATAATATAAATATCAGATTTTTAAAAAAAAGTTTCACTTATATTTCGCATAATACAAAGCAATAATTTGACAATAATAATACTTACATTCACCTAAAAGTTAAAACAAATACAATGTTATATTTATAAAGATTTGGGGATATTATAAGAGTATATACGATCATCTTACAATTATGTAGATTTTGTGGGAGTTGCATATTGCTTGGTATAAAACACATTGGTGATATTTATTAGAGAAGGTTTAAAATTTTACAGAATGATAAAATGTTAAATAAATAAAAGACTGTTATAATCACGTGACATGTATGTCCACTAGTCTTACCATGTTTGATTTGTATAAACCATTAGAAAACCTATCTTTCACTTTTACCAATTTGTTTTTTTATCTTCTATTTTTTTACTTTTAGAGTTATGATAACTAAAATTAAAGTTTAAATTCTGATTTAAAAAAAATTGTCTTAAGATATATAATAGTCTGTTGTGATTATCTATAGTATGACAGAGTAATATTCCTCGTGATTTAAAAACAACGAACAACTTTGTAAATTAGAAGATATTTAGTAAGTATATTTATAGTACAAAACATATATACATACAATATTTTATGTACAGGAGTATATTCAAATATTAAGCTACAATGTTTCACCTCTGTTAAGAATGATGAACTATGCAAGTCTAGCTGTTAGTGGTATAGCTAATGTTTGTGAAGAATGTTGTGATTTCTCTTTACAACCATAATATTTATTACCTATGGATAGTTTATCTTCATACAGATATAATGATGACTATTGCTACAGCTTCTTGATTCAGGTTTGTATATGTCTTACTGCCAGTATTGTGAACAATGAATATATTGGCCATTCAGTGGCTAAACCTTTTAAAGTTAGTCTATTTCTCTTTCTAATGGACTTCAATATTTAGCAAGATCCCAATCCTCACTGAAAACAATCAAGTAGTCTGTGTATGCCACTGATTATTTATTTCCTTTTATAGATGTTTTATTAGTTATTGTAACTTGAATCTAGTTTTGATAATATTGTAGTAGAGCAATGAGCATAAAAATAAATAGAAATCCAAATATATAAACCTCCCTATGATATATAGAAAGAATAATTTTATATGCCCACACAAGCAGAACAATTTTGTTTTCTGTCAGTCGTGTATGATATAAACAATAAGAAAAACTGTTAATATTTTAAATGGTTTAATGCTTGTATAAAATTATTATACACACGTCTATGCAAGTTAAGTAAAAACGAATATGTCAAATTTTAAGGCATTATTAATTAAAACATGTATCTAAAAAATATTAATTCAGATTTTCTTTTTTGTAACTTATAAAAATTCTTTTTTACTTTTGCTAAAAAAAATCCAGATTTTCTAAAACAATCATGAATTTGGAGGGAAAGAGATCTCACTCTAACATTCTTTTAAATAAGTTTTTAGTTACCCTTATGAGGAGAGACAAAAAATAATAATTCTAGAAACTATCATGGATTTATTAAACTTCAGTATCAACTGTCAAATTTAAAAAAAAATAAAGGATTATAACTGAAACTCTATGATGCATATATAAAATAATAAGACCAATAAGACAAATATAAAATTACATATTGATAAAATTAAAGTATAAAAAAATTACACATTAATAGATAGAAATATAAAACTACAAAATTAACAAAACAAAAATTACATAGACTTATGCATCACTGGCTATGTAAAGATTTTACCTTAAGACCATAGTGATGTGAGTATTGGGTTATTACTTTCTGTACTGATTATATATAAATGCATAAGTGTATGTCTAACATATAGATATAATTTACAAGAGGCTTTTTGTTTCATGGTTGATGAGAACTGCATTATTGATATGATGCTACTTAGGATGTCATCAGTTGGCTAATTTTGGAGGTCAGTTGGCAGGTTAATTTAGCATATGTTTGCTATAGGTTCATGCTGGAGAAGAAGCTCATATTTTGGGTACCTTAGCAGCACATAATTTTAGATATAGTCAGTGGAGTAAGTTCTGATTTCATTTTCAAGACAAGTATATGTAAATACAGCAGGATCAAAACACAAGTAGAGTAAGCAGAATCTGATGAATTAAGCAGACTCATTAAACAGAATCTAATGAAGCAGAATAATTAAATGATTTTTAGCTGTTCTTATATAAACCCTCTATTCATTGTTACCCACTCAGAAATTTAAGGAATTGCTCTAATCAGCAAACTAGTGATTAAAATATTTTTACTTAGATAAGCCAGCAAATTTTTAATTAGTTACAAAATTCAAAATTTATAATTTCAGTAATTTAAACTTTTTCCAGACAACAATTAATGAAAGAAAACTGCATTTGTCAAGCATTGGTGGTCGAGAGGTCAGCGATGGTTGCTTTACAAGCAGTTGCCCTGGGATAGCGGGTTCGCTTCCCAGCTGATGCTATAACACATGAGAAAAAAAGAAAACTGTATTTTGTTAAGATTTTAATTAAAACAATCTGATTAGAATCAATAAAAAAAAATTTTAAGATTAAGTATTGTTTCTGGATTATAAAAAATATTTACAAAAAAGATAATAAATTTGGTTATGAAGTTCACTTTTTAAAAAAATTGTTACATTGAAATAGGCTGAGATATCTTTAAAACCTTTTTACTATTAGTGTGTACATGTATATATATACTGCACTCACCAAAAACACAACTTAAATAATAAAAAAACACAAATTAAAATTAAGTTTGCTTAATTAATACTAATACCAACATATAAATTAATACAGAGATAGGCACAGCATCTCAGTATATTATAATTTTGATGAAAAAAATTCAAAAATGAAATGCATTTGGAAGCACTCAAATAAAGGTACAGAAGAGCTGGATTCTATTTTAATTAACAGAAAATATGTACTTCAAGTCCATGCACTTAATATATTCTAAATAAAAGCAAAACTCTCCATACAGTAGTGCCACCCTGTGCCAAACAGAGTAATCAATGGATGCCAGAAGGCTTGTGCATAAAATCCCTATCTAGTGCCTACTCATCCAGTATCCCCAGACTAGTTTCTGGCTTGTGGCCATCATCAGTGAGGAGCCTTGGATAGGAGAGCACTGCACCTAGATCTTAGGATCTAATGCAACTCTCCAGAAGCCACCTTTTAACTCTGCTACAAAACTATGTGAATGAAATTGAAAACACAATAATATTTTCAACAATTATGTGCTAGTATAGAGATGGTGATCATGTGATATTCTAAATAAAAAAATAATAATCAATTAGTGAGATATAAGATATGCTTTAATGCAAAGTTAGAGAACACAAAATATTTTTAAAAAATGGTCCTAACAATTAAATAACTCTAAGCTTTAAATAAATCATTTTTAAAATGTATTAGGTTTCAATAATAGCTATAACTGAATTTAATAGCACATTCTACTAAAAATAGTTACACAGTTAGTCAGTTTAACAAAGCAATAATTCATCAATAAATGGTCAACTGAGATAAGAAAATATAGAAGAAGAATAAGGGTAAATATTTAAAAATAACCATTTAAAAAATCTAGAATTATGTAAATTGATGCAAAAAAGAGTTAATGATGATATATGAAAATATAATGGTGAATAGACAAGAGTAATTACAGAAAAAAGATGCTTAAGACTTAAAAGTGTAGCACAATATTTTGATATTGGAAGAAAAATAGTTTTAGAAAGAAAAATAAAAAAATAGCACTATTAGATGGATGATAATATAAATTGTGTTGAAATTCCAAGTACTTTAAATAAACAGGCAAAATTCTCCATACAGTAGTGCCACCCTGTGCCAACCAGAGTAATCAATGGATACCAAAAGGCTCTTACTCTGGTTGGCACAGGGTGGCACTACTGTATGGAGAGTTTTACCTGTTTAATAACAGTTATGTGCTAGCATAAGAGATGATGATCATGTGATGTTTAGTACTTTAAATAAAGTGGTGAGACATACAATGTTTTAAAAAAAATGAATTATTATCATAACATAAAAAAATCTGGTGAAAAAAAATAAATTGTTGGAAAGTCTACATACCAAATAAAATCATTAAAGACATTTGAAAAAAAAATTACAAACAATAAGATCATTACAATTCATTTACTGAAAAGTCTTGAATTCAATGTGATCAAATAAATAGCAAGATTTAAAAGTCATTATAACAGTACATCATATATAAGTATTAATAGAAGTTATAGAAAGTATCAATGAGTATTACTTGTTATTTTACAATATATTTACACATTATAAAAAACCATCTGACTCTAAAAGTATTTCCATTGTAATTAAAACTTTGGAACATCAAGACATAGATGCAGAATAGTAACATATTATGAAATTTTTTTTCAAAATTTAATAGTAATGTTTAGAATACATGTTGACAATAAGCTGTAGTAGTTATAGTTCATCAGTATTGTATTTGACCTTTATTTGATTATATATCTCTGGATCATCATCTCTTTTTTTTAAATTTATTGTAACCCCACTGAGCCGAGTCGTTTAGAGTCTCTTATTTATAGTTCATTTTATATCATTTCAATTTTATTCCATTTCTTTTCATCTCTTTTATATCTTTCCATCATCTCATTTCATTTCTCCTTCCTTTATTCTATCTTCTTCTTATATCTCTCTTTCATATCTTTCCATCATCTCATTTCATTTCTCTCTCCTTTATTCTATTTCTTTTCATCTCTCATTTTTCATATCTTTCTATCATCTTAGCCATTTAAAACATTCTTTTCTCATATCTTTCTATCATCTCATTTCATTTTTTTCTCTTCTTTATTCCATCTTCTTCTTATATCTCTCTTTCTCATATCTTTCTATCATCTCAGCCATTTAAAACATTCGTTAAGAGTTTCTTTTCCATCATCTCATTTCATTTCTCTCTCCATTATATATATCATTTTTATTACTTTTCCCATTTCTTTTCCCTTTCAATTCTTTTCTTTTCCATCATTTATTTTTACCATTATCATTACCTCTATTTCATTATTAGCATTATTTTCCTTCTTTTCTCTTTCTCCCATCTCTCTCTAATTTTATTTTTACCTCCATTTCATAATTTTCTCCCTCTATTCTCTTTCTTTTTTATTTTATTTTCTTTTCTCTCTTTCTCTATCTCTTATTCTATCAGGTTACAATTGGCCTCTCTCATTTCATTTTCATCATTTATCATTATTTAGCATTATTTCTTTTCTTCTTCATCTCTCATTTCTTTATTAGCATTATCTCTTCTTCATTTCATTTCTCTCTCTCTATTTTAAAAGGTTACAATATATATATATATATATATATATATATATATATATATATATATATATATATAAAATCTAACATGATTATATACTTTACTAATTATCGCTGCCGTTTAATCCCTTTTTTAACAAAAGCACACACCTTTTTTTCAAATATATATGACTTATAAAATATAATGTTGTCTTCCACTACATCCAATCAAAAATTATTCACTCTCTTTTTTTAAAAAAAAAAAAAACTTTATTTATCCAATATTTCGACCACTTTATTTGTAGTCATTTTTAAGGATCTACAAAATATATATTTACATCTTTATAATTATCAATACAATTAAAAATAAATTAAAAATTATAAAAATGCATCTATCCTTATCATTAAAAAACCATAATATTTTTTTTCCATTTATCAATGCATCTTTTTTACATATACTACATTTTATATAAACTATATTTACTTAAAAAAAATATTTGTAATTTTTTTTAAAAAAGAGGTATATATGTTTAAAAAAAAAGAAAAATGTTCAGGGAGTAAATAAGTAAGTGTAGTGTATATATAATATAGTATATATAAAAAAGATGTATTGATAAATGAAAGGAAAATGTTTTTTATGATAAGGATAGATGCATTTTTATAGTTTTTATTTTATTTTTAATTGTATTGATAATAATAAAGAGATAAATATGTATCTTGTAGATTCTTGAAAATGACTATAAATAAAGTGGTCGAAACATTGGATGTTTAAACATATATATATATGGTTATGGAAAAAATAAATTTTTTGGAAAGAAAAAAAAGTGTATATTTTTTGATTGGATTTAGTAAAAAGAACATTATACTTTTCTTTCTTATTGCATTACTAAATGTATACCATATAATATTAAAAAAGTGTCAATTTATTAATATAAAAATAAATTATGTTGGAGAAATGAAGAATTCAATATACAGAAGACTGTTACAATATAAATATAAAAATTCACCAAATAATATCTTTTAATTGTACATTATTGTTATCCATTTTTATCCTTTTTTACATTCTACATTTATTAATTAAAATATTTCTTATATATATTCTATTTTTATTTTTAACTTAATATCTTTTATACTTTACATTATTACTACTACTACTACTACTACTACTACTACTACTACTACTACTGCTGCTGCTGCTGCTATTGCTACTGCTGCTGCTGTGGCTGCGGCGGTGGCAACTGTGGCGGCACCTGCGGCTGCTGCTGCTGCTGCCGGTTTTCTAGTGTAAAGATGTGTTTACTTGTTCTCTTGATTTTTTAACTTTTAAAATTTTTAATGATGGATTCATGTTCTATTTGTAAAGAACTTTTACCAAAAAATGGTAATTTCGTATCCTGCTTTGGTTGTACGTCCGGTATGCACTTTGCATGTGCATCATTGAGTGATACTACTTACCGAAGAATGTCTATAAAAAAGAAGCAAGAATGGAGGTGTGCTGCTTGTAGAGTTAGTTTTTCTAAGGCTAGTGATGTTTTGGATTCATCTATGACTGCTAAAAATTCACCTGATTTAATTTTGGAGGAAATTTTCGATAAATTAAAATTATTGCTGGTGATTCACAACACAATTTCAGAGTTATCTCAAGCAGTTGCTAATTTGTGGACAGAAGTTATTTCTTTACGTGAAAATGTGTATCGGAATAATCAAGAAATAATTCATCTTTCTAATTCTTGTACTTCAAATGAGAAAGAGATTTTGTTACTGAAAGATAAATTACATTCTATGGAACAATTTAATCTGGATCATGAAGTTGAAATACAGGGTTTGCCTTTTCAAGAAAATGAAAATTTGCCGTTAATTTTAATTAATGTGGTGGACAAGCTCGGTGTTTCAGATGTCACTATTGATTTGGAAAACGTTTTTCGTACAAAAAATAAATCAGGAGCTCCAGGTTTTGTTGTAGCTCAATTTAAATCACGAAATTCTGCCATACAGGTTTTAATAAAAAAAAAATCTGTTTTAACAGTTTCTCAAATTTTGCCTGGGGTTAATAATAACAAACGTATTTATATTAATCAGCGTTTGACTCCATTCAATAGAAGGCTTTTATGGTTGGCGAAACAGAAGTTACGTTCTGGTCAAGGTTTTGCTTTTATTCATAATGGATCGATGTATGTGAGAAAAGATTATAATTCTTCTCATGTTTTAATTAGAAATGAAAGTGATTTGGAGTCATTCTGAAATTTATTTATTATGATAAATTCTGATTTGATTTCTCAGGAAAAAGATTTTGCTTCACTTAAATTATTTCATTTAAATATACGTAGCATTAGATGTCATTTTGATGAACTTGTAGTTTATTTAAATAATTTTCCTTTATTTCATTTTGATATAATTGTTTTAACGGAAACTTGGATTTCTTTACAAGAACAAAAATTATATAGTTTGAATGGCTATACGAGTATACTTTCTCCTCGTATGCATTTACGATCTGGTGGTGTTATGGTTTTTATAAAAGCTGGTTTAGACTTTTCTTTCATTATTCCAACATTTAATACTGCAGAATGTATTTTATTAACTTTGAGACTTCCTAAATGTGTGCTTTCTATTTTGGCTATATATAGATCATGAACAAGTAAAGTCTTGGATTTTGTTACTGAACTTGATTCTTTGTTATTAGATTTGGGTTCAGAATCTGCTGTTTTAATGGGTGATCTAAATATTGATTTGTTAAATAATGCTTGTAAGTCTACTATAGATTATTTAAATTTACTTTATAGCTATGGCTTTAGTCAAACGCTTTTTTCACCTATGCGTATAACTCCTATATCTCAATCTCTTTTAGATCATATTTTTGTTAGATTAAACCGCTGATTCGTCTCTTTCTAAATTATTTCTTACAGATCATTTTGCTACTGAATTAAAAATATTGAATTGTATGGATAATATTAATGTTTGTACATATGTTGAAAAATTATCTTTTTCTAAATTGAATTATTTATTATCTGTTCAGAATTGGGATGAGATTTTTATGATAGATAATGTAAATGATGCATTTTTGGGGTTCCAAGCTATTTGTTTAGATTTAATTGCTAAAGCAAAGTTTCATTTAAAATTGACAAGTAAGAATAGAAGAAGATCTCTTTGGGTGACAGATGCGCTGGTATGTAAAATTAATCAGAGAAATGTGTTAAAAGCTTTGGATGGCTCATCAGATGTTTTAAAAAAACTTAATGTTGAAATTAAGTCTGATATTAGAAAGTTGAAGTTTAGATATTATCAAGAATTTCTTAGTGATAAAAATGTTTCTTTGAAATGGAGAACAATAAATTCTTTGATTAAAAAATCTTCTCCTGATCGTATTAAATGTATTAAATATAATGAAAATTTAATTGAGTTACAGAATAATGAAAAATATTTAGCTGATCGGTTTAATGAGTATTTTGTAAATTTATCGATGCATGATGTGCCTGAGCAGATTTTGTCTTCTTATTCAAGTTTGAATTCTTTTTTATATTCTGATGTTTCTGAATCTCAGTTGTCTGTAGCAATTGATAGTTTAAAAAATGTCACTTCTTTTGGACTAGATGGTATAACACCTAAGATGCTTAAAGAAAATAAGGTTGCATTTTTGCCTGTTTTAGTTCATTTATTTAATTTATCTTTGCAGTCTGGATCATTTCCAGAATGTCTGAAAGTTAATGTTATTACTCCTGTTTATAAAAAGGGTGATTCTACTCTTATGGTCAATTATAGGCCAATTGCTATTATTTCTGTTTTTTCTAAATTATTGGAAATGATTGTTAGGGATCAAATGTTGTCATTTCTGTTTAAAAATAAAATTTTATCTGACTATCAATATGGTTTTCTTCCTGGCAGAAGTACATTAGATGCTTTAAAACATCATGTTCAGTATTTAACATCTTCATTGGATCAGGAACTTAAAACATTGGCTATTTATCTTGATTTATCTAAAGCATTTGATTCTATTAATCATAATATTTTGATTAAGCGTTGCTACTTGTATGGTTTTCGTGGATCTATTGGTAGTTGGTTGAAGAGTTATTTAAATGATAGGAAACAGTTTACTAATATTTATAGTACTATCAGTGATGTGGTCTTGATTAATTCTGGAGTTCCGCAAGGTTCAGTACTTGGTCCTCTATTGTTTTTAATTTATATTAATGATTTATTTTCATTGAAGTTACATTCTAAGATTTTTGGTTTTGCTGATGATATTGCTTTATCTTGCAATGCTGTTTCTTATAATTTTCTTGAAAAATTAGTGAATGAGGATTTGGACTCAATTGGTAAATGGTTGGCATATAATTCATTGTTGGTCAATTTAGATAAAACAAAAGCTATTCTTTTTTCTTACAAGCGTACTTTTTTTTCTCTTAAGATTAAAATTTGCTGTAAGTATATTTTGCATTATAATAGTATATGTACTTGTGAGAATATTCCTTTGGTAGATAATTATTGTTATTTGGGAATATATATTGACTCCAGATTGTCCTGGACAAATCACATTACCTATCTTTGTCAACGGTTACGTAATTTAAACTATATGTTTTATTATTTAGTTAAATTTCTTCCTAGGTCTGCTCTCATTTTTATTTACATTGCCTGTTATCAGAGTATTTTATCTTACAATATCATTATTTGGGGTAATGCTTCTCCACATATTTTATCTTCTTTGCGTGTTTTGCAAAATTATACTTTGCGCATTATTTTTGGTAGATCTCGTTCCTCTTCTGTTCGAGATATTTATATTGCATTTGGTTTATTTGATGTAAATCACTTATATCAATATAGAGTTATTTTTGATATTTTTTGTGCTAAACCTTTTCTGAATTCTAAAGTTTATGTTCTAAATACTCGTCTTTCTAATAAATCTCAATTACCTTTACCAAAATTTTCTAAGGAATCTAGTAGAAGACAATATGTTTATTCTGGGTCAAAGTTGTTTAATAAATTTGTATATGAGTGTTCAATTGATCTGAATAATATTTCTTATATATCATTCAAAAAATATTTGTGTCAATGGTTGTGTAGTATGTATTAATTTTGGCATTTATTTTATTTATTTAATTAATTTTATTTATTTCCTAAACTGTTCTTTTGAGTTTTTGATTGTATTTTTATTTAATTTATTTTTACATGTAAATTCCACACACAAAATTTTTCTTGTTTGGAGTTTTTAAATATTTGTGATGTACTTTGTTTTATTTCATAGAATAAATCAATTGAATTGAATTGAATTGATTATTATTATTATTATTATTATTATTATTATTATTATTAATAATAATAATAATAATAATAATAATAATAATAATAATAATAATAATAATAATAATAATAATAATAATAATAATAATAATAATAATAATAATAATAATAATAATAATAAATCAGCATTTATTTTTTTATAGCGTCTGTATACAATTGTAATCACATTCATATCGGCTTTTTTCAAACCAAATTGTGCAAACGCTTTTTGAGAGTGTTAAATAATAAATGAATAACCTCTGACCCATACAAGATATAGAATTTATGCAGCAATAAAAGGAATCCTCTTATTACTACGACTCAAATATTTATATATGAGCAAATCTGAAGTACTGGCACAGAAGGTGTGACTATAGAACAGTCACTTTGAATTACTATATATAACTTTGTTTATAATTTATTTATTCAATAATTTATAATCTATTTTAATTTATAATATAATTTTAAATACCTTTTATATCTCCTAACTTTAATGCTAAATTCAAATTTAATTTTTTTAATTGTTATACTTATAATTACATTTACATCAATTGATATTTATAATTTATTAATTCCATAATTTATAATCTATTTTAATCTATAATATTATTTTAAACACATTTTTTAAAGTCACCTTTACATCTCCTAGCCTCAACTGCTAAATTCAAATTTTAAAAATTCACCATTATACCTTTAGTACACCCTCCTTTCATTCTACACCTATATTATTAGCAGCTCTCTCTTTTAATTTTTTATATAATTAAATTTTTAATTTTTTTTAATTTTATATCAAATTTTTTTTCAGGCCCAAATCTCTATTCAAAACTGGCTTCATATTATTAATATAAATAGCCTCTTCATAATATTTAAAAGTTAAATATTATAAGAATAAAATAAAATAAAGAATAAAAATAGAATATATATATATATATATATAGGAAATATTTTAATTAATAAATATAGAATGTAAAAAAGAGTAAAAAAATAATAAAGTAAATTAAAAGATATTATAAGAAGTATATATTTGTCAAGAATTGGTGGTCAAGAGGTCAGTGACAGCTGCTTTACAAGCAGTCATCCTGGGTTAGTGGGTTCACTTTTCGACTGATGCTATGACACATGAGAAAAAAATTATATGTTCATGTATATTTATATGTATATATCTATATTATGTTATAGTTCTTAAGAAGATTGCTGGGGAAATTGAAACTGTAAACTGTAAAAAAGGGTGATAAATAAAGCATTGTGTAACAGTAGTAAAGTGCAAGTACAATTTAGTATTATATGGTATACATTTGGCAATTCAATAAGAAAGAGTAGTTATTATACTTCTTGAAGAAAATGTTTGATGATGAAGATAATTATATATATATATATATATATATATGTGTATGTATTGTAACAGAGGGACAGATAAAATAAAATATATAAGGTTTACATAAATCACATGTTATCCTAGCTAAATATAATATAATAGATTATTTAATGATAATGATGATTTAAAGTATATAGAGAGAATAAATCTATATGTTTTATTTAAGATACATTAAGAAAATTGTGTCTCATACAGTTGCGATGATAAGGGAAAATTTATAACATTTTAGCCACACTTTATCATAAGTGATGACTGAGTTTCAATCTAGCTTATAAAAATATAAACAAAATCAAATATTATTTAAGAATTCTACTTAGGAAAGACTATTTTTAAGAGTAGCATAATATAGTAATATATTTAAATATACTATCTCTGTATATCTTTATTCTATCTATGTATGCTTTAATGCACATACTACTCATAAAATTATTCAAAATGTCAGAGATAATTATTAATTATTAAAGTATAATACTAACAACGATTTTGTTCATCATTATTAAAAAAAAGCAATTAAGATTTTGTTATTGTTTATTAAGGTTAGAGTTATATTTGAACTAGTCCCATTTTAATAAATGATTATTAGTAATAATCATTAACGTATTTATCTGAAGTAGTTAGTGTAAAAGTTGTGAGTATGAAAAATTTGATACTTATAAATCAAGAAAAATAAATTGTTTATTAGAAGAAAATAAAAATAACATAAATTCAAACTTAGAATTAAAAAATATATAATTATCATTGTAGGCAGGACATACATATTTAGATTTATATAAAAGTATTATGCACTTTATTTATTCACATCTGATATCTTCGTTGAGAAAATAAAAAAAAATAAAAAAAATTTCTTCTCAACTTTTACTATAGCAAAAAAATTCTATATCATTATAATATTATTTGTAAAATATGCACTTTTCAATCTATGCAAAAAAAAAGTATTCTAAAGATTTTAATTGTTAACTATTATGATAAAATATGTGTGCAATTTAGAACACAGGCACATAAGTATAACTTTTTATTTTTGCCGTTTATAATTTTTGAGTTTTAAGATAAAAAAATAGATCAAGCATGAATAATGCAGATAATGCTCATATTTAATTAATTTCAACATTCACTTTTCTTGTCACTTATGATCATAGTCATAGTTACAACTGAATTATATATTTTTATTGATATGAGTAACTTTTTGTTTTGTTTTCTAATATTGTGGTAAATTTCCATCAATCAGCAATTAGCATATCAGACTTCAACATTTCTGAAAAAACAAATTTCATCTATAATTGTAATAAAAGAATGTTAATCAACATCCATCAATATGTGAGAATAAATTTTTTCTTCTTCTATTCAAGATAAGTGAATTCAAACAACATTATTTATTCACAATGGTCACTGTTTTATTATAGAGACCCTTAAATTAATAGCAAAATAATAATAATAAAAGGTTTAACTTCCATTCAAATATATAAAACCTATGACTTAAACAACATAAATAATATATCTATTCTAAAAATAATAATAATCCTGATAAAACGTTTTTTTTCATACTCAAATTACTACCATTAATTATTTATTTTTGTAATTTTTATTTTAATAAAAAAAAATATTTACATTAATATCTGAGGTGGCTAGTATTAATTTAGTCAAAATATGATAGAATTTAACTAATTAAACACCAATTCAATTAAAAGAAAACATTATACAAAACTAAAGAAGATAAAGAGAAGGTTAAGTTACAAGATAGCTTAAGAAATTGTAAAATTAGGAAAGATGCCTCAATATCATGCTTTAAATATGAACTTATAGGTAAGAATTTAAGATTTGCTATTGAGCAATTTTCTTTATCACTTTATAAATTTTGATTTGTTTATATTAATATTTGAAATATTCATTGTCTATTTAAATAGTCATTGTGTTTGAATATTGACTTTGTTTTCTTTTGGTACATACTTGATAAGTATTTTTATAATTAAACTTTAGTAATTTAATGTATTGATAAAAGTAGAAAAAGCTTTCTTATTTATATTTTGGCTGTTTTAATGAAATCCTCTAATTAAATAAATTATACACTATTAATTTCAAATAAATCATAGGAGTTTATTAATAACTACACATTACTTAAATTATTATTATTCATTGTCAACAATATTTTTAATTATCAACATTATTTTTAATTGATATCAATCTACTATGGTATGAAGATCTCTCCAAGTTTAACCCAGCTTCTGTAATTCACATTCTGTGTTCACATAATTTTAATAAATCTCTTTTTCTCATTTATTTTACATAACAATTCTCTATAGATCCTTTACAGTCTTTTGAGATCCAGTTTAAGATTTTAGTTGTCCACAAATTATCATTTCTTCTAGTGACATATTTATTCTCTGCTTCAGCCTCTTAATTCTTTAAATAATGTCAATGATATTTATTCTATCATTCATATATTTTATTTTTGATTTCCATTTGTTATTTCATTATACATTTATCCATACTTTGATGTATGGCCTAAAATTTCTTTACTACTCTTTTATCAAGCATCCAAATTTCAGATCCATAAATAAGCATTGGTAAAGCATATTTGTTTAAATGTTCCTTTTTAAAAACACATAGGACATATTTTTATTTAGCATCCATCCAGATAAATTTCCATTCTGTATGAATAACCTTACACTGATATTTTTATATGTTAATTTACTGTAATTCATTTATTATCAATTTTTTATTCTTCTGAGAAATCCAAAAAATATTATTTTAGACATTTTATATTTATTTTTAGTTTTTGTTTTTGCTGTTTTGCATTTATTTGATAATTCTTGTAACATTTTTTTTGTAGTATTATATGAAAATAACTATCATCTCATCTACAAAATGTAGATGACATAAGTAAAATCCATGAAGCCATAAAATGTTTCTCATAAAACTGTTTCAAAAAGTTTTGGAAAGATGGAATCAGTTTAAAATTTGATAATGTTCTGGGTTTATATTATGGATATTTCAAAGTTTTAAATCCCACCAAAATGGTTATAGAATCTAATCCCTTTTCATGATCTACAAAAATCATTTGATTTTTAAGCATTATTCTTACTATTTTAAATGTTAAATTATTTACTTTCAGAGATGAATTACAAGAAAATGGCATGCTACCATTTATGATATTAAAGTTCTGTGTTTTTATACAGAAAAAAAATGAGTAAGTAAATATCTAAGTTTATTATGTTTTAAAGCATATCTTGTGTATACAATTTTTATTTATTATTTAATAGTAGTATATAAATGGCAACTACAAATGACAAATGTGTTTTTATTTTCTAATTCTTCTAATGAACTTAAGATTTTCTATTTATTAATTATTAGCTTATTCAATTAAAGAAAAATGCACATTTTTTCACTTCCCGTCAGTTAGAATAATAAATAGTGCCCTATTTCTAAAATTATTTCTCAAGCTTTTATTTTGTCACTAAGATAGACAGAGAGTTGAGATATTCTTTTATTAGAGGAAGCGATTATTTTATAGTGAAATGATTAAAAACTAATATCTCTTTTTTAAAATAATGGTTTAAGTGCAACAAATAGGAAATACAGGTTATAAAAAATGCATAACTGCAAGGAATAAAATAAAATTGCAGGTTGTAAATATAGGTAAAATTAGAAGATACAAATTTTTAAAAAATTAAAAATTAGAGCATTAAACAGCAAATAGATATATAGGAAACATGAATGGATAATATAGAAAATGAAAAATTAATCTAATACAACTATAATCAAAAAATAAATGTCAGAAATCTTCCAAGCTAGACAAAGGAGTGAATAACAGTAGTTAAAAATAGGAAATATCCAAAAAAGAAAATTGCAAGGAACTCAAGAAAACTTTAGACTAAATAGTTAATTAAATAACAAAGAAAAATGTGACTTAAACATTAGAAAATATTAAAAGATTTTTGAATCAATAAATAAACTGAAAAAAAAAAACTCGACTATTACAAGGGTTTTAAAATCAAATAAATGATGACAATGAAGAACAAAACCTTAAATTATTGTGCATTAAAATGTTCATACCATTCATATAAAAATGTTGATCAAAGGTAATCCTGGGCAGTTTGACACAATCGTAATGTGAGTGTTAAATTAAGAATTTTAGATCATTTTCTAGTTATGTAAGCCAATTAAATTGATACTAAGAGTTGCAATGATAAAATAAAAATAAAGATAATTAAAAGAGACCATAATCACTGCATATAAAATTATGTTAATTAAAATTTTAGGAATAAATGTAAGAGGGATGAATTCACATAAAAGAATTCAGGCTATTAATGCATGGATTGAGCAATACTGCCCACATATAATATGTCTCTCAGAGATCAAATTGCACAACAATTCTGAATTAGATATAGGTAGACTTCTCAGTAAATTTGGGTTTGTCATGCACTCTATATCAAACTCTCCCACTACAGGAGTGGGGATTCTCATACACAATAAATCTCCAATTACCACATTTAAAGTACTACACATCAACCAAAACTTAATAATAGTCACCTTGATCTATCAGGCATTCTCGATCAACATGTACCTATACCTATCCACCAATCCACATTCCTCTGTGGTGTCTGTGGACTTCAACATGAAATATAAAGAATTCACTAGTAAATATTTACATTTTATCAGTCCAAATCTAATTAATGAGTGGAGAAGGCTTCTTTCCTTTGGATGCATTCTCCTTTTACATAATGAAATATAACTGACTCGTAGATCTAGTTTTTATTCACCAGACCTCCATTTTAAAATAAAGCCAAATCTCCAGCCAGTGGTTTTTTCAGATCGCTTTGCACTAAATATAATTTAGAAATATATTTGCAGCAACATTCAAACCTGAAATGTAATAACCACCTTCGTATACTACTTAAAAACACAGCCGCAGAGTGGTGGTGTCAGAGGCATATATATATATATATATATATATAAAATCCAGATATCTATCTTTTCCATATATATATATATATATATATATATATAAAATCCAGATACTATCTTTTCCACCTATAGAAGCATGGTTCACAATGGTTAATATACTGCAAGCTCTTATCAAGAACTATTCAATGAAAAATAAACCACCAGCAAAAATAATCAAGGAAATGGAAAAAATCAGTAACTCACTCAAAGCCATTACCAACAATCCTAGCTCTGTTAATCTGATCTTTAACCTAAAACAACAGTATAAAGACAAGCAAGCCACATTAGCAGAATACATCTCAAAGAAAAAGTCCAAAGTTTATCTAGCTCAACCTCATAACTGGTCAAGAGGCTATATAAGATGGGCTCTTGGCTATAGGGAAAAAAGAAGGTACCATCATCCATAATTAGGAATGGTGAATGTTTTACAGATATAGACATGCTAAATAAGATTTACCAATACTTTAAAGACAAACTAAGTAATCACAAGACACAAACAAATGATATACAAATTAGTATAGGAGATGAACCCCAAAATGAGATCTCACAAGCAGACACCCTAAACAAGATGAAAGCTCTCCCTGACAGTGTCCATCCAGGACCACATGCTATTCCAAAGTTTCCATTGTTGCATTTCAGTAAATTCACAATTCCAATTATATACAACATGATAAACCTGATATCAAGAGGCCACCAACAAACTGAAGATCTATACCCTATATCATTTGTCCCATTCTTAAAGAGAACTATTCTTCCATCTCCATTGGAGAACCTTAGGCCAATAATAATGTCAACAATATTGATTAAAGTAATAGAATCCCTAATTAAGGAGAAGATACTATGAAAAATCTCAAATTCTCAATTTGCCGAAGAAGATACATCCAACTTTGGAAGTCATATTGCTGTTCAAATTAATAACAAATCAAATCAGGAATTCAAGGAGGAGAAGGCCAATGGTGGTTTAACTGGATGTCACCTCTGTGTTTGACTCAGTTCGAATAGACCAGCTTATAGATTTGCTAAGAGACTATGAAGTTTCAAATCAAATTTTAAACATAATTTCTAATTTATTGAACAATAGGGAAATCTTCATCACCCTCAATGGAAATCACTCCAGGATTCAAACCAGGAAACTCCATTCCTCAAGGATACCCATTGAGTGCATTGTTTTTTATAGTATACCTTAATCCATTATTGATAGAATTGGAAAACAAGATGCCAGGGATATACATAGCATCCATTCAAAAAACAGTTCATATCACATATATGGATGTCATTGCAATTTTTCTCCTCTCAAAGAAAAATATTTCAGCTTTATTAGCAATACTGCAAAATTACTCAAAAGAATAAGGGATACAATTCAACCACAATAAATCCTCCACATGGAGAATTTCAACTGAATCAAGCATAGCCTCTTCTTTTTCAGCAAAACCACACAACTTTCTTTGGCTTCTGATGTACAAATTGGCAACCTACATGAGAAAAATCATCCAAGATACATTATTAGTAACAATGCAAGCCACTACAAAAGCATTATCAAGGGTCTACCTCTTGATCCATGCCAAAATATCCCTCATTTTAATCTACCCCAAATTGAACTACTATATGCCTGCAGTCAATTATACAGGTGCTGTTAAAAGGAAAATCAACTCCATTTGCACCACGTTGATATGGAACAGAAAGATAGCAATTAGCCTCTGGAATCTGCAAAAGAACTCAAAACAGAATAAATTATCACTGCACTCTCTCCAGACCTTCTTTTTACAAAGGAGCATCAATAGAATACACAGACTAAAAAAACAAATACCCAAATATCGCAAAAAATTTAGAAGTACAGCCAACAGATAGACCTTCATCAAAAATAAATGGCTGACTTGAATTAAATAAATAATGAACATAGATAACCTAGACAAAAGATTATTCGAGAACAAGATCAATTACTGGGGGCTTGATAATCTCATGAATGCTGCAGGGCAGATGGCTCCCATACTTCTGGAGTCTATCAACAAACAAATAATACAAAAGTTTAGATGCTGGTACTTAGAACTTAAGTTCTTAGACTTCCTTTTAAAAATTACTGGAGGCATTGCCAACAAACTATTTTTCCTCATACAAAAGGGGGGTTGCAAGAATAGACCCTACATGCAAATTATGTAATTTAGCTGAAGAGATCACTCGACATGCGATACTAGAATGTCAGGTTTTGCAGTATCTTAGATATCTTATACAGAATGCCTCCAGAAATAAGAACAGTATGTTCCACACATTAATTGAAAGTATACATAAAGGGGAGTTCCTATCAATTCAGATTTTTAATTTTATGCAGTTTGCAGTTTGGTCAGTAAGATGCCAGATGTACTTTAGACAATCAGCAAAAGACCCTCAAGCATTACTCAAGATCAAAATCACTCAGATTAAAGAAAGAGACAGGAAAACAGCTCTGCCAGACATATTTGCAGCTACATGGAGTTACATGAATATAGACACATTATGATAGTCTTGCCACAAATAACAGCTGGAGGAAACCCCTCAAAAGACAGATGAAAGAACTAATATTCCTTAAACTATGTCCACAGTACTCACCCATAATGAGAATTACTACAAAGGATTTATTGTTAAATAGAGGACAGCTGGTAAATTTACCAATGGTGAATAAACATTAGCACCATACCTCAAAACTTGAAACCCTTATAAGAAATCAACTTGTAAGAAGAATGATTATTAAATTCTTATTATGTGCTGATAATCTTCAAGCCCAGGAATGTTTATAAATAATCTGCTAGATGACATCTTCCAGCCTTCAGAGTGCAGCTTCATTATTTATTTTTATATTTGTTTTACTATGTACATTACTTGTATCATAAGTCATAAAGAAATGCAAAACAAAACATTTATTTATTTTAAAAAAAATCTCAGTTAAGTTACTTGAGTAAAATTATTGTGCTCAACTGCCAATAGGGAGCTTAAATGTTATATGAATTCCTGAACAAATAATCACATAATTATTATTTATAAATTGATTTATTGATATTCAAAATAAAAACAGATGCTGAATACTGTGTTGCCACACTGTTATTTTTGAAGTAATGTTACATTTTTTTTTTTAAAAAAAAATAACTAAAGGGTAATAAACAATAGCTACTCTTTACTATTGATAATCAAGATTTGATGTTTGGGCATAATACCACATTCTCTATATTGTAAACTTACTCTTAACTAAAACTTTTAGCACACTTATATTATTTCTAAATAATTTAAAATTGCCTATTTCTGTTTTTGTTTTCAAAATGTATTATATGTTGACACGTTTAAATTTATAAGGTAATAGTTTATTTTTTTTAATAAATATTTAATTAAAAATAAGATCAGAATTGTCCAAGCTATCGCATTTACTGGGACTCTGGATATAAAACTTGGGTGTTGAAAAAAAGCAAGAAGAATGTGTGGCGATAGCAAACCCTTCTAACAATGCCATAGATAACAACAAAAATAAACAAATAGATACTTGATTAGATTAGACCTAACTTCTCACTTGAAACATGAATGACTAGGTTAAAACTGTTCAATTTTAATTATGAGTCAATCTAATTTATTAGAAAAATGCATGATTCTCAGAAGGATTTGTGATGAAAGAAAGAGAGCATGATCTACAATAAGGAAAATTAATTTCATCATCATAATAAAGATTGTATCTTTGAATAGCATGGAAAACTTGATGATAGTCTAGAGAAATATTATTCATATAGTTGCTATGAATCAATTGTTGATTTGTCCTGAGTTAATAATAATCATATAAATAAAATATAACAAAAATATTTCCCAAAACAAGATATCATAGGATTTTTTCAGGCAAATTCTTTTATTATATGAGTAGTAGAAACATCTAAACTTTTCACAATCAGATAAAAGTTAGGCAGCACAGCCAGCTATGCAATCAATATTTATTCATTTAATTTTAATTTTTCAATCTTTATTTTAAAAATAAATACTGTATCAGCAGAATAAAATTGCTGAAGATTATTCTGTTTTCATAGCCTAAAATATGAAATGTCATATGACATTAAACCTAAGATATCCTTATGGCATAGCATTTATAAAAGAGGTGTAGTTGCCATTATGGACTAATGCATTTACATATGCTTGATTTATGTATTAAATCACATATAGTGTCTGTTAATTATTTATCTCATAGTTAGTCTTACACAGAAGCAAAACTCTCCATACAGTATTACCATTCAGTGCAAGCCAGAATAATCAATGGATGCAGGAAGGTTTGTGCATAAAATCCCTATTTAATATCTACTCATCTAATATCCACAGACTATAGCCTGTTGCTTTCATCAGTGAGGAGCCTTGGATCTGAAAGCACTGCACTTAGATCTTAGGATTTAATACAACTCTCTACTGATGAAAGCCACAAGCTAGAAACTAGTCTGGGGATATTGCATGAATAGGCATTCGATAGGGATTTTTTACACAAACCTTCCTGCATCCATTGGTTACTCTGGATTGCACTGAGTAGTGCTATTGTATGGAGAGTTTTGCCTCTGTGTAAACAGCTTGTGTAAGCATAAATGTAATGTTTAGTGGTTTAACAGTTAGTCTTAATAATTTTGTTTTCATTGGGAAGCATGTGAAACTGCTATCTTTAATATTTCAATCAGAAGAGTGGTTTTTATTATAAAGAAATGGATTAAAATGGTAATATTAAAAAATGATAAGTTATATGCAACATATTCAACAAAAAAACTCCAATTGGTTAAGACATTTTATACAAAAAAATTAATCACCCAATGGTTAATTTATTATGGTGTATATTACAAAAAAAAATCATATTATCTTTTTATCCAACATATCAGTATATATACAAAAATAATTATATATTCATATTAAAATTTTAATGAAATGCAAACAAAATGTGTATACATATTGGTTAAATATTATACAGAGTACAGATTAAAATGTATGGACATTCATAATAATCAACATTTAAATGTTGATTGTAGTGAGACATATATAAATAAAATGTCCGTTAATTAAAACAAAATTGTAATTATAATTGAATTATATTAGAATTGTAATTATAATTGAATTGTAATTGAATTTAATGGCAGTTGAGGCAAGTTTAATAAATTAACCGAAAGTACTTCTGCAGATTTAAGGATTGTTTATAATAGTTTGTAAACCGTTAAATTTATTATTTCAATTATATATATATATGAAAATAATCCCAGTGATAATACTAAACTGAAACAAAAATCCAAATATTAAATCAACCCGCATAGTTAAAACATTCAGCACCTCCTTCTGTGAAATAAATATCCAAGGTCAAGTAAAAAGAAATTAAGCAAGTAAATAAAAAATAACTTACATAATAATAATGCATTAGAAAACTAGATAATTTGAAGAATGCATTACATGTAAACATCTTATTGTTGCACAAATGGTCCAAAGCATTATTAGTAATTTTAAATAGTATATCCCTAACTATAACAATTGTAAAAATGCAAATTTAATATAATTATTAGAGTGCAATAGATATTTGAACCATGATGTAGGGGAATCAGAAAACAGTCTACATACTAAAATAACTAACGATAGATTTGACATTTTACATAAAAATAATGACGGACTGGTATCAAAACAATTTAATTTTTCAGATCATTTAATTTTAGATTTGAAAGTTGTCATATTACATAACAATTTTTCTTCCACAAGAGAGAAATAACCAAAGAAAATTGCTTTTATTTTTAAATTTAAGACCTTATACCAACATGGAACGTACCTAGTTTCCTAATGCATTCTTTTATTATCCTTGTATATTTATATTTATATATACCACTAAACATCACATGATCACCATCTCATGCTAGCACATAACTGTTAGTAAACAGGCAAAAACTCTCCATATAGTAGGGCCACTTTGTGCTAACCAGAGTAGTCAATGGATGCCAGAAGGCCTGTGCATAAAATCCCTATCTAGTGCCTACTCATCCAATATAGTGGTTTAACACCAATCTTGCCCAATAGGAAATGGTGGCTGTGGTTGTTGAGGAGCCAAAGTCACCAAAATGTGTGGGTGCTGAATTGAGTTCAGATCCATATGACTAAATAGGCTATTGAGCTTAGATTGAAAATATTATTGTGTTTTCAATTTCATTCTCATAGTTTTGTAGCGAAGTAGAGATAAAAGGTGGCTGCTGGAGGGTTGCATTAGATCTTAAGATTTAGGTACAGTGCTCTCAGGTCCAAGGCTCCTCACTGATGAAGGCCACAAGCCAGAAACTAGTCTGGAGATATTGGATGAGTAGGCACTAGATAGGGATTTTATGCACAAGCCTTCTGGAATCCATTGATTACTCTGGTTAGCACAAAGTGGCACTACTTGATGGAGAGTTTTTGCCTGTTTACTAACAGTTATGTGCTAGCATGAGATGGTGATCATGTGATGTTTAGTGGTTTAACACAATCCTGCCTATTAGGATAATGGTGGCTATGGTTGTTGAAGAGCCAAAGTCACCAAAATGTGTGGGTGCTGAATTGAGTTCAGATCCATGTGACTATATAAGCTATTGAGCTTAGATTGAAAATATTATTGTTTTCAATTTCATTCTCATAGTTTTGTAGTGAAGTAGAGATAAAAGGTGGCTGCTGGAGGGTTGCATTAGATCTTAGGATCTAGGTGCAGTGCTTTCAGATCCAAGGCTCCTCACTGATGAAGACCACAAGCCAGAAACTAGTCTGGGAATATTGGATGAGTAGGCACTAGATAGGAATTTTATGCAGGTGGCACTACTATATGGAGAGTTTTTGCCTGTTTATATTTATATATGTGTGTTATTTTTTGTTTATTTATTTTATTTTTCTACTTGACTGTATTACATGTAACTCCTAATTTTTGCATATAGTCATTTTACTGTATTTCTTTCTGTTGAAATATTAAAGATAGCAGTTTCATATACAAGTAAATTTGTTTCTTAATATTTTTGGGATATATATATATATCAATAAAACTAATTTGTTATAATTAATAACACAATTTAAAAATCTTTTTTTATATTTTGCCACATTTACTTAGAAAACAATGGACTAACACTCTGACAAATCTTCTAACCTTGGATTTTTATCTTTTAGAAAAGAATACTTGACAACCCATTTTATTAATGATCATTGCATAGCTAGCTTCCTAACTATGAACCATCTATTTAAAAAAAAATCCAAGCATGTACATGTTTATGTTCTAATCAGAATAAATATAAATTATTATGAGCTAAGCATACTTTGGTTGCCATACATCAAATTCATGCACTATTGGAAATTAAGATAATTAATGACCAAAATTTCTGAGCATGTTTCATGGTATACTGTTAAATCTCTGTTTTAAAATTAGCAATATACCAGATTTCTGTAATTTTCCTTTTTCTATTATTTGATTCATTTTATACAATGCTAATTTTTTGAGATCAAAAATATAAAACATTATAGTAGTTAATCAAAAAGAATAATTTTCAAGTTTTACATGTTAAAAAATGTATAAACATCATTTTAAGTCTAAGTGGAGATGGGAAGTTTTTTATTCATAATATGATGAATTTTTCAGAATTAACAATCTTTAATTAATTTCTTTTTCCAAAAAAAAAAACTACTCTCAATATGATGTATTAAAACAATTCATATTGATGATATATCAAGGACTAGCAACTTAACAATGATTATGATCAAGTTCTATTATAATATTCTGTTGCCTAGATACTTACAATATTATTCACACTGTCTATTTCTGGTTCCACTAATTATTCAAAAAAGAAGGGATTTGAACTCAGAATTTCAAGCTCCCTACAGCTATTCACTACATCTTATATAACCAATACACATGACCACATATATGTGAAAAAGATAAAATGATCTTCAATATATGTATTTCATGTTAAACCAGCACCCATCGGTTGGTCAGATCATCATCCACCACCCACATATATTATCAGTGCTTAGTTTATATTAAGATAGCAAATCTTCAAACTTTAATGGGCAGACTTCAATTTCTCTCCACCCTCTAGATCTTCAGCCATCCATATCATTGAAAATCTGATGATGGAACACTCAAAGCCCTTGTTGATGCCATGCCCATATTGACTTTGTCACCGTGATCCCTAATATATAGTACCTTAATATGTTCATGTAAATACATAGAAGAGGAATGAGCAGAATACAGGCTGAATATGTAGTTTTTAAATACAAGTATATTGACTATACAGAACTTAATATAATTAGAAGGGATTTGAGCTGGAGGGTGGAGAAGTCTGTCCATTAAAGTTTGAAGATTTGCTATCTTAATATAAACTGAGCACTGATTATATATGTGTGTGGGAGATGATGATATGGACCACCTGATGAGTGCCGGTTCAACACAAAATGTGTATATTGGAGATAATTTATCTTTTTCACATTATGTGGTCATGTATATCAGTTGTCTAAGATGGAGTGGATAGCTATAGGGAGCTTGAAATTCTGAGCTCAAATCTTTTTTAATTACGCTAAGTTCAGTATAGAGAAATTAATTATTATTATTATTATTATTATTATTATTATTATTATTATTATTATTATTATTATTATTATTATTATTATTATTATTATTATTATTATTATTATTATTATTATTATTATTATTATTATTATTATTATTATTAATGTTTAACACATTATTTTGTAAAAAAAAAAAAAAATCAAATTTTGTTTTCAAGTTTAACAAATACTTTATTTACTTCCTAAAAAATTATTATTGTTTGTTTGTAATATAATTTCAATTGGATGCTATTCAGGATAAAAAATTATGTGCTTAATTGTACTCTACTGTTATTTAGTAAGTATATTATATAATTAGCAGAATACACTTTTCTATAATATTTTTTTTTAACAAGTTGCTTACTTCTATTTGATTTTTAATATTCTTTTTTTTATTTGTAGGTGCTACATTAAATGGAAATTACTTAAAGCCTACACCTGGTAATAGAATTCATTAAAAGTTATAAAATATCTTTACTATCTCACCACAAATTATTTAAATAAATGTTTTATAAAATATTTTTTCAGAATTAATAAGTGACGTGCAATTAGAAGTTAAAAGTTACCTGAAAAAACTTTTAGTGGAAATTTAACTAAAGTCTTTATTACATTGCCTTAAAACTCATTTTAACTAACTATTTTTTATGCTCTCTAGAATTTTTTTCTACTAAATTTGCATTTAAACTTTAAGATATTATGAGTATTTTTAATAGAGATCAAGAATTTATATTTACTGCAATCTTAACCGATATTTCAAGCTTTTATAACATCATGTTTGATTGAAAGAAACAGCAAAAAATTAATTGATTTTTTCATCTAATGTTGCTCTTTAAAACATCAGAAATTTTTTATAGAGGATGAAGATAAATAACTTATATAATATTTTATTAATTAATTACATATACAAATACAAAAAAAATAGCTTATTCAAGCACTATAAATATCACAATATCATCTTTAGTTTATTAGATAACCTAGCAAGTATAAAGAGATTACTTATACTTGCGATCTTAATTCTTATAGTAAGAGTTAATCTAAGAAGTGTTATTAATAACGGTGACATTTAAGGTCATATCAGATATAAATGCAGATTTTTTCAATATATGTAGCATTAATTTTTACTTTTTTAAAATAAAACCTTTTTGAATTTTTAAACATAAGCCAAATATATAACATTAATATATATATATCAATATTTTAATTTTTTTAACGCGGATGAACCCGCAAAATATGTCTTTTATATATACAACCCGTGAAAATCTTCGTATTAACATATATATAACATTTTCAATTGTGTATGCAAATACTAGCAAGGGGAACTTATTTAAGGACTGCAATGACATAGTATTATTTTTACTTTACTAGATACCCTACCAAGTGTAAATATTAGGGACTTTATCTCTCCTAACTTCCAGAAGTATAAATTCGGTTCCCCCGATTTATGCTTTAATCAGCATATATAAACATTATATAAAGTAATACTAATGTGATTTTTTTTTAATTGTTGATATTATGTTAAAGATAAATTATTTGCAATAAATTAGAAGACAGAAGAATTCTTTTCATAAATTTACTGGATTATAAACAAATCCAGGTGATTCATAGTCATAATTGGAATTTAACATAGAAAACAATTTAAGGGCACAAGTTCAAGATGCCAATTAATATTAGCTGAATATGTATCAGTAGGTTTTCAGAAAGATTCTCAAAGTATGAAAAGATCTTGTAACCAAGATTTTAATTAAATAAATAACTCTTAAATATGTTATTTAATAAGAAATATTTTACTATATTTTTTACATGGATGTTTATGAATACGTATATAGATAGATACACAATATTTATTCTATATAATTCTATATTTATCATAAATAATAAAATAAAGCATATATACAAATGCATTGTTATTGTAGATATGACTATATAAATGTATAATAGTAATCATACTATTTGCATTTATATATAATTTAGATCACTTTTCACACGTGCTATAAATTATGAGCACTTCCCATTTAATAAATTTTTAAAAACACAGGCAGCCACCATTATTTAGAACCTAATCATTGACAGTGCAGTTAATAGAGAGTGATTTTATTAAACTGCCAGATATTTAAATCAGCTTATTAGTAATAAAAGTTTGAATAATTAATCCCAGGGAAGTGAAAATATCCCATTTTGAAACATCTGTGATAATGAACTACATTAGTTTAAATAGATGTAAATATTAAATAACATATCATTTTAACATATATATGTAAGTAATATTTACTGAGGCTGTAACCTCAAGAATATGCGTGTAAAATGCGATAGTAGTGACCTCTATAGGAGTTTAACCACAAGCTTACACTATGGAAGAAAAGAGGGGAAACCTTCATTACTTCAACCTACTTTCTATTTAAATAGGTGAGGCTGAAGCGGTTAGATCTGCGAGCGTGAAGCTATTCAATACTTCACTGATTAAGTCCACATTTCTTATTACACATTAATACTTGTGAAATCTTTTTGATAAGTAAACTATCTTTCACACATGTGTTGTGAATTGTGAATATTCTCCAGATAACTATTAGGAATTAGTTGATTTTTTTTTTTTTCAAATATAGCTTGAAAATCGTTCCTTAAAAATCACAAATTTTTGTAAATGGTGCAATGAAAATTAATATTATTGATATTATTACATATTTATATAGTATTTATAAAACTGTGTCTATGATATATTTATTGAAGAAAACAAATGGAATATTTTATTTATTTGTTTACGTATGTATCTATTTATTATATTAAAGATCCTACATCAATTATTTGTTAATCATAAAATTGTAAATAAATATTAATTTATAATTAAACTTACTGTGCCGTTGCTATTTGTCATTCACAAAACCAGAAATCCTATATCTTGAATAGAGCATACATTGCAGTACATACTATTGTCAGTAAGACATAAGAGTTTTAGTAATATTCTGAGAAAACATTTGAATGCTTTTTGTCCTTGGTAATTTATGATGTGTAAGGTACAATAAAATCCCATTTGCCTTTTCCATCACTTTAGCTTTGCATTGTTGATTCTAGTACATGATACAAAATTGATTGATTTTATAAACTTATAAACAGATTTACCAAGTAATGATATGATTGAATTTATTTACTTAATGTTATAATTGTCATTCATCAATATAACAAGAGTCTCATTGCTATTTATTAAATTATAAATTTAAGTTTATAAGGAAAGAACCCAAGTTTTCCATGCTTATTATTATTGCAAGGCTCATATCTAGACTAGCATTTGTACCAAAACCATACATGTCACTTTTAAAGAATAATCTTTAGTAGTTTTACAAATTATACCATCCTGTTCATGGTCAGCCATAAAGTCTCATGCAATAAAAAATTACAGATTAAAGTTTTGAAGAATAATAAAATTACATACTTATAATTTGTCTAATATACTTTCACATACTGCTACGATGGGTCTTCACAGTGTACTCTGGTCGTGACCAGATTTGATCATAACAATTTCATGTTATATCATTAATTTTGTTTGTTGTGATGTGATCAGACTTTTCGGTTATAATATATATTATAACGGAAATGGTTATTCGTATGCTCCTGATTTATTATTTGTATCCTTTGGCAACTATATTTATTTCGATTCACTTTTGATTCTACTATACCTAATTATATGAGTTCAAATAGAAATAACTAAGTAAAGGTTCATAATATATAACACTATCAAGAATTATTATAAGCAAATTATTATAGCAATGTATTATAACTCGGGTATATGGCAAAATATCAAAATTTAAATGATGATCAAAAGATATTATTATATCTGAGTAAAGGAGTTCAAATATCAAAAATTAAGAATTATGGGGAAATTGTGAGCAAATTATTAATAACCAGTATTATATGAAATCACGTGAAGTGAGTACACTAGTAATTCAATAAAATATAACTCAGGTCTACAGGCAGTAGGTTTTATCCACTTTCATTTCTTGGTTTGATGTTAAGTGCATGTTTAAACAAATACTAAGTGAATATGGTCTAGCAGGGCGCCACTAGATTATCTGAATCTAGACACGGTTATATCTGATAACCTTTCACATGTACCGGGTTTGAATCCCTTTTTGGTACTTTATTTCTAATAAAAATGAGAGATTTTGCTTTTTGAGCCATATCACTATAAGCACTAATAGTTAGGTAAAAGTAAAACATCTTTAAACCAAAGTGGAGTATATTAGACATAAATCATTTCTCAGATCTTAACATAACAAATGTGTTTCAATATTTTTATAAGTTCACTAGCTCAGATTATATATAACTAATTTAGGATGGCAATTCACTCATCCTTGCATGAAATAGATGATGGGATGTGGTTATAATAATACTAAGAGATCACTAAATATTATAAAATCAATATTTATTTATGGCCTTTAAACAGTTAAACAGCTCATTAATTAAAACGTTGATGATGATGATGATGATGATAATAATAACGATAATGACAAGGGTTTCAACTACAGCTCTAGGACTAAGCCTAAACATAAAACTAAATTTTATAAAGAAATTCATAATTATTGCTTAATTTTAGCATATTTACTTATATCTTAAATAACTAATATTCAACCATTGATGATGATGAATAATCACACTTAACAAAGACTACACTTAATGAAATATATACGCCTCGTTTAATAAAACAAACTAATATTTATTACTACATTTCTAACATATACATAAAAATTTCTAGATAAATATGAAAATTGACATGAATAATAATAATAATAATTGATTATATAACAATCCTCAGATTAATTTTAAGTTCTTCCCCCTTTCCCTTCAAATGTATTTTGTATTAAGTTGGACGTCACATTGACCATGATTTTCACTCCATGAGAAAAGTATTAAAAAAAAAAATATTATCTGCTCATTAGCACACATACTTTAAAATCCAACATGTAAATAGAATGTAAAAAAAAAATGTTAGTAAAATTGAAAGAGCAAGTTTTAGAAAAAAGTTTTAAATTATTTTCTCCCCCTCCCTTCCAAGCGCTGAAATCTATACTGAACTTGAAACAAAATAATCTAATATTCTAATACTACTCATTATTCCACATTCACTTCCAATTATACACATATAAAAATATCATTATGTATGTGCGTGTTTTATCCCATGATAACAAAATATTATTTAAAACCAAAATAATAATATATTAGTTAAAACTAAAATCATAATACCATAAAAAAAAAATTGTTTTACACATTAATATTTCACAACTGTAAAATTAATAAACAAATCATTTTCATACATTCAAGATCATTTATGAAGCTCAAAGTTATTATTAGTAAGACATTCTTGTTTTAATCGATCTGAATAGTCTTTAAAGGTTCTTTAAATAAAATATACCACTTTATTGCTAAAATGTTTATTAAGACTGATATCATAAAGAAAATAGATATAAAAAGTCATATTACCGATCTTTTGTTTGTGGCGAATTTCCAAGGGTTCAAACTTGTCTTGTATAATGTTTATATTTCTGCAGCTACTCTGTCCGGGAACAATCTCTTTCTTGAGGTGGATAACTATTTGATGATGATGACTCTATTGAGGTTATTTGCTTTAGTGGACAATTTGGAAATCATTATAGTAAATTTTCTTCTCTTCTTGTCAAGCATGTGGATGAAATACAGCAGTTGTTTTCCCATTTGTAAATTTTCTTGAGTTTAAAATCAGTTGTTGTAACAATTAATTGGACTTGATGATTAATATTTATCAGTAGATTAATTCATCTTCTTTGAATGCAGGTGAATGCTTTCTTCCTTCTATTAAAAACATCTTATTTATCTGGTCAGTTGAAAGGTGTAGAATATTATTTTAGACACATCTTTTCTTTCCTATGTGATGTGCAGCTTCCCCAGATGGTCCGGCAAATGGAACATACATATAATTTTTCTAGCAAGCCATTTTTTTATATTTTCAGCATTCAATTTGATAGTTTAATAATCTGAATCAATCACAATAATAATAATAATTCAAGACAGCTTTTTATATCCAATTTTTAGCTACCTTAACCAATCAGAGATAGCATCACTTGCTATTTTTGGACAAATTTGTTTTAATTAGATCTCTAATTTATTTTCAACCAAAGTATTTTTCAACTGAAAAGTTTAATCCTTTTTCCAGACACTTTTGTTTTAAAAAAAAAAATAGACTCAATTCTTATTTCCTTTCTTTTGTTTTTTCTTTCTTTTTAACATCCAGGTAACACTTCAAATCTTTGAGCTTCCTTCTTTAGATCTTGATAAGACAATTTCAAAAATTATAGCTCCAAAGTGACAATCATTTACAAAAAAATTTACTACAAAGATCGATATCTGATTAAACAGATTTCCTCTTTTAACAAAAAAAAATTGTACAAAAAAAAATAATTTAACAGATTTAATACTTCCTTTTCTTTCAATATTTAGGAAATGTAAAATTTTGTATGTAATGTACACACATCCTGCATTCTTTCAAATCATTCATAAACTAACCTTAAATACTATAATTGCTAGCTTAGTAATTATAACCCAATTATTTAATTAAATCTGTAACTTTTAAATCCCACTTATAATTAAAGAAAAGCAAAATAAAAGTATAGAATAAAATATTAGAATTGATCAAGCATAGGTTAGTTTTAAAGAAAGTTAAAATGTTTAATATTTGAAATATAAAACAAATAAATAATTTACACATACATTGCCTATATGTATGCATTATAACTTTGCTTTTTAACAGAAAATTTAAATATTAAATAGTTTAAATGTGTGTATTACCTTTCTATCAACACACACACACAAATAAAGCATATAATTGTTGTCCCATTCTTTCTGTTTAAAGCTTTTGAAATTTTGATCTGGAAGGGTTTGAACTTGGATGCCCTACAGCTTCTTTTATGGTTATATAAAATTGTGATGATGATTTTTGGTTTACCTTTTCTACATGCACATTACTATAAATTTGGCTAGTGACCAAATTGTAATGGCACAACTTTCTCCCCCTTCGGATAAAATCATCAGCACTTTTGTTTTAACTATATTTTTAAAAAAAAATCTTAACTAATAAATACACTAATAATAATAAACACTTATAATATATATAAAAAAAATTAACTACTGCTAAATATATTTTTCATTAAAAAAAAAAAAACCTAAAAATAATTTATTTGGAGATCTTTGCCAGGCTATTCTGCTGAAGTATAAGGGATCAAACTCCTAGCATTATAGGTCCCCTTATTCCCATCAAGAGCAGCAAGCATAAAGGCATTCTCTCCTATTTTCTTGGTAATTTGGAATGGCTTTTTCTTTTCAAACCATATTGTGGTCTGCATAAAAATGCACCTGTACATCCAGTCCCTTTTTAATATTTCCATTTTTCATCTTGACTGGATATTTATAAAACATATCTGGAGGATTTATTTTATATAACCTCCTCTTACAAACTCCATTTAGAAATATGGACTCTTGGTACCTTATGTAATATGCCTTGAAGTTCTTTAGAGAGATTGACTCTCTATACCATACATACTTTATTTTTAAACTTTCCAGAAAGATTGACTCCCTGTACCATACATAAGGCACTTTATTTTCTAGAGAGGTTGCTTTTTATACCAGATATCATTTATCCTTACATCTTCCAGAGAGATTGATTCTCTGGGCCACGTATAATTTATTTTTAAATTTTCTAGAAAGGTGGATTCTTTGTACCATATATAATGGACATTTAAACTCTTCAGAGAGATTGACTCTCTGTGCCATGTATAATTTATTTTTAAACTCTCTAAAAAGGTTGACTCTTTGTACCATATATAAGGCACATTTAAAATTTCCAGAGCATTTGAATTTTTTAGAGAGATTTGGTCATTTATATTTTTCAGAGAGATTGCCTCTCTATACCATATATAAGGTATCTCCAATCTATTTAAGAAGACAGATTTTTGAGACCACACATGCTGGTTTGTTACTAGATTGAGAACTACAGACTGTTGAAACTTTTGCTCTCTTTCTAAAATAACTGGTTTCATCTCCCTTATTGCCTCTCTTAAATCAATCATCTTATCGGATGCATGAAGTTTTTCCTCCAACTCTCTTTTCCTTCTTTTCACTTCATGATCTATCCCAATCTGCTCTTTGGTCATCGTCTCATTTACTTTCTTTACTGGGAGATTTGGTATTATGGCTAATATCGGCCTTTCTACTTCTTTTTCACCTTGTGGATTGTTAACTAAAGTAGGCATCCTTTTCTCTGACTGACTCTGTTCTGAGCTATTCCTACAGTCATCTGGACTGATGCTAACATCATTTTGCCTTGAATTTGGGTTTGACTGATCCTGCAGCCCTACATTAATACGATCTTTTAATTCATCTTCACTCCTCTTATCCTCTTCTTTTAAACTTTCTACCCTTTCTATGCCTTTTTTATCATCTCTTAAACTTTCTCTCCAGATTCTATTATCTTCTAGCATACTTTCTATCTTTTGTTCTAGATTTACCATACTTTTATTATTTTTCTCTATCTTTTGTTCTAGATTTACCATACTTTTATTATTTTTCTCTATCTTTTGTTCTAGATTTACCGTACTTTGCTTACTCTCCTCTCTCATACTTCTGAGCATCTGCATTATCATGTCCATGTCTGATGGTGCTATCTTTGCTATCTGAGCCTCTTCCATACTATAATTTAGTTCACTCATGTTATAAAACTATATATATCCCATCTGTACTTCCCTGACCATCAAAAATCCACACATCTTCTCCCTGTCTGACACCTATTCTGACCAACTGACTGATTTGATTTTCACCTTATTATGCATTACAAATACAACAACAAAAAAAATTTTAATATCCTTATTTAATGAACTACACAACAATAATCTATATAGTGCATGTCTGTCTGTAATAGCCCAAATTATACATTCATCCATTCTCCCAGAAATCCGACAGATATTGACAGTCCACAGAATGACTAGCAGTTCACAATCTTGAGATAAATAAAAGAATTCAGTCACAGCACTATAATCACACAATGCATCACGAGCACTCAGAAGATCATCCCAATTCGATCACTATTAACTACCACAACCCTTGATTAAATGAAGCAAACTCTGTTGCAATAAAAGAAGTATTAAGTCTTAGGGGCTAAAATAGATAAACTATGCCTTGCTCTCTCTCTTGGAGTCTTATGTGGCAAGTATCAAGGAATGCCCTGCTTATTATAGACTACAAAAACGAAACCTTGCTCTCTCTCTTGGAGACTTATAGGCTGATATCATGGCAGGACTACTGTTAACTGCTTCATGATAAAATAAGAATAACATATAAACTTGATTGGAAAACTATGCCGTGCTCTCTCTCTTGGAGACTTATAGGCTGATATCATGGCAGGTCTGCTGTTAACTGCTTCATGATAAAATAAAGATAACATATAAATTGGGTTGGAGCAGTGAATGGGTTTGATCATTCATAAGTTACACGAAATACATAGCATTCTCAAGGCAATGACAAAACTCTCCACTCATCATCAAAACTGCAATCTAACCAACCAAACTCCAACGATCAACCATCCAATCAAACCTCTAAAATCATAGACTTTTTACAAAATGAACTCCCCAAACACACATGAGACTACTATTCCATAATTCATCACTATTACTATGCCTATCCTATCTGGCAATAAATTATTTTAATGTTCCACAAAAAAAAATCTATTATTTATTTCACCTTTGTCTTAAGTTGTGATATTCATCTCTATTTTCAAAATTGATAAAAAAAAAAAAAAACAAGCTGTTTTATGGCTGTACCCATTTTATCATCATCAATGAAAAATTAAATCATATTAAACATCATCATCTAAAATAAGACTGTTTGGCCAAGAAAATTTTGTAAGACAAAAAAAAAATTTTTACTGAAAAAAAAAATTTTACTAAAAAAAATTTACTTTCTCTATTTTTAACCACACATCTCCCATCATTCTATAGACTCTCTTTTTCAGGTATATGGCAAAATATCAGGCCCCAGTTGGGTGTCATTGTAATCTAATTAAATGAATCAAAAAAAAAATTACCATATAAGTGAAGGAGTTCAAATATCAAAAATTAAGAATTATGGGGAAATTGTGAGCAAATTATTAATAACCAGTATTATATGAAATCACGTGAAGTGAGTACACTAGTAATTCAATAAAATATAACTCAGGTCTACAGGCAGTAGGTTTTATCCACTTTCATTTCTTGGTTTGATGTTAAGTGCATGTTTAAACAAATACTAAGTGAATATGGTCTAGCAGGGCGCCACTAGATTATCTGAATCTAGACACGGTTATATCTGATAACCTTTCACATGTACCGGGTTTGAATCCCTTTTTGGTACTTTATTTCTAATAAAAATGAGAAGATTTTGCTTTTTGAGCCATATCACTATAAGCACTAATAGTTAGGTAAAAGTAAAACATCTTTAAACCAAAGTGGAGTATATTAGACATAAATCATTTCTCAGATCTTAACATAACAAATGTGTTTCAATATTTTATAAGTTCACTAGCTCAGATTATATATAACTAATTTAGGATGGCAATTCACTCATCCTTGCATGAAATAGATGATGGGATGTGGTTATAATAATACTAAGAGATCACTAAATATTATAAAATCAATATTTATTTATGGCCTTTAAACAGTTAAACAGCTCATTAATTAAAACGTTGATGATGATGATGATGATGATAATAATAACGATAATGACAAGGGTTTCAACTACAGCTCTAGGACTAAGCCTAAACATAAAACTAAATTTTATAAAGAAATTCATAATTATTGCTTAATTTTAGCATATTTACTTATATCTTAAATAACTAATATTCAACCATTGATGATGATGAATAATCACACTTAACCAAGACTACACTTAATGAAATATATACGCCTCGTTTAATAAAACAAACTAATATTTATTACTACATTTCTAACATATACATAAAAATTTCTAGATAAATATGAAAATTGACATGAATAATAATAATAATAATTGATTATATAACAATCCTCAGATTAATTTTAAGTTCTTCCCCCTTTCCCTTCAAATGTATTTTGTATTAAGTTGGACGTCACATTGACCATGATTTTCACTCCATGAGAAAAGTATTTAAAAAAAAAATATTATCTGCTCATTAGCACACATACTTTAAAATCCAACATGTAAATAGAATGTAAAAAAAAAATGTTAGTAAAATTGAAATAGCAAGTTTTAGAAAAAAGTTTTAAAATATTTTCTCCCCCTCCCTTCCAAGCGCTGAAATCTATACTGAACTTGAAACAAAATAATCTAATATTCTAATACTACTCATTATTCCACATTCACTTTCAATTATACACATATAAAAATATCATTATGTATGTGCGTGTTTTATCCCATGATAACAAAATATTATTTAAAACCAAAATAATAATATATTAGTTAAAACTAAAATCATAATACCATAAAAAAAATTGTTTTACACATTAATATTGTAAAATTAATAAACAAATAATTTTCATACATTCAAGATCATTTATGAAGCTCAAAGTTATTTTTAGTAAGACATTCTTGTTTTAATCGATCTGAATAGTCTTTAAAGGTTCTTTAAATAAAATATACCACTTTATTGCTAAAATGTTTCTTAAGACTGATATCATAAAGAAAATAGATATAAAAAGTCATATTACCGATCTTTTGTTTGTGGCGAATTTTCAAGGGTTCAAACTTGTCTATATTTCTGCAGCTACTATGTGGGAACAATCTCTTTCTTGAGGTGGATAACTATTTGATGATGATGACTCTATTGAGGTTATTTGCTTTAGTGGACAATTTGGAAATCATTATAGTAAATTTTCTTCTCTTCTTGTCAAGCATGTGGATGAAATACAGCAGTTGTTTTCCCATTTGTAAATTTTCTTGAGTTTAAAATCAGTTGTTGTAACAATTAATTGGACTTGATGATTAATATTTATCAGTAGATTAATTCATCTTCTTTGAATGCAGGTGAATGCTTTCTTCCTTCTATTAAAAACATCTTATTTATCTGGTCAGTTGAAAGGTGTAGAATATTATTTAGACACATCTTTTCTTTCCTATGTGATGTGCAGCTTCCCCAGATGGTCCGGAATCGATGGGACACACATATAATTTTTCTAGCAAGCCATTTTTTTATATTTTCAGCATTCAATTGGATAGTTTAATAATCTAAATCAATCACAATAATAATAATAAATCAAGACAGCTTTTTATATCCAATTTTTAGCTACCTTAACCAATCAGAGATAGCATCACTTGCTATTTTTGGACAAATTTGTTTTAATTAGATCTCTAATTTATTTTCAACCAAAGTATTTTTCAACTGAAAAGTTTAATCCTTTTTCCAGACACTTTTGTTTTAAAAAAAAAAATAGACTCAATTCTTATTTCCTTTCTTTT